>CAMRHE010000446.1:0-1441134 GCA_947044405.1 Leptodactylus fallax
TGTAGCAGAGTTCTGCTGAATCTTTCACAGGCCCCATTTCCCTGAGGGTGGTATGGAGTCGTGTGCGACTTCTTTATCCCGTAGATACGTTGAACTTCTTTCATTACGTGTCCCTCAAAGCAGGCGCCCTGGTCGGAGTGGATGCGTTGGGGGCACCCATATACTCGAATGAAATCTTGGCACAGAGCACGAGCTGCTGACTCAGCTGTCTGGTCCTTGGTGGCGGTTACCACCGCAAATTTGGTGAAGTGATCCACCATTACGAGGCAATACTGGTGTCCGCTATTGGATGGGCCCACCATTAGATAGTCTATCATGACGATTTCTAAAGGTTCCTGGGTCACGATGGTTTGCAGGGGAGCTCTCTGTTCTATTGCCTTATGGATCTCACAAGTTCGACAGCTGCGGCATACTTCTTCGACCATTTGACGAAGACCAGGGCAGTAAATCAGTCGCTGTAACCAACGAAAGGTCTTCTCATGACCAAAATGTCCATTCTTATTATGAGCCTCAACTGCCAAGGAGCGAGCCAGTTCACTAGGCACCACAATTTGGTATCGAATGTCGATCTCAGAAGGTAAATAGACCTTTCGGCATAGCACTCCATTTTTCATCTCCAACTTTTCCCACTGACTCAAAACAGATAATATCTCACGTGTCAGTCGTTCTCTTTCCTCTCTACAGGGCTTCTGGCCTTTCTCAACACACTTGATCATCTGCGCCAGCCCCTCATGGGTCTTTTGTATCTGTGCCCATTCCTGTCGTGAGGGACCAAAGAAAGGAGCCATTTCAGTCCCCTCCATCTCAAATTGATTAGTGGCGGTCAAGGCCTGTGAAAATCTGCTGAAATCGGGCACCTCCACATGCTCCAACTCATGATCCACGTCTTCTGTGGGGGTCTGGGCAGTTACCCTAGAAAGTCCGTCAGCATTCTGGTTCTCTGTCTTGGACCGATACTTAATGCGGTAATTGAATGTAGACATTCGGGCTATCCACCTCTGCTCTAACGCCCCGAGCTTGGCATTTTCCAGGTGAGCTAGTGGGTTGTTGTCAGTCAGTACTAAAACTTCAGCACCGGTCAAATATTCAGAGAATTTCTCGGTCATGGCCCATACCAGTGCCAACAGCTCCAATTTAAATGAACTATAATTCTCGGGGTTTCTTTCAGAATCTCTCAAAGACCGGCTGCCGTACGCTATGACCCTCTCCTGGCCATCCTGAAGCTGGGAAAGCACTGCTCCAAGACCATACAGGCTTGCATCTGTATATAGCTGGAACGGCAAGTGGTAATCAGCATATGCCAAGATTGGGGCTGTTGTCAGTGCATCCTTCAATGCCTGGAAGGCTTGTTCCTGTTCAGGTCCCCACTTCACGGACCGGTTCTTTGGACCACCGGATGTGCCTCGTAGGAGAGCATTAAGTGGTGCTGCTACCTTGGCGAAATCCTTAATAAACCGTCGATAGTAACCGGCTACTCCAAGGAACGCCCTCACTTCTCGCAGGGTAGTCGGTATCGGCCAATCTTGAACAGCCGCTATCTTGTCTCTTGATGGTCTCACCCCTTCTCCTGATACGCGGTGACCCAAGTAATCAATTTCAGATTGGAACAACCGACATTTACTGGGTTTCAATTTGAGCCCATGTTCCCGCAATCTTCGAAATACTTGCCCCAACTGGTGGAGATGGTCTTCAAAGGTCGCAGAATACACTATAATGTCATCCAAGTAGATGAGAGTGAACTCAAAGTTGAAGTCACCGAGACATTTCTCCATCAACCGCTGAAACGTTCCGGGTGCATTTGTCAACCCGAAGGGCATCCGGTTAAATTCGTATAGTCCCATGGGCAAGATGAATGCCGTCTTCTCCTTGTCTTTTGTGGCCATCGGCACCTGCCAATACCCACTAGCCAGATCTAGTGAGGAGAAGTACCGGGCTCTCCCTAGCGCTGAGAGGGACTCCTCAATCCGTGGCAAGGGGTAGGAATCTCGTACGGTGCAAGCGTTTAACTTCCGATAGTCTACGCAAAATCGGATGGACCCATCTTTTTTTCTTACTAACACCAGAGGAGCCGCCCAGGGACTCTGGCTTTCTTGGATGATCCCACCCTGTAGCATCTTAGCTAACAGTTCTTTCACTTCCTGATACAACTGTGGAGGAATTTGTCGGTAGCGCTCTCTAATTGGAGGGGTGTCTCCTGTGGGAATCTCATGGTAGATCCCTGTGGTACATCCAAAATCTTCAGCATACCGTGCAAAGGTGGCTTGGTTCTCCCACAACAGCTCATCTACCTTCTGCACCCATTCCAGAGAACATGAACCTACATCCATCTTCATCTGTTCTCGAATTGCACGGCCATTCCATTCAGAGGTGGGTTCCTCATCTTCTCCCATGGACACAGTTACGGTCCACTCATCCCTTTCAGTCGGCTTCAGCTGCATTGGAGTTACTTTCCTTACTTCCTCCGGAGTCACATAGATGTTAGCCAGCAGCCTCCCTGGGGTCAGGTCCACACTCTGGTCCTGAGTGTTTACACATCGAAGTGGTACTCTTCCATTGCGAACTATTGCCAAGGAACGGGCCACTAGCGGATCAACACCTCCTTCGGCTGCCTGCAGTGGTTCTACCAACACAGCTATGCCCTCTAGTTTCCGACAGGTGCCTACGGGCATGGACACTATTGTCTCCCGACTGGGTGGCAGTGTAACTTTTGTATGCAAAGGAACTGAAATTCGAGCCAGAGGACGCTGTGCATCTGAACTTTTCTGTAAGCCACATGTCCGGATCAGCCGCTGGAAAGCTTTTTGAGTAGGCCGATGGGTGGTGGTTTCTTTCCAATAACCGTGACCTTTCTTTTCAAAGAGGATCTGATCTAATTCTTTTAACACATTCATCCCCAAAATGACAGGGACCTTTACTTCATGTGACTCCTGTACCACCACAATGCCTTTCCTACCTAGATCTTGGCCACATACCCGGACATTCATCCAGGCCACTCCCACGACCGGAACTGGTAACTGGTTAGCTGCGACCACTCGCACGAATGTATGGGGATCATATTTCACATGTTGCCGGAAGTACCGTTCATAACAGTCTCTACTCAAGGTCGTTACTTGGGAACCCGTGTCAATCATCCCGGTAACCGGAATACCCTCCATTTCCACCTGTATGACAGGACTTGCAGCGATCAGGTCATCATCAGGGCATTCTCCCCACATAGTCTCCTTGTCAGTCTCCCCTACTACACGCCCTTCAGCAGCAGGGGACTTCAGTTTAACGGCGGTCTCTCATAAGTTTGTCGCTGCTCTGGACATCTAGCAGCAACGTGGCCCATCCGTCCACACTCCCAGCAGCGTATCCCCCGTCGTTCTGGCCATCTGTTTGGGCCCCTTCGGTAGGCCCCTTCGATTTCTCCTGAGCACTGCACTAAATGATTTGGACCCCTTCGGTAGGTCCTATCCTCACCCCTCCAGCGGGGTGGTGGGTGATTCTGACTTGCTGGGTGTGGATGGCTCACCCTTTCATCTCCAGTCTTCTGGAAGTCTGCAATTTTCATAGGCTGCTCATCACAACGAGTGTGCAAGTGTTCCATTTGTTCTTGCAGTTTCTGCATTACTGTGAGAATTTCTTTAACCGTCCCTTTTTCTACTGTCTCTGAGCCAGAACTAGCCCCCTGTGACAAAGTAACTCCAACTGCGGTCTGCGGCCTCGGGACCATACTATTGGCACGGGAGATGGCCTCTACCTGTACATCATGGAATTTAGCATCAGTCTCTCGTCGTATAAAATCCTGCATAGTCACAGTTAAACTGCCGTCACGTATCCCCAGGACAAACTGGTCACGGAGAGTCCGATCAGGGTTACAGAAGGCTGGCGAGCCCCCTCTTTCCTTCCTTTGAATATCTCGGAGCAGTTCTTGTAGGGCATTTGCATATTGGGGAAGGCTTTCATTCTCCTGTTGTACCCTCTGGAAGAACCGAGCCTGCAGAGACCCCAGCAATGCAGTTTCTCCATAGATGGTTTCTAGAATCTGGACTACTTGCTCAAATGTCTGCCTTTGTTCAAATGGCCTCAGTATCACCGTGGTCTTAGCATCCCCTTGTAATGTCAATATTGCTAGCTCTACTAGTACTTCTGGTGCGGTCTGGTACATTCGCTGTATCATTCGTATCTGTTCCACCCACATACTCACTGACATATTATTGCCATCAAATTTAGCTAACTGACTCATTATAGCCCCTGCTGGCATTCTTCCTCCAGCACCATTCTCCCGAACGGGTGCGTCACCGTCCATTCTGGTAAGCGGATCCTGCCGACTACGCCAATTTGTGAACCGAGAGCAAGGCAGGTGGTTTGGACTCCGCAACCAGAAATGAACGCACACGCGGTAGTTCAAGAAAAAAATATATATTTACTATAAGTTAATAAAGGATAGTTAAAGGTAAAATGACAGGGCTAAAGACAAGCAAAATATACAATATAGCATGAACAATTTCAAGGCAAATTCTGCAATGGTTTCTACTTTTACTCTGTCCACTTCTGCAGTATGGACACTGAATGAACAATATACTCAAAACTATCCCTAACTGACCCTGACTTCACATTTGGGTGCACCCCCTTTTCCCCAGTGGTCCAGGTGGACCGCTTACAGTCCGTAGAAGCGCGTGGTGGGGCCCAAAGTCGGTCCTTTCTTTTATAGTGAAGCGTCCTCTCCTCACGGTTATCAGGATCTTGGGAGAAATGAAGTCCTCTTTAACAGACAGCGAAACCAACTGAATGCAATGTAATCCAACAGCAGATTCCACTCAGCACACTGACAGTCCTGCCGAATCCATACACTGAGCTGGGATGTAAGCCGGGATTTAGCAGGTGCCGTCCAGTACATCAACAGCACTGCGAGTCTCTATCTGTGGTATCCATATACACAGTCACAATGTCAGTCTCACTGATCAGCCACTGAGCACAGTTCCTTTCACGTGGACTCACTAGTCCTGTTGTCTCTTTACACTCTGTTTGTCTCTGGACCAAGATACAGCTTAGCTGTACAGAAAAATCTCCACACCAGTTCAATACAACACTTGCCAAGATGGCTGCTGCTCTCTGTCTCGTCACTTCCTGCTTCTCTGCTCACACTCTGTCTGCAGAACAGGCAGGCTGACATAAAAGGGGGGGGGGGGTCTCACTCCAGCATCATGTCACAATTACAATGGCTGCTGTCTTAAAGGAACAGAATCACAGAAATACATTCAACATTAACAGTTTATACAGACAAATGAAGCTTAAGACAACATTGGCTGTCTCTTACAATAGTATAAATAAAAAAAAACAGCTAACATAATTTAAAGGTGCAACGTCTCAGCAGTGACAGCCCAGTTAGCACTGTTGCTGGTCCTTGATAATGTCTTCTTGTGATGTTCTGGCCCTTGATAATGTCTTCTTGTTATGTTCAGGTCACCATCACAACCTATCATTGTCCTCAGCAATGACCATTTCATAAGTGGCATATTAATGCTGAGGGTATGTCCTGTTTGTGCACGGGTCAGCACTAAGGCCAGTTATTAGCTGTAGAGGACCTGAATGGGAACTTAATGTCATAAGAAAACATTATCAATGACTGGCAACAGCACTAATTGGGCTGTTACTGCTGGGATGGTGGACCTGTAAATACGAGTTAACACTTTTTTGTATTAACACTATTTGCAGGCTGGAGACAAATTTTTATTTGAGTCAGGCAATATCTTCAAGTAAATAAACCTATTTAGCAACAAGATAAAGTCATATAGTAATGTCTCAAAAAATAATCACACATTAAACCCCATGACAGTAAGAATACTAAGGACTAGAACTTGGATAATAATAATAATAATAATAATAATAATAAATAACATGAAAACCCACATGAAAACGGACTTCATCCCTAAAGTAACGTAAATGTATAAAATATTCTTTATTGATAATATAAGTTAAAAATAATAAAAACTACAATGATGTAGGCGATATCCATAGGACAGAAACAATAATAACATGAATATTATCTCCACAAAACAGTATAATGAATTGCACAATGTATAATTCAAAAGGGCAACAATATCTAATAGTTGTATGTACTGTGACATGTAAGGCTAATACACCAAGAATGCAGTACAGAGGCAAGAGTATAGATGACCAAAAAAAAGTGTACCTGTACATACAGCTATTAGATAATGTTGCCATTTTGGATTATACATTGTGCAATTAATTCATTATACTGTTTTATGGAGATAATTTTCATGTTATTTCTGTGTCTGTCCTACATTATTGTAATTTTTATGCTTTTTAATCAGTTCCGGATCTCCCATAGATTATATCTGTCCAGGTGGTCTCCTCCTAACTGTGCAAGGACATACCCATCTGTCCTTGTAGTGTTAAGCAGCTGCACAAAATCATGCATCTGTAAAACTGAGGAGTCGACTGTAACTACAGCTGGAGCTTCTATAGAGAAGGGATGGTTTATTACTGTCCCTGCCTTCCCAATCACTGTGTCCGGCTTCCCTCTGACCTAGTGGTCACATGACCGCTAGGTGGGCCGGGAACTGTAAGAACTGCTGGGTCCTAGAGGACCCAGATCAGCTCTGCAGTTCAGGTTAGGAGGCTGCATTCATCCTGTCACTGGTGTTAAATGTATTAGTCCCAGTTACAGGGGAAATCAGCCAAAAAAAATAAAATAAAAAAGTGCTGTTAAAATGCCCCCTAAAGGTCTATTATGACCTTATGGGGAGTACAATATAGATAACAATATTAAAAAAAAAGGAAAAAAAAAAAATTTTTAAGTAAAATAATAAAAAACCTCACAGGTTCTAGCCTCGCTACTGGCAACACAACACTACATAAAAATTATTGTAATGGAGAGGAAAAATTATTTTAAAAAGTTTTTAGTAGCACTTTGAGCTATTAAAAAACATGAAAAATGTGAAAAAGAAACACATTTCCGTCATTCATTTTTTTGTTTACATTTACCTTTACATAAAAAAACAAAAAAAACATGAAAAAATAAAAATAACATAAAAATAAAGCCCTATACAGAAAAAAGCCGCAAAAATTATTTGAATAATAATAATTATTATTTTAATAATAATAATAATAATAATATTTGTTTTATATATTTACATTACTTTTGGGATGAAGTCCATTTTTACTCAGTTTAACATCTTTAAGGAATTGCTGACAGACTGGTTGCTAGAAATGCATTGTCTGAAATAATAATAAAGAAGTAGCAGGGGTGGCATTGGAGGTAGCATTGCTTAAACAGTGAACTTGCAGGATACTTTAATTCCACAAATAAATAAATCTGTATGAGCCCTCACCAGCCAGTGTCCTTTTATGAACAGATCCAAAGTGCCTTAGCGCACAGAGTTACACACAGATACAGGTATCATGCTCTGTGGTGATAATGGGGGGCGTGAACAGAGAGGAGCGTAACTGCAAAAGTTTTAGGGAGCATAACTGCAAGAGTGTTTAGAGTAGGAAATGTGATAGGTCTGAAGTTGGGAGTTATTCTAATTGTCCAGGATAGAGCATTCCAGAGGAGTGGTGCAATCCTATCAAAAAGACTTTACTTGTTCAAGTAGTACTTCTATTTCTAGAAACCAGGACAGCAGGATGACTTCTACCACTCTCAGCAATTAGCCGATTGAGGGGACTGTAGCAGTGTTGGTCCGCAGCCTGGGCTGGTTCTGCAGCTTTCTTCCATTTAAGTGAATGGGAGAGTACTACAGTACCATTCTGGGCCACTGTACAGAGTTATGTTATTTCTGGTGTAGTTGTAGCCCCTTCACTTGGCTGATTGTAGAAGTGCTAGGAGTCAGACCCCCACCAACCTGATATCGATGCCCTATCCACAGGATAAGTGTCTGATAACTGGGGGATCGAAAATATCCTAAGGTCTCCTTGGGAATGGAGCACCAAAGCGCTTGCATGACCGGCACTCCATATACTTCTGTGGGGATGCTGGGAATGTACTCTCTGGCAGAGCCTGCAGCTCCACAGAAGTGAATGGAGCGCTGGTCATGCAGAAACAGCAGTGCACCATTCACTAGGAGGCCTTAGAGGGAATTTCAATTCCCATCCTCCTGCTGACTGGGGAAGAAGAAGGACTCACAGGCTTTCTCTATTAGTCCAGGCATCATTTTAATAGCTTTTAACATAAAAATAATTGCTAAAACAATAGAAACTATAAATTTATATGGTCAGTCTCCCCCTTCTATACCATGCATACAGTATCATCGAAGTCCTGACAGAGCGGCTATAAGAAATATGTTTATGTTCTGCTGATAAGAAAACTATAGTGATGAACTGAAGATGGCATTTTTTTATTGTTTATAACAAAGTATCCTTGTATGTTACCCCTGTTTATGTTCAGTTCACCTCCAATTCATGCCTAAAATTATTCCTTAAAATTGTCATTAAAAAGGTTTGCTACAGGCAGTACACCAAGAGCATTTACTTCCCTTAAGGAAAAAATTGAGCATATATTGAGTTTCATGCAAGGTTTTTGGCAGTGAGTTAAGATTGTCTTAAAGGAATGGGCTAGAAATAAGCCAAACTATCCTCCTAGCAATGTTAATGGAGATGGATATGTTTGGCCTATCCTGGAACCCAGTATAACGTTCCATTCAAATTCCTCAGAAGACAGGAGTTTTTCTAAGCTGCTGTACTGTTCTCCTCTGATCGGTTATCCCTGAAGGACAGATAAGGGGTGGGTGTATGCGAATAAGGGCAAAGCATCATAGGGATGTTAAAGGGTGATGGATAGATGTGGTGAAAGCTTCTGGATTATGCATGGATACATGTTTATGTAGTTTATAACAATTTTGCTTTACTTTATAGTCATTTATAAAATAAAAAAAAATGTTAGACTGTTAGAAATGAATAGTTATAAAGTATTAAGAGGCCATACTGCACATCTGGCACTGTATAGATTGCACAAATATATTGCTTTTACAATAACATTTTGTGATAAAAAATAAACTGATTAATGAATATAATAAATAGTCGGATGAATAATTGAGGTTTACAGCCTAATAAATGTACAGAAAGTCACCTAGGAGCGTTACAATCCAGTGTACAGAGCTGTCTTGTTTCCATGTCATGATGAAAGCTGCTGTGACAGGTGGGGGATTCCAGGAGCTGCAAGTTGTTACACAGAATGGACTGCACATTGTCAGTGTGCTGTGTGTTTGATGTGCCTGATTTATATCCCCTGGCAGCACTATTCGGAGGTGTCTCCCAGTAATGACAAAAACTCCCTTAACTTATCAGTAGTATTTTTGGCAGATTGGAGGACTACTGCCAAGTATTAAAGGTTCAGTTCAGTGTACAAATTCATGCATCAAATTAACTTGTTCACTGCCAATAACACATACTTGCAAACTTTTCAGAAGAGACATCAGGGAAATACTGGAAAGGGATGTAGAAAGCAGCATCCTCAAGATAGGTCATCATTAGGAGACAGTGGGGGCCTGACACCCAAAACCCCCACTTATCAACTGGCCCTGAGGATATGTCATCAATAAAATGAGTTAGGCAACCCCTTTTAAAGGAATTTTCTGGGTTAAAAATATTGATGACCTATCCTAAGGACTGCTCATAAATATCAGATTGGTGTGGGTCGGACCTCCATCAATCTGCTGATACATAGAGAAAGGAGCAGGAAGCAGTCAGCTCAGTTGTCTGTGTAATACCTAAATCGAGTCACTGCAGCTCAGCTCCCTTTTATTGATGGCCTATCCTCAGGACAGGTCATCAATATTTTTAGCCTGGAAACAGCAGATAGAACCATACTAGAGTGTGAAGAGCACTAGATCTCTGGAGAAACACTCTGTGGTGGAAACTTAAAAATTACATGGTAGGTAATATCATGTTCAGAATCACGGAACTACTTTATTGAGTATGCTAGAAGCAGTAAACAAAGTTTGTGCTCTTTATAGTAGTTAACCAAAGAGGCAATTGGAATTTTTTTGTATCTTAACAAGTACAGTACAAGCAGAGCTTATCAGGATGCAATGTGACTATCCAACTCCAAGTTGATAGTAGTATAATGTTGTACCGTGTTAGCCATTGAAAGTAGTGGAAGAGTGAAGAAATCAGGCTATACCTTTTAGAGGCTAACTGAGTATATTTGATGGTGAGCTTTCGAGAGTACTAGCTCCCTTCATCAGACATGGTGTTATACAAGAAACTGAAAATTCACAGATTTTTTATACCCTAAAGACATGGACCTTCAAAGGATCTTAGAATCCTAAAAAAAAACCAAAATGCAATCTAAGTAGAGAAGTTATTTATAACAGGTCAAAAAATCTGGAAAGTTGTGGTGCGTGACAGAGGGATCACTAATTCTTGCTATCTGTTTGCTGTCACGTGGTGATTTGTGACCCTCACAGTTCATACATAGTGTGACATGAAACTGGCATGAATATTAAGTCCAAATTGCAGAGTTTGAAATTTTTGCATTAACTTATGTTCCCATTCCTTTCTCTCCCGATAGCAAGAATTAGTGATCCCTCTGTCATGCCCCACAACTTTCCAGATTGTTTATTTCTTGACCTGTTGTAAATAACTTCTCTAATTAGATTGCATTTTGTTTTTTTTAAGGATTCTAAGATCCTTTGAAGGTCCATGTCTTTACGGTATAAAAAATCTGTGAATTTTCAGTTTCTTGTATAACACCATGTCTGATGAAGGGAGCTAGTACTCCCAAAAGCTTACCATCAAATATACTCAGTTAGCCTCTGAAAGGTATCGCCTGATTACTTCACTTATCCAACTCCAAATAAAAGTCCTGTCCCTGTATCCCTTCATTGTTGTTCAGGAAACAATCTCTGAAATTATCAGTCCATCATTAAAATGAAAAGGTCAGTTCTTATGAAAGTGTCAGTTCTCGTTGATGATACAAAATTTTGTATTATAATTAAAACTTAGATTTATTGTAAGATATTACAGAAATAGATAGATTAGCTGGAAACACTGGCCAGAACATGGCAGATGAAGTAACCTAAGATGTGTTCAATGTCAAGCAGCAGCTGCAAAAGCAAAGCAAATAAGAATTTAAAGTATATAAAAAGATAAATAAAAGTCAGCGGTCCCAATATAGTATTGCCCTTTATGAATTCCTTGCAAGACCACATCTTCAGAGATTGGGACTCTGCATTCTAAAAATTATATGGAAAAGTTGGAGAAGCTTCAAAGGCAGGCAGCTAGTTATTAAGTGGAATAGACGTATTAGCTAAAGAAGAAGCTAAAACATCAGATTTGTACAGCTTGATAAAGAGAGGTCTTAGAGGTGACCTCATTTACATGTAAACGTGTATGTGTGGTCATTAGAAAGAAATGGCACATGATTTATTCTTTCCAGGAACTGTAAAAAATACCAGGGGATTTTCATTACGTGTAAAGAGAAGGTGATTTTGACATAAGTATAGGAAAGAGTTCTTTATAGTTAGAGTAGTCAAACTATGAAATATCCTACCCGAAGAGGTAGCGATGACATATTATGCCAGTATTAACAAAAGGGCTAGATGCTTATGTAGTGACAAATATTAATGAGTGTTGTAAGTAATCTTACAATTAATGTTGGATAATCTATTAGGATTAATTTTGTACATGGTATGGGAATTAGATTTCTGTAGATGGATCCAAGGATTTACATTAATTGCCACATTTGAAGTTGGGAAAGCATTTTTTCCCCTAGTATGGGGTAATTGTCATTCGCCGTCAGGAGCAACACTTTAGGCTTATCGTTTGATTTCATGGAGCTTTTTATTTTTTTATGATAATCAATAATGTAACTATATGTAACTAGGTTTTCCTATAATGCATAATACAACTCACCATGAAGCCTCTACATGAAAAATCCAATTTTCTGTCTTGGTTTTTGTTTGTATGTTTTTTTTGATTATTTTTATTATTATTGTATCTTGGGAGTTGATGATAATAATAATAATAATAATAATAATAATAATCTATTTTATACTTTAATATTTTATATGCGATTACCTTGGCAATATACGTTTGAATTTCAGGAGGGAATTGATAGAGTAGAAAATAATAAAACTTCACTTTTATTTCTTATATAAATAAAAATAAATAAATATAAAATCGTATTAGAAAGACAAGACTCACTAGTGCTCCCAAGTGCTACCATGTGATTAGTGAAAAAGAAGGGATGAGATCACATAAATTGCATATATAGTGTGCACTAATCTTTATAGATGCCCAAAGCAGATATTAGCCCTGCTATTTTATTTTCTAATGACCATAATAATGATAGGAACATGAGTCATATAATTAATAGCATTAGTGTCATTTAAAGGGATTGTATGAAGGGTTAAACAAACAAAGCAGGGAGCTAAGACAAACAGACAGGGAGGGGTTCGTTTAGTATTCAGCAAAAGTCCGCATATTGCTTCTCATAACAGCTGAGACAGCTTCTACTCTACCTGAGGTATAAGTACAGTCTGGTGCCTCAAATAAAGCCTCAAATGTATATGGACACACAGTCAGTCAGAATTGTGTGTCACCTGGCACTGAGGATTCACCAGATACACTCCACTGGCAGGTTATAGTGGAATACACCCTCAATAGGGTAATTTTGTCAGCACCCCACAGCCTCCCAGCACCCTTTCCACATACACCTCTATCTGACACCTATAGCACACATTTAAAAGTCTCTCCCTAAGTGCTAAAGAGTTAAAATAAAAAAAATCCCTACGCATTTCACCAGCCATTGCTGGATAATCAGGGGACTAAATAAGTATAACTCTCAGTCTGAGAGTGAAATAGCAATGGCACCGGAGTCTCAAGAAAGCATTCCTTAAAACAGGACTAAGCCCCGCCCACAGGGCGTGTCACATGACGTCACACCCAATCATACTGCGGGGGAGGCGGAGCCATAGCCGATGCTCCTCCCCTCACATTATTCGTCATCCGAGGTGCTCCTCCCAGGGGCAGGGAAGCTGTCAGTGTCGTCATGGAGACATAGAAGTGTGTCTCCTATGTTTACATCGTGCTGTCATCTCTCTGATCCTAATTGTAGGCAGTTGGAGCAGGAAACACAGAAGTCATGTTATCAAGAAATTCACGTGTATTGTCTAATATTATGCTTAAACACATAAGATGCTTGATCTATACTGCACCAGCACTTCTCAATTCAGCAGTACATATAAATGTTGAAGCACAACAGATATCACATCCAGATGGTACATTGCATCAATAGAGATATACAGGGTCCGTATTCACCTCTACAGTGAACAATAATTTCCCAACTGAGCTTACACTTATCAAGGTGCCATCTATATTACATATCCTCATTAAACTCCATAAGAGCCATGAATCATAGATCACCGTACTAATACTAGAGTGAAAGTCACTCTGCATTGATCTGAATATTATGTTCAATATATAGTGAATTGCCCATATATGAGATACAATACTTTTCCATTTCCCAAAGGAAATATATATATATCACACAAATATACCAGAAAAATGGATAAGAGGATTCCTAATAATGTCATCAGATTTAGGGTATGTGCCATAGTAGATATAATAAATATACTCAAAGAGATATGTCGGGGGGGGGGGGGGGTTACACTTTTATTCCCTCACCCCCTAAAGACGTGTTTCATGTGGACAGTATCATAATGCATCCATCCTGAGTAGATATATTCCCTGACTCCAAAATATTACAAGGAATTATAAAAATGGAGCGAAGGACAAGCATTCGTTAATCCCTCCCGGGGATGTCGATTTAAAACGGTGAATCCATCTGCATTCATGTTGCAGCAGAAGTCTATCCCAATTGCCACCCCTTCCTGGTGGTCGGATCAGTTGCAATCCTATGAATCTGAAGGATTCAGGTTGTCCGTCATGGTGGCTATGCGCATGTTTAGCTATTGGTGTGTTCCGATTGTTGAGAATATCATTATAGTGCTCCCTTATCCTTATCCTAAATTCAGGTTTAGTCTTACCTATGTAATCTTTCGGACAGGGGCACTGTGCTAGATAGCTCACTCCTTTACTATGACAGTTGATAAAGTCGTTAATTTGGCAGACCTCACCAGTAATTGCACATGTTGCTGTTTTAGTTTTTTGCACCTGTCCACATGCGATACAGTTGCCACATCTGAAGGTGCCATTAGGTTTCTGGCTAAGCCAATTCACCGTTGATTTAGGGGCAACGTAATGACTCCTAACCATCCTGTCCTTTAAACTCTTCCCACGTCTATAAGTGATCTGGGGGGTGGATCCTAAAATCTCTTTCAGATCATTGTCCTGGAGTAATATCCCCCAATATTTACCAAGTATTTCCCTAGTCTCTTGATGCATATTATCAAAAGTTCCAACAATTCTAGTTACATTATCAGATTTTATGTTCTGACTATGTATTTTTGGGATCAAAAGCTCTCTTTGATCACATGTTATAGCGTGTTGGAAAGCTCCCTTTAGTGTGTTATCCGGGTATCCGCGGTCCCTAAATCTGAGCCTCAAGTCATCTGCCTGCTGTTTAAAAGTTGACAATTTTGAACAGTTTCTCCTTAGGCGGAGATATTGGCCCTTGGGAATACCCCTTTTGAGGGCCACAGGATGGGCACTCTCCCCACCTAAGGAGACTGTTTGTCGCAGTCTCTTTCCTGTAGACCTTAGTTTGAATTGCTCCTGAATGATCTCTAGTAATAAGAACATCCAGAAATGGTAGATCACTCATACTCCAGGTAGATGTAAACCTTAGGTCCAGAGGGTTAGAATTCAAACTTTCCACAAACTCCTCGAATGACGTGTGATCCCCACGCCACAGGATAAAGATATCATCGATGTACCTCAGCCAGAGGCAGATATGGTCCTGCCACCGGCTGAGGTCATTGGCACCCACGATGGCCACCTCCCACCAGCCCAGGAGCAAGTTTGCATAACTTGGCGCACAGGGACTACCCATAGCGGTGCCCCTGAGCTGGTGGTAAATGCGGCCATCAAAGGTGAAAAAGTTATTATTCAGGCAGAAACTCAATAGGTCAATGACAAACCGATTATGTGGTCTCAATCTAATGTCCCTCATCTGAAGATAATATTCCACTGCTCTGATCCCCTGTTCATGATGGATGGGCATGTATAATGCTTCTACATCAATCGATGCAAGACTCATATCATGCCCTAAAGTAATACCATCTAGTTTCAGCAGGAGATCAGAGGTGTCTCGGATGTATGAGGGAAGGGACTCCACAAAGGGCCTCAAGATCTGATCAATATAGCTTCCCAAATTTCGTGTGAGGCCACCAATACCTGATACAATTGGTCTTCCTTTCACAGGATTGGTCCCTTTGTGGACCTTAGGGAGGGCATAAAAGGTAGGCATCACCGGGAATTTTGGATACATAAAATCCATCTCATCCTTGTCTATCAGTCCTTCCTCATATAAGCCCTCTGTAACAGTGACTGTAAAGCTGTCAAACAGGCCTGTGTCGGGTTAGTGCTCATAATCCTATAAAAAGTTGTGTCAGACAAAAGCGTCAAACACATCTCCCTATAGTGCGGTGAGTCCATCACTACTATGTTCCCCCTTTATCGGAGGGTTTTATCGTAATATTAGTGTCCAGTTCAAGATCTCTCAATGCCCGTCTTTCTTCAATGCTCAAATTATGCCCCCTACATCTATCATTAAATTGTGCCAACTGTTCAAGTTCCATATTGACCATAGACGAAAAAATTTCTATGTGGGCATTATCACTTGGAGGTGGCATTTTGGAGCTTTTAGGTTTTAGATTGGTATATGGGGCCCTTAGGTGACCAAAGTCATTATCATCCATTAGGCCAGCCAATACCTGCACAGCCCCCAAATCCTCCAATTGCAAGTTAAGTTCGGCGCATTGTCTTTTCTTAATGGCGGTATGGTACTTATGCCACTGTAGCTTTCTAATAAATAGTGCAATATCTTTGGTCCAATTAAATAAGTCAAATTTTACTGACGGGACAAAAGATAAACCCCTTGAAAGGACATCTTTCTCCGTCCTACTCCCCTTTCAAAAAATGATGTCTCCGTCTCACTCACAGAGAGATCAGCTTCAGATGAGGAGAAATCACCGTCAGGTTTATTATTTCTAAGATCTTTTTTAAGGAAGCTATAGGCCCTATTCTCCTTGAAATCTTGCAGGTCTCTTACGAACTGTTGGTGTTTCCTATCACTAAGATTGGTTTGAAATCTCTCAATCTGTAGTTGAAGGTTAGATTCCTTCTGCTGAAATAAAGGGTCAGTTTTTAATGTTCCCTCAGTTCGTTTAATTTCTTATTTTTGGATTCAAAGGCCAACTTCTCTTCTTCCAAAAGTAATTTCATAAACCTAATGGAGCTCTCTGTTGCTTCTTTTTCCCACTTAGTCATAAGAGATGAATTTCGTATTCTATCAGCAGGACTAATATTAATTCTTAAGCCCTTCGGTACTATATCATGTTTGATGTAACTCTCAAGAGATTGCACCTCCCACCAAGACACTATATAGTCCTTATATACACGTGTTAATTCCTTGAATGCTACCCTAACATTAGTTGTTAATAATTGTTGTGATAGTTCTTTCTCTGAAAAGACTGTCTGTGCTACTGTACTCCACTTAGCTAGATCAGGCGTATCAGAGAGAAAGCCCGCCATAAGTTGTTAATAATTGTTGTGATAGTTCTTTCTCTGAATATACATTTGGCCTTGTTTATGAGACCTTACTTAAAGTTAGGTCTCTGTTCACACTGCCTGTTTTCCTGGTCCAGTAAATCTCCAATCTTAATCTATCGTAACTAAACAGCCTTTTTGTGTGCTAATTACAGAGCAAATTTTCCAGCATTACGATGCAAAAAGTTTTAAACACCTTCCACAATTCTCTTTTCTCCCTACTCACTACCAGGTAGATGCTACCAGATTGGTGATCTGTCCCCTCTCACTACCCGCCGCTGTGTCTGTACTTGTGGCGGGTATTGAGAGGGACAGATCACCAATCCGGCAGCGTCTACCTGGTTGACAAATGAGGGGGCTCCCTCTATTAGGCATCAGCACACTTGCAAACACGACCATGGGTTTGTGCCAGAGGCATGGCCTAATACACTGCCTGTGGGCTCAGCATTAACTGTATAATACACTGCACTACATAAGAAGTGCAATGTATTATGTAAGCGATCAAAAGATTGCAATTTGAGGTCCCTTTAGTGGGACTAAAAATAGTGTAAAAAATAATTGAGGTTTAATTTTAAAAAATAATCACCCATCCCAAAATGTTTTGTAAATAAACAATAATAAAAAATATATAATACATTTATTGAGTATTGCCACATGACCCGAGCAATACAACTGTAATTTTCCCAGCACAGTGAAAGTAGTTAGAAAAAAATGAAAAATACAATGCCAAAATTGCCATTGTTGAATGTTAGTCAGACACTGGAAAAAAAAAACTTATTATTATGCCCAGAAGGCATCAATTAAAATCTGATCTTCCCACAAAAAGAAACAAACAAAAAACGCACATTCTATTGGAAAAAAAAAATTAAGTTATTAGGAAAGTGTACTTTACTTTGCAAAAAACAAAAACAAAAAACACATTTAGTATCAATACAGAGAATACATGTATCATGTTATTTAAGCTGTATGGTGAATGGTGCATTTATAGCGGAAAATGTCAATGGTGGAATTGCAGTTTTTTCTATTCTCTCTCAAAAGTTAATACAGTTATTCAGTGAGATATAAGAATCCCAAATTGGTGCCACTATGGATGGAAAAATAAAAAAGTTCTTGATATGCAATGATGGAAAAATGCAAAATATGGATTGTCATAAAGACCCAAAACAGGCTGGTCACTAAGAGGTTAATACACATATTTGGCTACTAGAGGCTATGCCACTTGTTCCCAGTGTTGGTCATATGCCCTAACACTGGCATTTGCAGAACTGTCAGTATTACAGCAAGGATGCAAAACTCAAGTTTGGTGGTAGCTATGGGGTTCATTGCTTGCATTGCCCTTACAGAATATGTATCTTTTGACATCTTTAATAGGTAATATGCATGCTCCAGGAGGTTCAGTCAAGTGTAGCTGACCCAATTGGCAGAGCCACAATATATACAGTGGGTACGGAAAGTATTCAGACCCCTTTAAATTTTTCACTCTTTGTTTCATTGCAGCCATTTGCTAAAAGCAAAAAAGTTCATTTTATTTCTCATTAATGTACACTCAGCACCCCATCGTGACAGAAAAAAACCCAGAAATGTAGATATTTTTGCAAATTTATTAAAAAAGGAAAACTGAAATATCACATGGTCATAAGTATTCAGATCCTTTGCTGTGACACTCATATTTAACTCACATGCTGTCTATTTCCTTCTGATCCTCCTTGAGATGGTTCTACTCCTTCATTGGAGTCCACCTGTGTTCAATTAAACTGATTGGACTTGATTAGGAAAGGCACACACCTGTCTATATAAGACCTCAAAGCTCACAGTGCATGTCAGAGCAAATGGGAATCATGAGGTCAAAAGAACTGCCCAAGGAGCTCAGAGACAGAATTGTGGCAAGGTTCAGATCTGGCCAAGGTTACAAAAGAATTTCTGCAGCACTCAAGGTTCCTAAGAGCACAGTGGCCTCCATAATCCTTAAATGGATGAAGTTTGGGACGACCAGAACTCTTTCTAGACCTGGTCGTCCAGCCAAACTGAGCAATCGTGGGAGAAGTGCCTTGGTGAGAGAGGTAAAGAAGAACCCAAAGATCACTGTGGCTGAGTTCCAGAGATGCAGTAGGGAGATGGGAGAAAGTTCCACAAAGTCAACTATCACTGCAGCCCTCCACCAGTCGGGGCTTTATGGCAGAGTGGCCCAAAGGAAGCCTCTCCTCATTGTAAGACATATGAAAGCCTGCATAGAGTTTGCCAAAAAACACATGAAGGACTCCCAGACTATGAGAAATAAGATTCTCTGGTCTGATGAGACGAAGATTGAACTTTTTGGCGTTAATTCTAAGCGGTATGTGTGGATAAAACCAGGCACTGCTCATCACCTGCCCAATACAATCCCAACAGTGAAACATGGTGGTGGCAGCATCATGCTATGGGGGTGTTTTTCAGCTGCAGGGACAGGACGACTGGTTGCAATTGAAGGAAAGATGAATGCGGCCAAGTACAGAGATATCCTGGAAGAAAACCTCTTCCAGAGTGCTCTGGACCTCATACTGGGCCGAAGGTTCACCTTCCAACAAGACAATGACCCTAAGCACACAACTAAAATAACAAAGGAGTGGCTTTGGAACAACTCTGTGACCATTCTTGACTGGCCCAGCCAGAGCCCTGACCTTAACCCAATTGAGCATCTCTAGAGAGACCTGAAAATGGCTGTCCAACAACGTTCACCATCCAACCTGATGGAACTGGAGAGGATCTGCAAGGAAGAATGGCAGAGGATGCCCAAATCCAGGTGTGAAAAACTTGTTGCATCATTTCCAAGAAGACTCATGGCTGTACTAGCTCAAAAGGGCGCTTCTACTCAATACTGAGCAAAGGGTCTGAATACTTATGACCATGTGATATTTCAGTTTTTCTTTTATAATAAATTTGCAAAAATATCTACCTTTCTGTTTTTTTCTGTCAAGATGGGGTGCAGAGTGTACATTAATGAGAAATAAAATGAACTTTTTTGCTTTTAGCAAATGGCTGCAATGAAACAAAGAGTGAAAAATTTAAAGGGGTCTGAATACTTTCCATACCCACTGTAGTTGTTCATCTTGTTCATCAGCAATAAGGCGCCAGATGAGATTCTGACACACAATGCACATGCACACTTCTATTCTCTATGGTCAGGTCTCCAGACTGCATTATAGAGCCATACACATGTACAATAGACCCTAGGGACACCATAATATCGATAAAAAAGAGATATGGTGACAGAAAGGATTTCTATTGGTGGGTACTAATAATGTACCCATAGACTAATTATTCCAGTTATTAATTATTTGACACTAAATGCTTTAATGTTAACATATGGTATTCGAGGTATTGCTATATGCAATGAGGAATTGACTGTTGGTATACTGTAGATGAATTGATGGAACAATTACTGGCTCTATTTGATTGCAAAAGGTCCTGATTTATTGGAACAAAATATTGCACATGGAATACAGAGCTCTAAACATTTCTGGATGCTTTTTTTGTATATATTTATGTTATCTTATTATTTTTGGGGTGGCCATTTATGGTTGGGTTGCAGAATAAAGTTATATTCCTGCTTAAAATTATTCTGCACCCTGCTTCCTCATCCAAGAGCCTTTTTGAAGCTCTGCTAAAACATATATTGTGTCCATGATTATTCATGGGTCATGACTAGCACAATTAATCAAAGAATGGACCAGGGGTCAAAACCAAAGGAAGGACAACAGGTAATAGGTGATAAATCAAAGGAGGGAGTAAGGAACAATATCTAGTAGCAAACTTACACTAGGTTCACACTACAGGTAGTGTTCAGGTTTCCGTCCTTCGGGTCTGCATTGGGCCCCAAAAGACAGAGACCCTGTCAGCTTAAAAAGTGGTTACACGCGGAAACTATAAACTATAATGGGGTTCACCGGGTTTCCACTCGGTTTCTGACGTTTTTTTTTTCAAAGGGTCAGGAACAATAAAATACTGGGATGTATCTTATTTTGCAGTGAAATTGCTAACTCTTTAAGGCAAAGATCTCATGTAACAAAAAAAAAAACGCTGTGGAAAATACCAAGATGCATTTCTGCTGCGTTTTTCACTGCATTTTCGCAGAGTTTTCCTCTGCGGACTTTCTGCCCCTATTATACAAATATGGAAAATGCCAGCGTTTCTGTAGGTATCATTGACATGCTGCGATTTCCAAAAACGTGGGCATTTTTGAAAACACAGCTTTTCTGCTGCAGATTTTTTTTTTTGTAATGTGTGGATGGGATTAGCCAGAATCTCATTCATTTTGCAGGCAAAAACGCTGTGTTTTCGCAATGTGGGGCTTCAGCCCTAATCAGTTGCTGACATTATCTGCGAGTGTTGGCGGCCTTCCACACTCCAAAGACATACTGATAGGGAATGTAGATTGTGAGCCCTATATGGGACAGTGAATGACAATGTCTTTAAAGCGATGCGGAATATGATGGCGCTATACAAGTAAGCTAAATAAATAAATAAATAAATAATAATAGGTATAATAGAGGCAGAGATTCCACTCTGCAGACTGTCTGTGAAAAATGCTGCGGAAAAAAAACCGCAATGTATTTCCGCCATGGCCTTTTCCGCAGCGTTTTTTGGCAGCAATTATCTGTCTGGGGCCTTACCCTCAGACCTTCTTTCTGTTCCATTTGTAAACACTTCATCAGTAAACAGCCTTTTAGTCACTGATTCACAGTAAAATATTTGTATGTCTAGCATATGTTCATGCCAAATAGTTGTCATTTCTTCCATTTCTAAGAAGTGGTTTAAAGATTGATACACATCCTTTGAAACCACTACAACATGATATGATATTACAGTCATGGCCAAAAGTTTTGAGAATGATACAAATATTAATTTTTACAAAGTCTACTGCTTCAGTTTTTCTAATGGCAATTTGCATATACTCCAGAATGTTATAAAGAGTGATCAGCTTAACAGCAATTACTTGCAAAGTCAATATTTGCCTAGAAAATGAACTTTATCCCCCAAAACACATTTCAACATCATTGCAGCCCTGCCTTAAAAGGACCACCTAACATCGTTTCAGTGATTGCTCCATTAACACAGGTGTGGGTGTTGATGAGGACAGGGCTGGAGATCAATCTGTCATGATTAAGTAAGAATGACACCACTGGACACTTTATAAGGAGGCCGGTGCTTGCCATCATTGTTTCTCTTCTGTTAACCATGGTTATCTCTAAAGAAACACGTGCAGTCATCATTGCACTGCACAAAAATGGCCTAACTGGGAAGAGTATTGCAGCTAGAAAGATTGCACCTCAGTCAATAATCTATCACATCATCAAGAACTTCAAGGAGAGAGGTTCCATTGGTGCCAAAAGGCTCCAGGGCGCCCCAGAAAGACCAGCAAGCGGCAGGACCGTCTCTTAAAAGTGTTTCAGCTGGCGGGATCGGGCTACCAGCAGTGCAGAGCTTGCTGAGGAATGGCAGCAGGCAGGTGTGAGTGCATCTGCACGCACTGTGAGGCGGAGACTCTTGGAGGAAGGCCTGGTCTCAAGGAGGGCAGCAAAGAAACCACTTCTCTCCAGAAAAAACATCAGGGACAGACTGATATTCTGCAAAAGGTACAGGGAGTGGACTGCTGAGGACTGGGGTAAAGTCATTTTCTCTGATGAATCCCCTTTTCGATTGTTTGGAACATCTGGAAAACAGCTTATTCAGAGAAGAAGAGGTGAGCGCTACCACCAGTCTTGTCTCATGCCAACTGTAAAGCATCCTGAAACCATTCATGTGTGGGGTTGCTTCTCAGCCAAGGGAATCGGCTCTCTCACAGTCTTGCCTAAAAACACAGCCATGAATAAAGAATGGTACCAGAATGCCCTCCAAGGGGAACCCCCCCCAACCCCCCAAGGGCGGTTGGGCGCCCAAAAAAGCCTTTCCCGGGAGGGGGGGGCCCCTCCCAAAAAAAAAAAGGGAAAAAAAAAATGTCTCAGGAAAAAAAACCTAGAGTTTTTGGGTCCGTGCCCTGAACACCCCCCATAACTTAATTTTATTGTTTTTTTGTGTTCAAAAAAAAAGAGGGGGGGAAACAAAAAAAAAACAACAAATTCAGACAAAATTAAAGCATTGATTCTGCAAGAATGGACTGCTATCAGTCAGGATTTGGTCCAGAAGTTGATTGAGAGCATGCCAGGGAGAATTGCAGAGGTCCTGAAGAAGAAGGGTCAACACTGCAAATATTGACTTGCTGCATTAACTCATTCTAACTGTCAATATAAGCTTCTGTTACTCATAATGTGAATGCAATTATATTTCTGTATGTGATAAAAACATCTGACAAACACACATAAAAACCAGAGGGCAGCAGATCATGTGAAAATATAATATTTGTGTCATTCTCAAAACTTTTGGCCATGACTGTACAACTAATAAAAATGTGGTTTCTCAATTAAAAGAACCAGAAGTAATACATTTAAAACAAGAGTAGGAAGGGAAAAATGACTACCCCTGCCACAGTTTATCTATGGGTCAAAATTATTGGACAGGTTAAGGCCAGGGTCCCACGTGGTTTGGCCGCGGCGTTTTACAGTCCCTGCAAAGTGGATGTGATTCTAGAGATATTCATCCACACGTTGTGGAAAAATACGCAAAGCAGACATACTGTGATTTCCAAAACCGTTGCGGTTTTGGAAATTGCAGCATGTCAATTATAACTATAGAAACGGCGGGAAAAACCGCGGCGGTTTACCCATAGGTATAATGGAAGCAGAAAGTCCACAGTGGAAAGCTCTGCGGAGTTTCTGTGAAAAGCGCTGTAGGAAAAAACATGATGCATTGCCGCCGCACGCTATGTGGGGCCTTAGCCTAAAAGTCAACCGGTCAGATCCATGTTGGCCTATTTTATTCAGGATCTACTATTGGAGTAAGCATACATTGAACACCAACAGATGTCTAGTTCATGAGTAAGCCCTTGAATATGTTGCTTTATACAAGGAAATAATTACCGTCTGCTTTCATGGCACTATATTAATGAAATAAAAGCTTTTGCCTAATCTATTACTGCTTTGGATTAAGTGAAGCTTTGGGAGCTTTGAAACATGATATGTAAGTGACTTCATGGGTATTACACAATGTTACCATTAGGGACAGTAATATTGTCTCTAGGGATGGCAGCAAAAAAATCAAACTGTCCAATATATATCAGCTAGGATGTGATAAAAGGTAATAGGCAATTTATAGTTAGCAATTTTTGACTATTAAATGAATGTCTGCAAAGGAAAATAACAACCTACTTTGATATGAGTAAAGGTAAAGCAACCACCATTCACATATGGCAAAACTTCCAGAATATTTAATGGAATATCTGAAATGTCAGTTTTCTGAGGTAGACAATAAGTGCATCTACTCATAGTCTCCCTCAACTTTATAGCATTCACTTAGTCTCTCAATCTTGCTTATACAGAGTTAGTGATGGCCGAATCGGTTTGTAACTAACCGGTTTCGACCTGAATATTTAAAATTGTTCAAATTATTACCCCATAGTAAATTATTATACTCTTTGGACCCCAGAGTATAATAGGTGGAGGCCCAGGGGAAGTGACAAAAATAAAAAAAATGTTAGAGTCAACTTCCATTACCTCTTTTGGCCCTTCTCGTAGCATCCATTGCTCTCTCTCTGCCTCATCGGCGATGTCTGACGCTTTCTGGGGATGTCATGCACCCAGGGTCACTGCTAAAGCCTGTGATTAGGCCACAGCGGTGACATGGGCATACTCAGCATCAAGACATCATGTAGGGACACACCTAATGGCAGCAACTTTAGGCTAAGGCCTCACGTAGCTTCCTACAGAAAATAAGATCTGTGGGATCTTATTGTGGTTTTTCACAGCGCTTTTCACAGAAAGTCCGCAGAGGAAACTTTGTGCTTCAATTATACCTATAGGGAAACCGGCGGCATTTCCATAGGTATAATTGACATGCTGCGATTTCTAATTCCGCAACTGTTTTGGAAAACACAGCATGCCCGCAGCGCAGATTTTCCCGCACTGTGGGGATGGGATTTGCTAGAATCCCAACCAATACACAGTGACTGTAAAACGCTGCGTTTTTTCCTTTTTTAAAAAGGGCATTCCATTTGGGTCCAGAATCACATGCTCTGTTAAATGAGACTAAGTTGTCTGAAAAGTTAGTGACCTTTTAAGTGTTACACATGCCATATTCAAGCCCAAACACACATTCTGCTGTACACACACTAACTACTAACTCCCCCATAGTCAAAGGGAGAACCAGCCTGACCCAGGAATCTCCATAATATAGTATAATATAGTACATATATATCTAATACATAACAAACTGGTGCCTGGGGAAAGCAGTACAGTGACTTTGTCGTCAAATTCAGTTACTACTAGCCATGACCCTTTGGGGGGACACTGCAACAATTCTAACTCTTCATCCCTTTGCATCCCTCCGCTGCCTTCAATATCTGATCCATAGTGGCAGCAAAGCACTCAGTGATATGCTCTCAGTGATGCCCATTGAGGTGTGTGGACACTTCCTTAGTTGACCTTATATTGCCAAATAACCCTGCCATTGCACCCCATGAGACTACAATGCATTTTTTGAACACAGCACAAAATCATTGCTCTCTTTGAGCAGTTTCTCAGCTTCCACTAAAGGTAGTCAGTGACATATTGTCTGTGGTACTTCTTTGATATGGGGCTCATGTACCATTTCCTAGTGGTCATACCGTTAATGGAGGCTTAGTGTCCTTCAGTTAGTGGCCTATCTTTAGGTTTTCCCTAACACCAAATTAAAAAGACTGAAGGCATGGAAGAAGTCCCAGTCCTCTACATACATTGCTCTCCAGTTCCTGCACTCCAGCAATGATATCAATGGCCCTTCATGTGGCTGCTGTGATCAGTCACCAGCCTCAGAGGTCTCATCGGGACCCCTTTAATATCATATTGATGGGGGTTTGACTCTCGACTCAAGTGAGTGGAGCAACAAACACAAGACTATATATATATATATATATATATATATATATATATATATACTGTATGTAAAAAAAAGAAATAGTATAAATAAGAATAAGCATTGTTTTAGATGAAATGCATTATAAGGTTCTGCTTAGGACATGCAAGGGTTAAGCTCTCTAGTGGACCCAGATTAAGACAAATATCTCCTCTCATTTCTCTTTACTTAGAATAAACACAGACCCATTAGAGCTTCTTATGTGAGGGTCAGCTCCTCCTTCTAATAATGTTCAAAAGCCCTTTATCCTATAAACACTGCTGCCCTAATATATACACACAGCAAAGTGGCTATTTGAAGTGAAAGGGGCCCACATGTCATTACAATTTCATTTGTATATGCTACACCCATTTTATCTGGCAGTGTGTGTAGATATAGATGTGTATTATAAGAGAGCAAGAAGAAAGAGCAAAAGTAAAGCAGGGAGCTCACATGATCAAGGGAATGGGAGTGAGGGGTTCAGATTACAGCTGCACCTGTGATATTTTTTTATATTAGATAATGATAAATTATTTCAAAAACAATTCTTGGTTTTATAGGTGTATTGAATTTATTATATCCTGGAGCATCTAACCAATGATGTACATACCAAACAGGTATGCCATTGCTATGGGCACTGTGCCTCTTACTCTTAATTTCACCATACATCAGTATTCAGTGCACATAGTGTGTACATCTGCAGTTCTGTATGTTTATCCATGTGCATGCAAACAGAGCCATGGACACATACATATACTTGCAAAGAACTTGTGGTTCTAATGTTAAAGAAATAGTAACAGAGCCACTTCTGCACCCCATGCATCCAGAGGCAGCCAGCTCTGGGTGTCTGAATCCCACAGATCACATACTGATGGAACTATCCTGGGGATAGGTCATCAGTATGAAATATGTATTTGGGCCAAACAACCTATTTAAAGGAGATGTCTCATCAGCATCATGCCTGTTGAGAATGGGTTTACTAGCTTAAGGGGGTTTTCTAGAACTGAACTATTGATGACTTATCTTTAGGATAGGTCATCAATATCTGATTGGTCAGGGTCTGAAACCTGGGACCTATACAGATAAACTGATTGAAGAGGCTGCAACATTCATGTGAGCACTGCGACCTCTATACTGAATACCAAGCATTGGTGTTCCAGCTCAGCCCCATTCACTTGAGTGAGACTGAGCTACAACTGTACTATGTGATCAATGAATGTGACATAACTGACAAAGGGAAGAGGCTGCAGTGATTGCAAATGCCATGGCCACTTTAAACAGCTGATCTGTGGGGGTCCTAAGGATCAATATTTCAGTCCAGGAAAACCCCTTTAGGCCGGGGCCCCATGTGGCGTAAACGTTGTGGTTTTCCTGCGGCAGAAATGCAGCGGAAAAAAACTCAGTGTTTTACAGTCACAGCAAAGTGGATGGAATTCTAGTGAATCTCATCCCCACTTTGTGGAAAAATACACGCAGCGGATGTGCTGCGATTTCCAAAACTGTTGCGGTTTTGGAAATCGCAGCATGTCAATTATACCTAAGGAAACGCTGGAGGTTTCCCTATAGGTATAATGGAAGCAGAAGGTTTCCTCTGCGGACTTTCTGTAAAAAGCGCAGTGGGAAAAACTGCGATGAGTTGCCGCCGCGGTTTTTCCCACAGCACTTTTTTGCTGCGGGACGCCACATGGGGCTTTAGCCTAATACTTGCAAACAAACTTACACTAGGCTCACACTAGCTTTTGGGTCTCTGTTGTTCGGATCCACATGGGGACCTGAAAGATGGAGAGCCTGTCCGCTTAAAAAACGGCTACCTGCAGACACCCGCGGACCCCATAGACTATAATGGGGTCTGCCGGGTTTCTGCCGATTTTATACTGAAACCGGCGGAGAGAAAAGTCCTCCTTGCAGGACTTTTCTCTCCGACGATTTTAGGCGGAATCTATGGTGGAGTCTCCTATGGAGACTTCAATGCAGGTGTGAACCCTTAGCTCATTAATTTCAGTTGAGGAAAAAAAAACACTTATTTTGTGAAGATTTTTAATCAGATTGTCAAATGTTGCAGGAGGAATAGCATTGCATGCAGAACTATGTTTTCACTAAAAATGATGACCCTCATGACTAAACTCCAACAAACTCCACTTGTAAGTAACTGGGGTTTATCTGGTGTCGGCGGTCATCTATTGTATGACAGATCCAGCAGAGTGTTGTGCTTTCTCTGTAAAAATCCTTTTATTCATCACTTTGCTATCCCTAGCTAAACAAGCATTATACAACAAGTGAATTATTCAATAGCGTAAAGCATTCAGTATATTACAAGACAATGTCACTTATACAGAGAGGAAGTTAATTTGTAATACCAAAGTCCAAGAAAAAATTCATTTCAAAAGAGATTTTCAATTCTATAATTACTTTGCATTGTTATTATATCTGTTATTATAGGAAATATAACACATAGCACTATTCACTATCACTGACAGTAATCCAGTTATTTCATTATCAGAAAGGTCTATATCACATTTATGGCTACATCAGGAGGATATGTTTGTGTAACAAAGGATAATACAAGAAACAAAACTAAAACCCAACATCCATTTTATCAGCCAAGCCAGTGTCCCTTTTACATGTTTGGTTTCATGGATCTTTGTTTTACCATACTGGTGAAACACTATTCAGTGCTGTAGATAAACTTCTAAACAATATGCGTAAAACATGGCATAAAATAAGCATTAGATGCACTTAATATGCCAATAAGCCCCTTTATTTAAGAAGTGGAAACTCTTGGAAATAATATTTACATGGTAGTTCTTTGGTTTACTTATAACCTCTGTGTTGACAGCAAGATATTGGCCAAGGCTGGGACTGAAAACCAACTAAACAAATTTAAAAACATTAGCCTCTGGAATGAATCAGGCTATTTGCTGCTAAATTCAGCCAAGCTTGTGCAATGTGTCCTCTAACCACCAGATGTCACTAGATGCATATCAGTACAAGGCATCCTCTACAACTTGGACAAAAACACAGTAAGTATAAGGCTCCACTAGAGAACTGCAGCTAAAAAATGCTATGGAAAAAAAAAGCAGCAAAAACACATCACGTTTTTCCGCAGGATTTTTCATTGCATTTTTGCTGCATTTTTCTTCCCTTATTAAATCTATAAGGAAAACGCTTGTGTTTCAGCAGCTAAAATTGACATGACACGTTTTTGAAAACGCAGCTTTTCAGCAGATGTTTTGTTCCGCACTGTTTGGATAAGATTAACCAAAATCTCATTCACTTTACTGGTACTATAAAATACAGCAGGTTTTTTTTGCTGTGTTTCTGCAACAGCCCAAAACGCTGTGTTTCCGCAGTGTGCGGCCTTAGCCTAAGGCTAGGTTACAGTCACTAGTGTTTGTTCTTTGCACACTTAAATAGTGTCAAAAAGCAAATCCTCAAATTCTTTAGATGGATTCCATTAATTTTCAAACAGTTGCAGTTTTAGTTGAAAACTGAATGATTGGGAATCATTATTCAATATGCAGCAAAAAGGCAAGTGTTAACATTTTGCAACATGACAGACCCAATATGAGAAAATGGGAGAAAAGAAAATTGCAATGTATATAATATCCAACATGGATTCTTTAAAAACTAAAGCCATGACACATGTATGAACAAATTTAGGCTGAATCCCCACGTTGCGAAAACGCAGCGTTTTGGCCGCGGCAAAAATGCTGCAGCAAAAAACACTGTGTTTTACAATACCTGCAAAGTGGATGGTATTCTGCCTAATTTCATTGACACACTGCAGAAAAAAATCCACAGCGTAAAATCTGAGATAGGAACAAACCCTGCATGACTTTTGTTACAGAGGAATGTGCCAGATTAGCATCTGAGGAGCCACAATCCTTTCTGCACCCCAGGACAAACAGAACATCCTGCTGATCTACATCCCACAATGGGAACTGGTAGAGATTTCATGGACTTTTGTGAGAGAGAATTAGACACAAACTGCAGTAAAGACTCTCTCAAGCAAGGGAAGCACAGACTGACAAAAGGGTGTACTGACATCTCAATCCCAGCCTACAGTGGTACCATTATTAGAACTGTACCTACAGAATTGGATTCTGTTTATCTTTTTTTCTACCTCAATTAAAAACTGCAAGTTACCCTGTTTCTGCATACCTCTTATCTCCCGAGTCTTATTCCTACATCATGGGCCCTCCAACCTCCATTAGGCTCAGGAAGGCTGATTACAACTAGGCCATGCCTTGGGGGAAAAAGACTACCACCACCATCAGGAAGGAGGAGAGCTGACGGAATTGGTTTTTAACCACTGACCATTGCAAGTATTACTACTACTGGTCTCCTACAGTCTTTTTCAAGAATATTTCCAGCTGTAGCACAGGATGTGCCGTGCATGCCTGATTGGTAGGAGTTCCGACACTTGAACCCCCACTGATTGGGGGACACTGCATCAGTTTCAGTAAAGAAGTGGCTGTGCTTGTTATTGGCTGTCTGCATTAACACCTAAGGGAGCTTTGGAAAAAACCTAGCAAATTGCAAATAGAGTGTATAGTCATGGCCAAAAGTTTTGAGAATGACACAAATATTATATTTTCACATGATCTGCTGCCCTCTGGTTTTTATGTGTGTTTGTCAGATGTTTTTATCACATACAGAAATATAATTGCATTCATATTATGAGTAACAGAAGCTTATATTGACAGTTAGAATGAGTTAATGCAGCAAGTCAATATTTGCAGTGTTGACCCTTCTTCTTCAGGACCTCTGCAATTCTCCCTGGCATGCTCTCAATCAACTTCTGGACCAAATCCTGACTGATAGCAGTCCATTCTTGCAGAATCAATGCTTTAATTTTGTCTGAATTTGTTGGTTTTTGTTTGTCCACCCGTCTCTTGATGATTGACCACAAGTTCTCAATGGGATTAAGATCTGGGGAGTTTCCAGGCCATGGACCCAAAATCTCTATGTTTTGTTCCCTGAGCCATTTAGTTATCACCTTTGCTTTATGGCAAGGTGCTCCATCATGCTGGAAAAGGCATTGTTGAGCGCCAAACTGCTCTTGGACGGTTGGGAGAAGTTGCTCTTGGAGGACATTCTGGTACCATTCTTTATTCATGGCTGTGTTTTTAGGCAAGACTGTGAGAGAGCCGATTCCCTTGGCTGAGAAGCAACCCCACACATGAATGGTTTCAGGATGCTTTACAGTTGGCATGAGACAAGACTGGTGGTAGCGCTCACCTCTTCTTCTCCGAATAAGCTGTTTTCCAGATGTTCCAAACAATCGAAAAGGGGATTCATCAGAGAAAATGACTTTACCCCAGTCCTCAGCAGTCCACTCCCTGTACCTTTTGCAGAATATCAGTCTGTCCCTGATGTTTTTTCTGGAGAGAAGTGGCTTCTTTGCTGCCCTCCTTGAGACCAGGCCTTGCTCCAAGAGTCTCCGCCTCACAGTGCGTGCAGATGCACTCACACCTGCCTGCTGCCATTCCTCAGCAAGCTCTGCACTGCTAGTAGCCCGATCCCGCAGCTGAAACACTTTTAAGAGACGGTCCTGCCGCTTGCTAGTCTTTCTTGGGCGCCCTGGAGCCTTTTTGGCACCAATGGAACCTCTCTCCTTGAAGTTCTTGATGATGCGATAGATTGTTGACTGAGGTGCAATCTTTCTAGCTGCAATACTCTTCCCAGTTAGGCCATTTTTGTGCAGTGCAATGATGACTGCACGTGTTTCTTTAGAGATAACCATGGTTAACAGAAGAGAAACAATGATGGCAAGCACCAGCTTCCTTTTAAAGTGTCCAGTGGTGTCATTCTTACTTAATCATGACAGATTGATCTCCAGCCCTGTCCTCATCAACACCCACACCTGTGTTAATGGAGCAATCACTGAAACGATGTTAGGTGGTCCTTTTAAGGCAGGGCTGCAATGATGTTGAAATGTGTTTTGGGGGATAAAGTTCATTTTCTAGGCAAATATTGACTTTGCAAGTAATTGCTGTTAAGCTGATCACTCTTTATAACATTCTGGAGTATATGCAAATTGCCATTAGAAAAACTGAAGCAGTAGACTTTGTAAAAATTAATATTTGTATCATTCTCAAAACTTTTGGCCATGACTGTATATCAGGGGTCAGCAACCTTTTTTGGATGGTGTGCCGATTTTGAAAAAAAAAAATCAAAGATGATGTATTCAGTGTGCTATATAATAATAATTGAAAGGATGTCGACCCCTACATGAAAGTCATATAACACAAACTATAACAGCAACTGATTTGTTATGTCGATTAAACTTACATTTCAGTGGGATCCCTGACTTTTTTTTTTTTTCGCAAAGATGATTCTTATTTTGTGGATAAGACTGGGCTAAACATGGAGCTAAGAGTAGTCTGCAGTAAGCATGGTTTGTGGGGGCAGAGGATGCCCCTCGCACAGCCCAGTCTTTTTTATTGAAGAAGTCCAAACCAATCTTTCCAGCCTTGTTGAAATGAACAAAGGCACTTTTAGCTGCCATATTATATTTTGCACATGCAGTTGCTGTCCTCTGACTAGGCTACCCTCTGACACTAGTACATCATGCCTGATGCTCTCCACCCCAGTGCATCCTCACCTTCGACAGAGAGATTGCAACCTGGAGCAGCACTGCCATGTGTTAAGACAGCAGAGAGCACTGTACCACGTAGTTAAGCCCGGGGTGCTGAACCTGGCAGTAGTGCCAGGGGTTGCTGACCCCTGGTGTATATGATATAAAGGTTATTTTATCAGGATAGGACATCAATATCAGTCTGTGGGGATTCCACCAATTGGATATTTTAACTAATACAGAGAAAAGTATGTAGTGGCTGTAGAAACTCTGCTCCCATTCAAGTGAACAAAAGCTGAGCTACAATAACCCCACCCAGCCACTACACAGAGAATGGAGCTGTGTTTTCAAGCCATTCTCAGTGGGAGTCCTGGTGCCGAGGGCTACTGAGAATATATGATCAAAGGGACTGTCGGACCCCCAATCTAATATTGATGACCTACTTTAAGGATATATGATCCATATCTCCATATCTCCCAACTTTCAAAAGAGACAGAATTGGCAAATTTAGATATTGTAAGCCTCCTGTCCAGTCTAGCTTCACCCATTCCCATCCATGTCCCTTTGTGCTCCCACACAGTGCAGTGCCTCTTTAGTGGCTTGGATATGGTATCATGCCCCCTTGTGGTCCCCATACAGTATAATGTCCCCTTGTAGTTCCTAAAGCATAATGCCCTCCTCTTTGTGGCTCCCACATTATAATGTCACCCTCAATGTGGCTCCCACGGTATGATTTCCTCAATGTGGCCCTCACAGTCCAGTGCCCCACCTTAATGAAGCCCCCCACAGTATAATGACGCAGATGAGTTAAAGCCAGGACATACAGTCCCTTGCAAAAGTATTCGGCCCCCTTGAACTTTTCAACCTTTTGCCACATTTCAGGCTTCAAACATAAAGATATAAAATTTAAATTTTTGGGTGAAGAATCAACAAGTGGGACACAATTGTGAAGTGGAACAAAATTTATTGGTTATTTTAAACTTTTGTAAAAAATAAAAAACTGAAAAGTGGGGCGTGCAATATTATTCGGCCCCTTTACTTTCAGTGCAGCAAACTCACTCCAGAAGTTCAGTGAGGATCTCTGAATGATCCAATGATGTCCTAAATGACTGATGATGATAAATATAATCACCTGTGTGTAATCAAGTCTCCGTATAAATGCACCTGCTCTGTGATAGTCTCAAGGTTCTGTTTAAAGCGCAGAGAGCATCATGAAGACCAAGGAACACACCAGGCAGGTCTGTTATACTGTTGTGGAGAAGTTTAATGCCGGATTTGGATACAAAAAGATTTCCCAAACTTTAAACATCCCAAGGAGCACTGTGCAAGCCATCATATTGAAATGGAAGGCGTATCAGACCACTGCAAATCTACCAAGACCCGGCCGTCCCTCTAAACTTTCATCTCAAACAAGAAGAAGACTGATCAGAGATGCAGCCAAGAAGCCCATGATCACTGTGGATGAACTGCAGAGATCTACAGCTGAGGTGGGAGAGTCTGTCCATAGGACAACAATCAGTCGTACACTGCACAAATCTGGCCTTTATGGAAGAGTGGCAAGAAGAAAGCCATTTCTCAAAGATATCCAAACATGTGGAAGAAGGTGCTCTGGTCAGATGAAACCAAAATCGAACTTTTTGGCCACAATGCAAAACGATATGTTTGGCGTAAAAGCAACACAGCTCATCACCCTGAACACACCATCCTCACTGTCAAACATGTTGGTGGCAGCATCATGGTTTGGGCCTGCTTTTCTTCAGCAGGGACAGGGAAGATAGTTAAAATTGATGGGAAGATGGATGGAGCCAAATACAGGACCATTCTGGAAGAAAACCTGTTGGAGTGTGCAAAAGACCTGAGACTAGGACGGAAATTTATCTTCCAACAAGACAAGGATCCCAAACATAAAGCAAAATCTACAATGGAATGGTTCACAAATAAACGTATCCAGGTGTTAAAATGGCCAAGTCAAAGTCCAGACCTGAATCCAATCGAGAATCTGTGGAAAGAGCTGAAAACTGCTGTTCACAAACGCTCTCCATCCAACCTCACTGAGCTCGAGCTGTTTTCCAAGGAAGAATGGGCAAGAATTTCAGTCTCTCGATGTGCAAAACTGATAGAGACATACCCCAAGCGACTTGCAGCTGTAATCGCAGCAAAAGGTGGCGCTACAAAGTATTAACTTAAGGGGGCCGAATAATATTGCACACCCCACTTTTCAGTTTTTTATTTTTTACAAAAGTTTAAAATATCCAATAAATTTCGTTCCACTTCACGATTGTGTCCCACTTGTTGATTCTTCACCAAAAAATTACAATTTTATATCCTTATGTTTGAAGCCTGAAATGTAGCAAAAGGTTGAAAAGTTCAAGGGGGCCGAATACTTTCGCAAGGCACTGTATATGCATCATATCTTACTATCATACTATATATCACTCAAGTTCAGTCTGCATGAAACTCGGTTGTGTGAAACTGGCCTTAGGGTGATGTGCATTACAGGATTACAATGATTATAGGAATTGATACATTGTAGAATATTTTCTAATTTTCTAATATTTGTCTTTTAACATGGGCAGATCTTAATTAAAGTTCAATATACTGCTGAGAATATTGCAAGTGAGTGTAAATATGTGTCATGGAAATGGACAAAAAAAGCATACAGATCAGTATAATGCGTCATGCAAATACAAAGCTCTCCTGACATGCCTGTTCTAGTAATTATTTGATTTACCCATTAAATAATTTTGGAATATATTTTCTTAGGACACTACTTAGTACCATTCCTCTGCCATACGTACTGTAAATCAATGAATAAATTAACAATTGGGTGTTACCATTTCTCATGTTAATAGGGCATATCCATACAATGTTCATTCAGTGCTCAGAGTAGGGACAATTCCAAGGGAATTGATCAAAAGCAGCTGTCAAATTATTCATACATTTCCAGGAGGAATAACAGAAGGTTCACACAAAGGAGAGCTGCTGCAGAATTATTATTTTATGGGGAATAGAATTGGTTACTGAGACATAGATGCCAGGAGAGGTGACAGGTCCTTTTTCAGGCTGGGTTTACATTCTTATTATTTTGTGATAAATAGCACAACTGATTCTTCATAGACTACTTTATAATGCTAAATAAATAAAATGGTAAATAACTGCCCCAAATCTTATGTGGTTTTGTATAAAATGTACTGTTTTCATCAGATATATTTGATATGCAGAATGATAAATGGAGAGGTTATTACTCGACATTGTAGTAATAGAAAATGGCTACAAGGTGTCAGTGTTCTCATACATTTCATAAGTTTCTATGCTTCATATTATGCATGGCTCTAGCAGACTAATATGTTGCTGAGAAATATGCATGATGTTCTTTACATTGTTTTATATTTTAGCCAGGTAGGGCCAAGTTCACACTCAGTTTACAGTATGGTATTTTTAGTTCCCGTGACTGGAATATTTGGTGCTTTATACTTTCCTTTCTAGACACAGACATAGTAAGAGTATAGAGTTTATGTGAGTGAATATTTCATAAGGGCAATATGTCCTGGCTCAACACAGATTTTTGCATTATGACCACTTGTTATGCAATGATTGATGTGCTTCTGTATGTGTATCTGTGTACCAGGGGTTTACGTCATCCAAACACAAGAGGAAACAAATCTTCTGGGGTTCGCCAATCTTTAATTTTAACCAAACTATTACTATTATAATAAATAAGATGTTCAGTCTATGCACGAGTACAACGGGGGGCACACTGGAGGTTGCTGTGTTATGTGATCATATAGGAAGGTTAGATCAGTCGATACTGAATTCTAAATTCTCCCCAGCATGGACGCCCCTTATAGTAATGTGGTAAATCTTCCATACTGTACTTACCTGGTGTAGTCCTCTTCTCAGTATGGACATCTTCTCCATCCTCAGAGCAGCTCCTGTAGTATCAGGTCTCCTTATGCACTTGCCATCATTGTGATGTCACCATGCAATAATAATCCTTAATCCTGGTCTTGCATATCTTTATTGTATTATATTCTCTTTTATAGCCCTAAATTAGGAAATATAGAACAAGTCTGATACATAAAGAATTTCCTGTAAGATACAACATAAGACATCAGTGTGGAGCCCTGTGATTGGATAAAAGCAGGAGGGCCTGTGATGACTTTTATACAGGTTAAAGGGCTGCAAGGTGACATATACTACTTTATATATAGTAATGTACAGTAGAGGATATATGAGTGCTCACAATATGCAACTCAGTTAAACCTTATTGTCAATTACTGACAAAATACCAGAAAACACTATCTTCGCTTTCAAAACAAGGTTCTGCAAAAGCGCAGTGCATTATGAACACCATATTTATCAACAACACTGCACCCCTACTTTTACTGACACCCACAAAACTTGTTGGAGTCAGGTAAAAAAAACACAACAGTGGTAACTACATATGTGCACATTCCGACTAGAGATGAGTGAATTCGAAGCTGACGAAGTGGAATTCGATCGGAATTTCAGGCAATGTTCGATTTGCATCGCTTTCAGATTTCCTCACGCTTCAATGTATCAAATCACACAGGTCCGATTGGGGGTTTTAACCCCTTGGATGCTGCGGTCAAATATGACTGTGGCATCGAAGGGGTTCCGCCATGCTACCTGTCCCCCTCGGCACCCCTGATACTCACCTGTCCTGGGCTCAGCATTAACTCCGGAGCTGGTGACTGAGGTCTTGCTCCCCAGGTTTCACTGCTGGGGCCTGTGATTGGGCCCTAGCGGTCACATGGAGCGCGCCGGCATAATGATGTCATCACGCCCCACGTGACCGCTGAGGCCCAATCACAGGCCCCAGCAGTGACATCTGGGGAGCAGGACTTCGGTGGTGAGGAAGAAGTGGAGCAAGAAGGATGCAGACAGACAGATTCCCAAGAGAGGTGAGGTTAAGATGAGTATAAGTGTTTGTTATTTTTAATCACTTTCCCATGGCCTCTGATTATAATACTCTGGGGTCTGAGGAGAACCCAGAGTATAATAATCGCACCAGCTCTAGGGGGGGGGGGGGTCTTTTTTTTTTACATTTTTTTCTTTTTATATTCTGATCGCTGCTTCAATAGGTATACGCTGCAATACACATGTATTGCAGTGTATAGGAGGCTGTGAGCCCATGCAGATGCATAGGCTGACAGTCTCCATTCAAGGCAGGATCAACCAGGTATGCAGAGGGACAGCGATGGGGCAGACCTGTGGTCACTGGTCAGACCACGTGCTGCCGAATAGCAGCAGCGGCACCCCCCCCAAAAACATCACGGGGGGGGGCGATCGGGACCCCAATATATAATAAAACCCCCTGAGATGCCACGGTTTGACCACGGCATCTCAGGGGTTAACACCCACGATCGGAGCTCAGACCCAACCGGGGTGTTAGAGGACAGTGTCAGGTGTTACATACGACTGACACCCACAAAGCAGGATGCACACACAGTTTCTGTGTACGCACCATGCTTCCGCCGTGGTTTGCGGGAAGTCCTTCCCGGCAGCGCCTTACTATTAGGGCATATGTTGGGAAGGGGTTAACGCGATTCGCCACAAATTAATTCGGATAAAATCAAATTATTTTGGAAACTTCGGAGAATCGGTCGAATCGAATTTTTGAAAAATTCTCTCATCTTTACTTCCGACTAATCACTGTGAAGGAGTCTCACCCTAATGCCATATTGGAGGTTTGCCACCCATGAATTATTATTGTTCTCTGGGGTCTCTTCATTGAAATCAATGGGACTATACTGTGTATCATATCCATATCCAAAGCATAGTGTCATTACGCCATGTGACCTACATTAATGCTGAGACACAGTCCTCCTTGTAGGACTTTTCTCTCCTCCAATTTTAAGCGGATTCTATGGCAGAGTCTCCTACAGAGACTCCAACGCAGGTGTGAATCCAGCCTGAGTATGAATTTTTTTTTTTTTTCGTTTTGCACATTCCCTGGCCTTCTGTGTGATTTGTCCAATTTCTGGACAACTCACTCACTAATGTTCTCTGTTATTAGCCATTTTCACAGGACAGCATTCATGTAATTCGTTGTTCTCTGTTATTAGTCATTATCGGAGAACTGTATCCAGAGGAGATATAGATTGATAGAGTTATGTCAGGTCATTACACCTGTGGATTTCTATCCATAAAATTGCTGCAAACATGGCCTGTATTATACCAGTAGAAAATCTATTTTCATCTGGCGCAGTCTCCATGATTTGCCAAATTTAACTTTTTTACTTTCTTATCTATAATTATCAAGTCGTGCATAATCCTACATGATCCTACATGGGAAGGTACAGTGGCGAGGTTGTCTAAACCAATCAAATAAGAGCTTTCAGCTGTTATCAGATTGGTTGCTATGAGCAACTTTCTTTTTTTACTTTTCGGTCACTTTAGATAAATCAACCCTCATTACATTTTATACTTTTTCAGAACATTTTAAAGTTTTCAGTCATAACCCTTGAAGAGGGGCTGCGGCTGTAATACCTACATATACCGCTACAGATAGTATGGGAAGTGAGCATCGCAGCTCTTCCTCGCTGCCTAGGTATCGGTTATCTGCGGGGGTCACACGTGATGGGCCCTCAAAGATCTAATATAGAGGTCTGGTCTTAGGTTTGTCTAGGTGTGTCGGATTAATTTTGCTCTGATCAGTCATCAGGAAAGGTTATCATTGCGGTCTGGGTCAGATGGAGAAGTAAAAGAAAATGAATGATTCCAGTCAGAGAAGATGCCACCTGTGAGTCACTGGATATAACTGTTATGTACTCTACCTATGACTCTATCAGTGTTGGATTCTCTTTTAACTCTTCCCCAACATCCACTGTAATAGCCATCAGGTCTTCACTGTATGGTACAGAAGAGATCTACCAGCAATGCCCACATTCAGTGCCTGCACTGAATGTGTGCATTAACCCTTTCAATTCCTCGGTCAAAAGATGACCGAGTCACCATTCTCCCGGTGGTGCTTTGGCACTGGTATTTTTGGTGGATTGCAATCCCCTGGCTCTCAGTCCATAATATGACAGCTGGGAGTCTATTGAAGGCTCCCAGGCTTGTCTGCTATATACTTCTATTACAGGCTGCACTAGGCAGCCTGTAATGGAAGTACAGGGATTTCTCAATGCATTAGCAGTGTATTGAATTAGTGATCAGACCCTCTGGGGTTCAAGGTCTAAAAAAAAAAAAAAAAAAAAAAAAAAATATATATATATATATAAAATTAAATAAATATAAATAAATAATGTCAAACACATACACATTAGGTATCCCTGTGCTAGAAAATCAATCTAAAAACCTAAAATAAAATTACAAAATAAAAAAAATGTTCCCATACGGAGAAAAAAAAGTAGTGGAAACAAAAAAAAAAAAAATCAAAGGAGCCAAGCTGCAGTTCTCTTGCTGTTTAGTCTCCCATAAAAATTTGAATAAAAAGCAATCAAAATATGAGACACTCTATAAAATGGTATGAATAAAAAGTACATATGGCCCCGCAAAAATAAATAATAATACATTTTATTTATATAGCGCCAACATATTCTGCAGCACTGTACAATTTGTAGGGTTCAAGAACAGACAAAAAAGATACATTACAAAGAAATAGTCAATTCACACAATGGGACTGAGGTCCCTGCTCACAAGAGCTTACAATCTATAAGGTGGAGGGGGTGACACAAGAGGTAGCAGGGGTGGCATCGGAGGTAGCACTGCTTATACAATGGTCAGACAATTTTGTAAAAGAGGTTGCTGTCATTACACATATATAAAGCTGTATGAGCCATTACCAGTCATGTCCTTTAATGTGCAGATGGTGCCTGGACATATAAAGTTAGTCTGAAACGGCATCATATCCTGTGAGGTAATGTGGGAGCGTGAACAGAGGAGGGTACGTTTTAGGGATTCTAACTACGGAAGGGTTTACATTAGGAGTTGTGATAGGCCTGTCTGAAAAGATATGTCTTTAGTTTGCGCTTGAAGCTGTAGAAATTAGTGGTTAATCTGATAGGGATAGAGCATTCCAGAGATGTGGTGCAACTTGGGAGAAGTCTTGTATACGAGAGTGGGAGGTTCTGAAAAAAGATGTTAGTCTTAGGTCTTTGAGTGAATGGAGAGCACGGGTTGGACGATAGACAGAGATGAGGGAGGAAATGTAGGGAAGTGCAGCATTATGGAGAGCCTTGTGGATGAGGGTGATAAGTTTATATTGTATTCTGTATTGAATAGGCAGCCAATGTAGTGACCGGCATAGACTGGAGGCATCGCTATAGCATCTAGACTGATAGATGAACCTGGCTGCAGCATTCAGAATAGATTGTAGAGGGGAGAGTTTAGTAAGGGGAAGACTGATTAGTAAGGAGTTACAGTAGTCAAGGCGAGAGTAAATCAGGGCAACAATAAGTGTCTTTAATGTATCTCTGGTAAAGAAAGGGCGCAAAAAAAGACACCTTAGGCAGCATGTATACGGAAATATAAAATATACGACAACTCCAAGAAAAATCTTTTTTTCTCAACATTTTGGATTTTTTTAAATCTTAAAATTTGCCACTTTGGCTGTAAAATGAACACCATAAGAAACAAAACCCGTAAGAAAATCGTGTATATGCAGTTTTCTCTGATTCCACTCATTCTGAATTTTTTTTTTCCAGCTTCCCAGTACATCATATGGAATATTAAATGGTACAATTCGTCCTGCAAAAACTAAGCTGTCATACAGCTCAAAGTTATGGCTTTTGGAAAGTGGGAAGAAAAAAATACAAAAATGGCTGCGGCGGGAAAGGGTTAAAGTCTGCAAATCCAGGGTCGGACTGGCCCACCGGGGAACCGGTGAATCCACCGGTGGGCCCCGAGCCCCTGACCAGTGGCGTGACGACCGGGCTCGGCGGGGTATGGGGCCCGTGGCTAGCTGGAGATGGCCGGGCCCCGGACCATTATGATAGCGGTCGGGGAAAGCCTGGTTCCCCAACCGCTATACATTCTGTTATTGGAAAGGGGCCAGGGCATATTGCAGCTCAGGGGAGGTAACTGAAAATAATAAACACATATTCTCACCTCTCCGGGGCACAGCGTCTTCTCCGGCGTTCCTCTGTCATGTGACTGAGGCCTGTTATTAGGCCCCAGCGGTCACATGGGGCGCGGCCGCGTAATGACGTCAGTGCGCCCCCACGTGACCACTGAGGCCCAATCACTGGCCTCAGCAGCGACGTCGGAAAAGGTCCTGAAGACGCTGAAGACGACAGGATGGAGCGAGGATGGCAAGGAAAGGTAAGGCAAGGTGAGTATGAGAGTTTGTTATTTTTAATCACTTCCATAATACTGGGTGGGGGCCACTGTGGGGAGTATATAATACTGGGTGGGGTCACTGTGGGGAGTATATAATACTGGGTGGGGGCCACTGTGGGGAGTATGTAATACTGGGTGGGGGCCACTGTGGGGAGTATATAATACTGGGTGGGGGCCACTGTGGGGAGTATATAATACTGGGTGGGGGCCACTGTGGGGAGTATATAATACTGGGTGGGGGCCACTGTGGAGCTTATACTCCATACAGTGGCTCCTTCATTTTTTTTTAAAATTACGCTGGGGCAGGTGAAAAAAAAGCAAAACCAAAAAAAAAAAACCCCAAAACTTTCTCTCCTGTCCCCAGTGTCTCCCAGCGCGGTTCGGTCCTGCAGTTCTGTTGTTTTCTTCCAGCTGAAGTTCCCCCTGCACATGACTACCTGTGATGTCACGTGACCCCTGAGACCAATCAGTGGCCTAAGGGAAGGGACCTGGGACGTCACAGCCAGTGAGGACTTCTGCCAAAAGAAGACAGCGGAGCTGCAGGACCAGACCGTGCTGGGAGGACACTGGGTACAGATGAGTATGTTTAGTATGTTTTTTTTTTTTTGGGGGGGGGGGGGGCGGGGGGTAGGGGGGGATTCACCTCGCCCGGACTAATTATAAAAAAGAAAAAAAATTATTCTGGACAACCTCTTTAAAGTGTGGCACATTAGGGGGGATATATTAAAGGGGTTGTCCAGGAATAATTTGTTATGGTTTATCCTCAGGATAGGCCATAGATACCTGATCTGTAGGGGGCTGACCCCGGACCGATCAGCTGTACGGAGCCACTTCTGATGCCTGTACTGTACACAATACAGGGCCAGAAGCAGAAAGCTCTGTCCACTGTATATGGGCCGGGCACCTTCTCAGCACTTATGGAAGTCAGTAGGAGCTGAGCTGCAGTAAAGGCGCCGGGCTGCTATACAGCAGATGGAGCTTTCTGCTTTCGGCCCTGTGTTGTGTACAGAACGGGCTCCGGAAGTGGCTCCGAACAGCTGATGGGGCCGTGTGTCAGCCCCCTACCAATCAGGTATTTATGGCCTATCCTGAGCATAGGCCATAAAAAAGATTAACCCTGGACAACCCCTTTAATATGCCCCACACAGTTTAATGTCCCCCCACAGGTTGTTAGCCTCCATCACTGCTCCCACACAATATAATGACCCAATCACTGTTCACCTACAGTATGGGCGAACCAGTGAAGAGGCCACTATGTGGGGGACCAGTGACGTGACCATAGAAAAATTTGGCCCAGACAACCCCTTAAAAGAGGTTTTCCATAAACTGGAGCGACCACTGTGTCGGCCGCCAGAGAGGTGTAAAAATAAGAAAATTTTAAAAAAAAAGCATACTCACCTGTCCCCAGCACCCCGTTGTCCCCTGCCTGTGTCTGTTCGGTCTCATGGCGGCGCCTCATTTCTGGAAATCCTGTACCTAATTGGTCTTAGCGGTCACATGAGGTGCAGGACTCCCAGCAAGGAGTCGCTGGCACGAGACTGAATGGACACTGGCAGTGGACAATGGAGCGCCAGGGACAAAGTAGTATGCTTTTTAATTTACTTATTTTTTACTTTACACCTCCCACCAGCTACATGGGTTGCTCCAATTCCTGGACAACCTCTTTAAAGAATTTATCCATCTTTCTAATATTGATGGCCTGTCCTTAGGATAGGCCATCAATATTACATCTGCGATGATACAACAGCCAGGACCTCTGCAGATCAGCTTTTCCAGGACAGTGTGGCTACAGGTAAAGGTAGCAATTCTTGGAGCCACGCTGTTCACTTGCCATACAAGGTGTAGCAGTAGATTTAGGTAGTGCAGTGGTGCACATGGTATAGTGGGTGAGCAGCATGGCTCCCGGCATGTTATTACCTTTAGCCTGTCTCGGTACTGCTGATCTGCAGGGGTCCTGATGGTGAACCCCTAGAAACAATTCCACTGGTGGGCCCTAGACATCCCAGTCCGACACTGTGCAAATCTATGGGCCTTGTGTCTGACCTCTATATGGTCACTGATTAATTTTTAGGCTAAGGCCCACGTAGCGGGCCACAGCGAAAAAGCAGTGCGGGAAAAACCATGGTGGCAACACATCGTGGTTTTTCCTCCATCACTTTTCATATTATACCTGTAGGTATTGTGGTGACTGTAAAATGCTGGGGTTTTTGATGCGCCATTTACGACATGTGGGGCCCAGGCTTTAAAAAGGACCTATCACGTCCCCATAGATATACGGTATTATATACCGGTAGAAAGCCAACAATGTGCTAAATTCAGCACACTGTTGGCTTTCTTGGTATGCGCCGGGAATTTCGGCACTGATATCTCTCCACTGTCAGTAGGACAGGCCTTACAGCCTAGGGTCATCTGTGGGCTGTGAAGAATGCCCCACACCTGACAGTACTCCTCCATAGACTTGTACTGGCAAATGGGGGTGTGGCCCATGATGACACTGAGCTGTAATGCCCGCCTTTCTGACAGAGGGAAGATATTGGTGCCATTTATTTCAGCACCGATATCTCCAGCACGAAGGCGCATACTTGGAAGGCTGACAGTGTGCTGAATTTAACGCACTGTTGGCTTTCTAGGGTTTGTAATACTGCATATCTTTGAGGACGTGAAAGGTCCTCTTTAACCAAGTTCATTTTGATCTTATTCATGGATAAGGGGGTGCTATTTGCCTAATCTTCCTAGGGCACTAAAATATCTTTTCCTGGCAGTGTCTGTCCATAAGCCCTATTAGATTACACATCACAGAAGGATTCTGTGAATCCGGACCCATCTTTGAACCAGAGTGACTAACAAGCAATGTCTTTCTCTCTGGGGGATTCAGGACTATAGCTGCTGCAGTGGAAGACCATAGCTGGAAAACGTTTGTTCAGCAAAACCAGCTATTTCAAGTTATTTAGAAGTTATGTTCCGGTAATAGTATTTTTTTTTACAAGGGTTGAACGTAGTTATATTTAACTTAGAAGTAAGCTTGAAACTTATAATAAAAGTACACTTGAGCTAAGAAAAGACATGCAGTATAATTGTCCACCTTACACTAAGCCATGAATGATGCTTCTGCCTTTGGAGTCCTTCCTCAGCCTTGTCCTAAATGAACCAATTCTAATTGAGATCAAATTCAGTAAGAGAGATGAGAGATCTAGACATAAATATATAATTCATTTTTATGAATCACCTACAACTCAATTTACAGCAGAAATAGTGTACTACAATTTTTGCCAGAAAAATCCATGTTTATTTTACATTACATACATTTCAATCTAAATATGGCAGACCCCCCAACAATATCAGGGATATTTATAAAGCTAGACTTTGGCTCTGTGAAATGAAAAATCAGCAACATCATCACTTCTCAACAACCCCACCCACATAAAATGTACATTTTCTAAATTATATATTGCAGCATATAAATGTTAGCTAAGACAAACATTACATATAGGGAGGGGTTTGTACAGTTTTAAAAATGAAATGTCCCTCATCATAGCTTGCCAAATGGTCAGTTTATAACTTTTTGATAAACCTTTCTCCTACTTGACTTAAGTACGTTCTTATTGTACCTTTGCTTTATATGTATATCCCTCATGATGTGATACATATCCTTATACTGCAGTAACAACTATTTCATATTTTAATGGAAAAACTCTCTTTTGAAAAAAAAATATATACGGGGAATTTATTAAAAGATCTATATCTATACTTTTCTGGAATATAAAAGCCACACATTTTGGTGCACACCACATTTGAAAAAATTTTGCAGCCTTTTACTTCTCTTGCTAAGAAAGAGAAAAGGTGATCCTTGGTCTGACAGATTTACCATAATTTACCCTAAACATTGGCATAAATTTTAACCCAAATATATGTATGCTTATAGCAAGCATCTCTCAACCCCTCTCACTATGCGTAAGTTTACTGTGGCGGATAATGAGTGGGAAGAGGAAAACAATCCATTAGTATTAAACCTTCAGATGCCGCAGTCAGTAGAGATATCTAACTGGTTTAAGAGGATGGATTCCCTCTATCAGATACTGGCACCCTAGTTATGTGATCATGGGATGCCAATGCCAGTACAGAGTAGTCAGGGATCTGACCTGAAGAAGCCCGGGGACAACAAAACGTATGTTGGGGTAGCGCTGGGGGACACAGTTACTTCGATGGAACCATATCCATGCGTATGTTTATATTTATTGACATATGGATTTGGTCACCATTTATTGCATTGCAAAATACCAGCACTTTTATTACAGGCTGCATAGATTAGCCTGTAATAGAAGTAACCCTGAGACAAGCCTGGGAGCCTTCAATAGGTTCCCAGCTGTCATGGCAATGGATTATTGACCTCAGATCTCTCCCCAAAAAGGCTGCGCCCATGCGCCACCAGAAAATGGCGCTGCGGTCAGCTTTGACCCAGGTGCAGGGGACCTTAATGCCCATGATTAGTGCAGGCACTGATCATGGGCATTAGTGCCGGGTCTTTGCTGTATAATACAATATTACAAAGATCTGGCGGCTATGGTGGCTGCCATATACCCACATACCCGACAACCTCTGTAATAATACGGCGGGTGTCGGGAAGGGGTTAAAAGTTAATCAACAAGATATACTGTATGTACACCAAAATATGCCATTAAACACTTAGTTCTATTTATCTACTTTTAGGGCTTGTTGTAGTTTTAGATCAAGTTTATACAGAAATATAGAAAATTGTGAAGAGACCTAATCTTAGATACAAAAGTATGGCTTTCTAATGCATAAAGAGAAATCTAGGAAACCAAGAAGAAATAGACAGCACTTTCATCACAAGAATATGATTTATAGTCTACAGGGAGAGAAGACCAATAGTGTAATTAGAGGACGCTGGCCGCTTCTGTGGTTGCAGTTCATTGCTATACCATTTATAACCAACCCACAGAAAAGCTAATAGAGATTATTATGTCTTTTATCTGTTCCTATGTATATTCATTTTATTTTGGGGTTTGTCAGAAATGCACATACATTTGAAAGGATACTACACTGTTGCTTACCATATATATCTTAAAGGGAGTCTAACACCTCCCAAATCATACATAAAGTAAATATACAGTAGTGACCTGTAGGGCATTATAACAGCATTGCAAACACACCTTTCTTATTGCAGCAGGCTCAGTCATTTTGGAAAAGAGTATTGTTTAAAAAAAAATGCTTATTTGGTTCTTGGTGCATTTCTGCGCAGGCTGTTGCCCTTTTAACCTTTCTCGGCTGCCAAGAGCCACCCATAGATGGTAATACCACCCTTTATTCAAACATGAACATTGTCCCTCTCTGAGACATCCTCATGGATCCACTAATGAAATCTTGCACATATGCCTAAAGAAAAAAGCAGAGGTGTAACTTGAAGCTTCTGGGCCCCAATGTAAAATATGTAATGGGGGCCCCCAGTTATCATGTCATATCCATAATATTGGGGTCTTCTTATGTTGTAACAAGCTCTTTAAGTCCCCTCAGGCTTCAAGACCCAGTAGCAATTGCTGCCTCTCCACCCCCTATAACTTCCTCTGGAACAGACCATACTCCCGACTGTAAAGGAGGAGAGGGACAATACTTCTCAGATGCCTTGCTTTGCTTTTAAGGAACAAGCACAAGATTTCAGTAGTGGGGCAGTAACATTGGCTACAGGAGGGACAACAACTATGTTTGAAAGAGGGGCCATATTTTCTGACTATGGGCAGCTAAGGGCAGAGACAACATTTTTCAAATTTCAGATGGATGGCTAAATATGTAATACAAGGATGGTTTGAGTCCACCACAATGGGACCCGCTCATACAGAGCAGTTGTCTGTTCTGATCATAGAGAATCATATAGACATAACAATGCAAATGGACATCGGTTGTTTTCATGAGACAATCTTTTAAAGGCTATATTCACTTTTGTGACCTAATAAATGAAACAACAACAAGTATATTTCTTCAGTAAAGTTATTCAGTGGGGCTATTGCTAAACATACCCGTGTGACCTGTTATGTTGCAACCATTTTTTATTTCTCCAACACATTTTAAATAAATACATTAAATAATTTGGTCTGGATGAAACAAAATCTCCTCCTGTTTCATGCATATAACAACTTCCTACAGCTATGTATCTGCATTGTAACAGACTACATACAAAAACTGTTTGTAGTCTGCTCCAGTAGTCATAGGTTTCTTTACTCCACCTGGCCCTCTTTTTACTAAGGTCGCCTTAATGTATGCCCCACCTTTGCATCATGATTTCCTCTGGCAGAGAATGGAACTATCATTTCTATTAGAAATTTTGTGAATGGTGGCATAAGTTGTGATGCTGAAAGTTTTCCTACACTCAACAAAAAACAATTCATGCAGCCTATTTGTCCTCCTACAGACAGGTGCATAGCTTTTGTTATCAATCATATCTGGTTCATCTAACCACAACTGATATATGTGACTACAACCTTACCTACAGACAGTAAAGGATAAGGTATGTGGAGTGGAGTAAAACTTGACTACAGCCTACAAGCAAATCTGTATTATTTTCTAAAATTACATAAATGGCAATAGCACCAACTAAGGCTAAGGCCCCATGTAACATGCCGCAGCAAAAAAGTGCTGTGGAAAAAGCCGCAGCAGTAACTCATCACGGTTTTTCCCACAGTACTTTTCACAGAAAGTCTGCAGAGGAAAACATTCTGCTTCAATTATACCTATAGGAAAACCGCCTGTGTATCTGTAGGTATAATTGATAAAACCGTGACAGTTTTGGAAATCTCAGCATTTCCAATGCGTGTATTTTTCTGCAATGTGTGGATGCTTCTAGCCAGTATTATTAATATAAACCCATATGCTCTTTAGGGACACTTTAAGATGTATTATATGTCAGCATATTCTTTAAATAATATTTGAAGACTAACAGACTTATACATTGAATCCCTTCAATAGGGGGTGCAGCAGAAGCAGTGGCTACTTGGCCCCAGACTCTGAGGGGCCCCAAAGGTCCCTCTGTCACATAAAATATACCACTATTGTAAATGGCATAAGGTAGGTACAGATTTTGCATTGAACCACCTTTGGTTCAGGTTGTTTACAGTAGATTGGTTGGATGATACTTGTTTGTTGCATTTTCGTATAGTGCCACAGCTTCTCAAGTTTGTTGAGATCTTGATTTTTCACTTGACAACTCGAGAGCAGTACCCTTGTTGTTGTTATTCCTGTGTTGCTTTCTCTTAAATATGTTATGATACCCATACAGGTTACTCACATGCAGGGCTTATAACATTTTTGACTAACAAACTTTAATTCAGATACTGAAATTTGTAGCTCCAAGGTTATTATTGGCTGCTCTGACTTTTCTCATGTCTCTTTCTTGCTTTCATGATGAATTTTAAGGGCTGGCCTTGTCTAGGAGGTGCTCAGTTGGTAAGATGCAGATTCCATTATCTTACAATCAATCTGACAGTGAGTGCTTACTAGGATATACTATATTGCACATGTCTAGAATCTTACCTTTAATTTCCTTACACTGCTTTTTGGTCTTTTTGGTCTTTGGTCTTGTATTTGCACAGCTTTCCATCAGATCCATGAGTCTGTCCAATGATAATAAAAGACTGAATCCACTCGTAAGACAATTGTTAGAGCAATATATTCCTTCTGAGCTTCCACAGCACTGGGTTTAAATATTTAACCCCTTCTCAACCTAGTGGATGCCGGGTCTTTAAAGATGGTGGTTGCTCTACTGCAGGGCGGCCACCATAACTACTAGGTCTCCGCTGTATTGTACAGCAGAGAGCTGGTGCTAATGCTCGCAATCAGAGATTACTCTGGTCGCGGGCATTGCACTGCGCTGTGGCCCCCCCCAAATTACAAAAATGCCCCCCTTTAATGTTGCAGGCCGGCTCCCACGCAGCAAGATCATGGGAGCCGACCTGTTCCTATGACAGCCGGGAGCCTTATGAAGGCTCCCAGGCTTGTCATAGAAATATTACTATTTGGGGGGGGGGGGGCTAATAAAATAATAAAAAAAAAGTTTTAAAAAATATGAAAAAACAATAAAAAACTAAAAGTTCAAATCACCCCCTTTCCTTAGAATACAAATAAAACTAAAAAAATTACTGGCAAACACATACATATTAGGTATCCCTGTGTCTGAAAACACCCGTCTACAAACTCAAAAAACAAAAATATTTGAAAAATCTAAATGCCGTAGCGGAAAAAAATAATCAAAAGTGCTGAACCGACATTTTTTCTGCTGTTTGGCCTCTGATAAAAATTTGAATAAAAAGTGATTGAAGCAATAGACATTACCCAGAATGGCATAACTAAAAAGTACACCTGACCCCGCAAAAAAGACGCCCTATGCATCCCTGTACATGGAAATATAAAAAAGTTACGGCTGTCAGAATTTGGCAACTTTAAAAAAAAAATTTTAATAAAACTATATAAATTTGGTATCTCCGGAATCGTTCCAAAACAGAATACAGGTGACATGTCATTTTGGCTGCACAGTGTACGCCGTATAAACGAAGCCGTACAAATGCACTTTTTCTCCATTTCCACCCAATTCTGAATTTTTTTCCACCTTCCCAGTACATTGTATGGAATAATAAATGGTACCATTATGAAGAACAATTGGTCCTGCAAACATTAAGCCCTCATATGGCTCTGTAAATGTAAAAATAAAAAAGTTATGGGGATTGGAAGGTGGGGAGTCAAAAATGAAAATTGAAAAATGCCACCGGTGGGAAGGGGTTAAGCAAACAATGGTTTTAATTTTATTTTTTATATTTAAAAAAATATGCTGAAAAATAATGAACTGTGAGTTTAAAATGTTACTTTGAGAGCCCACCAATATGCAGTAAAACAATACTGGCTGAGGCAATTCTTGTAAGTGCCATTTGTAGAAGTTAAATTATATTCAACAATAATGGAAGCGATAAAAGGGAATAATACCAACAATTGGCATGTCTTAATGTTTACAACATACATAATACATATCTGAACAATAAATGTAAAGTTAGAATACTTGTTGCATACAAGTGATCATTTATTGTTTTTAGAAATGATTGACTTTTTAGAGGGTTGAATAGTTTTGAAGAGTTACATACTGTCTATATGTAATAATGAATCAATTAACTGCAAATGAAATACTTATATTTCTCTAACGTTAATTAATAGAATATGATCTAGCGTGCCGCATAAGAGAAGCTCCAATTAAAGTTATTAATGGGCCTGTCTTGTCATTATTTCCGCTGTTTCGGTTTCTCTTGCTGTGGCCGTCTCCAGTCTTGTTAGTAGAGCTTCTGTGATTCTCCACTGCACACAAGGGCCTTTCTGAACACATTAATCAAGAATTCTTCAGATTTTTACCTATGTTGTATGCATGGAACACAACAGTATGATAAAGCTTCTGGTTCCAGAAATACTCCAATTCTATTAGTCTCCTACATCTGGTTACCAGCAAACACACCCAGTGGGATACTCCATATCCCCTAAGGGATTTCTGTTTTGCAACTGGTATTCTTCAAAATAAATTCACCCTTCAGTTTCAGTATTGAAAAATGATACTTCATAATAATAAGCAACAAAAAAAAAATCAACATTCATGCTAATGAGATTTAGGTTGAATTCATTTGGAAATTCACTAATTTACTAAGTTCCCCAAGTTTGATGAAACTTTTATATTTTATTCTCTGGAGAATGGATATCTGTTTACTGGCACACATATTAACTGGACTTTGGCCATTTTTATTCTCAGTTCTGTTCTTTAAAGGGCCTATAAAAGATATCCATGCTTCAAAACATCCCCACTTTAAAGGGTTTTCAGGGTTAATGATATTGATGATTTATTGATATCAGATTGGTGGGGGTCTGACACCTGGCACCCCCACAGTTAGCTGCTTGTGTTGGAACTAACATACAGAATACAGCTAGAAGCCTGTCTCCATTCTCTGTGTAGTAGTCGAGCTGAGTCCCTGCAGTTCAGCTCCCATTTAAAGGGGTTGGCAAAAAAAAAGGTCACTATTTATGTACTGAAAAGCATTACAAGTTTCCAATATTCTTTCTGTATCAATTCCTTATGGTGTCATAGATCTCTCCATGCTGTGATTCATTGTTTCATTCCAGTGGATAAAAATCAGTCCATGGTCATGTGATGGACAGAAGTGCACAGGTCATTACCAGGCAGAGATTTACTGTAACAAGCTTTGCACCTGTATGTCTATCACATGACCATGGACCTCCATCACATGACCATAGACCGATTTTCAGCCAAGAGAAGCAAACAATGAATGGCAGCAAGCAGACATTGATGACAGAAAACCGCCTTTAAGTCTGCCCATTATTTTTTAGTAGACTGAACAGGTGTTCGCTTTGCATAACTGCAAAAATGACAATAAAGAGTACTAAATGGTATTAAGTTTACTAAGTACTATAGAATTTAAAAGTCTATGGTAAAGATTTGACGTTGCCATGGCCTTTAGTGGTAGTACTTATCCCTGATCTTCAGATTTTTGGAACATGTAGGCATGAAGATGAATCTAATAATACCAAATAGTCATAGGTTTGGCATGTTAATGACAAAACCAGTGTTCACTAAAATCGATGAAGGCTCACACGTGCATCCACCATACTCTGGAACTACTAAGAGTCATAAGACTGTCCCCAATGATTGCAATTTTCAAACATGAAAACCCACCTCTTTAGAATATTATACCACACACATTAACTCTGCTATCACTATGCAACCATGTAACTCTTACCTTCACCTATTGTCTCCACCTACCTTTCTTAATAGATTGTAAGCCTGCAGGAAGGGTCCTCTTTCCTGCTTGTATCAGATTAGTCATTTTGTTAGATTTGTTTATTGTACTTCGGGTTGCACTATGTATGTAAACCCTTTCACAAATGTACAACACCATGAAGTTAAAGGTGCTATATATATATACAGTATATATATATATATATATATATATATATATATAGACAAAATAATAATATAGATTTAGATTCTGATTTCTATGGAAAGTCAACATATAACATGTTATGTTATATGAGATATCTAGTTAACACTGAGTGCAACATTGCATAATATTACAGTCACATCATGTCTACAGTCGTGCTGGTATCCAATTTGTCTGATTGGTGATATTGGTGTCAAATTTTGTAATTTGTCATTTCCTATAAAATTCATTATACAGTCCATTGGAAAAGTATGTTATTGACCCTTAAAACTATGCTCAGGAGGAATAGTTATAATTTAGATGCTATACAAACTTGCCCTAGTAGAGTTTTCCTTTAAGTTGACTAGAGGAGGATGCATAATAATGAATACATAACCCTTAGACTTCTCCATGCCACAATGCAGCAGATATGGAGTGCATTTAAATACCATTAAGGTTCTATTATCCCCCCTGTGATTATTCATTTTTCACTTAAAACCAAAGAATATTTCATGTTCTTTTGGTTAAGCATAAGAGCCTGAATGACTATATATCACTTGTCCGCTCAGGCAGCAGATAATAAGAGCCATGCACTTGTGCTTTCCTACTTCTTTCTAAAATTCTGGTAGTTTAGACATCGGTTTCATTTACCAATGATTCAGTCATGATCTTCCACAGGAAATGGGAAATCACCTACATCAAAAATGGACTCAGTTTTACAGATATATTGGAGGAAGGATGGAAGCTCCAATGCAATTATTTACCCTGATTGCCTTTAAAAGACATGACAAATCCTTATCTACGGCTTCCCGAAACTTAAATCATCTGGAGGGGAGGTCAGATCTTCCTGGAAGAAGCAGAAAGCTTTGATGATATATGTTTGTTTACTACAATTATTTTTGTTCTCTATTTTAGTTTAAAAAAAATCAGAGAAAAATGTGAAATTTACAGATTTTTCAGTGAGAAAAAAGTATATAGTGTACACCAATGTCCCTCAAGCACAGACACAAAAAAGGTGATAGCAATGACATCACATACTGCTGTATTATTAAATTGACCTAACCACAATACACGATATATTACATTTATTAGCAATTCACAATGTACACCTTATAAATATGAAGACCAGACCAGACACCAACTAATCATAGTAATCATTTATGGGTACTGAGTAACAGTACTAGCATTTCTAAGCTCACAAGAGGACTTTAGATAGTTGGAAAACATTTTAGTCATTGAGAATATTTTGGTCATTGTTGTTTATTTTTTCGGTGTTATGCTTGTGATGTATATGTCTAGCCAACCCATAGAATTTCATTAGCCAGATATATGTCAAAAGGATGTTTTTTGGCATTCATTTGGCTAGTATAGAGCAATGTACCTTAGTTATAACTGTACTGAAATGTGTAGTAGACTATGGTGGCTTATGCATACAACAATATCCTTCTTTTTACTAGGAGTCAATGGCAGACAAAAGCAACTCTAATTAGAGATTGATTTCACAAATTTTCAATATTTTTTCAGTCCTTGAATAAAACTTTATTGGACTTCTTACATATAAAATCAATCTTCACAAATACATCTGAAGCTGTTGCACTTTGTCATAGAATAGCTATAGTCATAAGCATATATTTGTATGGTTTTAAAGAGGACCTTTCACCATCCCAGGGCTGAGCAGTTTTTTGTACCTTGTTATAGGCGCTGCTGCACAGACCCAGGAGCACTTAGAATTTTCTTCCTACCCCCCCCCCCCACCATTGCGGAGTTATGAACCCCCTTATCAGGGGTGCACCGCTAATGAGGCGAAGTGAGGAGGCCGCCTCAGGCGGCACTGTCCGTCACTGTCTGGGGGCGGCATTTTTACCATTTATGTAATGTAAACCAGCCCAGGACAGGCCGCTATAAAACAAACAAAGCTGAGTGGGGCCTGTCCTGGGCTGGTTTACGAGACCTCTGCATGTCAGTGCAGGCAGCGATACAATGACATCATCGCGCCTCCTACGCTGAGACACAGACGTTGCAGACAAGAAGAGGAGGCGGCCGCTCCATCATGGGATTGCAGGTAGGTGACAATAACTTTTTTTTTTTATATATAAATAGGCCGTAACCTGCTGGAGTATCCTCAGCAGGTTACGGCCAATTTACTTATCGATCCCTGCGCCTGCTAAGTGAGGCCTTTTCAGACCCCGGAGTATAATAATCGGAGACCCAGGGGAGGTGATAAACATAAAAACCAATGCTACTCACCTCTCCGGCGATCTGATGTTACTCCCAGCAGGCTTCGGCCTTCTTTGGTGACGTCCCAGGCGTCACGTGAGCCAGGCCGGTCTGTGCGACATTGAAGAGGGCCGAAAGCAGGGAGTGCACCAGAGCCCAGGTAAGTAATACTGGTTTTTATGTTTGTCACCACCTGGGTCTCCGATCATTATTCTCTGGGGTCTTTTAGACCCGAGAGTATAATAATAGTTCATGGGTGGGTTACTATGGAGCAGAATACTGTGTGCAGGGGCCACTATGGGGCATAATTACGTGTGCAGGGGCCACTATGGAGCATAATACCGAGTGCACGGACCACTATGAGGCATAATACCATGTGCAGGGGCCACTATGGAGCATAATACCGTGTGCAGGGGCCACTGCGGGGCATAATATTGTGTGCAGGGGCCACTATGGAGCATAATACCGAGTGCAGGGGCCACTATGGAGCATAATACTGTGTGCAGTATTTCCTTCACTGTAAATGTTACTTTTACATACGTGTTTACCATTTTCTTTTAATTTATTCTGTCTTAGGTGACATGCACACAACTTTGTGTGTGTAGCTGGGCCAGATGACATCACCTTGTCAGTGAGGATGGGCCCCAAAATGGACATGACCTATCCTGAGTTTTGCCCTGAGCTCACGACCCCATACACGGGCCGTGAAAATACATGGTCGTGTATATGGAGCCATAAAAATCAAGGAGAAGATACTAAAAGCATACCGCCAGCAGCCTGACTTGTTCATCCACGATGCCAAGATTCTTGTCTTTTAGGAATGCTCTGCTACAGTGGCCCAAAAAAGCAGTGCCTTTGCTCCTCTCTGACACTTGCTCTTTGAAAAGAACATGCGATTTCAGCTTCCCTGTCAAGTTGAAGGTGATGGATGGAGAATGCAGTTTGTTGTTTGAGGATCCCGATCAAGCATAGAGAGATATACATCTCCAAGTGGCTGCCCCAGAGGCATGAACTATTTGTCATTAATAACCCTCCATTGGAAATGAACAGAGCATTTTCCTACTAATATGATTGCATTTGATGTTACATATGATGTTGTTTAATAGGCATATTTCACTGCTGAGTTTTCATAATTGTTATGGTGTTCTTGTTGCTCTCATGACCATTTGCTTTATTCCCCTCTCTTATGCTTCTGCGCAGGTGCCAACGAGGAGGCCAAGCCTAAGAGATTGCATACATGATTTGATGATATCTTTTTTGAGATTTTCTTGCTGGATATAGGATGAGTACCATTGCTGTTGATAACCCTGAAGTCTGCTTTACCTCTCTCCAGGTGAGATTTGTGTCATGGAATGCCTCAATACCGCTATAAAAAAAAATAAATCTTGACTCATTTAAAGCAACTGTCCCCATATATTGTCTTCCTTTAGGAGACTCACTAGAGAACAGACAAACTGGGCAAACTCTAGGCCCATTTGATAGGTCTCGCTGCATCCTATACCTCCTCTTCACAAGGGTTGTTTTTCTGTTGAGACGAGGCCTGCCCTATTCCATTATGGAATCTTTTAGTGACCCTAACACTGTATGTTTTAATTAATCTTCATACCCCCAATCATTGTCAAGCTGAGTTTTATGCAATGCTCCTCCAGAAGCTAATGAGCTACAGCCCAAGGGACTTTATTATAGGAGGGGACTTCAATCTGGTTCAGTGCCCTGAGTGGGATCGTTCAGCTCCCACACCACAAACTATTTCCATCCAAACTGCCCTTATGCAATTTATGGAGTATTTGTCACTATGTGATCCCTTATGGATGTCTGATGCTGGAGCAGGGGAGTACACTTGCTTCTTGGCGGTGCACCAGACGTTCTTTGGCTTTGCCTACCCTCTTTGAGGATCAGAGGACCTTCCTGGACTTTGAAATTAGGGAGGAAGAGGTCCATAAGACAATTACTGTGGCATCCAATAGTAATACAGAAGACCTAGATGGTAACATAGTTACATAGTTAGTAAGGTTGAACCAGGGGAAGGGAAAAGGCTTGACCTTCTATGCATACTCCTTCTATTCCTCGGAATATTATAAAATGTTGTCCACGAAGTTAGTTCTTTTCCCCACTTATTTGTATAATATTATATTCTGAAGGGAGATGGGAGTTGATTGATTTACTGAATCCCAAACAGTCCTGCTGCCAAAACCTGATATGGACCATTTGTTGGCCCAATCCTATAGGCCGATATTCTTGCTTAATCTTGATTATAAGCTTCTGGCAATAGTTTTGGCCAACCATTTGCAAACCATCTTGACACAATTTTGAGCGCAGCACAGACGAAATTTACATTGGGATGTAGCAGTATAAAAAATGTTCGTGCAGCTATTATTACAGTGCCTTGCGAAAGTATTTGGCCCCCTTGAACTTTTCAACCTTTTGCCACATTTCATAATTCAAACATAAGGATATAAAATTTTAATTTTTTGGTGAAGAATCAATAACAAGTGGGACACAATCGTGAAGTGGAACGAAATTTATTGGATATTTTAAACTTTTGTAAAAAATAAAAAACTGAAAAGTGGGGTGTGCAATATTATTCGGCCCCCTTAAGTTAATACTTTGTAGCGCCACCTTTTGCTGCGATTACAGCTGCAAGTCGCTTGGGGTATGTCTCTATCAGTTTTGCACATCGAGAGACTGAAATTCTTGCCCATTCTTCCTTGGAAAACAGCTCGAGCTCAGTGAGGTTGGATGGAGAACATTTGTGAACAGCAGTTTTCAGCTCTTTCCACAGATTCTCGATTGGATTCAGGTCTGGACTTTGACTTGGCCATTTTAACACCTGGATACGTTTATTTGTGAACCATTCCATTGTAGATTTTGCTTTATGTTTGGGATCCTTGTCTTGTTGGAAGATAAATCTCCGTCCCAGTCTCAGGTCTTTTGCAGACTCCAACAGGTTTTCTTCTAGAATGGTCCTGTATTTGGCTCCATCCATCTTCCCATCAATTTTAACCATCTTCCCTGTCCCTGCTGAAGAAAAGCAGGCCCAAACCATGATGCTGCCACCACTATGTTTGACAGTGGGGATGGTGAGTTCAGGGTGATGAGCTGTGTTGCTTTTACGCCAAACATATCGTTTTGCATTGTGGCCAAAAAGTTCGATTTGGTTTCATCTGACCAGAGCACCTTCTTCCACATGTTTGGTGTGTCTCCCAGGTGGCTTGTGGCAAACTGTAAATGAGACTTTTTATGGATATCTTTGAGAAATGGCTTTCTTCTTGCCACTCTTCCATAAAGGCCAGATTTGTGCAGTGTACGACTGATTGTTGTCCTATGGACAGACTCTCCCACCTCAGCTGTAGATCTCTGCAGTTCATCCAGAGTGATCATGGGCCTCTTGGCTGCATCTCTGAACAGTCTTCTCCTTGTTTGAGATGAAAGTTTAGAGGGATGGCCGGGTCTTGGTAGATTTGCAGTGGTCTGATACTCCTTCCATTTCAATATGATCGCTTGCACAGTGCTCCTTGGGATGTTTAAAGTTTGGGAAATCTTTTTGTATCCAAATCCGGCTTTAAACTTCTCCACAACAGTATCACAGACCTGCCTGGTGTGTTCCTTGGTCGTCATGATGCTCTCTGTGCTTTAAACAGAACCCTGAGACTATCACAGAGCAGGTGCATTTATACGGAGGCTTGATTACACACAGGTGGATTATATTTATCATCATCAGTCATTTAAGACAATATTGGATCATTCAGAGATCCTCACTGAACTTCTGGAGTGAGTTTGCTGCACTGAAAGTAAAGGGGCCGAATAATATTGCACGCCTCACTTTTCTGTTTTTTATTTTTTACAAAAGTTTAAAATAACCAATAAATTTTGTTCCACTTCACAATTGTGTCCCACTTGTTGGTGATTCTTCACCAAAAAAATTTAAATTTTATATCCTTATGTTTGAAGCCTGAAATGTGGCAAAAGGTTGAAAAGTTCAAGGGGGCCAAATACTTTCGCAAGGCACTGTATTATTATTTATATAGCACCATTAATTCCATGATGCTTTACATTTGAGGGTTTACATCCTGTACACAAAATATACAAAACAAACACAATGCTAACAGTGACCAACTGGCATAGTGGGACAGAGGGCCCTGCCCACAAGGGCTTACAATCTATGAGGGAAGAGGGATAGAGACAGAATTTGAGGGGAGAGGCTGTACAGATGGTGGTGTGGTGACAGTAGCGTTATTGGAGGTTGTAGGCCTTCCTGAATAGGTGAGTCTTCAGGGCCTTCTTGAAGCTTGTGATTGTGGGGGTCAGTCTTATGTGTCTTGGTAATGAGTTCCAGAGTATGGGGGATGCATGGGAGAAATCTTGGAGACGGTTGTGTGAAGAGCGGATAAGAGCAGAGCGGAGTAGGAGGTTACGTGCAGGCAGGTAGCGGGAGATTAGGTCGGAGATATATGGAGGGGACAGGTTGTGGATGGCTTTGTATGTAAGCGTTAGCATTTTGAACTCTATTCGCTGGGCAACGGGTAGCCAGTGAAGGGATTGGCAGAGGAGAGCATCTGATGAAGAACAGGGGAAGAGGTGTATTAAGCGAGCATCACAGTTTAGGGTGGACTGGAGGGGGGCGAGAGTGTTTGCTGGGAGGCCATGGAGAAGGGTGTTACAGTAATCTAAGCGGGAGATTATGAGGGCATGGACTTGCATCTTTGTAGTTTCAGGGGTGAGGAAGGAGCGGATTCGATAGATGTTCTTGAGTTGGAGGTGGCAGGAAGTGTTGAGGGTTTGGATGTGCGACTTGAAAGATAGGTCAGAGTGCAAGGTTATCCCAAGGCAACGGACCCATGGGACTGGGGTAAGTGTGGTTCCATTAACTTTGATAGATGGGTCAGATAGAGGGGCCGTGCGAGATGGGGCAAAGATGATGAACTCAGTTTTCTCCATGTTGAGTGTGAGAAAGCGGGGAGGAGAGAAAGGCTACAGCTGCTAGACACTCTGGGACTCTGGACAACAGAGAGTTAATGTCTGGTCCAGAGAGATATATTTCAGTGTCGTCAGCATAGCAATGGTATTGAAAACCATGAGATTCTATGAGTTGGCCAAGGCCGAGGGCATAGATGGAGAACAGGAGAGGTCCTAGGAGAACAGAGAAGGGAGTTGAAGGTAGTGAATAGCTGTTTGGGGTTGCGGGATAGGGCAGATATTAGTGTAGAGAAGTAGACCTGCTTTGCAGAGGTCAGTGCGTTCTTGAATGTAAGAACTGCCTCTTTGTACCTGATGAAGTCTTCCTGGGAGGCGTCCAGAGGCGTTCTGCAACCCATGAGGCACAACTCAGTTTTTTAGTCAGGTCAGTGTGCCAGAATTGCCTATTGATCGGTCGGGCTCTGGTGTTTGTGAAGGGGGCCACAGAGTCAAGGGCTGAAGTAATAGTGGTATTGTAGAAGTCAGCAGCAGCATCTGTGTCCTGGAGTGAGGATATGTCAGTGAGTGGTAGGAGAGAGCCTGAGAGTGTGCAGATGTCAAGGCGATTAAGGTTCCTGCGGGGGCGTGTTGGTTTAGGGGTTGGGGGGTCTATTACAGAGGAGAGGGCAAAGAATGTCAGCAGGTTGTGGTCAGAGAGCGTGGACAGAGAGTTAGAGAGGCAGCATAGAGAGCAGAGGCGGGTGAATATGAGGTCCAGCGTGTGCCCCTTTGTGTGGATGGCAGAGAAGGACCATTGAGAGAGACCAAAGGAGGCAGTGAGGGACAGGAGACTAGAAGAGGAGGAGTGGATTGTGTTAACAGGGATGTTGAAATCACCCATGATGATGGTGGGGGTGTCTGTGGATAGGAAGTGCATTAGCCCGGTGGTGAAATGGTCGATGAAGGCAGCAGTAGGTCCTGGCAGTCGACATATGACGGCCAGTTGGAGGTTGGAGTAAATGCGAACAGAGTGCACGTCAAAGGAGGGGAGTGTGACAGCAGGTAGCGGTTGGATTGGGGCAAAGGAGCAATTGTCAGACAGGAGTATGCCTACACCTCCACCAGGTTTATTGTTGGGACGGAGAGTGTGTGAGAATTGCAGACCTCCATAGGAAAGGGCAGCAGGGGAGATGGTGTCTGAGATTGTTAGCCATGTTTCTGTGATACCGAGAAATGAAAATTCATGAGAAATGAACAGGTCATGGATGTGGTCAATCTTATTGCATATGGAACAAGTGTTCCATAGTGCACTGGAGAGGGTGGGGGGAGGGGCAGGAGCAAGTGAAATAGGTGTAAGATTTAGGGGGTTCCGTGTGCTGATGCCAATTGTGTGGAAGGAGCCAACAGTAGGGATTTGCTGCATTGTTCCAGGATTAGGAGATATGTCGTCAGAAGTAAGGAGTAGCAGGGAGAGGGACAGCAGGTGTAGTAGAATAAATGGATAGATAAAGATTATCTTGCTGACAAGGGTGATGTGAGGTGGAAGAGACGTTTTTACAAGTATGGGAAGAACAACAGTGATTAAAGTGAGAAGCATTTCTGTTTGACAGAACAAAATAGTTTTGTTTTTTTTGTGGGTTATGTTACCTTCTGTTGCCTTCTGGTCCAATTCAGTCCTAATTCTGGTCTGAACATTTAGAGTTGCACTTTGAGGTTGCACTGACCTGGGTCAACACTGATCCATGCACTCACATTTATACTAGCTAGCAATAGCTAACTTATATAATTGTTTATGGTCACACCCTGTTATCCAGAAACTATGGGATCGTACTAGACTGTTTACCATGACTCATCTCACTAATTTCATACCTGATGATCCCCTGTGGGCGATGTTTGACTATGTAGAACAAGAGAAGTATCAGTGTGCCTAGGGCAGGGGTCCCCAAACTTTTTACACAGGGGGCCAGTTCACTGTCCCTCAGACCGTTGGAGGGCCGGACTATAAGAAAAACTATGAAAATCCCTATGCACACTACACATATCTCATTTTAAAGTAAAACAAAAAGGGAACAAATACAACATTCAAAATAAAGAAATAGTAAATTTAAGTCAACAAACTCACCATTATTTCAATGTGAAGTATGGGCCTGCTTTTGGCTAATGAGATATACATACAAATACAAATACAGCACAGTGCACCTCTGAAATGTGCTTCTCTCTTCCTGCAAATAGGTCCAGCACTCTGCCCCCATATAAGTCCAGCTCTTTCCCTTATATAGGTCCCATGCCCCCCCCATATAGGTCCCATGCTCTTCCCCCATATAGGTCCCATGCAGTCTCCCCCATATAGGTCCCATGCCCCCCCATATAGGTCCCATGCAGTCTCCCCCATATAGGTCCCATGCCCCCCCCATATAGGTCCCATGCCCCCATATAGGTCCCATGCAGTCTCCCCCATATAGGTCCCATGCATTCTACCCCATATAGGTCCCATGCAGTCTCCCCCATATAGGTCCCATGCCCCCCCCCCCATATAGGTCCCATGCAGTCTCCCTCAATATAGGGCCAGGTCTCTCCCCCATATAGGTCCCATGCCCCCCCCATATAGGTCCCATGCCCCCCCCCATATAGGTCCCATGCAGTCTCCCTCAATATAGGGCCAGGTCTCTCCCCCATATATGTCCAGCTCTCCCCCATATAGGTCCCATCATTCCCCATATAGATCCAGCTCTCTGATCCCCCTCCATGCCCAGTAAAAAAAAAAAAAAAGTGAAAATATACTTTACCTAGCACTGCAGCCGCTCCCGCGCTGTGGTCCCGGCTCCTCTGTCTTCGGCTGTAAGGCCTAGATGAGCACGTCGTGCGTCATGACGTGATCATTCTAGGTCCGGACGACGAGCGCCGAGCGTCTACACAGGAACGAGACTTCCCGTGTAGCGCTCGGCGGGTTATTTCAATTGTAAGCGCCTGTGCGCTCACAATTGAAATAACACAAGGAAATTGCGACGCGGGCCGGGTAAATGGCCTCCGGGGGCCGGATGCGGCCCGCGGGCCGTAGTTTGGGGACCCCTGGCCTAGGGGTTCTGCAGAATATTACATTACATCTTGGCAGCTGGATTCATGGCAGTCCTGCAGAGCTGGCTTTATCCTCACTCCCCTTTTAACCCCTTAGTGACACAGGACGTATAGTACTATTACATCCCTGGCCGGCCGCCTGCTCACTATTTGAGCAGGCGGCATCGGGAGAGGGTGTTATCTGTTACTGACAGCTAACACCCGCTACATTAACCCCTTGGATGCTACAGTCAAACATGACCACGACATGCAAGGTGTTCCGCCATTTTAATGTCCCCCATTGTGGGGGGGGGGGGGTGCCGTTATGTATTTTCTGCACTGGCCAGACCCCGGGCTGCTAGGAGCCTCTATACCTGGTTGATCCTGCCGCCGAATGGAGGAAATCAGCCTATGCGACTGCACAGACTGGCTTCCTCTATAGACTGCAATACACGTGTATACACACGTATTGCTGCGTATAGTACTAAACTAGCGATCAGAGCATCATTGGTTCAGGTCCCCTTGTGGGACATCGCTAAACAGTAAAAAAAAAGTTACAAAAAATAGAGAAGTATATGAAAAAAAAAATTAATAATTGAATAAAGCCCAAAAATGTCCATTTCCTATATAAAATGAATTATATAAAAGAAAACCATAAAAATTGATAAAAACAATACATATTTGGTATTGCTGCGTCCGTAACAATGTATAAAATAAAACGGATACATTATTTAACCTGCATGGTGAACGTTGGAAAAAAAAACCTGAAAAAACCCTCCAGAAATAATGATTTTTCGCCATTTCGCCTTAAAAAATTCTATAAAAAGTGATCAAAAAGGCATATGCACCCCAAAACAGTACCAATAAAAACACAGGTCGTCCCACAAAAATTAAGACCTCAACTAACTCTGTCAACTGACATATTAAAATGCTATGCATCTCAGAAGATGTTGATGCAAAAATAACTGATTTATATCCCCAAATAGGTTTTTGTTCTGCAAAATTAGTAACGCATAAAAAAACAATATAAACCATAACCATAGTGACACAGAATAAAGGTAGCATGTTACTTATTCTGTACGCTGCATAGCAAAAAAATGAATAGGTAAAAAGCTATGCCAGAATTGATGGGGTTTTTTTTAATCCACCAAGAAAAGAGTTAATAAAATGTAGTCAATAAGTTATAGCCATCCAAAAATGGTGTAATTACAAAATACATCTCATACCGCAAACAACAAGCCCTCATATGGCTACATCACCAGAAAAATAAACAAAAATATAGCTTGTAAAATATGAAGACAAAAACTCCATAAATCGCCTAATCATTAGAACACAACTGGCTGCAGCAGGAAGGGAATGTATAAGCTGTGCAAGCGTATATTATGGTACACCCCAAATTTAGAGCTTACAAGGGAAATAGAAACCAAAAGTGACCCCCAGAGTCACTTGGTGTTCCCAATGTATTCCGCACAGCTTACATATTCACTTTTCACCATCCACTGTGCATTCATGTCTGGGATACTAATGCTCACTACACCTCTTGATAAATTCTTTGAGGGGTGCAGTTTTTAAAATGGGGTCACTTCCTACACTCCCTAGGGGATTCCACTTTTCTAGTACCTTAGAGGCTCTGCAAACATGACATGGCATCCAGATATCAAGCATCTAAATCTGCACTCCAAAAGCAACAAAGCACTCTTTCCCTTCTGTGCCCTGCTGTGTGCCCAAACTGCAGTTTATGCCCACATGTATGACACTTGTGTACCCAGGATAATGTACTTAATGTCATATGTGAGTATAAAATGCTGTTTGGGCACACAGTCGGGCACAGAAGGTAATGAGCGTCATGTGCTTTTTGGAGCACAAATTTAGGCGGTGTGGTTTTTGGACATCATGACATGACTTTTGCAGAGCTCTGAAAAGCCAGTAAAGTGGGTCCCCTGACATGTGACCCCATTTTGAATTTATCCAGGGGTACAGCGTGCATTTTTATGCCACAAGTGTTGCATTCATTTATTTTCCAGGAATGAATATGCAGCTGATGGTGAAAGGTGAAAATGGAATTTTTTTCAGGAATATGTAATTTCAATGCTTAATATGTGGTGCCTGGGATATCCACTTAACAGTTTTTGGAGTGTGTGTCTCTGCTGACACAAGCTGGATGCAACATATTGGGCACTGAAATGGTGTACTGTATCTCTGAAAAAATTTCAGTTTTCACTTTTCATTATCAGCTGCGCATTCATTTCTGGAAATTAAATTAATGCAACACTTAAGGGTTAAAAATGCTCGCTATACCACTTGATAAATCCCTTCAGGGGTGTAGGTTCCAAAATAGGGTCACATGTTTGCGGATTTCACTTTACTGGCAATTCAGAGGCTCTGTAAAAGTGGCATGACATCCAAAAACCAAACTGTGGTCCAAAAGCCAAAATAGCGCTGCTTCCCTTCTGTGCCCAAACAACAGTTTATACCCACATATGACATTGAGTATGTTATCCTGGGTACAACTGTCATACATGTGGGCATAAACTGCAGTTTGGGCACACAGCAGGGTGCAGATGTGGAGGAGCGCTATGTGCTTTTAGGGCGCAAATTTAGATGTTGATTTTTGGATGCCATGGCACTTTTGCAGAGACCCTAAAATTGCCCCTACAAAATGGAGTCACTTCTTGGGGAATTCCAATTTACTGGCACCTCTGAGGCTCTGAAAAAACAACATGGCGTCCAGAAAGTCCCTCTAAATCTATACTCCAAAAGCTAGGAGTGCATGTCTCTGATGACACAAAATAGGCATAACCTATTGGGCACTGAAATTACATATTTATTTAAAAATGTCAATTTTCACTTTGTACATTAATTTTTGGGAAGCACTCTTGGGCTCAAAATGATAATACCCCTTGAGAAATTCCTTGAGGGGTGTAGTTTCCTCTTTTGAGGGGTTTCCATTGTACTGGTACTTTAGGGGCTCTGCAAATGCGACATGGCACCTGAAAACTATTCCAGCAAAATCTGCCCTCTAAAAGTCAAATAGCACTCTTTCCATTCTGAGCCCCACCATGTACCCATACAGCAGTTTACGACCACATAAGAGGCATTTCTGTGTTCAGGAGAAATTGTGTAACAAACTGTGGTGTTTTTTTTTCTTCTTTAACCCCTTTTACAAATTGAAAATAGGGTTCTATATGGATGGTTTACAGGAAAAAGTGTAAATTTTCATTTTTACATCCCGATGCTAATAGAATCTGTGAAACAGCTGTGTGGTCAAAATGCTCACCATACCGCTTGATAAATTTTATGAGGGTTGTAGTATCCAAAATGGAGTCACTTTTTGGGGGTTTCCAGTGTACTGGTACTTTAGGGGCTCTGCAAATGTGACACGGCACCCAATAACTATTCCAGCAAAATCTGCCCTCCAAAAGCCAAATAGTTCTCTTTCCATTCCGAGCCCCACCATGTACCCATACAGCAGATTATGATCACATATGGGGTATTGCCATGTTCAGGAGCAATTGTTTAACAAACTGTGGGGTGCTTTTTCTTCTTTAACCCCTTGTGAAATGAAAACTTTAAGGATAAAGTGACATTTTAGTCATTTTTCATTTACACATCCAAATATTAGTAAAATCTTTGAAACAGCTGTGGGCTCAAAATGCTCACTATACTCCTTGATAAATTCTGTGAGGGGTGTAGTTTCCAAAATGGGGTCACCATAGCTCCCAACATCTGGCGGGACAGTCCCAATTCAACACTGCTGTCCCGCGGTCCCGCATAGCTTACAGTTTGTTCCGCTATGGTGTTTTGCTGTTAACAAACTTTATTAGGGTAGGGTATAGGCTAAATGGTAGATGCTAAATCCTAGTGGGCTAAAGGACCTTTGATGACGTCATGACCATGTGATCAGACTCATGTTGGTAGAGCTATTCTGGATACTGCGGGACAGACTGTGATGTTACACAGAAAGCTGGGAACAGAGAGTGATCAAAGAGACAGCATGTATGAGCAAGAGGGGGGAACTGGGGGCAGATGTAGGGGGGCAATTAAACTGAAGGCAGATGTAGGGGGCAGTTAAACTGAAGGCAGATGAAGGGGGAAATTAAACAGGGGGAAGATGAATGGGCAATTAAACTGAAGGCAGATTAAGGGGGCAATTAAACTGGTGGTAGATAAAGCGGGCAATTAAACTGGTGGTAGATAAAGCGGGCAATTAAACTGGGGGCAGATGAATGGGCAATTAAACTGAATGCAGATTAAGGGGGCAATTAAACTGGTGGCAGATAAAGAGGGACATTAAGCTGGTGGCAGATAAAGGGGGACATTAAACTGGAGCAGATGAAGGAGGCATTAAGCTGGTGACAGATGAAGGGGAGACATTAAATTGGTGGCAGATGAAGGGGGACATTAAGATGGTGGCAGATGAAGGGGGCATTAAGCTGGTGGCAGATGAAGGGGGCATTAAGATGGTGGCAGATAAAGGGGGACATTAAACTGGGGGCAGATGCAGGGGGGACATTAAACTTGGGGGGCAGATGGAGGAGGACATTAAACCGTGGGGGTAGCTGGAGGGGGACATTAAACTATGGGGCAGCTGAAGGGTGACATTAAACAGTGGGGGTAGCTGGAGGGGGACATGTCTGCATCTAGTTGTCCCCAGTTTAATGTCTCCATACACCCCTTTACACCCAATCACGTACATGTACGTGAATTATGGTTAAGGGGTTAAATCTGGAAAATTGCTGTTACACTTGTAAGCCTTCTAACATCCAATATAATCTATCTATCTGTCTCAAAAGCAGAACATTTCACATTTTGAAAATTGCGATTTTTTTTTTCAAATTTCCATCACATTTCCTATTTTTTTAATAAATAAATACAAAATATTGATCATTGTTTACTACTAACATGAAGTACAATGTGTCACAAAAAAAAATCTCAAAATCACGTGTACGTTAAAGCGCCTCAAAGTTATTGCCATATAAAGTGACACATGTCAGTTTTGAAAAATGAGGCCGTTTCCATAAGTCACTTTTAGGTGTCCTTAAGAGGTTAAATTGTTTTTGGAGAAGCTCTTTTATGTTTGGAGAATGGATTGAGAAGAATCTTCACCTAACAAGGAAAGCAGGGTGTGACTTTTCTATGACAATTGTAAGAGTTTTATCACCATGCTTCCACAGTGTATACAGACTGACCCAGTGGCGTAACTAGGAATGGCTGGGCCCCAAGACAAACATTTGACATGGGACCCCCCAAACTGCCGTCCCCAACCGCCCTCCGGACTACCCCCCTCCAACCCCCTACCAAAAAAAAACCTTGCATTCCTGCGCTCACTATTATGCCCCATAGTGGCCACTGAACACAGTATTATGCCCCATAGTGGCCCCTGCACACAGTATTATGCCCCATAGTGGCCCCTGCACACAGTATTATGCCCATAGTGGCACCTGCACACAGTATTATGCCCCATAGTGACCCCTGCACACAGTATTATGCTCCATAGTGACCCCTACACACAGTATTATGCACCATAGTGGCCCCTGCACACAGTATTATGCCCCATAGTGGCCCCTGCACACAGTATTATGCCCCATAGTGACCCCTGCACATTGTATTATGCCCCATAGTGGCCCCTGCACAGAGTATTATGCCCCATAGTGGCCCCTGCACACAGTAGTATTCCCCATTGTGGACCACCCATGAACAATTATTATACTCTGGGGTCTTTTCAGACCCCAGAGTATAATGATCGGAAACCCAGGGGAGGAGAGAAACATTAAAAAAAATAATGCTACTTACCTGTTCCTCGCTCCAGTCCACTCCCTGCTACTTCGGCCTTCTTTAATGTCAGACCAGGCCGGCGTCATGTGATGCAGGCCAGCTTCGCGGTGCAAAATGACATCGGCTGGAACGTCACCAAACAGGCCCGAAGCCTGGAGAAGCGTAGGAGAGGTAAGTACATTGTTTTTTATATTCCCTCACCTCCCCTAGGCCTCCGATTATTATACTCTGGGGTCTGAAAAGACCCCGGAGTATATTGATAGCACATAGCAGTGATTGTGGGGTTCGGCCCGCAGCCTTACCTACCGATCCCCACTACTGCTCAAAGCCGCAACCGCAGAATGGGAAGCGCAGGCGGCCGTGAGCAGGAGCAGGGATCAGTAACTATATACGGCCCGTTACCTGCTGGGGTTACTCCAGCAGGTAACGGCCTATTAAAAAAAAAAAAAAAAAGAATCGGGGGCCCACGGGGCCCCATAATGTCCCGGGCCCTGTGGCAACAGCTACCGCTGCTACCCCGGTAGTTACGTCCCTGGACTGACCTTAGTGTTTGCTTTCAATCTACAATGTGGTATCAAGAGTCTCATAGATTGTATGCTCTTGCGAGCAGGGCCCTCACTCTTTCTGTTTGATATGTTTATTTCTTTGTCACATTTTAATGTCTCATATTGTCTGTTCATGCGTCCTCTGATTTGTAAAGTGCTACGGAATATGTTGGTGCTATATAAATAAAGTTTATTATTATTATTATTATGGTACTAATGGGGGAAGCGCCATTACAGCAGGTGAACATGGAGGGGTAGTCGGCAGGGCCCGGGCGGCCTGTGGGTCCTGGAGGTGTTGCCTTCCTATGGGGGTACACTCCTGCACATCTGGTAGTGAGTCGGGAGTGGACGTGCTCCTCCGGGGTGGGGGGATGTCTGGGATAGTGTAGTGGGCGCCTGTTCTCTAAGATCTAATTTCCTGCACCATGATTTTTGATTATGAGGAACCACATGTTATTATTATCTCTGTTTTGCTTTCCCTATCCCCCTTCCTGATTTACCTTATTGCCACCCCCCTTCCCCTTCCCATCCCCTTTTTTTTATTTTCCTATGTTTTGTACAAGTTAAACTTGTATAGAGGCATAACTATGTTCTTGTCATAAGCCTCTATGCCACTTTTGATGTATCCCATAATTTTATTTGCCTTGGCGGCAGCTGCCTGACACTGGTCACTGAAGGTAAGCTTACAGTCCTGAAAAATCACCAAGTCTTTTTCAGTGGCAGTTTTACACTTAGGGTGGGTTCACACTTGCGCTGGAGTCCGTCCGCGGCCAATCCGACTGAAAATCTTGGGAAACTGGATAGGCACCGGATAGCGACAGGTTAGCGACGCATTGCTTAAAAATCCATTCATTTGAATGGGTTTTTAAAGCAATGCGCGTGTGTCCGATTGCTCCCTCTGCGCCACGAATCCAGTTTTTTTTTCTGGAAACGAAGTCCTGCATGTCCGACTTTGTTTCCGCCGAAAAAACTGGATTCGCGGCGCAAAAGGTGCAATCGGACACATGCGCATTGCTTTAAAAACCCATTCCGTCGGATTGGCCGCGGACGGACTCCAGCGCAAGTGTGAACACACCATCACTCTTAAACTTTTAGTCTAAACTTCATTTCTCTGCCCATGCTTCCAGTTTCTCTAAATCCCCCTGTAATAATCTACTATCATCTTCAGTTTTGATTATTTTACAGAGCTTAATGTTTAATGACAGTACCTTGTAGGACTACTTCTACACTTTCCAAAGATGCCTTTCTTATTCTGCATTGCAGCTCTATTTTCCTGAAAATCCATATTTTATTTGTATGGAAATGAGCTGAAAAGGGCTTTAGGGGCATTTCTTCTCCTGCCAAGGCTTCGCTCTTCACTCCAGATAACAATCCCTAACTGCAGATGTGTGAGAAAGTGTGAGAAAGTGGAAGATGAGGGCAATTATCAAGAGCCCCAGCAGGGGAAAAAAACAACCCTAAAACCCTTTTCAGATATTGTGCATAAAATTAAAATGCTGATTTTCATAAAAATGACGCTGCAATGGAGAATAATAAAGGCATTTTTGGAAATTGTAGAAGCCTCCTTACAAGGTACTGTCATTAGTCTAATATAGACTCCCTTTAATGGCATCTGCAAATACAGAAATTGTACTCTATAAACCCTCTACCAGGTCATTAATAGACATATTAAAAATAGTAGGACCCAATACTGAACCCTGTGGCACCCACTGGTGACTGTGACCCATTCTGAGTACATCCCATTAACCAGCACCCAAATGCATATATTTTCACCCACTCCTAATGTTCTCATTTTGTATACCAACTTTTTATGTGGTACAGTATCGAACCTTTCAAAGGCCAGACAAACTACATGTACAGCATTACCCAGGTCCAGGCTAGAACTGGCCTCTTCATAGAAGTTGATCAAATTAGACCGATTCCTCATAAACCCATGTGGTTTGGGTGTTATTCTGTTATTTTCAATGAGAATACTCCAGGATAGCATCTCTTCAAATATTTTACCTACCACTGAGGTTAGACTTATTGACCTATACTTTTTAGGATTACTTTTGACCCCTTCTTATATATGGGCACCAATTTGCTATGTGCTATTCTTATGGGACAGAGCCTGTTTCTATAGAGTCCATAAATATTACGTTTGTCTTTCACTGTGTTTAATTCCTTCAGAAGCCCAGGGTGAATGCCATCAGGACGCAGTGAATTGTCTATTTCAGTGTTTTTAACACGTCTCTGCACTTCCTCTTGGGTTAAGCAGGTGAGATTTAATGGATAATTCACTTTATCTCTAGTCATATCACCACTCATTGCATTTTTCTATGTATATACAGTAGAGAAGAAGGCATTTACTAGATTAGCCTTTTCCTCATCCTCTTCCACCATTACTTCTAGATTATTATTGAGAAGGTCAACAGTCTCAATTTTAAATTTCTTGTTATTTATGTAACTGAAGAGTATTTAACATGTAACATAACAAACTGAGCTATAACCACCCCTCTTTGCTCCTCTACTGCAGATTAGCTGAGGTGGCAATCGGTTATATCATCCTGCACTGTTAGCAAAAAAAAAGCCAGCAAGGAGAACACTGCAACGGAGAAGCAAGGAAGGGGAAGTATAGCACCATTTCTTATATTAGAGCTATCACTGCCATCATTTTCCTTTCCCTGAATAACCCCTTTACTATGTCTAGTGCTTGCCCGTGTATGTAAATTATACTGAATCGAGCAAAGGTAAGTGTAAATGAGCCATTGACTCATATCATATCATATCCAATAAAAGAAATTGAAAATAGAGGGAAAAAACAATTGATTAAACAAAATATGAACCGGTTTGTAACTTGCTCCATCATTTGTGGGTAACGGCTCCAATCTGTGGAGGAACATGAATAGAACAAAAATTATCTATAAGATGGAATGGGGGGGGGGTATACTAGGCTAGATGTGACTTGTCAGGTTTCTTGTAAGGATAGGCCATCAATATTAGATGTACAGGGATCTGACACCTGGGACCCTTGCAGATAACCTGTACCGAGACAACACAGCTCTCGGTAATGTTTACATACCATGAGCCGGACTGCTCACCTGCCATGCAAACTGTAGTGGCAAGTGTAGGCATTGTTCCTTTCAAATGTATGAAGTACATACACTCGCCACTACCGAGATTCATGCTGTCTCAGTACAGGAGATCTAGGTGTCAGAACCCTACAGATCTAATATTGATTGCCTATCCTAAGGATAATCCCTCCACTAAATCAGTTCCCCTGCATAATCCAAAAGTTGTCCCAAGAAGACAAAATTGCCTTGAAGTCTTTCATTTTATTATTCAATAAAGCAATCAAGTACTCCATGTTACGAGCCTTCTTGATTCTCGTATAAAAATCAAGGTCTGATGGGGGAACAGATTACTTCTAGAATTTACACCTCATAAGTATATGGTTAAGTAACTCAGAGGTTCTTTGCTCTATTGCAAAGGGTGGAGTATTGAGAAGATACTGTAAAAGCAAGGGTTGCATATCATGGTGAGATAGACTATATAAGAGTGAGCACTTGTTGCCAGAATAACTGTATTTGTGGGCATGCCCAGAGGAGATGTGGTAGTATCTCCCCAGAGTCCCACAACTCCAACATAAGTCTGGCACCTCTTGATAATTTCTATGGAGCTTGTGCAGTGTGTTATACCAGAACATTATCAACTTGTACTGATTCTCTCTGTATGATTCACATTGTGACGTCTTAGCTGCCCAGTAACAATTGGGATGTGTCAGGGCAAGAAGAGGCTCAACCAAATATTCTGGGCCTTGAGACAAAAGGTGAATGAATAGAAAAAACACATAAATGAAATATACCACAATAAAATCAAATAACCATTGAACTGTAAATTACAACCTGGACAAATATGTAACGACATTGGACGTACTATTACGTCCTGTGCGCTTGGTACTTAGCGCAACAGGGCGTAATAATACGCCCTGGGGCGGCCGCCCGCTCACTATCTGAGCGGGCGGCATCGGAACCGGGTGTTAGCTGTAACTGACAGCTAACACCCTACTCCATAACCCCCGGTTGGAACTGAGTTCCGATAGGAGGTTTTAACCCCTTGGATGCCGCGGTCAAACATGACCGCGGCATCCAAGGGGTTCCGCCATGTTGCCGCTCCGATCGGCACCCCCCGCGGCGAGATCGGGGGTGCTGATATGTATAATCTGCAGCCCGGGGTCTGACCAGTGACCCCAGGCTGCCTGGAGACCCCACTACCTGGTTGATCCTGCCGAGACCTGCGGAAGTCAGCGCTGTCTATAGCGCTGACTTCCTGTATAGACTGCAAGACACTTGTATGCTTGTGTCTTGCAGGCTATAGTGCTGAGCCAGCAATCAAAGCATTGCTGGCTCAGGTGTCCTAATGGGACACATGAAAAAGTAAAAAACAGTGAAAAAAAAATAAAATAAAGTGTTTGAAAAAAATTAATAAAAGAATAAAGCCCCAAAATTCCCTTTTCCTATATAAAATTAATTATATAAAAAAAAACTAAAAATTAATAAAAACAATGCATATTTGGTATCGCCGCCTCCGTAACAACCTGTACAATAAAACTGAAACAATAATTAATGTACACGGTGAATGTCGGGAAAAAAAACGGACAAAACTCGCCAAAAGTAATGATTTTTTGCCATCTCACCTTACAAAATATGCCATAAAAAGTGATCAAAAAGTCATATGTACCCCAAAACAGTACCAATAAAAAGCACAGGTTGTCCCACAAAAAATAAGCCCTAAACCAACTCTGTAAACCGTAAAATAAAAATGTTATGTATCTCAGAAGATGGAGATGCAAAAACAATTAAATTATGTCCCCAAATGGGTTTTTGTTCTGCAAAATTAGTATCGCATAAAAAAACAGTATAAATGAGGTATCTCCATAATCGTACCGACCCATAGAATAAAGGTAACATGTTACTTATGCTTTATGCTGCATGGTGAAAAATTTCAAAGGTAAAACGCAGTGCCAGAATTGATGGGTTTTTTTTTTAATCCAACAAGAAAGACTTAATAAAATTTATTCAATAATTTATAGGTGCTCAAAGATGATGTCTTTACAAAATACATCTCACCCCGCAAACAACAAGCCCTCATATGGCTACATCACCAGAGAAATAAAGAAAATATAGCTCGTACAATGTGAAGACAAAAACCCCAAAAATCGCCAAATCATTAGAACACAACTGGCTGCGGCAGGAAAGGAATGTATAACCAGATTTAGAGCTTATGAGGGAAAATAAACCAGAAGTGACCCCCAGAGTGACCTCCCCAATAATAGGAACTACTGGGGAAATACTAGGGAATTTGGTGTTCCCAATATACTCCGCACAGCTTACCTATTCACTTTTCCCCATCCGCTGTGTATTCACATCTGGGATACTAATGCTTACTACACCCCTTGATAAATTCTTTGAGGGGTGAAGTTTTCAAAATGGGGTCATTCCTTTGAGGAATCCACTGTTATGGTACCTTACAGGCTCTGCAAAAGTGACATGGTGTCCATAAACCAAACTGTGCTCTAAAAACCAATATAGCGCTCCTTCCCTTCTGTTCCCGACTGTGCCCAAACAGCAGTTTATACCCACATATGGCATTAAGTACGTTGTCCTGGGTACACCAGTGTCATACATGTGGGCATAAACTGCCATTTGGGCACACAGCAGGGTGCAGATGTGAAGGACCACTATGTACTTTTGGAGCGCAGATTTAGATTGTTGGTTTTTGGACGCCATGTCACATTTGCAGAGACCCTAAAATCATCCCTACAAAATGGGGGTCACTTCTTGGGGAATTCCAGTTTACTGACACCTCCAGGGCTCTGCAAAAATAAAATGGCGACCAGATAGTCCCTCTAAATCTGTACTCCAAAGGCTAAAAAAACACAGTGCTCCTTCCTTTCTGAGCCCTTCTGTGTTCTCAAGCAGCAGTTTACACCCTCATATATAATTTTTTCCCCCCCGGGATAGCCCACTTAATAGTTTTAGGAGTTCATGTCTCTGATGCCACAAAGTGACCGCAACATATTCTGAAATTGGATATTTCTTCAAAAACTTCAATTTTCAATTTGTACATTAATTTTTGGGAAGCATTTTTAGGCTCAAAATGATAATACCCCTTGATATATTCCTTGAGGGGTATAGTTTCTAAAGTGGGGTCCCTTTTGAGGGGTTTCCATTGTATTGGTACTTTAGGGGCTCTGTAAATGCGACATGGCACCTAAAAACTATTCCAGCCACATCTGCCCTCCTAAAGCCAAATAGCGCTCTTTCCATTCTGAGCCCCACCATGTACCCATACAGCAGATTACAACCACATATGGGGCATTTCTGTGTTCAGGAGAAATTGTGTAACAAACTTTGGGGAGCTTTTTGTCCTTTGTCCTCTTGTGAAAATGAAAAATTTGGGGCTAAATTGACAGTTTATTGGAAAAAAAAGAAATTTTTCATTTTCATGTTCCAATGTTAATAAAATCTGTGAAACAGCTGTGGGTTCAAAATGCGCACTATACCCCTTGACATGTTCTGTGAGGGGTGTGGTTTCCAAAATGGGGTCACTTTTATGGGGTTTCCACTGTTTTGGTACTTTGGGGGCTCTGCAAATGCGACATGGCACCTGAAAACTATTCCAGCAAAATCTGCCCTACAAAAGCAAAATAGCGCTCTTTCCATTCTGAGCCCCACCATATACCCATTCAGCAGTTTACGACCACATATGGGGCATTGCTGTGTTCAGGAGAAATTGTTTAACAAACTATGGGGTCCTTTTTCTCCTTTAACCCCTTGTGAAAATGAAAACTTTGGGGATAAAGTGACGTTTTAGTAATTTTTCATTTATACATCCCAATGTTAGTAAAATCTGTGAAACAGCTGTGGGGTCAAAATGCTCACTATACTCCTTGATGAATTCTGTGAGGGGTGTAGTTTCCAAAATGGGGTCACTTTTAGGGGGTTTCCATTGTTTTGGTACTTTGGGGGCTCTACAAATGAGACATGGCACCTGAAAACTATTCCAGCAAAATCTGCTTTTCAAACGTCCAGTGTCGCTCCTTCACTTCTGTGCACTGCCGAATGCCCAAACATCAATTTACACCCACATGTGGGGTAGTTCTGTGCTCAGGAGAAATTGTATAATAAACTGGGAGATGCATTTTCTCCTTTAACACTTTGTGAATGTGTTAAATTTAGGGCTAAATGAAGGGATTAGTGGAAAAAATTAAATGTCTAAATTTCACCTCGATATCGTTTTAATTCTTGTGAAATGCTTAAAGGGTTAACAAACTTCCCAAATGCTGTTTTGAATTATTTCAGGGGTGCAGTTTTGAAAATGGGGTGATTTATGGGGGTCTCTAATATATAGGCCTTTATAATCCCCTTCAGAACTGAAGTGGACCCTAAAAAATTAGTTTGGGAAATTTTCCTGTAAATCTGGAAAATCGCTGTTACACTTGTAAGCCTTCTAACATCCAAAATAAATTAAAGGACGATTAAAAGATGATGTCAATATAAAGCAGAGATATGGTAGATAATATTTATTAATGTATTTGGGTGGTATGACTATCTGTCTGAAAAGCAGAGAATTTCACATTTTGAAAATTGCGATTTTTTTCCAAATTTACATCAAATATCCTATTTTTTTATAAATAAATACAAAAATATTGATTAGTGTTTACTACTAACATGAAGTACAATGTGTCACGAGAAAACAATCTCAAAATCACTTGTGTAAGTTAAAGCGTCTCAAAGTTCTTGCCACATAAAGTGACACATGTCAGTTTTGAAAAACAAGGCCTTGTCCTTAACGCACTTTTGGGCTGTGTCCTTAAGGGGTTAAAATATAACTAGATTCACAATAGTTCCAAAGTTCCTACCCTAAGTTTTTACCCATCGTCAGGGTTGAGAAGAAAAAAGGAATTAACCCTCAGTAATGGGTAGGTGATCAACAGACCCAATACCACACTAAATAACAGCAATTTAGGTCTGAGATGCAGTAGAGGCCAGAAACCAGACCTGCTTTATACCTAACAAAGGAAAAATTATGGTAGCCTTCTTATTTTATGCTGCCACTGGGAAGGTAGGAGAGGAGGAGAGAGATCCATTTCTCAAACTGGCATATTTGGGGGATTTCATCCCAGTATAGAACTGAATAGTTCCAAGTCAGTATGGGTGCAGAGTGTTGCCATGTGGCTATTTTTAGATGTGATTTTTAGATGTGATCAGTGCAAAGGGGAAAATCCAGCAGTATCTTGAAAGAACTGAGCCTTTATTCATTGAGCTTGTGAGGGAGTCAGAGCAGATGTGCTCACTTCGGTGAGAAGCTGAGAGCTCTGAGTGGCCCCTTCCATTGGCAGCTCTCAAGACTAAGATGACATCTGTAGCTGATAGCCATGGAATACGCGGCAGAACATCGGTCTGGTGATTCCTGGGGGTTCTCTGCTGGGACCCGGAGCTGAGAGTTGCTGGATCTCTGCAGTGATGATGACTTTTTGGGGCATCGGCCAAGATGCTGTTGGATGACCTGGTGTCTGTGTGAGGTAGGGAGGTAGGCTGTGAGCTGGAGCTGCTGTGTGAAGGCCTCAGAGAGTTCTCCACAGGTCCCTTACCTGGTAATGGGGACCATATCACTGTTGGTCCCTTCTTGGAACACTTCTTGCCTTTGATGACCAGGTTCTGAACTGCTTGGCTCCTTATATGAGCATTCTGGTCTCCAGAGCTCTGGTTTATGCAGCCATCTTGCTGGGCTGTGAGACACACCTCCTAGCATTACAGTATTTTTAAGTTAAGGGTTCTTCTTCTGATGCGCCACCTTTTTAAGCAGTGGTTCAGAAACGGTGTGTACAGCCTAATCCTTCAGAGAATTGTTCAGAGAACGTTTGCGGGGGTGAGGGTGTAATGCTTTATGGAAGAGCTGTGGGTCCCTAGAGATGCTTTACGTAACTGATTATTAACGCATGTCAAAGGAACATCAGGATCTATCTTCAGATGGATTCTGCTTTGCAAAGCCCATTGAAATTAATGGGGGGGGGGGGTCAGAAAAAAACGCTGCAGTTTGCAAGGCAGGATCCGCATGAAGATTTATCATAATGCCTCTTTTTTCCTGCAACGCTTTACACAGAAAGTCTGCAGAGGTTTCCTCTGCAGACTTTCTACTTCCATTATATCTATAGGAAAACCGCCAGAGTTTCTGTAGGTATAATTGGCATGCTGCGATTTCCAAAACTACAGTGGTTTTGGAAACCACAGCGTGTCCGCTGCGTGTATTTTTTTGCAATGTGTGGATGGCATTCACTTTGCAGGGACTGTAAACGCTATGGTTTTTGCCACGGCGCTTACGCCACATAGAGCCCAGGCCATAAACATGTTTTACAATGTAAAATAAATAAATGTACCAGATTTATTAATGGCGTGCACCATTATTTTGGTGCAAAATATTGGTGTAAAGTAATCTAGCCAAAAGTTGGCATAAGTAAGAGAAACCTGTCTAACATTTTTTAGAAAGATGCGCCACACAGAATGCGCCACTGTGCTCAATTTGGCACCATTTATGCCTGTCTCATCTGGTTTTATATGTCCTAAAGATAGGACTGTAGTAATAACTCTGCCCTACTGTCCTCTCAGTTGTACTTCAGTGTAGCCTTGGCATAAAAAAAACAAAAAAAACCCCAAACGATTGTAATATGGAACAGTTGTCAGAATGGATCCGAAGGCCCTGCATGTAATTTCTGTGATTAAGATTACCTAGTTGAATATGGCACAGGAAGTGATTGTGCATTACAAATTCTCCATATTTTTTTCTTTTAAGTATTCCCAGACTGCTTCATAATCTGTCACTCCTTCCCAGTATAAACAGATATGCAGTAATAGTTTTGGCTCTCTTTTGAAGTTCTTGGCTTTGTTAGAACAATCTGAGATTCATTGGGTGAAAAACTGCTGTTACACAAAATGATGTTAGCTCCTATGTGCACAGACAAGAAGGTCCAGCAATCCCATGCAGTAGTATTAGAAGTGATGTCCAAATGTGTTCTAGATTCCTATTAGTTATGATTATTCAATAAGATACTAATAACACAGCAACAGAGGAATTACCCTGCAAGTAAAAGGAGTCACCAGAACAGGCCCTATTGAATTATAAGAACAGTCAGATAGCTGGGGTTCACTTGAATAAAACACTTTTTTTTACTTTCCAATCAAAACCTCCATTGTTGAAATATTAGCTTTTTTCCTATCCTAATGTGCGTTTGATGCAACAAGGGCGTCACTGTTATTCTCATCGCATCAAAAAGCTATGTTTTCCAGCGCCCAGTCGTTCCATCATTCTCTCACTCCCTGCTCCGGTTGATATGTACACTGTCTGGCCCCGTCAATCATAGTAGGGAGATAGCTCTTTGGCGCAATTAGAGCAATGATGACTTCATTGGTCCTTATTTATGTACAAAATTTAATAACATACATAATTAATATCGCCATGTTCATAATGGTATGTATGAATCAACACATTTGTGAACCTGTATGGTGAACGTCATAAAAACAAGCAAAAAATGTCAGAATTTTTCTGTTCAACTACTTAATAAAAATGCAATTAGAAGTGATTAAAAAGTCATCTACTATGTAACCCAAAGTGGCACCAATGAATAATAAAAGTCTTCCTGCGAACAAACAAGACTTGACATAGCTTAGTTGATGAAAAAGTAAAAATTATATGGGTCTTTGAATGTAGCGATACAATAACAAATTATTTTAGAAAATAAATAATTTTTATTGCACAAAAATAGATTAAAAAAATATATAAATGTATTATTGTTTTAATAGTAACAACCCATATGTCATTTATACGGCACAGTGACAACGGTGGAATTGCTGTTGCGGTTTTTTACCTCATCCCACCGAAAAAAAAATTAGAGAAAACATTATATGTACTCCAAAATAGTCTCAACTCATCTTCAAAAACATGCATACAGCTACTTCAGCAGAAAAATATAAATGTTGGCTTTTGAAATGTGGTGATGAAAAAAAAATGAAAAAAAATTGCAGCATTATTAAGTACCAAGCTAGGCTGTCGTTGTTGGCCAGGTCAGGTAAAACACCTTCTAGGGACTGCTCAGCATATTTTTTGGGATTGTCTCCCAGTGCATATACTGAATGTGAGTAGAAGAGGTGTAAATATGATAAAGTACTAGTTATCAATCATTAGGGAATTGTTAGAATTGCCCGTAAGTATTACCCAATAACAACTTCTAAGGAAATGAAGACAGAGATAGTGAGCCCTAAACTAGGGCCACCCCATGTCCCTACCTATTTGCGGCATCTGTCCTAATGACATGGACAACTGGACAACAAACCCATTCTCTAGATAAGTGATACACAGAACAGGACAAGACAACACAACACAGAAGAGGAGTCAGCAGGCCAAGGGTCAAATCAGAGAGATAAAACAGTACCAAATCACAAGCCAAAAAGCAAAGGTCAGTAAATACAATACAAGAGTAAGGAAAAACACTTAGCAAGGTCAGAGACACAATAGCCAGCAACCATGTGTGGGCTGATGGACAGTTAAAGGAAGTCCAGAACCCGCCCCAGGCTTGATTGCTAGATAAGCTGTCAATCACAAGCACACAAAAGTTAACTCTAACAGTGCCAACACAGAATGACAGGATGACATGATTTATGAAACACATTGTGAATACAGAAATTCTTAGGCAGTTGTAGTTTAAGGTTTAAATGACACTGGATTAATGACATCAGTGATGGCGTATGGCCCAATGTAACGCGGAGAAAATTTTGCAGATGGAACCCTAAGGCGCAGATGTTTAGTGAACAGCCAAACCCGATCCCTCACCTCATTATCAGGACCCAGTAACCGTTTCTTATTTGCCTGACTTTTTTGATTTTCTTGGGCTTTTACCAGGTTCAGCAGAGCCTGGGCCCATAATGTGCACAGTCGTCGATAAGTCTGTTTGACAGTAGGACTTATAGATTCAGTGTACACGGTACAACACGGTACAACATTATACTATTATAGATTCAGTGTTACAAAAAGATGAGTACCTAGGGTTAAAACTATAGTTACAGTAGCTCTTTCTGATGAAGAATTTTCGATTCCTTGCCTCCTGGGGTCCTCCCCTGGACCTGGATACTGTTGCTGTATAGTCCCCATCCCCCCCTTTTTATTTTTTTTCTCTTCTCCTTCTTTCTTCCCTCTCATTCTGTGTTTGTTTTTGTTGTCTCGCTGCCATTGCAGCTATCTGTTTTCACTGTATTTTATGTCTTTTCGAAAATCAATGAACTTTGAATTGAGAAAAAAAAAAAACATAGTGTATAAAGGCAGAAGGTAAAATAATGGATGGTAGATACCTTCCGCTAAGGTGGCTAATATCTATGAGATAACTGGCTGGAGTCTGGGTCCGGGTTTTGGAAGTTGTTGCAGACCTGAGCCTATACTCCAGTCCGGGTCTTGCTGGGTGCAGCTTTGAAGAGCTAAAACTGCCCAAAAGGAAGGGGTGTGGTGGTCTCTTATGTGTGAAGCTGTGAAGATGAAACACACACTGCCCTGTGTGGAGGACAAACGCCTAACATACCCTGTTGCATTGGTGAGCTCTGTTGACCTGTTTTGTACCTGAGAATAAGGACGGTTTATGTTTTCCTGATTTGTTCATTTATGCTGAAGCAATCTGTTTTTGAGTTGGACTGTATGAACTGTTGGCAATAAAACTGCACGTGTGAACTGCTACCCCGCCTCCATGCCCCTATCTTACATGGTAACAAGCCCACTCTGAAGGTCCCGTGTTTACCATAGTTACAGTAAAGTGGTGGAGTTCCTTCTGTTATTGATCGCAAACTCTGCCAAAGGAAGAAACTTCCTCCACTGTTCCTGGGCATCAGACACAAAACACCTCAGGTATTGTTCAATAGACTGGTTGAGTCTCCCTGTCTGTCCATTGGTCTCCGAATGGAATGTAGAGGAAAAAGACAAAGAGACCCCCCAGACGACCACAAAATTCCCTCCAAAACCTAGAAACAAATTGTACTCCCCGATCAGACACAATATTTTCTGGTACCACATGAAAACGAAGTATGTGATTAATAAATAGAGAGGCTAAGTGTCGAGCACTAGGAAGCTTTTTTAGGGGTATGAAATGGCACATTTTAGAGAATCTATCCACCACCACCCATACCACCGTTTACCCTTGAGAAACAGGTAGATCTGTAATGAAGTCCATCGAAAGATGGGACCACAGTTTTTTAGGTATGGGGAGATGATGAATAAGGCCCTATAATAACCTTCTAGGTACCTTCATCCTAGCACATACCTCAGAGGCTGAGACAAACTCATATACATCTCGGGACCAATTAGGCCACCAGTATGAGCGTGAGAGCAGATATTTGGTACCAGCGATGCCAGGATGTCCTGTTAAATTGGGGAAGTGAATTTCCAATAACACACAGAGACGAAGTTTAGGGGGTACAAATAATTTCCCAGTGGGAGTATTCTTGGGAGCAAGATCTTGCGAATTAACCACAGACGTGGCACGATCAGGGTTTATAATGGCATCTACCACTCCAGGGGACAGGATTTTTTCCGGGATGTTCCCTGGGTCATCACTGGCACAAAATCTGCAAGAAAGATCATCGACTGGGCAATAGGTTACAACATAGTTAAAAAGCATGAAGAACAAGGCCCAGCGAGCCTGCCTAGGAGACAGTCGCTTAGCCCCATCCAAATATAATAAATTCTTATGATCAGTAATTACTGTGCTCTTATGCTTAGTCCCATCGAGGAAGTGTCTCCATTCTTCGAACGCCCACTTAATAGCTAAGAGTTCGCGATTACCCACATCATAATTGCCTTTCTGAAGGGGAGAACTTCTTCAAGAAAAAGGCCACAGGTCGCAAATGTGTGAGTCTCTGGGCCCTGAGACAAAACTGCGCCAACCCCTACTTCTGAAGCATCAAACTCTACAACAAATGGTTGATCTAAGTCTGGTGGCACTAATACAGGTTCAACAAAACATGTCTTAAGTTGCTCAAATGCCCGTTCAGCCTCGAGTCCAGTTGGTCAAATCGGCACCTTTCTTAGTGAGATCCTTCAATGGCTTAGCTATGATAGAAATTTTTGATAAATTTCCGATAATAATTGGAAAAGCCCAAGAAGCGTTGCAGTGCCTTAAAACTAGAAGGGCGTTCCCAATTTTTAATAGCCGTGACCTTGACTGAATCCATACAAAAAGATTCGGGGGTGATGACATAACCCAGGTAGGTGACTCTTTGGACTCCAAACAGGCATTTGGACAGTTTGGCAAAAAGATTATTTTGACATAGCAGCAAAATGTGATGTGGCTCTGAGGGATTGTTTTGACACAACCGCATGGGAAGTGCTGCAGGATTCTTATGGAGAAGATATAGAAGGACTCACACACTGCATAACAGACTACATTAATTTTTGTGTGGACAACACAGTACCCACAAAAGTGGTGAGGTGCTTCTCCAATAACAAACCATGGATTAACTCTGATATAAAAACACTACTTAAGGAGAAAAAGATGGCATTCAGGACAAGAGATAAGGAGGGGTTGAGGGAAGTACAAAAGGAGCTGAGGCATCAAATCAGGCAGGGAAAAGCCAGTTATAAAGAAAAAATGGAAAAGCAAATGGAAAGAAAAGACATAAGGGGGGGTCTGGGAGGGGCTTAAGTCAATTTCGGGTCATAAACAGTCTGTCTGCCAGATTGAGGCAGATGTTAATTGGCTTAATGAACTAAACCTATTCTTCAACAGATTTGATCACACACCAGCTCCTCCCACCCCAGTATGTCCTTCAGCTTCCCCCACCACAATGACTTCTCCCCATGCGGCCACTTCCCAACAGACCAGTAAATCCAGAAATCCGTCTTTATCTGGCCACAGTCTGACCTTCACACGGGCCCAGGTGAGGAAGGAGATGAAAAAGATCAAGGCGAGGAAAGCCGCAGGGCCAGATGACATCAGTGCAAGGCTAATTAAGACTTGCGGGGACCAGCTGTGTGGTATAATTACATATATGTATAATATGAGCCTGAGGAAGGAAATAGTCCCTGAATTATGGAAATCTTCTTGTGTGGTACCAGTTCCAAAGAAACTCCACCCTATGGACCTCAACGACTACAGACCTGTAGCACTGACATCCCACCTGATGAAGATCTTGGAGAGATTGGTTCTCACACATCTCCGCCCTCTAGTGAGCCCCGCTATGGACCCCCTCCAGTTTGCTTATCGGCCGGGCATTGGGGTAGATGATGCCATCATCCATCTTCTGCACAGGGCTCTGTCTCACCTGGAGAAACCAGGGAACACAGTGAGAATAATGTTCTTTGACTTCTCCAGTGCTTTTAACACCATACAGCCCAGGTTATTGAGGGACAAGCTGGGCCTTGCTGGAGTGGACCACCACCTCTCCAACTGGATCCTAGACTACCTCACAAATCGACCTCAATACGTGAGAGCCCGAGACTGTGTGTCAGGTACCGTGATCTGTAATACGGGGGCACCTCAGGGTACGGTTCTCGCCCCTTTTCTCTTCACACTGTACACTGCAGATTTTAGGTGCAACTCATCCAGCTGCTACCTACAGAAGTATTCTGACGACTCTGCAATAGTGGGTCTCATCACAGATGATGATGACAGGGAGTACAGAGAACTGAACCAGGATTTTGTGGACTGGTGCCACCGGAACCACCTGAAGATTAACGCGGGGAAGACCAAGGAGATGGTGGTGGACTTCCGCAAAGGCAAATGCCCTCCAAATCCAGTGGACATCCTGGGGACGGGCATCGAGATTGTGAACACCTATAAGTACCTGGGTTTGCTCCTTAATAATAAGCTGGACTGGGCAGATCATATGGAGGTCCTGTACAGGAAGGGCCACAGCAGGCTCTACCTGCTTAGGAAACTGAGAGCCTTTGGAATCCGGGGGGCACTTCTTAGAACTTTCTTCAACTCGGTAGTGGCATCAGCCATCTTCTTTGGAGTGGCCTGCTGGGGGAGCAGTATATCCACCAGGGACAGAAATAAACTTGACAAGCTGATTAGAAGGGCCAGCTCTGTCCTGGGGAGCCCACTGGACCCAGTGCAGGTGGTGGGTGACAGAAGGATACTGTCTGTGGTGAGCTCCATGCAGAAGAAGAAGTCCCATCCCATGCATGAGACTGTGATCGCGCTGAGCAGTACTGTCAGTGACCGACTGCTCCACCCTAGGTGTGAGAAGGAGCGCTATCGGAAGTCTTTCCTCCCCACCGCGGTTAGGCTGTACAACCAACACCGACCTAAGCGGAGATCATTACACACAGAGAACTGAAATATCTCTCTGCCTGTTAAATCCCCCCCCCCTCCTCTGCTACGTCCTATCTGTCTGTCTGCTATTAATGTAATGCCTCTCACCTTGGAACATTCCTGTACATGTTGTATTTGTATTTGTATCTGCTTATCTTTGCTGCTGTAACACACTGAATTTCCCCATTGTGGGACTATTAAAGGACTATTATTATTATTAAAACATTCCTAACGTGTTCAACATGTGTAGCCCAATCAGGAGAGAAAACCAGGATATCGTCCAGATAGACAACCACATAACGGCAGCGCAGATCTCTAAATACATCATTGATAAAATGTTGAAAAACTACATTACACAACCCAAAGGGCATAACCAGATACTCAAAGTGACCCTCCAGGGTGTTAAATGCAGTTTTCCACTCATCTCCCTCCCTGATCTGGATCAGTCTTGGAAAACCAGCGGGAACCCTCAATCTGATTGAAGAAATCAGGAATCAGTGGGAGAGGGTACTGGTTCCTTACAGTAATCTTATTTACCGTATATACTGGCGTATAAGACGACTTTTTAACCCCTTAAAATAATGGCTACAGTGGGGAGTCGTCTTATACGCCGGATATACGGGGGCCGCACTGTGTGAGGTGTTTTTTTCCCCGTCAGCGCGTAGAGAGCCGCTTCCTGGAACCGCCGCGCATGCGCGGCAATCCGCCTCTCACAGTCATTAGAAGAGGCTTAGTACACGCTGACGGGGCGGCGCGCTGTATGCTAATGCAGCCGCCCCGTCACAGCGGTCGGCGTCACAGAGCTGGGGGTCACAGGCGGCACTTACAGAAGCATGTCGGATCTTCATTAATATCACAGCATGGATGCGAGGGGAAAGCTGGCGGTGCAGTAACGCCATATTCCCCTCGCTTCCATGCTGTGATATTAATGAAGAGCTTAGCTTTACCGTACATGTTTGAAACAACCTTATGTTTATAAGTGACAGTTTTGCTGCTATATACAGTACCTGCATGTCTTATGCATTTGAATTAAAATTAACATGTTGAAATCAAAGCAGACTTTTTTTCATTTGGGAGAGGGGTAGTCTTATACAGTGAGTATATACCAAATTCTATATTTTTAGGGCAGAAGTTGGGGGTCGTCTTATACGCCCAGTCGTCTTATACGCCGGCATATACGGGTTCACGGTAATCAATGCACGACCACAAACCCCCATCTTTTTTATCAACAAAAAAAAAAAACAGCTCCCATGGGAGAATTAGGCGGCCAGATATGTCCTTTCAAAAGACTATCGTGGATATACTCCCGCATAGCCTCACGTTCAGGAGCTGAGAGATTGAAGATCCTTCACCTGGGATATTTGGAATCAGGAAGGAGAGCAATACCACAATCATATGGTCTATGTGGGGGTAAACTGTCAGCAGTTTTTTGATCAAGCATGTTCAAAAAATCAGACAAGAAGTCAGGTAAGAGCGTCTCCTCAGTGACACAATCCGATATATGCAAGGCTATACAATGGGAAGAACACTGATCTCCCCATTTCACCAACTCACTCCTAGACCAATCAAAAATGGGGTTATGGAGGACTAACCAAGGAAGGTCCAAAATCATATCCGAAGCCAGACCCTCTATAACCAGAAAACTTATGACTTCTGAATGAATAGAGCCCACTTGAAGACTGATTAGCATGGCCCTGTATCGGACTCCACCCCTGGCCAATGGGGTAGAATCTGCTCCAGTTACCGACAATGGAGTGTCTAACAATAACAGATCTAAACCAAAGGCAGAAATAAATGACAATGTAAGATCTTTGCCTGTTCAGGCCTCTGCGTCATCCTCCGGTCGCATGCTACGGCACAGGAGGCATGTCCAGTTATGATCTTCTGCTCCTGTTGTTTTAGCACTGCTGAGTATTCGTTGCTGTGTGTCCGTCCAGCCAGTGCTTGAAATCCTCTGGTTACTAAGGAGTTAACACTAGTAGCTCTTTGATTGACATCCTCTCTTGCCAATCAAGCTTGGGGCAGGTTCTTGTTACCCTTTATATTGTTTTCCAGCCCCATCTTGATTGCTTGCTATTGCTTCTCTCAGCATGCTAGCTTTTTACTATTTTGCTGTTTAGATTCATTTCTGACCTTGACTTTTTCCCTTTTGACTATTCTTCCGGTTCCAATTCTGTACTGTGCTGCTCAACTGGCTCTGACCCTTGGCTTTCCTGATTATCCATGTCTGTTTGTCTTGTCCGCGTTTTGGTGTTTTCACTTGTATTGTAGGAAGGGACTGTCGCCCTGTTGTCCTCTACCACCTAGGGTAGTTGAGGCAAGTTTGTAGGGACTGGGGCTGGATAAAGTTTAGGACTTACTGTCTGTCATTCCCTTCCTCCCAGGTTTCAGCAGCAGCACTGGGGAATTGTTTAACTGGCAATTCCCTAACAGGTAAATTAACAAAATTAGCCGAAGCTCCCAAATCTACAAGAGCCTGGCCAGATACAGACTTGTCCTCATAGGACAGAGATACTGGTAGCATCACTTTATGATAATTTTCGGAAGGTACCTGATTGCCTGAGTGGGTCTTCCAAATACCACTCAGGCACTGGAGTTTTCCGCCGGTGTGCAGGGTTTAATGGAACAGTCTCGGATGAAATGACCCGATTTTCCACAATACAGGCAGAGGTTATTCTGGAGAAGGTATTTACGTCTAGCCTTGGCATCCAGCGCTCCCAGCTACATCACCGGTGGTGGTAGAAGGGGAGACAGACTTCATATGAGACAGAGAATTGAGAGGAATCAGACCCTACTCTCTCCTTGCGTCTGTCCCAGAGTCACTGGTTAATGCGAACATCAAAGGCCATGGCCTGCTCTAAGTTAGGAGGATCTGGGTGACCTACCCAAACATCCTTAATGGGTTCATTAAGACCCTGCTTAAAAAGGGCCCTCAAAGCTGACTCGCACCAACCTGCCATAATACTATGTTTATGAAATTTGGAACAATACTCTTCGGCGGAGCGCTTGCCCTGCCGAATGGTGAGAAGCTGCGACTGCACCAGTCCAATTTGGTCTAGCTCAGTATAAATAACACCCAGGGACCTGAAAAATGTATCTAAATTGGTCCACTCCTCTCCCTCAGGGGGACTTTTAAGGGCCCAAGCCTGTGGATCCCCTTGTAGGAGAGAAATAACTATTCCTACCATTTGAGATTGCGACATATAAAGGTTAACCCAAAAATACAATCGACATGACATTGGAAAGTTTTCACATTTTTTTGGACAAAGCAGCATGGGATGGTGCCACAACCTCAGATTAGTTCTGGGAAAGGGTATGGACTTGGTTAGCTAGTTCAGACACCAGGCCTGCCAAACCCTACATGTGAGCCACAAGATCCTGAACAGAATCCATGTAAACAAAAAATTGGCAGAAGGGTTTTTTTTTTTCTGGCTGGGGCTGGCAATTCTGTTAGAATTGCCTGTAAGTATTACCCAAAACAACTGCTAGGGAAAGGGAAGACAGAGATAGTTTGCTCTAAAACTAGACCCACCCTGTGTCCCTACCTATTTAGCGCAACTTTCCTAATGACAGGGACAACTGGATGACAAACCCTACTCTAGATAAGTGATACACAGAACAGGACAAGACAAGACAACACAGAAGAGGAGTCAGCAAGCCAAGGGTCAAACCAGAGAGACAAAACAGTACCAAATCGCAATCCAAAAGAGAAGTCAGAAGACAAAAAGTAGAGGTCAGTAAATACAATGCAAGAGCAAGGAAAAACGCTTAGCAAGGTCAGAGACACAATAGCCAGAAACCTGGCTGTGTGGGCTGATGGCCAGTTAAAGGAAGTCCAGAACCCGCCCCAGGCTTGATTGGCAGATAGGCTGTCAATTACAAGTAGACAAAAATTAACCCTAACAGTGCCAACACAGAATGACAAGAGTCTGGGAGCAGGCAATCATGAGCGGATACGCCACCTGTGCCGTACAATGCGGCCAGAGGACGGCGCGAATGGGTGAGGACGTAACAGGAATGAACTGTTCCTGTTGTGTAAAAGCTAAAAGCTGTGGGTTTTTTTTTTTTTGTTTTTTTTTTTTACAGATTTTGCTGTGGTTTTTTTAAGCAAAAGCCAGAAGTGGATTTATCAGAAGGGAGAAGTATAAGCAGTATAAGAGCTTCCTGTACATTTCCCATTCCTTATAAAGCCATTCTTGGCTTTGGCTCAAAAAGCGGCACAAAATATGCAACAAAAAAGCAGCTTTTCCGCAACATGTTTCCTCCATGTATCGTGCCACATGTCCAAACTAAAAGTGCCAGACAAGCACCAGATATAAGAATCTATACATATATTAGGAGACATGAAAGTGCACCAGATTTTGGGAGCAGCTGAAAAAAAAACATCAAAAACAACTAGCAATGCAACAAAAATACAGATGTCTAAAGCTTCTTATACTTGTGCAAAAGTCAGAAGTCCAGGAAAAACAATAGTTGGGGTCCCAGTTGCTTTGATTTGAATAGTGATAACCAGGCTGGAATAACATTGATGTAGAAATGAGTAAGCAGAGCTGTCAGGACATTCACTGGTATGGCAGTGTATGTTTGCAAGAAATTATTCTGCTCCTTATGCCAATGAACAAATCTAGTAGTACTGACAAATGGAAATCCCTGCATGCCTGGGCTAAACTCACCCAATCATTCAGAAGAATAGTGACTCTTTCATGAAAGCATTACAGCATAGATATGGGTTCGGGACATATTACTACATTTCTCCTTGAGTCAGCTCCGTTGCATATCTTGATTTATGTGACTTTTTTCTAATTTTCCAAATGGACAAAAACAGCTTAACCAATATTCCATAGATCTGTAGGGCTGGGTTTGGAGAGGGCCTCAATGAACTGATTCCTAGACTGTAGGACATGGTAGGTTCTGTATGAATTACAGATGCAATGACAGGCAATACATTAACCCTGTCAGGTTATGACTACATGGTAATTAAATAGAGTATAGAAATATGCCAATATATTGAAGTGAAAAAATTAAGATCATATGTTAAAGTTCCTTAAGAGAACTTTAAAAATGTAAATAACCAAATGTCACCAACATAAAAATAATATATTTATATAATGTAAAAGTCACAAAAAAAGTCATAGTAAAAGAAATAAATGTTATTACTGTAACAGCCTGAAACAATATGCATCGGCTCAGATTTACTATCTGGGTTGAGCCTAAAAACTGTCAAAGGCTAAGGCCTCATGTAGCTGGCCAAAGCAAAAAAGCATTGTGGGAGAAGTCACGGCGGCAACGCACTGCAGTTTTTCCCACAGCGCTTTCAAAGAAAGTCCACAGAGGTTTCCTCTGCGGACTTTCTGTTTCAACCGCCGGCGTTTCCATAGGTATAACTGACATGCTGCGATTTCCAAAACCGCGACAGTCTAAAAAACAGATGGAATGCAATGTAAATAGTGAAGAGGATCATAGTGCTCGCACCAGCACCATGGTCCCTTCAAACAGCTGATCCAGGGGTCCCAGATGTTGGACCACGACTGATCTCTTATTGATTACCTATCCTGAGGATAGATAATCGGTAACAGTTAACTGGAATAATCCTGCTATCTCCTATGTAAAGTTAATACACCTCAGGCAGGACAGACTGACACTCATCTCTGCTGCCTGGAGAGTTCAGCACAGTGACCTCCACAGACGGAAGAGTTGAGTGTCGATCTATGATGTCGGAGATGAATTAGCTTTACATAGGAGACAGACTTTCCCCGACTGCTGTCATGAGTCTGCGGAGCCCCGGGCATCTCCAGCTGGTCATGGGCTTTCTACCCCTCTGGGCCCTGTGCAGGGGGTGCAACCGTGATCACTTCGCCCCTGCTCCATTGTGCTGTACTTGCTTCTTGTTCTATATTAACTGCATATGTAAGAATATATTTCTGGAAAAAAAAACTGCAATATCAGAAAATAGCAATAATAAACTGTACTTTATTATGCTATTATAATATATCGGTATATGAATATTTACTAATCACTATATAACTGCAATAATTCATAGCTGGCTGCCAAAAGATCCAGACCTATACTATAGAATACAGAGTCAATTTATGGCCTGGTCAATGTATTGTGCTGAAACTCCTTCAGATATTGATACACAGCAGAAAGCAGCTGCAGACCAGGAATACACATTTAGGTTGCACTTGAAAGTTAAGCCATTGTTTTATTCCATTCACAATGAAGACAGCAGTATACTCACAAGAAGGGCTTTGGAGGCTGGATAGGGAGATGAGGAACAGATGTAGCAGTGGAACTTGTAGTGTTTGTTGCACTCCCTACACTGCTGAGAGATACCTGTGCACATATGGTACCTCTCAGTCCCCAAGTCCTCCTCATCTATCTTCTGCTCCCTGGCTGTCTCACTCTTTGCTCCTCTCCCTCTTCTTATACTTTTACTATCTTTCTTTTTAACTGTGCTTCTACAAGTATGAGGAGCTCTCCTCTTAACTTTACATCTTCTTTCATCTCCTCATGTCTCACGACCTTGATCTCAAATAAACTGTTTACCAGGCTTTACTTTTTTTTGTGCCTGACATACCTCCCAAATTTTTGGATAGTTACCGAGAGACACTTAACGTTCATTATGTGAAAGTTTAACGTTTGTTTGCATATCTGTATGCTTGAAAGGGTTTTATTAACCCCTTAATGACCGGGCCATTTTTTGTTTTTGCATTTGCATTTTTTCCCTCCCCACATTCCAAGAGCCATAACTTTTTCATTTTTCAATTCACAGAGTCACATGATGGCTTATTGTTTGCGAAACAAATTGTACTTTGTAATGGTACCATTCAATATGCTGTGCAATGTACTGGGAAGCTGGAAAAAAATTCAGAATGAGGTGCAATTGGAGAAAAACTGCATTTGCGCCAAATTCATATGGGTTTAATTTTTACAGCATTCACTGTGTGGTAAAAATGACATGTTACCTGCATTCTGCGGGTCAGTACGAACACGGCGATACCAAATTTATATAGTATTTGTAATGTTTTGATACCTTTTAAAAAATTTAAAACTTTGCTAAATAGAAAAAAAAATGTTGTGTCGCCATATTGTGTCACCTGTAACTTTTTCATATTTACATGTATGGAGCTGGGTAAGGTGTCTTTTTATGCGAGACAACATGACGTTTTTATTGATACCATTTGGGGAAAGATCTGATGTTTTGATCACTTTTTATTCAATTTTTTTTATAGGAGGCAAAGTGTTGAAAAAAATGCTATTTGGCCATTTTGATTTTTTTTCCCCGCTACGCCGTTCACCGTATGGGATACATTTTTGAATATTTTAATAGTTCGGGCATTTTGGAGCAGGGGGACACCTAATGTGTTTATGTTTACTTTTGCTTATTTACTTTTATATCTGATCTAGGGAAAGGGGGGGTGATTTGAACTTTTGTGGTTTTTTTATTTTTTTCATACTTTTAAAAACTTTTTTTTTTTCAACTTTTACTTGTATGATCAGACTCCCTATGGACCTTGAAACCTAGGGGGTTGATCTCTGATACTATTCACTGCGATACTACTATATCGCAGTGAACAGCAAAATGCCTTCACTGCTATTAGACGATGCCTCTGGCATCGCGTAATAGCTGTAATGTAATGACAGGCCTGGGAGCCTTCAATAGGCTCCCGGCTGTCATGGCAACTAATCGCCGCCCTCCGATGACGTTCTGGGGGGCGGCGATCAAGGAAAATGGCGGCGCCCGTGGCGGCTGCGCAATTTAGACGCCGCGGTCCCATTTGACCGCGGCATCTAAAGGGTTAACAGCCGCAATCGGTGCAGGCACCGATCGCTGCTGTTAGCGCCGGGTCCTGGCTGTATTATACAGCCGGCACCCGCGGTGTATGGAGAGCGCTCGCAACACCGGCCCAGCAGACGCGAGATCTGGTCCAACATTAAAGATGGCTGAAGTAGCGGGAAGTGCGAGTGCCAGGGAGAGGTAAGTAACATTGTTTTTTTTGTGTGTGTTTGTATCCTCCCCTGGGTCTCCAATCATTATATTCTGGGGCATAATACTGTATGCAGGGGCCACTATGGGGAATAATACTGTGTGCAGGGGCCACTATGGGGCATATTACTGTGTGCAGGAGCCACCATGGGGCATAATACTGTGTGTAGGGGCCACTATGGGGCATAATAGTGTGTGTAGGGGCCACTATGGCGCATAATAGTGTGCACAGGAATGCAGTTTGTCCGGGGGGAGGGGTTAGGGCGGCGGTTCGGGGGGGGGCCCATGTTAAATGTTCGCCTTGGGGCCCAGCCATTCCTAGTTACGCCACTGAATTTATTAATGCACATCTATTTTTCAAAAAGAGAGACATTTAAAGAGAGATGTGTGACACAGGGACTTGGCTCAAAAGCAGGGACTGACACTTGGGAGAAATCATTTCAATTACGGCTCTGTCTGTGTCCTGCTGCCTGTGTACCGGCCCCGTGTCTGTGGCTAAACTGTAGATACTGAAGTTTTTTTTAGACTTTTTATGAAAACCTCCCTCTTTTTCTGTCTGTCTGCCCTTTAACTGTCTTTTATTTTCTATCTTTTTCCACCCTTTATCCAAATTTTCTTCTATTTTCCTTTTAATTTCTACTCTCTCTTTTTCTCTCCCTCCCTCTCTTATTTAGATATTTTCTTTTATTACTGTTTTCTACAAACATTTTTCTCTACCTTTTCCTGCTGTTCCTATTAACACAAAAAAACACATAATAAAGATTTCCGCAGAGGAAATGTAACTCCTACATATTCATTTCAGACATTCAGTTGGGTACGGGGGGAGTTCCCCCTCCCATTTATACCATTCATCCATTCTTGCTTTCTCCCCCACCCCTAAAAATTAAAACATCTCTATGATTTATTGAAATAGGGAAGGAAACATATTTCTTAAACATAGGGAGAACCCTATGCTGAAAATTAATTTTCCAAAGTCAGTCTATTATTTTTGGCATGATATATTTTCTATGACTATATAAGAACATACAAGGCCTGTGTATGCACATATCTCATAGGCCCAGAGTGAAATAAGAACAAATAATATGAAAGCTAACTCCACAGTTAAGGACTTTTCATTAACATTTGGACCATGTGTATAACATCAAACATGTACTGCAATGTGCAGAATAATCAAAACTACTACATAATAGGAAAAACCTTGCGATCCATATATGACATTCCTGTATGACTGGACCACATCCAAGTTGTATTTAAAGGGTTATTCCCATCTCGGCTGATGGGACCAACAGGGTAGGATTTACAAAAACAGCCAAGTGACTCTGCTCTATATTGTTTCCAGTGACTCCAATAGATATGACTGTGGAGCTACAGAAGCAGTGTAGCACAACTGTGTTACATTGTTTCCATAGCTCCCTCTCTTCTCTATGCTCAGTTGTTTCAGTCTCCCCATTTTGGTCATGAGTTGCAGCCAGTTATTGCTATCTCAGTCATGAATAGCTGAGATGAGAATTGCTCTTTCATGCTGGTTCTCATTAGAGATGAGCGAATTGAAGCTGACGAAGTGGAATTTGTTCCAAATTTCAGGAAATATTCAATTCGTATCGAATCCGGATTTCCTCACGCTTCATGGTAACGAATCGCTTTTTTTTCCTAAAATGGCTTCTGCACATGTTAGGACATGGGGCAAGGAACTCTGGGAATGCAGGATCACCCACAATGCCATGCGTGCAGCCAATTAGCAGCCAGCCAGCCCTGTGATCTCACAGCCCTATAAATACCCTCTGCCATCTTGGATTCAGGCATTTTCCAGTGTACTTAGTGCAGGGATAGACGTCAGCAGGCGCTAGGGAAAGTGGTAGAAAAGACTTGAAAACTGGTATTTTGCTCAAAGTTCAGGGAAAGAGCATTAGAAGTGTAGGGAAAGGATAGGGAGGAATTTATACAGAGCATTGAAGCAGAACAGGGTTCATTTGGGGTGTTTGCAGCCTGGGTAAAAGGAACAATCCTACTACACCTTGCTGCACTGACTGCCATTATACTGCTGCTCATTGCAGGTTTGCAATAGATCATACCTGTGTAATTCAAATGATTGGGGTCTTATTAGTCCTGTACTGTGCAGTTATATGTTGTAAAGCCTTTTCTTGGCGTTTATTAGTGGGGAAAAAATAAGTGGCTTATTCGCCGTTGTGTGTTGAAGGGAGAAAATTATAGGCATTTTTGCTGTGCATTAGTGGCAAAAGAAAAGGATTGTTATGCATTAATCTGCGCAGTTATTTGTTATAAAGCCTTTTCTTGGCGTTTATTAGTGGGGAAAAAATAAGTGGCTTATTACCCGTTGTGTGTTGAAGGGAGAAAATTGCAGGCCTTTTTGCCCTGTATAAATTTTTTTTTCAATTACTTATTTGATCTAACAGTATGTCAGACAGAGAAGCGACAGGCCCTGCACATAGGAGGGACACAGGCCTAAATGTTTCTTCCGCAGGCACAGGTCGCAGCAGAGTAAGGGAACATGGCAGCAGGGATCACTTCCAGAGGCCTGAGCTCCCAGTGTCAGCTAGCAGTCGTGTCTTGACCAGCAACTCAGCAGTTCTAGAATGGTTGACTCGGTCATCCACTTCATCCCAAGTCACATCAGATACCCCCAGCCAACAGTTGGTGGGTTCGTTACACAACCCTTAGTTGGCATTGCCTGGGAGCAGACCCTGTGCCCTCACCTGTCCTGAGCCTAGAGTCACTGATGAGCAGCTTTCTTCACCCACATAGTGAAGAAACTACTCACCAGCAGCTAGATATAGAGCAGAACTTGAACCAGCAGGTGGTGGCATACTTGGAGTACACCCTGCCACCTGTCATCGAAGATCCGGTGGACTACTGGGCAGCCAAACTGGATTTGTGGCAGTAACTAGCCGAGTTTTCCCTGGAAAAGCTGTCCTGCTCTGCCAGTAGTGTGGCGTCAGAGAGGGTGTTTAGTGTGGTGGGGGCCATAGTTACCCCAAGGAGAACTCGCCTGTCCACCTAAAATGTGGAGAGACTGACCTTTGTCAAGATGAATCAAGCGTGGATCAGCCAGGATTTACAACCACCAATGCCTGATGCATCAGATTAAATCATCCATGCTGCCTCACCCAAACCTTGACAAAAGAGACAGGTTTCTTCTGGCTACCTGCCTCAGCTACTATTCTGATGCTGCCACCCGCCTGATGCAACACATCAGATGCCAAGTGCTCCTTCTTAAAGCCACCATCATCAGCAGGTACTGTTTGTGCCACCCACCTCCCCACTCTGTCACTGGGTCACTCTATGGCCTCCTCATGCTGCTGCCACCTCCACATTATGTCACCTTGTCACTCTGTGGCCTCCTCATGCTGCTGCTACCTCCACATTATGTCACCTTGCCAGTCTGTGGCATCCTCATGCTGCTGCCACCTCCACATAACAATAATAATAATAATAATAATAATAGTCCTTTAATAGTCCCACTTTGCCACTCTGTGGCCTACTCATGCTGCTGCTACCTCAACACTATGTCACTTCTCATGCTGTTCTCACCCTCCCCACTCCATGGCTGGGCCACTATTTTGCCTTTTTGGCCTTTTTGACATAATCATTCATTTGACCCTTCTTCTGATCTGTCAGTAGGAAGGAAAAATGAAACGCACAACAGATCCTGTCTGTGTAGCAGCTGTAAGGCCGGTATGGTCCATTCAGAATTCGCTTATGATTTGGTAGCCAAAAGCAGGAGTGGGTATAAAACAAAGAAAACATGCAAATATTCCATTCACTTGTCATCTCTGTTTTGGATCCACTCCTGTTTTTTTTTTTGGCATCAGCAATACTGATGGATTACTGACCAAATCCTGACCGAGTGAAGGCGGATGCTCAACAGACCGGATCCGTTTTTTGGGGGGGTTATTGTTTTGACGGATCAGAGGAAGGGCAAAATAATCAGTGACGTCAACACAATCTTACTGCTGACACCCTCTCCACTCTGTCAGGGAGGCTCTACTTGTATAAGCGTTTAATAGAACAGGTTCTGTAGACATCTATGTGGAATCAACAGACGACGGTGTAAAAGGAGTACGCTCTTTCACGCTACAGTAGGATCTTGGTTCTCTGCACGGTTCTTTATACCTGGCACTAACATCGACCTGTAAGGCTGCGTTCACACTCAGTTTTGGCCCCGTAACTGGCCAAATAAGTGAAGCGTGCAGTGGTTCTAAGAGCAATGCCTGACATGTGCGTGTCATACTGACTCACAGTATTGTTTCACTACCAAAGCAGACTCCCTATGCGTGTTACTGCAAGGCACAGTGTTCTACACCACTATACAGGCTCTCTGCAGCCAGGAAATAGCTCTTTTTTAAAGCGATTTGCCGCAAATTAATTTGGATCGAATTGAATCAGTTTGGAAGATTCGTCGAAGCGGCCAAATCGAATTTTTGAAAAATCCACTCATCTCTAGTTACGTTTTGAAGGGTATATAGTCTGTGATTTAACCACAGCTTAAATCAAGACAGATATCTGATTACTGTGCTGTGACTGAAACAAGCTGTGTGTATATCACGTGACCATGGACTGTATATCACATGACCATGGACCGTATATCACATGATCATGGACCGATTTTTTTCCACTGGAAATAAACCATGAATCACAACAAGCAGAGATCTAGAAAACTATGAGGAATTGATACAAAAAGTATATTGTAAAACTGTATAACTTTTCATTACACAAACAATAGCATTTATTTGCTGAAACTGGACAACCCCTTTAATGATATGTAAGAATAAAATACTATTAATACAACAGTGTTTGTTTAAGCACTTTATAACAAATGATGGATATATCTGTAATAAGTGGGAGTTAGTCCCACAACATGACAGTTTAATCTATCATAATGATCTTGCAGATGCTTCCTAATGTACCCACAAAATCGCAGCAGGAGTTGAACTATATTACACAGCTCTGCTACTGGTGCAATTGCCAAGATCTGAGCTAGACTATCCTGCCTTCAACCTCTTAGGCTACACGCACAGAAATGTAAAACATAGCTGGTAAAAAAGGGTTTAAAGAAGATCCATGGGGCAGCCATTTTCACGGATCCCTCATTGACTTGGCACATCTGTGAAAACGGACAAAAATAGGACATGTGAATAGCCCCATTGAAATCAATAGGGGCTATTTATCAAATCATGCACTCCAGAATTCTGGCGTAAAAAAAATCACAAAGCAGGGATTTGTGGCTTTTTTTTAGCTCATTTGTGCAAAATTTTTGCAACATTTTGATTTATGCACCACTTTTAAAAAGTGGGTGAGAAAGTGCGTATGGTTAGCCTGTCTATACTAAAGATTTATCACCTGCCAATTTTTAAAAAAGTGGATGGCATAAAAAGTGGAGTAAAACTTCAGGACAGACGTGTCAGACTTATCTAATTGCATCTAAACATTGAGCGACATTTTATAAATTACGCCTTCACAGACTCCAGAAAAACTGTCCGTAAAAATTCCCCTAATTATAAATTTCCCCCAATGTGTTTTACTGTTGCTTGAGTGACTTTATCACTTTGTCATACTTTGTCTTCAGTTAGGGCCAGTTATCTACAGCAGAGAACAAAGCCCCAGAAGGATCCCTCAGCTAATTTGCATAAGAATAAAACACTTTGGAAAATGTAGAAGCAGCCCTACAAGGGATTTTCATTAGTTTGTTACCGATGTTCATGCTGACAGACTCCCTGGTTTTACTTCCTTATAAAAAAAATAGAATAAAAGCCAATGAAGTCATTAGCAATACTGTAAAATGGTTAATCTGAAGAATACAACTCTTCCTGCAAGAAACAAACCCTCATTCAGCAACATCAGTTTAAGAATAAAAAAAAAGTATAGTAATTGGATTGCAACAATGAAAAAAATTAAAAAAATTGAATGGTCATTTAATGGATTTTCCCAGAAACATAACCATATTTAAATTTGTAAACAATAATAATAACAATAATTTTTTAACAGACGTTTTTCGAGCACGTCAGTTTTTTAAGTTAATAACTTCAGTTAAAAAAATAGGACATGTCCTACTTTTGTCTATTTTTCCAGCCTGAAGGCCCAATACAAGTCTATAGGTTCAGTTTTTTGAGTTACCAAAAAAATACATCAATGAAGTTCATCCATTTTTTCACTAACAGTTAAAAACTGATGTAAAATGGATCTTAAAAACCGACACATGGCCAGAAAACTGATGAAAAATAAGTGAAACACTGATGGAAAAAAGAAGTTAAAAAAATAACAGTTTAATCAATTTTTTATGTCATTCTTGCAGGTACAAAGAACTAGGTCAAAAATTTTAATTTAAAATTAAATAAAATTTAATGTAGTAAACCTCCAGAAAGAAACGAAACAGAACCCATAGCAAGAGGTGCTGACTATGTATGATGACATCATGGATTTACTTTGTATGACCTCTATCTTGACTTTTGAAAAGTGTGATCTAGTAGCAATCCTGTAGAGAAAATTCTACACTGAACAGGAATACACTAGAATAGCAATTCCCAACCAGGGTGCCAATCCGGAGGGGAAATGGTCGCATGTCCCCTTTAAACTACATCAGCTTAAATGCCAAAGTTATTAAATAGATCAGTGTAGCAGGATCTATTGCTCAGGCATCAGCTAGTGATGCCTGGTGAAGATCTGCTGAATCAATCTGCAGAGAAGAGGTGCAGAGCTCCTGGGGAACGAGAATGGGCAAGTGTTATTAGTTTTTTATTTATATAGCACATCTTAAGTGTAGGGGCACTAGAGGACAGTATGATTTGCCTGAGGTGCACTGGGGGACGTTATTATGACTTGTCTGAGGGCTACTGGGGGACATTATTATTACTTTTCTGTTGAGTACTGAGAGACATTATTACTTGTCTGGTGGATACAGGGGGACATTATTCCTTGCCTAAGGCCCACTGGGGGCTGTTATTATTAGTTGTCTGGGGGCCACTGGGGGACATTATTATTACTTGTCTGAGGGATACAGGGGGACGTTATTACTTGCCTGGGGGCTACTGGGGGGGCATTATCACTTGCCTGGGGAAGACTGGGGAGCTTTACTACTTGCTTTTGGGCCATTAAAGAACATTACTACTTGCCTGGGGCCACTGGGGAGCATTTCCACTTGCCTGGGAGCCACTGGGGAGCATTACTACTGGCCTGGGACTACTGGGGAGTGTTATTATGGGGAACCATATACTGCATTTTGGGCCACCGAGGAGCATGATACTATGTGGGGGCCAGTAAGGGAGCTTGGTGATGGTAAAAGGTGCATTTTTGTATGTGCTGGGTAGAAGGTATAGGATGGTGCAATTATGAGGGTGCATTCACAAGGTGCAGTTTTGATGGGTTTATTTGAGTGAGGTTTTCTAAGTTTACAAGTGAAACAAATTTATGTGTTTATTTGTCTTTTGGTAAAAATTATTTGGTGGTGGTACCCCAAGGAATTTTTTTTTTCCAGGGGTGCCCTGAGTCTGAAAAAGTTGGGAAGCACTGCACTAGAGAATTAGCTGGCAATGGAGTCCAAGGAAAATATTTCCATAGAACGTATACTTTTTAACATTTTGTGACATCACTGTTAATACCTTGCAAAAAATGTGAAATGTTCATGTTGTATGAGCAGAAAATTCATTAAACAAAATATCTTGCTCTTAAATTTCAAAATAGAGTCCCTGAGACGAAGCAAAAGCAGTCTGGGATTCAGGCAACTAGATTCATGGGCCTCTTGCCACCTGACATAAGTCATCATATACTTTTTTTCAGTTTATTAACACATACTTTTCATTTCATTGCCATGGTAAGCCTTTTATACAAGTTAATGGCCAGGTGAATGAATGTTTGTACTAATGTTCATTGTGGATCATTGCTCCATGCATATATGTATGCGATCTGCTGACAAGAGAGCATCTTTTATATAGGCATAAAATTCAGCAGCTTGTGTAAACAGGGATATGCTGCCAACAGTAATGAAATTGTATGTGCCTAAACAATCACACAAACATCAACTGGTCTCATACAGTACAGATCAACACTCCATGTAAACCGGAATATAATAGGTAATAACCTCTAGTGAAAGTTATGTTGTAGTGTCTTTAACTGAATAAAGAAAGTTACCAGGCTCAGAGAATAGGGCAGATACCATCACCACATTAAATATTATTTCATGAAAGTACATAGAGTCTGAGAGGAGATTTTTTATGTTACTTTTCTGACTTATTTTATACTAGTGTGCTTTTTTTGTGGCAAATTTAGCAAAATGTCTCAAATGGTTCATACATTTGTCATACTTCCCTAGGGGAAGAGCGGAGCGTCAGAGTTCACTAAGGATTTTTGGTCCATTTTTAAGTGGATTTAGGCCCCTTGCACACAACCTTGTGCAGGCCGCTGGCCTTGATTGAACGGCCCGTGTACTGGCCATGCTTCCGCGGCCCCATTCTTTCATTGAATGGGGGCCGCGGAAGCAAGGGCCGCAAAACTGGACAGGAATAGGAACTGTCCTGTTTTATCGCTGTCTATCTCCAACATCAATTATACAAAAATACATGATGATTGAGGAATGATATGAACTTACCAACAGACATAATAAAATATATGAACAAGCCACCTGACACAAACCTCACTCTGAACACTTTGTCAGGAAGTGATTATAAACAGGAAGCGAGGAATATATAAGGAAAACGAACATGCAAATGCAAATACACCTGATAAAAAGGCACATAAATTTGCCTGGGGATTCCGTTTTACAGATTATGTGGGTTTACAGTGCATCAATAACATCATCACTACCATACTGGAGATATGGTTCGTGTAGTGGAGGGAATAGGCGGTCTGCGCATGTGCACACATTCACATATGTAAAGGCCATATACCACAGGTCAAACTTGATGCATTTTCTGGGAGTTGGCCTACAACAAATAGAAAGCGATGGATCCAACAACTTAAATGTTTGCATTCTTTCTTATAACACACAAATGTATGTCAGATATAAATATGTGAAAAGAGCCAAATTTTTATTACTCATATTTTCAAGCATGAACTCAATTTCTTTACACTTGGAACACGCTGATTCACACACCACATTTTCTCATCCTCAGAGCACTTTATACCTGTTCTTACAGAGATGACAGATGGATGACTGGTTCATCCTGCATTGTTTATAAAACCCATTAGTACTTACATGTGTACAAGAACAATACTTTAGCTGGTGTGGCTCTCAGTGTGTTTCAGTATAACACATGCTCATCCAATCTCATAAAGACCACAGTTACATAGTTTTGGTGAGCACTATAACCATAGAAACAAGGTCGTATTTTAGGAGGATACACATTTACAGTAGATGATGACAGAAGATAGAAAGAGGACTATGAGAAGAATAGATTGCAAAAAAAAACCATAACGCAGAAAGAAAAAGAACTGGTAAGGATTGGTACCTTAATTTACAATATGAGACTATCGCACTCATTATTTTCCCTATCAAATTATCAGCTAAGAGATATCTGTTTTTGCTGCATTTAGTATATTATAGTATACTTAAAATTATGTATTAACACCCAGCAGACTATAGTCCCCTAAAAGTCACACCTACAGCTGTAAGGAGTGGTTGTAAGGAGGTGTTGTCCAAGACCTTCCATAAGTGTGGTCTTAGGTAAGAGACTTAAACTGGGTCCTTACCCATGATGGGCCAGATGTACCTCTTATGCTTTGCATTTGCATATGTTCTATTTATTCATTGTATCTGGGATATACAGTGGGGAAAAAAAGTATTTAGTCAGCCACCAATTGTGCAAGTTCTCCCACTTAAAAAGATGAGAGAGGCCTGTAATTGTCATCATAGGTAGACCTCAACTATAAGAGACAAAATGAGAAAACAAATCCAGAAAATCACATTGTCTGATTTTTTAAGAATTTATTTGCAAATTATGGTGGGAAATAAGTATTTGGTCACCTACAAACAAGCAAGATTTCTGGCTCTCACAGACCTGTAACCTCTTCTTTAAGAGGCTCCTCTGTCCTCCACTCATTACCTGTAGTAATGGCTCCTGTTTGACTTTGTTATCAGTATAAAAGACACCTGTCCACAACCTCAAACAGTCACACTCCAAACTCCACTATGGTGAAGACCAAAGAGCTGTGGAAGGACACCAGAAACAAAATTGTAGACCTGCACCAGGCTGGGAAGACTAAATCTGCAATAGGCAAGCAGCTTGGTGTGAAGAAATCAACTGTGGGAGCAATAATTAGAAAATGGAAGACATACAAGACCACTGATAATCTCCCTCGATCAGGGGGCTCCACGCAAAATCTCACCCCGTGGGGTCAAAATGATCACAAGAACGGTGAGCAAAAATCTCAGAACCACATGGGGGGACCTAGTGAATAACCTGCAGAAAGCTGGGACTAACGTAACAAAGGCTACAGTCAGTAACACACTACAGTACGCCGACAGGGACTCAGATCCTGCAGTGCCAGATGTGTCCCCCTCCTTAAGCCAGTACATATCCAGGCCCGTCTGAAGTTTGCTAGAGAGCATTTGGGAGAATGTCATATGGTCAGATGAAACCAAAGTAGAACTGTTTGGTAGAAACACAACTCGTCATGTTTGGAGGAGAGTGAATGCTGAGTTGCATCCAAAGAACACCATACCTACTGTGAAGCATGGGGGTGGCAACATCATGCTTTGGGGCTGTTTCTCTGCAAAGGGACCAGGACAACTGATCCGTGTACATGAAAGAATGAATGGGGCCATGTATCGTGAGATTTTGAGTGCAAACCTCCTTCCATCAGCAAGGGCGTTGAAGATGAAACGTGGCTGGGTCTTTCAGTATGACAATGATCCCAAGCACACTGCCAGGGCAACGAAGGAGTGCTTTCGTAAGAAGCATTTCAAGGTCCTGGAGTGGCTTAGCCAGTCTCCAGATCTCAACCCCATAGAAAACCTTTGGAGGGAGTTGAAAGTCCGTGTTGCCCAGTGACAGCCCCAAAACATCACTGCTTTAGAGGAGATCTGCATGGAGGAATGGGCCAACATACCAGCAATAGTGTGTGCCAACCTTGTGAAGACTTACAAAAAACGTTTGACCTCTGTCATTGTTAACAAAGGATATATAACAAAGTATTGAGATGAACTTTTGTTATTGACCAAATACTTATTTTCCACAATAATTTGGAAATAAATTGTTTAAAAATCAGAAAATGTGATTTTCTGGATTTGTTTTCTCATTTTGTCTCTCATAGTTGAGGTCTACCTATGATGTCAATTACAGGCCGGCCTCATCTTTTAAGTGGGAGAACTTGCACAATTGGTGGCTGACTAAATACTTTTTTTTCCCCACTGTACATGGTCATGATTTAGGCTATCTACACATGCCAAGGTTTTGGTCAGTGTTTGTAAACCTGCATTGTCTTCATATGAAATTGGAGGCATACAGAGGTACAGTAGAGTGATTATGTACCTATAGGGTAACCCTTTTACATCTCTATATTACACAGCTATGTGTAGAAATCTGAGATTCCATGATTACTATATACATTTTACCGCTACCAAACCAGTGCAATAGTAGGTAGTAACAAAACAGAAAAGTTATAGAACTAAGTTGTAACCCACCCATTAAAACATAACCTCTGTTAATAGTAAATATAAATCCCCAATATAAAAGAATCCCCCCACCAAAATGAGTAATCCAATATTTATTTCCTAATAAGGTCTATTAGACAATACATATCAAATGAAATATTCCATGCAGTGTGTTGAAATGCAGTCTCATACTAGATCACACAACAACCAGGCAATAGGCAACCTTCTTAATTCATTTTGTTTAGCACACCATAGGAATACATTACGTGGAACGTATTTCCACATAATTACAATTGAGTCTTGTGTGCATAGACCAGAAAACATATATAAAGGGAACCTGGCATGGTTTTTGGACTGGTGGCTTAATGTCCCAAACAGTCCTATCCTAACTCTAGCCATGGCTATACTTTTCCAGATCTTGCTACTCTCAGCGTCTGCAAAGTTATTTACTCAAGACAGAGTAGCGCGCCCCGGTTTCACTGGACCTTGGGCAAATGTGCAGTGAAGGTAAGGTAAGTACTAAGGCTTTGATTTTTAATTGCTGTCACAGACAGCATTAGCATAGGGCTATTTAGGACACTAAACCTGTAGGCATTTTAGCCATGACAGGTTTCCTTTAAAGAAACACCCTAATTCATATAACACTGGTGGTCCACGCAGTCACCAATTGTACAAGAAAACATTGCATTGACAGGTTTCCTTTAAAGAAACACCCTAATTCATATAACACTGGTGGTCCACGCAGTCACCAATTGTACAAGAAAATGTTGCATTGACAGGTTTCCTTTAAAGAAACACCCTAATTCATATAACACTGGTGGTCCACGCAGTCACCAATTGTACAAGAAAACACTGCATTATTAGTGTAAATGTCCATGGTTTTTCAATGCATTTTTGGCTACGCAGTTTCTACAGATAAAACACATTATGGATGACTGGATGGATACATTGTTACAGCCAACTTTATACTTTCCTAAGTATTCTGATTTCCTGCACATATGGGATCATATCAATATTGTATTGCAGTAGCATCTTCTTATAAGCAAGGTGTGGCATCAACTGGTCAGTGAAGAAATTGCATTTCATAAAATGTTTCTTTAACTTTATACATACAGTTGTGCTAAAAAGTTTACATACCCCGGCAGATTTTTTGGCCTTTTTTTCAGAGAATGATATGATATGAAAACACAAAACCTTTATCTCCACTCATGTTAGTGGTTGTTTGAAGCCATTTATTGTCAAACTTCTGTGTTTTGTCTTTTTAAATCATAATGACAACCAAAAACATCAAAATGACCCTGTTCAGAAGTTCACATACCCCAGTTCTTAATACCGTCTATTGCCCCCTCTAACATGACAGCTTGAAGTCTTTTGTGGTAGTTGTGGATGAGGCTCTTTATTTTCTCACATGGTAAAACTTCCCATTCTTCTTGGCAAAAAGTCTCCAGTTCATGTAAATTTCTGGGCTGTCTTGCATGTACTGCGCGCTTGAGATCTCCCCAGAGTGTCTCAATGATATTGAGGTCTGGAGACTGAGATGGACACTCCAGAACCTTCACTTTATTCTGCTGTAGCCAATGACATGTCGACTTGGCCTTGTGTTTTGGATCGTTGTTGTGTTGGAACGTCCAAGTACGTCCCATGCGCAGCTTCCTGGCTGATGAGTGCAAAGTTGCCTCCAGTACTTGCTGATAACGTGCTGCATTCATCTTTCCTTCAACTTTCCTTCAAACTTCAAGTTTCCTGTTTAAGATGGGGAAACATCCCTCATGTTGTGAATGTACCTGTTTCTGTAGATAAGTTTATTTTTTTATAAACTGACATTTGCTTGTTTGACCACAAGAGGCCACTGTTACCTCAGAAATGGGAAGGACTGTAATGCTGTAATTCCCTGGAGTAGTGACGTGGAGACCCTGTTCTGCAGAAGTGGTACTAGAAGGAGGAGCAGAGTGTGTGTGGCAGCCATCTTAGGAGTGTGCTTCGAGCTTTTAGAAGAAGAAGGACTGAAGTGAGAGAAGGAGGATTGCTGTGATCAGAAGTATAGCAAGGTGGAGCTGAAGCAGAGACTGTTCCAGGGTTTGTTCAGACAGCATCCTAAGTTGAAGATTGCTATCAAGGACCCGGCTGAGAAGAGGCCCTGTCAGTGAGACCGCATGTTTTCTGGATGATCCCTGCTTCTAGCTGTTCCAGACAAAGGCTAAAGGTACCCACCAGACCCGGGTCAGTAAGAGAAGTACTCGTGCACGCACCGCATTACATTGTTTTGCTTGGGACTGAGTAAGGACCTGTAGTTAGAATAGTTAGGCATACTCATCTTCACAGGCCACACTACTGGTGAATTAGCTCTTGTGTTATACTGTCGGTGCCCTTATCACACTCACTGAATTATTATTGTGATTAGGGAGATAAAAAGGTAACAAGTGGCTGGTTAGTTGCAGCCTGCAGATAGGTAAAAGCTTGGAGTATATTGGAGGCACACATTGGAGGGCACCGCGCTGTACAACACCAGGGCCTCAGCTTACTGGCTGAGTGTATGTAAATAGTTGGGAGTGGGTTTTTTTTGGTAAAGGGGTGTTACTACACTAATTAAAATCTTGTTTTTACTATGTGTCTACTGCCCCCCATCGGTTCAATCTTACTTACAGGCTGCCTCCCCATTCCCACTGCGTCACGACTTTATTAAGTATTTAGGACTAAATTTAACGCCCTCACCCAGGCGCTGGTACGATTCTAACTACGCCCCTTTGCTTTACAACATCAAATCGTTACTAGAATCTTGGCAAGTCCCATATATCTCATGGATGGGTAGAACTAGTCTATTGAAAATGATGGTTCTGCCTAAGATATTATACTTATTTCAAACCCTCCCTATCCCTCTTCCACTAACATTTTTCTCCTCCCTTCGCAGAATGTTTTCAAAGTATGTCTGGCATTATTCACGTCCTAGAGTGGCGTACCGCACTCTTACTAGACCTAGGAAGTTGGGTGGTATGGGTCTACCAGATATAAGAACATATTATCATGCAGCACAACTGGCAAAGACTATTGATTGGTTTCAGAGTGAAAATTCGAGGCTACGTGTGTCAGTGGAGGAAGCCACTATAGACTGCCCCCTTACTGCACTACTATGGCTCCCCCGCCAAACGGCTAAGCAGGTCCTCGCCCCCAACGTACTCACATCAGCGGTCTATGACTCATGGCAATGGGTACGGCGTCTACTACCCTTATCAACAGGTCCCTCTCCTCTCATGTCCGTTCAGGATTTAATCCTATCGGAATCCAAGTTTATAGAATCGGCCCCCATAGTGCCAAAACATGTAGGGCGGTTACCTTACGACTCTATACTGATTGATGGGGCCTTCCCTTCCTATTCTGAGTTCACCCAGCACCCCTTCTCCATACATACCAATTTCCTAACATATCAGTCGATTAAAGCACTGTACCTGAGAGCTCTGAAGCAGGAGCCTGACAATCGCACAATTACTTGGCTAGAACAGCTCCTACTCCGGAAGCAAAATACGCCAAGACCTTTATCTACTCTTTATTCCAACCTTCTGAGCGAACTAGGTACAGAGCTCCCCGCATACGTGCGTAAGTGGGAAGCAGACCTTCAAATGTCCCTTAACCCTGGAGAAATATCGTCTGTACTCAAACGATCCACAGGTCCCTCCAGATGTGTGCGCTTGCAGGAGTCAAGCTACAAATTGGTCACCAGATGGTATAGAACGCCCACTGTAGTTCACAAGTACTCTTCAGATGTATCCCCTTTGTGTTGGCGCTGCCATAAGTCCCCAGGTTCCTACCTACATATCTGGTGGGAATGCGAAAAAATATCTCCTTACTGGTCAATCGTTCAGCAGGTACTGAACCAAGTGTGTGGAGTCACTGAGCCTCTGACCCCTGTAGGCATATTCTTGAATCTGTGGTCCACTTTCCCGCCTAGGTCCCACAAACGACTTTGGCTTCAACTTGTGGCTATCACCAAATCTATGATTCCTCTATACTGGGCATCCGAATCCCCCCTCCAGTATCCCACTTTCTACGGAAAGTATCTCAAGTAGCACGGATGAAAGAAATTTCCCATTTAGAACTTCGTACCCACCAGAAGTTTAACTCTATTTGGGCGCCATGGTAGGATTTCTCCAAAGACCCTAACTGGACGCATCTGTGGAAACCCCTGTTTAATAAACTTGCCTTCTGAGACCCTTGGCCTTCCACCCTAAGGACTCTTAGTCTCTTTTACACCGCCCACGTTCCATTTAATAGTGTGTTGTTAGTTAACCGTTGTATGTCATACACCAGCTCATCAGATTGATTGATTAATGATTGTTGTGCCATGTACATTATCCTTTACTATGTCTTTTACTATGTATATTCATTGGCGATATGTGAAAATCCAATAAAACGTTAATTATAAAAATAAAAAAAATCTTGTTTTTACTAAATTGAGTTGGAGTCGCTTCCTTTGTTCGTGACTTCGCTGTATCCTGGGGAGCCCACCCCGGTACACGGCTTACAACTGTGCCTTTGAAGCTCACACATCCCCACATCATCAGTGATCCACCTCCGTGCTTTACAGTAGGAATGGTGTTCCTTTCATCATAGGCCTTGTTGACACGTCTCCAAATGTAACGTTTATGGTTGTGGCCAAAAAGTTTGATTTTTGTCTCATCACTCCAAATTACCTTGTTCCAGAAGTTTTGAGGCTTGTCTCTGTGCTGTTTGGCATATTGAAGGCGAGATTCTTTGTGGCATTTGCGCAGTAATGGATTTCTTCTGGCAACTCGACCATGCAGCCCATTTTTCTTCAAGTGCCTCCTTATTGTGCATTTTGAAACAGCCACACCGATAGTTTTCAGAGAGTCCTGTGGGTTTTTCTTTGCATCCTGAACAATTTTCTGGGCAGTTGTGGCCGAAATTTAGGTTGGTCTACCTGACCGTGGTTTGGTTTGACAATAAATAGCTTCTACCAACCACTAACCATGAGTGGAGAAAAAAAAGTTTTTGTGTTATCATTCATATTCTCTGAAAAAAAGGCCAAAAAAACAAAAAAATCTGCCGGGGTATATAAACTTTTTAGCATAACTGTATATCCATACGGTTAAGCAGCAGATCATTTTTAAAAATATATGCACATATCTACAATTTAGTGTAATTTTTACATACTGTTTATCCACTTCTAACCTAAAGCAGTCATACAGTGATATTTACAAGTAACATTTTTACCTTCGGGCAAACATGTTTATTTAGTGTTCAGTATAGACTACATAGCTAATCTCCTTTTGACACATTTACTTACATTTATTGTAAGATGAGATAAAAAATGGTTATATTATATATATAAAAAAAATCGCTTCTTGTAATGCCAGGCGAGTATGTCAGCATTAGGCAGTTCTCCCATCATTAACTCCTTTGCTTACTATATTTTTGCTTTGCGGGATAAGATAAAATGTCCCCAGGTTTAGAAATAGGAATTAGTGTTATCTGAGTTTTCAAACTGTCTAACCTTTCTGGGATATGAAAGGAACTTTTCACTTAACTGTATATCAGTTTCTAAATAACAAATTTAAACAAAGTGTCAAATAAAAGGGGAGGTGAGAAATGGTCCTAAGAAAACAACAAATAGAAAGCTTCTCCATACAAAAGTGTTTGCAAAGAAGGAAATTTGGTATTTTAATATATGTAATATTTAGATATTTTAAATATGTCTATGAAGTGTATGCGATAAAATTAAAAAGCCAAAAACTAAAGTAAACATCATAATAAAAAAAAATCTAATATGACTAATTGCTACAAATTATAGGAGGACCATGGTTTGTTATTGGGAAGATAGTCATTGCATTTAGCTGAAGTGTATACACATTTATTAAGCCAATGGTAATGATCCTCAAATAAAGGGCCTATGAGGAGAAGATCACCAGGTATCATCAGAGAAAATGTCCAGTATTAATATTTTAGCATTGTGTTAAGACTCTAATATAGCCTAACTCTTATATAGCATCATCCTGAGCTCCAACACATGTCAAACTTTGGCTGTAATCAATGAGACAAGATTAAGCCAGGACTAATACTGGTGTCTCCCTAATGTCCCATCTATGTGTGTGGTTTGCAAAGGTTGGAGACAGGTCACTTTGTGTGAACTAAATTGTCTGCTATTCTAGTGTAGTGCTGCTTTCTCCCCCTTTGGGAAGACAGTGGAGACTAAGAGGTAAGAATAGGCAAGGGTGGTTCATAGGGCATCTAAAAGTTGCTATCAGTTGATAAACCCTGTCTGGAGAGAGACAAGACTGGGCATGTTGTTATCTAGAGAGAAAGTGTTAATAGGTGATTATTTGGATAATGTGCTCTTCCCCTTTGCTTCACTGCTTGACATGTCTTACAAAAGCAGAGCATTCCCTAGAAACATAGAAATACAATGTGAAAATTCATTAGTATTCTTTAGTTCTTTACTACTCTGCTACAAACATTACCTTGATTTTGACTGAGATGTAAATGTTTTTACTATTTAACTATATAGTTTATGTATGCCATCATTTCTGTTTCAGCATCCAATATGCTAGTTAGACTCTCTACTGTTAGGTGGGCGATCCCTGATTGTCTGCTTCTGCCCAAGACCGCCCATCTGACAGTAAAGAATATAATTAGCATATCAGGTGCTAAAGCTAGCAGCACTGATTGGTCAGGAATGATGGGAGCTAGAGAAAAGATTCCAACTGTGCTGAATTCATTGCAGCAGCATCTATTGAAGGATATGAAGATATTGAGTTGGTGGAGTTGATAAAATTTCCTCTTTAATCGGGAACAAAACATCTTGCAAAACTAGTCACCTGTAATCTAATAGCAATAAAATAGCTTGCTTCCTGCTGCACTGTATTTACTCTTCAGATCCTCCATTATGGGGATTCTGTTCCCAAGCTGTCATTGACTACAATGTCTATAGATGTAATAGACACAATATTCATATTCAATAGTAATGGCAAATTATTATTATTATTAGCTAACTACTGGTCAAAACTATTGATTTCGGTCTCCGAGCCGGAACTGCCAACATTCGCACAATGTAGTGAGCGAGGCACACAAATGGTGCAAGAGAGGACCTTGCACTAAATGTGCGCCATAATATCCTTAATAAAAACTTACCTTTTTCATGGCTGTTTTTAGAACATTTGGGTGCATGTAGCCTTATATTGTAAACCAACCATGAGTAAATATAATAGCTACATGATAGCTGTCTTTTCTTATGTTATTTTTAATGTAATTCCAGCAATGGGTTCCCAATAACGCAATTAAATATATACTTTAAAAAGTCATCTTGACCTGAGGTCTCCATACAGCTACATCTTCTACTGATTTATCAGATTAGACTCTGTGAAATATTTAGAAACTTGAAGACTAAAGATCAATTTCTTCAAGATATTCTGTTCCAAAATGTGCAATTATTTTTATGTTAGGTCTTTTCATCCTTGGTTGTCACCTTTCCCACCAGTCATAAATATGGCTAACCACAGGCTAACCCTCTTCTGCTGGAGAAAGCAGATATTAATGGACATATAATTGAGGTCTTACAGACATGGGGAAGGACCTTTAGTGTTCCAGAGGGAGAGATCAGAGTTCAACTCTGGGACTCTATTACTTACTCTACTTTGGTTTCTGAAGTTTGGTTAAATAAATGTATCGATCAACCAAATTATTTTTTCCGATTTGGGCTCCTCTATTCCACCTCTGACCCCAGCATCGGAGTCATAATGTTCTTGAAATAGATTTCATCCTGTAGCTTTAAATGTGTGTCAAACTGTATGAACATGGTCACTAAATGGTGTTAATAAGTTATGTGGTAAGATAGAAATTTTGTATCATTGATATGATTGCCTGACACATGACATCCACAGGTGCACATGGTGAGGCTGATCTATAGTGTGAAACACTGCTTATTCTTGCCTTTACACTCCTATTTATTATCCTGTGATAGACAAGCATAGTAATACTATTCTCACACTATATGGTTTGGAAATAACACAAAAATGTTAATAATTTCTAGCATCTTAAATGTATACAATATGTTTGAGGAAAAAGCACATCTGTATGTAAGGTTGTAAAATGATTTTATGGTCATATGTAGTTAAGTAACATATTGGGTTCACAATTACTTTTATAGACATTTACATTTTTTCTAAGGGTAGGTTCACACTACTGTTATTTAATGTATGTTGCTCTCATCTGTCACAGTATGAGAGCAGTGGACATTAAAAGACAGAGGCAGATGAAGCTTCCTCCTTCAGGAGTCCGTCTGCCTTCACCACAATGTAAAAAGCATAACGCAAACTTTCTTCCTACATTTAGGACTTTTTCTTCTGTTACAAAAGAAAACATAACAGAAGAAAGTGTCCTTCATGTTGTTTATCTTATAGTCAATGGGAACGGACATAGACAGAGTGGGCTTCATCTGTGTCCATTACTCCACTACCAATAATGTCCGTTGCTCTCATCCTATGACGGATGACAGCAATGGACTGTAATGACGATAGTGTGAACATAACGTAAGATAACTAATCATCTTCGCCAAACTCGAATGTAGAAGGAAACAGAACAATTTATTCAAGATTATAACCCATGAGGACATTTCTGTTTCTATTGATACACTAAACAAAATAGTAAAAGCCACTTATCATTGAATCCTGGCAGATTGTAGTATAAACCATTTATAACCGTGAATTTTTACATTTCTTTGTATTCTGTTATTGCAACATATTCAGAGGGTTTATGTCTGCTTTCTTTCCATAGATTTTTCTGTGTTTTGCCATTAGAGAAGCTGCATGTCACATTATCATTTATAAAATATATTAGGGCTCATTGATCTTTATGTAAACTGAGTTAAAAAGGACTTGTCAGTTTTAGTAAATTATTGTATTCCACATAATAACAATTCCTAAGCATCTTTTCTTAGAACTCTGCGTAGTGCCATTCTTCTGTTCACGGTGGCTCAGTGGTTAGCACTGCAGCCTTGCAGCACTGGAGTCCTGGATTCAAATCCGGTCAAGGACAACATCTGCAAGGAGTTTATATGTTCTCCCTGTGCTTGCGTGGGTTTCCTCCAGGTACTCCGGTTTCCTTCCACACTCCAAAGACATACTGATAGGGAAATGTAGATTGTGAGCCCTATATGGGACAGTGACTGTCAATGTTTGTAAAGCGCTGCGGAATATGATGGCGCTATACAAGTAAGCATAATAAATAAATTCTGTTATTCTAGACTTGAGTCGATTGTCAGCTGGGTGTTACTAGTGTGTTCCTATCCAGTGTGATGCTGCCCAATCATGGATGGCAGTTTAGGGACAAGCCCACTTGTTTAGTAAAAATTAATAACACCCAGTTGTCAATTTATTCATCCATTTCTAGAAGGAGTTCAAACATCCTCTGGAATTACTATTTCATGGGAAGCAAAAGTAAAACAGACATATCAGGAGGTCTGAAAAGTCAGCTTTAAGTAAGTATGGTATCATATTTACTATGTAATGCGGTGTTATTTGTGATATTTATTATACCAATTATTTATATTTTGTTTACTTTTATATTTTACTATATGATGTCATAGAATCCAGAAGAATAAAATGAGTTTTCCTTCATGATACACTCCATGATGACAGCAATAATGCTGTAGCTAGAGGATGTAGGCTTGGAGAATCTTCACATTTTGGGAAACATGTAAATATATATTTTTTTTTTTTGGATGCGGGGAGTGGAAGGGAGATCATACTAACTAAATCCTATTTTTTACATTTTTGTTATAAAATATCTTTCACATTGAACACCTAATAATAATCCAGTTCTTGAGTAGAGTCTATAACCAGTGAGCTTTTTGGAAAGTTTTCCTTACAAGAAGTATCTTCTACACACTTATGACTAAAGACAAGATTGTATTATATTCCTACAGTTCCCTGTATTAAAATAATGTGGTGACTTTTAGTTAGTTATATTGTTTATCTGGTCAGCCATATAAATGTGAAATACTAACTGCATTCAACACTGCTTACATATTAACAATCTTATACCTGTAATGTAACCAGTGAAGTCAAGCAGCATGTGTGATTCATATGTGTGCACACTTAAACATGGCTGTTCTGCTTAACTAATGAGAGGACAACACTTTTATTGCACAATCCACACACAGTCTGGTCCCCCTAGGGCAGAAAGGTCTCAATGCAGCTGCATTGCCTATGGTAGTCACCTGTTTGTTTCTTTGTAACCAGTTAAGATAATAAAGAAAAAAATGTGGAAAGAACAAGAGATTGGACTAGCTGCAGTCATGTACATTCATTTATGGTATCACATATCCTACCATTTATCCTAGTATGTATGGAAAAGGAACATTAAATCTTGTGTATTTATAGTCTGCACACACATCACCTTTAAGTTTACACTTCTTCAAGCCTGATTGCTTATTCCAGCTATGTAACTACAGTAGACAGAGGTATACCCTCAATGGGGCCTTAATTTAGCTGAAAGGTGCCTTATAAAACATGTAAATAACACCACTTTAAAACCCACAGATTCTATAGTCTGGAGGTCTCCTTCCTAATAAACAGACCCCCATGTTGACGAGATTCAGTGCCAACCTATTTATAGTGTTAACGCTAAAATAGAGACCTCCCATAGCTCATTAAAATACCGTATACATAATAAAGATATAGCTTTCTCATTTTTCTTTTTCGCATTATGCTACCAGCAGTAATAGGTTTTTAAAGGGGCAGATACACACAAAGATGTAATAACGGTTGTTTCAACCTTGATTTGCATGGAAATATTCCATTAATTTAGTCATCAAACATCATCTAAATATAGAGTTCTATAGAAATAAGTAACATTCCTCTATTACAGATGAATATTCTTAAGCTTATATCATTGTAAATACAGGTGCATCTCAATAAATTAGAATATCTTTGAAACGTTCATTCATTTCAGTGATTCAGTGATTCAGTAATACAATTCATAATCAGCGTCTTCCATGATTGTGTGTCCTACTGAACCAGACTGAGGGACCATTTAAAGACTTAGGAAACATTGGCAGGTGACACACTGAATTTACAATACTGAACTTTTTTACAATATTCTAATTTTCTTAGATTTGGGTTTTCATTACCTGTAATCCATAATCAACATTTACAGACATAAAACACTTGAAATAGAACACTCTGTGTGTAAAGAATCTAGAAAATATAGGAGGTCACTTTTATAATTTAATTACTGAATGAAATAAACGTTTCAAAGATATTCTAATTTATTGAGATGTACCTGTAATATTAACAAGAATCTGTCAGCAGGAAACAAGATACCAAACCAGCCACAGTGCATTGCATGCCAATAGATGCCTCATTTCCTTAAAAAAAAAAAGCTGTTTTAATAAATACGCAAATAAGGCTCAAGTGCAGAGGGGGCGTACCAGAGTCTCCAAGGGTCTCATATTCAGGTTTGAAATCCTGAGACTCTGGCACATTCCCATTAAACTTGACCCATATTTCCATATTTTTTTCTTTTATGGAAACAAATGGCGCAGCTATTAGGTTATCTAAAGGTATGATGATGCTCAGCATAATGTCTCCTATAGTGCCCTGTGACAGGTTTGGTATCAAATTTCCTGGTGACAGATTCACTTTCAACATAATAATGAGCACTGCTGATCTAAGATGGTCATTATACAGATGTAGCAGAGTTAACCCAAATTTCTGCAGTTGGCTAAACTGCTGCAACATGATATCTTATCAGTGAAGACAACAATGAAAAGTCATTGAAAAATGTTTGCAATAACTTTGATATGTCTGGATGTCACAGAGCCATCTAAAAGGGCTAAGATACTTATAGGTTTATATAAAAGAGCTGTTGATATTTCAGGGGTCTGTAGGCAAGCAGAGGCCATTACAGGCACAACTGTGAATGTGCAGGCATATCCTTTACATGTAATATTATTGCTGTCTATAAATTTATTTCGATACTGAACTGTACTATATGAAAGGCCTGTGACTATACAACAATAGTTTGCACATAGGTTCGTTTGATATATTTGACATTGTATAATATCATAGGTATGTATCTCCTATATAAGTAAGTTAATAGTATTTTGAGTTAGAGATGGGCCCAAGATTGATACTTATCAATGCTACGTTTGTTGCCGCCCCTGCTACCTCTTGTGTCACCCCCTCTACCTCATAGATTGTAAGCTCTTGTGAGCAGGGCCCTCAGTCCCAGTGTGTGAATTGAATATTTCTTTGTAATGTATCTTTTTTGTCAGTACTTGAACCCTACAAATTGTACAGTGCTGCGGAATATGTTGGCGTTATATAAATAAAATTTATTATTATTATTATTATTATTATTATTATTATTATTATTATCAGATTCTGATGGTTGAATGGAGTGGAGATCACACATGCATTCTGTCACTCCATTTAAGGTCTATAAGACTGATAGAGATAGCGGAGTACAGCACTCAGTAGATATGCATGACTACCATTCCATTCAAATGGGGGACATAGAACTCCTATTCTTTTTCTTCTGACTCAATGGGGGTCCCAGTGGTGACTGGTGGTAGCAATACACATACTTGATGCTCACTTAGAGAATACTAGCTTTCTAGCACATAATGTCATATCCAGCATTATTGACTTATTATAACTAATGTCTTAGGGAACACATATTTTATAAAGATTCAGTCCTTGAGTTTCCATGGAATTGGATAGACCAGCAATGAAGATATGAATTATAACCATGTTAGCTTTACTTCTTACGATGGCGATTAAACACGTAATTTTGGCCATGGGTGTAGATATCAAGGGTAGTAGTGCCCCGCTATGAATTTTACATCGGAGCCTAGGTGATTTATGTTACACCTCTGGTAAATGCCTTTCTGTTTTTTGTTAAATGCAAGTTCATGCCATAGTGGCACACACAACACTTTGGATTGTTTAAAAAGCATCAAGTGTATTATGAGTCTACAGGATGGCAACACAAACTGTAACTAGTCGATAGACACAGATGCTTCAACTGATGAAGTCATAATGTCTTCTTCTATTAGTCTAGAAATAGACATGGGGATGGAAATCTCTTGAAAGCATGAGTTCATCTCAGTGCCACTGCAGTCTGAGCGTAACCTCCCTTATTTGCCAATTCCTATGAGTCTAATAAAGGTTCCAGTTTCACAAATATAGCATTCTATCCAATCCAAGCAATGAATTTATTTAAAAAAAAACTGCTTAATAAAATCCTATTTTATATGAGGTCAGATTGTGGCATTAAGGTTTTCTTCATATAAGAACAAATAAATATTCAATTTATTCACTAATTTCTGGACATCATTTTCTTGCATGATTTAATCTAGGAAAGTATACCCCGATGCCCTTTAATTTGCCATGAAGTGGTGCAGACATCTGTCCAATACAACTTTACACAAGTTTAACACTGACCTAAAATACTTTTAATTACATAGCAATCCACTGTGTATGCAATAGGCAAAGAAATAGCTGTAGATTTATTTTTTATGTTGAATTTCTCCTACATGCAGAAAACAACATTGTGAAGGCAAAGAATCGCCATATTATTGATAGCATTCACAGTTGTATGAAGCAGTATTAGTCACAGCGAGTACTGCAGGGAGAATTTTACAGCTTTACACTCTCCAGAGAATTTGATATGGAGAGATCAAGAATTTGCAAAAATGCTAGTAAATATTTCTGCCTGGAGGTAAGGGAAAATTACTTTTTTCTTCCAAGAAAGCAGTACATGTGGTTAGCATATAACAAAGAATAATGCAGCTATTTTAATTTTAAGAACTGCTAATGCCATTAAACTTATTTTGTAATGAATGTGTTTTACACACTGACATTTCATTTCACTTCTCTCCATCACAGATTTCCTCCCAGAAAGATAGCTTTTGGCTTTTTGCAGGCCCAGACATTTACTATGTTAGATCCGGTTCACACATGCTCTCTTCTTTACGTTTATGACAAGTGGGTCTAAATACATAAATACATAGGATCCAACACAAAGGATCCAAAAAATGATGTGGATTCTCTAAAGCAAATATATCCAATAAACTGATAGAAAAACTTGATATTTTATATATCAGTTACCGAGTGTCCTCCCACACTCCATAAACATACTGATAGGCTAATTGACTTCCTACTAAATCGGCCCTAGAGAGTGTCTAAGATAGGGACGTTAGAATATGAGCCCCACTGAAGACAGGTACTGATGTGAGTGATGACAATCTCTTTATAATACTGCATAATATGTTGGCTCTGTAAAAGCAATAGAAAATAAATTCATTGAGTTTGGACAATGGTGAACCCCACCTTGAAGAAAGTGGAAAGAGTTAACAAAGTCTATGTCCAGTTTAAAGGGTCTGCACACATATGATTATCCCTTGCTAATTGACTATTAGTACAAATAGGCAGCTAAAACAACATCAAGAGATAACTTAGTAAGTCGGCCTTCCTTGTTTTGACTTGACTTAAAGAATAGATTGATGGAAATGTTTCTGGACATTTCTATACAGTACAAGGAGCAAACGTTTGGTCTGTATATTTTGAGGGTCAGTTACTTAAGATAAGTTCAAAGTTACAACTCCTTTAATCCCATTTATGTAATTCCTTCAAGTCTCTGTTAAATGTGCTCTTTATTCAGACAGTGTCTCCTCTGACTCACTTGTTGTGGCTCACTGATTTAAAAACTCTCATTTGTCACTTTTATTAAACCATTTTCCCCGACTGACGCTCTCTGCTCATGTCTTTCTTGAAATATATTAATGCCAATTAATTTCTGTGCGGAAATAAAAACAAGATGTTTTTTTTAATGCAAAACACTTTTTATTTATGATCCTTAACTTAAAGTTTTAAACTAACGACATAAATCCACAGTCTAACAAAGTATTTTCCTTGTTTTTCCGTACATTTTGCTATAGTATATATTTATGTAGTTTATAATATATTTCTATAAATAATATATATTTCTTATATTTGTTAATCATGGGCTGCATTTTAAAAAATGTTAACCATAAAAAGTTCATTATTTGCAAAGTGTTTTTGTATATAAATTGTATTTGCTTGTTTTAGTTTTTAGCATTTTTGATATTATAATTTATTTTTTACTTTCAGCCTCTCATTCTGCTTATTACAATTACATATTCACAAAATCTGTTTTTTCTTAAGCATCCTCATTACTTTTTAGCAAAATAAAAACTGAAGTTTACAAATGTGAAAAGATAGTTAAGAAAGCAATTATTCCATTTTATATTTTCATATTTTATATAAGTCAGAAACCTTTAAGTGCCTTAAGATAATCACAGATAAGCATGTCTCAAGTGCTGCAGAAATCCAGAAAAGAAAGGGTGAATATAAAGAACAGTTTGGGTTTCTCCTGGGTTAAAGATAGTAGATGTTCTGTAAAATATATGTACATGTATCTGTCAAAGATGGGTTGGAAAATGGGTAATGTAGTACAGATCTCTAGAGAGCTTAGTGGACTATTAATCTGCAAGTTATTAGTACAGACAGTAAGGAGGACACTGTGCAAGAGATGAACCAAAGGTCAAGATATTTGATTTCTTCCAGGAAACAGAAAAACAAATATAAGATATCTATCTATCTATCTATCTATCTACTATCTACACCTATCTTTCTTTCTTTCTTTCTTTCTTGCTATATATTTTATACATGTATGCCTATTGCTATTTTTTTTTCATTTTCAACATTATTGACTTTAATATTACTAAGAATAATATAATATACAGATATAGATTTAAGATCTTTCCCCTTTATTGGAAAATGATTCTGTAACAATTTAATAACTGTGTAACAATTTTTCTCAGAAATTTAAACTATACAGAAACAAGAATATTTATGCCATAAACCACCTCGTGTTCCTCTGTTCTGCATAAACAGGCACTTTGAAGATTTTAACTTCCCGGCTTAACAAACATGTCTTTCCATTGCTAAGCTAATATCTTACACCTCTCTGAAGGCACAAAAAAGGAGTAGTAAAAGCAGGCCAGGGAATTCGTTTAGAAATAAAATTGACACCGTGAATTGCTCTTGGAACAGACCTTACAGCTCTCCAGCAATTTTAATTCCACATTTAATGGTGCTTAAATGTGTAAGTCTTTATTTTTGCTATAAATGTGGGTAGAAGAAAGGCTTTGGTCTAGTCAAGTAATGCCAGGTGACCTCATCTCTTTTTTAAATACAGCTACACAAAAAAATGTGAGAAGATATGATGTAAAGACAAGAAGGGTTTAACCCTTACATGCTTAGTGTCTGTTTACACGTGAGGTGTTGGCTGTACAGGGCTAGAGTATTACAGCATGCAAATCCTACAGGCTTCCAGTTTCTTTAGACATGGTTATTATTCAACATGATTTTGAGTGCTCTCACATTACAGTGTGATAAATGATGGAATGTGGATATAACACTTGCCTTGTGCATTTTGCCACTTATCTACCATGCATTATGACCTCTGTTGGCAGCAAACTTGTTAATAAAAGTATTTCCTTGACATAATTGAAGTAAAATACACCAACTCTACTGCTTTATTGAATAAACCAATCTTCTGCTATTTATTTCTCATTTTGGGAATATTTTCTTTCACTGCTGCCAGGCTTCCCTCACTGGTACATGCCTGTGCTGCTGCCACTAACATGGTAAGACATGGCTATGAAATCAATGGCATCTAATTTACAAGTAACACGATTGGTGTCACTGGACTTGGGTTTTAATTGGCAGATGTGCAGAAAAATCGTTTAATAAATCATGCAGAGCAGCATCACTTATAGGGCAAAATACAGCGATGTGTGTAACCCTATAATCTCTTTAGAAAAGGAATTCCTTTATCCGTATGGAATTTACATGATGGATGTTCTAACCCTTGTAGAACCTCATTTACCTTTATTTGAAATTTCCTGTGTCTCTATTTTAAAGCATTAGAAAATAAGGAGCAGAAGAGGAATGATGATGAGATTTCTAATAATAATGAATAGATTCACTTCTGCTACAAATAAATCCTCAATGTTCTTCTGTTTACTATCAGCATTAATGCTTATATGACAGTGTTGTACATGACATAGATGGGGAGGTAGACTGTTATATATATATATATATATATATATATATATTATATATATATATATATATATATATATATATATATATATCTTATATACAGACCAGTATTAATATGAAGTAATTGCCTATCTATATTTATGATTATTAATATTATTATGACTTAATGATTTATTTATTTTTTGTTAAACATTTCAATTGTACAATCTTTCTAAAATGTGTGTGACTTCAGGCTTGAAGGGAAGGTGGGAGAGGAAGCCGGAATGTAGGCCATTGTGTGAGTTGATGGATACCAGAGAGAACTCGACATGTCCTTGTTGTCTTGTACAATTGCTGCCAGCTGATGCTGTTGAGGTGCCCCTCTCTGGTGCTCTATGTCGTCTCATGCAGCAAGTGCAGATACCTTATCAGTTAAAGGCATTGGGTCTCCCTATAGCAGAACAACCGGAAACATGGCTAAAAGCCAGATGATATGAGAGTTCTTTCAAATCCATGCACATTTACATGACATGTTTTGGTATTCTCAATCAGTATGGAATGGCATGCAATACCAACATTAACTGAAATGTCAAAGACTGTACAGGTTAAAAAAGCATTAAAAGATTAGGAAAAGAAATGCGCCATAAGGACTAGATGGGCACAGATGATAAATTTACATTCACACTCCAACAGTACATGGCTTACATAGACTGAGATGAACAGTTTTACTATTTCCTGCTGTTCTGTGTCATTAAATTCCCCTTTTTTTCCTAGTTTATAATGCAGCTAAAGTAATAAGTAGACGTAATAAGGAGGAGCAGATTGTACCATCTGTTAATCTAGAATCCAGTGGTTAGAAATTCCTTCCATTCTAAAACTGGACAATCAAAATCTCTTTGCTAGATGTGTAGAAAATCCAAGTGTGTAAAACTCAGCACTTAAAATGCAAGGGTTAGCAATATGTCAATATGATTTTAGGAGCTAGAGATATACTGGAGGGAGAACCATGTTGAATAGATTTGAATAATCTAGAATTTTGATATCCTGGAGTGAGAAGACATATTAATACTGTGTTGTGTTATTAGGGTACCAGTTGTTAGAACAAAACGATTCAACACCTTTTTTTATCAATCTGGTTATGGGTATGAGATAAATGTCAATGGAAACTGCTGAGCTCTACTGTCTTTTCTGACCCCTGTGCATTAACCAGCCATGTTCTTTTATGAAAACAACCGATAACCAAAACTTTAAAAATGTAATGTATCAAGTAGGATTTTCAGGCATTAGTTGTCCATAGTATGATTGAACATTATAGCGTGGTTTTTTTTTTTACATGGTTGTAATTTTTTATGCTCTAGTTCAATCAGTGAAATCTTTGTCAAAAATATTAATCTCTTGTTCCTGATTTAGCTTTGAAAGGTTGTCTTATATGTGACATGGCAGAATATATAATTCTTACAATATGTCTTTACATTAAAACTGCTATCTGAGAGCCCCATTGATGTTGCCAGCAAAGTACCTCCAGTCGCCACTAGCAAGCAACTGTCAAATGCCACTGCCTGCTTCAGTCAAGATGAGGCCATGTTCTGAGGCAGGGCATTGTATAAGATTCTTCTTCTCCTCACTACCTGGCTAAGGCTGTGGACCAGGGTTTGGAGAAGGTGATGTTGTTGTATGTAAAGGGTGTTGTGTGTGAGGGAATACAATATACAATATATATTTCTAATAATTAACCCAATATTTCAACTAACATACTTGTATAACTACAACATAAGTAGGTAATTTAGCGTGAAATGCCATGCTTCTAGCTCAGTTGCTCTCATCATACAGAGCAGATATGACACAATGGTGGAAGGGACATGGCTTAAAAGGATAGTCTGCAGAGTCAGATATAATAGGTGGGACTGAGTACAATTTGGAAAATAAATCTACTTTATTTATATTTTACTATTAGCCTAATCAAAAGAGTTTGTATAAATACATTTACAGTCTATTTGTGTTTTCACTAACTTTTACTTCACTACTGTGCATTAGCTTTGGACCATTTACTGTGTAAACAATATTCTTTGGGCCTTACTTGTCACCTCCTATCTTCAAAGGGGGCTTTTAAAAGTGGGCTAAAGGGAGAGGAAATGTGTTAAAATAATACAATAACCAGTACTAAACTGATAAAACCCCTACATCTCCAGCATCATTTATTGATTTTTCTGCATCAGTGACATGCCATACACCCACTTAAGCACTGCAGCTAATAACTGGCCTCAATGGTCACAAGTTTTATATGCCAGCATCATGAGTGAGGCCAATGATTGGTTACAGTGATCACATTTGGAGTTTGGCATGACACCACTGCAGAAAAATTAACAAAGAGTACCCAGAGGAATTGTATTGGTTCAGCATTGGTTATTCCTAGTTTAGTCCATTTTTTATTATTTCTTTAAGGCTGGGGCCCCACGTAGTGTAAACGTTGCTTTTACAGTCCCTGAAAAGTGCATGGAATTCTGGTTAATCCCATCCACACATTGCAGAAAAATATCCACAGCGGACATGCTGCGATTTAAAAAACCGTCACGTTTTTTTGTAAATCACAGCATGTCAATTATACCTGCAGAAACACTGGTGTTTTCTGTATAGGTATAATTGAAGCAGAAAGCCCACAGCAGAAAACTCTGCAGACTTTCTGGGAACAACTGCTATACGCTTCCACCGCGGTATTTACCACAACGCTTTTTGGCTGCTGCTCGCTGCATGGGGCTTTAGCCTCAATAATGCTGGTAAAACAATCTAAAATGTGGTGGAACTCATAAAAACTTTGAGCACCCGTCTGCAAATGTCAAGAAGGTGGTAAAGGCTTTGAGGTGTAAATAAAGATCCTACACAAGAAGACAAGGTTTTGTCCACATATGGTTTAATAAGGTGTCAGAGTTAGACAGGTTCCTTTAATATCACGAATGGTCCCAGTCATATGTTTCTCACTCTCTAGCAGTTATGCAAATATAGGGACAAATTTATTAAAATTGACCATTACAACCAATCACAGTGCATCTTTCATTTTTCAGGAGCAGAATACAATATGAAAGCTGCACTGTGATTGGTGGCTATGGGCAATTAAGATAGTTTTGCTTTTAGACCATTTTAATAAATATGCATCCAAAAATCTCCAACAGTTTTTACTAGAGTTACTCTTTAATAAAACTCCTATGAAATCATCCACTTTGTCTGTGGAAATCATCCATAACAATTTAACAAACATAAGACTTTGACAAATTATGTTTTTAAATATTTCCTCTCACTTTTAAAGTGTATAAAAATATTAATATAACATAATCACATTTTAAGAGAAAAGGCCAATTGGAACAATTCTGTGGTGTCCTTGCCAGCTGAATCCACTTACCTTGGCTGGATATTGGATTAAGTAAATTAATAGGAATGCGCATGAATGTAACACTTGGACTTGTAATTTATTTTACTACAAAAAACATTCATGAGTATAAAACAGGTCCAGTAGTTTAACAGAATTGATGTCATTTTAGATCGGGACACTTTTCTAAACAATGTAGACTTATAGTGCCCATACACATAAGATGAATGTTGCTCGAAACCACCAATTTCAACCAGACCAGCTGACCATCTAATGTGTATGGTGGGAGCAGTTTATTTCTGTCTCACACTTGGCTGAGCAGGTATGTGTATTTGTGGGTCAGAAGTAATATCTGTCAGCCCAACAAGCATTGGACTGACAGCTATCTAAAGTATATGGCCATTTTATAGCTACATAACCAATTGGGTTGATGTACAAGATAGTATTACAGCAACATGCAGAGCAACCTCCAAGTTGTATTAAGCCACAATACAATTCCAATGAAAGCCCAAGGGCTCTACTCTACCTCTGTATATCTCTGATTTCAGATAGAGTCATACAGACGTGTTTTCTATGGAATTTTGTATAAATCTGGCAGAAAAAGGTTGTTAAACTAAAATGTTTGTACTTCAAGTTATAGTAAATATGAATACAATGTTAAATTCACGTTTTTGTCAGTTATTGAGGACTTCTACACATAAAACAACTTGTGTTTTCCACACAGTGGCCCTTTAGCCCAATGTTGTGTGAACTCAAAACTTAGATTTTCCATTTTCTCTTTTGTAAATATTTTGGCTGCATTTTGTTTCAAATGGATCCAAACCAGGAAAGGCCAAAAACGAATTCTATAACTCTGAATATTTCCAACTCTCAGAACCTATATTCTGAACTTGTGCACAAATGATACTACAAGACCTGAGCGCCTGCCTGCAATTGGCATTCTAACTGAAGTATGGGACATTAATACAAACAGTTACAATATGGTAAAATAAATATTGAAGTCAGTTTTATTTTGGAAACAGTAATGTTTATTCTTCCACTTTCTTTCACGGTGTATCATAAATAAAGTCTTATGTATAGTTTTATGTCTGCAGTTTGTCTTAACTTACTATTTATTGTTATTTTTATTTCTTGTGTTTATGCAGCTGTAAATTCACACGGACTGCATATTTAATTTGTTTATATTTTTGTGTGCATGTTAATCCTGTTGAGTGTAGTAAAATAAATGTTCTTTATAGGGGGCACTTTACAGAGATGTAGAAGTGACAGTTGGAACATATAATAAAATAGTTTTGATGGACAGTATTCTTGATGTAAATACATTTATCAATATTTATGGACAAAGATAGTGAAAGCTCCTTGCAAGAACAATGTATGGGCCCTATCTCTTAATAGGTCATCATCCAACAGACCTCCTAGGACTCCAGTTTTTGTATAACCTGCATCTGCAAAGGGTGCACCTCATTTAAGACAAGGTGCACACCTCTTCATAAATCAGGCGCACCTTCGGCAAGACTGTGCGCCTGCATTGATGTTAAATGGCATAAAAGATAATAAATCTAATCTACTGTCCATGCGACTTTCCCATCCATGAAAGTGGCATGGATGACACAAAACAGGAAAAAGTCACAATATTTGGGCAAAAAAATTGTGACTTTTTAATACGTTTTTAATACATTTTTAAGAGTCCACACATATGTCTTCTTTCAGACACAGAAAAAATAATTCACAAAATAGCATAGAATACTTTATAAATACCATCTGAAAATTAGTTATTCTAGGTCTCAGTGTAGAACACATTAGCTATAAACAGAACAGTAGGTCAATACAAAGCACATAACATAATCATATAGAGTAATGAAATAATAATGAACAGTAGAACAATAGATCACCACCTTCTAGGACATCCCCTGTTAACAGAACTGTTAAAGAGTGAGATTGTTGAGGGAATGAATGAGCTTCTGAACCATTCATTTCCACAATGTAACTATATGAGCCTTTCACTGAAGGAACTCTTCTGGCTGAGGAGGACTTGGTTAAGAGGACACGATGGACTGTCTATAATGGCTTTGATTTTCCTTAAAGTTCTCTGCTGCAGACAGACCTCCCATCTGTCCAGCCGATGGGCCACCACAGAGCTAGCCCTTTTAATCAATATAATGCCTATGTATAAAATATATTTTAGGAACCTTTTCATTAAATCTATGCTACTGGATTTTTTTTTTTTTTTTTTATAATTAACATTTTATTTATCAGTTCTGAGAGAGCCCTCTGAGCCGCAGTTCGCTTATGCTGACTTTCCAGGGTTGCAATTCGGGCAAGTAGGTCATCAATTTTTTTGGTACGTTTTTTTCTTAACGTGAGAACTCAGACTAATGAATACCCCTCTGATCACGGATTTGTGGGCTTCCCAAATAACACAAGGCTGTACGTCAGGTGTAGTGTTTTCATTGAAATAGTCAGTGAGAGCTTTAGAAACAGCTTGACGAGAGTCGTGGGAGCAGAGCAGGGTCTCATTTAGTCTCCAATCATAGCTACGGGGTGGGAGGGATGAAATTTGTAGTTGTACAGTGATGGGGGCGTGGTCAGAGATAGTGATAGAGCCAATGGTGGGAAAGGAGGATAAAGTTAGCTGGTTCTGGGGCAGGAAGATGTAGTCCAGACGCTGGTATGATTTGTGTGGGTTAGAATAAAACGTATGGTCCTTAACATCGGGATTAAAGGCCCTCCATACATCTACAAGATGCATAGAGGAGAGATGCTTGGCGAGTTTACTAAGGGCAGTGAAGCTATGTGAAGATGTGCCAGTGGAGGTGTCCTGGAGGGGCTGAAGGGCAATGTTAATATCACCACCCAACACTACAAGACCCTCTGCAAACATAGAAAATCTGTCTAGAGTATCGAGTAGCTATGTAAGTTGGCCAACATTTGGTGCGTATACATTGCCAGGGTATTGGCAATGTAACCTTTAAGAAACAGGTATCTGCCCTGGTCATCACTCAAGCGAGCAACCACAGAGAAGGGAACGTCCGATTTAAAGGCAATACTAACTCCATTCTTCTTCGCAGCAGTATCACACGAGTGAAACCAGGCAGAGTAAGGAGATTTGGGTAGGTTAGGTACTTTACCTGTAGGGAAGTGTGTCTCTTGGAGGAGCAGGATAGAGGATTGTGATCTTTTAAGAGCGTTGAGTACCTGGGAGCGCTTGGTGGGAGAGTTGAGACCCTTGACGTTCCATGACATGAACTTAACACAAGACATAGACAACAGTGAACAATAAACTGATAAATACTAATAAGTATGTAAAACAAACGCTATAGTGAGGCATTCAAATTTAAACGATTATATATAATGCACTGAGCTACAGTGCCGTATCGTGGGGGGGTGGTAGAGCAGGGAGGTCGGCCCGAAGAGCCGGTAACAGAATCGCTACGGAAGCAAAGGGCGTTATAAACTCTTTTAGGAGGTAAAGGCAAACAATATGTAAACTGTATGCGAACTAGGCCCATCCCCGGCTACGGGGCAGCACGCGTGAAAAACAACATTATAACAAGTAATGAATCGCGGTCATAGGTCAGATAGTACAAAGGATATAAAATATTTAGAACATCACGAGAGATAATTCAGTCCTGTTCCACAGGTGCCCTCTTCCTCTGGTGTTTAGATTTCGGACGTTTCCAGGCTTCCACTTTAGGAAGATCGGGTAGAGAGGCAATGTCTGTGAAAGTAAGCCATGATGGAATGGTGGCTGGATCCAATTCCAGAGGCGGACACACAGCAAACAGGTCGTTTGGATGCCGGATATTGTACAAACGTCCACTGAAGTTGTAGGAGATCCCGAAGGGAAATAGCCATTTATACGGTATCTTAAGTGTCCGAAGACGGTCTGTGAGTAACTTCATCTGTCGTCTTTTAGCCAGGGACACCGGGGAGATGTCCTGAAAGAATGTAATCCTATGTCCTTCATAGGTGAAGTCCGGGGTTATGCGGGTTTTCTGCAAAATCGCCTCTTTTACTGGGAAGGACAGCAGTTTGCAGACGATGTCCCTGGGAGGTTCCCCTTCCTTAGGCTTCGGGCGCAAAGCCCTATGGGCTCGTTCAAGTTGGACATCTGATGACAGATCGCCCTCCAATACTGATTCCAGGAGTCTCTTTGTGAAGGTCATGGTTTCAGAGGGCAGGAAGTTCTCTGGCACACCTCTGATACGCAGATTATTCCGCCTACCCCTGTTGTCCTGATCCTCCAGATAGGAGTGCAGAGAGTTCAGGTGGGCCTGGCAAGCCGTAAATGCCATAGTAGTGGCTTCGCCATGTTCCAGGAGCGAAGTCTGTGTTTCCTCTAGGTGCTCGACTCTGGAACCAATGCCCCGGACATCTTGTTTAATATCTGCTAGCTCTTTCATGACCGGTTGCAAAGTTTTCTCAAGTAGCTTCTGCAGTCCCTTGGAGGAAATGGTGACCATGGAGGTGGAGGCGGAATCTGATATGTTTCCGTCATCTATGGTGCTTTCTGCGTCGGACGCCTCTGCAGGGTCAGGGGCAATTAGAAAGCGTCTTGCTGCTGATGTGGAATTGGGTGGTGTGCGCTTCTCGAGAAATTTGTCTATTTCCGCTTGGGACCTCCTTGAGTGTTTCGGTGTAGCTCGTGTGTCTACGGGCTTATTCTGACCAATTTTGACCATGATGCAGCTATCAGGATATGCTGGCCCACACCGGGAAAGAGCACAATCAGGCTGGGTTAGGAAGACATAGTAAGATCTAAGGGACCCTAGTAAGAAGTGGCAGGCACTCGAGGGTTAACTCACCACCCGAGTGGAGGATCCGCGTCACACAGGGCTGCTGGTAGCTTAGAAGACAAATTTGGGGTCCAGGTGTAACAGAGAGAGGCTTGGTCTTACGGTGAAAATATGAAGGCCCCAAGATGGCCGCCTCTCGTTGTGAGAGTGGCTTTAGGCCCCAGGCTCCAGACACTCCTCGGCGTCGGTCAGAGTGCGGAGGAAGAGCAGGAGGAATCACCCACGCAGATGGAGAAGCCTAGCAGTGTGGACGGTGGAGTCGCCAAGGAGCCAGCTGGTAGCGGGCGGTCCCGTTCAGGCTGGTCCGCGGCGGTAGAGCAGGCCCCAAGACGGCGGCTCTCGGCGCAGGGAGTGCAGTAGGCCGCAAACCCTGGATGTCCTGCAAATGCAGCGGGAGCTATCGGCGGTATCAGCGGCGGTGAGAGGTGAGAGCCAGGAGACACTAGGCGGTCTGGCCTTGCTAGTGCCGCGGAGGCTCCTGAATCCAAGAAGGCAGGCCTCTGTGGGGAAGGGAAGGTAGGCCTCAAACCGGAGCAGCCGGCACGAAGCTCCTAATCATAGCCAAAAGCACCCTAGATGTACTTAACAGGGCCTGGGGGAATGCCCAAGGGTGTTTGAAGTCAGTAGAGGCTAGGGTGGCAAGGATGATGATCAGTTTAGGTGAAATACACAGGAGAGCACCAGAGTACACGTCCAGCCACTCTGCCGGCTAGCCACGCCCCCTATGCTACTGGATTTTAAGAGTCCACTCATTCTGAGGGTCTAGGTTTATTTTCTTAAACCTTTAGGATGGGGCCCCACGTGGTGTAAACGCTGCGGCAAAAACCGCAGCATTCTCATCCACGCATTGCAAAAAAATACCCACAGCGGAAATGCTGCAATTTCCAAACCCATTGCAGCATTTCAATTATACCTACGTAAATGCTAGCGGTTTCCCTATAGGAATAATTGAAGCAAAAAGTCTGCAGTGGAAAACTCTGTGGACTTTCTGTGAAAGCGCTGCGGGAAAAAAACTCAATGATATGTGGGGCCTTAGCCTTAATGTAGTATTTCACTACAAAGGTATAAACTTGTAACAATGTGGTCTGTCCTACTGGTAATGTTGCTGTTAGGGTAAATTAGAGCAGGATAGCTAGTACTTAGAGTCAGGTAACACAGAATCTATGTGTACAAACCATGTGTGAAATGTTTCATTAGGGCCGGGGCCTCACATGGCGGAAACGCCGCGGAAAAAACGCGGTGTTTTACAGTCACAGCAAGGTGGATGGGATTCTAGCAAATCCCATCCCCACTTTGCGATAAAATATGCGCAGCTGACACGTTGTGATTTCCAAGACCATAGTTTTGGAAATCGCAGCATGTCAATTATACCTACCGAAACGCCGGTGGTTTCCCTATAGGTATAATGGAAGCAGAAAGAGGAAACCTCTGCGAACTTACTGTGCAAAGCACTGTGGGACAAACTGCGATGCGTCATGGGGCCTTAGCCTAAAACTGCACATCATTTCTGTAACTCAGCATTACAATTTCTTATTGGATTTTTGTTAGTTGTTGATTTGCACTTTATTTAAACTCAAATACAATGAGGATTGACAAGTCATGAATTATCGTTTCCTAAATGACATAAAAATTTAAGAGCAAAAAAATAAAACTTTTCAAATTGTTGGCAAAAACACCTATAAATCATATACCTGTCATTATAACTACTATAGGTATTAAAAAGCAAAACTGCCTCCAGTACAATGATACTAAATATGTGTATGTTGTTCATGTATTACTTGTAGAAACACTAAATGGATGTATTCAAATCCCTAAAAATAAAAAATTTGGTAACTTTCTGCTAGACTTGGTGCTTCAGATAATTATATTGTCTAATAGGGCTGCTACTAGAGATATAAACATAAACAAGTACTCACCTCTCCCTGTGCCTCTGTTTGCAGCTGCAGTAGCTCTGTTGGTTTGTATACAGGTCCTGTGCTATTTATAGGACGGGACTGCTTCAGCCAATCACAGACCTCAGTGAGCACCCGTCATGCAGTTTGCGAAGAGGCCACTGCTGAGACCTGTGATTGGCTAAAGTGCTCCCCTAGCACAAACAGGATGTCACTGGTGACGTCAGCCAGGAGACCTGTATAAAGGCAATGAAGCGGACGCTGCTGAAAACGGAGGCACAGGGAGAGGTAAGTACTCGTTTCTTAAGTTTATTTCCCCAGTAGTAGCAGTACTAAATTGTAAAAATATGAACCTGACAACCACTTTAAGCTACAGTGGGTACGGAAAGTATTTAGACCCCTTTAAATTTTTCATTCTTCGTTTCATTGCATTGTTTTTTTCATTTCATTGTTTAATTGCCACATTTGAAGTTGGGAAAGCATTTTTTCCCCTAGTATGGGGTAATTGTCATCCGCCGTCAGGAGCAACACTTTAGGCTTATCGTTTGATTTCATGGAGCTTTTTATTTTTTTATGATAATCAATAATGTAACTATATGTAACTAGGGTTTCCTATAATGCATAATACAACTCACCATGAAGCCTCTACATGAAGAATCCATTTTTCTGTCTACCTTGGTTTTTGTTTGTATGTTTTTGGTTTTTTTTATTATTTTTATTATTATTGTATCTTGAGATAATAATAATAATAATAATCTATTTTATACTTTAATATTTTATATGCGATTACCTGGGCAATATACGTTTATTACCTTGTTTATGAGACCTTACTTAAAGTTAGGTCTCTGTTCACACCACCTGTTTTCCTGGTCCAGTAAATGTCCAATCTTAATCTATCGTAACTAAACAGCCTTTTTGTGTGCTAATTACAGAGCAAATTTTCCAGCATTACGATGCAAAAAGTTTTAAACACCTTCCACAATTCCAGTGGGCGGCATCTCTTTTCTCCCTACTCACTACCCGGTAGATGCTACCAGATTGGTGATCTGTCCCCTCTCACTACCCGCCGCTGTGTCTGTACTTGTGGCGGGTAGTGAGAGGGACAGATCACCAATCTGGCAGCGTCTACCTGGTTGACAAATGAGGGGGCTCCCTCTATTAGGCATCAGCACACTTGCAAACACGACCACGGGTTTGTGCCAGAGGCATGGCCTAATACACTGCCTGTGGGCTCAGCATTAACTGTATAATACACTGCACTACATAAGAAGTGCAATGTATTACGTAAGCGATCAAAAGATTGCAATTTGAGGTCCCTTTAGTGGGACTAAAAATAGTGTAAAAAATAATTGAGGTTTAATTTTAAAAAATAATCACCCATCCCAAAACGTAATAAAAAATATATAATACATATATTGAGTATTGCCACATGACCCGAGCAATACAACTGTAATTTTCCCAGCACAGTGAAAGTAGTTAGAAAAAAATCAAAAATACAATGCCAAAATTGCCATTGTTGAATGTTAGTCAGACACTGGAAAAAAAACTTATTATTATGCCCAGAAAGGCATAAATTAAAATCTGATCTTCTCACAAAAAGAAACAAACAAAAAACGCACATTCTATTGGGAAAAAAAAAATTAAGTTATTAGGAAAGTGTATTTTACTTTGCAAAAAAAAAACAAAAAACAAATTTAGTATCAATACAGAGAATACATGTATCATGTTATTTAAGCTGTATGGTTAACGGTGCATTTATAGCAGAAAATGTCAATGGTGGAATTGCAGTTTTTTCTATTCTCTTTCAAAAGTTAATACAGTTATTCAGTGAGATACAGGTATAAGAATCCCAAATTGGTGCCATTAAACACTATGGATGGAAAAATAAAAAAAAGTTCTTGATATGCAATGATGGAAAAATGCAAAATATGGATTGTCATAAAGACCCAAAACAGGCTGGTCACTAAGAGGTTAATACACATATTTGGCTACTAGAGGCTATGCCACTTGTTCCCAGTGTTGGTCATATGCCCTAACACTGGCATTTGCAGAACTGTCAGTATTACAGCAAGGATGCAAAACTCAAGTTTGGTGGTAGCTATGGGGTTCATTGCTTGCATTTCCCTTACAGAATATGTATCTTTTGACATCTTTAATAGGTAATATGCATGCTCCAGGAGGTTCAGTCAAGTGTAGCTGACCCAATTGGCAGAGCCACAATATATACAGTGGGTATGGAAAGTATTCAGACCCCTTTAAATTTTTCATTCTTTGTTTCATTGCAGCCATTTGCTAAAAGCAAAAAAGTTCATTTTATTTCTCATTAATATACACTCAGCACCCCATCGTGACAGAAAAAAAAATGAAATGTAGATATTTTTGCAAATTTATTAAAAAATAAAAACTGAAATATCACATGGTCATAAATATTCAGACCCTTTGCTCAGTATTGAGAAGAAGCACCCTTTTTAGCTAGTACAGCCATGAGTCTTCTTGGGAATGATGCAACAAGTTTTTCCACATCTGGATTTGGGGATCCTCTGCCATTCTTCCTTGCAGATCCTCTCCAGTTCCGTCAGGTTGGATGGTGAACATTGGTGGACAACCATTTTCAGGTCTCTTCAGAGATGCTCAATTGGGTTGAGGTCAGGGCTCTGGCTGGGCCAGTCAAGAATGGTCACAGAGTTGTTCCGAAGCCACTCCTTTGTTATTTTAGCTGTGTGCTTAGGGTCATTGTCTTGTTGGAAGGTGAACCTCCAGCCCAGAGCACTCTGGAAGAGGTTTTCTTCTAGGATATATCAGTACTTGGCCACATTCATCTTTCCTTCAATTGCAACCAGTTGTCCTATCCCTGCAGCTGAAAAACACCCCCATAGCATGTTGCTGCCACCACCATGTTTCACTGTTGGGATTGTATTGGGTAGGTGATGAGCAGTGCCTGGTTTTCTCCACACATACCGCTTAGAATTAAAAGTTCAATCTTCGTCTCCACAGACCAGAGAATCTTATTTCTCATAGTCTGGGAGTCTTTCATGTGTTTTTTGGCAATCTCTATGCGGGCTTTCATATGTCTTGCACTGAGGAGAGGCTTCCTTCGGGCCACTCTGCCATAAAGCCCCGACTGGTGGAGGGCTGCAGTTGACTTTGTGGAACTTTCTCCCATCTCCCTACTGCATCTCTGGAGCTCAGCCACAGTGATCTTTGGGTTCTTCTTTACCTCTCTCACCAAGACTCTTCTCCCATGATTGCTCAGTTTGGCTGGACGGCCAGGTCTAGGAAGAGTTCTGGTCGTCCCAAACTTCTTCCATTTAAGGATTATGGAGGCCACTGTGCTCTTAGGAATCTTGAGTGCTGCAGAAATTCTTTTGTAACCTTGGCCAGATCTGTACCTTGCCACAATTCTGTCTCTGAGCTCCTTGGGCAGTTCCTTTGACCTCATGATTCTCATTTGCTCTGACATGCACTGTGAGCTGTGAGGTCTTATATAGACAGGTGTGTGCCTTTCCTAATCAAGTCCAATCAGTTTAAACACAGCTGGACTCCAATGAAGGAGTAGAACCATCTCAAGGAGGATCAGAAGGAAATGTGAGTTAAATATGAGTGTCACACCAAAGGGTCTGAATACTTATGACCATGTGATATTTCAGTTTTTCTTTTTTAATAAATTTGCAAAAATATCTACATTTCTGGGTTTTTTTCTGTCAAGATGGGGTGCTGAGTATACATTAATGAGAAATAAAATTAACTTTTTTGCTTTTAGCAAATGGCTGCATTGAAACAAAGAGTGAAAAATGTAAAGGGGTCTGAATACTTTCCGTACCCACTGTATTTGTTTGTTGTCAGTGAAATGTTGTTTACTTTCATAGGCAGAAAACTCATGCATGTCCAGTGTTGCTCTATGTCTGGCCATACACAATAGAAAGGTGTCAACTGAACCTGCTCTGATTTCAGGGGCTCAGGCCAATCATCTGGTGTATATAGGAGCCGCCCGACTCTTCCCCATGCTAGCCGATGTCAGAAAAGAGAAGATTTGGAAAGGTAAACTACTCTATCCTTTTGTTCTCAGGAAGATAAGCCCGGTATGGCATTGGTATTCTCTCCCAGTTTAGTTTAGTTCATAAGCAATGGGTGCAGTGGGATTCGGGGGAAATAGCTGAACAAGCTAAAGTTTTACCTAATATTTTTTTGACAATTGTACCCAGTCTAGGCAAGTCTGTGAGCTAAGCAGCCAGGTCTCCAGAATGATACTTTGTAGCAAACTGCTAGAAAGATTTGTGTAATCTGATGATTATTGAGCATTACCTAGACTGCATAGTATTGCATACATTTCTCACCTATCAGCAGGACTAGGTATGTGGCAGACTTGCTATCACAAGAGTATGGACAAATATCTTAAAATGCATTGCTCCACAAACTACAAAAACATTCACAAAAATAAAGATGTTCAATCACCCTTGGCACCAGACCCTCAACATACTAACATGCCTGTTACTCTTTTCACCATATGATGAGAGCTATAGCTGCCATAGACACCCAGCTTATCTGCTTCTAGGCCTTTATCAACCTCACATAGCTGAACACAACAGCCCAATCTTAAGATCAAAATCATAGAAAAATGACCTCCTACTAATCAATAGATGATGACAGTTAAATCATTGCAATCCCACAACTTCAACAACCAATAGAATTAATTTTCAAACATGGCCTTCCACAGGAGGAAAAGGTGAAATGACCCCCATTCTAGTGATCAATCCATGCACTTGTTTGCTTACCAATCTAACATTCTTCTCACACATACATATACCGCCATGTCCAATAAGTGTTGGCAAACCTGAAATTTTTCCAGAAAATTAAGTATTTCTCCCAGAAAATTATTGCATCCAGACTCATTGCTGGCCACTTCAGAGCTCTCCAGCACACTGTTTCCATCCATTTCCATACATTTTTGAAGTATGTTTGGGATCATTGTCCTGCTGGAAGACCCATGACCTCGGACACAAACTCAGCTTTCTCACAATGTCCTACACTACGACCCAAAATCCTTTGGTAATCTTCAGATTTCATGATGCCTTGCAACACAGTCAAGGCACCCAATTCCAGAGGCAGCAAAACAACCCCAAAACATCTTTGAACCTCCACCATATTTGACTGTTGGTTCTGTGTTCTTTTCTTTGTAGGCCTCATTCCATTTTCGGTAAACAGTAGAATGATGTGCTTTACCAGTGAGGATATGGTCCGAGGAGAGTGATGAGGCTCTGAGGGATTGTTTTGACACAACCGCATGGGAAGTTCTGCAGGATTTTTATGGAGAAGATATAGAAGGACTCACACACTGTATAACGGACTACATTAATTTTTGTGTGGACAACACAGTACCCACAAAAGTGGTGAGGTGCTTCTCCAACAACAAACCATGGATTAACTCTGATATAAAAACACTACTTAAGGAGAAAAAGATGGCATTTAGGACAAGAGATAAGGAGGGGTTGAGGGAAGTACAGAAGGAACTGAGGCATCAAATCAGGCAGGGAAAAGCCAGTTATAAGGAAAAAATGGAAAAGCAAATGGAAAGAAAAGACATAAGGGGGGTCTGGGAGGGGCTTAAGTCAATTTCTGGTCATAAACAGTCTGTCTGCCAGATTGAGGCAGATGTTAATTGGCTTAATGAACTAAACCTATTCTTCAACAGATTTGATCACACACCAGCTGCTCCCACCCCAGTATGTCCTTCAGCTCCCCCCACCACAATGACTTAACCCCATGCGGCTACTTCCCAACAGACCAGTAAATCCAGAAATCCGTCTTTATCTGACCACAGTCTGACCTTCACACGGGCCCAGGTGAGGAAGGAGATGAAAAAGATCAAGGCGAGGAAAGCCGCAGGGCCAGATGACATCAGTGCAAGGCTAATTAAGACTTGTGGGGACCAGCTGTGTGGTATAATTACCATATATGCATAATATGAGCCTGAGGCAGGAAATAGTCCCTAAATTATGGAAATCTTCTTGTGTGGTACCAGTTCCAAAGAAACCTCACCCTATGGACCTCAACGACTACAGACCTGTAGCACTGACATCCCACCTGATGAAGATCTTAGAGAGATTGGTTCTCACACATCTCCGCCCTCTAGTGAGCCCCGCTATGGACCCCCTTCAGTTTGCTTATCGGCCGGGCATTGGGGTAGATGATGCCATCATCCATCTTCTGCACAGGGCTCTGTCTCACCTGGAGAAACCAGGGAACACGGTGAGAATAATGTTCTTTGATTTCTCCAGTGCTTTTAACACCATACAGCCCAGGTTATTGAGGGACAAGCTGGGCCTTGCTGGAGTGGACCACCACCTCTCCAACTGGATCCTAGACTACCTCACAAATCGACCTCAAGACGTGAGAGCCTCAGGGTACGGTTCTCGCCCCTTTCCTCTTCACACTGTACACTGCAGATTTTAGGTGCAACTCATCTAGTTGCTACCTACAGAAGTATTCTGACGACTCTGCAATAGTAGGCCTCATCACAGACGATGATGACATGGAGTACAGAGAACTGAACCGGGATTTTGTGGACTGGTGCCACCGGAACCACCTGAAGATTAACGCGGGGAAGACCAAGGAGATGCTGGTGGACTTCCGTAAAAGCAGATGCCCTCCTAAACCAGTGGACATCCTGGGGACGGGCATCGAGATTGTGAACACCTATAAGTACCTGGGTTTGCTCCTTAATAATAAGCTGGACTGGGCAGATCATATGGAGGTCCTGTACAGGAAGGGCCACAGCAGGCTCTACCTGCTTAGGAAGCTGAGAGCCTTTGGAATCCGGGGGGCACTTCTTAGAACTTTCTTCAACTCGGTAGTGGCATCAGCCATCTTCTTTGGAGTGGCCTGCTGGGGGAGCAGTATATCAACCAGGGACAGAAATAAACTTGACAAGCTGATTAGAAGGGCCAGCTCTGTCCTGGGGAGCCCACTGGTGGGTGACAGAAGGATACTGTCCGTGGTGAGTTCCATGCCGGAGAAGAAGTCCCATCCCATGCATGAGACTGTGATCGCGCTGGGCAGTACTGTCAGTGACCGACTGCTCCACCCTAAGTGTGAGAAGGAGTGCTATCGGAAGTCTTTCCTCCCCACCGCGGTTAGGCTGTACAACCAACACCGACCTAAGCGGAGATAATTACACACAGAGAACTGAAATATCTCTCTGCCTGTTAAATCCCCCCCATCCTCTGCTACGTCCTATCTGTCTGTCTGCTATTAATGTAATGCCTCTCACCTTGGAACATTCCTGTACATGTTGTATTTGTATTTGTATCTGCTTATCTTTGCTGCTGTAACACACTGAATTTCCCCATTGTGGGACTATTAAAGGACTATTATTATTATATTATTATTATATTGATCTCATCTATCCACAAGATGTTTTCCCAGAAGGATTTTGGCTTACTCACGTATATTTTGGCAAATTGCAGTCTAGCTTTTTTATGTCTCGGTGTTCGCAGTTGGGTCCTCCTGGGTCTCCTGTTATAGCTTTTCATTTCATTCAAATGTTGACGGATAGTTTGCGCTGATGCTGAAGCACCCTGAGCCTGCAGGACAGCTTGAATGTCTTTGGAACTTGATTGGGGGTACTTATCCACCATGCGGACAATCCTGCGTTACAACCTTTCATTAATTTCTATCTTCCGTCCACGTTCAGAGAGATTAGCTACAGTGCCATGAGTTGTAAACTTATTGATTATATTGTGCACCGTGGACAAAGGAACATCAAGATCTCTGGAGATGAACTTGTAACCTTGAGATTGTTGATATTTTTCCACAATTTTGGTTCTCAAGTCCTCAGACAGTTCTCTTCTCCTCTTTCTGTTCTCCATGCTTAGTGTGGCACACACAGACAAGTGTGGCACACACAATGCAAAGACTGAGTCAACTTCTCTCCTTTTTATCTGGTGTCAGGTGTGATTTTTATATTGCCCATACCTGTTACTTGCCACAGGTGAGTTTGAACGAGCATCACATGCTTAAAACAAAGTTATTTACCCGCAATTTTGAAAAGATGGTACCAATGCTCCCAAAAGAAAAGGAAACTTATCTGAGGCATATAACTCATACTTAGAGTTCAGAATCTGTCACACAGATTATTGGAAGTTTAACCCCTTGCTGACATCCACTGTAATAATATGGCAGTTGTCAGCACTTTAAATATGGCGCCTGCTCAGGCTCATGTACTTTCTGATATACTGCAATACAGTAGTATTACAGTTAATTGTACTGGTTATCTGTCCCTTAGGAGGAAAAAAAAAAGCAAAATGATTGAACAGTTTTCTTACCGTTTCTCCTCCCCCAAAAAATTTAATAAAAAGCTATAAGTTATCAAAATGACAGTCATTCACCAAAAGTACAACTTGCCCCGCAAAAAGAAGACACCCTACACAACTCCATACACGTAAATGTAAAAAAGTTATGGGTGTCAGAAATAATTTTATTTTTCAAATATTTGGATCTTTGCTAAGGTGTTAAAACATAACAAAAACTATGTACATTTAGCATCTCCAAAATCGTACTGATGTACAGAATATAGATTTGAACTACACAATGAACATTGTAAAACTAAAACCAACAGAAAATGGTGCAAATGCCTTTTTTTTTTCTAATTACACCTAATTCTGAATTTTTCCAGCTTCCCAGTACATTGCAAAATATATTAATTGGTACCACTATGAAGTACGATTTGTCCCCCCAAAAATAGGCCCTTATATAGCTCTGTGAATGGAAAAATAGTTATGGCTTTTGGAAGGTGGGGAGAAAAAAAAAACAAAAAATGTCTTTATCTGGAAACGGAAGACTTTGTGGGCATTTACTAAAGAACATTGTCTGAAAAAAAAAGTCTATTATTTTTACTGACCACCATGTAATGCTACAATTTCCCTGTGGACTTTGCAGGAATATGCTTGTCTAGGTTAGCCCTCACCTGCAGAAAGCAGTTGAGCACTTGAAATAATAGAAGTGGCACCAGCTGAACACTACAAGTGACATAACTTGGTTAGCCAGACTTGTGATTTGAAACACCATGTTTAAGGTCTCTTAAATGCTAAGGCCCCACGTAGCGGGCCGCAGCAAAAAAGTGCTGCTGGAAAAACAGCGGGAGCAACGCATCGCAGGTTTTTCCCGCACCGCTTTTCACAGTCCGCAGAGGAAATCTTTCTGCTTCCATTATATATATAGGGAAACCGCCAGCATTTCCACAGGTATAATTGACATGCTGTAATTTCCAAAAGCGCAACATTTTTGGAAATCGCAGAATTTCCGTATTTTTCTGCAATGTGCAATTCTAGGGAATCCCATCCACTTCGCAATAACTATAAAACACCACAGTTTTTGCTGCGGTATTTATGCCACGTGGTGCCCCGGCCTAAAACTTGGGCAGAAAACAGACAAAGCCTATCTGTGGCTAACTTAGAGAAAAATGGTTGGAATCATTTATAAAGTTCCAATCCTATGTAAATACAAGCCCACAACATAACTGTTTCTGGGAGAACAAAGAAACTGTTTTCATCTCTTAAGTTTCTTTAGAAGATACAGTATATGACCTACTGGTAAGAAACTTGGGAGAACATAAAAAGCTGTGTCAATTGGTTCATGATTGATCTGGTTTGATTTTGGGTTAAAAACAATTTTTTGACAAAAAATTTACATACAAGGCAACAGAATATCTACCACACATATAAGGGCATAATAATTACAGAACCCACCAAAGCTGAAACAACATAATATGCTAAAAATATTCATATTCAGTGTCGGACCAGCAAAATTCATTTTGGGGGCCCACTATAAAGCAACATACACATATTACCTAATACTTGTTGACAAATTACTTGTTTCTGACTTGGGGTTCAGTCAGTAGCCTGTTTTATGGCTCTTGCCTTGAACTAGGGCCTTCTTATCTCTGGGAGTGAGGAATATGTTCCTCCATAGCAGCAGATCTCAAGCAGCAACAAGATGCTGCAAGATGATCGTGACTCCTGCAGTGTGATTTAGAAGTTGGGGCCCAGAAAAGAAGGATACTGGTTGGTCTGTATCTATCTGCACCTAGATGTCATCTCAGCTAGCTAAGCCATCCACCATATAAAAATAAACAGGGTAGTTTCTTAAATAATCTGCCTAATATATTATACTGAAGCATAGCCTGGATGAGTGGCATATGTGTATGTGTATGAAGTACAAACAGTATACTGCGTCAGGGTCCGACGGGTGGATTCACCTGTCCACCTGTGGACCAGTCCAAGTCTGTTGATATGCCACAAATTTTTTTTTTCCTTCATACAAACTTTTAAAAAAGACAAAAATTTTGTGCATAACTATGTGTTAGTGAGAGACAGTGCGAATAAAGGTCAGGGAAAGGTTGGAGGTGTAATGATATGACCTCCAGAGTAAGTGGGCACTGGTAAATTATTGAGAATTAGCTAGAAAAGTCAAATTTCAACTGAAAATAGGGACATCTTGTAGAAGTACAGGGTGGAATAAAGAAGGATCTACTTGGTTAGTGGGGAATCGTTGAATAGTGAATTTCTATTTAAGCTAACAGTATCTAGATAAAGTAGATATTTTCTTGTAAGTACAAACAGTATGAATATCAGGAACGGCATGTAAATAGTGAATCAATTATGTCCTGCATGGACATAGAATCTAAACAACGGAGAAATAAAAGGCATATCAAATATGAACCGTTATGAAAGCAGGTACTGTATGAGCAACCAAACTGGTTTTGTTGAAGGCCTCAAGTTCTCAATTCGCATATTTGACCCCATCATGACATTATTACTTGTCATAACACCATTCTCCATTTAATGCTCTAAAGGAAATCTCACTTGAACAAAGGATACATAGGGTTATTATTTCCCACAGTTTATCAGACAGGTAACCGCCGTCTATTTAATTTGTTCCCTTAACTCAATTTTGTCTCCCTTATGTCAATAATATGTCATCACATTTACAGACCTTCCAATATAGTGATCCCGACATATTTAGTCCCAACATAATACCACTGAACATACTTGTTGCCAGCAGTATTCCACAATGGTTAGTATACCCACAACATGACCAGATTAGTAGACCATCTGACAAGATTACAGTGACAGGGATGTTTTGCCTGCTAATACAGTCAATGTGCTGACCTGGAAATACATATTTATACTTGCTCTTCTTAAAAGCGGTAATGAGGAAATCAACAAGAAGAATCAGAATCCTTTACAATGTCTTTGAAATTCCATAGGCATTGTCATGTTAAAAACGCCATACTTAAAACAAAGGGGTGTGAGTGTGATGTGTTTGGAGACAGTGGGCTCTCCATATTTTTCATCATTTACGCCAGTTTTATGTGTTGGAGTGAGATTTGTCAGATTTATTAAAATGTTCTGGCCTCTTAATAATTTGGGTGTATTGCAGGAGAGCCCATAACCTAGAATATATGGCAGTCAGGGAATGATGTAGATTTCTGGTATAATTTTCTCCAATTTCTTGCATAAGTTATAGGCCTGCATCAGAGGCATAACTAGGGGTTCAGCACAGGGGGGCGAACATGTCCAAGTGGGCCCCTAACTTGGACATGTTCGTATACCGATACTATGAGTATGTGGTGAGCGTATAGTGGTATATAGCGGCTCTACACAGGGATCTGCAGATGATTTAGGTGAATAAAGGGCAGTAACATTTAGTGACTTACCGGTGACGTTTCTGACTAATCCTTCACATTTCCCATCTCTTTCATCTGGACTGCCATGACCACTTCTTTCAGTCTCTGTAGAGTTTGCAACACAGACATCTTTGGCTCCTTACTTTTCCAGGCACCTGATCCATATAGTCCTCACCTACACAAAGCCCCCATCCTGCTGCTACCCCCAATTATAAAATATATAATATACCCCCCATAATGAATAATACCCCCAAGTGCATCTTTAAATTAATAACTTCCCTGTGCACCCCTTTAAATAGTTCCCCTTATTAATAATGCCTCAGGTGTTTCCTAATTAAAAAATTATTGGAGTTCCAATACCGGGGACCCCGAGGATCAGCTGTTTTAATGAACCGTGGTACCTGCGTAAGCACTGTGACACCTTCTCTGTTTACATAGTGTCATTATTTTCATAGCGGCCATGTAATGTAACTACAGCCTCGTCCTATACACGTCTATGTGACAAGACTGGAATGACATCACATGGTCACTATAAACAGTCGGCGTATGATATAAACAGGCGCCATAGCCCCTTCATACAGCTGATCAGTGGGGAATCACTTATCTCTTATTGGTGATTTATTCTGAGGATAGCTCATCAATAAAAATGAGCTGGAAAACACCTTAAGGCCAAGGCCCCACGTTGCGTCCAACAGCAAAAAACAGCTGTGGGAAAAACCGCGGCGGCGACGCATCGCGGTTCTTCCTGCAGCACTTTGCACAGAATGTTTGCAGAGGTTTCCTCTGTGGACTTTCTGCTTCAATTATATCTATAGGGAAACCGGTGGCATTTCAATAGGTATAATTGACATGCTGCGATTTCTAAAACTGCGACTGTTTTGGAAATTGCAGTGTATCCGCTGCGTGTATTTTACTGCAAAGTGGGGATGGGATGGGGCCCCATGTGGCGAAAACCCACAGAAAAAAACCGTGGCATTCTAGCAAATCCCATCCACACATTGCAGAAAAATACATGCAGCAGACGCACTGCGATTTCCAAAACAGTTGCGGTTTTGGAAATTGCAGCATGTCAATTATACCTATGGAAATTCTGGCGGTTTCCATATAGGTATATTGTAAAACAGAAAGTCCACAGAGGAAACCTCTGCAGACCTTCTGTGAAAAGCGCTGCGGGAAAAACCACAATGTTACCGCCATGGTTTTTCCTGCAGCGCTTTTTTTGCTGCAGCCCTCTACGTGGGGCCTTAGTCTTAATAAAGCCCAAGTGCCACTTTAAATTAATTGACCCTCATATTATGCCCCTGATTCCTCCTGACATGAATACTGCACCTCTAATGATCCCTTATATCAATGACCACCCCCTTATATTCATAATGCCTCCTAATATAAATGATGCCCCTTAATGGCCCCTTATATAAATAACCTCCCCCTTGTATTCATAATATCCTGTAATAACCCTTATATAAATGACCCCCCCTTCGTCATAATGCCCCCTACTGAATCCTCCCTTATAGTTATATTTCCCCCTCCTATCCACCCCTTATACTATTAATATACCCACAACTGCGCTAAAATAAAGAAAAAAAGTCATACTCACCTGCGATGCTGACGAATGTGACATCATCGCGCCGCCCATGCTGAGAAGCAGACATCTGTCTGTGGTCTCGGGGTCTTGTAAACTGCAAGCCTCATGTGACTTGCGGTTTACAATACTGTGAAGTTGCAGGATACGTTTTAACTAGATCGGTGTCTGCAGACACCAATCCAGTTAGAAATAAAGGATGTATTAATGGCGGCCGCGGGGTGGGCCCTAAAAAGTCAGTGGGCCCGGGGCAGCCGCCCCCTCTGCCCCTCCCCGCTAGCTACACCTCTGGCCTGCATAGATTCCCACTCCACTTTGCACACTAGCATATAATGCATGACATATATTGACCCAATTGTGTCCATTGTATTCTACCTCTCTTAGAAAATTAGATGCATGTGCCAGAAGCTCACATCTACACTAGATAGGAGCTTTTCAGAAAAGTGACAGGTGAGTAGCAAAGAGCCAGAAATTTGCAAGTTTTGGTGCAAAATAGGCCATGCGTTAAATTTTTTTTGCCGTAAAGGCTTTAAATTCTTCTCATTTTCCTTAATAGCGCACGAGTTTTGGCATTCAGGCTAAACTGAGTCATTTTTAGTTTATATTGTGTGTTTCCAATAAATCGTGTTCTGACCACATTTGTAAAGCAAGCTTGTTTTAAGAAAATAGTAATAAGTAGCATTTTCAATTCAACTTGAATGACTTATGTCCTGTGATCTGTATCTTCTCTATTATAATGACATATTTATCCAATACATATATTTAATAATCTACTTATGTGATTAACAAGGGTAACACAGCATAAATACCTCTTGTTGAAATTCACTGTTGAACAAGGCAGTCATCTGAAATGTAGACTCATGTCTGTCATCTGATATGTGTTTATGGACAAGTCAGTGAACCCAGTGAACATCTTGGTTTAAAACATTTATGACTACAGTGAAGTTACAAGCCTACGTTTGCTATTTATTTATCTGTATATAAGGTATGTGCAGATTGTTTCTCACATTACACTTGCAAAAATCTATTAAAATATCTGTACATATGTTATACTGCATTGAAACTTTGGTCTATGTCTTTCCCACAGAATGCACCTGTTCTATTGTACCCCGTATCTATGTCATCATGAACTTCAACCAACTATAACACAATATGACATCTTACATACAACCAAAAACTGTTTACGAAAAGTATGCCAAGTCCTAAAGGAGCAGAAAACCTGCTGTATTATACATAGTCCCATAGGAAAAGACATGTGGTCACACAGTTTACTGCAAGGATTGAGAATAAAAGAGCACTTGAAATAAAATCAGCATCAGAAGTAGCATAATAACACAGGCCAAGGACCAGAGAAGAAGCAAAATATGAACACAAGCCAAGGACAAGATTACAATAAAACATTTGAACACAGACTCGACAAAGTCCAATAGGTTAAGCTTAAAATCAGAAGACTATGCATAGAATGAATACTGCATGATGCAGGTTAAAATTCAGAATATAAGTAAGTGAGTATGTGTATATATCGGTCAATATAATATTTTGTGCAATTTGGTGCCAAGTCCACTTGAAAAATCTCGAATTTCCAAAATGTGTTCCATTTCTTAAAGGGGATGTCCAGGCTAAATTTTTAAAGCTTATATATGTTGGGGGCAGTGAAAAAAATAAAAAAAAAATACATACTCACCTGTCCCAGTTGTCGTCCCTCGCCTCCCGGTTCATTTGCTCTCCCGGGTCTCTTCCGGCATTGTGCTGAAGCTGCTGATTGGCCTCAGCAGTCATGTGATTGCTGAGGCCAATCAGCAGCCTCAGCAGGCCTCAGGAAGAGGACCTGTGATGTCACAGGTAGTATACTTCAAAACAAAAATAAAAACAACAACGCCGAGCGGCACATAGCTTAATATTGCTTAAAAAATAAATTGGTTATACATAAATAATCTTGCTGAGGACAAAAGCTAGTCAAATGACTAGAAACTGAAGGCGTGAAACATCTGGGATCATCCACTATTGGTATGGTGAGAGACTATTTAGTAGTACAAAGTGACTGATCCACAATAAAGTGAGTATTCAACTGACTGGGTCTGATGGTAAACAGTACCCCTTCAATTGGTGGGCTCACTACCAGGATAGTTAGTGATATGGACGCTTGTGTAGGTGGGTTCTCACCTTTTAAGGTTGTGCTAAACCACAACTGTCACAGTGGATAGATCCAGTGTATGTTTTCGGTATATGGGAGCCGCGGAAGCTCTAGGCATCAGAATCTCCTGGATCCAGACGGTAAACAGATAATGGATTGGTAGGAGAATCTCCCAAAAAATGAGGTGTGGGGACCACGCTTCACCAAAGATGCTTTATTATACTCAAATAATACAACGCGTGTTGGGGAAATCAAATCCCCTTTATCAAGTGTACATGAGACAGCCTGAGAGAGTAGGCTGTGAGAACTGAAGTAAGTGACATTGAGGCTCTTCGCTGATTGTCCTCAGCAGTCAATCAACAGCTTCAGCACAACACTGGGAGCAGATGACATGGGAGGACACCGGAGCAACGGGGACAGGTGAGTATACTTTTTTTTTTTTTTTTTACACTGCCCCCAGCAGATTTAACCTTTAAAAGGGTTATCCATTTTTGCCTGGACAATCCCTTTAAACTTAATTTTTTTTTCTGTTGTGCCTGATTCCACTGAGAAATGACAATGTATTGTAGCTGTCAGAACATACCCTGGCATCTTCTGATTGGAAAAGCAGGATTATAAAGTGTGGATTTTTAGCAGTCAATCCTGTTTTTTATCTTGAGATAGTGGTATGAGAGGGGTCTAGCAGCTCTTCTCTTCTTCGCATCCATTGTAATATACATGTGATGACCTAAACATACATTTTATAATGGCATTATCAGAGCCATCAGCTATGTAACATGCTTGGCGAGCATTATACAGTACACTTACAGTACCCACTGATCCTTGGCTGGTAAGTTTCATTATTCAGAATATAAGTATATCCTTCTGTACAAGAATTTTAAGCATTTCATTCCAAATCAAGGGCCATTGATATGAAGTCACTCCTCTGTTTTCTGCTCAGCTGTTTCCATTTTACACTGGACTTTTCACATAAGATAAGAACAAAGTGAGGTTGACCATGTTGGGCTTTAGGGTTGTCTCAGTACTGCTGTTCAAGCTCATCCCAGAGAAGTTCAATACAGATGAGCAGGGCTTTATGAAGAGCAGTCAGGTCATTCATGAACTGCTTTGTACATAGGGGCATTGTAATGCTGAAAGAGGAAAAGACAATGCCCAAACTGGTGTTACAGTTCTCTAGAAATGATCATGCCAGAGACTAAACAATGTCATGACAAAACATGGTGTGCTATATAAGACTTGAAAAGGGCACCGATGGCCATAAAGCTGCAATGATCTCATGTTACTAAAATAGATTAATAGACCATTATCAAGGACTTGGATTCTGTGAAACTTTGGCTAGATGTCACTATCTACTCATTCATATCATAAATATAGTTTATATAGATCATATACAGTATGATGTCATATTATAGGCTGGAATAAGCTTACTAATAATTTTTGACTATGTACCTGTCAGATCTCTTAAAGTTTCTTTTCCCAATTCTCTGCTTGAAAAACATTTATGGTCAAAAGCATGATCCAAGAACAGAAATTGCCCAGTAAGACCTCATAGACATTATTGGTTACAAATGACTTGACAGATTCCATAGGCATCAATGTTGGGTATCTTATCGCATCAAGTACTGGCACCAGTCGTTGGGATGTTTCCACTTACTGTATGCATCAGGGCACTTTCTATTGACTGGGTCAGTGTTGAGATTGGAAAGGAATATAAAAGATGTATCTGCTCTCGAGGGCTATATTATGATCTGTGAATTTTCAGAAAACAAAGGACAGATCATTAATCCACATCTGCAATAGACTGAGCTTTGATCCAAATTAACCCTTTTAAGGTCTAGGCAGGAAGACTAGGCCTCAGCTAAAAAAAGAAAAAAAAATAGAATCTTCTAGCACAAGAAGAACATAAACACAGCTTTGCTTAGTTACAGTAAAGACAGCGCAATTAACTCATTATATTCCAAAACAGCTTTAATAGCAAACAGAGACCCCAGCCCCTCCAGCTATAAAGCTGGAGCATGTTATAGTGTGTGCCGCGTGCCTGACACAAAACACTTGCGATAGCCTTTTCTTCCTCAAATAAGATCCTTATAAGCCATCGCTGTGTCTGGTTTTAAGGCTTGCCGCACTTCATATATCATAAGAAAGATAAACAGGGGCTTTCTTTTTTTTATTATTTAAAATGATTTCATTACATGAGGAGAAGGGGGATTTCATAATCTGGAACAGGTGTTTTGGTCCTGCAAGGCACCGAGTGGAATAAAATGACTAGCAATTTGTTTTTGGGGTCGTATTCAATTGTTGATATCAAGCCACAATGTGACATTTCATGGAACACAGATAGTGGTCTGTGTATAATAAAGCTGGCATGCGGTGAACCAGCTACCTTAGCAAGATGGTGATGTCAGATTCTGGCACTACAATTATAAAGACTTTCCAAGGAGAGATACTAGTTTGTGCTATTAATGTAATTGATATAAATAATTAGTTTATGTATTCCATGCAGCTGCAGGTATTATTATTCTATTGCAATAGAGGGATTATTGTTATATTGCTATAGAAAATTTATAGCTATGTAGCTGCACGGAGGATCAGTGGTTAGCACTATTGTCTTGCAGCACTGGAGTCCTAGGTTTGAATCCAGCCAAGACATCTGCAAGAAGTTTGTATGTTCTCCCTGTGCTTGCATGGGTTTCCTACAGGTACTTCAGTTTTCTCCCTCACTCCCAAGGCATACTGATTTGGAATTTAGATTGTGACCCCTATATAACATAGTGTTGCCAATATCTGTAAAGCACTGTGGAATATGTTGGCACTATATAAGTAAGCAAAATAAATAAAAAATATGCAAATAAAGTTAATTCAATTACAGTATATATTATGCATTACAAATACCTTGATCATAGTCCCCCTATATTTTCTATGATATGTATAACTCTTGTAATGGTCAATCAAATTCCTAATACTAAGATGGTACATGGAATATATTTTATTTAGTTTACAATTTTCCAACCATATAGCCATACATCATAATGGGTCACTTTGCCACATCAAGGTGAATCCAAAAATACGCAAACTGATTTACATTCACCTGAATCGGTATTACATTTCACGGCTGACTTACTAAATATTAGTGTTTAGTCTTATTGACACATTGTTTAACTGGGGAGTATGTAGTGCAGTTTAAAACTGGAACACCATTGCTCCAAAAATTGCACTTCTTGCCAATTTTTTTAAATAATAAAAAAAAAACACAAGTAAAGCAATATGTGTTTGGATGATCATAATTTACCACATTTACAATTCTTAATTCACACACAACAAGGCACCCAAAACTCAATGAATTCATACACCCTTGTTGATTTATTCTGTAAAATAGATAAAGACCTATTTCCATGTGCAGAATATGTTTATGATTTGATCTTCATGATTGTAATAATTCTAATTGTATAAATTTATCACCAGAAAATTACATTATAAGCATTTTTTAATCTGGTGAATGTAACTATTTATAAAACCTGTGTCGGTTTTATACTGTGTCGCTTGGGACAAGATCTGCAGAAATTTCCTATCTTCATTAGAATCGGTATCAAATCTTATGTCAGATGTCAACTGTATTATCATTCCAGAGGCCAGGGACAAAAGATGCATGCCATCTTTTCTTGGAGACAATTTTCACTTTTCTTCCCATTATCTCCTCCTCTGCTCCTCATTGCAGCTGCCATAAGGTACACACATCCTGCTGCAGGAAGGATGTGTGTGCTTACAATATAGATACCCATACCATAAAGAAAATAACAAACCAATTATTTCCCTTTAGTTAAAATTAAAATCAAATTTACCACGTGGTTCCTTTAAAGCAGGGATGTGCTACATAAGGTCACAAGATTTAATTTAGATTTGTGGATTAATATAAGTATCACAAGCTCACTGAATTTAGGAAAAAAAATAATAATACATGACTGAGTAAAATAAAATTCTCTGAACTGCAGTAAAAGTCACACTTTTAGTATAGCGCCCTATCAGTCATAAATATCCTTTCTCAACAATTCTTGTAATACATAATTACTATTATGCATAAATGGAAAAGTTCTACAAAACCTTTTTTGGTAGGAAAACTAAGATCAGGTAAATTTTTGCTCAAAAGTTAAAATGCAAAAATGCAACATTCTTGAAAGCAAAAATAGATGACAGTTTCTAGTTCTTAAGCAACACCAATGTTATCACAGCAAAAAAGAAAAATGCAGCAAGACCAGTATATGTTTATGCATTTATTAAACGTGAAAATTTATTAAATTGTTTTGAAAGAAAAAAACAAAACAAAACATGACTTGATCTTCATACATCTGTATTCATTCCCTTCACTTAATGCTTCATTCAGGCACCATTTGCACTGATCACAGCTTCAAGTCTTATTAGTTATCACACTACAAGTTTGGTAAACAAGTATTTGTGATGTTTTTTTCCCATCCGTCTATATTCTGATTGAATGGTCACTGAGGAAGCAGGGGGCATTATGTGGGGTTATGTGAGGGGATACTATATTGTGTGGGGAACTTGAGGGGGAGGGGCCACTTAGGAATCCTTGGAACTGGGCCCACTAATGGTATAGTCCAGCTGATGAGTTTTCTACCTGGTTTTCTACTCATTTATAACATTACAACCAGGGGAGATAATTCAGCATTGGCTTCATAAGAATAGAGAATCTTATATCTTAAGTCTTTTAAGTGCAATTTGACAAACTCTAAGCAGACTTTCAGATGCCTTCGAGGGTCAATTAAAAAGAACGTTGGTTATTGTCACCTGGTGGGTTCAGATTTTTTTCCATTTAAGAATAACTGTTCCTTAGAACCCTCAACTCTTCCCAGATCTGTGAAATTTATGCAATTGGGGGAAAATGTTTCAAAGGTTTACAGACAAACTCTTCAACTTCATGGTTTGGTTGCTGCTCTAACATACAGTATCAACAGGAGGACCTCATATAGATTGGTGTACGCCTTTGAACGAACACAGATTTTCTCTACTACTGACTTAGAGATTTTTTTCTGTATCTGAATTGGTGAAATAATCACTTGAAAAGAATCACAGATTGTCATCTAAAAAAAGCACAGCATATCTTAATAGTATGATCACGTGTTACGAACATCAAATGGCCAAAACACAGCCATGTTACAGACAAAAAATGGGCAGCCATACCAACTGCCACAGAATTCCAGTATTAAAATTCACTGCAAACTGGTTGGTTTTTTGCATGTTTTAAGTTCATAGCTGCATTGTTCTGCAGGTTACCTTACAGATATTAACTAGAAATCAAAAAACAATCAGTTTGTAATAAAATTATGGAATACTGTGGGGCTGGCATGGAAGACCAGTTTTCATGTTTCTAAACCACATCACAACCACGTTTCGGCCATGTCATGATTGTATCATGACCACACTGCATGGTTGTAACTTAAAATGTCTAAGGAATGTACAATTAATGGTAAAATACCAATGCCTCAATGGGCACTGCTAGGGCTCTAAGACGCACAGTCTATCAATATCAATCTCACACATGTACTGTATGTAAATGAATACGGAGCTTCTTATGAGTGGGAATATGTGGAATAAAGTAGTAATCATGGCATTATATTTCCTGTAAATAATCCATTACAGTCAGACTATGTCTAGCCTGAAATGACTGACAAACAGTGTTTCTTTTATACCTTTCTCTCAACATAATTGTACTGACCATAAGCTGTAACATATTGGTATTAAAAGGTTATCCCATCTTGGCAAATCTCTGCCAAGATGAGAATAACTACTTCCAAGTCCTGACCCCTAAGGTGGCACTTATGGGAACAGCCGAGCCTTGCTGCTCTATGCTGTTCTCATAACTCACATAAAGAAGAATGGGATCTAAGGAAACAGCACAGCACATTTAGCTACAATGTTTCCATAACTTATTATTGTTTATTATTATTATTTATTTATAGAGCACTATTAATTTCATGGTGCTGTACAATATTACATTAATTCCATGGTGCTGTACATTTGAGGGTTTACATACAGTACACAAAATATACAAAACAAGTGCAATACTGACAGTGACCAACTGGCACAGGGGGATTGAGGGACCTGCCCACAAGGGCTTACAATCTATGAGGGAAGAGGGATAGAGACAGAAGGTGGGGGTAGAGGCTGTTCAGATGGTGGTATGGTGACAGTAGCGTTATTGGAGGTTGTAGGTCTTCCTGAATAGGTGAGTCTTCAGGGTCTTCTTGAAGCTTGTGATTGTGGGGGACAGTCTTATGTGTCTTGGTAATGAGTTCCAGAGTATGGGGGAAGGAGAAGTCTTGGAGATGGTTGTGTGAAGAGCAGATAAGAGCAGAGCGGAGTTGGGGATCTTTAGAGGATCGGCGGTTATATGGTGACAGGTAGCGGGAGATTAGGTCGGAGATACAGTATATGGAGGGGACAGGTTGTGGATGGATTTGTATGTCAGCGTTAACATTTTGAACTCTATTTGCTGGGCGATGGGTAGCCAGTGGAGGGATTGGCAGAGGGGAGCGGCCGATGAAAAACCGGGAGTGGGGGGCTAGATTAAGCGAGCTGCACAGTTGAAGGTGGACAGGAGGGGGGTGAGAGAATTTGCAGGGAGGCCGTGGAGAAGGGTGTTACTGTAGTCTAAGCGGGAGATTATGAGGGCGTGTAGCTATGAAAACAGTGTACCTCAGCTGTGATACCCTGTTTCTGTAGTTCCCATACTCCTCTGGGAAGAGAGTAGAGCAGCACTGCTTCCAATATGTTGGCACTATATTATCACAAAAAAAATAATAATAATAAGTAAGTGAAGTAAATAATATCTAATGACAATGACATCTCTGTAGGGGTGGGATAGGAGGAGTGGAATGGAGGACTGGCAAGTGAACAGCCAGTCTTGAAGTTGATGTTTTGGAGACAGGAGAAATGGGTAAGGAGTGTATTGAGCTAAGTGACTTTGATAAACCTGAATAGTTATTGCCGAAAAACTGGGTCAGAGCATCTGCAAATGGCAGGCCATGTGGGGTGCTCCTGGAATGTAGTAGTTAGTAACTTACAAAAGAGTTTAGAAAAGGAAGGTCAAACAGTGTACTGGCAACAGGGTCATGATGCATGTTGGGAGGGGAGGCTAGCCTGTTGTTTGTTTGCTGGAGAAGTTAAGCTGCTTATGAAAGTAAGGTATGAGAACAAAAGGTGCATCACAATTTATTTCCTATAAGGTTGGGAAGTCTACAAGATCTATATTCAGAAGGTTGCTTGGAGAGATAATAGTGCTCATATCATGTCTTCATGGCAGGAAACAGTAATAGCTATGAGCTCAGCAATGTGATCACCCACTGCCTCATAAACTTATGGAGTTGGGAGCAATAGCTGTTGGCTAATTGGGCATTCGTCTGTAGGTATCTAAAGTGTATGGCCAGCATATAAAGGATCTGTGACAGGTCTGAAAAGCCTAATGACATACATCATGTAATAGGCGCTGTGATCCTGAGTATTTTGGTGTTTTATTTATCCAATTCCATTCAGCCATTACAAACACATAAGCCCTTTTAGTGTTGACACAAATTAGGGTATACTAGCCAAGGGGCAATAACACTGTGGTTTCTCTGGGGGCGGAGTCTCTGTGTGCAGTATGTCATGCAGTGTTAATTTGCAACACGAAGGGCTTATATCTTTGGAATGGCTGAATGGATTTGGATGAACAAAACATCAAAATGCTCAGGGTGACAGTGCTTATCAAATGATGTATGTTATTCGGCCTTTAAGACCTGGTGACAGGTCCCCTTTAATGGGAGTCTGTCACCAGAACCCAGCATATCAACCTAGTAGCACAGATAGATAGGTTAGGGTCATCTGAGCCTGTGTTTTCCCCTTGTGCCTTCTTTGCCAAGATATCACTATTTTCGTCAATATGCAAGTTAGTTCTTTGGAGCAATGAGGGCATTGCTGCTGCTCCAAAGAGGTAAGCGACACTTCCTTGACTGCTCCAAAGAGCTCATTTACATATTAACAGGAATGGCAATATCTCTGCAATAGAGACACCTGGACTATATGGTATATCCGTGGTTGTTTCATCAGGGGATTACTTAAAGATGGAAATCCAATAGCGGTCACTCTATTCTGCACACACCATAAGGGCTTATGCACACAACAGTGCCATGTCGGTCTATTCAAGTCCATGGAAGGGGTACATATTCACATGACACTTATGCATATAATTCCCATTATAAAACCTATGGATGTCTATGGTTCAATTCATACAACTCAATCTGTGTCCATTTTGACAGACAAAGATAGAGCATGTCAGTTCTTTTGACAGCAATGAATAATAGACCATAAAAAAAAAACCAGATATGTGAATAGACCCATTCACTGCCACTGTTATTAAAATGGCTGTGTGGTGGCTGTTGTGTGAATACAGCCTAAATTTCCTCCTGCTTAATTTGATTTTTCCCATTGACAAGATCACTCATATTTGATAGGACGCTAGCAATGATTGTTAGACGCTAGCAATGATTGTTAGATGATTGTTAGATGCTAGCAATTATTGTTACATGCTAGCAATGATTGTTAGATGCTAGCAATGATTGTTAGACGATTGTTAGACACTAGCAATGATTTTTAGATGATTGTTAGATACTAGCAATGATTGTTAGACGATTGTTAGATGCTAGCAATGATTGTTAGATGATTGTTAGACGCTAGCAATTATTGTTAGATGATTGTTAGATGCTAGCAATGGTTGTTACATGTTAGCAATGATTGTTAGATGCTAGCAATGATTGTTATATGAGTGTTAGACGCTAGCAATGATTGTTAGATGAGTGTTAGACGCTAGCAATGATTGTTAGACGATTGTTAGATGCTAGCAATGATTGTTAGACACTAGCAATGATTTTTAGATGATTGTTAGATGCTAGCAATGATTGTTAGACAATTGTTAGATGCTAGCAATGATTGTTAGATGCTAGCAAAGATTGTTAGATGATTGTTAGATGCTAGCAATGATTGTTAGATGATTGTTAGATGCTAGCAATGATTGTTAGATGCTAGCTATGATTGTTACATGCTAGCAATGATTGTTAGATGATTATTAGATGCTAGCAATGATTGTTAGATGCTAGCAAAGATTGTTAGATGATTGTTAGATGCTAGCAATGATTGTTAGACGATTGTTAGACGCTAGCAATGATTGTTAGATGCTAGAAATGATTGTTAGATGATTATTAGATGCTAGCAATGATTGTTAGATGCTAGCAAAGATTGTTAGATGATTGTTAGATGCTAGCAATGATTGTTAGATGCTAGCAATGATTGTTAGACGATTGTTAGACGCTAGCAATGATTGTTAGATGATTGTTAGACGATTGTTAGACGCTAGCAATGATTGTTAGATGATTGTTAGACGATTGTTAGATGCTAGCAAAGATTGTTAGATGATTGTTAGATGCTAGCAATGATTGTTAGATGCTAGCAATGATTGTTAGACGATTGTTAGACGCTAGCAATGATTGTTAGATGCTAGCAATGATTGTTAGATGATTGTTAGATGCTAGCTATGATTGTTACATGCTAGCAATGATTGTTAGATGCTAGCAATGATTGTTAGATGATTTTTAGACGCTAGCAATGATTGTTAGATGAGTGTTAGACGCTAGCAATGATTGTTAGATGATTGTTAGATGCTAGCAATGATTGTTAGATGATTGTTAGACGCTAGCAATGATTGTTAGATGAGTGTTAGATGCTAGCAATGATTGTTAGATGAGTGTTAGATGCTAGCAATGATTGTTAGATGCTAGCAATGATTGTTAGATGATTGATAGATGCTAGCTATGATTGTTACATGCTAGCAATGATTGTTAGATGCTAGCAATGATTGTTAGATGATTAGATGCTACCAATGATTGTTAGATGCTAGCAAAGATTGTTAGATGATTGTTAGATGCTAGCAATGATTGTTAGATGATTATTAGATGCTAGCAATGATTGTTAGATGATTGATAGACGCTAGCAATGATTGTTAGATGCTAGCAATGATTGTTAGATGATTGTTAGACGCTAGCAATGATTGTTAGATGATTGTTAGACGCTAGCAATGATTGTTAGATGATTGTTAGACGCTAGCAATGATTGTTAGATGATTGTTAGACGCTAGCAATGATTGTTAGATGATTGTTAGACGCTAGCAATGATTGTTAGATGAGTGTTAGATGCTAGCAATGATTGTTAGATGAGTGTTAGATGCTAGCAATGATTGTTAGATGCTAGCAATGATTGTTAGATGATTGATAGATGCTAGCTATGATTGTTACATGCTAGCAATGATTGTTAGATGCTAGCAATGATTGTTAGATGATTAGATGCTACCAATGATTGTTAGATGCTAGCAAAGATTGTTAGATGATTGTTAGATGCTAGCAATGATTGTTAGATGATTATTAGATGCTAGCAATGATTGTTAGATGATTGATAGACGCTAGCAATGATTGTTAGATGCTAGCAATGATTGTTAGATGATTGTTAGACGCTAGCAATGATTGTTAGATGATTGTTAGATGCTAGCAATGATTGTTAGATGATTGTTAGACGCTAGCAATGATTGTTAGATGATTGTTAGACGCTAGCAATGATTGTTAGATGATTGTTAGACGCTAGCAATGATTGTTAGATGAGTGTTAGATGCTAGCAATGATTGTTAGATGATTGTTAGATGCTAGCAATGATTGTTAGATGAGTGTTAGACGCTAGCAATGATTGTTAGATGCTAGCAATGATTGTTAGATGATTGTTAGATGCTAGCAATGATTGTTAGATGATTGTTAGACGCTAGCAATGATTGTTAGATGGGTGTTAGACGCTAGCAATGATTGTTAGATGATTGTTAGACGCTAGCAATGATTGTTAGATGATTGTTAGACGCTAGCAATGATTGTTAGATGAGTGTTAGATGCTAGCAATGATTGTTAGATGATTGTTAGATGTTAGCAATGATTGTAAGATGAGTGTTAGATGCTAGCAATGATTGTTAGATGATTGTTAGATGCTAGCAATGATTGTTAGATGATTGTTAGATACTAGCAATGATTTTTAGATGATTGTTAGATGCTAGCAATGAATGCTAGATGATTGCTAGATTCTAGCAATGATTGTTAGATGCTAGCAATGAATGCTAGATGATTGCTAGATTCTAGCAATTATTGTTAGATGCTAGCAATGATTGATAGATGATTGTTAGATGCTAGCAATGATTGTTAGATGATTGTTAGATGCTAGCAATGATTGTTAGATGATTGTTAGACGCTAGCAATGATTGTTAGATGGGTGTTAGACGCTAGCAATGATTGTTAGATGATTGTTAGACGCTAGCAATGATTGTTAGATGGGTGTTAGACGCTAGCAATGATTGTTAGATGATTGTTAGACGCTAGCAATGATTGTTAGATGAGTGTTAGATGCTAGCAATGATTGTTAGATGATTGTTAGATGTTAGCAATGATTGTAAGATGAGTGTTAGATGCTAGCAATGATTGTTAGATGATTGTTAGATGCTAGCAATGATTGTTAGATGATTGTTAGATACTAGCAATGATTTTTAGATGATTGTTAGATGCTAGCAATGAATGCTAGATGATTGCTAGATGCTAGCAATGATTGATAGATGATTGTTAGATGCTAGCAATGATTGTTGCCATCAGATGTTAAATGAAAATTTTTTGCTTTTATCTGGCTCAGTAAGTCTATTTTCAAAACGAAGTGAGTTTTAGGCATGGCATTTTGGGTGATTTTGCCATAAGCTTTTTTTTTATAACACTAAGAAGATGCCATCAAAAATGTATCTTGCAAATGTAACATATTAAAAAAAAAAAACACCAAAAAACACAATGTCAGTACTTACAAGCAAAAAAACAAAACAAAAAAAACTTGTGTGTAAAGGAGGAATTTCAATGAAATGTGGATAACCTGTACTAAAGTAGATAGATAAATGTAACAATCGTATTAACCATTTCAGTTATATGTTTGCTTTGATTTTACAACAATGAACAATGTTAACAATATAGCAAAAAAATAATGTACAAACCCATAACTTCATAATTTACATGAGCATGTTCATGATGCTGGAACTCTACTTGTTATAGTTTAACATACTAAAAAATGTGTATCTGCTGGCTATAGCACATTCAGATGCATGCACCTACTATTATATATGCTGCAAGGGAAAAAAAAAAAAAAAAAATATATATATATATATATATATATATACAATTTATATATATTTTGAAGACTAGACAGATAGTAATAGGAATAATCTAACTCCATAGACTTTCCAGGGTGTTTTTATTGTCCTATTATACCATGGGATCAGTTCACATTTTGGAGAAAAGTAGAATGGCTTTTGTGAAATTGTATATAAATGAAGAGTTACTATGTTCCACACTAAATAAACATGTGGCCTTGGAGAGAGAACGAGTATGGACTGTGCACTTATAAAAACAACACACTGTTCCAGGAGGGCAGCAGCAGCATTTGGACACAGAGTTAATGGAGCTATTGTTTTCCTGGTGTAAACCACAGAGTAGCGCTGTGCAGTGTGATCTGTGTGTGTTGTGCCTGGGAACCCTCTGCTGGCCCAGACTTCACTGGGCTACACCAAGCTGTGGGGACTGGGTGATGAAATCTGTGGCCACAAGATGCTCTGCAACATTGCTGTGGATTTAACAGGTACCCTCTTCTGCTGTTTACTACTGCCTTCAGCTGTCACTTGTTCTCTCTATACAAGACAACTGCTTTTCTAGTATGATATGAATATATTGTAAAAAAAGTCTATATGTATAGACATAGATTTGTATAGAGAAAGAGAGATGTGAATATATAGCTATCTAGATATATGCATACCTATATAGAATATATAGATTTAAACCTATAAATATAACTATTTACAATAGTATGTATTGTAGTCGAATTTACACAGTACATAAATAGATGACCATAAACTATTTTAATTTAAAAACTCAAAGATAAAATACATTTATCCTTGCGGCATCTTTGAATTTGAACTATATAGTTGAATGTTTTATATTTGATGTTATTTTTACTGATTTAAAAAAACAAAAAAGGCAAAAACATTTTCACATCTCTAGAGCATATATAACACAAGTACTGAAGAAATTTCGTGTCCTTAATTTGTATTAAATTCTAGTAAAGTTTGCAAGTATTATAGTGGCACAAATTACAGTATGCAGGGAAAATAGTCATTATGTAGTTATTGGTACAAGTTTACTTTATAGGAAATTTTTAGTTATATTTATACCATAAGAATGTGTTTGAAATATTATTTACTCACAGTGTTAATAACATTTTTGCTTTAATTTTTAAACATATAAACATAAAAATTTAAACATAAAACATTAACAATAGGGGAACATATATAGTGGGGTCTTGTAGCATATAAGTGTGATATATATATATATATATATTTAGAATATATTTGTCATAGGTATACGTACATTTGTCAAAGTATAATTATATATAAAAATAAATAAATGTATATTAGCAATTTATACATAACTAATAATATTGATTAAATAATCCTGTGCATGTGTGTCTGTATACATATATATTTATTTATTTTTTAATAATTTCAGTATACATATTGTAGATATTCATATATTTTATAACATTGACTACATCTATATTCTAAGAATGTAACAATTTATATATAAATATTGATATTATTTAATAATGATGTATGTTGTAAGGCTGTTGTGCACACCTTGCAACATACATCATCATTATTAAATAATATCAGTTATAATTATACTTTGACATATGTATGTATACCTATGACAAATATACTGTGTATATATATATATATATATATATATATATATATATTGCTTATATGAAATAAGACCCTACTATATATGTTCCCCTGTTGTTAATGTTTTATGTTAATTTTTATGTTTATATGTTTATAAATTAAAACAGGAACATTATTAATAATGTGAATAAATAATATTGCAAACACATTCTTATGTTATAAATATAACTAAAAATTTCCTATAAAGTAAACTTGCACCAATAACTACATAATGACTATTTTCCCTGCATACTGTAATTTGTGCCACTATAATACTTGCAAACTTTACTAGAATTTAATACAAATTAAGGACACGAAATTTCTTCAGTACTTGTGTTATATATGCTCTAGAGATGTGAAAATGTTTTTGCCTTTTTTTTTTTTTTAAATCAGTAAAAATAACATCAAATATAAAACATTCAACTATATAGTTCAAATTCAAAGATACCGCAAGGATAAATGTATTTTATCTTTGAGTTTTTAAATTAAAATAGTTTATGAATATCTATTTATTTACTGTGTAAATTCGACTACATATATACTATTGTAAATAGTTATATATATAAACTATCTATAGGTGTATATCTTTATATTCTATATAGGTATACATATAGCTATATATTTATGTATATCTCTCTTTACAAATTTATCTATTTGTCTATACATATAGACTTTTTTACAATATATTCATATCATACTAGAAAAGCCTGTGTCCTTTCATATTTTGCTTATGTATATAACTATTTTAGCACGAATAGAAATATTGATATTTGCATCTCACACTGATATTTACATATCAATATTTTTAGATATTTATTGTACTGTGAATTCCTTGCAAATATTAACATCGAAACATTCATAAACCAGTAGAAGTTAAATATCCAGAATAAGAATGCAGAAAAATGGGCAGTTTTTTGCTGAATATTTATTTCCTACAAACAGCTTGGAGTATTCTCCAATATGACAGATGAGAAGGAAGAAGGGAGAGTTATGAGCTGTGAGCTTGATGTAAATGCCTCTATATTTCCACCCGGAGCAGAACTAATATTGATAAAACGAATATTACATAAGCATTGGATAAGAATGATTCCGGGGGTGCAATCTTGTAATAAGTATATGGGATGCAGGGAATAGCTGAGTCCATAAAGTGGATGTGGATGCATACTCCCCATTCATTAATCCACAGTGTTAATTGCTGAATAAAGTCTCTCTCTTATTGTTGTTGGATCACTGGCCGCATTAGAAGAACACATGGAGAGGGAGCTTTCCCCATAGCAGCTATTGTTTGCCTCTCCTAGGTGTAAACACTATAATCACTATGGGGCAGCAACAAGTTCATGTGTATGCTAGAAAGAGACTATGGGGCTGCAGTCCTGCACAGGGCTACTGGCTCATTATGAAAAGCTCGCTATTTTTTCATTTGTCCCTTATTTTCCTGAGCTGCACTTTAATGTTTCCTATATGCTAAGATTTGCCATTAAACTTTATGACGATCCCAAGCCATAAATCGGTGCTTGGAGCAGAGGGAACATACCCCACGAACAGCCCATCCCCTCCTTTCTCCATGCACTTCTCTATATGAGCCTCTTTAGCTGCCAACTTGTGTTTGCAAAAGAAAAAGCCCTTTTAGGGCACATAACAGGGTCAGCTCCAGCTTTCCTACATGATTTATGCGGCTTTGATGAAAAATTTGTCTGTGCAATTAAAAAGTATAGGTAAAGTTTTAATACCCTGTCCTGGAGCAGCAGGGGAATGTGCTCTAGATTGTAGTCACAGGCACTTACGTAATATTTTCTTTGGGATGGGCACAGGCTGCATGTTCTCCATACATACATACATGCTGATAGAAGTCTATTCCAAGCAGCTGCCTCACACTATCTGATCTGCGACACTTCTCAGGTTTCTGCGCGGTATAAAGAGGATCAATGACGCCTCTAACCACCTTATTTCTCGCCGTGTGAATATTTATGAGAGCCTGCTGGCAACCAGAGACTCAGATGTTTTGCCCTAGTAGCACACACATGTATGTATCTAATATGTTCATAGATAGATGTGTTTATTACTGCTGCAGAGGACTGCAGACATTTCACATATATATATCTATATATGATATATCTATATATATCTATATATATATACACCTGCAATTCTTTAAAAACTACAAACTCTAGCACATACCAGAGTAGCTGGAGGGTTGCGGAATGCAGACCACTGCATTACAACATTCTGCAAAGTGATTTCATGTAAATATTACTTTTCACTCATTAATTCACCTCTAGGTGGCACCATACTTTGGATGTGTTCGAGGAAGATCCTTGAAGGGTTTTCCCATGAACATAACTATATTTAAATTTGTAGACAATAAAAAGTTAAACATTTTAGCAAATGTAGGTAATTAGAAATTTTGCAGAGTGTAAGAGAGTTTCTTAACCCATAAGTGACCATCCTATAGACTTTCTATGTCAGTCACTATTGGGCCTTACTCCTACACAATTGACTTTCTACGTCAATTGTGCCAGAGCAGTGCAGGGTCTCCCACACTATCAGAAGCGAATGCCAGTCTGTGTGCTGAAAGCCAATCCCAAGTGTTTAACCCTTTAGATGTCTACGACATTTAAAAGGTTTTGGAGGAGGGGGCTCCCTTCTCTAGGCATCAGCACCCTGAGATTGCCTTTACATAGGGTCTAATGAAGGCCCCCACGGGACATAGTTAGTGCAATGTACTATACCATTGGTCAGAAGATAGCAACTTAAAGTTCCCTTGGCGGGACTGGAGATACTACTTAAAAAAACTTAATTACATTTAAAAAAACAACAAAAACATACAGGTAAAATCATAATAACACATTAATCCCGCCATCATAAAATGTTTAATAAATGATGAAAAAATAAAAACATAACACACATATTACTTATTGTCATGTCTGCAAAGACCCAAGCAATAAAACTGTAATGTTATTTTCCCCAAAATTGGATCAATAAAAATTCAAACAATAAGCTCTCACAATACAATTCCGTTCACAAAAAAAAAAAAAATTATGTATTATGAGTCTGGGACAAGTGGTGATGCAAAAAAAAGTGTTCTACAAATTTGGTATCAAAGTAATCATTTCGACCCAGTGAATGAATGTGTCAGGTTATTTAAGTTGCAGGGTGAATTGGTGCAAAATTTCTAGCATTAAAAAACAATGCCAAAATTGCAGTTTTTTCTATTCCTTCCCAGAAAGAGTTAATAAATTTTAATAAATGAGATTTCTCTACCCCAAAATACTTCTATTAAATACTACAGCTTGTCCAGCAAAAGACTAAGCACTCATACAGTTACTTCGATGTAAAAAAATCTTTAAAATGTTTAATTATTTATAAAAATGTTTAACTTTTAATTGTCAACAAATTTAGATATGGATTTGTTCATGGGAAATCCCTTTAAGGCTAAGGCCCCACGTAGTGGGCCACAGCAAAAAAAAAAAGCTGCGGGGGCAACGCATCAAGTTTTTTCCACCAGTGCTTTTCACAGAAAGTCCGCAGAGGTTTCCTCTGTGGACTTTCTGCTTCAATTATACCTATAGGGAAACTGCCAGCTTCTCCTGCTAAAGATGGCCATAACATTAGATGAACATTAGCCAAAACTAGTCAATCCAAGTGGTACTAGCAGACGATCTAATATGTGTGAGGGAGTTCTAACTCTCCCACCACAGCAGCTTTGAAAAATGGTACCTATATTTCTATTAAATATCAGTTGTGCCATCATACCTCTAAATGATTTTTTGCCTGACAAAATGTTTGAGTTCAGTGGCACAATACCACATGGAGTCTTATTCATTAGAATACTGATTTGTTAGGTTAGCAGCTAATTAAACCCAATTACCTCCTAACCAATTACCCTGCTGAAATCTGCTCAAGATCTGATTTTATCTAGATTGCTTGTTTATGTCATAGTCATATAAGTAGTCTGGTAGCAATATCACTGTGGTTGTCTCTCCATATACTGCTTTGATCTTGAGCAGGAATGAACTCCCTTGGAGACAGCAAAACCTGAAACTTTGTATGTGGAAAACAGGACACTTTTCAGGATGATCGCCTTAATGGTGATGGAAAGTGGCACCTGACAGCTACAGCCTGTGCCACTGACACGTGGTAAAGAACAATACAATGATCAAGGAATAAATCATTTGTTAAGGTTGTTTCTGTCCACTGACCATGTACCAGATCTTTATTTCTGTAAATACTCAAATCAGCTCATACAAACCAGAGATACTTCCAGAATGGAGAGCAATACATCTTTAGGCTAAGGCCCCTGTAGCGGCCTGCAGCAAAAAAAATACTGCGGGAAAACGTGGGCTGCAGTTTTTCATAGAAAGTCCACAGAGTTTTACTCTGCGGAATTTCTGTCTCTATTATACCTATATGGAAAACTCCATCCTTTCCGTAGGTACAATTGACAAGCTGCGATTTACAAAAACACAAGGGTTTTTGAAATTGCAGCTTTTCCACTGCTGATTTTTTTCTGTAATGGGTGGATTGGATCAGCCAGAATCATATCCACTTTGCAGGTACTGTAAAATGCAGAGTTTTCACAACGTGGGGCCCCAGCCTCAGACAGCTTCTGCCTCAAAGGAGCAGCTCAGGTGGTTCTCCCTGAAGTGGCCCAGTGGGTGTACAGACTTATTTTTAGCAATTCTCCATGGCAAAGAGTATGCAAATTATTCATGTCAGCCATGCCAGAGATGCTTGCAGAAGGAACTAATAAAGACCAATTTGTACACTGTTGAGGATTCTTGCCCCCTATTGATACAGAACAATGCTCCGTGGGAGAAAAGTACCCTGCCTGGTACCAACAAGGGTCTTCAAAGATGAATATTTGTGAAATACAATCTAAGGCTAAAGCCCCATGTGGCATAAACACCGCGATTCACATTCGGCGGAAGCGCCGTGGAAAAAATCGCGGCGTTTTACAGTCAGAGCAAAGTGGATATGGGATTCTAGTGAATCCCATGCCCACTTTGCGGAAAAAACCGCGCTGCGGACATGCGGCGATTTCCAAAACCAGCATGGTTTTGGAAATTGCAGCATGTCAATTATACCTACGGAAACGCTGGCGGTTTCCCCATAGGTATAATTCAAACAGAAAGTCTGCAGAGGAAAACTCTGCAAACTTTCTGTCTAAAGCGCTGTGGGAAGAATCGCAATGCGTCCCCCAGCTTTTTTTGCTGCGGGACGCCACGTGGGGCCTTAGCCTAAAGGTGACAATACTCATGGCCAAGTGTACATGTTTTTGCAGTGGGGAGATGCAAATCAAGTGCTGCCATATCCCTCTGGTAATGGCTTATTTCTCAGGATAAATATAGGAGTGGGCAAGTTGAAATCTAACATGCCCGACCCTTCTTTCCCACAACATTTGCTGTTGAAAATAAGTCAGGACACATTTATATATATGAGATTGTCATCCAGTCTTGCATAAATCAGTGGGGTTGGTCAGATTTCTGTAATGTTTCTGAACACATGTACTCTATCCTGAGCATTGAAATACAGCATAAGCACAGTGAAATGGTATGTATCACTTACGGTACTATTTTCCTTCCTATGGCTGAGGCCCGACATTGCGGAAATTAAACTTTTTTTGTTGCAGATTTTTTAGCTTTTTTTTTTGCCAAACCCAAGAATGGCTACAAAAGAAATGGGAAATATATAGGAGATACTTATATTTCTACCTTCTGCTCAATACACTCCTGTCATTGTCTTAAAAAAAAACAAACAACAAAATCTGTAGCAAAAAAGCCTCAATTTCACAATGTGGGGCCTCATCCTAGTTTGCAATCCTAGTTTTGACTAGGAAAGGAAATCAAAACTGCACCAAATTGTGGTGTACCTACCTTATTATGTGCATGGTATTGCAGGGTAATGTTCACTAGAAATCAGTGTCACAAACCCAGATCAGTAAATATAAGAATTTTGAGCTACTGCTTTTCTTTTTTGGTTTGTTTTTTTTTTTGCTTTAAACTTCAATAGTATAAGTTTTTTGTTTGTTTTTTTCTCCTCATAAGATTAACCATACAAAACATACAAAAGATGGAGGATTTAAAGCTCACCATACACATCCAATAGCTGTCAGTCGAAAGCGCTCTCCATAAACATCCATGATCAGGCAAAGTATGCATGTCTATTTTTATATAACGGGAAATTAACTACAGGTAGAAAAGTCTGCCTGGATTGATCCCATCAGAGATACAAAGGTTTGGGCATGTTGAAATCCAACATGTTCAATCCTTTCCCAACATCTGTTGTTGAGGGGAGGACAGGCAAAAACTCCTTTTCATATTAGATTGCCCTCAGGGTTCAGTATATAATAGCGTTAGTATGACGTAGAATCCATGTATAGACAAGCAATGTGCCAAGGCACAGGTTGTTGCATTTAATGTCATGGGCAAAAACTGCATAGCATGTAGCATAGTTTGATATAAAAACTAAGCAGATGTCAATGTGTTGTTCCAGGTTTACAGACAATTTGCATTCATTCTGCTGTACAGTTATATGGATGTGTTATACAGTGTCTATATTAGTTCATGGGTCCTTAGTTTGCCTTCCCATACCTCCAATTTCATATGGAGAGTAGAGTAACAAATTTACCATAGATTATAGAATCAATGCTTGGTAATCTAGCAATTGGTATGAGTTTATGCCAATAAAATGTTCAGAAATAAAATGTCATGAGGTTATAATTTCCAACCAACTGAAACATTAGACATACTTTATTTATTTCTGCTCTTGTTTCACTTATAGCATGCATCCTATGGCCAGACATCAGTTTTCTGTGAGCAATGCAGTAGATATTATTTGTTACAATGATGGAAGAATATCACATTAGTCTGTGGCCAACATGTCCATACTATACAAGAAATAATTCCAGGCTATTTTGTTGTGATGCATTCAAAACACTTCTTTTATTATTAAAGTGGTTGTATGAAATATTAAGGCCGAACATATGTGGAATAAGTCGGAGAATGTTACAATTCCCTTCTGGATTGAAACTCTCTGCTGGACATTTAGCATGTGCCAGTTCTCTAATTCAAGCAAAATGCTGCATGCTGTCTTGCTTCAAAGGGATATATACGTTTCTGACATCGGTGGCTCTCACCCCCAAGTGCTCTGGATTTCAGACTGTCACACATAACCACTGGAATCAAACCAGGCTCTTACATTTTAAGTGCTGTCCTTCTTTTGACTTTCCATCTGGGGAGTATTTTAGGGTCCTTTCCGCTTGGAAAATTCTTGGCTATTGGTCTTAGTCTCATCTGATTTCAAAGGTAAAAAACAATATGCCAGACTCTAGAGAAATATGAGGAACACGGTAAATAATGTTGTGATTCCAGAGCAAAATAATAGGTTCTGCACCTAGAAAGTCTTACTGCTTTAGATATATCTGATGAAAATTGTCAGGTTATATTGTCGTAAATGACCTTTAATTTGTGTGTCTGTCTCAAACCAGGCCCTCACCTCCTGCTGTCACATGGTGTCATATGTACCACAGAGATAGATGGCACCTGTTGGGCAGGGGCTCTTAGACTACGTGGACCAAGCCCAGTTTGTTCCATCTCTTCTGCAGTTGGCAGGTTCCCTCTATAAAAAAAAAAATGCATTAGTAGCAAATAACGGTGATGGAATTTAGCCAAGGGGTCATGAAAAGGGTGTATAGGGGAAGCCCTTCTGTGCTGGGTGGCAAAATTAGACATAATAGGAGACGTATTAGATCCTGAGTGATGGGGTCCCCTCACTATATACCACTGCGTAAAATTATATCCTGTTCTACTATGCAAAAATCCTAAATCTCATTGTTTTCTTTATGATGCTTATGGCATAAATTGCAACATTGCATATTTTAGATCCCTATGCCATACAGGAAAACAACCGTTTTCTGCAACAATTTTCTGTCTAGCAACATCCAGGTATAGATGAAGAACCAATGCACAAAATGCATAAAAATGTCATCATTTGTGTCCGACCCAGGCATAAGCCAAGTGACTGGACACAACTCGTATATGTGAATCCATCCTTAGATTCCAGCAGACTTTGTTGGGGTCTTGTCACACCTGTCAAACATCCTGTATTCATTCAGATAACCAGTTATCATCACATACAGTTGGCCATGACTTAGTCACATGCCAGTGGAGAAGATATATTGGCACTGACTACTAGCACAAAAAACAATCAGGAAATTCAAAGTTTCATTTCACTTTAAAATAACAGAATCCCCTTCTGTATCTACAGTATATGCAACTTTTTATTTTGCTCTGTCTCTCAGAAGGATTTGATCCCTTACAAATGGTATTCATATACCTTTCTTTGATCGTCAAATAATTCTGAATATTTGATAATGTGGCACCTATTAGGGACATTTTACTGTATTATGAAATAATATTTACTATGTTTCATATTTTTAGTAGCTGCCACCAGATGGCACAATGTTTTCCAAGTTCAGCAGCACTACTATAGTATCTAATGGCCTGGCTACTGTACTAAATGTATCCACCCCTTCACTTTCCCACATGCCTTTATAGCAAGAAGCTGCACCCCAACCAATTCTTGGTGAACAGAACAGGAGGTGGTCAGGAGCAGCAGCGATGCTGTCAAGGAGCTGTTTAGCTGAGTGCTTGCTGTATAGGATTCTGTCTCCTGTACAAGTCATCAGACTGTATTATGAATGAAGATGTGGGGCATATAGATACAGGGATAGGGGAACACACTGTGTCTTTGTTTTTAGTACAGAAAAAAGACTAGCTGGTTGGCACTCTGCATATAGGGGAACATAATGAGATACTGCTTAACCAGCAAATCCTTGAAGTACTGAATGGCACAAATATAACACAATAATACAACTTCCCTTAACTCTTAGCTTATGGCTACATGAAGATCTATGATGCATTTTTGTTAGATAATATGTAATGCATTGCAGTATTGTGATTGGGACAACATAAAAGCAACTGGTAGGCTGTCTACAATGATTTGCAATACTACAAGATGGGCTGTGGGTGATAGGTATTACTATGTAGCCCTAGACTAAGTACTGTGGAAGTTTTCAGAATGGAACCCCATCTCTTATTAATATGAGATAAAACAGTGGAGTGAACAGCACAGTCAGCAAGCCAGTGTCAGTCAGTGTGCATGTCATCTTGAAGAAGTCTGGCAAGCAGCAGACATGTGCAGGGCACAAGTGATTGAGAAGTAGCGAAGTGACATTGGTAATTCACTCCAACCACAAGTCCTACTAGCATGCAGGGACTTTTAGTGTAAAGTCAAATTAATTGCATTGCCGGGCTGTGACTACCAGAACAATTAAAGGGATTGTCCAATGAAACAAAATGTTTTTCAAGAGTTTCCAAATATAAATTATATTATAATTATAAAATATAAGCTTCACTTCTGACTTCATTTTTAAGACATACAGACAACTTCCTCCAACTTCCTTGGTGTGTTGGCAACATGTTTAAAGGGAGTTGGTGGTCTCACTCACGACTAATGGGCTGGCTTAGCTAATGAACTGAGCTAGACAGTCAGCCCCATTCAAGCATGTCACCAGTGCATAGGAGGTGAGGAAGAAGTGCTCTGCTTCTGTAGGGGACCAGCACTAAAACTGGGACATCCATAAAGATTTCACAACTAAAGAATATTAGTAAATTTAATAGTAGATTTCTTGTGTAATTGGACAATCCCTTTAAATAAAGCAGCCGCATTTATTCATTATAGCCAAGGAACATATCTAATTTATTGTAAAATGTCTGTACTGTCACTGAACCGAAGTGGAAATCTAAAAACAGTCAGGCCCAAACAGAATAGTCTATCACCATTCCATATTATTAGCTTTCATTTTGGAAGATATGTTGTATTAATGTCTAGCTAGCCTCTGTACCTTGCACGGGTAAGACTGCCATACTCTGACCTGAGTCTATAACCTCACATTTATTTACCAATAGATTTGTAAAGCCATATGTGAAAGGTCATTCTTGGACCCAATGGGTTACACACTGCTGTCTAATCTGTAAATACATGAATCACTCAGCTAGCTTTTTCCTCCTGAAGACAGGCAGAAAGCTTGCTATCAAAGGACTTAAGTAGATGTGTTTATTTTTGTAAATCTGCACAACTTTTCCCCTCCCATCCATTTCTCTAGCCTTCATTCCCTCCCAAAGCTCTTGTATGAAGCCTATTTATCAACCAATAACTGCCATGCGAAAGTAGAGGTACTTAACCCTGTACATGCTGTTATCACTGTAAAACAGTAAAAGAGAAAGTGTAACTATGGGGAGGGAATGGTCGAAATCATGTTGTAAATGATCATGAGAGTGGATGAAGACCACTATGGAAAAAGTATTAAAGCTTTATGTTTAGAAATGGGCAAGCCGAGACAGTGTTTATATGTATTAGACTCATCCATCTGGAACAACTTTTTCAAGTTTTCCAGTCTTACATGGTCTGATAACCAGTTTTTAAATGCCTAACTTTGCCAATTCTTTTCTTAGCTCTACTGAATTAGGGAAGTGCAACTAACAACAACTTCAGCTTATATGCAGTGTCTGTTAGAATCTATAGAAAGACACAAGTATCCACCAACTGTCTCATCTCCTGAATATACTGGGTTCAGGAGATAAACAATAAAATTAGAAAAATTTTAATATTATCATTGACTTCAACCAATGGTGGAGTTAAGGTATTAATGTGAGGGCCCAGTAAAAAAAAAAAAAAATCAGAAATCCTGACTCACCTGCTCTTTTTTTATTAAGGCCTTATTCACACAATGTCACACAGCCATTTTGAGAACACATTGATTTCAATGTGTCTATTCAAATGTCCATCTTTTTGACAGACCATTATTCATGCACTTGTAAAAACTGACATGCTCTATCTTTGTCTGTTTTATGGACACATGGATTCAATAGAATTCAATAAATCTGTTTTTAATGGGGACCCCCAAACAGAAACCTAATTCACTTAAAAAAGCAGTTACCTTCGGAAACCCGCGGACCCCATAGATAATAATGGGGTCCGCCGGGTTTCCACCTGAAAAAAGGCGGAAAAATGCAGAGAGAGAAGTCCTGTTTGCAGGACTTTTTTCTCCAGACTTTTAAAGTGGAGTGGGGAATGGAATCCCTGAGCAGAGACCGAGCGCTAGTGTGAACCTAGCCTTATGTGTATGGTGGTATGCCACCATTTCCTAATAGATAATGTTGGGGAAAGTATGATCGGGCATCCTGAATTTCAACATGGATGATCCCTTGTTCTCAAGGGAAATAAGCCCTCACAGAAGTTCTCTGGGAGTGGCTTACTTCCCTTTTCTCCTTAAGAACACATGCACAGTTTTCTTGCATGCACATAGGTACCTTTATACACTTCACTTACTGACTGGAATGGTTCTAAGCGCCTTCCTATCATCCACCAATATAATACCCTTTGGTGGCATATTGCAAAATAAGTGATTTTGTCTAGAGCTGCTGATCATATTCCAGACATGAATATTTTAGTAAAATCCAGAGGCACCATGTTATTGGTTGCTATAGACAATGTCATAGGTTTTTGTTTCTTTCTATTTAATTCATAAACAATGTATATTTACAATGTAAAAAATGCTGTGAATGCATTACATAATTTATGTAATGAATTCTACTTAATAATAGGCTTCATCTTAAACAAAAGGAAAGCTTGGGGGCTACGTTTTATGTTCTCCTTGGCCTCCTGCTAATTTCCCACACCCAACTATATTTATACACATCTGCATTAGCATATATTTCAGGACAGATGCTGTTATACATTACTGTAAGGAAGAAAATATTCCCCAAACCATACTGTACTGTATATAAATGCCATTAATTTGCCTGTAAATGTGTTTTTGTGGTGTGTGCTGCACATGCTGTGATACTGCTTCCTTGCGGCTTCCTACAGTGAAAAGCAACATGATGGAATGACAATGTGTCAGTTATAGGTTTATTAAAGCTGAGTCTTCTAAACAGATGGGAGACTGGTTTAATTCACCCGTTGACAAACTGCAGATTGCAGAACTGGAGGCATTTCACTCATTAAGGTTTTACTCCCACCTAGACAGTCAATGAGCTGAGCTTCTGAACAAGGATCATTTCTATAGACCACTTCTGGTCTGCAAGCACAGACTCCCCTCACTAGATTGATAAAGTGACAGAGTTGGCTAAAATCACAAAGATATATACAATAGTATCTATATACTGACAATAAAAAACTCAAACGTGTTTACAAACCCAGATATATTTTTATAATATTCACAATGTAACATGATTTACATTTGCAACCAGAAGTGTTCATTCAGATGGTTGAAACGCTAATTTGCATATCTCAATCCCATGGAGCATTGCTTGTGAAACTCCATACCTTAGCTGGATCTCCTCAGTAAAAAGCAGTACCCTAAGGGCTTCATTTGGTTAAGATGGTTAATATAAAGATTTGTAATGTTTACTTACTTTAACTGAAATTTTGCAATAAATAGTTAAAATGCTTTTTTTTTTTCAACTGTAATTTTTATTAAGATTTTTTGGAGAAGAAAAAATATAGCTGGGGTAACAACAAGGTACATCCAAAACAGACTAGTGAAATACAAAACCATGTGACATAAACAACCAATAGAGACAAGAAAAGGACAACAGCTGACAGGGGGAGAGTACAAGAGGATGAGACAGGAGGGATAAGGAATGGGAAGTGATGGGGGGAGTTTTATAGACCTTGCAGAATACAGTATGTGTCCCACGGATCCCAGATAGCCTGAAACTTCTCAACTGTATCATTTAAAGTGGCAATCAGGAATTCTAGGCCACGGACATCCTTCATTCGTGATATTAATTCAGTGCTCGAAAGAGGGGCTGCCATCTTTCAGTGTTTAGCTATAAGTGTCTTGGCAGCAGTACATAGAAATAGAGAAAGAAATAGCTGCAAAGTCTTTTTACCCAGGTGTCTAGGAGGCAAATTGAGGAGGCAGGTCCAGGGGCTCAAGGGCACCGCCTGTAAGAAGAGGTAATCCAATAGCTGACGGAGCTCCGTCCAAAATCCCCGTATCTTGGGACACTCCCAAAAGATACTGTGTTAAATTACTTTTTTATTTTCATTTCTCCAATTTATATGACAACACAAAGTAAAATATAATGCAACCAATGATATTTAATTTTGTAAAATCATGAAATCTGATTGGTGGATAGGTTCTATAGCTGATGGCCAGTTTACACATACTGATTATTAATAATATCATGCTTCAAAGTGATTGTATTGATAAATGTGAAACACTACAGTGTGCGCCCTGTTATAATGTCCAGTTTGTTGCATTTATAGGCAAAAATCTTTAGGGTTTTAAACTGAGCCCTGCAATGATAACCAGTGATAATCAATGATAAAAACTTACCCAATGTACCCGACACCCAATGAAATTAATAGACTGCTCATGTAAAGTACAGACACTGCATGTCCTATGACAGTGATGGCTAACCTTTTAAGCTCGGTGTGTCAAAATTCGTAAAAAAACCTAGCTTAACTCGGGTGGTGTGTCACATCCAGAAATATCCATAATTTTGTGATATTTGTAGCTCTAGTAAAAAAAGAGTTATATTTTTGATATATGTATTTATATTACAGTCATATGAAAAAGTTTGGGCACCCCTATTAATCTTAATCATTTTTAGTTCTAAATATTTGGGTGTTTGCAACAGCCATTTCAATTTGATATATCTAATAACTGATGGACACAGTAATATTTCAGGATTGAAATGAGGTTTATTGTACTAACAGAAAATGTGCAATATGCATTAAACCAAAATTTGACCGGTGCAAAAGTATGGGCACCTCAACAGAAAAGTGACATTAATATTTAGTAGATCCTCCTTTTGCAAAAATAACAGCCTCTAGTCGCTTCCTGTAGCTTTTAACCAGTTCCTGGATCCTGGATGAAGGTATTTTTGACCATTCCTCTTTACAAAACAATTCCAGTTCAGTTAAGTTTGATGGTCGCCGAGCATGGACAGCCCGCTTCAAATTATCCCACAGATGTTCAATGATATTCAGGTCTGGGGACTGGGATGGCCATTCCAGAACATTGTAATTGTTCCTCTGCATGAATGCCTGAGTAGATTTGGAGCTTTGTTTTGGATCATTGTCTTGCTGAAATATCCATCCCCGGCATAACTTCAAATTCGTCACTGATTCTTGTACATTATTCTCAAGAATCTGCTGATACTGAGTTGAATCCATGCGACCCTCAACTTTAACAAGATTCCCGGTTCCGGCATTGGCCACACAGCCCCAAAGCATGATGGAACCTCCATCAAATTTTACAGTGGGTAGCAAGTGTTTTTCTTGGAATGCTGTTTTTTTGACGCCATGCATAACGCCTTTTTGTATGACCAAACAACTCAATCTTTGTTTCATCAGTCCACAGGACCTTCTTCCAAAATGAAGCTGGCTTGTCCAAATGTGCTTTTGCATACCTCAGGCGACTCTGTTTGTGGCGTGCTTTCAGAAACGGCTTCTTTCGCATCACTCTCCCATACAGCTTCTCCTTGTGCAAAGTGTGCTGTATTGTTGACCGATGCACAGTGACACCATCTGCAGCAAGATGATGCTGCAGCTCTTTGGAGGTGGTCTGTGTATTGTTCTTGACTGTTCTCACCATTCTTCTTCTCTGCCTTTCTGATATTTTTCTTGGCCTGCCACTTCTGGGCTTAACAAGAACTGTCCCTGTGGTCTTCCATTTCCTTACTATGTTCCTCACAGTGGAAACTGACAGGTTAAATCTCTGAGACAACTTTTTGTATCCTTCCCCTGAACAACTATGTTGAACAATCTTTGTTTTCAGATCATTTGAGAGTTGTTTTGAGGAGCCCATGATGCCACTCTTCAGAGGAGATTCAAATAGGAGAACAACTTGCAATTGGCCACCTTAAATACCTTTTCTCATGATTGGATACGCCTGGCTATGAAGTTCAAAGCTCAGTGAGGTTACAAAACCAATTTTGTGCTTCAGTAAGTCAGTAAAAAGTAGTTAGGAGTATTCAAATCAATAAAATGATAAGGGTACCCAAATTTTTGCAACGGTCAAATTTTGGTTTAATGCATATTGCACATTTTCTGTTAGTACAATAAACCTCATTTCAATCCTGAAATATTACTGTGTCCATCAGTTATTAGATATATCAAATTGAAATGGCTGTTGCAAACACCCAAATATTTAGAACTAAAAATGATTAAGATTAATAGGGGTGCCCAAACTTTTTCATATGACTGTATATGTATTTCTGGCCAATCACACAGTATACGACCCCCTTTTTCTGGCCATCACACAGTATATGACCCCCTTTTTCTGGCCAATCACACGGTATACAACCCCCTTTTTCTGGCCAATCACATGATATACGACCCCCTTTTTCTGGTCAATCACACAATATATAACCCCTTTTTTTAGCCCACACACGGTGACCCCATTTTTTGCCCCCCACAGTATATGAACCCTTTTTTACCCCCCCCACACACAGCATATGATCCCCCTATTTATGGCCCTCACACAGTTTATGACACCTTTTATACCCTCCCACACAGTATATGACCCCTTTTTTTAAAGCCCACCCACAGTATATGACCCACTGTTATCTCCCCCACCCCCACACAGAGTAGTGGCCGATAATTTTTACTCACCTGTCCACGCTCCAGTCCTGGACTTCCTCTGCCGCCTCCAGGGTGCTCTGTTGCCAACGCTGAAGAAGGCCGGGACGCTGTATGTAACGTCATGACATCCGTGTACCGCTGCCTAGAGGAGGCAGCGGAGGGCGGCCAGGACAGAAGCATGGACAGGTGAGCAAAAGTATCGACAGCTGCTTATTGCAATAACACAATACGTAGCTGCCGATGCATGTCACCCAAAATGTCTTGGCGTGTCACCTGTGACACGCATGTCATAGGTCCGCCATCACTATCCTATGAGATGAAATTCACTCTTTGTTGCCACTCCCGTTCCCCTCATTCATTCCTTAGTAGGATATAGAGTGGGGAAAAAAAGTATCTAGTCAGCCACCAATTGTGCATGTTCTACCACTTAAAAAGATGAGAGAGGCCTGTAATTGACATCATAGGTAGACCTCAACTATGAGAGTCAAAATGAGAAACCATATCTAGAAAATCACATTGTCTGATTTTTTAAGAATTTATTTGCAAATTATGGTGGAAAATAAGTATTTGGTCACTCACAAACAAGCAAGATTTCTGGCTCTCACATACCTGTAACCTGTAGTAATGGTACCTGTTTGACATTGTTATCAGTATAAAAGACACCTGTCCACAACCTCAAACAGTCACACTCCAAACTCCACTATGGGGAAGACCAAAGAGCTCTGGAAGGACCCGCACCAGGCTGAGAAGACTGAATCTGCAATAGGCAAGCAGCTTGGTGTGAAGAAATCAACTGTGGGAGCAATAATTAGAAAATGGAAGACATACAAGACCACTGATAATCTCCCTCGATAAGGGGCTCCACGCATGATCTCACCCCATGGGGTCAAAATGATCTCAAGAATGGTGAGCAAACCACACGGGGGGACCTAGTGAATGACCTGCAGAAAGCAGGGACTAACATAACAAAGGCTACTGTCAGTAACACACTATGCCGTCAGGTACTCAGATCCTGCAGTGTCAGACGTGTCCCCCTGCTTAAGACAAGTACATATCCGGGCCCGTCTGAAGTTTGCTAGAGAGCATTTGGATGTTCCAGAAGAGTATTGGGAGAATGTCATATGGTCAGATGAAACCAGTAGAACTGTTTGGTAGAAACACAACTCGTCGTGTTTGGAGGAGAGTGAATGCTGAGTTGCATCCAAAGAACACCATACCTACTGTGAAGCATGGGGGTGGCAACATCATGCTTTGGGGCTGTTTTTCTGCAAAGGGACCAGGACGACTGATCCGTGTACATGAAAAAATGAATGGGGCCATGTATCGTGAGATTTTGAGCGCAACTCTCCTTCCATCAGCAAGGGCATTGAAGATGAAACGTGGCTGGGTCTTTCAGCATGACAATGATCCCAAGCACACCGCCAGGGCAATGAAGGAGTGGCTTCGTCAGAAGCATTTCAAGGTCCTGGAGTGGCCTAGCCAGTCTCCATATCTCAAAACCATAGAAAACCTTTGGAGGGAGTTGAAAGTCCGTGTTGCCCAGCGACAGCCCCAAAACATCACTGCTCTAGAGGAGATCTGCATGGAGGAATGGGCAAACATACCAGCAACAGTGTGTGCCAACCTTGTGAAGACTTACAGAAAACGTTTGACCTCTGTCATTGCCAACAAAGGATATATAACAAAGTATTGAGATGAACTTTTTGTTATTGACCAAATACTTATTTTCCACCTTAATTTGCAAATAAATTCTTTAAAAATCAGACAATGTGATTTTCTAGATATGTTTTCTCATTTTGTCTCTCATAGTTGAGGTCTACCTATGATGTCAATTACAGGCCTCTCTCATCTTTTTAAGTAGGAGAACTTGCACAATTGGTGGCTGACTAAATACTTTTTTCCCCACTGCATACAGTATATATATATATATATATTCTAGATAACTCATTTAAGAATACAACCAATTACCAAATGAAAGATCTGTAGTACCTTATTTTTTCAAGAACTATCTGTTGGCACTCAATGCCAGATAAAAGAACGTGATCAATGGCTATGAATCCAGTAAAACAGCAGGAATAGTACATTCTGATCGACAGTCTTTTGTCTATGGCCAGATTTATTATTATATTATTTACTAAATCTGTTTTCCTGTACAACAAGAAACGCCTGCCTGTCTTCCTTGTGTTCAATGTTTCTCCTCTCTGCTCACTCACTAACAGTCTCTCTGTCTCCTCTTTGTCTTTTCTTATCTCTTATCTCTCTCTCTATGTCCTAACTCCAAAGCACTTTCTCCTTTAGTGCCCCTCCTCCAAGCATCCTCACATCTCTTGTCTGCTTTTTCTCCTAAGTTAGCATTCAAATAGTAATTTCTGGTTAGTCACATTAGTCATTTCTATCAAAGAAGCATTTATACAAGTGCTGTCACATTCCTCCATTGTGTTCATGTACATGGATATTTGTAGAAACATTGGGGGAAACTTATTAAGACTGGCGTTTGCTAGTCCCTGACTAGTACAAGGCGTGCCCGAATTGTTAAGAAGATCCAGCCTCAAAATAAATGGACCTGTACATCAGTCAGGAATTGGCATAGATTTTGTACATAGCGTATGCTAGCTTGCTGATGTGAGTTATAATACATTTATCAAGCTGAGGTGTCCCTGCCCATCCTACCCTGTACGACCCACTTTTACAAAATGTGGCAAGTAAGAAAAATTGGTGTGGATGGGTTAATAAATTCCCCCCATTATGTTGCATTAGAATGTTGGAACTAAGGAACTTCTCGCTGATGTACATGATGGATATACAAGAAATGAAAATCAGTGACAAAGCAGTTGAGAGATGACAGATTGAAAGTAACAGCTGAAGATAGGCCTAGTGTGTAAGATTACAGGCTGCAGCAATGAACAGCACGCTTTCCCTGTTGAGGGGGATGCATCTTTTTACCCATGAGTGTGCTAAGTTGACCGTTTTGCAGAACTAGATGGCATTCTTGTGGCCAGGAGGAGGTTTTCAGTAAAATTTTTGTACCAGGGCCCTAGAGCTTCAAGTTACTTCTCCAAGCCAGTCCACATAACCAAGAGCGCTGGAACAGACTCTGAAATAGGGAGGCATTCCCATCCTTGGTGAACATCCAGTGGTGCAACTCACAGGCACAACTACGTTCTGCCTCTAAGGAGTCACTGTGCTATACAGCTTCCAGTATGAGAACACTGACTAAAGTTATTAGAGCATTCAACATAATGCAAGTACATCACAGGGCATGATACAACATAATAAATAATCCAGGCTATGCAAAGTTGTGAGGCACTAACTCTGCTAACACTGTGCCCTGACTACCTCCACGAGCACTATTGGGACAGGGATATAATCCTTCACATGCAACAGGCCAAAATTTTTAAGGTATGTGTCTGCAGAAACTTATACCATTGGTACTTCTATAGTTTGGAAATCTAAAGTTATTGATCAGTCGATGCAATATTTGTACCTCCTGCTCACAACATTCCCCAAGCACTGGCAGCTGTTGTATGGTACAACAGCTATATAAAGCAATTATGCTGTATATATTGTCAGAAGTTCTGCCCAATGAAACAACATCATCAGTAGTGTCATGTACCCCCACAACTCATCTATCAGAGGACCTAAAACCAGCTGAAGAGATATGCAGGACAATGCAGTTTATGGCCATGTAGTCCCTGATGCAGCCATCATGTGGAAGGTGCTCGATAGTACAGACCAGTATCATCATTTGTTGGTTACTGGTACCTTCCACTTCCAGGACCTGGTTAGAGGTCCTTTTCCTCCTTTTCCCATTCCCTGTGTGACTGAATGAGGTTATCTAGTAGGTGGCAAAGGTGTGAGCTTGTGATTGGCTGCTATAGGCAATAGTAGTCACACATTGGGATGTGAATTGATATGGGGCACTGATGGGGCATTGATTTTGGGTTTCAATTTGCCTCTTATGGCTTTAATAATCCAACTCTGGAACTTTATGAATATTGTACAATATTAAAACTGTCTTTGTTGCCCATAGCAACCAATCATGTCATATCATGCTGAGGGGAAATTGAAACTACTCCTTGACTGTTGCTACGGGCAGCCACTGGGAAAATTGGGCACACAATGCTCTGCACACGCTGTATATATCATAGATAGAATAATTTAGAAAGGGCTTTTTCGATAACAGAATTTGTTTTAAGGCTAAGACCCCATGTAGCATCGATCAGGAAAAATGCACTGTGGGAAAAACCGTGGTGGCATCGCATTACGGTTTTTCTGGCAGCGTTTTTCACAGAAACTCTGCAGAGGTTTCCTCTGCGGACTTTCTGTTTAAATTATACAGTCATATGAAAAAGTTTGGGCACCCCTATTAATCTTAATCATTTTTACTCAATATTTGGGTGTTTGCAACAGCCATTTCAATTTGATATATCTAATAACTGATAGACACAGTAATATTTCAGGATTGAAATGAGCTTTATTGTACTAACAGAAAATGTGCAATATGCATTAAACCAAAATTTGACCGGTGCAAAAATTTGGGTACCCTTATCATTTTATTGATTTGAATACTCCTAACTACTTTTTACTGACTTACTGAAGCACAAAATTGGCTTTGTAACCTCACTGAGCTTTGAACTTCATAACCAGGTGTATCCAATCATGAGAAAAGGTATTTAAGGTGGCCAATTGCAAGTTGTTCTCCTATTTGAATCTCCTCTGAAGAGTGGCATCATGGGCTCCTCAAAACAACTCTCAAATGATCTGAAAACAAAGATTGTTCAACATAGTTGTTCAGGGGAAGGATACAAAAAGTTGTCTCAGAGATTTAACCTGTCAGTTTCCACTGTGAGGAACATAGTAAGGAAATGGAAGACCACAGGGACAGTTCTTGTTAAGCCCAGAAGTGGCAGGCCAAGAAAAATATCAGAAAGGCAGAGAAGAAGAATGGTGAGAACAGTCAAGGACAATCCACAGACCACCTCCAAAGAGCTGCAGCATCATCTTGCTGCAGATGGTGTCACTGTGCATCGGTCAACAATACAGCACACTTTGCACAAGGAGAAGCTGTATGGGAGAGTGATGCGAAAGAAGCCGTTTCTGAAAGCACGCCACAAACAGAGTTGCCTGAGGTATGCAAAAGCACATTTGGACAAGCCAGCTTCATTTTGGAAGAAGGTCCTGTGGACTGATGAACCAAAGATTGAGTTGTTTGGTCATACAAAAAGGTGTTATGCATGGCGTCAAAAAAACACAGCATTCCAAGAAAAACACTTGCTACCCACTGTAAAATTTGGTGGAGGTTCCATCATGCTTTGGGGCTGTGTGGCCAATGCCGGCACCGGGAATCTTGTTAAAGTTGAGGGTCGCATGGATTCAACTCAGTATCAGCAGATTCTTGAGAATAATGTACAAGAATCAGTGACGAATTTGAAGTTACGCCGGGGATGGATATTTCAGCAAGACAATGATCCAAAACACGGCTCCAAATCTACTCAGGCATTCATGCAGAGGAACAATTACAATGTTCTGGAATGGCCATCCCAGTCCCCAGACCTGAATATCATTGAACATCTGTGGGATAATTTGAAGCGGGCTGCCCATGCTCGGCGACCATCAAACTTAACTGAACTGGAATTGTTTTGTAAAGAGGAATGGTCAAAAATACCTTCATCCAGGATCCAGGAACTGATTAAAAGCTACAGGAAGCGACTAGAGGCTGTTATTTTTGCAAAAGGAGGATCTACTAAATATTAATGTCACTTTTCTGTTGAGGTGCCCATACTTTTGCACCGGTCAAATTTTGGTTTAATGCATATTGCACATTTTCTGTTAGTACAATAAACCTCATTTCAATCCTGAAATATTACTGTGTCCATCAGTTATTAGATATATCAAATTGAAATGGCTGTTGCAAACACCCAAATATTTAGAACTAAAAATGATTAAGATTAATAGGGGTGCCCAAACTTTTTCATATGACTGTACCTATAGGGAAACCGTCAGCATTTCTGTAGGTGTAACTGACATGCTGCTATTTCCAAAACCGCAATGGTTTTGTAAATTGCAGCGTGTCTACTGCGCATATTTTTCCGCAAAGTGAGGATGGGATTCACTAGAATCCTATCCACTTTGCTGTGATTGTAAAACGCTGCGGAAAAAAAATGCATTTACGCCCCGGCATAAGAAAGACTTGGCTGATTCAGTTAAAGCATCCTACATTGTTTATCCTAACAAGATCAAAATTATTTTGCGAGCAATCTACTATTCACAGAGTATTGCCTCTATAGGTACAGTACAGTCTACAAGTTGTCGAAGCGAAGTCTTGAAGATTGACTGTATCGAAGTTGCTATTATTACATTCCTGGAAATTCTTACTGGGGTGCCTGAAGAATGGTGGGATTACCAGAGTGCCAACCCTGGACTAACTTAAAGTTTACATCCGTCCAAAACACTTAACTAATTGCTGCTCGGTTTTCAATGTCCCTTGAAATGGAAGGGTATAGGGAGTGTTAGTGACTAACATTTTGTTATTTTCTTGTACTCTAAATACATCGAAATCATCAGATTTGCAGCTTTTTGGCAAAGTATCCCCCTTTATCCTTTTAATGCATCCAGATATGATTCCTGTGAACCATTTAGGTTCTGGAACAAATATATTGGTCTATTTCAAAAACTCCTGCCAGAAATATTAATAGAACAATATTTTTATGACTATTTACCTGTTACACAGTCTGGACGTGCAACTCTATCAAAAGATTCTCCAAAATACGAGTAAGTTATACCGATGTGTCCTTTGTAAACAATGGATTATACAGTCTTATCCGGTAACTGAAACAATTGAAGCAAATATTGGGACCATGGGGACTACGCTCTATATATTACACAGTTGCCCATTCTTTTAAGTTTAAGCCATGATAATGTTTTTTTTCTGGTTACTTGAATGGCTTAGGCTAAGTTCACACAGAGGAAAATGAAGAGTAATTTGTTTCCTTTTTTCCGTCCGCTGGCCACCCGTGGCAGGATGCCGATACAGGGAATCTGCATTCAGTCTCTGCTTTCTGCTGCTGATTAGGCCCAGATGAATAAGCCCAATCAGCAGGGAGTCTTGAGCCGCGGAATCAACTGTGGCATCCGTGGCAAGATCGTGCAGGACGCTTTTTCAGCATCCTGCTGCTATCTCCACCTCCCATTGAAAATAATGTGAGGCAGAATCTGGATGCAATCTGCCGCTAATTCGGGAGCGGAATCAACCCCCAAATCTCTGGCAAATTCTTCCGTGTGAATTTACCCTATAAGATTGTTATTTCTGCACTTGGATTATTTTATTATGGAGATGTATATCAAATTAAGCAATGAAACATTTCAGCACATGCTCATGTACTGTAGAAGCTGGCAGTAAGAACTGGGTAGAGTGCTCAGGACTGTTGATGGGAACTCAATGATTCTCATTGAACCCTGTATAAATCATAAATGTGGCAATCCTTAGCTGTGCACTAATTCCAGGGCAAAGCTAGAAAAAAACTTTATTTATATAGCACCAACATATTCCGCAGCACTTTAAAAATCAGAGGGTTCATGAGCAGACAGTATTTGACATTACAATTTGACTAAGAATTAACGTATCAAACAATAGAAGTGAGGACCCTGCTCGCGAGAAATATGGGGACACAAGAGGTAAGAGGGCTTGTTTAGTACAATGATACAATCATCTTTTAATAAATAAGGTCATATAACTGAAACTGAATGAGCAGGTCACCAGCCAGTATCTGTGAATATACAGATACTAAGTGCATGGAGTGCAGAGTAACTTCTAGATGGGGGGGTTTGAGGAATAGAGTAGAAAGGATAACTTAGGATAAGAAATGGTAGCTTAGCGTGCAGAGGTGAAGAACAATGTGATCAGGTCAAGTAATAAGCCTGCCTAAACAGATGTGATTGAAGCTGCCATAGTTGGGTATTAATAGGATTGTCCGGGGTAAAGCTTTCCAGAGCACCGGTGCAGCTCAAGAAAAGGCCATAGCTACCTGGTCTCTGCTGTAATGTGCACTCTGATCACTGGCATTTATAACTGTGTGCCCCCAAAGAATAGAAATTGCCCCAGGGGCTGTTCCTGACTGGCCCGGTACCTTTTCTGTTGCAAGGTGGCTCCCGCACGGAAACCTGTTCCTATGAAAGCCAAGAGCCTTATGAGGGCTCCCAGGCTTGTCATAGAAATATTACGTAGTGTAAACAGTCCCTGCAAAGTGAATGGGATTCTGGCTAATCCCAGACACACATTGCAGAAAATAATCTGCATTGAAAATGTCACAATTTCATAAACGCTCATGTTTTTGCAAATCGCAGCATGTCAATTATACCTACAGAAACACTGGAGGTTTCTGTATAGATATAATGGACACAGAGAGTAACTTAAAGAGGTATTCCAGGTTTCAGCATATAATTTTATTAATCAGAGAATAGGATAGGATTTTCTCCAATTCCACCCCATTCTAAATTTTTTTCCAGCTTCCCAGTACATTGTATAGAATAATAAATGATACCATTTTGAAGAAAAATTTGTCACTCAAACATTAAAGGGGTATTCCCATGATCAGAACCATATCTATATTTGTAGATAATTAAAAGTTAAACATTTTTGAAAATATAAGTAGTTAAAAATTCTGCACAGTTTTAAAGATTTTCTCTAACTATCTTAGTGGTGACATCTGTTGTCTTGATCGGTTGCCAATGGATACGACCACAAATGCAGAAACTTTATATGATCTGGGACCAGCCACAATTTTCTTATTGTAGCTGGGTTATAAGGCAGGGACCCTACATGTATGAGAAGATATCCTGGCCACGATAAGGAAACCATTGCTGATTTTCTGACCTTAGAAAGACCCTGCATTCATGGCCGTATCCATTGGCAACTGATCAAGACAACAAGACTGTGACCACAAGATATTTGGAGAAAATCTTTAAAACTCTGCAAAATGTTTAATTACTTATACTTGCAAAAATGTTTAACTTATAATTATCTACAAATTTAAAAATGGTTATGTTTGTGGGAATACCCCTTTAAGCCCTCACAAGTCTCTGTGAAAGGAAAAATAAAAAAAAGTTATGGAATTTGGAAGGTGGGGAGTCAAAAACGAAAACCGAAAAATGCCACCAGCGGGAAGGGATTAAAACACCTGAAGGACCCCATTATAGTCCATAGGGTTTATCGGACTCTGTGAGTAACTGCTTTTTTTGCGACCCACCTATCCGTTATTCTGGTACTCCAATGGATCAGAACAATGGTTAGGCAATGCTAGTGTGAACATGTGTGATATGTTTGGTTAAAAATAAAATAAAGTTATCAAAATGTAAACATACATTGTATTGTATGTATTAGGGCAGCACGGTGGCTCAGTGGTTAGCACTGAAGCCTTGCAGCGCTGGAGTCCTGGGTTCAATTCCTGCCAAGGACAACATCTGCAAGGAGTTTGTATGTTCTCCTCATGTTTGCTTGGGTTTCCTCCTGGTACTCTGGTTTCCTCCCACACTTCAAAGACATACTGATAGGGAATGTTTACTGTATATGGGACAGTGACTGTCAATGTCTGTAAAGTGCTGCGGAATTTTTGCAACATGGGGCCGCCGCCTTAAAGTATGAGAAAATTAGTTATCAATCTTATCTCTATGTGCAGAAACTATGTTTAGGCTAAGGCCCTACATAGTGAATCACAGCTAAAAAATGTTCCAGAAAAAATGCAGTAAAAACATGTTGCCATTCCATAGCTAAAATACACATGTTGCGTTTTTCAAAAATGCACACATTTTTGAAAACGCAGCTTTTCCAAATCTCTTTTTTTTCCACAAAATCTCATTCACTCTGCTGATACTGTAAAATGTAGCATTTTATTTGCTGCATTTCTGCAACAGCCAAAAACGCAGCATTTTCACAACGTGGGGCCTTAGCCCCAGGGTGTGTTATCCCCATTCATTCATTCCATCAGATTTTCACATGAGATTATGGGATTTCAGTCAAGTTCAGTTCAAATCGTAAAGGTGCAACCACTAAAGAATTCCAAACCTGGCAAGGAGACTTTTCAACAAAAGCTATTTCCACAAAACAAACTGAACCTGCTATCTTGTTTATCTTGGCTGAGACCAGTAGAGGGCTTAAATCATTCTTATCTGTGTTGGGTTGTGCTGGTAATTACAAGTGGTGTGAAACTGCCCAAAGTCTGCAAAGTGCTCTCCCTTTATCACTTTCCTGACTGACAAACTATAGGGAAATCTTCCAATTTATTAGAGAGATACACTTGCTGATAGTGATGACTTACGATGCATATCACAACGACAGAAGTAAATGTCGGAATTCTAGTTAAACAAAAATGTATATTTAAGGTTCACATTGAGGTTTTGCAATCTTGCAAAGACGTTTGTTTAATCATATTGATTGGATAACTGATAAAATATTTATTTGTAATTTTTATACCTGATTTTCTACACAAAGTCTTAGGATGAATCATCTGAATTTGCTTATAACAACTGATTTGCATTTTCACATAAAATTTGCATTTTGGGCAAAACATGACATGAACAAAACTTAAAGGAGGAGATTTATTAACCCCCTACTCCAGAAAACTAGGTTTAAAAATGTGCAAATCTCAGGTTTGCGACTTTTTAACTGCCATTGGCGCATATTTTTTTATGCTGTTCTTGCCACTTTCTAGAAAGGGAGAACAGTAAAGTATTTCAGTGGATCAGGCAGCACTCTCTTAATGGATAGCCGGGTGCACAATTCCAGGGGGGACTGGCCAGACTGCCCACGTAGTAATCGTATAGTAAGTTGGACAGCACACCAAATGATTTTAACAGAGCTTGGTATATTTACACATGAGAAAGCATGTATTGTCTTAGCTATAGGTGTACAGACACAGAAACAATGCTTCAGATGTGACAGCTACTGTTCAACCTCTGAATTGGCCTCACATGCCTCATCTGTACACCAATATCTAAGAGAATACAGGTTTTCTCATATATAATAAAGTGGATGTATTGAAATTTATGGTTTCGAGTATCTGACATAATAAAAAGTAAACTCTGTTAAAATCATTTGAAGTGCTGTCCAACTTCTCTTTTATATGTTTCCAAAAAGGGAGAGTGAGAAGGGTGTGCTGTGGGAGGAGCCAGCAGCCCCACCGGATTTATCATCATTTACACCAGTTTTCTGCCATACAAGATGATTGAAGTCTACACCAGTTCGGTCTAGGTGCATGGACTGCCAGAGGATGCACTTAGTATATGGCAAGGCGTACACGGAAGATATCAAGACTGGTGTAGAAAATATATGGGTCCTGTGAAATTAGTCGCTAGATGTCTTCTTAGGCTCCTTTTGTCTGTGCCAGATGTTTAAAATGAAAAAAACAGCAGAGCCCAAAAGGTTCCATTGTGTATAATGGCATTCGTAAGGCTACTGTTCTTACATCTGTCATTTTTAGATATGAAAAAGTCTGCATGCAGGACTTTTTCACCTGCAATTTTTAACAGATTCTGAGATGGAGGCTTTTAACAGAGTCTCCAATGCAGATGTGAACCTATTCTTAAACTGAATAAAAATATGGTCCATGCTATGGATGCCGAACTGGTACACAAAGCCCACAACTTTGTCACTATTTGTAACTGGCTCAGACATTACACAACTGGTTAGACACAACTGACATACAGTATGTGAACCTAGCCTAGGAAAACTGGTTACATTTTTCCATGCTATGCAGTCTCTTAAATTATGAAATATTTTAAGGAAGTTCAGGAATTTGGAATTTATAGCCTATCCTTAGAATCGGCCATAAATATCTGATTGTAGTGGCATCCAACCGGGGACCCACACACTGATCAGCTTTCAAAGCCCATACTATGAGGAGATTGCAGTAGACCAGTTAGGTTTAGCAAGCTTGCTTATAGAGGGTTGGTAGAGATAACTTGACTACCCTAATAAATAACTGTATCATTAGATTTGGAAAATGTTGCCAGGTGAAGCATGCAACATATACCTTAAGTCCCTATTACACTGGCCGATTATCAGGCTTAATATCAGTAACAAAGTAACAAGTATTCCCTGAAAAAAGTTAGTAACATTTGTTCCCCATAAATGCTCACTGCTTTCATTTAAAAACAGCAGATCATTGCTACTCGATAGGGATGGATAAAAAAAAAAAAAAAAAAGTTAATTTCCATACAGTGTGCATGTGTCAGCAGTACATCACTCTGTTTATCCTGCTTTTATATTACATAAAGCATGTAATCACCCAACAAATGATAATTTTTTTGCTTGTTGAGTTATCTTTTGCACACTTCAAAAGCCATTTATCAGGAATGACTATTCCTATGAAGAGCAGTTGCCAGTAATTCACCCAGTGATTGGGTCGTATAAAGAGGACTTGGATGTTGGCAGGCCCCTGTGTAAACAGGGATGTGCTGCTGTCAATCAATGAAACCAATCAATGAAATAGTAGAGGAACAACTGCAGTAGTAATTATTCCTTCCTATGTTTGCACTGGTCTATGTAAGGCTGGGGCCCCATGTGGTGTAATCCACCGCCACGTTTTACAGTCACTGCAAGGGGGATGGGATTCTAGCAAATCCCATCCACATGCTGCAGAAAAATACGCGCAGTGGACATGCTGCAGTTTCCACAACCGTTGCCGTTTTGGAAATCGCAGTATGTCACTTATGCCTACAGAAACGCTGGCGGTTTCCCTATAGGTATAATGGAAGCAGAAAGTCCACAGAAGAAACCTCTGCTGAATTTCTGTGAAAAGCGATGTGGGAAAAAGCGCGATGCGTTGATGCTCTGTGGGGCCTTAGCCTAAAAGAGAGATGAAAACAAGTACCGACCAACGTGTTATATTAATCTGCAGTCATCTGCCTGAATATAGGACAATGTAGAAAAACCCTTTGGTTGGGTTTATATAGGTTCAGTGCTTACCCTCTGCCATGGCACATAAATGCTGGAGGGAAACTGACTTCAAAACTGATCCTACTATTTTCTATGGGATAATTTTTTGTACACGTTATATCAGTTTTGAGACTGGATGTCTCCTGTGACGGACAGAAAAATGTTACATACAAAATTGTGTCTTGCACAAGCCTTTTGGGGCTATGATACTGATGACCTATCCTTAGCATCCAACACTCCATTCAGACAAGTGCTTCAGTTTCTTTACTCCATACCAAACATGGCGCTAAACAATGTTAGCATCTGTGCTTGGTATTACAACTCGATTATTCAGTGGGATTGAGCTGCAGCATTGCCATGTGACCAATGAAGGTGACTTCACTAGCCTGAAAAGAGAAGGCAGTGCTAGCCCAAGTGCTGCAGCCTCTTCAACATCTGATTGGCAGGGTTGCCTGCAGTCAGACCCCTCTTACAGGCACAAGATTTATATCACACAAAAGGGAAATGCATACTAATGTAATGGTTAACACATATAGAGTCTGCAGTTACCCAAGTGTACTCTTTCTTAATAGAATTTAACAATAGGTCATGCGCAGGGAGAGATGCAATTTATAACCGCAATCCACTTTGGTCAAGTGAAGAGGATCCTGAAGAGTTGGCTCCAATTTTTAATTTAGAGTTCTCCAATTGTGTATGTGAAAATAGTACGCTCTGCAATAAATGGAGGTATTTCTATCATATCTCATTGATACAGATGACCTTTACATTTTACATTAAAGCCCATCTTTACCAAAACCCAAATATTCAGGTTGGATTGCATTTGACCACATTCTCCTGCTCATTATTTTATACACTATTACTCATAGAGGTCAAGGATGTTGAGTTGTGGTTGAAAGGATCTTCAACCTAGCATACTATTTTGTCTGTAAAAATTAAGTAAACGGTAGAAAACTGTGAATTTTTCAGACTAAACAACTAATAGCTCTACAAATGTTTGAAAAATCTTCCTCTGTTTGAAGACTTTGTTGACTCCTTATCTGGTACATACATGTTTTCAGAAAATGTTCGTAACTTTAACTGATGCAAAGATTTTCATATATTAACATTTATTCACCTTATCCCTATAGGTTGCAATTTAGAAAGTATGAAAAGCAAACATACTGTATCATGAGTTTTTGTCTGTTTGGATAAAAGCATGTCCTAGTCTTATCTTCTCTTTGTAATTGTTGCATACATGTTGTTAAAAGAAAAATCACTCCATGTGTTCAATGGATTTAGATGTGATTTTGCTTCCTCTCTTCTCCCTCTTATCTTTTCGCTCTCAATTTCTCTCTTTAAACTGGAGGTCTGACACGCTCTTTGAATTGATCTGATTCATGGGTAGTTAGCAGTAATAGGTCAGAGGCCCTATCAATCCCCTCTTAAATACAAAGCTGAATTTGTCCTATCTATATATACATACACACACACACACACAATATATATATATATATATAATTTATTTTTAATCAGTCTTGATAACTATGTCAATTAATGAAATACACAAAAAGTTATTAAAACTAGTGAATGATCTGTCCAGGTTTCAGATGTGTATTACACTTCTATGGCAGATTCTCTTTTATAAAAGGCAAATGTGTATTAGAATTCAAGATTCTGAGGATCATCTGTAGCTTATAAGCAATAGACATATTACATACAAAATTAATAAACTCTGTTGTATTAACTTGTAACATATGTAAGTGTAAGCAGGCATGTATTCTGTTATGTCACTATGAAGCACAACTGTGTATGTTTCTTCTTTTTGAGTTGGCATGTTACTGCGCAAAACAATGAATTGAACATGTGCAGCCATGCCAAATGTGTATGTTTGCGAAAATCTACCATCAGGAGGATCTTTTGTTGGACAATTATTATGTTATGTGGATGACTGACTTTATATTGGATTGTAATTCTATGCAGACATTCAGCTGGTAATGAAGTCCTTTAGCACTATTCACCTATGGGTACATATATACTATATATTTAAAGTTTCAACTTTTGTGAGGATTTTCTCACTTTATTCCAGTCTTGAAAGGAGAGTTGTAAACTAGGAAATCAATTAATTGGTAGAACAAATGGGCACTTGGCTCTTTACCAAACATTATACCCCCTGTCCTTGAAGTTTTCCATATCTGAGCTATGTTAATAGTATTTGCAGTCACTAATAAAATATGATGATATGTATATATGCATAGATGCTCTAAAAGGAAATTTGGTTTGTGGCTGCTTTCTACTATACAAACATGTGAGAAAGCACCCTACAGCCCAACACTGTTCTTATGTGTACAAATCCTTGTTAGCAGATAAAGTTTAGCTGATTTTGATGCCCCATTTTCCCTGAGCACCTAATGCATGTGAGGGGTTGTGTTTATATAGTGATGCTACATGAAGAAACATTCAAAAATAGCTAATGGCTTTGAATGGGGCTCAACTTTAGGTCACTTTGTGAAAGAGGCCAATGAAAATATGTGTAAAGAAGCAGTAAAATTTGTTTTCAAACTAAATTGCAACCTGAAATCACAACATAAATTTGATGCAATTTACATAGTGGTGAATCGCTTTGTCTCGCTACTGAGGAATCATTTGACCAATTTTCACAAAAAAAAAAAAAATTTTTTTTTCTTTTTTCTGCACATGGTTCAGTTGCATGAAATGAATGTGACATACCAGAGTTTGTTTTTATTCCTAATGTTGTCACACATGTCTAGTACCTGTACCCATGTTTAGAACAAATACCCAAGTCTATTGCCTGTTTCTGCAGATCACTGAAAAGCTAATCCTAAAATATACCTTCCAGGACTTTAGACTGCAAGGATGATGTCACCACAGGTTCTGCTAGCTGCACAAATGACAATGACAAACAATTCTAATGCACTTTCCTAACACAAAGGACTCAAAGCACAGGGAGAGATGTGGAGTAGGGGAGTCAGTGGCTGCCATACAGACCCCCAACACCCACAGTGTTCATAAACTGCTGCTGATAACACTAGGGAAGGCAATGGGGAAACGGTGACCTTGACTGTGAGTTGTATATGAGAGAGTTAGAAATGGGGAGCAGATTTTATGAGAGAGGGGGCTATAGTGAGCAGATTCTGTGGGAGACAAAGGCAGGGAGGAATTTTCACTGAAGAACAGGGGGCATGGTCACATGGTGGTTCTCAATAGTAACTGCAGGCAACAGAGCGAAACTTCCTGTTAGCACAGCAACCTATGCTAGAAAAAGAGGTCACACAGTGATCTTGTGACTTACTGAAGAAGGTGAAAGCATGATATGGAAAGACACTGTGAGTAGTCAACTATTACTTTTGAGGGGATATTCCTTCAGACAATATAATGAGTTAAAAAAAAAAATGGAGTCTCCCTTTAAGTCAAATAATTATGTGTTGTTAACATGGATTATGTAACCAAATCTAATCCATGCTTCATGTGGTGAACAATAATCTATTAGTTTTATTTCCCCTACAGTGTGATACACAAATTCCAGAGGGAAACTGATGTCACAACTGTTCTCATAGTTTTCTAGTGGATCATCTTTGGTGTCCGGTGCATCAGTTTTAATCCTGGATGTCTTTCTGCACCAGACAGAAAAACATTGCTTGCAACGTTCTTTTTCCATCAGTTTCAGGTTATGGACACCAGGTTGGTGTTCAGCATGGAAAAAATGTCATCAGTTATGCCAAGCTCAGGCGTAAAATCACTGGCCAGAAACAAGGAGAGATATATATGATAGCAGCTTAAATTTATTGTCAGTTACTTATTTAGTATGAGCATATTCTATAGTGCAATAAGCAAAATGACTAGATGATGAGGGGTGATTGCTCGGGTACATCTAACCTCTCCAACTCTGCAGTTGGCTGTACATATTAAATAAATGTTGCTCAGATCTGCCAATTTCAGCAAGGTCAACAGACTATCTAATGTGTGTGGGCATTCCTACCATACTATATACACGAATGTAAGCTGCCAGAAGTATATGGTAGCAGCTTCTTCCCCACTATATATTACGTTCCGCATACTTGCTTAGTTTATTTAAGCAGTCATGTTTGTGATGGAAGTAGGAGGGTTATCTGTTGGCTAGAAAAGCATTCAGGCCAATCATAATAATACCTTTTATTTATATAGCGCCAACATATTCCACAGCACTTTACAAATCGTAGGGTTAAAGTACAGACAGAATGAGACATTACAGAGTAGTAAATCAACTCACACAATAGGAATGAGAGCCCTGCTCACAAGAGCTTACAATCTATGATTCTAACGGGGGTGGCACAAGGGTTAGCAAGGATAGAATAGGAAGACTTGTTTATACAGTGGACCAGCTGTTTTCATGCAACTGTAAATGTTGGTTAAATTATCAGTGTATATGGCTTGTCACAGCAGAATGACTTGATTTTATGAGGAAAACTATTCTTTTGTGCCTAATGCAAAATTTTGGTCTTTTGGCAATCTGTGCCGACAAGGCCACTATACCAAAAGACTGATCCTGAAAGCTCATTTACATTGGCCAATGCTCAGGTAGGACAAGCGCTGACTGGTGGTAACACACATTGATCAGTTCTATTCGCCTTGACCTCTACATGAGCTATTGCAAGAGGCACATGGGAGGAATGATCCCTACTTCCTTTGGCCAATAAGGGACATGTTTACGCAAGCCAGTGATTGGATGATAAAACATTTAAGCTAATGTTCACACCCGATCATCGCCCTTTGTAAATGGGACTTTAGGCTAAATTCAGACTACCATATATTTGCATTCACATGATAATTGATTCTTTAATAAAAATTAAAAATGTAAAAACTGCTTGTATTAACATGCATTTTTACCTGCTGTTCATCTTCTGCAGCTGTGACACAGTTTTTTTTTTATTGGCTTGCTTATTAAATGTATCTTCTCGATCATGTAAAACATATTTTTTTCATTAGAATGCTCCTGTGTCAAGAAATTGGTGTTGTTCCTATTTCCTACTAGACTGTCCAATGTATCACCAACAGAGAGCACTAATATCAGGAATATGACAGCCATGTTCAAGAAGATCCTTGTGGTCTGAGTTACTGAGCATGTGTGACCATAGTCACTAAACTACTATGAGGGAGTCAAAGACAGGTATGTAACAGCAGTATCTACACACAGGAACTTTCTTCTAAATGATTATAAGAAATGTTTTGTGGGATCTAATAGACTAAACTCAAATTCAACTTAGGTTAGTACAATCCAATCCAATGCCAAATACATCAGTTGTATCCATTCATACACAATCTGCATTAGCTCTGTCTGTACTAGCATGCCTGTTTAACTGTTTCATTTAAGCAGAAATCTTGCTTAAGTCATACTTTCTTTCTTACACTTCAATGATACAGTACAACAGTCATTAAAAAAACTAAAACAAAAACACTGAGTGAACAGGCCTATGACATTTTTATATTAGTTTTTAAAAAAAAATCATGAGTTGTTTCCTAGAGAAATATTTAGGACCCTCCTTCCATCGTGATCTTTTTCTAAAAAATAAAATATATATTAATAATAATAATCTTTATTTATAAAGCGCCACCAAATTTCCCAGCAGTTTACAATTCAGAGGGCACATGTACAGACAATGTTAGACGTTAGATTTTAACAAATTAGTAAATTATTTAAACAGGAGGCAAGAGGACCCTGTCCACAAGAGCTTACAATCTGTGAGAAAATAGGGTTGAAGCAAAAAGGAAAAAAAAAATACATTGTGCAATGTATCCAGCCTAAAAGAGCAGCCTGAATACTATAGAAACCTAGCACAAATTGAAAGCAGCTCATGAAAGGCAAAAAAAGCTGACAAAACATGTTAGTGGGAATACAATCTTATATGAGTAGCATAACAAGTCACTGTGAATGGAAGCTAAAAGTACTATGAATGAGCACCAGTATGACCAGAAACCAAGCTCTTATATAAAAAGAATTTAAAAAATTTAGTTTTCCATGGGTCTATACAATCTGCCTAGGTGTCATGTGTCAAAAATGGAACTTACTGAGGCCTATTTATCATGCCTTTGATGCCAGTTGTCTGGTGTATAAGGCATGAAAAGTTGCAAGTCCATATTGTGACACTTTACAAAAACATGGGCATAATAAGATGGGAATCTAGGCTGGCCAGGGTGGTGATACCTCTGCCTGTCAGATTTACTATAAATCATGTCAGAAAACTGGTGTGAGTTACAGCAGAACGCACATATGGATTAAAACCGCCACACAAAGCACTGGTCTTAATAAAATGGGGCCTCTGTGTTGTAATTGTTTCTTAGTATTCCTTACCATTCTTTCTTTTACCTTACATGGGACAATCATGTGACTATAAATCAAATAGAACCAGAGAGATGCAGTGAGTAGGCCTAAGCTTATGACATGATGTTGCTATGATTTGTAAATTGCTATGGAAAAGGGTGGCGCTGGATAAATATTATTACTCTTATTTTATTGTTGGCGTTATGATTGCACAAATGGCACTAAATTGCTCAGACTTTAGTTACATATATCCATCACTCAGCCTCAGATCCCTCCACATTTTATGTAAAAGAGTTAAACTGATACAAGTGACACTATTGTGGGAATTAGCAGCAACCTCTTTTTTTCTTTTTTTTTTTTTTTTATCAAGAAGATGCCTGGGCATTATATGTCTAGTATGCTATACTATGCATATAAGGAGGACACAGTGCTCCAACTACCCAGAGCAGATGTGTAACATTAAGCTCCTGGGCCCAAATGCAAAATCTGTAATGGGGCCCCCGATTTATTATGTGCTATCTATAATACTGGTATCTACTTATGTTGTAGAGAGGCCTTTGGGCCCCCTGATGTTCCAGGCCCTGATAGCGATTGCTAACTTTTCACCCTCTACAGCTATGCCACTGACTCTACACCCCTTTTCCTACCACAGAACCATATTACCTGTCATTTTATGTCAAAACATTCTTACTATAACTGCTTGTCATTCCTAAATTAAGGAAATTTATTACTCATAGACAAAACATAAATTTTCACCAATACATTTTTGCAGGAAACCTATTCAGCAAAAAAACACTTTTATATATTAAGAGATACTAAACATAAAACAATATTAATAGCACTTGGCACTCCTTATTACAGCTTGTAAATAAAATAGATTTTAGTAAATAAGATCCCAGTGTCACACAGATGCTCCCGTTTCATAAACCCACTGCAGACTTTTGCTGATATACAATGAAAGGCGGCACTTTCTGTGGTTCTGCCACAGCTTAACCTATTTTCTCCTCTACAGAGCACTCTCTAAATTATTTGCCATATCTTTTTAAGCTTTTAATTACAACCACAACATTGTTTTTGCATGTCACATAAAGCCAGAGTTGACTTGTGCTGATCTCCTGTTACAGGGATAAGTTCTGTTATTGAGGCACAAGCTATTCCTGAAAAAGGCCTACAGATATCACTAATGAGGGTCTTGGGGTCAGGAGCTAGGCAGACAGAGAATATATCATAGGGGAAAAATAAGCCACTTCTGATCTTAAATAGACCTTTTGTGGACTAGGTAGATAGAGAATTACTGTGCAAGAGTGGAGGTGAGGAGAGAGGTGGAGAGGGGGGGACACCAGCACAGAAGGAAGGGAAGGTAAGAAGGACCTGATGGTAGAGGTAGAGGTGGTGGTGGGGAGGGGAGGGGGCATAGTGGACTGGATGAGGAGGGGATGCGCTCAGCACTGATAATACACTGTCTGCTGGGAGAGCTTAGTCAATGTATATTCTCTTCCTGCCCTGCTCCCCCTGGTCTCATATCAGGAGTGTTAATGGGTATTTTATAATAATGTCCTCCACAGCTTCCAAATTGTAGTCGTAAAATGAATTTTAAAAGACTGAGAGCAAATCCAGTGTAAGCTGGTTGGCATCATTAACCAGTGCTGAGGATTGTGCCATTCATTCACTGTCTCTATATTGCAGGAAGAATGAAGGGATATATATATATATTTTATACTATGCAAGCCTTTTACAGGCAAGGGAGAGCAGCCAGGAGGGGCTTCTATTTCATTTCAATTAATTCTATGTGTGTATATATTACACTTTATTTACATTGCATCATTGCTGTTATTGATATGGGATAAAATAAAATCATATTACCAATATAAACACAAATTATATTTACAAGAATATCCTGAGAGTCAACTCTGAAGTCAAATTATGGTGAAGAAAAAAAGCCTTTCCAGAACGCACAGTGTGAACTTTTCTTCTACTCCATATCAGGACAACAGGGAAAGTTTACAGAACTTCGTAGAAAATCAGTCTATCTGTATAAAATATTATAATATTATATCAAAGTCTGCAAGTAAGTGACTAGTACAATCTCCACTTCAGTGCATTAGAATAGTTGGTGCCCATGGATTGTGTGCTGGACTGCACAATACAACAAATCCAGAAACGGGAATATGTATCCAATGGATTTACACACTCCACCGGTTAGTACCATAATCTAGGGGATAGAATTATATTTTCCACTTTCTAAATTTATATGCAAAAAATAAACTAATCAATAAAAGAAAAAGTAGTAAAAAAGTGAGAAAATTAAACGGAAAAATACACATACATACATACATACAGAGAGAGAGGGAGTGTATATATATATATACATATGTGTGTGTGGGTGTTTATAAATACATATCTCTATGCACATAAATAGAAACTTATTAAAATATAGTTGCACATACGCATACCGTATATTCATTTATGGACATATTTATTTATATCAAATTTACTGGCTCATATATAATATACATGTCTATCTACTTAGAAATATGTGTGTTTGTATATATACATTTATATTTATTTTCAGTTATGTATAAGTTATTATTTTACAATGTACAACTGTAATATCAAGGGAACATGTAAATACAAGTAAATTCTAACTGTATGGTTATAAAGAAAGAAGCAAAACGATAAAAATTCATAATTCTGTAATACATAGAATGTTACTCAAACGCCAAAGAAATCTGTAATCCAAATGTATTAAGTGGGCTCTGTTGTATCCCATACAGGTTACACTTTCGGGTTTGATTCTGACGCCCATGACAGAATTAGATGATCGGGTTTAATTCAACAATTTTGAAATTATATGAAAAATTAAAAACAAAACAAAAAAAAACAAACAAAAAAACAACAGAAGTAAAGCCAAATATCTGCAGAAATATCCTTAGTAGAAATAAGAAAGGATCGGTCAGGTAATGAATATCATGAAAGGGCAGCTTTGCTTACTTCACGTTATAGACTATGTTTCAATGGAGAAGTACAGTTATTAATGACAAAAATGTAAGATCTGAATGTACATCCATGTGCCATAGCTTGTGCAGTAGAATATCAATGTACTGTGTCCAGGAATACAATAACTGTCGTAAAGACAAAGAGATCTATCTGCTGACTAATACTGGAATATTATGACATGGATCACAGCTCGCAGGGGGTTAAAGATAATGAAGTTTTAGCTCTCTGAGACGTATTTCTATGGTTTATAGGAGATATTAGCTTCTCCAGTATGTCAGAAGAAAAATATGAAGTAAATAGTTGAAGAGACACAATCTGTACATTGACATAGTGGTCTGTCTCATTGAGGACTTAGCAAACATGATATTAGCAAAAAAAAACTGCACTATGTATATACATATATAATAAAGAATGTAGCAGCACCACCTACCTTATAATAATGCTGTGCTGCTGGTTATTAATATTATTAATATTATGCATATACATGTATTCTGTCTGTGTGTGAAATGATGGGAATGGGAAGGATCAGCCGCTGTACATATGAGTGCACCCATTCTTTGGTAGTGAATTTGACGAGATATTCGGGTATAAAGGGCTAGAAAAACTGACAACTGTCACCCTACATAGATAGATAGATAGATAGATAGATAGATAGATAGATAGATGGATGGATAGATAGATAGGAAGATAGATAGGAAGATAGATAGGAAGATAGATAGATAGATAGATAGATAGATAGGAAGATAGATAGATAGATAGATAGATAGATAGATAGATAGATAGATAGATAGCTGAATAACTAAATAGATAGGAAGATAGATAGATAGATAGATCGATAGATAGATAGATAAAATATATAGATGATAGATGGATAAATAGATGAATAAAAAAATAAAATAGATAGATAGATAGATAGATAGATAGATAGATAGATAATGCATGTATTTATTCTTCCATGATAAAAAAAAAAGCTATAGCACTTTGACAATGAGAATGTTTAAGGAATAGATCACTGAGATTAGTTATAGCTGGAGTTACAGATCTACACGATTTTCTCAATCTTTAGCTTCCATAGTCCCTGGATTTTGCATCTTATCTGGCACGGCTGGGAGTGGGTTAACCCCGGGAAATGAAAATAAGGACCATAAGAGCCAGTGATATATCTGATTTTGTGCCTCCATTTCCTGCTAAACTCATAAAAAGCCTCTTTTTCATTTGATTTACAATGCATCTATGAACCTGCTCACAGGAACATGTGTTCAGTCTTGTAGAAGTGAACCATAAAAAGCAAATTGCTGCAGACTGAAACCCACCAAAACTACCCTCTTTTTATTGGTACTTAATGGGAGAAGCTGGACTGGACTGGGCACTGCACCCTCATTGTGAGGAGGATCAAAGCAGCCCATGAGGGAGAGGAACTCTGCACAGGAAACTTGGGTGATGGACAATAAAAGTAGAGGCAGGAACTCTGCCCAAGTCCTGGTTCTGGAGTGGTGGGATAGAGGATCTATGTATGTAACTATGTTATGTTCAATCTCTCCCCCCCCACACACACATAAATTATATATATATATATATATATATATATATATATATATATATTGTATAGGGAGTGCAGTGCTGGGTTTTCGTCCCATATATAAGCTGCCCTCCCTGGCACGCAACAAGTGATGATTTACAGGCCTGCACAAACCTTTTCAATGTGGGAGTGTGTATGTATATGCAGAATACGGGCCATTCAGGGCCCCCTAATGAGCTGAATCGGTGTAATAACCTCAATCACATGTAAAGCAGAATGCACTTATTATGGAGGATTAAGGAAAAACCTAGACTTTATGAACTACATCCCCACTGCATCTCCCCCAAACATACCTAATATATTCCATAACCTATGACAAGCATCCATTTATTTCCTATTCCGACTGCTGGCTATCAACTTGGATTTCAGTTTAACCAGAAAAACAACTTTTTTTCTCCCTGGTAAACCATTTTAATTAAGTGTAGCAGAGGGCTTTTCTGCCCTAGACTAAGGGGACATGGGATCTCAGTAAATTAACTCGTTCGGGGAAGTTACATTTGGAATAAGAACAGAGCTAAACCTGGTATTATGTGTGCAGAGCCAGGAGGGGAATAATTGTAGGAATGTAGAATAGATTACAATTGATGCCTCAGAGAGAGAAATGTCCTATATGTATATATATTGTGTGTATATGGAGAGAATGTGACAGATATGAGGAGGGAGAGAGGTGTGTAGATGTGGTTAAATCACCCACCTGGGCTCTCACTTCTCCTGCTTACAATGTGAAGATCTCGTTTTTGTTTTACATTAACGGTCTAAAATCTTAATCCAGGTGTTGACTAAGTGTTTATCCACTCAGCCTCATGGGAGCATGGACTGGAAGCCAGGAAATCTAGAGTATAGCCTATTCTAGAAGAGATTGCATTTACAGGCTGCGATTTAAGAAGCCAAAAGTCTGATATAATTCTGCCTACTTATATATATATATATATATATATATATATATATATATATATTTATAGTCATGTGCCCCAATGCTGCAGTTGTTGTGCATTGACTATCGATAATATTACTACCAACATCGGACAACACGACAGTCAAATGTTACATATTGGAGAGTTTATTATCATCTATAAGGTGTAAGCTAATGGAAATTGCGTACATATTGTGCCCAAAGTGGCATACAACTTTGTAGGGTTAACATCAGCAGACTGCGCTTTGTATGTTGTTATAAGCCCTGATAGAATATATTGTCCAGAGAAAACACCAATGACAAAAAGACTATATGGCAATATAACGGCTTCTGCAAGAGTGAAACCAAGTCACAATGTAGCAAAACCAACAACAATAATGCTAATAATAATACATTAATAAGGAAAAGTATGGCATACCCATGACTTTTTTCTCTGTTCAATTAGATGTGTATACGAGATGATAGATAGATAGATAGATAGATAGATAGATAGATAGATAGATATCGCTAAATATGTAGCAAATATGAACAGATTCCTTGTGTTGATATATATGTATATATGTATATATATATATATATATATATATATATATATATATATCGCATCTGAAATGGCCGATGCTGAGTAATGACTCTGTGCTGCAGTAAATGAAGGAAATGCCTTCTCACCCTTCCATTCTCCCCTCACATGATTTCATTGTTACATGTGCTCCATCATTTCTCTGTAAGACCAATCAGTAAATCTTCGTGGTAAGCCTGGTGACTCCTCTTTCATACTGCAGACAATCTGGCAGCCCAAGTCAAGTTAATGTCAGAATTAGAACAACTAATGTCTTGACATTCCCAATGTTGTCAACTGGAATATCAAAGAAGGAGGGAGAGTGTAAGGGTTAAGGGGCAATCAAATAGGGACAAGAATAGCTGGATATTAAGATATGATGTCTCAGCCAGAGATAGGTAATGGAGGGAAAGACAGAAAATTGGAGAGTTGATTCATACCTATTCCATAGGGAGCCCGTGAATATTAACGCTACTCTGCAGAATGACTCGGAATGACATACAAGTTACAGCAACATTCAGACTATTGTGTTTTTTTTTTCCAAGAGGTGGATAATTGAGGTTGGACTGTAAGTCTATTCATGGGTCGCAGCCAAACTTTAAAAAGGGGAAAAATAATTAACAAAAAAAAAAAGTTTGGCTTTTGTCACATAAAAGCTGCTGTGGATGACTGCTGCCACTCCTGTCAGCCCTGGAAGATGAAGTCTAACTGCATGGGTATGAGAATCTAGGTCCCACAACAGGAAAGGTTTAGCAAAGTTTGGGGAAAAAATATAAAAAAAAATAATCTGATATATCTTTATAAGACACACACACACACACACACACATATATATATATATATATATATATATATATATATATATTATTACATGTAGAGATAGATAGACACATACATATATACATACATAGAATTTATTATATTTTTTTATGTCTGTCTGTGTGTATATTCCCTTTTCCTATCCGGATTATAGAAAACTATACCAAATTAACAGCAATAAGAGTATATACATTGGATAACACATCAGTCAAACTAGAGAAAATAAACAGAGATAACGGCAATTGTGGCAGACTGTGGGCTAGAGATGCGCTGTGGCTCTTCACGGGTTAATGCAGAGTTTATCTAGGCAGACGCAATGGACGAGTCTTTATCATAGAAAATAATTAGTCAGTGAAAGGGAGAAGGTTCAGGCAGGTTATCATTGGCTATATATAGCTGGGTATGCTAGGTGTCAGTATATTCATTTGACGTCTCATTGTATGCAAGTACTGAAATAAAAAAGTAGCCATCAGAATTTCTACCCCCCTTCTCGCTCTCATATAGTAAAACATCCTGGTATATTCTAATTGTAACTGGAGCTTTGCTGAAGAAAAAGACTTTCTACAAAGATAAGACTGGCACAGAGTGAAGGCTGGCTGAGCTCTGCACATCCCTGCAGCAGGCATGGCCAGCAGCAGACAAGGGTACATGTGATGACGTCACCGAGCCCTGGAGGTGCACTGTCTGCTTCCTCAGACAAACCCTCTGTATGCTCGGGCTTCACCAGCCATAAACAACAATATTTCATTTTTTTTTTTACAGGCTTCTGAAAGTTGACTATACTGCTACTATCCCAACTTTTCCTCAGTCAGGGAGGAAGATTTCATTGCCACTAGCTGTATCCAGAATCCAGGACCCCAGGGTATTAATACTGCCACTGCTGCGCCACTCTTCTGCATCACTTGCGCCACTTTATCAACGGTAAGAGCCAAAAAGTCCGGTGAACTATGGTTCAGGTTTGAGTGTTGCGTGCTGGTATGTGCCACGTATAAATGTCATATATACATATATATACATGCATACATAGGTACGCATACAGCACTTAAGTATGTACATTTATATAGATAGATCTATAGATAGATAGAATGACCGTGATCATGATCATAGAGATTTCTGTTCCATTCCCACTGTAGTGAAGTGTTTATCTAGCACTAAGTAGCCCTCATATTGGTTAAGGATAGTTCTAGAGAGATGCTATCTATGCCAATAACAGCAGCCAGGCCTTTCCTGCGTCTTTCTGAGCTGAGATGTGCTTACTCCAGTGCTGTCAGTGTGAAGGATGGAAGGGAAGTGTTCACCTGAAACCCTCTCCCAATAAATAAATAGCACCCGCCGCCATGGAGATCGATCATGTCATTTACTACACAGCTCCAGCACTAGTAGGAGTTCAGACTTTATTCTTATGGTTAATACGTGCTTATTGTCTTCTTAATATTGCACATAAGTAAAATGTCATGTAAGAAACCGGTGTAAAAATAAGCTTGTGTACACAACTGTAGTCCTTATGACTATATGTATTATGAGTGGTATAGTGGCGGGGATACTGGGATGGAAGCACTGAATTTAGAATGAATGGGTCTAGCATCAGCAGAAGTGAACATGGTATCTAACGTGGAAAGGGAGAAAACGAGACGAGAAAAAAAAAAAAAAAAAAGAAAGAAAGAAAGAAAGAAAGAAAGACGAAATAGAGAAAGAAAGACGAAAGAAAGAAAGTAAGAAAAGAAGGACGAAAGAAAGAAAGAAGGACAAAAGAAAGCGTAAAAAAAAAGGACGAAATAGAGACGTAAAGACGAGAGAAAGAAAGAAAGAAAGAAAGAAAGAAAGAAAGAAAGAAAGAAAGAAAGAAAAAGAAAGAAAGAAAGAAAGAAAGAAAGAAAGAAGAAAAATGTATGATCCATATTGAGAAGAGGGCAGCAGGATAAAGAGGGGGAAGGAGAGAGGAATATCCAGATAAAACCAATCTCCTTTGCAGTATGACGGCTTGATTATTTTATTATAGCCGGACCTGCTGCTTTGTATACATTGTACCATCAAGTTAAATAGTTGGAGCATTCCAGGGACTCAGGACTCTATTTTTACATCTTTTGATGTCTCCTTCTACAGCCCAGTGATGGTGAGGAAGGCAGAGAGACTTTGTACAGTCACAATATTACAATATCATTATTATTTTTTATCATTATTATTCAGTACCCTTGTTTTGGGGCTACAGGAAACGTCATGTCCCCTGTGCGTGTACTGAGGAGATGCACAGTAGGTGGCAGTGAAAGGGTTAACCAGGCAGGGGTTAGAACGACAAGCTAAAGCTAGCTAATGGAAGGTATGCAGTAGATAATAACCTCAGGCTGGGAAATAAGGTTAGAGAGATACAGACGAGAGACAGGAAGGTGTGTATGAGTGTGAGTATGAGTGAGGGATCGGATGAGTGAGGCAGTAGTAGTAAGTGTGGCTGCGGTGCACGTTAGGCGCTGGTTGGGCAGTGTCTACACACTTGCACTGCTCCCACTCTCTCCCCTCCTCCCCATCAATACACTAGGCTGTGTGCAATAGAACTGCTTGTATTTCTCTGTGTATTCGGCGCACACTGCCCTCCAGAGAGAGATCCACAGACACACACAGCAGAGGAAGGGATAGACACAGGGAGAGACAGACACAGTATAGATCAGGCTCAGACATCATCATCATCATCACCCTCCTCATCCTCATCATCACAGCTGCCCTTCCTGTAACCCTATCGCCACAACCGTGTCCCCATCTCTAGCTGGAAGAAGACCCTGCTGCTGCCTCCATGCAGGCGATAAGACAAGCTCCAGGATTTATCTCCCCTCTCTGACAATCTGAGTGTTCCCAGGGAAGGATCCTCTGTGTCTGGGAATGAGAGCACGACTTCTGCTCCAGCCACACAGCAAATCTAGCACGGGCTGAGATGAGGAAGACTCTTCTGCCCCTCTGATCACATTTAACACGTTACTGCTCCACACTATCTGATAAGGGCTGTGCATGCATTCCTGTGCCAGAAGCCAGCCTTCACCATCTTTACTGCAACAGCTCAGACACTCCGCAAATTACAAGCTGCAGGAATAAAGCAGGGCCTTCCAGCCGACAAAGGACTCCCAGGTACCGTGCTGTACTAAAATCTACCCCCAGCCCCTCTATGGGGCCAGAGCCTGGAGCTCTGTGTGCTGTGGGCTGAAGTGCCTGCCAGGGTAGGCTTCATCCACAAGAACTACTCTTCTTCTTCTCATTATTATTATTATTATTATTATTATACTGCCTTTGACTTGTACTACTATATATTTTATTTTTTATTCTTGTAATAATACTGCCTAATATTTGTACAGTTATCTACTACTACTATTTAGCATTAACAATAGTATTGTAATTCTGCCTGTTACTTATACTATTTTATATATATATATATATATATATATATATATATATTCTCTTATTAGTATACTGCCTATTAATTACAATTATTTCTAACTAGTATTTACTATTATTAGCATTATTGTAATAATGTCTATTACTTGTACTACCATATATTTTCTATTATTTATACTGCCTATCACTTCTACAGTTTTCTATCACTGCTATTTAGCATTCATAGCATTGTAATACTGCCTATTACTTGTACGACTATATATATTTTCTACTATTGTTATAATACTGCTTATTACTTGTACAGCTTTTTACCATTACTATTATTAGTAGTATTACTGCCTATTACTTGTGCGTATATATATATATATATATATATATATATATATATATATATATATATAATATTGCTTAGTAGTTATACTATTGTCTATTATTACGGTGTGCTATTGTTATTGTACACTGCCTATTACGTGTACTAGTATCTATAACTACTATTTACTACCATTCACATTGCTACTACTATTAATGTTATAAATACTATTAGTTACATTTTACTAGAATGTAGACTCTGAGTACTCGGTATATATTCAGTAGGCCTGAGTATATTGTCCACATATGATACGCATGGATATAAGATAAGAACATATTATGATAGGCAGGAAATACAATTTAAGTAATAAATGTGACGTTTATTGCTATATTTCCTTAATACACACAGCACTATTCTCATCATTTACACTCTTATTTACATGCACTTACTTGGATTAAATTAGATATATGTAAAAAAAGAAAAATTATGATCTATTACTAACTTGTTTAACAATGCACATCCTTCTAGATCGAGAGAGTGAAAATAATACAAAACAATAATTCCAGAGCCTTAAAGAAGTTGTCTGAATGCTGGATGATATTAGAACTATTGGAACTATAATGTAAAGTTTTGTCATTTTCCTCTACCTGTGATGTCCATGATTACAGCATGGCTATAAGTGGTATAACTACAAAAATGGAATGGGCACCACCTAAATATAAAGTGTGGGGGTCATCTCATGTATGCTAAAACATATAACCAATAGCCAGAAAGTTGGATACAGCATGGATATACATTATATATATATATATATATATATATATATATATATATGAGGCATTTTTAAGAGTTACATTTTCTGCAGCCAAAAATAAGTTTTAAACCATCATCGAATTCATACAGAATAAAATCAGTATTTCTGTTTGCAGCCACTTCCGCAGACAGTAAAAGTGTCTTCTTCCTACTGAAGGAATGTCAGTTAACTGGTCACTGGCTCCTTGCTAGTAATGTCAGCTGGATATAGTTTGGGGTTAATGAGGTAGAGTGAAGTCGGTGTAAATGTATATACAGTACAAAGGCATTGCCTATAGTAACTGCACGGAGCAGCCACATGATCACTATACAGGCTTTACACGAGTCGTCTTTGTGCATTAACAGGATAGTAATATAAGTTACACACACACACATAGTATGTATGTATATATATATATATATATATATATATATATAATATTATATACAATAGTAAATCGTACATATCTGCATGGTTTGCATGTACTGTTATATATATATATATATATATATGTGTGTTTCAATGTGTTCTAGAGTAGTGTGTGCTTGTGTTGTTCTTTCTACTTGTATTAAAATAATTATTGAAGATGGACGATACAGTTATAGTATTTAAACATTATGATGTGTAGTTATATAGACCACGCAATACAAACACTAAATAGTTAAATGGGATAATGTTCCGAATCGTTCTTTTAAACTATTTACTATTTTATAATACTTGACTTTACTGTGAATATAGATAGATAGATAGATAGATAGATAGATAAGGTAGTGATGCACACGAATAAAGAACCTGTTGGCGATACATTAACTAATAAATGGAGTAATGGGATGGGTAGTAGCACACATAGGGCCTCCTACTCCCTCTAGAAGCCAGCTTTGTGTCGTGTAGACACAGACACTGACATCCACGTATTGTACATAATACGACCTAAATTTGCTTGAACTGCAGGGTCCCTGTGTAATATGGCGGACACGGATGAGGGATATGGGATGCCTGATACTCCAGTGGAACCAGACTCCAAGGAGCTGCAGTGTGATCCTAAGCAGGATAGCCAGCTAGGGGCCAGCAGTAAGACCCCCACCTCACCACAAGCGGCCTTTACTCAGCAGGTAAGCACCCGGGTCACCTCTAGAAATATCAAGAATCTAGAATATGAAGAAGAAGATATTATATATGCAGCCACGTGTGAATATAGCCACACCATAACACAAAATCGCGTCATTCTGTATGTAGAAGCCATTTTAATAAAATTGGGATGGGGGGATGAACCTACAGTAACCAAGTTATTGCACTTTCCTAACTCCATGTACCTAGTCTGTACCTAGTTTTCTGTAGTAGAAAAATACACTATTCGGAAATAACCACGAATGGGGAGATAGACAGATGATAGGGAGATAGATAGATAGATAGATACATAGATAGATAGATAGATAGACTTGTGTTTCTGTAAATGTGTGCTATCTTTGAGCTATAGGTTGTGTATAGCCGATAGGTGCTACTCTAATACTATTACTAGGACACAGTTACTATTTACAATAGTTTTACACTCTACATGTAGTTACATAAGGATTCCCTTAGTGATAACTTGTAACATGTTACTCTGTGCCCAGGGAATGGAGGGCATCAAGGTTTTCCTGCACGAACGAGAGTTGTGGATGAAGTTTCATGAAGTAGGAACCGAGATGATAATCACCAAGGCCGGGAGGTAAGGGCAGCTTTACCCTTTGTGGGTAAGGTTTATTATCCTATGGTGTCTGTATGAGATTCGTTATTACATTCAAAACCTGGACAATGGTTTTATTCATTTAACTGCTAGACAGAAAAGAAATATTAAGTATCCACAACACTAGAGAAAACTCCTGGTATACTCCAAAGAAAGATATTCTAAGCTAGGTTTACTGGAGGCACTAAACTGGGTGTAGAGGAGCTGTACATAGTAAATGAATAGGAAAGTTCATACAGAAGTATAAAAATTCCCCAAAAGCGATGTATGATATCGCGATGGACCCAGATGCGTGATATAAGCGCCCATAGATATCTATAGTATGTAAATAGGAATCAACACAAGGAAGTGAAAAGTTACAGGGGACGGAAATAAGAAGGTGAGGATGGAAGGAATAGGAGGGGGAAAACACAGCTTCCCCAGCTAGCTGCTCACTGTCACTGGAATCTTTCTCCCCAGTGCACTGGATCGAATCCAGGAGATCGGGGAAACGACCTGGCTGAGCCTCAGGATTTCCGAGTACAATTTAACAGAGACATTTCATTATACATGTATGATGTGGAAGTGTGTGGTGAATATCACATATTAATGGACCTCATGTATGCATCACATGTGTGTGTGACAAGCGGTCAATGTACATGCAGCTACAAGGCAGGGGATGTAGAGAAATAGCAGAAACCTCCAGGTGATGAATCGTTGAAATGGCTTTTACTGCACTTTTGTTTAAAAATAAAATAGCAAAATCGCCTTTATATAGAGCTGTGCCAGGAATAGGGGCGACATAGTCACATGTGCCCACAGCACAGGGGCGCCTCTCTCCAGAGGGGCTAAGAATATATCATCTACCAGTAGTATTATAGTCACGGCTTCCTGGACTTACAAAGCCACAATTCTTAAATAAAATGATTTATAGTATTTTATGACCTAAAGTCACAATAACCATCAGCAGCTTTATTACTGTGACATTGTAATAGCGAGAAATGATAAACACAAGACACAACAGAAACAATATCAATATTATCATTAATAATAATATAATTTACATACATACATGTATTACATGTGAGAACATCGTTTCATAATAAAATAAGTACAGAATAGAAACATTGCTCAGTGTACATAATATACATACGCAGGCACACAAAGATTATATATATATATATATATATATATATATATATATATGAACACGCCACACATTCATTGGCCCATAGAGCGGGAGACAGTATAGTCAATAAGAATATACACATTGCTACGGAAGGATTCTCCTAGAAAATATTAGCGTTATTTTCAATGTGAAATGTAGCTAAAATATTTATTGCACAGTATTCTAGAAATGAAACAGGTTGGTAGTGCAATAAAATGTACATGTGCGTTGTAAAATATGATATAGAAGATAATACAGATGTAGTCACTAGCTAATAATAATCCCTGCCTATAACTTGGACACATCAGATTTTGTACAGAAATAAGGTTGCAATAACAACACAAAGTCTATAGTTCAGAACTTGTTATCCTCTACAACAAAAACTATTACATCTTAAAATGTAATATGCATTACTGTCTTTATGAAGTGTGTGGTCGAAAACGTTTAGGAAAAACTTTTCCTTCCCTCCCTCCCTTTCCCCCCCCCCCCCCCCCCTCTTTCCCCCCTTTCTTTCTTTCTTTCTTTCTTTCTTTCTTTCTTTCTTTCTATCCATCTAGCTAGACCCTGGAAAGCTTACTATCAAATATACTCAGTTAGCCTCTGAAAGGTATCGCCTGATTTCTTCACTCTTCCACGTCTATCCTAAATAGACATTTTAAAACATTGTTGATCAAGGATAAAAAGTCTATGACTATTTACCAGCTTCTGACTACTGTATTGTATATTTGTGAGGATGTATGCCTCATAGGTCCCGTTCCCATAACATGTCTCGAAGATTTATTTTATGCATTATGCCCTATATCAGTGCCACCTCTAAAGATTCCAGACACAAGAACTTCGAGCCCAGTCCCTTTTTTATGGAAGTCTTTGTAATGAGTGTTCTCTACTGAGTCTAGATGTGCTATAACTTATGTTATAGGCTTTATATTAAATACTTTGCTAAAGATGAATAAATCGTTTCCACAAGCAGTACTTTTATATTCTGTATTACTTATGAAATGTATGTAAATATTTCAGCTGACATTAAAATAATGACTGTACCATGGTAACCAGATTCATTTCTTGTATGATCTAAGGACACAGTCATGCCACTTTGGAATAATCCCCCATACATTTCTATGTAGCAATGATCAGATCTGTGTCTAGATACTTTATATCCTCCTATTATATCCTTCTATTAGATCCTCCTATGATCGGTGTTTGTTTGCTAAACTCTTGTCACTGCACTGATGGAATAACTCCAGCAATAAATTCAGCACCAGTTTTATCACAGAAAGGGGAATTCTGCTGTAGGAAAATTGATTATTGTGGGCTGGGGAAATGTTCACTGAAAAACCTTGCTTTCATTTTAATTATTTACTAAAAAAATGTTTTAGCATGTATCCTAATGTATATGCTGTCTTTTCATGCATGTCTATGGCTAGTAAACAATCTGTTAGATCAATTTGGAATGGGCCAGATCAATCATAAAACTGGTAACCATATATGAGACATGTAAACAGAGATTAAGCTAGAAGCAGCGATTATGGGCAAGGTTTAACAATAAAGTCTTCTTGTAAATGAGAAGAAAGAGCAGTTGAGAAAATAGAAATACAAAATGATGATTTTTTTTTGTTCATGAAATTGTTCATGCAAGTAAGTTTATCATTCTGCTTGTTAGGTGTAGACAGAAGTCTTACTGGACAGGGCCATAACATTGTTTGATCACTATGTATAAAAGAATCTTTATGTCATGATTTATAAGCAGTCCAATGTTATCTCCCCTATATAATCACTGAAGGAAAGCTTACCACAAAGAGTAGTTATGGGAAGATATGGGGGAGAATATGATGGATAAACTGGAGTCAACCTCTACAATTATTAAACCTCTAATACTAATATGTGTGTGCCAAAATCAATATTAGGTATGACATATCAGAAATGGAGATATTTTCTAATACATTGATACAGCAGCACAGGAAACCAATCACATATTGCTGCGCCTTTGCGTCAGAAAAAAAAAACTGTTTCTTTCCTGTGTAATAGAGAATGGTATGTCTAGATAAATATGGGTAATAACTATTAAACAGGGTGGACAGTCACCAATTAATCTGCATTTATGGACAGCAGGCACACCCTCAATAATAAAACTAATATTGCCTAAGGGCATCAAGTGGAAAGAATGTGTAAAATCATAAATATGTTCCATTTTTAGGTTTCACTAACGTTAAGGGAGATTGTGCATGTACTTGAGACCTAAGAAGTATTTCCACATATATTTATGCTGCTCTGTTGTTGTGTTCCAGGCGTATGTTTCCGAGCTACAAGGTAAAAGTTACTGGCCTTAATCCGAAGACCAAGTATATCCTTCTCATGGACATTGTGCCAGCTGATGACCACCGATACAAGTTTGCTGATAACAAATGGTAAGATGTTCACTTTTATGGGAAGTGCTCAGCTTTTTTTTCTATTTGGTCTTTTTTTTTGGATAACCACCAGTTGTCATGAGTACACAGAGGAACTTTCTAGGTTGTAAACGATACTAAGAGTCCTGCATCATTGGTGGTGATGGATACAAATGAAGTTCTGGACAGCAGGTCCAAGCCTGTCATACATAAATGGCATTATCTGCCACACTTCAGGAGAATGTAGATATAGTGAAACCTATTGAAAAGATCACCTAAGTGAAAAGACCTCCCTGTTATTCAGACCAGATCTCTGTTGACAGATTTTCAGTTCAATTATATATTATGCATACTGAAAAGGCCACCCCCTCCTAGAAGCCCACTTTTCAATGTAATTTTGTGTCTACATCTCAAAGAGGTTTTCCAGTATATTAACAATAATATGTTATAAATTATTTGGAATCTGTTTATCAACATAATGTAATTTACATATAACAGTTTAGAAAATGTCCAATATAGATTTGGAGTTAATTTATGACTAATAGAAAAGTGCATCACTATAGGCAAACCTAAAGGGAGTCTGTCAGCAGTAAATTGGCTATAAACCTTATCCCAGTACCTTGTAGAGGAGTTTCTACAGTTTGCAAATATGACTATGTTATTCAGCTTTGTATCTGAATTTTCATGTAAATTGTAGTTTTATTCATATGCAAATGATGTTTATAACCAATTTACTGCTGACAAAATCCTGTTATTATAAATAATAATAATAATAATACATTTTATTTATATAGCGCCAATAAAGGTAGAGGGGGTGACACAGGAGGTAGCAGGGGCGGCAACAGACGTAGCATTGCTTATACAATGGTCAGACAATTTTGTAATAGAGGTTACTGTCATTACACATATATAAAGCTGTATGAGCCGTCACCAGTTGTGTCCTTTAATGTGCAGATGGTGCCTGGACATATAAATTAGAAAAAGCAATATTTCAGCCAAATTAATTGTATGTCCAGGTAGTCTACTTTTTCAGCACAGCAGAGCTATTCTGTATTATGTGTTAAGAAAAGTCACTTATATACCCCATACGCCTGTGCTCTGAAAATCTTAATGCTTCCATCCTATACCTTTACATGAGTTGGTGCACCATGAATGCAGCATAACGGAAGACGTACTGGACATGGTAGTAGTATGTATTAGGACATGCATGAAATATGATAATATACTTCTTTAAGAATGGGTTTACATTTATCAGTTGTGTCCGGCTAGTTGTTTAATGCATGAGGCAGGCAGACACAAGTGATGATATTTTTGTGCACTTTGTGCACCAGTCCAGCATCCATGGCTGGACATAAAAATGTTGCATACTGCATTTTTCTGTTCACCTATATATCCAGAATCACTATTGGTGACCCCATGCGATAGATATAATATAAATCAATGGGATCAGTTCAGGCATTATATCTCCTACCACTACCAAGATGGAAGGAAAAAAAGAATAGATAGCTAGGTATATGACAATGAGCCCTAAGAAAAACATCAAACTAATGGTAGTGTTAGATCAGGTTAAAAAGTAGTAAGCACTTTTATACACATGGTGTATGCTGTAACTGCAAAATGTACGACTTATTCAATATTTACAGTTCTATTAGTAATTTTATTAAGATTCCAACTACTTATGAAATGTATCCAAAAATGTATAAAATAATTGGTACATTTGCTGGAATCCTATGATTTACCCAATGGAACTGTAGATATACTGAGGAACTTTGATGGATGGTTTATTATCACTCTCTGAAGAGCAGAGAGAATGCTGAGATCTAAGCTAGATTCACACGAAAGAGGTACAAGGCAGCCATTTTCACAGATTTCCCCCTACAATTGACTGTATGGAGGGATTCGTGAAAATGTCCAAAAATAGGACAGGACCTATATTTTGACGGTTCGTGACAACGGACCATCAAAATGACAGTCAGGTGAATAGCCCCCATTCACTGACAGTGAAATTAATGCTGCCATGTGACGTCCGTGTGTGAATGTAGCCTTAGGGACCATCTGAACTAATGTTTCCAGATTGGATGAGTATTAGTATTTATTTGGTTTTACAACAAAGGGGAAAACAATACAACACAGTATATCAATGGATGAAAGACAATTAATCGCCAGTGCAACCGGCCTGGGGAGGAAGGGTAAATGAGGGGAGATGAAAAGGAAGGGGAGGGAGAGAAACAGTAACATAACACATGGTCTGTTTTTAACAGCCGACAAAAAAATTTACATGCTCTGTCATTGTCTGTCAAAATGGACGTAGGTAGAGCCATCTGAATAGACTCATTGACATACATGGGTTCTATAATGACTGTGTGACGGCTGTTTCAAAATCGAAAGTTTTTCACAGACGTTAGGTCCGTGAAAAACAGAATGGTCATGTGAATAACGCCTAACTCTTAACCCAAAAAGGAGGCAGTTGTCATTAGTGATTGCACAAGATTGCCCTATCAGCCTAGTAAATATTGGGGTGAATATGACCTGATGGTGTTTATGCCAGTTGTTTTGGCTAGGTGACACCTTTTGAATAGTGTATGCCAATCCAGGTGGCAAATGTTCTGTTACTTGTCTATTTGCCAATGAAATGTAGAAGATTGCATCTGATTTGAGGTGAGGAATAAAGTTGGCAATGCCTTGTCCTGAGATATCCCTAACAATTATAATTCCTACATATGTCACTTGATAACTGCCACTACTAGGTACAATATTTTTGCCATACCCAATCATGTCATAATATGCTCAGTGTTTTCCATTATAAAGACTTTTCATTGTGCCACATCTGTGACATGTACTATATGTGGTGTTATATTATGAGTAGGCTTGTTTCTTCATGTATACAACACAGGAGATAACAGAAATGTAAATTAGACATCTGCACAACATGACACAAGACAGAGACATAAACAGACATCAGTTGCATGATATAAAATTTTGCAGTTAAGACTGTAAATATTTCAATCAGATTTTTACAGATAGAGCTCTTATTACTCATCATGGAATGACTGTTAGAATCTCTCTTGGCCATTTTGCCCACTGTCCTGACACTATCATAGATATTGCTTTAAATGATCCCTGAATTTAATTTCATCATTATTCATGGAGCCTAAATTGATGTTTTACATGCAATGCAGCAGATCAAAATAGCAATTTTTACCCTAACTGTACTTGAATAAATTTATATTTAGGGTGCTTTTATAATGCCAAGATATTCCTCAGTTAAGTATAAATTGTTGCCAATCACATCAGCGCCCAGTTGTGCTCAAAATCTTATTTCCCTGTCTTACACACACATATCCTTATGTTTTTCGAGTGTGGAAGGAAATCTGAGTAGCCAGATGAAGTCCATGCAGACATGGGGAGAACATACAAACTCCATGCAGTTGTTGCCCTTACTTCAATTTGAACCCTGGCCCCACTGCTGCAAGACAATAGTGCTTACCAGTGCTAACATGCTGGGAAATTAGACTGGCGTTTTTTTTTTATACATATATATTTGTGATCTTGACTTCAGTTAACATTGCTAAATTGACATTTAGAAACAATCTTTATGCTATTCCTGCTCCATACAGTAGAACTTGCCCTGGTCTATCACTTCTTTGGCAACAGTGTTGAAGCCAATAGTAAGAGATTCCACACTAGCTCCTCTAGATCTATTTATGATAAATTAATAATGGATCAGTCTTTTAGGCCCCACATAGTCTATCACATTCTGAGCAAAAGATCCTTACTCTGGCTCTGGAAAGTTTTCTCTCTCACTTCTATATTCTTGCTGTGCTTTCAGGCTGCCCTTAAAAATCATTTATCAGTTGTCCTTTTTTTGCTTTAGGTTAGAGCGCTCTGTAATGCTTTATGCTATATTGTCTGCATCCCTGTATTTGGGAGTACAAAAGTCAGTTTCAAGGCAGCTCCGTTGAAATTGAATTTTGATCTCCGTTAACTATTCTTATAGGGAAATAACAGTGCCAATAGCAGTTGTCAATTTCTTCCATAGTCAACTAGGAAGGGATCTTCACTGAAACTTAAGAATTGCAGCTTTAAATTTCACACTAAAAAGAACCTGTCACCATTCAGACCAAAATATTTAGTATTCCCCAAAAATAATAATCCTGGGGCATCTTTTCTAACACTGCATTGTGCTGTGCCTTGTGTTATTCTTCCTGAAAATACATGAGTAAATGGACAATTGGGTGTTAACATGCTCCTCCCAAGGGGGTATGCCTAAACAGCCTGACCCTTTCAGCGCTGATTGGACAATATCAGATTGTTCAGGGACACCCCTCAACTGGTATCACCAAGCTGTCGATTGGCTCATAAATTTCTAGTAGAAATAACAGGAACGGTACAGAAAAAGTGCTCTAGAATTGTCATGGGAATACAATTATTTACTAAACTAGACGTGTCAGGAAACTTGGCAATTCCTCTTATATGACTGGTACTATGCATTTTTATGCTTACACTTACATGTTGATAGAGTAGTATGCACCAGTATTCTTGCTGACAAAAATACATCTAAAAAGTACGGAAAACCTATGGAAAAAAAATAAATCATATTTGCTTTATATAGTTGGAAGAAATATTTCATGCTAAAGTAAGAAACACCACAACAAGATACAATGGTCATTTTTAGGGCAGCATTTGGAGCGGTTATTTCTCCTCCTCATGTATGAAACATGTATCAATAACTTTTTACTACTCACGTTAAATATTAATATTGCTCTCAGTTGCGATTAATAGTCATTAATCTAGATCACATATGTTTTATTGGGTTAATTATATTTTCATTCTAATGAACAAATGACATAATAAAATGTAAAATGTTTGCTAATACAGTTTATGGCAGGATGCTACTTTTTGTCATAGACTTGTATTAGTACATTTTCATGGTTTTGGCAAAAGAATGAATAATCTGGTCCTACATTAACAGTCACATTCGGCTGACTGTAACAATGTCTTATAGGAGTTGGATGCAGTCGTACTGCTTGGAAGGCCTTCTGATACTTAAGACAGTTTTACTGTATATCACATCTTGTTCTATTTAAGAATGGGCGTTCCAAACATAAGCCACAGTTTAAATATGTGTTCTTGGCGGAGAAGCAAAAGGAACCCTCTCAGTAGAAGCTGTTGATGGGGAAATGCTTCTGTTGGTAATTGTTTACCATGGCCAGTAAGTTCTATAATCAATATCACACCCCTCATTCAACTATGCAAAATATATCGGGAAAAGTAGGAGATGACAAACACTGATAGAAGTAAGGAAGTACTCCACTACATGCATTACAATTTATAGTATAAATAAGCACAGGATATGGTGTAGCAATTGACAGGTCTTCTGCTGCACAATATCCTATTTAACACAATGGAGAACACGGTACGTTACTGGTAATGGTGGAAAATGTTATCAAATTCATCCAAATAATTAAGTTGGCATAATATATTTGGTAAAACTGCCTAGATATAGATACATTTCTCCTTCTCACGCCTGTCATACACAAAAATCCATATTTTAATGTTGCATTTTAAATACACTTTTCAAAATGGTTGAAGTAGACATAAAAAGTGTCACAAAACACTTGAGAAATTCAATACATGGTCAGGTCTCTAAATTATCATCCAGACAGTAGGATGGAATGGATAGGACAATGGAGGGTGTGTGTGCAAATGGTGTTAGGTATGCAACACATCTGCACAACATTACCTAAATATAACTTGGAGAGAAAGTCCGTTTTTGGTTAAAAGTCACTGGGGGACTCATCAAATCCCCTACCCAAAGAAGTGGCATAAAATAGTAGCAAGTGGCATTTTTGTGCTTTCCACTTTTCCTAAAGTAAGTGGGACGGGGTGGGGCAGGGGCAGGGCTCCTACCAATAAAGAGGTGTAAATGATGTTAGAATCTATGGCCACCCCAGGGCTGCCATAGATTTGCACCTAGGAGTAAGTGTGCAGAGGAGAAGTGTCTAATACATGATGACACCAGTCTTGATGAATCCCTCCACTGTTTTAATGCATCATATAATGCTTATTCATGTTCTGTATATTTTTAAAAGAAAACCAACCAAACCTGACAATATGGCAGAGAAGGTATTGGTGCAAAACTATAATAATAGTGGTACACATATTTTTCAATGTACGTTTGCACCAGTTTTGTCATAGAGTTTAGTTTTCTGTGTCAATTTAGAGAGTCATTTGTATCTAATCTAATATTTTAATATGTTCACAACCAGAATAATTTTTTTTTCACATCTCTAGCAGTTTGATGTACTCTTGTCTCTGTGTCTGGTTAGGTCTGGTTAACTTTTTGCTAGGTAGGCAATGCTTTAGTCTGTCACAGGGGTATACAACTAGTTTTAGTAAAGGCCCACTGACCTCAGAAGTAGTGCAGGCAGCAGGGATGATTGCCGATCCCTGCTACAGATTTTGTAAGCCTAGGTACAGCAGTTGGGAGATGAATGTCTCTCAACCACTGTCATAAAGAGAGCCAGAAAACAGGAGTCCAGACAGCTAGCAGCTGGTGTCCAGCAGTTCAGTATCCCTGGTCTATTGCTTCTGTAAGGAACTGTATAAAGCTAAGGTACCATGTAGCAAAACACAGCTAAAAAAATTATGTGGAAAAAATAAAATGAAAACGTTGCATTTTTTTTCCACAGAGTTTTTCATTTTTGCAGCATTTTTCTCTGTGTTTTCTCTTCCCTATTAAATATGTAGTGAAAACGCTAGCAACTCTGCAGCTAAAATTAAAATGCTTTAAAAAATGTACGAGTTTTTGAAAACACAGCTTTTTTGCAACCCCTCCCCCCACAATGAGTGGATGAGATTAAACAAAATCTCATTTACTTTGCTGACTTTTCTAAGAGATCATAGCAGCAATGGCCATCTTCGCTAATGTCCATGGGTGTTATGGATGGCTCCACTAATGTCCACGGATATTATGGATGCAAGCAAACTAGTGACTCACTTAGACTACAAGGAGAGAGCCACATGCAAATGTCTTATTTGGCTATGTAGGAACACCAAACAGCCATCAAGGAATTCCTGTTTTGTTGAGAAGTACAAATGTGTCCTTCCATCCCTTTTTTCCCTGTTTTAGGATATGTTGTGACAAGTGGCGTGAGATGACCAACTTGAAGTTGTCATTCTTAACCTAACAATGTATCTGAACATTTGTGGGCATCCCATTGCTTGAATAGTCTACCCCCACCTTCTGTCTCTATCCCTCTTCCCTCATAGATTGTAAGCCCTTGCGGGCAGGGCCCTGTATCCCACTGTGCCAGTTGGTCACTGTTAGTATTATCTGTTTTGTATATCTTGTTTATCGTATGTAAACCCTCAAATGTAAAGCACCATGGAATTAATGATGCTATATAAATAAACAATAATAATAATAATAATAAAAATGGTTGCTAACTTTTCAACAGACTATGCATAAATCAATAGTAGAGGTGAATCAAAATACTTCTCAGAGAAAAATGCCTGTCGAATTATTTTCCTTCTTCCCTGCTAAACTAACAATCACTCTGAAATCTCTGCTGAATTCCATATTGGTCTGCCATGACGAACTGCAAGTTCACACAGGAATCACATTACTGTGCCCATCAGGTATATGGAGAGGAGGACAAGAGGAGAGGATGGGCCAAGTGAGAGAAAAGGAGACATTGAGGCAAACAGAGGTTGGTCAGCAGTTCTCCCGCTGCTACTTCTGAGTAACAGAGAGGGACTTAGAAAGCAGATTTGCCTCTACTTTCTGTGTGTAGTCTGTGGGAGACATAATAACAGCTAGCCTTTAACCACCAGCTCAGGGACAAACGAAAATTAGATATACAGCCTGTAGAGGAGAAAACTGCTAAAAATGCAAAATACAAGTCATATAATGGCCATAAATAGTGTTATTCCTTACATGCAAACACTGTACTATTGATTTATGCAAAGTTTGGTGAAAGGCTAGTGATCACTTAACTCAATTAGTTATTTTCAGTCTCTTATTTGTGTTCCTGTAACCTGCATTCACAGTCTACAGGATTTTGTAAACAAATTGTAAAGGTCTTACCTGATCTTGAAGAATATGATCTGATAGTAATCCTGTACAATTCAGTAGCTTTTTTGGTTTGTGTTCTTCATGTAGGTCAGTTACCGGGAAAGCTGAGCCTGCAATGCCTGGGCGTTTGTATGTTCACCCAGATTCTCCCGCTACTGGTGCACATTGGATGAGGCAGCTGGTGTCATTCCAGAAACTAAAGCTCACAAATAACCATCTAGATCCTTTTGGACATGTAAGTATGCTTTTATTACTGTTTGCAGGGAATGTATAATCAGATAAAAACCTATTGTGTAATTACATTTTTTTCTTTAAAATTTTTTTTATTTTTTACTAATTTCCAAATTATTTTACAGTATTCATTAAAATTCCTGAAATCTTTCAGTTTTACTCTTACCAGGAAACCTCATAATTGGCAATCACTTTCTGTTCTGTAGAGACCATATGTTATCAGTCATCTCATTATCAATAGAGGTAGAATTACAATGAAAGGTAACACCTCTGTTATAAAGACAAAGTCAGATAACACAGGCTCTACCATTAATAAAAGGTAATAGCTACAGCTCACATCCTCCCCTCACTGCACAGTAACCTCTGCTCACTGTATTTTCCCATATAATTCAATGGGGCCAATTTATCACTCTAGTTTTCTGCTGTACAAGGCATAAAAAGTTCACAATTCTTGTCACACAAGGCAGTTTTTTGTACAATAATCGAGCCTTTTATCAATTTGGGCCCTGCTTGCCACTTTTCAAAAAGTACGCCAGGGCAAAGGCATCTCAGCCTGTCAGTTTTACTATAACTCATGCCAGAAAACTGGCGTGAATTTTAAGAGAAATCTATGCCAGTCCCTGACTAGGGTAGATTTCATTTCTGGTCCATGGGACCTAAATCAGCCCCAATGAGTCACCTTCAGATACCTGTTTCCTATATCCATTAAAGAGGCTTTCCCACAAATATAACCATTCTTAGATTTGTAGACAATTCAAATTTAAACATTTTTGTAAATATAAATAATTAAAAATTTTGGAGAGTTTTAAAGATTTTCTCTAATTATCTTATTGGTGGCAGTCTTTTGCTAGTGAATACAACCATGAATACAGGCACTTTCTGTGGTATGGCACTTGTCAGACACCCAAACATGATTTCCAGGTTATGCCGGGTGTATGGAGGGTGCAGGAATGATACATGCACAAGAAGATTACCTAGTCACAATAAGGAAATCATGGCTGGGTTTCTGACAAGTGCTAGACTACAGAAAGTTCTGTCATTCATGGGTGTATCCATTGGCCACCTATCAAGACAAAAGACTATCATCACTGTCTTTAAAAATCTGCAACATTTTGAATTATTTCTAGTAATGTACATAAAAAAGAATAAGATATATGATATATGTTCTCTTTAGAGCCAGTCAGTCTACATTTTTAAAAGAAACAAACTGAATAACTATTTTGCAACAGTATTAAATATTTTGAACATGTTCGATCTCATGACTACAAGCACAAAATTAGAAAATGTAAAAATAAATCCAACATTTTTCTGACAATTTTAAATAACATTAGTTTAGTAACAAATAAAGTAATCTGGAATATGTGATATGTAGAACCAAATGTAAAGTCAGATTAAGGCCGGGGCCCCACGTGGCGTAAATGTCACAGCAAAAACTGCTACGTTTTACAGTCCCTTCAAAGTGGATGGGATTCGCTAGAAAAATACGTGCAGCAGAAATGCTGCGATTTCCAAAACCATTGTGTTTTTGGAAATCACAGCATGTCAATTATACCTAAGGAAATGCCAGCGGTTTCCCTATAGGGTAATTAAAGCAGAAAGTCCACAGAGGAAACTCTGGACTTTCAGTGAAAAGCACTGTGGGAAAAACCACACTGCGTTTGAGTTTCGCTGCGGCCAGCTACGTGGGGATTTAGCCTAAAAATACACCTTTGGCGGGCAGATTCATTTACATTACATCTTCTCACATATAAGCCACTAACTTCAGACTTGCAGTCTAAAGATCTCAACCCTTCCGGTTCAGTGCTACTACTAGGCCTAAGTGTGCATCCATTTTATTTTACTTACAGAACCTCATACTCAGTAGGCTATGATAAAATGGTGTCCATTACTAACTCCATAGTTATGATGGTATTACAGCTAGGATTTAAACATTAACACTACATACATGAACCCCATTCTGCACAATGTTCAGGTTGGGATTATTGTAAACTGTGATTGTGATGCAACTATTAACATGTCTGCATTTCATGTAGTATGCCATCCACATTTTTTTTTACAACAGCTTACCTATCCATTCATTTTAGGGGCTTCATACAGACATATGGACTGTGGGTCCATGCCAAAAAAAAACCAGAAGCAGGTCCATTTTTTTTTCTGATGCATTACATCAATGAAAATGATGTCCATGAAAAAAATGGATGACATCCATGTGTCATCGATTTTTCACAGAGATGTAGAAAGCATAGGAAAAGTGAAAAGCAAAGGGTGAATACAGTGTAAGAGTTGCCTTTCCAATACAGAATTTTCACAATCTATCACTATTTTTTGTGAATATGTAGTCTCTGCTTTAAGATTTGTGGGGAAAGTATAGGATGTTAATGCTATACAGTGGAACTTAGTGTTTGCACGTTGAAGCTAGTAATTGGTAAAAAAAAAAAAATAATAATAATAATACAATGAAAGTGTTTCTTTAAAACTCTATTAGTTAAACATTCCTTTAAACCGCACAATTGTGACATGCTGTGTAGGGAGATGAAAGGGGCATACCGTGTATGAGGTATGAGGCGGTGTATTCATTGCCTGATTATATTCTGTTAGTGAAATCATTCAGGTTTCCATAGGAACAGACTGGGAACACGGCCAAAAGGAATCTCTGATATTGCAACCAAATTCACGGCCAGTCCACATTTTTTCACTATACCAATGTAAAATTATGAATGTTTAACAGCATAATATAGACAGGGGATATGTAAAAGGTATTTTAAGTCTATTTAATATGTGTGCCTGCAATGGATTACAGCATAATAACTTTGTGGAATATGGCTTGTAGCTGATCGAGCTGCTGCCATCTCAGCACACCCTACAGTCATCACCTCTTCCAGAGCTAAGCTCACATTGTGCAGGGCCATTTTAGGCTAAGGCCCCATGTTGTGGAAAAGCTGCTTTTTCTGTTGCAGATTTTGCTGTGGCTTTTTGAGTCAAATCCAGGAGTGGCTGCAAACAGAATAGACAATATACAGGAAGGATTTATACTTCTCCCTTCTGCTCCATCCACTCCTGGCTTTGGCTCAAAAAGATACAGCAAAATCTACAACAACAAAAATTGCTTTTCTGCAACATGGGGACTTAGCCTTAAAGGGAATCTGTCAGGGCAATTTGGGACATTAAGCCATCCACAGGTCCTTATGGAATGACCCTGCAATAAAGCCATCAGTGCCCACAATAAAAATATAAAAGCCTTATACTCACCCTAGTGCTGTACTCCTCATGCCGACGCAGTTCTGAAGCCAGAGTACACCTTGGTTTTAGTGTACATGTGCCATACCTCTAGCACTTGCGCAGTGAAGCTGGGTTATACGTCCTCGGCTTCTATGAAGAACTGCACATGTGCTGGGAGCACCAGAGATGAGTTCCATGAAAACTAAACTTCAGGTCTATAAGGACCTATGGTTGGCTTTGTGTCCCAAATTGACCTTAAGTTCCCTTTAGGCTAGGGCCGTAAGCAGTGAAGCGCTGTAAAAAAACGCAGTGGAAAAGCCCGTGGCAGAAACGCATTGCATTTTTTTTGCAGTGTTTTTCACACAAGGTCTTAACTGCTTCTATTATACCTATTTGTAAACCACCAGCATTTCTGTAGGTTTAATTGACATGCTGTGATTTGCAAACCGCTTGCATTTTTGAAATCGCAGCATTTCCGCTGCAGATTTTTTTCTGCGTGGATGTGTGGATGGGATTAGCCAGAATCCTATACTCTTTGCAGGTGGTGTATAACACAGTGTTTTTTGCCGCAGCGTTTCTGCCACAGCCAAAATCCTGCATTATCTCAGTGTGGGGCCCCGGCCATAAAGAGGCTTTTCTGGACTGACTATCATATTGATTGCAATGGCTTCTTCACTTCTTACCAAGCATAGTGTTGTACATTGTATAGTGGCTGTGCTTGGTATTGCAGCCCAGGACAATCCATTTGAATGGGACTGAGCTACAGTATTGCCATGTGATCAATGGACGTGATGTCAATGTGGAGTGGAGTGGAGCTCAACATCATAGTCCCAGATTGGGAACTTTAACTCATAGACAAGCTCAATGAAAAAGTTAGTACATTAGTTTGAGTTGTATACTGTACATTCCTTTTTTTTTTTCTCTTTTTGGCCTAAACTATCATGACAACTTCTTCTAGCCATGACTCATCATTGGTGCCTAGTCATTTTTTGCTCCTTGCTTTTCCTGAATTCTCCAAACCTATTCTCCATCTTCTCTATGAACTCATCATCTGCTAAAGTGATTGTCCAAAAATTCCAATTAATGGCCTGTTTTCAGCACAGTATGGAGCCACAAGTGAACTTTTAGGCCTTATAGCGCACTACATAACTGTCTTTCAGCTCGTAGCGAGCCATAGCCAAAAAGCGCTGTGGAAAAGACAGCGGCGGAAATGCTTTTTTTTTCCGTAGCACTTTTCACAGAAAGTCTGCAGCATTTCCATATGTATAACTGACATAATTACAAAAATGCCACAGCTTTTTGAAATTGCAGCTTTTCCGCTGCGGATATTTTTCTGCAATGTGTGGATGGGATTAGCCAGATTCTCATCCACTTTGCAGGTACTGTGTTTTTTCAATGTGGGGTCCTGGCCTAAAGTGTACTAAAAACAGCTGATCAGTGTCAGACCTCCCCATCACAAAATAATGACCTTTCCTGAGTCTTAAACAGTCCCTTTTTACATAAATAATAGTGTCAAACAGATAGTGGCCCTAAAATAATTGTGCAAGATAGATAACATTGTAAAAATAGGCCAAATAGATAGTGTACTAGACAATAAGTGCCCCACACAGTAATAATAATATAATAATAATAATACATGTTATTTATATAGCGCCAACATATTCTGCAGCACTGTACAATTTGTAGGGTTCAAGTATAGACAAAAAAGATACATTACAAAGAAATAGTCAATTCACACAATGGGACTGAGTGCCCTGGTTGCAAGAGCTTACAATCTATGAGGTAGAGGGGGTGACACAAGAGGTAGCAGGGGCGGCAACAGATGTAGCATTGCTTATACAATGGTCAGACAATTCTGTAATAGAGGTTACTGTCATTACCCAAATATAAAGCTGTATGAGCCATCACCAGTTGTGTCCTTTAACATGCAGATGGTGCCTGGACATATAAAGTTAGTCTGATGCGGCATCATATCCTGTGAGGTAATGTGGGAGCGTGAACAGAGGAGGGTTCATTTTAGGGATTCTAACTACGGAAGGGTTTACATTAGGAATTGCAATAGGCCTGTCTGAAAAGATGTGTCTTTAGTTTACCCTTGAAGCTGTAAAAATTGGGGGTTAATCTGATAGACCAGGATAGAGCATTCCAGAGAAGTGGTGCAACTCGGGAGAAGTCTTGTATACGAGCGTGGGAGGTTCTGATAATAGGGGATGTTAGTCTTAGGTTATTGAGTGAACGGAGAGCACGGGTTGGGTGATAGACAGAGATGAGGGAGGAAATGTAGGGAGGTGCAGCATTATGGAGAGCCTTGTGGATGAGGGTGATAAGTTTATATTGTATTCTGTATTGAATAGGCAGCCAGTGTAGTGACCGGCACAGACCGGAGGCATCGCTGTAGCTTCTAGACTGATAGATGAGCCTGGCCGCCGCATTCAGAATAGATTGTAGAGGGGAGAGTTTAGTGAGGGGAAGACCGATTAGTAAGGAGTTACAGTAGTCAAGGCGAGAGTGAATCAGGGCAACAATAAGTGTCTTTAGTGTATTTGTGGTAAGGAAAGAGCGTTTTCTGGAGATTTTTTTGAGGTGGAGATGACATGAGCGTGTGAGTGATTGGATATGGGGGGTGAAGGAAAGGTCTGAGTCAAACATAACCCCGAGGCAGCGGGCATACTGCCTAAGAGTTATAGTAAGGCCGGAGACTGCAATGGAGATATCAGGGACAGAGCTATTAGATGGTGGAAACAGCAGTAGTTCAGTTTTTAAGATATTCAGTTTCAGATAGAACGAAGACATGATATTTGAGACAGCAGAGAGGCAGTCACTGGTGTTCTGTATTAGTGCAGGGGTGATGTCAGGGGATGACATATATAATTGGGTGTCATCAGCATAAAGATGGTACCGGAAGCCAAATCTAGTGATGGTTTGTCCAATGGGGGCTGTGTAGAGGGAGAAGAGCAGGGGACCTAGGACCGAGCCCTGAGGAAAGGGAAAGAGAGGGAGAAACAGAGCTGCAAATGATACACAGAAAGTGCAGTCAGAGAGATAAGAGGAGAACCAGGAGAGTGTGGTGTCCATGAGGCCGACAGAGCGGAGCATAGTGAATGGTTACCCACACTTTAAGGCCCTGGCCCCATGTTGTGAGAACACTGTGTTTTGGCAGCAGCGTAAATGTCATGGCAAATAAACTCCGCATTTTACAGTACCTGCAAAGTGGATGGGATTCTGGCTAATCCCATTCACACATTGCAGAAAAAAATCTGCAGCGGAAATGCTGCGATTTAAAAAATGTGAGCATTTTTTGCAAATCGCAGCATGTCAGTTATACCTATGGAAACACTGGCGTTTTCCGTATAGGTATAATAAGGACAGGAAGTCCACAGGAGGACACCTCTGTGGACATTCTGTGAAAAGTGCTGCAGGAAAAAATGCAATGCGTTTCTGCCACACTTTTTTCCGCAGCGCTTTTTGGCTGTGGCTCGCTATGTGGGGCTTTAACTGTAAAGTGCTGTTCTTTGTGTACCGCACAAGAATATTGCCCCTATAAGGCCCCCACACTAATAATGTGCCATTGTAGGCCCTACACCGTGTACTAGAGCTCTTCATATTGCTCCCCACAGCAGTAATAGTGACCCAGTATAGTATCAGCAACCCATGCCCCAGGGGCAATAAATTCCCCTCCCCAGGAATAAAAGTTTTTGTGCCTCCAAAAATAATACAAAATTATATTCATCTAAACCCATCCCACGATGAGCAGAGTATCCTGTGTTGCTTTTCTGTGTCATCAGCAACCCATGATGATGCAGTGACATCATTGTACCATCTGTCTCACGATGCTGAAAAAAAAATCCAGGACAGTGCTGTCTACATAATATTTTCAGCTTTTATTTAATTCCATTTGGTTAAACAGTCCCAGAGATCCTATGTCGTACCTCTGACACATTTCACACTACACACATACTGCATGAGGGCTGGATTTTCTTCTTTGTGAATTTAACCAGACTCTTCATCGCAGCACACACTGTCAAGCTACTGGGGTCAGGTGAGCTGATTACATATAACCTGTGTCTGGCTGGTTGCCTTCAAGAATGAATGGTAGTGCAGGGAGTCAATGGCTCATTGTGCCATCATAGTTTCCAACTGTATCCAAAACACAAACACAGTTGAAAAAGGCATTGCTGCTAGTGATGGTCAAACCTCACAAGATTCATCTCATAAACATTTGCAAGGTTCAGTTGTTTGGGTTGAACCAGGAGTGCTATTATTATACTATGAGATCTCTTCAGACACCATAGTATAATGGAGGTAGGAGAAAATAAAAAAACAACTCATACTTACTTTTCTGAACTTCTCTAGGGCTCCACTGCAGCGTCTTCATTCTTTGGCATCACCTTGTCCTCCAGCCTCCTCTGTGATGTCAGTGGTCCAGGGTCACCGATGAGGTCTGTGAATGTACCTCAGTGGTCATGTGGGGGCATTGATGTTATAATGCTTTTATCAAATCATCACGACCTAGATGTCTAGGTGTACCTGCTGAGGCCTAATCACAGGCTTTAGTAGTGAGTCATTTTAGTAGGAAGCTATTTTTCCACATCTCCTCAAGGGCCTCTGAATATTGTACTCTGGGGTCTGAGCCCACAATTTTTGGAAAATTTGTAACACAGCTGGTTTGTTACGAACTGGTTTGCTCAACCCTAGTTGCTACCAAGGAACTTGCTGTCAGTAGATCCAGTGCAGGGGCACTGTTTGCCCTATGATAAAAGCAGCCCTGATCTTATTACTCTAAACCCTTCTTCAGCATCGGCATTTTTATTTGATAGAAAACCTGTTGTACACTTGATGGTATTAGAGCATCAATACTTGCCTTAAAGTCAATGGAAAGATGTCGATATCTGCTTAGGTTGGTTCTTCATCATGTTTTCCCATGGGTAGGTTAGTGTTGCTACTCTAACTAGACAATGAAAAATTAGAAAATAAGATAGATGGAAAATGGTCTAGAGGTCAAGAAACACTTTCACTTGTGGGTGACAGGCAAGAGACCCAGTTATTGAGCGATTGAGCAATGGTATGAACTATATCTGGAGAGTTGGGGTGTAACTTATCTATGTTGTGTTGGCCTCACCCACATCAATACTTGCACTGAATACTTGATCAATGATAATGTATTTTATTCATCAGTGTTAAGATGTAGCAGAGTTTAACTTTGCATTTAACGTGCTAAGAACACTATAGCACAGAGTGTTATCTTGGGTGGGTCAATGACTTTTCAAGGATTCTGTTGGTAAGATGTCACACTATAGCAAGATATCATGCTGCAGAAAATCAAGGTTAACTTTGCTATATCCGAAGTAAATAATATATTGTATTATAATATAAGCCTATTGCATAGGCTGAAATGTCGGCAAATGTTATAGTTTAGGATATATGATTCTTTATATTACAAATGTTTACTCAGGGGCACTCCACTGTAGTACATTGTCAGAAGAGTCATGTGATAAAAGTAACTTTCATTGTTACATTTGTAAGTCAGTACAGCACAGATGTTCATAGCGTGTGTGCATGTTGTGGTTAGCAAATGGTTGGATAGCCCATATGTTTTATGTGCACATTTGAATACCATTGAAAAACAGACATAGTTCCATATAAACATATTCAAATGTTTCTATCTGATTTTCAACGTATGGCAAAGTAATGATTTTTCAGTATGGCCTTCTGGTGCTGACTTTTCATGATACTATATTGAAAACTAGTAAGGATTAGTTTTGTAAGTAATTAATTTTCTGGACAAGACTTATATTTTACTTACAATATAAAAAAGATATATAAAGAATTAAACTACTGCACTTTGACACAGCTATTTTGATATGGTGAAAACTCATATGTTCTAATATCAGTGTGTGACAAGAAGGTTATATGACATCTAAGTATTTAGTTAAATGATGCCATACTTTACCCTAAAGAAACCTTTTCAGGACCTTTTTGATAGAGAAAATGAGTTGGAGTTTACCTTTCTTTGAATAAGTCTAAAGGTTCAAGCTTTAGTACAATATATATCCTAATGTATGTTCACATAGAGGAATTTGGTAAGGTAGAAAAAAACTGCTACAGGAATTTGAAGCTGATTTTAAAGTATTTTGCTGCCTTCTACAGTACTTGCAAAGTGGATGGGATTCTGGCTAATCCCATCCACACACTGCAGAAAAAAATCCCAGTGGAAAAGACATGTCAATTATACCTGCGGAAACATGTTTTCCGTATAGGTATAATAGTGGCAGAATATCCGCAGAGGAAAACTCTGTGAAGTCGCAATGAAAATCACCACAGAAAAAAATACGATGTGTTTCTGCATGGCGTTTTACAGGAGCTGTAATCTAATCCCATCCACACATTACATAAAAACATCCACAGCAGACATGTTTCGATTTCAAAAATTGTGGCATTTTTGTAAATTGCAGCATGTTAATTATACCTACGGAAACGCTGGCATTTTCCATATAGATATAATTGAAGCAGAAAGAACCGATGCATTGCTGACACGGTTTTTCCTGCAGCGTTTAATTGCTGCGGCTCGTTACGAGGGGCCTTAGCCTAAGAGGAGTTAAAATTAATGGGCAAGTTATAGGAATTACATAATGGCAAAAGGTTGAAACTTGTTGCGTATACTGGCCTCAAAAACATATGTCTGATAATGATCTTTACAAATATTATGACAGGGCAGGTTGCATTCATGTGTAGTGTAATGTTACTGATTAACTTGCTGACAGCTTTATTGCGAAGTTATATGTTCTCCTCCAGAGCACTGACCTCTGACACAGTGTTCTTGGGGAGCATATAACTTCACGATAAAGCTGTAGTAGGTTGTTCAGTAACATTACATGAGACACATGTTTATTTTTAACTGGAGGGAACAAAGTGTTTTTTTTTTCCTTTTTTTTTTTACTGGAGTGTTTCTATAATCTTAGATGTCTTTAATCGTCCAAATTGGTGCTAACTATAAAAACCTATATCATTTAGCCTGTTAGTACTTTTGTGAATAAGCTTTAACTCAGAGTTGTCTGTCTATGAAAGGGTTATTTAGAAAACATGGTCGATTTAACCAAGTTGTAGTGAGGAGATGGTAATTGTTAGAAATTACTTTGCAAGCAGCGTGCCGGGTCCATCCTTCCAGGGTTTGGTGCAGAGAGATTTAAGCAACCATTGGGTAAGCTCCGTGATCAGACGGTGGTTAATGCAGGTGATGCCAATGAAGGAACAGATTAAATCTCAGTCATACATCAGTGCATGAATGAACAGGGTTTTTATATGCACACTGCTCTTTGGCAGGGCCGTACTCTGCGGCTTCTCAGGATTGATGGAATGGTTGTCTTGGAAAAAAGGCAGAGAGGGAAAGAAGCCTACAGGGAGACAGGAACCACACAAAAGGGGAGGGCTTCTGGGATTTAACTGTATATGCAGTTCTACCCACAATGATACATATTTCATGTGCTGCTTAAGTAGAATGAAATCAAAAAAGGAAATGACAAGCAAAGGTTAAATGTTTTCAACAGCTCAAATAACTGAATCGAGGAAATAAATAGAGACGGCACACGATAAAGGGAAAATAAAAACTGAACTTCATTTACATACTTGAAATACTGATTCTGCAATAAAGATAAAAAATTTAGACTGGAAACTCTGCCCAATCCAGTACTGTAATGAAATAGAATGAAATATAAGGGCTCTTGTATCAATTTCCCTACAACTACAAGAATAAATATGACATTAGTTTATATCAAAGTTTGCTTAATTTTTTTTTACTTCAAATAACAACAGCTCCTAAAGTTCTAATAAAAACAAGATATCGGTGGCAATTTCTGGTTAGAATAAAAATATCACAACATAAAACACAATCTAAAATAACAAAATAAAGCTTCTTTTCATAAAAAAGGTTTGCAACTTTCAATTATACTTCATGAAGCTGCTATGACACACAGTAAATGGAATTTATTATCCTATGAAAGCAAATTGTTTGGTGTAGATGGGTGTAATTGCGGCTCATCTATGGTGATGTGATCTCTGGTAAAGAAGTGCCACATCGCTTGTTCTATGCTTTGCTTGCGACTTTGGCTGCAGTGGGGCGGTGAACAAGGCGGGCTTGGGTGGGGAAAACTGGTGTGAGTTATGCATGAAATCTACACCAGTTTCTGACTGGGTAAATTTCAATTCTATAGAAAACGCCAGCCTTAAAAAATATCCCCCTCCTAGTCTTTTTGTGGCAGTTTTTATGTAGCTTTTTTTGGGTCAAAGATAGAGTTGGATCCATCAAGAAGGAAAAGTAGAGTATATAGGATTTCTCATACATTTTTAATCAACTTCTGGGTTTAGCTGAAGAAGCTGCAGCAAAAACAGTCACAAAAAGACTAAGGCTAAAGCCGCACATAGCGAGCCGTGGAAAAGACCACAGTGGAAACATATTGTGTTTTTTTCCGCAGTGTTTTTCACAGAAAGATTTCCTCTGCGGACATTCTGTTTCTATTATACCTATAGGGAAACTGCCAACGTTTCCGTAGGTATAATTGATATGCTGTAATTTACAAAAGCGCAAGCGTTTTTGAAATCACAGCATTTCCGCTGCAGATTTTTATCTGCAATGTGTGGATGGGATTAGCCAGAATTCTATCCACTTTGCAGGTACTGTAATAAGCAGCGTTTACACAATGCCTGGCCCCGGCCTAAAGCTATATTCAATTGTGAATAACGACCGCCTGATGTCCATTTTTCTTAATGTACGTCACATTGCTGCAATACATTCAATGTCTGTGAATGGGGGCTATTCACATGACCGTTAAATATAGGTCATGTTCTATTTTTGTCCATTTACACCTCTATACTCTTAAATGTATGGGGGATCCATGAAAACGACCGCCCCTTGGGTGCAAGATGGCTGTGAAAAATGGACATTTTTCATGGCTGTTTTGCATCTCGGTTGTGTGAGTATAGCCTAAGGCCTTATGCACATGTCCGTGTTGTTTTTAACAGACCTAATGTCTGTGAAAAATGGCCAAGTGTGTCCGTACAAGTGCTCGGATGGCCCTTATTTACATAGCAGTGAATAATGGCCAAGTGACAGCCTTTTTTGAAACAGCCATCAAATGGCCATTATAGAACCCATGATTTTCAATGGGTCTATTCACATGCCATTATCTATGTCTGTTTTCATGGACAAAGATAGTGCATATCAGTTTTTTTGATGACTGTCAAAAAAACGGACATGTGAATAGACACATTGGATTCAATGTGTTCTCAAAACGGACGTGTGACAAATGTTGCAAAAGCAGCTGTAACATTTTTCACAGTCATGTGAATAAGCGCTAAGTCTACATTCAGACGAACGTGGGTGAAAATGGCCATGAAGAACGGATCTCTCATACATTCCAGTGTATGGAGGGATCCGTGAATACAGACAAAAATAGAACATAACCTATATTTTGATGGTCCGTGAAAATAGCCCCCATTCACAGACATTGAAATTAATGCGACTGTGTGATGGCCATTAAAAAACGGCCATCACATGACCAATTTTCACTATTGTGTGAATATAGACTAAATGTAATACCACCCTAAGGGAAATGATCAAGACTGGCGTTTCATAAGCAAGTATTGATCTCCTATGTGCCAGAGTTAGATGTCCTTTTTTATTATTTATTTATGATGTTTTTCATACTAATGGCCTATCCAAAGGATAAGTCAGTAGTGTCTGATGGGTGGAGGTCTAGCACTCAAACACCTTCTTATGGCACTGGTCTCTGTTCTGATATGGTAAGAGCTTCTTGTCTCATAAATAGTACACAAAAAAAGTATGGAGCACAAAACGCTGAGCTCACAAACTCACAATAATAGCACATTCAGAAGCGCAGTGAGATTTTCATTTTTGACTGGAGGTACGTTCTAATCTCTATGTCAGCAACTAGTCAGTGTGGTGGCCTAATGTCAGGAGATGAAGCAGCTTATGTCCAAATCTGATGCATGCACTACAGACTTCCAGTAGATGAAATTATACTTACTTGGGATTCACACTGCCTTATCCTGAAGATGTTGAACTGCAACATTGAATATTAACAAAATGTGATTGTTACGTCCACACCCGTTCGAACTTCTGGGCCATCCGGCCGCATGCTGCGGCGCAGGAGGCGTGTCCGGCTGTGATTCTTTCCTTTGGGTTTTTCTTGTATTGTCTGAACACTGTCCTATTCCCTCACCTCCTTAATTGATTTTCCACCACAACCATCTCCTTCACCTTGGTTTTCCTGTGCTCCACTAATAGTTAATTTTAACCTTAAGTGTGTGATTGACAGCCTTTCATCCTATCAAGTCTGGGGCGGGTTCTTCCTTCCTATTTATAGTTTGCTCACATTCACATTGGCGCTTGCTATTGCCTCGTGTGTACTGACTATTACTCCTTGCTGTTTTGTTACCTGTATTCTTATTCCTGACCTCTGGCTTTGACTTTAACTATTCTCTTGGATTTTGATTCTGTACTGCATTGCTCGACTGTTACCGACCCTTGGCTAACTGACCTCACTATCTTTGTTGTTTTTCCTGTCTGCGTTCTGTGTTGTCACTTATATTAAGAAGGGATTGTCGACCAGTTTCTGGCTGTCGCCTAGGACAGATCAGGCAAGTTAGCCAGGGACATTGGGGGGGGGGAGGGTTCAGCTTAGGGTTCACTGTCTTGCTGTGTCCCTTCCCCCAGGGTTCACTAGCAGCTACTAGGGAATCGCTCCTCTACCAATTCCCTTATGGATTAACTGATATAATAAAACAGTAGATAAAACAAAATACTAGATTGCCCTATTGGTCTTCTTTTGTCAGAAACCTACTTTACATGGGCCAATACTGAAATAATTACTTGCCCCACATGATGTAGAATTCCAATTTGAACTCTATTTTAAAAAGACCGATGTGTACAACATGACCAGAACAGCCATAAAATTGAACCACCTACCGGATATTGTGTAGGCCCACCTTGTGCTGCCAAAGCAGTTCTAACCCATTGAGTCATAGCCTCCACAAGACCTCTGAAGGTGTACTGTGATATCTGGCACCAAGAATTTAGCAGCAGCTATAAACTGTGAGGTGGGGTCTCCATAGATCATACTTGTGTTTTTAGCACAACCCACAGATGCTCAGTCTTTGGGATCTGTGGATTTTGGAGGCGAAATCAGCACCTTGAATTCTTTGTCATGTTCATAAAACTACTCCTGAACAAAGTTTTTTATGCTAAGGAGCTTTATCCTGCTAAAAGAGGCCACTGGTATACTGTTGCCATGTAGGGGTGTACTTGGTCTGCAACATTGTTTAACTATGTGGTACATGTCAAAGGAACATCCAGATGAATGTCATGGTCAAAGGTTTTCAACAGAGCATTGCTTAGCACATGATACTGCCTCTGCAAAGCTCCTGGGTATAGCCCATGATACTGCCTCTGCAAGACTCAGTGTTGTAGCACATGATACCACCCTCTACAAGGCTCAGTGGTGTAGCACATGATACCGCCTCTGCAAGGCTCAGTGGTGTAGCACATGAAAATGCCTCTGCAAGGCTCAATGGTGTAGCACATGATACTGCCTCTGCAAGGCTCAGTGGTCTAGCACGTGATACGGCCTCTGCAAGGCTCAGTGGTGTAGCACATGATACCGCCTCTGCAAGGCTCAGTGGTCTAGCACATGATATTGCCTCTGCAAAGCTCAGTGGTGTAGCACATGATACTGCCTCTGCAAGGCTCAGTGGTGTAATTATGGTATAGTAAATTCTTTAATGATTTTTGAGCACAAACAAACTGCAAAAATTAAACGGGTTATCCACTGTCTAATATTTATGGCCTATCCTTAGGATAGGCTATCAATACTGGAACTGCAAAAGTCTGACTCCCAGGATCTCAGCAGATCAGCTGCTCTGGGAAAGTGTGGTTCCCGGTAATGTTTACATGCCATAAGTCGCACTGCTCATTCACCATAGAAACTGTAGAAGTGGCTTTAGGTGCTGCAGTGTTGTCCCAGGGGATGGCACTGCAGTACCTAAAGCTGCTGCTACAGTTCTAACGGTAAGTGAACAGCACAGCTTTCCCTTTAATCTGCAACTACTGCTGATGGTCCAGTCCGGTTTGGTATATATGTATTCCATAATAAATATATTTTCATATTAGTAATTTACTAAAGAAAATATAAATACTAATTGTTTAAGTATAATTGTCCTATCTATTGCTGTCAGAAAAGCTGTTGTGTGTGCAGAATAACACTTTTTTGGTCATTATGTGACTTTTTTGAGCGATCTCCCACTTGTATCTCTAATTCCCAGTTGTTCCAGAGCTATTGGGTGGATACTAGCTGCCAAAATGTCTCCTATAGACAACACATAGAGAAAACAGGAGATTCTGCTCCCTAACTCTTTCTTACTCAAGAGCAGCATAGAGGACATGAGACAGTAGAAATAAACTGTACTGATATTAATAAAACTTACTGTCTCTGTTTCTGTCTCACTAGGCTGACTCTTCCTCCATAGGTTTCTATGGGCAGCTGTAATATGATCCCTCTGTGAGCTGACTCACTTTCCAGGACAGATTTAATGGAATTCAGAGTGAGAGGGTTAAGAAAATCTAAAGTGAGAAAGAAAGAAAGAAAGAAAGAAAGGAGACTTATAAGTGGGGAAACATATATACATATATATTACAACATTTCTTATAGTCACATATACTAATGATTTATGTGTAGTGACTATTGAAACATAAACTGCACATTAATATACAATGGCACACGGAGGGACACAAAGATTGAAGCATGGTTGGTAAACTCCATTGCAATATTTGGACTGTATGAAGTCTATTTTACTAGGTCATTCAGTGTAATGTGAACGGACACCTGTAGATGCATTGATATCTATATCTATGCAAAATTGTCATTGTATGTGAATTTCTAAAGGGAATTTGAAATGGGGCAATAATTATCCAAATGTTAGTTCATATAATTTGCCCCCTTGTCGTTGATCACATCTGTTATGGTGACATAAAAATGGAAACTGTATGAGTGACAACAAATAATTGCACAAACTATTCTTTTTGTGAAAAAAGCTCACACTATTTAAAACACATCATCTACAGTCAGTGTCGGACTGGGATGTCTAGGGCCCACCAGTGGAATTGTTTCTAGGGGCCCACCATCAGAACCCCTGCAGATCAGCGGTGCCGAGACAGGGCGGCTAAAGGTAATAACATGCCGGGAGCCATGCTGCTCACTCACTATACCATGTGCACCACTGCACTACCTAAACCTACTGCTACAGCTTGTATGGCAAGTGAACAGCGTGGCTCCTAGAATTGTTACCTTTACCTGTAGCCGCACTGTCCTGGAAAAGCTGATCTGCAGAGGTCCTGGCTGTTGTATCATCGTAGATGTAATATTGATGGCCTATCCTAAGGACAGGCCATCAATATTAGGAAGATGGATAAATCCTTTAAAGAGGTTGTCGAAGGAATTGGAGCAACCCATGTAGCTGGCAGGAGGTGTAAAGTAAAAAATAAGTAAATTAAAAAGCATACTCACCTGTCCCCGGCGCTCCGTTGTCTGCTGCCAGTGTCCATTCAGTCTCCTTGCTGGGAGTCCTGCACCTCATGTGATCGCTAAGACCAATTAGGTACAGGATTTCCAGAAATGAGGCGCCGCCATGAGACTGAACAGACACAGGCAGGGGACAACGGGGTGCTGGGGACAGGTGAGTATGCTTTTTTAAAAATGTTCTTATTTTTACACCTCCCTGGCGGCCGACACAGTGGTCGCTCCAGTTTATGGACAACCTCTTTTAAGGGGTTGTCTGGGCCAAATTTTTCTATGGTCACTTCACTGGTCCCCCCACATAGTGGCCTCTTCACTGGTCCCCCATACTGTATGGGGAATAGTGATGGGGTAATTATATTGTGTGGGAGCAGTGATGGGGGCTACCATCCTGTGGGGGGGACATTAAACTGTATGGGGCATATTAAAGGGGTTGTCCAGGGTTAATCTTTTTTATGGCCTATGCTCTGGATAGGCCATAAATACCTGATCGGTAGAGGGCTGACACACGGCCCCATCAGCTGTTCGGAGCCACTTCCGGCACCTGTTCTGTACACAACACAGGGTCGGAAGCAGAAAGCTCCATCCGCTGTATAGCAGCCCGGCGCCTTCACTGCAGCTCAGCTCCTACTGACTTCAATAAGTGCTGAAATACAGTGAAGGTGCCCAGCCCCTATACAGTGGACAGAGCTTTATGCTTCTGGCCCTGTATTGTGTACAGTACGGGCATCAAAAGTGGCTCCATACAGCTGATCGGTCCAGGGTCAGCCCCCTACAGATCAGGTATCTGTGGCCTATCCTGAAGATAAACCATGACAAATTATGCCTGGACAACCCCTTTAATATACACCCCTAATGCACCACACTTTAAAGAGATTGTCCAGTATAATTTTTTTCTTTTTTATAATTAGTCTGGGGGAGGTGAATCCCCCCTACCCCCCCCCCAAAAAAAAAAAAAAAACATGCTAAACATACTCACCTGTCTCCGATGCTCTGGTGTCCTCCCAGCACGGTCCGGTCCTGCAGCTCCGCTGTCTTCTTTTTGCCAGAATTCTTCACTGGCTGTGACGTCCCAGGTCCCTTCCCTTAGGCCACTGATTGGCCTCAGGGGTCACGTGACGTCACAGGTAGTCACGTGCAGAGGGAACGTCAGCTGGAAGAAAACAACAGAACTGCAGGACCGAACCGCTCTGGGAGACACTGGGGACAGGAAAGAAAGTTTGTGGGGGGTTTTTTTTGTTTTGTTTTTTTCACCTGCCCCTGCGTAATTAAAAAAAAAAATGAAGGAGCCACTGTATGGAGTATAAGCTTCACAGTGGCCCCCACCCTGTATTATAAGCTCCACAGTGGCCCCCACCCAGTATTATAAGCTCCACAGTGGCCCCCACCCAGTATTATAAGCTCCACAGTGGCCCCCACCCTGTATTATAAGCTCCACAGTGGCCCCCACCCAGTATTATAAGCTCCACAGTGGTCCCCACCCTGTATTATAAGCACCACAGTGGCCCCCACCCTGTATTATAAGCTCCACAGTGGCCCCCACCCAGTATTATAAGCTCCACAGTGGCCCCCACCCAGTATTATATGCTCCAAAGTGGCCCCCACCCAGTATTATAAGCTCCACAGTGGCCCCCACCCAGTATTATAAGCTCCACAGCACCCAGTATTATAAGCTCCACAGTGGCCCCCACCCAGTATTATAAGCTCCACAGTGGCCCCCACCCAGTATTATAAGCTCCATAGTGGCCCCCTCCTAGTATTATAAGCTCCACAGTGGCCCCCACCCAGTATTATATGCGCCCAATAGCCCCCCTCTGCTCCGCTTCAGTGCTATTATTATACTCTGGGGTCTCCTCAGACCCCAGAGTATAATAATCGGAGGCCCAGGGGAAGTGATTAAAAATAACAAACTCTCATACTCACCTTGCCTTACCTTTCCTTGGCATCCTCGCTCCATCCTGTCGTCTTCAGCGTCTTCCTGCCCTTTTCGCACTGATGTCATTACGCGGTCGCGCCCCATGTGACCGCTGGGGCCTAATCACAGGCCTCAGTCACATGACGGAGGAGCGCTGGAGAGGACGCTGTGAGAGGAGAGGTGAGAATATGTATTTATTATTTTCAGTCACCTGCCCTGGGTGCCATCTATTGGAAAGGGGCCTGCAATATGCCAGGGTCCCTTTCCAATAACAGTATGTATAGCAGTCGGGGAACCAGGCTTTCCCTGACCGCTATCATAGTGGTCCGGGGCCCCGGCCATCTCCAGCTGGCCGCAGGCCCCGTACCCTGCCGGGTCCGGTCGCGGTCGCGCCCCTGCGACCGCGGTCGCGCCCCCTGCGACCGCGATCGTTACGCCACTGGTCAGGGGCCCGATCGGGATGGTCAGGATCCCGATCGGGCCCCCATGACATGAGGACTAATAGTCGGGGCTTGGGGCCCACCGGTGGATTCACCGGTTCCCCGGTGGGCCAGTCCGACCCTGTCTACAGTACAGACCAAAAGCTTGGACACACCTTCTCATTCCAAGAGTTTTCTGTATTTTCATGACTATAAAAATTGTAGATTCACACTGAAGGCATCAAAACTATGAATTAACACATGTGGAATTATATACTTAACAAAAAAGTGTGAAACAACTGAAAATATATCTTATATTCTAGGTTATTCAAAGTAGCCACCTTTTGCTTTGATTAGTGCTTTGTACACTCTTGGCATTCTCTTGATGAGCTTCAAGAGGTAGTCACCTGAAATGGTTTTCACTTCACAGGTGTGCCCTGTCAGGTTTAATAAGTGGGATTTCTTGCCTTATAAATGGGGTTGGGACCATCAGTTGTGTTGTTCAGAAGTCAGGTGGATACACAGCTGATAGTCCTACTGAATGGAGTGTTAGAATCTGTATTATGGCAAGAAAAAAGCAGCTAAGTAAAGAAAAACGAGTGGCCATCATTACTTTAAGAAATGAAGGTCAGTCAGTCCGAAAAATTGGGAAAACTTTGAAAGTGTCCCCAAGTGCAGTGGCCAAAACCATGAAGCGCTACAAAGAAACTGGCTCACATGAGGACCGCCCCAGGAAAGGAAGACCAAGAGTCACCTCTGCTGCGGAGGATAAGTTCATCCGAGCCACCAGCCTCAGAAATCGCAGGTTAACAGCAGCTCAGATTAGAGACCAGGTCAATGCCACACAGAGTTCTAGCAGCAGACACATCTCTACAACAACTGTTAAGAGGAGACTGTGTGCAGCAGGCCTTCATGGTAAAATAGCTGCTAGGAAACCACTGCTAAGGACAGGCAACAAGCAGAAGAGACTTGTTTGGGCTAAGGAACACAAGGAATGGACATTAGACCTGTGGAAATCTGTGCTTTGGTCTGATGAATCCAGATTTGAGATCTTTGGTTGCAACCACTGTGTCTGTGTGTGACGCAGAAAAGGTGAACGAATGGACTCTACATGCCTGGTTCCCACCGTGAAGCATGGAGGAGGAGGTGTGATGGTGTGGGGGTGCTTTTCTGGTGACACTGTTGGGGATTTACTCAAAATTGAAGGAATACTGAACCAGCATGGTTACCACAGCATCTTGCAGCGGCATGCTATTCCATCCGGTTTGCGTTTAGTTGGACCATCATTTATTTTTCAACAGGACAATGACCCCAAACACACCTCCAGACTGTGTAAGGGCTATTTGAACAAGAAGGAGAGTGATGGGGTGCTACGCCAGATGACCTGGCCTCCACAGTCACCAGACCTGAACCCAATCGAGATGGTTTGGGGTGAGCTGGACCGCAGAGTCAAGGCAAAAGGGCCAACAAGTGCTAAACATCTCTGGGAACTCCTTCAAGACTGTTGGAAGACCATTTCAGGTGACTACCTCTTGAAGCTCATCAAGAGAATGCCAAGAGTGTGCAAAGCAGTAATCAAAGCAAAAGGTGGCTACTTTGAAGAACCTAGAATATAAGACATATTTTCAGTTGTTTCACACTTTTTTGTTAAGTATATAATTCCACATGTGTTAATTCATAGTTTTGATGCCTTCAGTGTGAATCTACAATTTTTATAGTCATGAAAATACAGAAAACTCTTGGAATGAGAAGGTGTGTCCAAACTTTTGGTCTGTACTGTAGGCATCTAGGCATTTTATTTTCCCACGTAAAAGAGTCCGTAACAAGCTTAATGTAACGTGTATGACCAGTCTAAGGGCTTCCTCTAGTCAGTGAGGCTGGACAGAACCTTAAGAAAGCAATGGAGAACACAGAAATGATTACATCACCAGAATGTTTATTTGTACTATGTGGAACACAAAGGCAGGGATGAGGGGCTGAGAATGGTGCTGTGTGCTTATCTGGGAATACTGCTTGTGAGTATGCAGATAAGAAAGAGTGACTTTGGATTTAACCTTGGAGTTCCTGGGCCTTTCACATGGAGATATCATTCCAAATGTACTAATCTACAAGAAGCACTTTTAACTCACTACTACATTTGTTTTATACTACATAGAAACTACATTTGTTTGTGCAATTCATTAATTCAAAATATAATCTTTATAAAATATCAGTAAATATACACATTTTTGGGTACTAATGTTATACAGATGGTATTTCCATCATTTTAGGTGCAATATCTACTGCTTGGAAGAGCACAGTAGGTTATTACAGGCTAGTAGAGCACAGCATCATGATTTCAAAAGTATTTTTTTTTTAAATAAATTATTGTTTTATTATTTTTGCTCATAATAAAGTGTAATTGTAAATTACACTTAGAGTCGCCAGTATGGCTCCATAGATTTCTCATAGCTTGCTCAGTCATGTGCATGAGGTCTATGAAATACAATAGTAGACAACCTAATGGCTGAAAGGGCTATTCCCAACTCATAAAGCGATTGCCTGTCGCTAGATTATGCTATCACTTTATGATCAATAATAGCCTAACCTGGGTACCACCAGTCATGAGAATAATGGAGTTGTAGCTCTGATCCAGTGCCCCTTCGTTGTTTTTCCAGGCACGGTGGCACGCTTAGGCAGCTGGGTGTGCAGGTAACTGCAGTCAGCCTCATTCACTTACTTTTGCTGCCGCTTTTCTGCATAATGGATGACTGAGGCATCACTGTGAAGAGCGCTGAAGTGGTTCCAGAGGTCAGATCACTAGCTACCAATAATAAAATGTTGACCTACCCTTGGAATTTCCCATCACTATGAGATGAAGATATCTCTTTAGGCCAAGGCCCCACGTTGCGAAAACACTGCGTTTTACATTACCTGCTAAGTGGATGGGATTCTAGCTAATCCCATACACACATTGCAGAAAAAAATCTGCAGCGGAAAAGCTGAATTTTCAAAAATGCTTGCGTTTTTGAAAATCGCAGCATGTCAATTATACTTACAGAAATGCTGGAGTTTTCCATAAAGGTATAATAGGGGCAGAAAGTCTGCAGAGAGAAAAACTCAATGTGTTTCCACCGCAGTCTTTTCTGGAGCATTCTTTTTGCTGCAGCTTGCTATGTGGGGCTTAGCCTTAATGTTTTCTAGCTGTTTAACAAAGTGGAAATCTATAGTATTTGTCAGTTGCCCAAAATGAATAGATTCAATTCAAAACATGTGCCAGTTACATATGAGAATTGCTCCCTAACATGGCACCCAGACCACGGACCACATTGACTCTTTAATCACATGTTTATGCTTTTTATATAAAGGACATTCTTCTCATGAAACTCTGTAACTAGAAGTCTGAAAAAAACACGATAACAAAATACACAAATAAAAATTAGTGTTATAAAGTGAGTTCATAAACTTGTAAGAATTGTTTAGCACATTTATATTATCATAGATTGTAAGCTCTTGCGAGCAGGGCCCTCAGTCGCATTGTGTGAATTGACTATTTCTTTGTAATATATCTTTTTTTTGTCTTGTACTTGAACCCTACAAATTGTACAGTGCTGCGGAATATGTTGGCGCTATATAAATAAAATGCATTATTATTATTTATATTACACACATTTTTAATGCTTATCAATAGGACTCACAATTTAAAAACTAAATGTATGAATCTATTCATCTTGCTTTTTAATAAATCAAGCAAGATTAAACCATTCTCAGGTAAAATGTACATGTAAAACCTTTCCAAAAATGGGTCTACTACGATCAAAGAATTGATGTATGACCCTCATTAGCTAAACTGACTTGGGCTTCTCAATTCATATGAACAAAGAGACAAAAGAGACATCTCTTGCAATAAACAAAGGATCAAATCCAGCTCACATCCACTATTGGATAAGGAGTTCCAGAGACAAAGAGATCTAAGCATTGAGGAGAGCAGAGGGCAACATGAGGCCGGATGGAAGTGCAAGCAGCTCCTTCCAAACCTCAGTCACTCTTTCAGGGGTTAAGTCACTCTTCAAAGGCTTCTACAGATAAGTCCTGCTTTGAGCCTGTATATTTATCATAAGACAACAGGCAAATTCTATCAGTATCCGTTAGAAAGGCTGGAAATTCCATTTCGACATATCTTGTCTACTTTAACCCTTTAACCTCCATATACGTGTAGATTACCCCTGAAGATGGCATAACTAAGATGCTGTAAATAATTTCTGTAACAAATGAGTTGTAATCTCAGAGATGTTCAGCATGCTGCTAGATACTTGGCAGCAGAGTGGTTAAAGGTATTATGAGCAATCTCACATTCCGCCACTCACGCTCGCTCTGGAATGTTACAGTGATATGTAATTTCAACTCAAACCAATTCCCTAATTTTTTGATTGTGGTTACTAGTAAACACTGACACATCTCTTTAGGTGGGGTTCCTACTGCTAGCAGCCTCACAACAGAGTATACTAGAATCATTGTTGAAACATTGGGGGGTATGTATTCATTTATCTACCAGTCTTCATTCATTCTTCTGCTGGCGAAAGATGTCCCTGAATTATTAACAGGCTCCGACCTTGTAATAATTCTGAGGAAAATTGAAATCTACACCAGTCAGAAAACTGGCATGCCTTTTTTAGTATATTCTCCCCAATATGTAAGTTCTCAGTAGTTTACAAATGGAAGAGACTAACTAAATGTTGGGACAATTGTGGGAATTATACACTTTCTTTATAATACATTGTTTATTTTGAATAAAAAAGACTTGTTTTGAGACTGCTATAGTTAAAGGTAGAGTGCAGTATCTGTGTTTGTGCACATTACATTAAAGGGAGTTTACCACCTCCCCCAATCATAGTGAACTGTCACCACTGTGTTATACAGCACTGTACACTGATAAACACCATACCTTTGTAATGGCCTTTGTAAACGCTTTTGTAGATTTGGAGAAATGTTGCTTTGAAATCATGAGTGAGTTGATGCACTGGGGGCGGGCCTTCAGCTCTCTGTGCACTGCTCTTGCTGCTCCGCCCCTGTCTGTGCTGCCCCATGAAGTGGGAGTTGATTGTCCCACTGCTAAGATGTGATCCATCCAACACTGAAGCTCTGCTTCACTTCCCTAGTTCTATGAGCAAGATTTTGCAGCGTTAGATGGATCACATTACAGCAGCTGGAGGATCAACTCTGACTGCACAAGCGGCACAGACAGGAAAAGAGAAGGGTTCCAAACAACAAGAGCGATACATTGGGAGCTGAAGGACCGCCCCCAGTGCACCAACTCCCTCATTTCCATATTGATTTAAGTGAAGATTCTCAAAATCTACAAATTGAAGGACATTACAAAGGTTTGTTATTTATCAGTGTACTGTGCTGGATAACGCAATGGTGGCAGTTCACTATGCTTGGGGGAAGTGGTAGACTTTCTTTAAAGCTTCCTTCACACATAGCATTAGATTTATCAAAACTGTAATTTTCTTATGCCAGTAATAAAATCTAATAATATATCATATAAAATATATAATACATTAGGCGCATCTCCTGCCTTCTATGCATTGGAAGGTAAAGTCTACGCCAACTAGGAATTGGAGTTAGTTTGGGCTATAATTTCCAACAGTTTTTAGCATTAAATATAGTAAATTTGCCAGCCTGCAAAAAAACACAATCCCTCCTGTTAAGCGCCACCATTTTTTGTGAAAGTAGTGTGCAGGCATAACTGCACCAAAGGTTGCAAGTTTTGCTGCAAAAATGCTCGTACACCAAAATTTTTTTTTGTCATACATTTTACACCAGAAACTGGCCTAATCTATGCACTTGTCTGGAATTTTTTTCAGTTCTAAATTGGGTTCTTTGGGTTCAGGTATCTGGGTACTTTGTTTTTTTTTCAGGTGGTTTTCTATAGACCTCTATAGGAAAGAAAATGCCTGAAAAAAAGATGTGTGACCAATAAAACACCACCGCAACAAAAAAACAAACATTTATTTAAAAATGCATGAATTTCATGCCGCATTTACATGTTCAAACTTGGGGGAACTTATCAAGCTCTACACATCAGTATTCTGGCACAAAAAAGGCACAAATTAGAATTTTGCAACATTTTGACTTTATTTGTACAAACATTTTGTGACATTTTGCATTTTTACACCATTCACTACATTTTTGGACAGTGGTATGAAAAGTGAACATGGCTATCCTGTCTAGCTGCCTGTATACAGGATTTGTGAAATGCAACTTTTTTAAAAAAAGGTGACAATTTGTTGCGATCTCACTCCTGTGAATGGGTGGCATGGGGAAGTGGAAATACAAATATCAGCACTGATGCAAAAATAAACCGTAACATTTAATCAAAACAGTTAAAATATGGGGTCACCAACTAAAAATATAAATAATAATAATAATAATAATAATAATAGTCCTTTAATAGTCCCACAATGGGGAAATTCAGTGTGTTACAGCAGCAAAGATAAGCAGATACAAATACAAATACAACATGTACAGGAATGGTCCAAGGTAAGAGGCATTACATTGATAGCAGACAGACAGATAGGGCGTAGCAGGAGGGGGGGGATTTAACAGGCAGAGAGATATTTCAGTTCTCTGTGTGTAATGATCTCCGCTTAGGTCGGTGTTGGTTGTACAGCCTAACCGCGGTGGGGAGGAAAGACTTCCGATAGCGCTCCTTCTCACACCTAGGGTGGAGCAGTCGGTCACTGACAGTACTGCTCAGCGCGATCACAGTCTCATGCATGGGATGGGACTTCTTCTTCTGCATGGAGCTCACCACGGACAGTATCCTTCTGTCACCCTCCACCTGCACTGGGTCCAGTGGGCTCCCCAGGACAGAGCTGGCCCTTCTAATCAGCTTGTCAAGTTTATTTCTGTCCCTGGTTGATATACTGCTCCCCCAGCAGGCCACTCCAAAGAAGATGGCTGATGCCACTACCGAGTTGAAGAAAGTTCTAAGAAGTGCCCCCCGGATTCCAAAGGCTCTCAGCTTCCTAAGCAGGTAGAGCCTGCTGTGGCCCTTCCTCTACAGGGCCTCCATATGATCTGCCCAGTCCAGCTTATTATTAAGGAGCAAACCCAGGTACTTATAGGTGTTCACAATCTCGATGCCCGTCCCCAGGATGTCCACTGGTTTAGGAGGGCTTCTGCCTTTGCGGAAGTCCACCACCATCTCCTTGGTCTTCCCCGCGTTAATCTTCAGGTGGTTCCGGTGGCACCAGTCCACAAAATGCTGGTTCAGTTCTCTGTACTCCCTGTCATCATAATCTGTGATGAGACCCACTATTGCAGAGTCGTCAGAATACTTCTGTAGGTAGCAGCTGGATGAGTTGCACCTAAAATCTGCAGTGTACAGTGTGAAGAGGAAAGAGGCGAGAACCGTACCCTGAGGTGCCCCCGTATTACAGATCACGGTACCTGACACACAGTCTCGGGCTCTCACGTATTGAGGTCGATTTGTGAGGTAGTCTAGGATCCAGTTGGAGAGGTGGTGGTCCACTCCAGCAAGGCCCAGCTTGTCCCTCAATATAGCTCAGTAGTAGAAGAAAAATAATACATAAAGAAAAAGGATGGATCTTACTCACTTAATGGCAGGAGTCAGGGTTCAGGAGATATCAGGGAGAAAGGCACCAGTCCCTAAAATGCCCCTCAAGTTCTGTCCCTGTCCCCCATATATATGAATCCCGCCCTTACAAGGGCAGTACCCAGCTGCACCTGACAAAAACAGTCCCAAAGCCACTACTCTGACTCAGTAATGTAGATTGATATAGTAGGAGACCACTGTGCGCTCTGTTTGTTTGTTTGTTTTCTATCCAGCTATTGCTTTTTGCAATCTTCTTATCTGTTGATACATTCATTTGTTCTAGTCTAGTCAGTTCCCCTGATGAATGACGTGGAGGTGCCAGGAGGTGCCGCTAGGTACTGCTCTTGTAAGGGAGGGAGATATATATAAACGGGGGACAGGAACAGAACTTGAGGGGCAGTGTAGGGACTAGTGCCTTTCTCCCTGATATCTCCTGAGGTAAGGTGAGGATCCACCCTTTTTCTATATTTGTTTTGGATAAATTTTGCTTCTACTAACGAGCTCTGTTTTTAGTTGGTTACCCCATATTTTAACCGTTTTGGTTAAATGTTACGTTTTATTTTTGCATCGGTGCTGATATTTGTATAGTATTCCTGCTCCTCTGGTTGAGAAGTATGTGCAATTGTGCAATGTGCATCTTAGTGCAGTGCAGTAACATCTTAGAACAGAAGGCTACATGCACTCAACAGTGAAAGAAATGGACATTAAGAATTGATGTCAGTTTTTAATGCCCATTTTCCATCAGTGTGTCATTTATTTTTCATCAATTTTTTGGCCGTCTGTTTTTAATTTCTGTTTTGCATGTTAAAGATGTTAAATGTGGACCCATTAACTTTAGTTTGGATTGGTTTGTCCATTTGTGAAAAAAGACAAAAACAGATCATGTTCTATTGTCTAATGGTCCGTCAAAATGGTCTGTTAAAAAAATGGAAATCTGTATGTCCCCATTGACTACTATTGTTCTTAAAATGGATGTGTAACTTAAAAAAAAAATCTGTTACACGTTTGCTTTTCACATTTGTGTACATGGGACCTTAGACTTCCAGACTAAACATTGTGCAACATGTGATAAATCTGGTGCAATTTACCGCAATGCAGATTTCAGCAAAATTGACTTTAAAAATTCTGTTCATGATATCCCTATAAATGTGAAAGGAACTTAAACGTGTAAGGGAGAACACATTGATTTCAGTGTGTCTATTGACTTGTCTGTTTTTTTTTGCTGTTCCATTTTTAACGACTTTCAGAAAAACTGACATGTTCTATCTTTGTCTGTTTTCACAGACACATGGACCCAATAAATATCAATGGATCCTATTTTACTGATGTACGGCTAAGGCACCATGTAGTGAGCTGCAGCCAAAAAGCTCTGTTGGAAAAACCATGGTGGAAATGCATCATAGTTTTTCCGGCTGTGCTTTTCACAATAAGTCCGCAGAGGTTTCCTCTGCACACTTTCTGCTTCCATTATACCTATATGGAAACTGCCAGCGTTTCTGTAGATATAATTGGCATGCTGCGATTTGCAAAAATGCAAGTGTTTTTCAAATTGCAGCATTTCCGCTGCAGATTATTTTCTGCAATGTGTGGCTGGGATTAGCCAGAATCCCATACACTTTGCAGTTAATGTAAAAACACCACGGTTTTTGTTGCGGCGTTTCCGCCACGGCAAAATTGCAGCATTTATGCTACGTGGAGCCCCAGCCTAAAACAGATTGATGCCTGTTTCACATCCATTAAAAACAGATCAGTGGGATGGGTCAAAAAAGAAAGACCAACGAAATTCATCCGTTTTTTTTTTCACTGAGAGTTAAAAACTGATGCAAAAAAAGATCAAAAATGGAAAAACAGATGCAAAACAGCCGTTAAAAATGGACATGTACGTCCATTTAGCCATTAGATCCGTCAAAAATGCCACTGTCGTGTGCATAAAGCCTAACTCCAAACTTGTTGACCATTCCTTCTTAATAAAATCTTGCTTATTTAATACCCAATGTCCTTTTCTGGGTCACAGCTGACATTGTGATAGTTATGACAACAAATGACTGAAATTGTTGTGTGGTATCAGAAATGTCCTGAAAATATGATGATCTCTGTTTTTATATTTATCACTAATCAAAGGTATTGTCCAGGACTTGAAGATTTTTTGATACTGATGACCTAGCCACAGGATACACTGTACACAACTTTCAGTCCTTACAGTGTAGCTGTGCCACTTGGAACTTTAGTGTCACTCCTATTCACTTGAATAAGAGCAGGGCTGCTTCAAGCTGTATACCTAGTATATGGCTTCTGATGGCTGCGTCAGCTGATCGGTTCGGGTATTGGACCCTCACCAATCTGACACTGATGATCTATCATTAGGTTAGAATTCTGCCAATCTATGTGGCCCCAAGGTCTACTGACATAAAACTCCTCACCAGTGACCTAACAGCCAACGTACTGTTAATTTCTATGCAGAGAAGAATGTTACTCCAATGCAATACTTCTAAGTCTGACTGTCAGTAATGTTATTCATGCCCTCCTACAGTGTTCTTGTTTCAGAAATGTGACATTTCTCTGGGAGAGTGAAGGTTTCCATAGGAGAGTTGTTCAGGGTAATTTTATTGGCATGCATGCATAAGAATATAGCCCATAGTCTAGAAGTGGTCTATATAGATATGTCTGGCCATCATCTACTTGGCTGAGCTTACATGTTAATTCCATGGTGTCAAGGTGACCAGAAGTTGAACATTGGGATAGTTAGGCAGTTCCCATAGACATTAGACTGATGTTGTCAGATAATAAGGAGGGCAAAGTGGGCAAGACACTTCTAACACCTGGGAATTTTCTCTCACTTTTTCCTAGCAATGCGAAGTTTGTGTGTGTATTTTCAACAATATAAAAGTTTCACAGACAATGGAGATGAGAGTTTTTTGTCATTCAGCTCCTGGTTATACAAAAGATTAAGTAAATTGAGATTAATATGTTGCATCCTCGTCCATACTAGCAAGCAGATATTGGGCGACAGGCCGTCAGGCATCCCCATACACAAATAGGCAGTCAACCTATCCTGTTGATTTTTGTGGTATCTTTCTTCAGTTATATACAGGTGCATCTCAATAAATTAGAATATCTTTGAAACGTTTATTTCTTTCAGTAATTAAAATTAAAAAAGTGACCTCCTATATTTTCTAGATTCTTTACACACAGTGTTCTATTTCAAGTGTTTTATTTCTGTAAATGTTGATTGTGGATTACAGGTAATGAAAACCAAAATTTAAGAAAATTAGAATATTGTGAAAAAGTTCAGTATGTCACCTGCCAAGGTTTCCTAAGCCTTTACATGGTCCCTCAGTCTGGTTCAGTAGGACACACAATCATGGAAGATGCTGATTATGAATTGTATTACTGAATCACTGAAATGAATGAACGTTTCAAAAATATTTCTAATTTATTGAGATGCACGTGTATATGACCAAATTAAGATCCATCACATTATATGACACTGAGGAAGTAGCCCCCACCTTATGTTTTGTCCAGGTGGCTCAACAATGTTGTTCCAATCCTTGATGTTTGTTGGGGTGACACAATGGGGCTGATTTACCATGCCTAGTCTGTCAGAAAACTGGTGTACAACCCATGAAAACCGTTGAAATTTTTTTATAAGTAAGAATTTTTGCGCAAAATTTGGACTTTTTGAGTTTTGCATCCAACTTGCCACTTTGCTCAAAGAGGATGTAACTGTGTATGGGGACTGGGGCATCAGCTTTGTCAGTTTTATCATCATTTATCCAAGTTTTCTGCTGTAAATGATGCAAGAAATCTATACCAGCAAGGAACTGGCTTAGATTTCTATTTATTTGCATGGACCCTGGAAGATGCATCTAATTTATGATGAGGGGTGTATGTAGTCAAACTCCAGTGGGGCAGGAATTATCAAGACTGGCATGGAAAACACACCAATCTTGATATATCAGCCCAAAAGTTTTCTGATAGTTTTCCCTCCTGTAATCCCACATATCGAACCGCCCCTCACAATCTGTACGTGGGTCCCAGGTGACATCGCCCTTTAACTGACACTGAGGCCTGAACTGAATGCCCTGGAGGCCGAGGGGGCGCAAAGACCACATTATAGCAAAGAAAAAGACACCAGACACAGGGTACTTGGGCCTTGTTACAGATTTCACATTGGGGCCCAGGAGCCTCTGGTTACCCCAATGCACAGTACTTAGGGTAAGTGACTAAAAAATATTTGTAGGAAGTCCAAGTAGTAAAGTGAATTTTCCTAGGGCTGTTATTATTATAAAACACCTATTAATGCCTCATGAGATATCTATCTACTATTTTGTTTTATATGCCTAACTACAATTTATGAATAGATTTCTTGACAAAGTAAACTTAAGATACTATTAGTAACTGACAGGGAATTATCTGCATGGTAGATACACAGAGAGATGCATCATCTCTACGGGCTACAAAGAGGCAGAGTGTAATGAAGCATGTAGTTATTGCAACAAAGTGGTGGGAGGTGAGGAGGAAGACTGGGGGTGGGGTAGACACAAGGGGGTAACAGCCGTGCCCCTACTGTGAGAAGAGACTGAGGGAATAGGGTAACCTGCCCCCCGAGAGCAAAAGTGCAGCGGTAGCCTCTCAATTAGAGTCACAGTAATGAAATTAAAAGCCATTAGATCATTCACCGCTGAGGCCTGCAAGTTACCTACATGTCAAAGGAATTTGGCTAAGCCAACAGGATGAGAGGGGCCTCGTGAGCTGGGATGTCTCCCTTGTTGCAGTGGCTGGCGCGACTTGGCTTCTGCTGACGCCAAATGTTATAGTGGGGATGTACATGTAGCCATACATTCTAAGTGAAAACAGCTATGTATAGCTATGTAATTAAAAATAGAAAAGATCTTACCTTTACAAGAGTATAAACATAGAAGAAAACTATGCTATCTATCCTGTCTCTTAGCTTTACATACTCCATAGACTACACAGAATAGATTTACCTTCCACAACACCATTATGCATCTCTGCCATAACTTTTCAACGTGAGGAATTAATGGTGGACCTTTGCAAATGTCATTTTGACATTTCTAAAACATAAGATATTACAGTGAAACCTCTATGAGCCAACCACCAAAATTTGTACAAAAAAGGGGTCTTTCATAGGGATGGTCCTCTTAAAGAAAAAGCATTCAGAATGCAGGTTAGAGCATCCAGTGATGAAAACGACAAAAATCATGTATGGTTGGTATCACATCAGTATATTACACAGAACAGGCCTCAAATATGATTAATAAAACAGCCATGGTACTGTACAAAATTCACTCCAACCCATACACAAACTTTTGTTCAGTCCCCTGTTGACCAACCCAGTTCCTAGTTCAAGATGGCTTTATCATTATTGGTCCACAGCATGGTACCTTTCCAAAGCTTGGCTTTCCTCTTGTTCCTAATCACCACCATGGCTCCCATTCTCATTCCTGTTCCCCAGCATGGTATCCCTTTAAATATTTGGTCCTCAGCCCCCAGCATGCCCTACCTCTCATTCCTGCTTCCTAGTATGGCTCCCTCTTATTCTTAGAGCTTAACATGAGCCTCCCTTTTATTGTCCCCCTTCACTGGCAAAATTGTCACTGTTTGCGTGTGTAGTCAGCACTTCAATAAGCCTCTTCCTCTTGTTTGCTGCAGTCCAGTGATGGTCCATATTGATCTCACAGAGTATGCAAGTTCAATGTGTGGTCCTTTGAAAGGAGTTCTCACTGAAAAATTTGCTAAAAATTTTTGGTTATTAGTAGGATAAGGGGGTAGTCTGCTTATAGAGAGGTAGCATCCATAAAGTATAATGGGAGGAAAATTGGTCACTGAAAAAATTCCCTTAAAATTTACTTCTATACAACTGATATCCTCTTTTTTTTTTATACCAAACTTGCTACAGTACACAAATACTGTATGGGATTGTGTGATCAAAGAGTTAATGTTCCTTTTAAAATCCTTGATTTTTTTTAAAATCAGCATAACTGCTTGGAAGAGAGGGCAAAAGCCTCTGCAACCTGGCACCTAGCCCTAGAAATGGTTATTCTTCCAGATTCTGTAAATTTTATGGATTTTCCTATTCAGAAGTGGAAATCTTTACAGCTCTAAATTAGAGCATTGGGTGACATCAATTAACCCTTAACACAAGGAAGATTGAAAGATGTCACTAAGCACCTTGAATGTTTTGTTTGAAAAGCAGCTGTACGGGTCAATCATAACTAAACCCAAATAATGATCAGGTTTCCACCTGGTTCACTTTTGTAACCTGTGCTATATGGTACGACAAACTAAACCATATGAGGAAGGAGGTGTTCAAATATTGAGTTTTTTTTCTCTCTCTCTCTCTATATATATCTCTCTGGACTGAAGATAAGGCCCCACGTAGCGTAGAGTTTTCCTCTGCGGACTTTCTGTTCCAATTCTACCTATAGGGAAACCAACGTGTTTTTCTGTAGGTATAATTGAAATCGCAGCATGTCTGCAACGTGTATTTTTTCGCAAGGTGTGGATGGGATTCGCTGTAAAATGTTGCGTTTGTTTACCACTTATTAAATATTAATAAGCTATCCTTCATTCATCACATGGTCTGTTTTCAGCTCAGTCCTATTCAAGCGAATAGGGTTAACCTACGATACTAAGCACAGCTCCAACACAATGTACATAATGTTTGGTATTAAGTGAAGATACCACAGCACTTACCTGAAATATGTGGTCTCTTCAAACAGTGGATTGATGGGGGTCCCTGGTGTTGGACCCTGCTGACTTACTAAGGGTTGGTCATCAATATAGCAATCACAGAAAACCCCTTTAAGGCTAAGGCCCCACGTAGTGAGCCGCAGCCAAAAAGCGCTGCGGAAAAAAAGTGGCAGATATGCATTGCGTTTTTTTTCTACAGCGCTTTTCACAGAAATTCTGCAGAGTTTTCCTCTGTGGACTTTCTGTCCCTATTATACCTATATGGAAAACATCAGCATTTCTTTAGGTAAAATTGACATGCTGCGAATCCAAAATCTCATCCACTTTGCAGGTACTATAAAATGCGGTGTTTTTTGCCATGTCATTTCCACCGAGGCCAAAATGCTGCGTTTTCACAGTGTGGGGCCCCGACCTAAATGTTTCTTAATAATTTTTGCTAAAGTGATTTGTTCCATGTCTTGCCATTGGTGTCTCTGTCACAGATTTTCCTTTATCATTTGTCAGTATTTATTTGCACTGTTCCATTATACTGGATCCTTCCTGTTTCTACTCTGAAATCTCTGCATCTTCCTGAGCACTGATTCTATTCTTTTTTTATTTTTGTCCAAGGTCTAACCACTGCCCCTGTTTCCTTTTGGGCATTCTGGTCTTGATCACTTGGTCATCTCCTGGTTCTACTCCTTTGCCTGTGTCTCTGACCTTGGATTTTTTAACAGCTGTAAATTTTTGTTTATGACTGTGAGCCTGCTTGTGGTACCTGACTTTTTTTTTTTACCCGCCAGTGCCTGTGATCTGGTCCTTCACCTTGTTCCTGCTTGTTCACAAATTTTAAGTTTAAGTTTGCACTTGAATCCATACTAGCCTGGCCACCACTATTGCCTCTAGTGGATTAATCTAAGTTTTCCCTACCTCTTGCTTATAATACATTTGGTAAGTTAACAAAATGTAGAGAACAGGCGGAAAGGATTACAGGGACAGACTTCCTAAGGGGTGTTTACAGTCTGTAGCCCTGGAGACACATAGATCAGCATACAAGCTGTAGACACAATTGTTTCAAATATGGTTTTGGATGCTCTGGAGCACTACAACCATTGCTGCAACGATAGATGCACCTCGTAAGGTAGCATTCGGAGAATGCAGTAACTATAAACTGACAACATTTCATTCATTCTTACAATGACAACTATTTATACTAGTGATCTGACAAAGAAGTGCAGTTCATCATTTATTCATCATATTGCACTGCCATTTCACTCACATGCTTATACAAGCATGTAACCACACAGTTGTTTCTGCAAGCTTCTCCTTTCCCTCTACTTTTCTGGATTATTAGTGTTGCATTTGTTTTCCTTTTAGCGCATAAAGATAAAAAATGTCTATCGCTAATATAAAGCTTAAAGGCAGGACACTCTATAGACTAAAAAGTAAACATGATTCATCCTTTAAATGTGACCCCAGTAGCAGCAGCCCAGTCGTGCTGGACCAGAAGTATTGATGTCCCATTCACCATCACATGACCCCACAAGCACTCAGTGATCTGTCCACAAATGGTATGTAACTGACCTCACTCAGCAGTCACATGCCATATGTAGACAAGTCACCGCTGGACCCAGGGGTTAACTGCAGTGCTCAAGTGATGACAAATGAGACATCACTTCCAGTTCGGCAAGAACCAGAAATGGCAAGACCAGGCTCCGGCTGTTGGAACAGGAAACATTTAAAAGGTTTGTCATATTCATTTTTTTTTTTTAGTTTATACAATGCCCTGCCTTTATGCCACTTCTAAAAGCTGGACAACCCCTTTAACTTGTGACTTTAAGAAATTCAGTTTAATTATTATATGATAATCATTAGGTTAATATATTTTTACTTTTAGATCATTTTGAACTCCATGCACAAGTACCAGCCTCGGCTTCACATAGTTAAAGCAGATGAAAACAATGGATTTGGGTCCAAGAACACTGCTTTCTGTACCCATGTGTTCTCCGAGACTGCGTTTATAGCTGTAACATCTTACCAAAACCACAAGGTAAAGACTTCTTGGTTCTCTCCCCACAAGTAATATTAAACTGACACTTCTGCGGCAAAAAATGGAAACAAATGAAATAGCACAACTGCTGCTACTGCTTCCCTCTGTTGGAAGAAAGAGAGTATGCTTCATTCATAGACATTGTTATCTCCAAAATAACTCACCTTTAACATCATGAAGATGAACACACATTTGAGTAATTCTGGGTAAGCAGTGAAAGAGTTAATGAAAAAAAAAAGTCACATCCAAGGGTTCGTTTCCGAGCTGCCAAGCCTCTCTCAGGCTTATGCACACATTTTACGGGTTTCTGGAAAGAAGCACAGCCAGCCAATCCTTTTTTTCTTCTGTAACATCTGTATATAAAGTGAACTATTTTGCCCATGTGGAGAAATGTTAAAATGAAGAAAGAAATAAAAATATATACAGACCCTTGGAAAGAATTTCATCTTCACATTTTAAATTAAGGGAGGAGGGGAGAATTATAAAGTCTCTCCACTGTAAGCTGCATGGCCTGACAATTGGCCCACATAATGCAGGAGATTTGTATATTGGAAATGTCTTGAATGTGCCAGTATTCTCTAGCCAGCAAACTGCAATGTGATGCACACATGCTGCATTATTGTGCTACTTTTTTGACATTTTTTCACGGTCCTTTAACAAATCTATTGATAAAACAAAATTGAGGTAAAAAAAAGTTGCATGAAAGATACATGAGAAGCATGGATGTGAAATTGCAGTATGTTAAACAATTATATTGAAAACTGGCATGAGAAAAATACATTTTAGTTTTGTGATAGATTTTACTGCCATCTGCAACAGGCCATGGAAATGGCATGATTTACTAAATATACAATGCAGATCGTGTATGCCACGCTACTCATACCAATGTAAAAAAAGATCAGATAAGAGCCATTGCCTGCAGTTTTCATTCATCAACATTGGTTTGTGTCATAGGGATTTATCAAAGAATCCATTCAATAGAACAGTAGGTTTACCTACAACATAAACCATATCTTACTATATAGTAACATGAATTAGCGATGTCCATTTTCTGGGTGTAAAACCAATATCTTCATGATATAATGAATAGACTCTCGGTGATCATGTGGCTTTATAAATGGAGGTTCTAACCACAGTACAATGGATATTTTATATTTGTCCTTAGATATTCTTTTCTGGGTATGGTTAAATGTATGCTGTCTGTGCTAAAAAGAAATGGTACCAAATATGTGTGTTTTCACTAGTGATGTTTGATATCAACAACCTTAGTACTTATTGTCCATGTAGAGTTCTGAATTTGTGAAAATAACTGGCTATGGTTCCTACAATCTAGAATTGAGAAACAATTGCATTACAACAATAAAGAGGTGTCCATACCACAGACATTTATAGCACATCAACAAAATATGCTTTAAATGTCATATATATTGGGGTTCCACATCCAGGATTGAATGGAGAGGGCTTTGTCAGACCTTTATGATGTATTCTGTATATGCATATAAATATCTGTGGTTGGAAAAGCCTAGTTAAATGCTTAGAAAAGTACTGTAATAAATGTGCTATGTTGCAGTTTATTCTACAGAATATATGTAGGGAACAAGCTCTGGGTTTAGTTAATGTTAGCACTACAATGAGAATATTGCTGTACTATAATATCCCGATTACACCTTTTTAACAGATAACCCAGTTAAAGATTGAAAATAACCCATTTGCCAAGGGATTTAGAGGAAGTGATGATATGGAGCTGCATCGCATGTCCAGGATGCAGAGGTATGTCTTCATTGTGTCTTATGTATTTCAAAGCATGAGACAAATCCTGGATCAAAATCTAGGATTGAGGATTCAGGATTGAGGATTCCTGATTGTGGGTGGTGGGAAGGACAGCGACATTAGCAGGGTAGCAGAAAAAAAGCAGTTATTTTGCATTGTTTGGTCACCCTCCTCATAACTCCTTTAGGCCAGGGCCCCACGCTGTTTAAAAAAGTACCTGCAAAGTGGATGGGATTCTGGGTAATCCTATCCACACATTGCAGAAAAAAATCCACAGCGTAAAAGCTGCTTTTTCAAAAACCATCGTGTTTTTGAAAATCGCAGCATGTCAATTATACCTACGGAAACGCTGGCATTTCCTGTGTAGGTATAATAGGGGCAGAAAGTCACAGAGGAAAACTCTGCGGACTTTCTGTGAAAAACTCTTCGGAAAAAAACATGATTTATTACTGCCGCGTTTTTTTTCTGCAGCATTTTTTTTTTTCTCGCTACATGGGACCTTAGCCTTACACTAGAAAACAGGCTCTAAAGTTCTCCCAAGCAACGATCTTGTCTTCAATAGTTGTATCTCCTGTTTTACACCACCTAGAACAGTGGTTTCATGTCATATGAAAGCAGATATTCTAGCTATAAAAAGATGTATTTCTAGTTTTAGATGCTTTCGAGAAAGTGAGCTTTATATGCAGCAGAACCACTGTTCCATGTTGTATAAAACCAGAAATAAAGATATCTGACATGGTTACCCCCATCACACTTTGAAGAGGGTTTACATATAAAATACAAAACACACAAATACAAAAACAATTGCAATAGTATAACATAGTGTCCAACTGGTCACTGGAATAGAGGACCCTGCCCACTAGGTCTTACCATCTATTAGGGAAGGGGGGTGGATACAATAGGTGAGGGTAGAAGCTGATCATATGGTGACGTAATGGTCGTGGGTTATTGAAGGCTGTAGGCTTTCCTGAGGAGATGAATCTTCAGCTTCCTCTTGAAGGTTGTGATTGTGGAGGGCAGTCTTATGTATCATGGTAGTAAATTCCAGAGTATAGGGGCCAGAGAAGTCTTGTAGGTGGTTGTGTGAGGAGCGAATAAGACATTACAAGTAGGAAGGTAGCAGGAGATTAGATCAGAGATGTAGGGAGGAGACAGGTTGTGGATGAACTTTAGAGCTTTTTTCTAATAAAAGTAAATACAAAGAGGTTAATAAAGTTTATTATAAAAATGTTCTCCAAATAAAGTGAAACAACACACTTAATATGTAACCATCAACTGAAGAAGGAAAAACAAAGTTTAATATACAAATACCAATTCAGTCATGGACAGAAGTACACATTTTCTTTTTGTTAGGAACGTGTATATTACCACTATACAAAAACCTATATAGTTAACAATACTGCCATACAGTGACTATACAGTGGTCAGATATGGGATCTATACTTGGGGACTGCAAAGTATTATCACATGAGACACTTTGAGAGAATACAGTACTGATTAGATGCAGTCATGAACACAATACTATTAATTCCAATGATTTACAAAGAACTTATTCTCTTTATTTTTCATCTCTATCCAGTCCAAACCACCATAATAATTTTTCTCAAAGACTTCAAAGATATTGTTGGCCCCTCATTTCTACATCCTATGCGCACCCTGTGTAGCAACACAAATAAACCCAAACCAGTTCCCTAAACGGAATTGAAAAATAAATTCAAACCCCAGACCAGACATGTAACTAATGTAGACCCCAGACAGACTCCTAAATTGAGGCCAATCATGAAATCAGAGCCTTCCATCTATCTAATACTCCTCGATCCTTGGGTTCTTCTTCAACGCTTCACTCCTCTCTTATTTTAAAATGGACTTGTCAACTCTCCTGAAATGTCTGTTCTAGCAGATGCATTTTTTCTAAGAATTTAATGGTGAATTCCTAGCAAAAATTTCTGAATAAAATAAAAATTGGTATTAGTATTCCCCTTGTCAGTGATTATGTACCCACATAGTCTGACAAATTGGTGTTGACTGTACCACTTGTGTAGGAATATCCCTCCAACTATTAACAACAGAGGTGGCAGTGACAGGTTCTCTTTTAATTTTTTACCACTTCCTAAACTAACACTTCTAATTTAAGTTTACTAAAATACTAAATGCAACTAATGTAACCAAATATGAAAAGGTAAGGGTGGGTTCACACTACCGTTCGATATCCGTTATGATAGTGTCCGTTAAAAAAAAAAAAACTAAAAGAAAACGGACACCTATCATAACAGACATTAACGGACACTAACTGATGTTAATGTGTCCTTTTTTTAACTGATCCATTAAATAGATCAGTTAAAAAAAAACGGACACATTAGCATCACTTAGTGTCAGTTACTGTCCATTAATGTCTGTTTTTATACTGTCTGTTTGCTTGCTTTTTTTTTTTTTTTTGTTTCTGCTTTCTGAGCATACACAGAAAATAAACAGACAGTAATAATGGTCAGTATAATGGACACCTGTCCGTTACCTACAGACTTTATGGTTATAAAATAACGGACGCTTGACGTCCGTCATGAAACTTTATTTTTTTCACGAACACAAAAATCCTGCATATCGGAATTTTTGTCCGTGAATAATAACGGACATGTGAGGGATTTGGTGTAAATGGACACTAACGGTCACTAATGGACACAAGATAAAATCCCATTGAAATGAATGGAAATGTTAACGGATTTGTGATGGTTCAGCTAGTGTCCGTTGCTAAAATCTTGTAATGGACAATAGCAACGGACACTACTGACGGTCACCAGCGGTAGTGTGAACGGCACCTAAAAGAGAAATGCATAAACAAAAACAAAAAAAGCCTGACGCTAGGTTCACACTTGCGCCTGGTATCCGTTCGCTTTGAAACAGTTTAAAAAAAAAAAAAAAAAAAAAACAAACGGTTTGGTACAAAAAGGATTCCAAACAGTTACACAGCGGATACCTGAATCCTGAATTTTGATAATCAATGGGTGTCTGTTCAAAAAAACTGGCCGTTTGTGATCAGTTTGTGTCCGTTTTTGACCAATCGGTTTCTTATTTTCCCCCTTTTTCATTCTGAGCATGCCCAGAGGGAAAAAACGGATTGCAAAATGGACACAAACTGATTACTATCCGTTTGTAATCTGTTTCTAATCCACTTTCCATAAACTTCAATGTAAAAAAAAAAAAAAAAAAAAAGGATTGGTTGCTGTCCGACTGGTCTGCAAGTCTGACTTTTTTCTCCACCCAAAAAAGCAGATACCAGATGGAAATGCTCCAAACGCACACCTGCAGATGGTTTTTACAACCCATTGAGATCAATGGATTTTAAAATGAACTGTTCTAAATCAGCTTTTGAGACGGTTTCAAAACTGATTTTGCACAGAGAGCCAAACGCGAATGTCAACCCAGCCTTAAAATAAAAAACTCAACCGCCTCCACAAATAAATCCATACCAACAGGACCACACTGGATGCACTTTATTTGTAATAGTATACCCATATCACATAAAACATGTTACCCCACATCCACACAAATAATTAATTTTAGTCAATACAGCAAAAAAGTAGATTGCGCCAGTGGTCGCAGAGGGGCTAGCAGCATGTGCACCTCTGTGGCAGCAATGTGTTTTGAACTAAAGGATAAAGCAAAAGGATACATTTATTGGGGAAAAACTGTACAATTGAAAAGAGGTTCTAGTATATTGTTGGGCCACCTCTAGCCTGGTACCAAGGTGGGCATGGAGGCATACAGTTTCAGTATGGTATCCTGCTGCACACTTGCCCAAAGATGCTAATCTGCCTGCAGATCCTGCACATTTGTAGGATTTGTATGGATGGAACCGCAATGCGTTTCCAGCGTGGGTTTTCCCGCAGCGTTTTTTTTTCTGCAGCCCGCTACATGGGGCCTTAGCCTAACAGCAGTGATTGGGGACTAATGTTAACAGATATTTTGGATTACACTAAATGCCTTCAACACAACATTTGAATAAAGGCATGGAATCAATTTTATTAAAAAAAAAAAAAAAAAAAAAAAAAAGCGTTTCGGCCTCTTAATAATTCTTGGCCTGAAATCAAATCTACACCAGCCAGGCAATGGCATAGATTTCTGGTATAACACACCAGTTTCCTGGTGTGAGCTATAGTAAATCTGACAGACTGGGGTGTCCTTACCACAGCCCTACTAGATTCCCATCCTGCTTTGCCCTCTGTCCTGCTTTGCCCAGGAGCTGAGATTTGCCATTGTGTACCAAAAATGCACCAAGTAGAGGTGTATGTTTTGCCACTTCCTAGTTAGTAAATCAAAGTCAATATTGTTTGCGTAAACTTTTAGGATTACGCTTCGATTAAATTAAGGCTCGCTATACAATTTTCCTTGGATTGTGTGACATCTTATTCTGTATCTCATATTTTCTCTGCAGCAAAGAATATCCTGTTGTCCCAAGAAGCACTGTGAGACAAAAGGTTACATCTAACCATAGCCCGTTTCCCTCAGAATCGCGCAATATAACTAGTTCCTCTAACCTCAGCTCCCAGTATCAGTGTGAGAATGGTGTAAGCAGCACCTCCCAGGACCTATTGCCGCCATCCAACTCATATTCTTCACTGCCACATGAACCTGGTCCTATATACCACTGTACAAAAAGAAAAGGTAAGTAGACATAATGATTATAATGAGAGTGTAACAGTTCCTATATGTGGATATTGTAAAGATTTGTTGTTTATTATACAGAATGTGATAAAAGTCAAAATTTAAACCTATAACTTTCTTAAAAAAATATATATATATACATTAAATTAATGAATAGGGTCAGTTAAAGCAGAAAGGTAGGAGCTTGTGTACAGTAAAATGGTGCGTTTTCCACAAAATTTCTAAAATCACTTTAAGACTAAGGCCGAACTTAGCGAGCTGCAGCAAAAAAAGCTGTGTAGAAGACAGAAAGTCCACAGAATTTACCTATGTGGACTTTCCGCCAGCGTTTCCGCAAGTATAATTGACACACTGTGATTTTCAAAAATGCGAGCGTTTTTGAAAATGCAGCTTTTCCACTAAACGCCACAGAAAGTCCACAGAGTTTTCGTTTCAGCCTCTATTATACCTACACAGAAAATGCCAGCATTTCTGGAGGTACAGTTGACATGCTGCGATTTACAAAAATACAAGCAGTTTTCAAATGGCAGCATTTCCGCTGCAGATTTTTTTTCTGCAATTTGTTGATGGGATTAGCCAGAATCCCATCCACTTTGCAGGTAATGTAAAATGCAGCATTTCTGCAACATGAGGCCCTGCCCTTAAATCAGATGTGATAAAATAAAAGCAGCATTACTCACCCATTTATTTGCCTGCTATTCTAGCGCACCCTTTCTCCTTACCTGTCTCTGTTTAGCCATATACCTATGTGACTGATCCAGCCAATCACCAATCTCAGTGGTCAAGTGGTCAGCATGCCATATACCGCTGAGATCATTGGAACACTGCCTCATTTGGAAAAACCCTTTATTTCACAATTAATTAAGGTCAAAAGTTGAACACCAAAGTATAATAACTCATTGAATCACCTTGCACTAAACTTGCAGACTGTGGCCTTTCACCCCCAGTAACAGAACGACCTAGGTCCCTTTTACAAAGACTGATGCTCAGGTGATACAAGTGACGAGTGACAATTTAACATGTCGATTAGTGCACATTTGCATTGCTCTTTACACGGTCCATTGTAAACTGTGTTCATTCTTCCCAAATACAGTTCCATTATGTTTGCAGCACATTCCTTGTTTACACAGAGTGTGTGTTGCTGACAAATGATGATTTTTAGTGCGATCACCCCACAAATGAGCATTTGCTCCAATTGGTCAGCTGACTACTGGCATCTAATTCCAATGTGTGAAGAAGAAGCATAAACAAGTAGCATTCATCAATTAATAAAATCTGACCTCTATTCAGTTTCAAATAAAAGCAACAGAGGAGAGATTACTGGTGCACATAAACAAAGGCCAGTTCACATGTAAACGCTCTTCATCTGCCCTCTCTGATCACTGGCACCATTACAATGGCCAATTATTAGGAATAAGCATTCCTGTGAGTGCCCGTGGAAAATGGGCATTTATGGTCAACTTGGGTAAAATCCCTATACCTTTAATGTAGTCCACAAGTATATTACTGGATTTTCTCACGTGACTACATAACAGTATATAATAATAATAATAATAATACATTTTATTTATATAGCGCCAACATATTCCGCAGCACTGTACAACTTGTAGGGTTCAAGTACTGACAAAAAAGATACATTACAAAGAAATAGTCAATTCACACACTGGGACTGAGGGCTCTGCTCACAAGAGCTTACAATCTATGAGGTAGAGGGGGTGACACAAGAGGTAGCAGGGGCGGCAACAGATGTAGCATTGCTTATACAATGGTCAGACAATTTTGTAATAGAGGTTACTGTCATTACACATATATAAAGCTGTATGAGCCGTCACCAGTCGTGTCCTTAACGTGCAGATGGTGCCTGGACTTATAAAGTTAGTCTGATACAGCATCATATCCTGTGAGGTAATGTTGAAGCATAAACAGAGGAGGGTACGTTTTAGGGACTCTAATTACGGAAGGGTTTACATTAGGAGTTGCGATAGGCCTGTCTGAAAAGATGTGTCTTTAGTTTACGCTTGAAGCTGTGGAAATTGGGGGTTAATCTGATAGTCTGGGATAGAGCATTCCAGAGAAGTGGTGCAACTCGGGAGAAGTCTTGTATACAAGCGTGGGAGGTTCTGATAATAGATGATGTTAGTCTTAGGTCATTGAGTGAACGGAGAGTATATTTTTCAAGTCAGATAACATTACCTCCTATCATTAACTTATAAACATTAAAAGGAAGAAGTAATGTTTAATTAATATCCTTAATTACAATATAATAAATGATAGTTGTTTTCTCTGCAGCAAGTGAAGAATCAGCTGAGCATCCTTATAAGAAGCCCTATATGGATACATCTCCAACTGAGGAAGACCCATACTACAGGTCTGGGTACCCCCAACCATCATCCTCATCTTCATCTTCAACATCCTTTCGCACAGAGTCTGCCCAACGCCAGGCCTGCATGTATGCTAATTCAACACCTGCCACGGAACAAGTTACAGGCATAGATGACATTTCTTGTAATAGTTGGTCGAGTGTACCATCCTATAGCAGTTGTACCGTGGGAGGAGGAATGCAATCCATGGAACGACTGCCCTATCAGCACTTCTCTGCACATTTTACCTCCAGCTCACTCATGCCCAGACTGGGTAACCATTCAGGTTCACAGTCTGCTGACACCCACACTATGTTCCAACATCAACCTTCTCACCAGGCTATTGTGAGGCAATGTGCTCCTCAGTCTGGATTACAACAGGCATCATCACTTCAGTCCTCTGACTTCCTTTACCCACATAGTGTTCCACGGACCCTATCCCCACACCAGTACCACTCTGTCCATGGGGTGGGCATGGTGCCAGACTGGAATGAGAACAGCTAACAAAACAGACATGAGACAAATGTTTTGGGTAAAGTCTGAGCAAAGTGCTTCTAGGACCACAGAAAACGGACATATGTCAAAAGGACAAGATTTGTACGCAAACTGTTATTCCTTGAACACCTCAAAACAAACATTCACCTTGGTCTTTCACTTTCTCCCTATTTTTTCTGACACCAGGATCACAAGTAGGACAGAAAGGAATGATGAATGGGTGATATATTGGTGGAAAAAATAAGCCTGTTGGAAAGAGCCAATCTAAAGGCTTTGCACTTGAAACAGCAGGCTGCACCATGGTGGTGCCTACACATAAAAAAAACTCATGCACTTCATGAATTCACCTGCATGACTCTTCCATAAATAAGTGGTGTTTGCAGTGTGTTACACTGTGTGATATTGGAGGTTGGAACTATGGATTTAGAAATGTCAGCAAAAAGAGGACACAGCAAGATTGTGTTGGAGAGTGGCAATGATTCCACCATGCTACTATGTTTTCAGGATATACTGGTGGTCAAAATATCCAGACAAGATCCTCATCATGTACCTGTATGTGAGGATATTTAACACAACATTTTGTAATGGCCATAACAAATCCAAAAAGCATATCAAATATATCAGTTTCAGATTCATAAAATGGCTTGAATTCATTCTTGGTACAACATTGTATACTGCACATAGAGTCCACCCCTTCTGTTTTTTTTCTAATACAATGTTATGAAAAGCATCTCCCTCTACCAGTATATTATATACCTGAAACACTGTTAAAGGTCTGTTAAAGTATATTGACCATCAATTCATTTAGAAGGTTGCAATGGTAAGGTTAAAAGTGTAAGTACTGCTTCCCTTTTTTTCTACTATTGTGTAGTATATTGTGTATATTGCCGGTATGTACAGATATAGCAGTTGCCACGGGAAAGGGGTGTCACTTCAAATAGCGGTATGTCTGGTCTTATACCACCTGGAATAGACCTTAAATTGAAATTGTCAGGTCAATCTGGGACACTAAACCACCCACAGGTCCTTATAGACCTGGGGTTTAGTGTCCCAAATCACCCTGTTGTAATGCAATCCGCAGGCGAATTAAAAATAAAAAACCTTTATACTTAGCTAGAGAAGGGTCCGATGAGCGCTGTTTGGCCGAGAACAGTCCGGCTTATTCATGAGCTTCTTCGTCGGCACGCCTCCCGGTGTCTGCACTGTTCTTCAGTGAAGCCGAAGATGGACACCCTGGCTTCACTGCGAAATTGCCGGAGGTACGGGCCATGTGCACTGAAGCCAAGGAGTACTCCCCTGGCTTTTTGAAGAACTGCGCAGGTGCGGGGAGTACAGCGGCAAGGCGAGTATAAAGCTTTTTTATTTTTAATGCGGCCATGGATTGCGTTGTAACAGGGTGATTTGGGACACTAAACCCCAGGTCCATATGGACATGTGGGTGGTTTAGTGTCCCAAATTGCCCTGACAGATTCCCTTTAATATGAAAGCTGGGAATCTAATCTTTCATATGCTTTCATTATTGCAGTTGGATCTATAATGAAAACGGAGAAATTATTAGTTAAAAATACAGTCAGGATTGTGAGCTGTATATGCAGCTGTACATTCTACATATAAAAATCCCATTTCATATGACACTAGAAGCACTTTTCCAGGGGGTATAAAACTGGCAATACAGCTTTTCTTGACAACTGTAATATCTGTACATACTAAACAATACACAATGAATACAGGACAGATCTCCCTCCCAGAGTTAGAGCTTTGCTAGGGAGAACTTTCAAGTCTGTTTTCTGTTAAAATTAAGTAAAATCAGTTAATAATGTATATTATCAAAATTTTCACCAAATCTCTCCCTACACAATAGTTAAAAAAAAAAAGTGAAACAACAGATTACTGGGGTTGTGCCACTGAAGCAACTTGTTGATTGCTGGGTGCCTGACTGCTGGGACCCCCACCAATCCTGAGAATGGGGACTTATCCCTATTGTATGAATTGAGCATCAAGTCGCATATGCACTCCATTCATTCTCTATGGATCTGCAAGAGATTGCGGAGTACAGTGCTCATCTGTCTCTAGCAGTCATATACAGAATAAACGGATAGGCAATGTGCATACTTGACCTACCACTCCATTCACACAAAGAAAATGGGATCCCTTTCTTGGGAACAATGGGGGTCCCAGCAGTTGTACCCTCACTGATGAGCAAGTTACAACCTAACTTGTAGCACAACCCCTTCCTACAAACTACTTCCCATTGAACTGATCTTGGTGCCAGCCTAACATTCTAACATGCCTGGGCTTTGGGTCCCTGCCCTCTCCAGAAATACGCTGTGCTATGTTTGTTAACTGTTGTGTTTTGACATTGTTATATAATAAAAGATAATATATTTTTTCTGCTTGATCTTTTTTGGGTAAGTTTCTTACACAAATTACTATTTTGCAAATTTATAATTTTAAAATAAACTTATAACTAAACTTTAAATAATACTTAGCTATAGATTATGTATATATAAATTGATAAATAACTTTAGAAATACAGTGGGCATGGAAAGTATTCAGACCCCTTTAAATTTTTCACTCCTTCTTGACAAAAAAAAAAACAGAAATGTAAATATTTTTGCAAATTTATGAAAAAAGAAAAATTGAAATATCACATGGTGATAAGTATTCAGACCCTTTGCTCAGTATTGAGTAGAAGCACCCTTTTGAGCTAGTACAGCCATGAGTCTTCTAGGGAATGATGCAACAAGTTTTTCACATCTGGATTTGGGGATCCTCTGCCATTCTTCCTTGCAGATCCTCTCCAGCTCCATTAGGTTGGATGGTGAACATTGGTGGACAGCCATTTTCAGGTCTCTCCAGAGATGCTCAATTGGGCTGAGGTCAGGGCTCTGGCTGGGCCAGTCAAGAATGGTCACAGAGTTGTTCCGAAGCCACTCCTTTGTTATTTTAGCTGTGTGCTTAGGGTCATTGTCTTGTTGGAAGGTGAACCTTTGGCCCAGTCTGAGGTCCAGAGCACTCTGGAAGAGGTTTTCTTCCAGAATATATCAGTACTTGGCCGCATTCATCTTTCCTTCAAATGCAAGCAGTCGTCCTGTCCCTGCAGCTGAAAAACACCCCCATAGCATGATGCTGCCACCACCATGTTTCACTGTTGGGATTGTATTGGGCAGGTGATGAGCAGTGCCTGGTTTTCTCCACACATACCGCTTAGAATTAATGCCAAAAAGTTCAATCTTCGTCTCATCAGACCAGAGAATCTTATTTCTCATAGTCCTTCATGTTTTTTTTGGCAAACTCTATGCGGGCTTTCATATGTCTTGCACTGAGGAGAGGCTTTCTTTGGGCCACTCTGCCATAAAGCCCCGACTGTTGGAGGACGGCAGAGATAGTTGACTTTGTGGAACTTTCTCCCATCTCCCTACTGCATCTCTGGAGCTCAGCCACAGTGATCTTTGGGTTCTTCTTTACCTCTCTCACCAAGGCTCTTCTCCCACGATTGCTCATATGGCTGGCCAGGTCTAGGAAGAGTTCTGGTCGTCCCAAGCTTCTTCCATTTAAGGATTATGGAGGTCACTGTGTTCTTAGGAACCTTGAGTGCTGAAGAAATTCTCTTGTAACCTTGGCCAGATCTGTACCTTGCCACAATTCTGTCTCTGAGCTCTTTGGGCAGTTCCTTTGACCTCATGATTCTCATTTGCTCTGACATGCACTGTGAGCTGTGAGGTCTTATATAGACAGGTGTGTGCCTTTCCTAATCAAGTCCAATCAGTTTAATTAAACACAGCTGGACTCCAATGAAGGAGTAGAACCATCTCAAGGAGGATCAGAAAGAAACGGACAGCATGTGAGTTAAATATGAGTGTCACAGCAAAGGGTCTGAATACTTATGGCCATGTGATATTTCATTTTTTCATTTTTAATAAATTTGCAAAAAAAAATCTACATTTCTGTTTTTTTTTCTGTCAAAATGGGGTTCTGAGTGTACATTAATGAGAAATAAAATGAACGTTTTTGCTTTTAGCAAATGGCTGCAATGAAACAAAGAGTGAAAAATTTAAAGGGGTCTGAATACTTTCCGTACCCACTGTATATTTCATTACAGGTCTTGCAGATATGCCAACACTATTCGAGATGGGAATGCCCTTTTCACTGGGATTTTATAAAGCAAGTTCTGCTCTGACAAATCCTCACAATGTTGAGCTATTGGTGAGAATAAGTGATAGCATACAATAAAAGTAAAAAAAAAGCTAAAGTAAAGCAAAGCATCTGCACAGTTACTCATCATTTTACCTAGTTGAATTCTATATGCACACAGCCAAACTGTGGTGAAATGTGCATATATGGTTTATAAGGTGAAGCCTATCATGCAATTTGGGACAGTAAACCACCAAGAGGTGCTGACTCCTTGTGGACCAATGCATTAGTGTCCCACAAATGTTCTTTTGTCAAAAAGTCTGACTATGCTCAATAAAATCTAAACTTACCTAGAGATGAGTTTGATGAGTCTCACCAAACTCATTTCTGGTGCAGGTCTTCACTGAAGATGGAGCAGTACACCTTAACATCACTGTGCATAAACAAAAGGACCGATGCATGCACAGTAGCTTCAGTGAAGAACTGCACATGCACCAAAAACACCAGGAGCCAGGTGAGTATAAACCTTTAAAAAGAAAACCGGACACAGACAGCGACAGAGATAATTTGGGATACTAAACCAATGGTCCATAATTGATCGTGTTCAGCTTTTGAAAAAAATTAAACCACAAATGTTTTTTTATTTTTACTGAAAGAATAATATAGTATGCTGCTCTAGTTATCCATTAAAGGTGTTTTCCCGGCAAAAAAAAAAAATAAAAAATTTCAAAAAAGTTGTGTTAGTGCTATTAATAGGTTAATAAGTGCAACCAAATACCTTTAGCAGTGTTGAGTGATTTCTGGAATTCTCTCCTAGCATTTCAGGGAGCTCCTGTCATCTTCTGCATTTGCTTACATGGGTATCTTCCTGTTCTGTTTTCCTACAACTACAATGATGCCTTGCGCTTCACTCAGAGCTGACTCACACTACCTCCCTCTCTCACTCCCTCCCCCTCCCTCTCTCTCTCCACTGTATTTCGCAGGCGTGGGCGGCCAGAAGACGTCAAGAAGATGTGGTGCCGGCCACCCAGAACAAGTGACATCCCGTGCCCAGAAGATCCGGACAGGAAGACAGGTAAATATGATGGGGTGGGTTAGTACTGGTAACGTTCCATTTCCGAAAATGGGGAAATGGAACATCAGCAGAAAATCAGAAAATGTGCCTGGGGCGGTCTCATCACAGCCCCGCAATCTAGGTAAATATAGATATTTGGTAACCTAAGTAATTTAGAAGGTAGGTGGGGGGAGGGGTTGGTAGCTTAGATTAGAGAGATTAGTTTATCCCAGACAACCCCTTTAAGAAAAAACAGACAGCTAGCAGAGTGTCCTTCAGTTTTAATTTTACCATTGAAAACAATCAGAATGAATACAGATGGAATGTAATGGATTTGCCACGTAAGCAATTCCCAAATGATGGAATTTATATCTATTTCAGCAATTTCCAAATACACTGCAAGAAACTAGCAGATGAAAGATAGAAAGCAAAACAAACTACCTATAATCCACCCCTGTTCTGGAGGGTAGAGTATAAGGCATCTGGGAGGTTTTCAGCAGAGTCTGCCACCAGGCAGGATAAGCTTTGCCTGGATAAAGCCAAATCAGTAAGAAATAGGATAACCAGGAAAGCAAGCCACAGTAAGTAACCAAGGATAGAGCAGATATCCAAATAAGTTTTGAGAACACAAACCTAAGTACAATCAATAGCAGGCACCTGAGTAGTCTCAATACAAAATTTAAATGTCCCGCCTCAGGTCAGGATATGACAATGAGGCAGCACTCTGATTGACTCAGCATCTCAAAGCTCTGATTGGCTGCAGACCCAGCCAGAGTTTGACTTGTAGACATAGCAACCTGAAAGTGACAGCTATGAGCAGCAGTGCTGCAATGAAAGTATGGTTACACATATTAAGGTTCCTGACACAAAAAAAAAAAAAAAAAAAATCTTTCATTTGCATTTAATCAGGGAACCCACTGTTCTCATCCTCTGAGTGATGGGGGACAGTAGTGTGAATGATTCTGAATTTATTACATCTGCAAATTGTAAATTATATTTCTATTGAACGTCAGCAAACAACACTTACAACAGAAAATCAAAAACTAGTAAGTTACAGAGCAGGCTTTGTGCTGAGCTGGAGATACCAGTGCATGATCTTTATCCAAGGCCCAGCAAGTCTTCTTCTGAGGACACATAATAAAGCTTTTTTTGTTTTTCAACTACATTTTTCACAGAAAACCCCATTCCACTAACATAGATGACAGCGACAATTTCTAGACACAGGAGTTAATTCTGCTTCGTTTAAGATTTTTGTGACTAAGCGTGCACAGAGAGGCATCGAAAGAAAGGAAAAACCACAGCTATCTCTCAGGGGGGTATTTAAGAAGAAAGGCAGCAATGGATCTGCCAACATGAGCCAAGAATCAGGAAACCTGGAATGTGTTCCAGACCTTATATATGCGGTAATCACGAGGTAAAGACACCAGTTATCTGGAGGTCCCTCAACCCCTCCCTAGTTTGGTGCAGCTACAGGTTTTATCACGGAGATAGTGTGCAAAGGAACACTGAATCGAGAAATGAATGTTAAAAGTGAACAAGTAATAGAATTGTCCTCACTGTTAGTTTTAATACACTAAGGTGAAACATGCACGTCAGGACATTGAGACATTGAAATTTGATGTAGGAGTTCCAACGAATGGGGCATCCATTAGGGCAGGAACTTAGGCAGGGCTCAATAGTGCCTACTGCATATAGGGTAAATTCCTTGGATATCTTTTTGTGTCAACTTCTGGGCATGTTATCAGGCCAAAATCACCAGGGTATGTGAACTTTTGAACAGGGTCATTTTGATGTTTTTGGTTGTCATTATGATTTAAAAAGAGAAAACACAGAAGTTTGACAATAAATGGCTTCAACCAACCACTAACCATGAATGGAGAAAAAGTTTTTGTGTTATTCATATTCTCTGAAGGCCAAAAAACCCCAAAAAATCTGCCGGGGTATGTAAACTTTTTAGCACAACTGTATAGGGTTCTATTAATGTGTACTAGGGATAAACACCATCCTAGTGGTATATCTACTATATACCCCTAAGGCCTCATTCAAAAGTTCGCATTTGGCCTCATACATTCACTTCTATAAATTTCACGGACAGAAGCCCAGCCTGTTCATTTGTTCTGTCTGTGAAAAGCAGATCAACGTCTTTTTGTTTCATTTTCTATATTTTGTTCGTGTCTGGGACTTTCATTGATATGATGCATCCATCAAAAAAAGGAGGTGCCTTTGGTTGCACTGACATCTGAGTAAATGCATTGAAATGAACGAGTAGATACGGCGTCTACAAAAAAATGCAGAAGCCATAGGTACATGAAAAGTGGACAAGTGAGGCTGGACGGAAGGCAAAGCCTTGAAAGGGAGGCCTGCATGACAGGGGAGGACAGGAGAAGACTGACATGTAAAAGGGGGGGGGGAATAGGAAGGGGTTAAATTGGCAGTGGCAAGGGGGATTAGTGGTTGTTAGGTGAGGGGAGAGCTCTGGAAAAGGGGGGAGGTAGGGAGAGGGGGCATATTTAAAGGAAGAGCGGGAAAATTCCCGCCACTTCTCTGGAGGCAGTACAGGAGTAAGCCCCGCCCACCCGCCCCTTTTTTCTTTGGCAATAATGGGTATTGGTTGAGTTAGGTGGTAGGGAGGCTATTGTCACAGTAGCCTTGGCGGTGGGGGGTCCTCGAGGCTGGTGGATTTGGTAATGCTTTTGGTGGGGAGGGCCCCATGGTAGGGGCTGGACTCCCCAAAACTATTGGCAGGGTTCGGTTGGAATTCGGTTCTGGTGTAAAGGGGTTTAAACGGTTTGGGCCCAGTTAGGCCAAGGGGACAGAGTGAGCACCAAGGCGCTTAAATAAATTAGTGCCCCTGAGCTGGTGACAAACAGCTGGGGGTAAAATAGCTGGTGCTCAATGAGGTCATTAGTTCGATTTGGGTTTTGGGCCTCGAGGACCTCCGTCATCGGTGGTTTACAGTTAAGGGCTGGCTTAGACACGAGGGGTGTTTATGGTAGTTACCGTTGGGAATGTTGGCTGTATTTTACACTTGGTTATTTATTATTTTATTTAATAAAATGGCTGCTGTGGCCAATTTAATCCAAGAAGGTGTTGAGTCTTTATTTCAGGTAAAAGAGGGTACGAAAAGAAGAAGGATCGAGTTGGCAATACCCTGGTCATGTGAACAAGTCCTTAGGCCTCCATTGTCAACCTCCCCTTCAACTGAGCCACCAAGACCTGATGTTGCTTCTAGGGCCATCCGTTGCCTGTTATTGTTGATGATTTTTGCAGTTTTGCCTTTGACCCTGGTGATGGTGACTTGTGGAATGATTTTAACACTATTTTCTGATTTGTAGAGGTGCAATTCATTAGGGTAACCTGCTTTTAGATTTTATTATTATAAAGTGATTAGAGTTGAGCGAACCTTTCACAATCTATTCTAATACAGATTCAGTCTGTTCAAACTAAAAGATTGATTCAGTTGGAACCATTTTGGGACGATCCGGAAGTGCAAATTAAAACATCATGTATGACACTGTGTAGGACTCTATCTAACCCCTTCCCAGCATCTTTAACTCAAGCATAGACTTACTAATGTCAAAGTGATAGCAAAAGATATGGCTATAGGTTAGACGGATGGTAGCTGGTTCTAACAAGCAACCTGTTTAATAACAAAATGATTTCTTTGTATGATTTTAAAAATTATACTGGGTTATTTTTTGGCAAAGAAAAAACAGGACAAATTTTACTGTATCACTTTAAGGAAAATGTCAATTAAAAAGTTATTGTATATATCTTCGCTCATATATTTTACATTATATATATATATTTCACCAGATGCTTACAAAAAAAACTTGTGGCGTAACTAAATTGGAATTAAATGTTTTGAATCTGAGAAATGTGATTGAGATCCACACAGTAACTGCTGCACAGTAACACTAGCACATCACTACAACACACACAGCCTGTACTGCTAGCTGCTCTAACAGTGTTTCCATTACACTTCCTCAGAATTCCCACACTGTATTATCTGTGTATTATTTCCTACCTCTCTCAGTTTGACTATCTGAGATGCTCCTATCTGTTTAATCTGTTCACACAAAAAGGACACCTTGTCTTGCCTGGGCTTTTTATAATGACTATGACTCATCTGTGACCTCTGACCTATAGTTCCTCATGATTGGCTGTCCCATAAGGGCCACTTACAAGGCATTATGGGGAAACCTGCCTGAACTCAGGGGTCATGTATTCCTTCTTCTCTGCTTCGCCATGCTTTAACATGGTGGCTGCCATTTTAGCCAGTTAGTGTGAATTGAAACGCAAAAAGTTTGAATTCATTTGAAACCAAAATTTTTGTACTGAATCCGGTTTGTTACAAAATAGTTTGCTCATCTCTAGTGGTGCTCACAGGTAGTGTATCTATTACATGTAAAGACAACATGGTCTGTGATACATAAAGTCATTAACATCTGAGAGAAAGAGACATCAAAACAGGTAGAAAGGGTGATCTGATAGATAAATGCCCGATAGTAAGTTGCAAGTGGTTTTGCAAGTAAAATAAAGCTTTCACAGAAACACAAGATGTTCTTATTTAGGTTCTACCACCAAATGCTTTTAAAAATGACATATATATAGGTAAATAGACAGCTGTGGATACATGAAAGACATGCTGAAAGAGTTAAATTATTACAGTATTACTATAAAAAAAAGCAATGTATCAATAATTAGCTTTAAAACATTTATACAAGTCCATAAATCTGACTCACAATATTTTGTTAAGAAGCCTTTTCAATGTCTTACGCTCCACCTTTCTTGGTTCAGACAAGGCTAAGAGCTGAACACGTACACAAAAACGAATAAGGGTATAAAGTACAGTAGTGCAACCATGTGCAAAGCTGTGTTCTATTTGATGTTGAGCAGATCTCTCCTGTGGAAAGGCCAGCAGCTCCCTCCTTAGACTCCTTAGTTACCTATTGGTCCCCTCCCCTTATCCTAGCAGAACTAGTTCCATATGGACGTGTGGCTGCAGTGTGGAATCCTGATAAATTGCTGTGCACATTGCGGGCAGCACCAACATAAGAAGGAGGAAGCCAACAGCAAGTCAAATCTTAACCAAAGCACTAGAGGAAGGAGAAAGGAGGGTGAATGATAGAGGATAAAGGGTGGGGGATGTCAATTTTTCTTAGTGGCAGGAAGAATTTTTATAAACATCTGCATTACCTAAACGAATAGACAAAGAGTGTGTGGGCTTTCCTATCCAACCAAATGCTAAGTAGATACAAGCACTACCCAAATAATGCTTAAAACAGACAGTAAGGTAAAATATACTTTTATCAATTGGATACTAAAAATAGCAACAGTTCCTATTTACAAATAAAATAGATAGCAAAAAAACGTATTTTGCCTGTGACCTTTTTTGCAATAGGGTGCCATATAGCAGGTGTAATGACAATTACAGATTTAAAGGGAGTCTGTCACCAGGGTGAAGCATATTAAACCAGCAACACAGTTAGATAAGTCAGACTCACCTGAATGTAACACCTTTTTCCCCATTTGTGCAGAGATTTTCATTCATTTCACAATATGCAAATGAGCAATGAGGACCACAGACGACAGCTCCATTGTTCCTTCACTCCTCCCTCCTTTGAGTGACACGGCCAGGGAGGGGAGAAGTAGAGTGTATCAGAGCAGTGTGGGGTGTAGCAGCTTAGAGGAATGGAGCGGCACTCGGTGCTCTAGATTGCTCATTTGCATTATATTCAGGCGAGCCTGACCTATTTAACTGTGTTGTTGGTTTAAAATGCTTCACCCTGGTGACAGACTCCCTTTTAAAGGGTAGATCCATTCAAAATCCTCTTCTGATATGTCATGACTAACAAGACAAAAGGAGGGTGAAGGGTAGGAGAGATCAGAGACCTTGGAGGTTACAATATGTATTCCAAAGGGACCAAATAGATTGGAAGACCTCCATCTTATTGTTGAGAGTGGCAGTGAGGAACTCCAGACTTCTAACATCCTTGATACGGGCCACCGGCTCAGAAACTGTGTGTGTGTGGTGGGGGATGTACACTCTGCCAGTGGAGAGCCACCAGCATTTTAGCCGCAGTGCAAATATACAGAAAGAGCTTAGACGACTTCTTGCTAAGGAGTTGTGGCAGCAAATTAAGAAGGTAAACCAAGGGATCTAGAGGGACTCCATGGAGAAAGATAACATCAGTCATGGCCTTGACCTCCCTCCAAAAAGGGCAGAGCATGGGACAGGTCCAGAATAAGTGGTTGGTATGTAGTACCCATCTCAGAAAGGCATCTCCAACAAACAGGTGGAATACTCGGGTTAAGAGTATGCAGGAGAACAGGGGTGTGGTACCAATGCATCAAAATCTTATATTGCGTCTCTCAAAACGTAATGCAGGTAGAAGACTTGGCTGCACGGGACCATATAATCTTCCTTCCCACAGTCTCATTCCATCGAGTCATATATTTGTGGGCTGGGGGGACCCCGCCCTTCCGGGGAGGTGAACAGGTGGTAAATAGCTTAGATCAGACCTTTTGTAGAAACACCAGCCCTACACAACCTCTCAAAAATGGTAGGGACAGAAACCCGCGGGGCCCCAAATAGGGTGGACACAAAATGAGCTATTTGTTGATAGTGGAGCCATTCCCTACGTGACAGGCGCGGAGTAGAAGTAAAATAGTCAAAAGGCCCAAGCTCCAAGGTAAACGGAGCATTCAAGTCAGCCACAGGGAACAGACCCAGCCTGCTCCAAGGGTGCACCATAGCCACTGTCAGTCCCTCCGGGAGGAGAGGATTAAAATGAAAGGAGACCATACAGGAATTTTGGGAGGCCAGTGGGAAAATTTTATGACAAGTAAGCCAAATAGCTCTAGTGAAGCAGATTGGACCCAGAAGGGGGGTGGCGGGTAGGGCTGAGGTGCGGGACCACAGGGAGGCATTGGGATGGATTGGAGCTAACCAAAGCTTTTAGATTTCCACCCATTTAGTATAGGCCTTCGAGGCTACCCAGAATGGGATACAGCGAAGCTGTGCCGACCAATAATAATGTAGTAGATGTGGGATCGCAAGACCCCCCTCCTTCTTATTAGCCAACATCACAGAACAGGAAATACGAGGCTGTTTCCCATTCCAAATAAATTGAAAGAGAGCCTTCTGAAGGGATCACAACTCTTCTGAAGGGACAAGCACAGGGAGGGTTTCAAAGAAATATAAGAGTTTAGGGAGAAGGGACATTTTAACCACCGTAATACGGCCTATGAGTGATATATGTAAAGGATGCCATTTATCTAGTAGTGAACGAAGCTCATGGAATATTCGAGGGTAGTTCACAGAGTACACCGTAGAGTAGGATTAAGACAGTTGAATGCCTAAGGAACATAAGGATCCCTCCACTGGAAATTGTAGTTTTGGCGCAGAAGCTGAAGAGTGTGCTCAGGGATATTAAGGGGGAGGGCTTCAGTTTTCAAGGGGTTCACTGTGTAACCCGATAACCTTCCATAATCTCCTAGCGTAGTCAAGAGATTTGGGAGGGTAGTGTGTGGGTTAGTTAGAGTCAATAATACATCGTTTGCAAAGTGACTAACTGTAAAATCCCTATCACGCACTTGAACCCCCCTAGTGTCGGGATTGGACCTAATCTTAGCAGCTAGGGGTTCAATGCAGAGGGCAAATATAAGGGGAGAAAGGGGGCAGCCCTGACGAGTCCCGTTACGGATGGGGAACGACAAGGCGGAAGCAGAGGGGAGCTTAACCTCTGTCGAAGGTGACGAGTAAAGAGCTGTGATCACCGAGACGGAGGCCCCTGAAAAATCAAACTTCTCCAGAGTAGCCATCATAAAGGACCAATCTAAGCGATCAAAGGCCTTCTCAGCACCTAGACTCAAAAGGAGGGTAGGTGTAGCAGTACAGTTGGCCACCTCTATCAAATCCACAGCCCTTCTGGTGTTCTCTTCCCCCCTGACGGCAAGGGACAAAACCCACCTGGTCCTTGTGGCTTCAAGATGGGAGCCAAGCAAGCCTGTTCGCTAAAATTTTTGTAAAGAGTTTCAGGTCAGAGTTCAGGAGGGCTATTGGACGATAATTAGAGAACTCCAGGTGGTCTTTATTTGGCTTGTGGACCAAAGTAATGTGGGGAGTTGGGAATAGGAGGAACATGGAGTAGCATGGAGTTGGGAATAGGGGAACAATCCAAGAAAGAGTCAAAGAGACTGAGAAGGTGAGGCAAGAGCTCTGACTGGAAGGTCTTATAATGCAAGTATGTGAAACTGTCTGAGCCGGGGGCCTTACCGTTGGGGAGGTTTTTTAAAGAATCAGAGAGCTCCTCATCAGTGATGGGAGCATTTAGAGAGTCTAGGGCCGTGGAAGGTAAGGTAGGGAGAGGGCAAGAGTCGAGATACTGGTGCAGTTCTGAGGGTGCGGGGGGGGAAATCAGATGGGGCCTGTGCAGAAAGATTATATAATTTAGCATAGTAAGCCTGGAAGGCAGAGGCAATGGCGTCAGGATGGTGGAGGAGAGTGCCCAAGGAGTCACAGACCGCATGAGGGGTGGAGGAGACTCGATGGTAACGAAGGGTCTTAGCCAGCAGGGTGTGGGCTTTATTACCGCATTCATAATAGTGCTGCATAGTGTAGAGGAGCAATCTCTGAGTAGCGTGAGTAGCTAAGTCCCTAAGATCGGCGTGAGCTGCAACTAACTGACGTAGTAAGGAGGGGGAGGGACTAGCTGCTAAGCGATCTGTAAAGGACCTTATCTTGGCTATCAAAGCTACCTCCCTAGCTTTCCTGTCCTTCTTAAGCCGTGTCGAGAGGGCAATACAATGACCGCACATAACCGCTTTGTGTGCTTCCCAAAGGATAGAGACAGATGAGACGGAATTCCCATTGGTCCTAAAATAATCTTGTAGGTGGGTATTCAAGTCATTAAGCGTTTGCTCAGAGTGCAACAAAGATTCATTTAAACACCAGTGACACCGCCTTGTAGGGACCGGAGTAGAGGAAATAGAAACAGTTACTGGTGCATGATCAGACCACGAAATGGGGCCGATGTCCGCATCAGTAAGTAGGCAGAGGGTTAGAGCATTACCAAAGAAGTAGTCTATTCTAGAATGTGTGTTATGAGGGTGAGAAAAGAAAGAATAGGAGCGTATAGCAGGATAAGAGACCCGCCAAAGATCGTAAAGGGACAGGGACCGTAATAGATGACGGAATTCCCTAGTGAGGCGAGGTTGAGAGGCAGGCAGTGAGCTGTATCGGAGGGACAATCTATCCACATGCTCGGAAAAATACAGATTGAAATCCCCGCCAAGCCGCACCAGTGAACGACCATAAGCGCCGTCGGACCCTCCGGAGAAAAGAGAGTTGACAAGTATTGGGAGCATAAAGATTACAAAGAATAATAGGTTGTCCGTTCAGAAGGCCCTCCAAAATGATATAGAGTCCCTGGGGGTCTAGATGGGAGGAAGTTATTGTAATGGGTAATGGATAACAAAACAGCCACCCCAGCTTTACGGCGACTATGAAAAGCCGAGTAAGCCGTAGGGTAGTAATGTTTAGCAAAGTTCAATGTACCTGAATGGTCGTAATGCGTTTCCTGAAGGAAGACGACATCCGCCTGGAGGGACTGCGGCTCACGCAGGACCATGTGCTGTTTGGCATTAGAGCCCAGATCTTTGACATTTAACGAACCACACAGCCATTGGAGGGCATGGTTGGCATGACAGCAAATGAGGAAGCAGATCTCACCCAACAATAACAGGAAGTAGGACTAATGAGGATTAAGAAGGCTGTATATTTCAGCGCCACTACAGGACAGGAGGAGAAGAGGTCTCTGGATCTCTAGAGAAAAACAAGGAAAAGACAGAAGGAGGAGGGAGAGGGGAGACAGACAGGAAAACAAGAAAAACAATGTAAAATGGTAATAAGGTCAGGACTAAATCTCCCAAGTGGAGGTAAAGGGCACATGTCCAGATAAGACTGAGCCCAAGGACCAAGTGAATCCACAATAGAGACCCACAGCCGGAAAACACCCCCAGGTATGAAAGGTGGCCAGCACCAGGAGCCCAGCGACAACCACTTCGGTCAGTGATGGGCTTAGAGATCAGGATAGGCATGGGATGGGAGATAGGGGGGGCAACCCACTCTGCCTGAAAAACCTAAAGAGAACTACACAAGGCAGGTGCAACAAGAAGGGGACAGCATAATGAAAACAGTAAACATTAGGGTTCAAAATAGGGACAATCAATAAATCAGTAGCCTGTAGGAAAAAGAAACAATGTTAAACCCAGAAAGATCAGGAGGGCAGAGGGTCCACTCGGGGTCTTCTGGCAGAAGACCAAGGGGAGTGCAGGTGGTGTCTCCTGGGTTTTGGAGAGCTCCAGACCGGAGGTAGTGGTGGCGGGGGAGGAGACAGCTCCCAATCAGTCATCTCAGGAGGTGGAATGTCCAATGCAGAGCAGAAGGAGTGGAGATCAGCATAGGAGAGCAGAGTAGAGGAGCGACCATTCAATCTCGCTGTTAAGGCAAAGGGGAAGCCCCAACGATAAAGAATCTGGCGGTCACGTAGCAGCTTAAGGAACGGACGCAGGTGTCATCTCTTTTGCAGTGTAATCCAAGCAAGATCCTGGTAAAGCTGAATTTAAAGTCCTTGAGGCTTCGACTTTGGAGAGAATAGCTTCCTTCAAAGTGTAGTTGTGGATACAGCAAACAACATCCCATGTAATTGGTCCAGATCCCTTCGGGCGCATAGCTCTGTGGGCACAGTCAAACTTAATTTTGTGTGTGTGGGGCTCCTGCAGAATACTGTTAAATATCGCCTCCAGTGTAACAAGCAAGTCCTCCTCCTGAGTAGCTTCGGGAAGGCCTTTGACTCTAATATTGTTACGGTGCCCACTGTTATCCAAGTCCTCAACATGCATGTCCTGCATTGCCTGACACTGAGAATGGACAGAATCCTGAAGCTGGGAGACATAAGTCCGGGTATCATCATGATCGTCCTCCAGTGTCTCCACTCTAGATGTCATGTGCTGAAAGTGCTTCTGTAAAGAAGCTATCTCTGCAGGAAAGTTACTAGTGACTTCAGCAATTAGGGCCTGGAAATCCTGTCTGGTTGGCAGGTGAGCAAGCACCTGGGCCCATTCCAGTGGTAAGGGAGAGGTGGGCCAGCCCATGTGTTCCTGTGGAGAGGAGGACTGCAGCGGTGCCACGGCTACAGGTGCCGTATAGGGGGACATGGACATCGCCCCTAAGTCCACATCATCCCCAGGTGACAGGTCAGTGGGGAATTTGGGCAAGGAGGGGGAAACTCCCAGGGCAGAGGTCACGGAAGCCCGATGTAAGGGTGAGGGATCCAGGACGTGCCCGGGGAGGGGGGGTCCCAGCAGCAGAGGAGGCAAGTATCGTAGCATGGGGACCCAGGGGGGCGGAGAAGGCCCTTTGCGCCAGAATGACCTTGAAAGCAGATGATGAGTGTAGTGTTGTAGTGAGGATGCAGGTCACCTGGAATAAGTCCACTATGCGATAATGACTTTTATGGATCAGAACACTTTATTCCATGCTTCCTCCAAAAATCTCTGTCTAGCATCTGCCCCTCCTAGCTCAGCTCCTCCTCCCTTACTACCTCACTGTTGCTAGGCAAAGAAATGAGTAAGCAGCAAAGAACATACAGAATATACTTATAACAACATCACAGTGAGCTGTGGCTTTGCAGCAGAGGGAGTTCAGGAGCAGGAACAGAGGAGGTAGAGGCCTCAGGTGGAGGAGCCTGCAGGACTGCTGTAATGGAGCTGTCTGGGTGCTGGGAGAGCAGCGGTGAACAGTAGCAAAAAACATACAGAATATACTTATAACAACATCACATCTCTCCCCTTCTTTAAAAAAAACAAAAACAAAAGAAAATGCAACCATTATAAATGGACAATAAATCAAATGTCCAGATTGACAGGAAAATTTTACTGCTGAACATAATCCATGAGGTGCGTTGGTGGCCTTCGACTCATTCTCGTCGGATAGCGTCGAGACATCTCATTATCAGATAAAGTCTGAATTGTCAGAGGCATCTCTTGTTGGTGTTGCTGAACCAGTTGTATCTGGTGGGATTTCCTCATCATCTGTCTCCTCTGTACTTGCTCCTGGGTCATAGCCGCGATAGTTTTTAACCCCTTCAAGACCGAGCCCAAAAATGCGTTAAGGACCAGGCCTCGTTTTTCAAAACTGACATGTGTCACTTTATATGGCAATAACTTTGAGACGACTTAACTTACACAAGTGATTTTGAGGTAGTTTTTTCGTGACACATTGTACTTCATGTTAGTGGTAAACACTAATGAATAATTTTGTATTTATTTATAAAAAAATAGGAAATTTGGAAAAAAAATCGCAATTTTCAAAATGTGAAATGCACTGCTTTTCAGACAGATAGTCATACCACCCAAATGCATTAATACATATTATCTACCATATCTCTGCTATATATCGGCATCATCTTTTAATCGTCCTGTAATTTATTTTGGATGTTAGAAGGCTTAAAAGTGTAACAGCGATTTTGCAGATTTACAAGAAAATTTCCCAAACTAATTTTTTAGGGACCACTTCAGTTCTGAAGAGGATTATAATGGCCTATATATTAGAAACCCCCATAAATGACCCCATTTTCAAAACTGCACCCCTCAAATAATTCAAAATAACATTTGGGAAGTTTGTTAACCCTTTAAGCATTTCACTGGAATTAAAACAATATGGAGGTGAAATTTAGACATTTAATTTTTTCCCACTAATTCCTTAATTTAGCCCTAAAATTAACACATTCACAAAGGGTTAAAGGAGAAAATGCATCTCACAGTTTGTTATGCAATTTCTCCTGAGCACGGAAATACCCCACAAGTGGGTATAAACTGATGTTTGGGCGAATGGCAGCGCACGGAAGGGAAGGAATAACACTGGGCGTCTGAAAAGCAGATTTTGCTGGAATAGTTTTCAGGTGCCATGTCTCATTTGCAAAGCCCCTAGAGTACCAATACAAAGGAAAACCCCAAAAAGTGACCCCATTTTGGAAACTACACCCCTCACAGAATTCATCAAGGGGTATAGTGAGCATTTTGACCTTACAGCCGTTTCACAGATTTTGCTAACACTGGGATGTATAAATGAAACATTACTAAAATGTTACTTTATCCCCAAAGTTCTCATTTTCACAAGGGGTTAAAGGAGAAAAAGCACCCCACAGTTTGCAAAACAATTGCTCATGAACACGGAAATACCCCATATGTGGTCGTAATCTGCTGTATGGGTACATGGCAGGGCTCAGAATGGAAAGAGTGCTATTTGGCTTTTGGAAGGCAGATTTTGGTGGAATAGTTTTCAGGTACCATGTCGCATTTGCAGAGCCCCCAAAGTACCAATACAGTGGAAGCCCCCTAAAAGTGACCCCATTTTGAAAACTACACCCCTCACAGAACATATCAAGGGGTATAGTGCGCATTTTGACCCTACAGCTGTTTCACAAATTTTATTAACATTGGGACATTAAAATGAAAAATTACTTTTTTTCCAATAAACCGTCAATTTAGCCCCAAATTTTTCATTTTCACAAGAGGACAAAGGAGAAAAAGCTCCCCAAAGTTCGTTACACAATTTCTCCTGAACACAGAAATGCCCCATATGTGGCTGTAATCTGCTGCATAGGTACATGGCAGGGCTCAAAATGGAAAGAGCGCTATTTAGCTTTTGGAGGGCAGATTTTGCTGGAATAGTTTTCAGGTGCCATGTCGCATTTGCAGAGCCCCTAAAGTACCAATACAATACAAACCCCCAAAAAGTGAACCCATTTTGAAAACTACACCCCTCATAGAATTTATCTAGGGGTATAGGGAGCATTTTGACCTCACAGCTGTTTCACAGATTTTATTGACTTAGGGACGTAAAAATGTAAAATTACTTTTTTCCAATAAACCGTCCAATAAACCGTGTTAAAGAAGAAAAAAACACCCCACATTTTGTTACACAATTTCTTCTGAACACAGAAATGCCCCATATGTGGTTGTAATCTGCTGTTTGGGTACATGGTGGGGCTCAGAATGGAAAGAGTGCTGTTTGGCTTTTGGAGGGCAGATGTGGCTGGAATAGTTTTCAGGTGCCATGTCGCATTTGCAGAGCCCCTAAAGTACCAGTACAATGGAAACCCCCTAAAAGTGACCCCATTTTAGAAACTACACCCCTCAAGGAATGTATCAAGGGATATTATGATTTTGAGCCTAAAAATGCTTCCCAAAAATTAATGTACAAAGTGAAAATTTAAGTTTTTAAAGAAATATCCAATTTCAGTGCCTAATACGATGCGGCCACTTTGTGGCATCAGAGACATGCACTCCTAAAACTATTAAGTGGGCTATCCCGGGGACAAAAAAATTAAATATGTGGGTATAAACTGCTGCTTGGGCACACAGCAGGGCTCAGAAGGGAAGGAGCACTGTGTTTTTTTAGCTTTTGGAGTACTTTCTCGTCGCCATGTTGTTTTTGCAGAGCCCTGGAGGTGCCAGTAAATTGGAATTCCCCAAGAAGTGACCCCCATTTTGTAGGGGCAATTTTAGGGTCTCTGCAAATGTGACATGGCGTCCAAAAAAACAATCTAAATATGCGCTCCAAAAGCACATAGTGCTCCTTCACATTTGCGCCCTGCTGTGTGCCCAAATGGCAGTTTATGCCCACATGTATGACACTGGTGTGCCCAGGATAACGTACTTAACAATGCCATATGTGGGTATAAACTGCTGTTTGGGCACAGCCGGGCACAGAAGGGAAGGCTATTTTGTTTTTTGGAGCACAGTTTGCTTTTTGGACACCATGCCACTTTTGCAGAGCCCATGAATTGCCAGTAAAGTGGAATCCGTAGACATGTGACCCCATTTTGGAAACTACACCCTTCAAGGGATTTATCAAGTGGGGTAGCGAGCATTATTAACCCTTAAGTGTTGCATTCTTTTAATTTCCAGAAATGAATGCGCAGCTGATAATGAAAAGTTAAAAATGAAATTTTTCTATAGATACGCCATTTCAGTGCCCAATATGTTGTGCCCAGTTTATGTCTGCACAGACACACACTCCAAAAACTGGTGAGCGGGGATCCCGGGCACAACAGATTTTGGAGCGTTCATCTCTGATACAAGCCGGGCACAACATATTACGCACTGAATTGTCGTATTCCTGGATAAATTGTCATTTTCACCTTTCACCATCAGCTGCGTATTCATTTATGGATAATAAATTATAGCAACACTTGGGGGTTAAAAATGCTCACTGTACCCCAGGATAAATTCCTTCAGGGGTGTAGTTTCCAAAATGGGGTGACATGTCAGGGGATTCCACTGTACTGGCATTTCAGCTCTGCAAAAGTGTAATGGTGTCCAAAAACCAAATAGCGCTCCTTCCCTTCTGTGCTCGGCTGTGCCCAAACAGCAGTTTATACCCACATATGACATTAAGTACGTTATTCTGGGTACGACAAGTGTAATACATGTGGGTATAAACTGCAGTTTGGGAACACAGTAGGGCACAGAAGGGAAGGAGCGCTATGTGGCTTTTGGAGCGCAGATTCAGATGTTTGGGATCTGGATGCCATGTCATGTTTGCAGAGCCTCTAAAGTACCAGTAAAGTGGAATCCCCTAGGGAATGACCCCATTTTGAAAAGTGCACCCCTCAAAGAATTTATCAAGGGGTGTAACGAGCATTAGTATCCCAGACGTGACTGCACAGCGGATGGGGAAAAGTGAATATGTAAGCTGTGCGTAGAACATTGGGTAGACTAAATTCCCTACTATTTCCCCAGTAGTTCCTATTATTGGGGAGGTCACTCTGGGGGTCACTTCTGGTTTATTATCCCTCGTAAGCTCTAAATCTGGTTTGTCCCCTGATATACGCTCACACAGCTTATACATTCCCTTCCTGCCGCAGCCAGTTTTGTTCTAATGATTTGGCGATTTTTTGGGGTTTTTGTCTTCACATTGTACGAGCTATATTTTCTTTATTTCTCTGGTGATGTAGCCATATGAGGGCTTGTTGTTTGCAGTATGAGAAGTATTTTTTAATGACATCATTTTTAGGTGCTTACAACTTATTAAATATATTTTATTAACTCTTTCTTGGTGGATTAAAAAACAACCCCATCAATTCTGGCACTGCGTTTTACTGTTTAAATTTTTCACCATGCAGCGTAGAGCGTAAGTAACATGTTATCTTTATTCTGCGGGTTGGTACGATTATGGCGATACCTCATTTATATTGTTTTTTTTATGCAATACCAATTTTGCAGAACAAAAACCCATTTGGGGACATAAATCAATTTTTTTTGCATTGCCATCTTCTAAGATGCGTAGCATTTTTATTTTTCAGTTTAGAGAGTTGGTTTAAGGCTTATTTTTTGCGGGACAACCTGTGCTTTTTATTGGTACTGTTTTGGGGTACATATGACTTTTTGATCACTTTTTATGGCATATTTTGTAAGGTGAGATGGCGAAAAATCATTACTTTTGGCGTTTTTTTCCACGACGTTCACTGTGTACATTAAATATGGTTTCAGTTTTATTGTACAGGTTGTTACGGACGCGGCGATACCAAATATGTATTGTTTTTATTAATTTTTAGGTTTATTTTTTATATAATTCATTTTATATAGGAAAAGGGAAATTTTGGGGCTTTATTCTTTTATTAATTTTTTTCACATACTTTATTTATTTATTTTTTCACTTTTTTTTACTTTTTCATGTGTCCCATTAGGACACCTGAGCCAGACATGCTGTGATCTCTGGCTCAGTACTATAGACTGCAAGACACGAGCATGCAAGTGTCTCGCAGTCTATACAGGAAGTCAGCGCTATGGAAACACAGCGCTGACTTCCGCAGGTCTCGGCAGGATTAACCAGGTAGTGGGGTCTCCAGGCAGCCTGGGGTCACTTGGAAGACCCCAGGCTGCAGATAATAGATATCGGCACCCCCCGATCTCGCCGCGGTGGGTGCCAGGGGGGCGGCAAGATGGCGGAAGCCCTTGGATGCCGCGGTCGCTATTGACCACAGCATCTTAAGGGTTAAACAGCGGGGATCGGTGTTACCACTGGTCCCCGCTGTTGCAGCGGGAGCCTGGCTGTCAAATACAGCTGGGCTCCCGCGGTGATCGCACAGGCTCTGCTTAATGCCCGCTCGATCACCGTCACGTACCTGTACGTGGGGATGCGGTAACTATCCACATTCTCCCACGTACATGTACGTGAGAATGCGTGAAGGGGTTAAAATGGGACATATTTCTTGTGACTTGATGACCCTGGTGTTGAGCAGTAACCATGGTACCTTTGACATATGTGACTTGAAAGGGTTCCGGATGATAAGGGGATGATAATTTGTCACTAGGTCTCAGCCTTTTAACAAGAACCCAGTCTCCTACGTTCAGCTGTTTGAAACGATGACTGCTCTTATCTGCATATCTTTTCATCCTGCCTTTGGCAAGGGAATCATTGAGGACCAATGGAGTCCGGACGGAAACTACAGGGATGTTCGGAAGCTTAATGCGCAAAGGCCTGCCGAAAATCACAGTTGCTGGCAGAGTTCCTGTAGTAGAGTGAGGGATGGCTGTATACTGTCTAAGGAATCTGTATAATTCTTGTTGCAAATCCTTGTGTTCCATGGTAGCAATCCAAAGAGTTTTGTTGATTGACTGCATGAAGCGTTCCACTTCGCCATTGGCTTGAGGCCAGTAAGGAGTTATTTTCCTGTGGGTGAAACCAAGATATATTGCAAAAGACTGAAAATCTGCACTATTGAAAGGCGGCCCATTGTTGGTCTTTACTGTTTCAGGTATGCCATATGCAGAGAAGATCTTGTCCAGTTTTGGTATGACGGCTCTTGCAGAGGTGGTGGAAAAAGGTTCAATGACTGGAAACCTAGAAAAATCATCCATGACAACCAGTAAATAGGAACGATCTGGCAAAGTGCAGAAATCAACACTAACGGCAGTCCACGGACATTCTGGCAGAGGTGACATTTGTACTGGTGCTCGGCTAGGTTGACAAGGTATACATGTGTCAATAAGTGCTTCCACTTGTTTACCCAGTCCTGGAAACCATACTTTCTCCCTAAGCAATTGCTTTGTTTTAACTATGCCTTGATGAGCCTCATGAGCCAGATCGATCACTCTACTTTGAAGTTTCTGAAGTATGACCAGGCGGTTGTCACGCAGTCAGGGCCGGTTTTAGACAAAGTGGGGCCCTGGGCAAAATTAAAAGCGGGGCCCCAAATGCTGATATGCAAACAACACCATCGTCTTCCAGTGACAACCCCTATAATAACGCCTCCTTTCTGCCAACACAAAGTAATAACAAGCCCCATTTTACCACACACAATTCAAATGAGCACCTTTGTACCACCTAATAGATTTTTGCACCCAGTCATCAGTTATTATAGCACCTCCTTATAAATAATATTACACCTTTATCAGTAATAGCTCCCTTATCTCTTTCTCTTATATATATAAAAATGAGTTCCTGTCTGTCTGTCTGTTCTTTATGCGCGACCAAACGACTGGACCGATCCTCACCAAATTTGGCACACATGTACATCAGGTGTCCGGGAATATTATAGACTGGGTCTCAGCTCTCTTGGATGTACCGTTCCTGAGGTACAGTATTCCCAAAAAATGACCAGCATTAGTCTATACAAGCCTGCAAGTCTTTCACTCATATTCCAACTGCCATACACATGGTCACATGTCCCTTATCAGCCAATAACAGCTCGCAGGCGCTTACTCTCCTCAGGCACACAGGTTTCCATAGCAACCAAGCTATGTATGACCTGTATTAGTGAATAGCAGTTCACAGGACCTTAAATATTCAGTCATATCACGTGTATCAGCCAATATAAGTTCACATTTAATTTACCAGGTTTCCATAACAACACAGCCATAAATAGACTGTACCTATACTGGACACAGTGGCGTAACTAGCAATGGCAGGGCCCCAAGGCGAACATTTGACATGGGACCCCCCCCCCCACACACACAAACTGCATTCCTGCACACACTATTATGCCCCATAGTGGCCCCTGCATACACTATTAGGCCCCATAGTGGCCCTTGCACACATTATTCTGCCCCATAGTGGCCCCTGCACACAGTATCATAGTGGCTCCTTCATATAGTATTATGCGCACTTCCCGCTACTTCTTTAATGTTGGACCAGATGTCACGTGAACCAGGCATGTATCGCAACGCATAATGACGTCGGACTGGCCCACCGACATCTGGGACACCACCAAGGAGGCCCGAAGCCTGCTGAAAAGACCCCAGAGTATAATGATAGTGTTTGTGGGGTTCACGGCCCACAGGCCTTACTTACCAATCCCCGGTCCTGCTCACAGCCACCTCTGCAGAAGGTGAAGCGCAGGCCGTGAGCAGGAGTGGGGATCGGTAAGTAAATAGGGCCTGTTACCTGTTTGTTTGTTTGTTTGAGTTGGAAGGGACCTCAAGGGCCATCGAGTCCAACCCCCTGCAAAAGCAGGAATTCCTAAAACATCCCAGCTATATACCTATCCAGTTTCTGCTTGAAGATTTCAATTGATGTAGAACTCACCACCTCCCGTGGCAGCCTATTCCACTCTCTCACTACCCTTACTGTTAGAAAGTTTTTCCTAATGTCTAATCTGAATCTCCTTCCCCTTAGTTTCATCCCATTACTTCTCGTGCTTCCTTCTGCTAATGAGAAAAGGGTAGATCCCTCTGCACTGTAACAACCTTTCAGATATTTAAATACCGCTATTAAGTCTCCCCTTAGCCTTCTCTTCTGCAAACTAAGCAGTCCCAATTCTTTTAGCCTCTCCTCGTAGGACATGGTTTGTAGACCTTCCACCATTTTGGTTGCTCTTCTCTGGACCTGCTCCAATAAATCGATGTCTTTCTTAAACTGGGGAGCCCAGAACTGTACACAGTATTCCAGGTGGGGTCTGACCAGGGCAGAGTACAGCGGAATAATTACCTCTCTTGATCTAGCTTCAATGCTCGTCTTGATACATCCTAGAATTTTATTAGCCTTTTTAGCCACCGCACCGCACTGTTGACTCATGTTGAATTTGCGATCTATTATTATGCCCAGATCCTTTTCCCCTGTATTCTCACTTAGTACTATTCCTCCCATACTATATATGCTTCTTGCATTTCTGTTACCCAGATGTAGAACTTTGCATTTGTCCCTGTTGAATACCATTTTGTTCACCTCAGCCCATTGTTCCAGTGTGTCCAAGTCCTTTTGGATGCACTCTCTCTCCTCTCTAGTGTTGGCCATTCCTCCTAGCTTTGTATCATCTGCTGGTGTTAAAAAAAAACAAACATCAGAGGCCCGCCGGGTCCCCTAATGTTCCGGGCCCTGTGGCAGCTGCTACCACTGCTAAACCGGTATTTACGCCACTGACTGGACTGCCATACTGGATTTCAGCATTCTTATAAATTGAAACGTTTTTTAAACTACTCATGTCCCCTGCAGCAAAACGCATGGCTGCTGCTCAAGCTGATGAAAACTCTCAGCAGACCCAAGCCTGTCTCCAATCGGATAAGGTATATTACAGACAACAGCAAGCTGCTGAAACTCCCCAGCAGACCCAAGCCCGTCTCCAATCTGACAAAGCATTGTCAGCCACATGTACACAGCTGCACTCCAGGTTTCAATAACAACCCAGCCATTTTTCTTTACTGCTGTAGGTCAGCTTTAAAGGGGCAGGGCGCTGTGGATGACACTGTTACACAAGGTCACATACACACAGCTTTACTCCAGGTTTTCCATAACAACCGATCGCAGGTTTTTCACTGATATCCAAACTGAGATGCACATGATCACATGACACTTATGGACCAATGGAAAAATCGCAGGTTCAGTCTTGACATACACACAGCTTTACACCAGGTTTCCATAGCAACCAAGCTATTTATGTCCTGTATGAGTCAATAGCAGTTCGCAGGTCCTTAAATATTCAGTCATATGACGTGTATTAGCCAATGTAAGTTCACATTTCATTTACCAGGTTTCCATAGCAACACAGCCATAAATAGACTATACCTATACTGGACTGCCATACTGGATGTCAAGTGCAAAACTGGCCAATTCTTATGGGGTCACTACACAAACAAAAAATGAAATATACCCGTGCAAAGCCGGGTCCTTCCTCTAGTCTCTTATATATATAAAAATGAGTTCCTGTCTGTCTGTCTATCTGTCTATTCTTTATGCACGACCAAACGACTGGACCGATCCTCACCTAATTTGGCACACATGTACATCAGGTGTCCGGGAATATTATAGACTGGGTCTTAGCTCTCTTGGACGTACCGTTCCTGAGGTACAGTATTCCCAAAAAATGACCAGCATTAGTCTATACAAGCCTGCAAGTCTTTCACTCATATTCCAACTGCCACACACACGGTCACATGTCCCTTATCAGCCAATAACAGCTCGCAGGCGCTTACTCTCCTCAGGCACACAGGTTTCCATAGCAACCAAGCTATGTATGACCTGTATTAGTGAATAGCAGTTCACAGGACCTTAAATATTCAGTCATATCACGTGTATCAGCCAATATAAGTTCACATTTAATTTACCAGGTTTCCATAACAACACAGCCATAAATAGACTGTACCTATACTGGACTCAGTGGCGTAACTAGCAATGGCAGGGCCCCAAGGCGAACATTTGACATGGGACCCCCCCCCCCCCCGCACAAACTGCATTCCTGCACACACTATTATACCCCATACTCTCCTCAGGCACACAGATTTCCATAGCAACCAAGTTATGTATGACCTGTATTAGGATGGGTTCACACCTGCGCTTCAGTCCGTCCATTGCCAATCCGAGAGAAAATCTCGGCGAACAGGATTGGCATTGGATACAGACAGGTCAGCGACGCATTGGTTAAAAACCCATTCATTTGAATGGGTTTTTAAAGCAATGCAAGGATGTCCGATTGCACCCTCTGCGCTGCGAAACCGTTTTTTTTTCCTCAGACACAAAGTCCTGCATGTCCGACTTTGTTTCCGACGAAAAAAAAGGATTCGCAGCGCAGAGGGTGCAGAGGACACCCTCGCATTGCTTTAAAAACCCATTCAAATAAATGGGTTTTTAACCAATGCGTCGCTAACCTGTCTGTATCCGATGCCAATCCCGTTCGCCGAGATTTTCACTCGGATTGGCAACGGACGGACTGAAGCGCAGGTGTGTACCCACCCTTAGTGAATAGCAGTTCACAGGACCTTAAATATTCAGTCATATCACGTGTATCAGCCAATATAAGTTCACATTTAATTTACCAGGTTTCCATAACAACACAGCCATAAATAGACTGTACCTATACTGGACACAGTGGCGTAACTAGCAATGGCAGGGCCCCAAGGCGAACATTTGACATGGGACCCCCCCCCGGCAACCCCCCCACGCACACAAACTGCATTTCTGCACACACTATTATGCCCCATAGTGGCCCCTGCATACACTATTAGGCCCCATAGTGGCCCTTGCACACAGTATTCTGCCCCATAGTGGCCCCTGCACACAGTATCATAGAGGCTCCTTCATATAGTATTATGCGCACTTCCCGCTACTTCTTCAATGTTGGACCAGATGTCACGTGAGCCAGGCATGTATCGCAACGCATAATGACGTCGGACTGGCCCACCGACATCTGGGACGCCACCAAGGAGGCCCGAAGTCTGCTGAAAAGACCCCAGAGTATAACGATAGCAGTGTTTGTGGGGTTCACGGCCCACAGGCCTTACTTACCAATCCCCGCTCCTGCTCACAGCCGCCTCTGCAGAAGGTGAAGTGCAGGCGGCCGTGAGCAGGAGTGGGGATCGGTAAGGAAATAGGGCCCGTTACCTGCTGGTGTTAAAAAAAACAAAAAACATCAGAGGCCTGCCGGGTCCCCTAATGTCCCGGGCCCTGTGGCAGCTGCTACCACTGCTAAACCGGTATTTACGCCACTGACTGGACTGCCATACTGGATTTCAGCATTCTTATAAATTGAAATGTTTTTTTAAACTACTCATGTCCCCTGCAGCAAAACGCATGGCTGCTGCTCAAGCTAATGAAAACTCTCAGCAGACCCAAGCCTGTCTCCAATCTGATAAGGTATGTTACAGACAACAGCAAGCTGCTGAAACTCCCCAGCAGACCCAAGCCCATCTCCAATCTGACAAAGCATTGTCAGCCACATGCACACAGCTGCACTCCAGGTTTCAATAACAACCCAGCCATTTTTCTTCACTGCTGTAGGTCAGCTTTAAAGGGGCAGGGCGCTGTGGATGACACTGTTACACAAGGTCACATACACACAGCTTTACTCCAGGTTTTCCATAACAACCGATCGCAGGTTTTTCACTGATATCCAAACTTAAATGCACATGATCACATGACACTTATGGACCAATGGAAAATCGCAGGTTCAGTCTTGACATACACACAGCTTTACACCAGGTTTCCATAGCAACCAAGCTATTTATGTCCTGTATGAGTCAATAGCAGTTCGCAGGTCCTTAAATATTCAGTCATATGACGTGTATTAGCCAATGTAAGTTCACATTTCATCTACTAGGTTTCCATAGCAACACAGCCATAAATAGACTATACCTATACCGGACTGCCATACTGGATGTCAAGTGCAAAACTGGCCAATTCTTATGGGGTCACTACACAAACAAAAAATGAAATATACCCGTGCGAAGCCGGGTCCTTCCTCTAGTAAATGATAAATAGTGCCCTGTATCAGTAATATTCCCCCTTATCAGTAACAGACACCCCGTAAAAATAATACTGCTCCCTTATAAATAATAGCCCCCTCATAAATAATAGTTACCTTTATAAATAATAGTCCCCATTATCACTAATAGCCCCCTTTATAAATAATCCCACTTAACAATTATACCCCCCTTATAAAAAGTTCCCCTCATATAAATAATAGCTCCCCCTTATAATGGATGCCTTATATATAATAGTTCCCCTCTTATAAATAATAGCCCATCTTATAAATAATAGTTCCCCCTTATAATAGCCCCCTCATACTTAAGTTTCCCAGTTATATATAGTAACCCACCCTTACATATAATAGTTCTCCGTTATACAGTGTCGGACTGAAGGGCCTTAGGCCCACCAGAGGATCTTGTTCTGGGGCCCCACCCAACAGCTTCCTGCTAATAGCCTACACCACGGCTTCTTCACTGAAGTCCTACATATGTGCTGACTATCCGGTGTTACTGAGTATGTTCCCAGTATAGTCAGCCCCTATAGTACTGTGCAGGCCCAAATAACTCCATGGCCGGTTCATGCACAGTACTGTATGGGGAATGACATGGCCATGGGGCACAACACGTATGTGCAAGATTATAGTGAGGGAGCTGTGATGCAGACATAGCACAGGGCTGCCAGCAGGAATTGTGAGCCCCCCCCACAGTATAATGCTCCACATGGTATATAATGCTCCACAGTATAAAATGCTCTCCTGAGCCCTCCAGTTTCCCCACATGGTATATAATGCTCCACAGTGACCCCACACAGTACAAAATGCTCCCCTGAGCCCCCCATAGTGGCCCCACATGGTATGTAAGGCTACACACAGTATAATACTCCACAGTGGCCCACACAGTATACTACCCCTTAGTGGCCCCAGAAAGTGCAATATGCTCCCCAGCAGCCCCACACAATATAATATGCACCCCACAATGCCCCCCCAGTATAATGCTCCAGTGGCCTAACACAGTATAACATGCTCCATAATGACCTCCACACAGTATAGCATGTTATATTCTGTGGGGCCTTTGTGGAAAATTATAATCTGGGGGGGGGGCTCTGGAGATAATGTTATATTATGTGGGGCCAATTTGGAGCATTATCCTCTCCAGAGGGGTTCCCCCAGTATAATGCTCCACAGTGGTCCCCCACAGTATAATATGTTCCCCACAGTCCCCCCCAGTATAATGCTCTACAATGGCCACACAGAGTATAATATGCTCTCGAAAAGCCCCACACAATATAATACACTCCACAGTGGCCCCACACAGTATAACAGGCTCTCCACACTGTCCCTTCCCCCAGTATAAAGCTCCACAGTGGCCCATAGTATAATATGCTCCCCAGAGGGCCCCCGCTAATATAATGCTCCACAGTGCCCCCTCCAGTATTTTGCTCCACAGTGGCCCCACACAATATATTATGCTCCCCAGAGCGTCCCCCCAGTATAATGTTCTACAGTAGGCCCCACGCAGTATAATATGCTCCCCAGAGGGCCCCCTAGTATAATGCTCATTAGTCCCCCCCGAATAATGCCCCACAGTGGCGCCAAGCAATATAATATGCTCTGCTGATGGCCCCCCCAGAATAATGCTCCACAGTGAACCCACTCAGTATAACATGCTCCAGAAATGGCCTCCACACAGTATAATATATTGCCCAGAGGTTTCCCCAGTATAATACTCCACAGCGGCCCAAAACAGTATAATATGCTCTCCAGAGCCCCCCCCAGTATAATGCTCCACAGTGGCCCAAAACAGTATAACATGCTCTCCAGAGGCCCCCCCCAGTATAATGCTCCACAGTGGCCCCGCACAGTATAATATACTGGGGGGCCCCTCTGGAGAGCATATTATACTGTGTGGGGAAACCGTGGAGCATTATACTGGGGAGGGGGCCCTCTGGAGAACATGTTATATTCTGTGGGGCCTCTATGGAGTATTATAAAGTGGGGGGGCTCTGGAGAGCATGTTATATTCTGTGGGACCACTTTGGAGCATTATACTGGGGGGCCCCTCTGGAGAGCATATTAAACTGTGTGGGGCCACTGTGGAGCATTATACTGGGGAGCCCCTCTGGAGAGGATAATGCTCCAAAGTGGCCCCACATAATATAACATTATCTCCAGAGCCCCCCCCCCAGATTATAATTTTCCACAGAGGCCCCACAGAATATAACATGCTATCCAGAGGGCCCCTTCCCCAGTATAATGCTCCACAGTGGCCCCAAACAGTATAATATGCTATCCAGAGGGGGCCCTACAGTGCTATTATTATATTATATTCTGGGGTCTCTTCAGACCCCAGAGTATAATAATCAAAGGCCCGGGGGAGGTAAGGGAAAATAACAAACAGTTATACTCACCTTGTCTTACCTCTGCTGGGCCTCCTCGCGCTGCTCCGCTATCCCTGCCGGCGCTGTCTTTTTCTTCTCTACGGCTGACGTCACGCGTTGTGGACGTCATCGCTGAGGACTGTGATTGGGCCTCAGCGATTACGTGAGGCACGCTGTCAGCATGCCCCACGTGATCGCTAAGGCTGAGTTCTGGCCTCAGCGGTGATGTCCGGAACGCCAGAAGATGACGTCGGACGCCAAGGACAGATGAGTAAAAATGTTTGTTATTTTTACTCACCTCGGAAAGGGGCCCTGCGGTCCCTTTCTGTTATTGATTTGGCCGGGCCTGACTCCGGGATCCGGAGTCATCAGGTTCCGGATCCCGGAGGCCCCTTTGGGGACGGGGCCCTGGGCAATTGCCCAGTTTGCGCCCCCTAACGCCGGCCCTGCACGCAGTAGTATGTTTGAGTCAGATACAGAGAGAGAGTGTTGTGCATGGAAGAAGGCCTGCAAATATACTTTTTGACCCTGTGGTTGAAGGCTGTCCTCAGCTAGAAAAGAGCTCCAATTCTTAGACCGAACAGCATCATTAACTAACTGGAGTTGGGCATCAGAATCCACTGCATGTTTAATTTCTTCTATGGTCATTGCTCTTGGCACAGAATGTGTAACAACGAAATTTACATGTTCCTCAGCTAAGACAGTGGCAGGCAAATCATCTTTGGTAGACTGTGGTGAAGGGTATCTTGAAAAATAGTCTACAGGGTTCCCAGCTCCTGCCTCATATCTCAAATGAAAGTGGTAGTTCTGTAGGCGGAGTAGCCAGCGTTCAAGTCGTGGCGATGGCTTTGATGAATGTTTATTGAAGATTGGAATGAGTGGTTTATGATCACTTACCACTGTGAATGGACAACCAAAGAGGTAAAGATGGAAATGAAGGCATCCCCATCCAACTGCAAGAGCTTCCCTCTCAGTTTGGGAATAGCGCTGTTCCACCTCTGTTAAAGCCTTGCTTGCATAGGAGAATGTGGAAATGCTACCAGTTTTGGACACCTGAGTTAAAAATAACACCAAGGCCTACAGGACTGGCATCCACAATGAGCTCAGTAGACTTTAGAGGATCAAAATAGGCCATGACTGTGTCACTAGTCAGACTGGACTTTAGTGTGTCAAATGCTGATTGATGTTCAAGCGTCCATGACCAAGGAGCATCTTTTTTAGTGAAGTGTCGTAGGGGTTCAGAAACAGTAGCTAGATCAGGTATGAAACGTCCACAGTATGTGACCAGTCCAAGAAAACTCAGAACATCTGATACATTTTGAGGCTGGCTAGCAGAGGTCATGGCAGCTATTTTCTCAGGGTCTGCGGAAACGCCATTTTCAGAAAAAAATATAGCCCAAAAAAATTTAATGACGTCCGGTTGAACTCACATTTTGACGGATTTACAGTTAGATTGCAGGTTTGCAGTCTCTGAAAGACTTGTCCTAAGTGGTTGTCATGTTCCTCTTGGGTTGTGCCAAAGATAAGGATGTCATCACTGACATTGAGGACTCCAGGTTTTCCTGAAAGAACCTGTATGATAACGTTCTGAAATATTTCTGCAGCTGATGAAATGCCAAAGTTTAGCCTCTTGAACCTTCTCAGACCGACATGAGTTCTAAAAGTTGTTATATATCTGGAGTCTGGGTGCAATTCAAGCTGATGATAAACAGATTTTAGATCAATTTTTGAAAATATTTTTGCACCATTTAGATCTGCGAGAATGTCATCAATGATAGGCGTAATGTGCCTTTGTCTTTGAATGGCTCGATTGGCATGTCACATATCCAAACATAATCTGATTTTACCAGACTGCTTAGGTTTAGGTGCAACAACAATTGGTGAGACCCAGGGAGTTGGGTCCGCCACACGTTCAATAACATCAGATGTCTCCAGGTCTTGCAGTTCTTTCTCCACAAGCTTGCGGACATGGAATGGGATGCACCTGTGAGGTTGAACTGAAGGCTGTACTGACTGGTAAATGTGTACCAGTTTCACCAGGCCCAGAGATACCGCACTACTGCAGCTGAGAAGAGTGCCTGCAGAACACTGCACTACATAGAACATGTCCGTGATGGATTTCGTCACAGTCGTTAGTACTGACTGAAATTTGCCACACAGGGGTAATGCAGTAGCTGAACCATAAGGATATATCAGGTTAGTACATTGCAAAGCAGGTTTGATCTTTAGCTGGTTATAGGTGGCGTGACTAATAACATTGACAGATGCCCCTGTATCTACCAGTGTCTCCACCGGAGTGCCATTTATTAAGATGACTTGTTTGGGATTAGGAATTGCATGCACATTTTGAGACCCCTCTTCAGTCACTAATAATAAGTAGTTGCTGCTGGGCTCATCAGTAGGGGGTACTGACTGCACTGCCTGAACTTTCTGTGGCATGACTTGTTTTGCAGAGAGAGAAGATTGTGATTTAGATCTGCAAACTTTTGCAAAGTGATTTTGTTTCCCACAGTTATGACAAGTTACTCCCTTTGCTGGGCAGGGTTTCTGATGAGGATAAGGTTTAGCCAGGTTGCAGCCTGTGTGTGAGGCACATGTGGCTTCTGAGTGAGATTTGCTATAGAAGATGGCAGCCATCTGGCATACAGTCTGTGTTCTCTATAAGTTTAGCTTGATTCTCTGCTGCATCATGAATATGTGCAATGTCCAGTAACTTTGCTAAAGTCATGGTGGGATCTCTGAGTGCTTGTCTCCTTAACTTAGATGAGACACATCCTTGTATGATTTGCATCAGAATTTCCTTGTCTGTATCTGCAAATTCACAGTAAGTTGCAAGTTGTCTTAAGCGGACATGATATTCATCAATGCCTTCTGTTGGTGACTGTTTTGACTGTCTAAACTTGAAAATTTCAAAGACTGCATTTATGTATGGAGAGAAGTGCTTACTTAATGCTGCACTGCATAGCTCATAGTAACTGTCCTCCCCTGTATTAGGCAGAGTTATGAAGATATCATAGTCTTGCTCCCCTGCATAGTGTAACAACATTGCTTTCTTTCTTGCATTGTCAGTAATGTTCAGTGCTTGCAGGAATATCTCAAAGCGTTTCAGCCATTTATTCCAGCATGCTGCCAAGTTTTCTTGGGGCTGGTGCACATCAAATGCAGCAAAGGAGGGTAAGCAGGCCATGGCTAGTGCTAGTATTGCAGTCTTGTATACAATTTGCTGTAGCTGTGATATACCTTTAGTTGATGATTCTTAATCCTCGTCGCCAATACAGAATATACTTATAACAACATCACAGTGAGCTGTGGCTTTGCAGCAGAGGGAGTTCAGGAGCAGGAACAGAGGAGGTAGAGGCCTCAGGTGGAGGAGCCTGCAGGACTGCTGTAATGGAGCCGTCTGGGTGCTGGGAGAGCAGCAGTGCCACGGGGAGCAGAGCAGGGAAGCTGGATCCCTTGTAAGCGGAGGAGCAGAGACTGAGCGCTGGGAGGGGAGCAGACACCTCCCACGCCTGCAGCATAGCGGAGGAAGCCATTGGAGGAGGCTGGGAGTGCTCAGGGAGACGTGAAGCAGATATCATAGATGGCCGCTGCTGCGTGGAGGAGTGGAGCAGCGTGGGCACCTGGATCAGGTAAGTGGAGAGAGAAGTCTGAGCCAATCAGTCACCGGAGGTGGAGGTTCCCATGAGGGGGTGTTTAGGAAGTTTTTTGCCCATGGATAGCACCCTAAGGGCTTAAAAAGTCCCCTGTTTAGCGCTGGCAGAGCAGGAAGTCCCCATAGAGACGTCTGCTCAGCTACACGGCATAGGTCACGCCCCCCAATAGATTTTTTTTTCTAATAATGTTGTGACAGATATTCAATAAACAGAACTCTGTTAGTCCTTTCATCCTAAAAATCAGTGGTGGTTTACAATCACAGACTTTACCAATGGGCCCTCTTTGATGTATCTATGACATTTTCAGAAGTTTAGGGGTAATATGGGCAGTACAGACTAACTACAATTTTTAGCATAGGTGGCATTGATGTAGCAGAGGCCCCTGGGCAAGACCGGGCGGAGGAGGAGCGGGAGATATTCACCCCTGCGTAGCGTTAAGCTCCGGCGTCTTAGGATCCCCCTGAGTAGGCCTCAAGATGGCGTCTTCCACCCAGAACGAGCCGCCAGTCCTCCGCTCCCCGTCGTTGCCGGTGCCTCTCCGGGTCGCCGCTACGCCAGATGACCGACCCCGCAAGCCGATATCGCCAACAGGAGCTGCGGAGGTGAGTATGTGAGCGGAGGTCCGCGTCAATAGGGTTAATCGGTTAAGAGTGCGGGTAAGATGGCGGGTGGTGAGGAGAGGTGGATACAGGCCCCAACACTTGGTTGATGCTCAGGCAGCTGCGGATACGGCCAAACACCCGGATTCAGCTGACTGGGGCACAGGGGAAGGCCCCTGGGTGGGTGATATAAAGCAGATCCCAGCAAAATCCAGCAGGAGCTGTGAAGTAAGCGTCTTATTGCTGTCCCGGCTAGCCACGCCCCCCTCCATATGTATATTTAGCATGCTGAGATTTACAAAAGCGCGACAGTTTTTGAAATCGCAAGAATTTCTGCTGCGGATTTTTTTCTGCAATGTGTGGATGTGATTAGCCAGAATCCCATCCACTTTACAGGTACACCACATATTCGCAACGTGGGGCCCCGGCCTAAAAGTCATGTTAAACTTGGCTACATATGTACATTCCAGTGCTGTGAAACTGCATAAGAAAGAACAAATACACATGAAAATAAACAGTGCTTCTAAGATGAAATTGGGTCAAAGCATCAACAAATGAAACCTGTTGTAAACCAGTATAATATATGTCTAACAATTGATATATAACTGATCAGATACCCATAAATAAAAAGGACTTTGTATGTCTTGTGGCTTTTTGAGCTTTACATAGTGATACATTGGTGATACTGGGTTGAATCGCAGCTGTTATTTTATATGTAGCCTATTAAATTCTAAAGATATTGGTCTGATTATTGTTGACTACCAATAGAAGTGTTCTGTCCAGTGGACAGTCCTCTACTACCCAGAAATTATGCTGAGTGATGAAGACCACCCACATGACAAAACAAGACAATATAAGGGGACTGTCAAGTGAGCAGTCCTCCACTGCCCATTAATAATGCTGGGCAGTGGAGGACCACCCACTTGAAAGCATACTTCAATCAGTAGCTGAACGTATCTTTGGAACTGGGCAACCTAACAAGAAATAATAGCAGCAGGGATTCAGCACAATGGTATTTTGAGTACAACTAAAAAGCACAGGACATGACAAGTCCTCTTTAACCACTTCCGTACCGCCCATAGAGTATATACGTCCAAGTGGTGGTTGTCTATTTCTGCAAGGATGTACCGGTACGTCCAAGCAGAAATCATCAGCTGCACGAAAACTGAAACTGGGAGCCGGCTGTAACTTCAGCTGGAGCTCCCACAGAGAAGACAGGGAAGGTTTATTACCTTCCCTGCCTTCCCGATCGCTGTGTATACAGCGGGTGCAGCGTCTGCAAGAGCTGCTGGGTCCTACAGGACCCAGATCAACTCTATAGTATTGTTGAAGTAACGTGTGCAGGAGGCTGTATTCCTTCTGCAACTGGGGCTAAATGTACCAGTCCCAATTACAGGGGAAATCAGCCTCCTCCCAAAAAAAAAAAGTGGTCAGATGTCCGCAAAGGTCTATTATGACCTTATGGGGACACAATGTTAAAAAAAAAAAAGTAAATAAAATAATTAAAAAAATAATAATAATAATACGCCAATAACACACCCTTATTAAAGGTTATAGTCCCACCCCCGACAACACCATACAAAATAAAAATTACCATGATGGAGAGGAAAAACTATTTTTAAAAAATTTTTTAGTAGCACTTTGTGTTATTAAATAAAAAAAAAATGAAAAGTGAAAAAATGGAGACATTTTCCCTCTTCTTTAGTTTATATTTTCCTGGATGTAAAAAAAAAAAATTAAAAAAAAAATGAAAACATGCAAAAATAAAAACCATAAAAATAAAGTCCTATGTGTCACCGAAAAAAGACGCAGAAATTAGTTGAATAACACAAATGATAAAAATGTTATAGCCCTCAAAACCACACATACAAAAAACCCGAAAATGTGTCTGGTCTGGAAGGGGGGTAAAGAATCTGGTTTGGAAGTGGTTCAAGATATAAAAGTGGGCACAACAGGCAAGTGAGAATAAGAAAAGTGAGACAGGGGACAGTAGGATTTGGGTGTAGGGTATTGTACCAAGGGTGATCTGGGGATGAGCTGTTTATAGAATATTTGTTTCAGTTATAATCACCTGGGACAGGGGCTGGTGGGTTCTTAACTAGACCAAAGTAGTGAAACCTAAAATGTGGTACTAAGTGCTATTCGAGGGTAAACTGGACCCTGCATCCCTTTGGGACTGTATTAGCAGTTTATTTAGTAGCCAGGTTTTCTATATCTGCATCACATTCAGTCTTGATAAGAATAGCATAAAACAATATGATAACAAACATAATTTATACAGTTGGATAGTCCAAAAGCCTGCCATGGCTAATTATTTTAGAAGTGGTGAATACACATAGTATTTAGGAGCATACAATGTAAATATATTCATTCCTCCTGAGTGGTTAATCTGTGTATAAAAATAGTTAATCACAGTGAATTTGATTACCTTTTTTTATTAATAAAAAAATAAATAGTTTGAGAGGGTTTTCTGGGATTCTTTGACGGTCTGTGGTTAGGTAGGCCATCAACGCATGATTGGTGCGAACTGGTCAGAAGCATGAAGCAAAAATAGCAGTCACTACAGTGCTGTACCAGATAGAGCAACATTCATACACATGTGGCTGTGTTTGGTATTGAAAGTTTACCAATTCACCTAAGAACAGGTCATCAGTGTAAAAAATCAGAGAAACCCCCATTTCATACTTGCACTATATTCACTGCAGCAGATTAGCCTACTAACCAATATAAATGGTGATCCACAAGTGACAATTCTGGGCACACTGATGCTTGATCATCTGATCAACCCTGCTTTACTCCTCCTGCTTGTCCCCGAAGTACCAAGGGGTCAGTCACATGATTCAGTCAGTGTATTATCAGGGAACCCAAACCAAGACTGGTCTTCAGGTAGTGCGATAAAATGCTCACAATTTTTGTGATGGGTAGCAGCATGTACTTTCATTTATTGGTAAGTAGGACCATCTACTGCAGTGAATACAATGCCAGTACATTTTATTAATTGAATAATCTCTTTAATGTCAGCAAAAATGAAAGCAAATTTCTACAATGTTATCTCCATTCACTACAATAAATACACAAAATTTAGACACATCAGAACATGGACAATAATAAATTGGTCTAAATAGTGTTTGCAATTCTACTCTCTGTTTTCTAAGGCTGGATACACACCTACGTTAGAGTCTCCGCAGGAGACTCGACTGCAGAATCCACTTAAAATCGGCAGAGAGAAAAGTCCTGCAAGAAGGACTTTTCTCTCCACCAGCTTCAGTATAAAACCAGCGGAAACCCAGTGGACCCCATTATAGTCTATGGGGTCTGCGAATTTCCGTGTGTAACCGCTTTTTAAGCAGACAGGGTCTCTGTTTTTCAGGTTCTGGTGTGGACCCAAATGATGAAAACCTGAACGCTAGTGTGAACGCTAGCGTAAGATGTATGGGACTGACTTACCACCACAAAAATGCCTGCAACAGAAATCTGTTACGTGAGCATAAGCAAAGAGATGAGTTATTATACCTAAACTCTTAAATTCCTATTACCTCATAGCTGCAAACACTATACTTTATTAAAAAGTTAAATAAATGTAATATATAATAAATATAGTAAATTTAATAAGTCAACTACTGAAGACAGCAAAAAAAATCATCAGAACTGGGCCTGGAAAAAACTAGCAACATATCAGATACCTTATGCAGCAACATGAACCTCACGCCATCTGTGTATCTCACCACTGTGAACTTGCACTGTCTGCTCTGTGTAGCTGGAATGGGACGTTGCATTTTACTCCTCAAATCCTCTGAGAAGTCCTTGAGATTAGGAAGAAACAGGTTGAAACTGTAAAGAAATAGAGTGTTCCTAGGGTTCAGTTTATTGCAGAACTGCTCTTGTTAGGGAAGGAGTTATTTATGTGGGGTATTGAGAGCACAGCCAAAGACATAATAGGGTTCGGGCGCCTGTACAGCCATTGCATTTTTATATGCTGGACCGTTTGCTCTAGGCCATCTTTATTAATACTCACTCAGTCTGTTCATTATTCATTCTTGGTAAGATGGTTCCTTTTGCTTACTCTATTTGTACAATAAGAGGTTAGTGGTGGCTATTCAGTGCATTAGATGTGATATTTATTAATTAAAAGTTATGTTTTATTGAGGTTCATGTAGCTACATAAGGTAGTATTTCATCTACATGTTAAGGCGCTAAAAAATAAACTATGCCTGCTATGTTCTTGCCTTGTATAATATCTGTACATCGTTCATCTATACAAACTCTCCACCACTTCTCTCTCCGATTGCATTAAATTTGTGTCATTTCTTTTCCACTGACAGTCCAGGTAGCCAGTCACCCTCCCTCACCCCCGTACTCCCTCAGGGAGACATGCCAGGCACTGTGTGTTTTGACAAGGGACAGGCAGCTCTGTGGGTAACAGTCTGTCAGACACCATGTTCACATCACTCTTCATGGGATGCAATGTGAGGCTCTTAGTCCAAGCACAGCTAGAGGTCAAAGGGTCCCTCCTCATTCTCTTACTTCTACCTAATCGATATGCCATTAATACTACATGCTTAGGAGGGGGCTATGGCATCACAACTTTATACTGATCCATAGGGAAAAAAGAAAGGCAATTTAGCAACTTCTTAAATGTTCCAATGTAAAGTATCTCCAGAGAGTCTTGTTTGTCTGTGTACCAGAAGTGTTACAGGACAGGACTTGTGTGCATTGGGAACACTGAGACGATGAGTGGTATTGACAGCTGAAGAATTGTAAAAAAAACATGGAACAATGTAATGTTTAGATTCATCAAGCGATATGCAGAATTTAGTTCTGTGCATTTATTATTACAGTCCGGGTGATAATTGAAAAAACTCTTAGAACAGAACTAATAATAATAGGTACGATATATTATATTACCACATTAGCTCTAGCTCCATTGCAGCGGATAATAAGAAATATCACGGGGGTTGTGACGTATATTTGGCACAAGAAAGAGCTTTGCACTAAATGTGCACCACAATATCATCCCTCTATGACAGTTTTCTGATAAATTTTCCAAGCATGAATACAAAAACAAATAAAAAGATATGCTCAAGAATAAAAAATAAAGTGTCATGAAAGAGTTACTAGCTATGAAAAGAGAAAACAATAACCACTTCCAGGTATTTTATTCTAAGAGATAGGGCTTGCGTATACCTCCTGGCAGGAACTGTATATATTTATTTCCAAAACTAGAATCTCATTATGTCATAGAAACGCAAAAGACTCCCTGCATTTCCATGCAGGAATTTGTTCCTGTTTTGGCACTAAGAATGTAGCAACTGCATGGGGCCCTTGGGAATAAGATGACCCTACAGATATACTGGCCACTTTATTAAAGACACCTATCCTTTCATGATTGGAGATTTCTTGGAAATTTTACACATGACCCCAAAAAGGCAGCATAAAATCACATGAGCACGTTTCAGTGTGAACAAGACAATGTTATCAGTACTAGACTAGCATTGGCCAGCATTTCAAAAACTGCCAACTTTGTTGGGTTTGCTCATGCCACAGTGTCAAGAGTATACCAAGAATGGTGTGCTCAAGGAATATCCTGTAAACCCTGTAAACAACTTTTCCACAAGAGGGGTCAATGGAGAACTTCAAGAATTATGTTGTTGATCAGACAGTGCACAGTTCAGCAAATTGCAGCCATATACAATGCTGGTTGTGTCCAAATATACATATCTTCATTCCTTAGTGCAGATGGGCTCTAAAAGCGAGTGCCCTTGCTATATAAGGGAAAGAGAACTGCAGTGGACAAAAAAGTACAAAAAATGGATCACTAAGCAGTGGAAAAACATCACCTGGTCAGATGAATCCAGATTTCTGTTGCACCATGCTGTTGGAAGGGTAAAAATTTGGAGTGAGTGACATGAATTAATGACCTCTCCCTGCCAGGAGTCCAGTCAACAGTTCAGACTGGTGGAGGTGAAATAATGGTGTTTAGAGGAATGTTTTCTTGGCACGTCCTGAATCCCCTGATACCGGTGGATGACACCTGTGTATGCTTGACAAATTGCTGTGGTTCAGAAGACCAAAGGATGTCCACCACACTATTTGATCTAGAGTGTCTCTAATAAAGTGCCTATTCAGTGTATATGGCAAAAACAACTTTTGAAATGATGTTTCTGAAGATGAATGAGTTAATCCTAAAGTGTTCCACTTCACCTCACTCTCTTACCAAAAACCTTTGTAAGTTCAATGTACCGAAGGTTGGTCACATGAGAAAACTCTGATGGTCAAACCACAGAGACCTACAAATCATTGATATTGATCCAGTCAATGAAATGCAGCAGATGGGGCCACCCATGTTTCTAACCTTCCAAGTCTAGCAGGTGAAAAATGACAAAGTGTTTATGAAATAGTCTGCTGTTGAATTTGTATAGGTTTTTCCATGACCTAATTTTAACAATACAGGCACAAGACACTTTTGTCTACTTTTTCATACATGCACATTTTTCTAAGCAAGTTGTTATTTCCTCAGAAGCTAAAGACATATATATGTATAAATATGGATAGATAAACTAAGGCTGGGTTCACACTTGCACTGTGTGACCGTTCAAGGATTCCATCCCCCATTCTGCTTGAGCAGGACTTTTCTCTCCACATTTTTCAGGCGGAAACCTGGCGGATTATAGTCTGGGTTCCATGGGTTTCCACTGGTAACCGCTTTTAAAGCAGATTGGGTTTCCGTTTTTCGGGTCCGCCTCAGAAACCCGAGCGCATGTGTGAACATAGTATAATACTGTCAAACTTTCAGACAGTGCAATTTTAGTCTTAGGCTAAGGCCCCTGTTGCAGAAATGCAGTTTTTTTGCTGTTGTTTTTTGAGCCAAAGTCAGGAGTGGATTTAACAGAAGGGGAACATCTAAGAGCTTCCTTTATATTTTCCATTTCTTTTCAAGCCACTCCTGACTTTGGCTCAAAAAAACACAGCAAAATCTACTGCAAAAATATGCTGCGTTTCCACAATGTTGGGCCTTAGCCTTATACAGTACAGCACCAACTTTTCCATAGTGTCTAATGCTGTTTTAATACCTAGTGTATTTTAGACTGTATAGTCTAACTTTACACCACTTATTAATTCACTTTCTTTTCACCCCCATTGACGTATGTGTGTGAGGCATTACTTGTTAACCTGTATAGAAAAGTGCAGTATGGGAATAGGATGTCATAAAAAAACTCTGTAGGTGTAAAGTGTAGCTGTCATAATTCTTTTGTCCATATGGTGTATTTCATCCCCAGGGATTGCAGGATCTACATATCTGTTTATAGCACTGTTCACACTGGAGTCATGGCTTGTATGATTGACAATATTCTCTTGTGATCCCTTTGACGGATCCATCTAAATCTGTTGTAATCCATTTCCTTTCACCCCCATTGGTTTATAATATGTATGTCAGGCATTATTTGTTAACCTGTAACGAACAGTGCAGCATTAAATGCTACTTTGACTTTCACAAACCAGTGGAACCCTGACGGAAAACAGTTATGGGACTTTTGAACAAAGTCTGAAAAATGTTAGTACAATATACAGCTATCATTGTTGAACTGGCTAACACCCAACATGGTGTTTTTCCCATCTGATCAGATCTCACACTCAACTAAACATGGAATGCAACACAACTTTGTAGTGAAATCACTATATTCATATTTCTGCTGAATATGGAATTAATGACCAAACTTTATGTATTTTCTCTTCCCCTTTAAAGTGCGGATTGATGAATTCCCTAGTGTCCAATAAATCTGCTAAAGCATTTGCACCACTTTTCTTACAATGCTCTGTTTAGGTAAGATTCACATCATTTGTAAAACGCATAGCAAAAACTGTGTTGAAAATATGATTGAATTCATGTCCAGTTGTGTGTAGAGTTTGGCCAGATTTTTTTGGCAGCGAGCTTGCTCCACATTTATTTAAATATAGTATAGAGTTAGTGTATAGAACTTAAAGACACACAAACATAAACACACTTTTTCATGTTACTCTCCTTCCACTTAAAAATACACAAAGACACAGATTTTTGTGTTGCGCACATTTTTGTGTTACAATCCTTCCACTTAAAAATATAGAAATATAAACACAAATTTTTGTGTTACTCTCCTTCCACTTACACAATAGAGGAGACACATTTTATCAGGCTGAATAGCCGTATTTGTTGGAAAGTTCACTATGCAGATGTTTCTTATTTTTTTACAATATTTTCATTGTTTGTATTTTCATTAGTTTCGTTCTGCATTCTTTATTGACTGCTATATTTTGGTGGAACTTAGAGGCACTGGCTGTTTGTGCATGTTTATGTTCTATCATGTAATATTTTTACCCCTGACAAACTGATAATGGTGACTGCATGGCACCAACACCAATTTTGCTTAGTTTTGTTTATTTGGAACCACATGACCATTTTATTTTCTTTGTAAACCACTATTTGGCTAAGGCCCATGTAGCAAACACAGCTAAAAACTCTGTAACCCCTGTAAAAAAAAAAGTGTGTCTTTTTTCGCAGTGTGCTTTGCTCTGCATTTTTCTTCCCCTATTAAAGGGAAAAACTCACGATTCTGCAGCTAAAATTGCATGCTGTTATTTTCAAAAACTTTGCTGGTACTGCAAAATGCTGAATTTTTTCACTGCATTTCTGCATCAGCCAAAAGAGCTGCGTTTTTGCTATGTGAGGTTTTGTCTTCTTTTGAAAACACAATGTAGTCTTCTAACATGTTTGTCTATGAGTGTATGCATTTACATTCAATAACGTGCTAAAAACTGAATTATTTAGCAATTACGTTTTGCCAATGGCAAGTATAATGTATAAACTGAAAGTGAATGACCACATTTACATATAACACAGTTGTCCGATGAATGATCATTCAGGTGACAGCTATCTTTCCTTGCTGCTCATCCTGGTTCAGGTTGATCAAACAGGCATATTATTTTAAAGAACAGAGCTGTGTGTCTCACAGACATCTCTGGCTTTATATATGTCAATGGGATATGATTGGAAAAGATTAAGCACCACTTGTCCAATCCATGTGTCCCCTGATCGAAGATGTAAAGGGGACTGGGGGATATTTGGGCGATTCACATTGACATAAGATTATTGATAAATATTGTTAAAATTGTGTTTATAGCTAGCTTTTTCTCTTCATACTACATTCTCAATATAAATATCTACAAATATAGGATTTTCTGGCTTTTATCATCTAACAGCATTGAGTCACATTGGGTTTAATTTGAATGCTTGACAATGGTAAAAGACTTTAAAAGACGATGATGATCCTTAGCGAATTAGAGTGATAAGGAGAAAGTGTATAACAGGGTCTAACTCGGACGAATTCTGCCAATTCTTGGTATTGCAGCCAGTAGAACCAGGTCTTCCTAAATTGGTCACTAGTGCCAAGGATAGAAGCTGTAAGGTCCTCCATACGTATCACATCCTGAATCCTGCCATACCACTGGCCCATGGATGGTGCAGATGAGGTGGCGAACCACAGATCTCAAATATGTATAGATTGGGATATGCCTCAAATGGATTAAGAAAAGATCTGATACTAAACACAGGCAGAAATTGGTAAACATAAGAGGTAATAGTCCAGAACTCCCTCCAGAAAGATGTAAGTACCAGTTACTCTCAGAAGTTGTGGAATAGAGCGCCCGGCACTTCCCCATACCGCAGTCAGAGTGGTGACACTGAGGGCATGATGACATGCAGGTGTGTGGGGACCCAGTACCACCTGGACAATATTTTGCAACCCACCTCTTGGGTTCTAGATGAAAGCGATGAGCGAAAATGACAAAGCCTATCTCTCTGCTTAGGGGTGAAAGGGAAACTGAAGTTTGCTTCCCAGTCACGGAAAAATGCAAGGACAAAAAATAGGGTCATGAAAATATTGTGAATGGCAGAGAAACAGTGGTGGATAGGGCCAAATGCTGTACAAAGTGTTTTGAAGTGCATGCGTTGTTGGCCAAACTTTTGGTTTGGAAATGTTGCAACTGGGGTATCTGACACACTGACTTGGGTCAATATATTTACTGATAGACTTAGCCATCATCCAAGAGGAGTCTGTCTAGAATAGAAAGGTACAAATCGGTTACAGGTGAATCAATCCTGAAACGGTCCTCACTTTGTGAAACACTTGAGGTCAATATTAAGAAGTGAAATTGGATGGAAACTCTGACAGTAGGATGGATCTTGCAGAGCAAACTGGCATAAACCGGTAAGACCCAGGTAAAACTTTCTACTGTTTGGGGAAGTCTAAGCATAAGTGGTATTCATGGAAGAATCACAGCCACAAAATCAATATCTTCAACGTGAAAACAAAATCAAGTGACTTAACTATGCCCAAAAACATAAGAATTAAGGTGCAGAGGTGCAGAAAAATGACAGCAGATACAGGCAATAGTGAAGTATGGTGGGGGTTCCACAAGTTTGTGGCTACACTTCAGCCATACAGGCAGATACTTATTCATCATGCATTACCATCAGGAGGTGTCTGATTGGCTCCAAATTTACTCTGCAGCAAGACATTGACCCCAAACACAGCCTATCAAGAACTATCTAGATGATAAGAACTATCAAAGAGTAATGATATCCACCCCCCCCCCCCAAAAAAAAAACCCCTGATTTCAATATCATTGAGTCTGTCTGGGATTACGTGAAGAGACAGAAATATGTGAGCAAGTCTAGATTCACAGAAGATCTGTGATTAGTTCTACAAGATGTTGGGAACAACCTCCCTGTCAAGTTTCTTCAAAAATTTTGTGCAAGTGTGCCTAAAAGGAATAATGCTGTTTTGAAGGTAAAGGGTGGTCACGCCAGATATTGTTTTTATTTTGATTTATGTTTTACTCATTCATTTTACATTTAGTTAATATACAAATATAAACTATTATTTTATTTTTGAAAGCATTCTTAGTTTGAAGCATTTTTCCACATATGTCTATACAATAAGCCATACAGACACATGATGCACATCATTAACATTAGTAGGTTCAACCACTAGATTAAAATAAGTTTGTTACATTCGCAATTGCAATGTTTTCAGATTAATTTTGATAACATTCTTATTTAAAGGGAACGTGTCATCAGAAAAATGGCCTATTTTTTTAATCAAGTTTTTATATTAAAGAATCTTTGGTGATGTGTATTTGAATTCATCATAGGCAGTATTACAATAAAAGATAATACCTTTATTATAGGATCCACCAACAGGTGTTGCCCTCAGCTTTTCTTCTCCTCCTCTCTGAATAATAACCTCTGTACATACCATAGAAGATGCCTAGAAATTTCGTCCATAGAAATCAGATACTGTATCTCGAGAGTCATTTCCAGATTTCTGCTGCCTATGGTCTATGTGGTTGCTGTATCTTTAAATAATGTAAGAGCAGCTCAGGCAAGATTAAAGCCTCTATAATCATGTGCAGACAATAGAATTAAAAACTCTACCATAGACGATCATGCACCAGAATCTGAAATCTACACCATTTATGAGCCGATGAAGACTTCAGCTACTATTTCTGACTTAAATTATAATAATTTTGTCCGATTGGTGGTATCTTGCCCATGTTCTGACCACCCCAACCATGCTCCGCCCACTTTTACTTTATTCGATCTTTTACAAATTCATTAAAAAAACCTCTTGATGATATATTGCTGTCTGGGTGAGGAGATATGTAGTATGCATCACACAGATTTACACACTTAACCCTGTCTGTTGAAAACAAAAGTTGATCCCATTTCCCCTCTTCCCACATGCTTCTCACTGTATCGTGGCTTCTTCAGACAGTATGGGGGCTATTTCTTTTATCACACATCTATTTTTTATTTGATAGTAAATGCATTCATTAGTTAAAGGGCACCACAATGGGCATGTTTTGTGCACCCATTTTTGCAAATTTATTTTTGGGATGTAACAAACAGTCTTTATAATAGATATTCATCCCATATGGTGCTGCAATAAAAAAAAAAATCTTACAATACAGGAAATGACTACAAACAGTCTATACAGTTGGTCAAAATACATGAGCACCTAGGTTGCACTAAATTATAATATCATACTTTGACACAATCACAATATATTTAATGGATAATAATAAAACAATAAGTATTGACAGCTTAACCCTCGTCCGGCTGAGTAGGTACAATTGTACCTATTCCTATGCAGCCTGTTAATGTTGTAAAATTATGCAGCCTGACGAAGGTTAAAAGAAAAGGGGTGGGAAACTATTGGGGCTTTTGTCATTTTAGTTATTGTTTGAATACTTAGTTATTTTTTTATAAGTCATAAGTATGTTTTCCCACTACTATTATTTTAAAATCTAATGTAAAAAGGAGTTGTCAACAAAATCCTAAATACTAATTCTATACATCATTTAATGCTCCCTCTGCTCCTGATCAATTTGTCGTTTTTAGTTGTAAAATCCGTCGACTCATTCAAAAGATAGGGCCCCTAGAAGACTGGCGGCCGCTCTGCTGCACAGTGGCCACCATACTGTAGCTACCGGATCTCCATACCTTTATTATTAGGGAAAAAATCAAAAGCGCCAAATTGCTCTTTTTCGCCGTTTTGCTTCCCATAAAAATTTGAATAAAAAGTAATCAAAACGTCAGACATTTCCCAAAGTGATATTACTAAAAAGTACATCTGGTCCCGCAAAAAAAGATACCTTATGCATCCCCATACATAGAAATATAAAAAAAAATTGCGATGTCAGAATTTTTGTTTTGCAAAGATTTTGATTTTTTTTAAGTGGTTAAAGCTTAAAAAAGCAAACAATATAAATTTGGTATCCCCAGGATCATACTGTCCCATAGTATACAGGTGACATGTCATTTTGGCTGCACAGTGAAAACCATAAAAACAAAGCCCGTAAGAAAGTCACACAAACGCAGTTTTTTCCAATTCCACCCCATTCTGTTTTTTCCTTTTAGATTCTTAGTACATCATATGGAATATTAAATGGGACCATTACAAAATACAGTTTTACCCACAAACATTAAGCCCTCATATGGCTCTGTGAACCGAAAAATAATAAGTTATAGGGTCTGGAAGGCAAAAACGAAAATCGAAAAATGCCTGCAGCAGGAAGGGGTTAAAACAAGAGGGGCATAAGGGTGTAATATTTATAAGACAGTATAATTAATAATAGGGGAATTGGTCAGTATTAATTTTAGGTGGCACTCAGGGGCATTATTGATTTAAGGGTGTACACAGGGCATTATTAATTAGGGGACATTATTTATGGAGGGGCACTATTAAAGGGGGCACATAGGTGCATTATTAAATGAAAAAATCACAAAGGGGCATTACCCATTTCCAGGAGATTTTTATATTTTATAATTGGGGGTAGTAGCAGGATGGGAACTTTGGTAGGTGAGGACAATGTAAGTCGGATACCTGGAAAAATGAGGAGCCAAAGACTCCTGCGTTACAAACTTTACAGAGACAAATCACAGCTGGAAGAAGTGGTCATGGCAATCCAGATGGAAGAGACAAGAAATGTGAATGATTACAGTCAGAGACATCACATATAAGTCACAACTTTTTTCCTGTACTGAATTTACCTAAATGGTCTGTGTAGAGCACTATCTACTACTATATTGTCACTGTATAGTGATAACTGTATACCTGAGTTGGGGGCCCACTTAGACTTATTCAACTGGCAGTGCTGAACCCCTAGGTACGCCTCTGACTATTGCCTTGTAGCACTTGAGTTCTGGATTCAAATCTGAAATGTTCTGTATGTTTGCAGTGTTTGTCTGTACTACCACAGCCCAAAAATACATTAAGAGGTAAATTGGCTTCCTATCAAATTGTCCCTAGTGAGTGTAGCAGATGAGTGCCTATATGGCAGCCACTGACTCCACTGCTCTATATCATTCCCTGCACTTTAAGTCTATTGTGAGAAAAGCAAATTAGAAATCATTGTTGTTGTAGTTTTTCACCAGAACTTCTTTGCTAGGTCACATTTATTAGAAGTCATTATACAAGACATCAAATTTGTTTAGCAGCAACAGCAGTTAACATGTAATGAACAGGCCATACAGTTTGATGATCAGTGTTACTTAGGGGTTGGAAAATCTTTAACCTCTGGGCCTCATCTTCACAGTGACTTAATATAAAATGCTATTACATCAAATGAGAACCTAAGCAGGCTTTGGATAGTACACAAGAGGTGGTGTCCCTTGCTGTAATAAAATTAATTTTGTGCATAATATATACAATATGTCTATCTGCACAGTTATGTGCCAACTGATCAAAGGGACTCGGGCTTTGGGGCTATCACATTCAGACCCTTAATGCTTGAATGTCAAAACAAGATTCCTGGGAGAAGCTTTGAGGTGGGCGCCTCAAGGGAACGTAACCCCCCTTCTCCTTCTACATAATATATACAGAATGTGGCTATTATAGCTTGCCACTAATTCCTCTGGGAGATTAACATAAACATTAGAAACTTGAGCAATATACAGAAGATTCTGGGAAATAGTGATGTCTGAAAGTCAACATGGTTTCTCTTTACTACCTATTAGACAAGCACCAACTTTATAGCATATCACATCTAAATCACAGAATTCTGGGCTCTACACATGACAGAGAACATATCTTAAAGGTCCATCAATATGTTGTAGCATATACAGGATCTGAGCCAGGTTCAGATTGGCCCACAATTCCCTTGTGGGCCCCTGAGTCAAAGTGGGCCCCTAGTCCCTCAACCCTTGCATGAATGTTGCATGACACAGTACAATCACTGTATTACAGTTAGGCAGCTATTACCCAGTTTTTTTTACCATATAGACACATGGCTGAGATGATGCAGGAAAAGGCCGACCAGTATCCTCTCTCTTGACATAGCTACAGAGGTTTCACTTATCAATTTTGCTTCTACTCAGGCCTGCTGCTGTGTGAGCATGTATCTCCAGTTTGCAGAGCTAAGAGGACCATAGTTCAAGCCTTATACAAACTAAAATACACTCATACAGCTAACGTGTTATGGGAAAAAAAAAATCAAAGAATACCTTATGGCAATTTGTAAGTTTCCAGCACAGATATTTTTAATGCTCATAAGATTGCTTGTTACTTTTTTTCCCATTAGGAAGACAATGATGCCAAGGCAATATGGCAGAATTTGTGTGATTCACTGGTGATGTAACAAACACACAAAAATAGCCACCACTGCCAAACAATATGAACTATATATTTAAGTCCATGTGCCATGGCTTCAATAGCAATGCAAATACAAAAATTTCAACAGCACTCTGTGAGTACCAAGAGCATTATTGCTATGCCTACTGTATATGTAAATATATGAATATGAGGTTCTTGGCTCACATTGTCATCAAATTGTGTAAGCCCATGTGCCAACAAGGCGACCTCTTTAGCAGGGACCCTACACTATAAAGACTCACCTCTCTCTGGGCGCTTACCATACACTACAAATACTTTCCTCTCTCTGGGCCTGGGTCTCTAAATAAATTCATGAATAGTGTAGTTCAACCATATTATGCTTTTATTACATTTTAATTTTCTTTGGCATTCAAGGTGAAGTTGTGACACCATGTAGTGGTGTTTCGAAACAGACAGGTCAATTTCATTACACAGATTTGGAATTGGTGAGCATGTGAATGCTGCAACCCAGCTCACCGGAAAGGGAGTCCCTGAGCCTACTGAAGAAGTGGTTGTGTACTGTATCTGCTGCACTCTGTTCAGTAGTGAATAGGAGATATGAAAGCCACCAAACTTGCTTTTTTTGTGAAATATTGCATGCCAAGTACCAGACCACAGTGTATTTTCTATGGACTCTAAAGTAACATCTAGCTGCTGTGTTTTTTAACAAAAAATGTTGGGAAAAATGCCATGAAAAACAAAGGAAAACTCTGACTTGCCTTTGCAGTTGATAGGATAGCTATGACTAAAGGACCCCCATACAAATTATAGAAAAGTTGGCTGAACCTGCAGATTCCAGCAGGACAATCTGACTACATGGAAGTCTGCTATTGGTTTGGGATGAAAGAACATTTGGTTGACAGCTGTTGAAAATAAAATATCAACAATTCTGTATCGATTTTAACAGTTTTTGAAAGAAGCTATATTGTTCTTGGAAGTTTTGAAGTACTGGGGCATCTTCTTGGATGTTGGCTCATAATGGCATGGCCACTTTGTAATAAACTTTATTTCAAAATGATAGAGATATTAGTTAAAGGGGTTGTCCAATTTCAGACCAATATTAGGAGACAAATGTTATTGTCTGCATAAGGAAGTTATACAAATTTCCAATATACTTTCTGTATCAATTGCTCACGGTTTACTAGATCTCTGCTTGCTGTCATTCATTCTCTGTACTTCAAGTGGATGAAAATCAGTCCATGGCCATGTGATATACAGTCCATGGTCATGTGATATACAGTCCATGGTCATGTCATGAACACACAGGTGCACAGCTTGTTACCAGGCAGATGTGTGATTACTGTGCTGTGACTATAACAAGATGTGTACCTTTGTGTCCATGACATGACCATGGACCATATATCACATGACCATGGACCATATATCACATGACCATGGACCGTATATCACATGACCATGGACTGTATATCACATGACCTTGGACTGTATATCACATGACCATGGACTGATTTTTATCCACTGGGAGTAAGCAGAGTGAATGACGGTAAGCAGAGATCTAGAAAACCAGAGAGGAATTGATACAGAAAGTATATTGGAAAATTGTACAACTTTTCATTGTATAAACAATGACATTTATCTCTCAGTATTGGTCTGAAACTGAACAATCCATTTCATTTGTTTCAGGGTGTAGTCACATAGTATTTGCAGTGTTTGCCATCTGCAGAGGGAAAGATTCACTCAATGGAGGTGAAAAAAGTCCTTTTGGCCCCCAAAGGGCAGTATACAGCAATATACCTTTTTTAAGTCTATGAGATATATCTGTATTTTTGCATTTGCATTTGCATCATCTGTTGGATATATATGTTGGGAAATCCTCCTGGTGTGTGAGTAAATATACTTTACTCATACCTCAATGTTATACTGTTATACATCTTAACCTTATGCGCTGAATGATGTCACCAACAGGTATAACTTGAAGCTCCTGGACCGCACTGCAAAATCTGTAATGGGGCACCAACCTACCTTGTGCCATTTAGACTAGTGGTATATATAATATATATATATATATAATATATATATATATATATATATATATATATATATATAACGTAAGAGGGACTTGTTGGGAGGCAAAATGCTCTGTTTGCCAGTTAAAAAAAAAAAGATTTACTGTATCTTGCTCTCTGCTAAGTTCTGCAGTTGTCTTTATTTGCAGGTACATAGACCATAACTAACAGTCTGATTTGCATTGCTCTCAAGAGTATTTGGCAGTGCTGCTGAATTCTATTTTCTTGTTTTCCAAGCCAGGACAGCTGTGCAACTGAGGAATCTGTTGAATGTAAGTGCCATATTCATTTCTATAGTTCATTAAAGTGTCAGTCGCAGTGATCCCATAAAAGCCAGTTAAAATAGTTCATAACAGATACAGTCACATTGCTACCATCATAGTTTAAAGGGGTATTCCCATGACCATGACCATTTTTAAATTTGTAGATAGTTAAAAGTTAAACATTTTTGCAAATATAAGTAATTAACCATTTTGTAGAGTGTTAAAGATTTTCTCTAAATATCTTGTGGTCACAAGTTGTTGTCTTGATCGGTTGCCAGTGGATACGACCATGAATGCAGGAACTTTCTAAGGTCAGCAAATCAGCCATGATGTCCTTATTGTGGCCGTGATAACTTCTGATACATGTAGTGCCCCTACCTGATAACCCAGATACAATAAAGAAAATCATTGCTGGGTTCCTGACAAGTCCCATACCATAGAAAGTTTCTGCATTTGTGGTCGTATCCATTGGCAACCGATCAAGAAAACAGACTGTCACCACTAAGATGGATAGAGAAAATGTTTAAAATACTGCAGAATTTTTAACTACTTATATTTGCAAAAATGTTTAACTTTTAATTATCTACAAATATAGATATGATTATGTTCATGGGAATACCCCTTTAAGTCACAGTTCTCCCTTACTATGGGCACTCACAGTAACCCATAACACAGTCGTTCATAGATTCCTCATTATAAATGCTGAAGTGTTGTACAAAGAATGATAAGAAGCAAAACCGCACAATATGAAACAAAGGTAGTAGCTTACAGTATTCTTGAAGCATGGATAAAGAGGAACAGGTGAGGTAGGGAGAGATCTGGCAACATAGTCAGGACAAACTGCTCAGAATGAAATAAAGATCTGTGTTGCCCAAGCATAGAGGTGATATCAGAGGTAGAGCTATATAATATAATCAAAGGTGCTCACCCATAAGCTACTTTAATATGGTCAGCATATTGCATAGATGTTTGTAAAACTAGTAGTGGGTCCTAAAACACGGAAGGGCTGGAAATCTGTACATTATACTTTTTCTCCATATAGGTTCCACTTCTGGTTTATTTTACTATTCAGAAAATTATAAGACATAGCAGTGGTATTGGGCATTATGATTACAGGTGAGAATTCACATGGAATTCACCATTTCCCTGTAATCCATGGTGGAAAATTCATTGAAAAACATGAAATACTAGCAACTCACTGAAATTCATTCTGTGCACATTATTGTCACTTTGATTCAACACATTTAGGTTCTGTTCACATCACATTTATTATGTGCATCATGAGCACCTGCTGGTATACACTTTACTCCATAGATTATTATTAGTCAGACTTACACCAAGCAAGTACAGTACAGACCAAAAGTTTGGACACACCTTCTCATTCCAAGAGTTTTCTCTATTTTCATGACTATAAAAATTGTAGATTCACACTGAAGGCATCAAAACTATGAATTAACACATGTGGAATTATATACTTAACAAAAAAGTGTGAAACAACTGAAAATATGTCTTATATTCTAGGTTCTTCAAAGTAGCCACCTTTTGCTTTGATTACTGCTTTGCACACTCTTGGCATTCTCTTGATGAGCTTCAAGAGGTAGTCACCTGAAATGGTTTTCACTTCACAGGTGTGCCCTGTCAGGTTTAATAAGTGGGATTTCTTGCCTTATAAATGTGGTTGGGACCATCAGTTGTGTTGTTCAGAAGTCAGGTGGATACACAGCTGATAGTCCTACTGAATGGAGTGTTAGAATTTGTATTATGGCAAGAAAAAAGCAGCTAAGTAAAGAAAAATGAGTGGCCATCATTACTTTAAGAAATGAAAGTCAGTCAGTCCGAAAAATTGGGAAAACTTTGAAAGTGTCCCCAAGTGCAGTGGCCAAAACCATCAAGCGCTACAAAGAAACTGGCTCACATGAGGACCGCCCCAGGAAAGGAAGACCAAGAGTCACCTCTGCTGCGGAGGATAAGTTCATCCGAGTCACCAGCCTCAGAAATCGCAGGTTAACAGCAGCTCAGATTAGAGACCAGGTCAATTCCACACAGAGTTCTAGCAGCAGACACATCTCTACAACAACTGTTAAGAGGAGACTGTGTGCAGCAGGCCTTCATGGTAAAATAGCTTCTAGGAAACCACTGCTAAGGACAGGCAACAAGTATAAGAGACTTGTTTGGGCTAAAGAACACAAGGAATGGAAATTAGACCTGTGGAAATCTGTGCTTTGGTCTGATGAGTCCAAATTTGAGATCTTTGGTTCCAACCACTGTGTCTTTGTGCGACGCAGAAAAGGTGAACGAATGAACTCTACATGCCTGGTTTCCACTGTGAAGCATGGAGGAGGAGGTGTGATGGTGCTTTGCTGGTGAAACTGTTGGGGATTTATTCAAAATTGAAGGCATACTGAACCAGCATGGTTGCCGCTGCAAGATGCTGTGGTAACCATGCTGGTTCAGTATGCCTTCAATTTTGAATAAATCCCCAACAGTTTCACCAGAAAAGCACCCCCACACCATCACACCTCCTCCTCCATGCTATTCCATCCGGTTTGCATTTAGTTGGACCATCATTTATTTTTCAACAGGACAATGACCTCAAACACACCTCCAGACTGTGTAAGGGCTATTTGACCAAGAAGGAGAGTGATGGGGTCCTACGCCAGATGACCTGGCCTCCACAGTCACCAGACCTGAACCCAATCGAGATGGTTTGGGGTGAGCTGGACCGCAGAGTGAAGGCAAAAGGGCCAACAAGTGCTAAGCATCTCTGGGAACTCCTTCAAGACCATTTCAGGTGACTACCTCTTGAAGCTCATCAAGAGAATGCCAAGAGTGTGCAAAGCAGTAATCAAAGCAAAAGGTGGCTACTTTGAAGAACCTAGAATATAAGACATATTTTCAGTTGTTTCACACTTTTTTGTTAAGTATATAATTCCACTTGTGTTAATTCATAGTTTTGATGCCTTCAGTGTGAATCTACAATTTTTAGAGTCATGAAAATAGAGAAAACTCTTGGAATGAGAAGGTGTGTCCAAACTTTTGGTCTGTACTGTATAACTGATATACATTTGGCTATTCAATTCACACGCAGTAGATTTGTAGCAGAAATTTCTTCAACTGTCCCATTCATCTAATTGGGACTAACAGAAATCTATGTGCTTGCTACCCAAACAACCCCATTCAGATGTATGGAACTGCTTATTATTGAAATGTCTATGTCTTTTAATACAAGATGGTCCCACAAAAATTCTAAAATAGGGATTAATGAGAGGTATATACAATTTTATACTTGTACACTAGCATATGTCTTCCATGACTAGGCAATGCAGATTAGCAGGAGCCGTATTTCCTTACCTCTTTTTCCACGCTGCTTGGTTGTATCCCCTCCTGTACCACTCTTATACCCCCACGCCCGCTTCCACCAAAACAAGACACAAAGACAGGAGTTGGATAAAATTGGCCACAGCAGCCGTATTTATTAAACAAATAACATATAAAAATATATTAACATTGTAATGTGTGACTTACCATAAATAACAGCTACATAATAATAACACGTAAAGTTTAAAGAAGGCCCGAGTCCTTGGAGCTACTAATACAAAACCAAGTTCAATCCTGGTGCTACCACATGAACTTAGCACTAGCCGCTCCACCGGCTCAGCGGCACCATGACTGCAAGATGATCCCATTGCCACATACCAGTTTCCAGGGCTTTTAAACCCTGTAACTGTCCCCCACAACCCCAGGCAAGCCACCAAGTAACTAATGAACCGTAATACGGGAGGGTGGAACCCACCATTGACTCCCCCTCCCATAAGCCACTGAACCACCAACTCCAAAGACCCTACCCACGACAGCGATCACGCCTTAAGCGTGAAAGACCCGCCACAATTCCAGGGCCCTCTCCACACCTTCCTGTATACAAAAAGCCCAGAGGTCGATCCCCACCGCATTCAAATGTACCCCATCCCTTAACCAGAACTCCCCCTCACCCGGTTCAAGCTCCATATAACGAATGCACACTCCACCATTTCTGGCAACAAACCCTGCCACCGCCAGATTGACCTTAACCCTGGCCTTGTTCAACCTGTCGACTGACCTGGCCGACCGCCAAGACTTTATGGGCACAATGTCTGACCATACAATGACCAACCCAGGAAAAAGCGACCATAGACGCAGCAGATCATATTTGATGTCTCTAATTATCTCACAGAAAGGGCAGACACCGAGATCATTCTTTCCCACGTGAATAACCAATACATCAGGGGCCCGATCCAATCTAGCAAACCTATGCACCTCCGGTAGTACTCTGCCCCAGAACATACCTCTGATCCCGATCCAACGCACAACTGCGATTTCCCAGGAAATACCCAACTGCCAGCCGTCCCTGCACACGTCAGCCCTCTGCGCACCCCAAAACAAATAAGAGTGGCCGAAGATCCATACTAGCCGGGCGTCACACTCTACAAAGAAAAAACAAGAAGCCAACAGGTCAACAAAAACAACCAGTTCACATCTGAGCCAAGTGTGGGCGCACATATAAGTGGTACCTATCGGATTCCCACCTCCCAATTCTATGGGCCACCTCTGGACTCAACCCCCAACCTGCAGCTTCTGTAGCGGCACCGATCCGGAACGAATGAGGGGCTTAAGAGCTATCATCCAAGCCGACTGACCGGAGGCATTTCCTGAAAACCGAGGTGAACTGATATCTAGAGAGAAAAGAGCCATCCTGGTGCCTAAGAAGAGGGCCGGGATCAGTGGGACCTCCAGTGGTACAAAAAACCGCCCAACAGTGTAAAGTACACATAGCCGACCCTGCCACAGGCCCCAATCGAATCAGTTTTCCCCTACCCCCTTGATCTGTCTTAGAGTGATGTATACAAACTTCCATCCACCCATCCACCGAACTTACATCACCTACACTAATTCCGCCTGCACGTTTAGCCGCTGGGGACACCAATTCTCCCACCCTAAAAACTCCAAAGAAAATGCAAAACGAAACAGTGCCATCTCGTAACTCGAGTGACAACAACCACCCAATTCCACTCCCAGTCGCTCCAAAAGCAAAAAAGAAACAGGTCATCTACCATCTGACTGGCTCTGGCCTCTACGAAAACCACTTAGTGCCCATCTAACCAAAAAATACTTTGTGACATCCACTAAACCCCGGAATTGAAAACCAAACGAAAGACCAGCTATCAATCCATCCACTTTAGCCACGGAACAACCCTCTGCGGACCACTGACACAACAAGTATAACAACACACCTACCCTGTCCTCCTCACTACTGACTGGCCCCAAGCAACTCACCCAGGCTTCCCACAATGACCACGCCTTCTCATACCGGTTCCACGTCCCAGGAGCCAAAGATTTCCGTATCAGCAGTCCGGCATCTCGTAGACCAAGTTCCATAAGTTCGAGGGACACCTTCGCCTCCAGAGCTAGCTAACGGAACCGGTCACAGTGGAAACGAGACAAAGACTCGGCGACATAATTTTTGGCTCCCGGGACGTGAACTGCAACTACCCACGCATTCAAAGACAGTGCAACACAAGCCTACGCAGCAACCTAACGACTGGAGGGGATGATTCCTTAGTATTATTAATGGCCGACACCACTGATTGATTGTCACAATGGAAACGAACTTTACGGTCTTTAAACGCTTCTCCCCATATCGACACCACCACCACTATGGGGAACAACTCCAACAAGGTCAGGTTGCGCGTAAGGCCCAACTCAAACAAGCCTTGGGCCATGAATGCCCATTATATTGGTCAAGAAACGAAATCCACACTTGCAGGTCATCCCTATGCTCCGCCGTCAAACGGACAAAATGGTGCGGGTTGGATACTCCCGCCATTGCCCTCGCCAAACGCTGACAAAAAAAAACCCTCCCCATTGGCATGACCCTACAAGCCAAATTCAGTTTGCCCAGAACAGACTGCAGCTCCCTCAGCGGCATCTTCCTGAGTTGTTTCGCCCTAATTACCTACTCTTTTAAATCAACCAACTTGTCCATAGGCAAACGGAACTCTATCACCACCGAATCCACTTCAATACCTAAGAAACTCAACCTCGTGCACGGACCCTCCTTCTTCCCGGGTGCTAAAGGAACACAAAATTTCCTTGCCACCCATTGAGTCGTGGCCAGCAGGGTGGCGCAGACCCCTGACCCAGCGGTTTTTTTGTGTTAAATTTTAAATGACATTGTGTTAAATTTTTTGTGTTAAAGGGGACAACGTGCTTGGGGGGGGAGATTCTAAAACCATCCCAAAAACCTTCCAACAAAAAACGTGCGTTGTCCCCATCCCCGTAATTATTTAGGTATGGAAGCATTGCTTCCAGGTTCACCGGGGTCCTGCCCTTGCCCACCCACACTGGCCTTTATTAAACTGCCAGCATAAACCAAAACGCTGTAGTGTCTGCAGCCTGACCGCCTGGAGAAGCCACCTGTACCACCCTGGCCAGTTCCCCCGGCCAGTTCCCCCGGCCGACCCTGGAAAAGACTGCCCAAAACGTGCCGGAGCCATCACCCACAATCACAGCCCTAAGGCCTTCTGATCCCACCTGATTCTGGGCCTAACTGCCGTCCTCGGCCTAAACTGCTCGTTATACCTGAGCCATGTCTGCCCCCCATAAACCCTATACGCCTCACCGATCGAGTACATATAGCAGAAAAGGCCTGAGCAATTGTCCGAGGCCTCTTATCACGCTGGCCAAAATCGAGAAAGCCCGCAGCAAGTTAGCAAAGGTCTGTGGAATTAGCCGCCACCTCCTTTTCTCCTCCTCTTCCTTTTTGCTATCTTCCTTTTTACTTTTATCCAGGTTAAACTTCGCTAAAGGAAGCAAGGAAAACATTTAAACGTATTCATCCTTCCAGATCTTTTCCTTGATCTCCTTTTTTCAAGTGTGCCCCCAGCGGACCCTCCAAATATACATAAACCTACCCCCGGGGCCCTATCATCCAAAAGCACTGAATCAACCTTCTCCTTTTCCGTCTGGACCGACACAGTTACCCCCTCCGCCCCTCCCACTGCCGTACTCACGGCTGCGATGGAAGGCTGAGCTGGGGGAACCCACACTGCCACCGGGGAGCCACCCACACCCTCTTCGCACCTAGCCAGCAAATCCCTTACACTTATTATTATTATTATTGTTTATTTATATAGCACCATTAATTCCATGGTACTTTACATTTCAGGGTTTACATACGATACACACGATATACAAAACAAATACAATACTAACAGTGACCAACTGGCACAGTGGGATACAGGGCCCAGCCCACAGAGGCTTACAATATATGAGGGAAGAGGGATAGAGGCAGAAGGTGGAGGTAGAGGCTGTTCAGGTGGAGGTAGAGGCTGTTCAGGTGGTGGTAATGAAGAGAGCAGTGTGTAAGTATGTGAGCCAGAGGGCGCTGTTGAGCGACCCAGGCCAGGCCAGAAAAGGCTCTCAGCCACGTCTTTGGGTGGCGGCACGTAACTCCAGAGGGGCTGGAGCATCCTGCAGGAAGCAGGAAAATGGTGGACCAGCTAGGACAGAGAGAGAGGCTTTGTCCCAAAAGGGCTAGCGTCCACAGGGGTGGACCAGCTAGGACAGAGAGATAGGCTCTGTCCCAGAAGGGCTGGTGTCCACAGAGGACTGTTGCTGGAGCTGAGCAACAGTCAGGACAGTTAGGGGCTCAAGGAGTGAGTTAGGCCCTAACTGTGGCATAGGTTTTTTGTTGTTTTGTTATGTTGCAGTTAAGCTGAATAAAGGCACTTTTATTTTACACTTGGACCGTCTGAAAGCTATCTTTCCGGCGCCCAGTACCATGAACCACCGCTGTCCGGACCAGGAAAAACCGCCATTTTGAGTTTAATTCCCCCAAGCTGTCACAAGTGTTATTGGAGGTTGTAGGCCTTCCTGAATAGGTGAGTCTTCAGGGCCTTCTTGAAGCTTGTGACTGTGGGGGTCAGTCTTATGTGCCTTGGTAATGAGTTCTAGAGTATGGGGGATGCATGGGAGAAATCTTGGAGACGGTTGTGTGAAGAGCAGATATGAGCAGAGCGGAGTAGGAGGTCTTTGGAGGTTCGGAGGTTACGTGTGGGCAGGTAGGGGGAGATTAAGTCGGAGATATATGGAGGGGACAAGTTGTGGATGGCTTTGTATGTCAGCGTTAGTAATTTGAACTCTATTCGCTGGGCAACGGGTAGCCAGTGAAGGGATTGGCAGAGGAGAGCGGCCGATGAAGAATGGGGGAAGAGGTGTATTAAGCGAGCAGCACAGTTTAAGGTGGGCTGGAGGGGGGCGACAGTGTTAGCTGGGAGGCCATGGAGAAGGGTGTTATAGTAGTCTGGTCGGGAGATTATGAGGGCATGGACTGGCATCTTTGTAGTTTCAGGGGTGAGGAAGGAACGGATTTGATGGATGTTCTTGAGTTGGAGGCAGCAGGAGGTGTTGAGGGTTTGAATATGCGGCTTGAAGGATAGGTGAGAGTCTAAGGTTATCCCAAGGCAGCGGACCCTTAGGACTGGGGTAAGTGTAGCACCATTAACTATGATAGATGGGTCAGGTAGGGGGGCCGTATGAGGAGGGGTGAAGATTATAAACTCCGTTTTCTCCATGTTGAGTTTGAGAAAGCGGGAGGAGAGAAAGATGGCTATGGCTGCTAGACATTCTGGGACTCTGGACAACAGAGAGGTAATGTCTGGTCCAGAGAGATATATTGGGTGTCGTCAGCATAGCAATGGTAACTGAAACCATGAGATTCTATGAGTTGGCCAAGGCCGAGGGTGTAGATGGAGAATAGAAGGGGTCCTAGGATGGAGCCTGGTAGGGCGTGGTGGGGAAATGGTATGTGAGTGGGAGACGCTGAATGTGCGGTTGGTGAGGTATGAGGCGATCCAGGAAAGGGCCAGGTCTGAGATGCCAAGGGATGAGAGCGTTTCTAACAGGAGGGAATGGTCGATTGTGTCAAAGGCAGAGGAGAGGTCGAGGAGGAGGAGGACAGAGTAGTGACGCTTGGCTTTGGCAGTTAGAAGGTCATTAGTGACCTTTGTGAGGGCAGTTTCGGTGGAGTGATGGGGTCTGAAGCCTGACTGTAGTCTGTCAAAGAGCACATTGGACGAGAGACAGGCGGATAGTTCGGAGTGGACGTGTTGCTCCAGCAATTTAGAGGCCTATGGGAGCAGAGAGATGGGGTGATAGCTGGCTGGAGAGGACGGGTCAAGGGAGGGTTTCTTAAGTATAGGTGTGACGATACCATGTTTGAAGGTGGAAGGGAAGGATCCATTGGTTAGGGATAGGTTGAAGAGATGGGTTAGGGTAATTACTTCAGAGAGTTTGGGGATGAGATGTGACTTGATCGGGTCAAGCGCGCAGGATGTGAGGTGGGATTTAGAGATTAGGGTGGAGAGCTTTTCATGAGTGATGGTGGAGAAACAGGTTAAAGAAGAAGAGCACCGAGCAGTTGGATAGAGTGGTTGTCGGGGGTGTAGGGTGAGACTGTCTCTGATGGTGTTAATTTTGCTTTTGAAATAAGAGGCAAAGTCATCAGCTGAGATAAGTGATGTCGGAGGGGTTGCAGGAGGACGGAGAAGGGAATTGAAGGTAGTGAATAGCTGTTTGGGGTTGCGGGATAGGGCAGATATTAGTGTGGAGAAGTAGACCTGCTTTGCAGAGGTGAGTGCGTTCTTGAATGTGAGAACTGCCTCTTTGTACCTAAGGAAGTCCTCCTGGGAGTGGCTTTTCTTCCAGAGGCGTTTTGCAACCCGTGAGGCACGTCTCATTTTTTTAGTCAGGTCAGTGTGCCAGGACTGCCTACCTAACAGCTCTCTAATCCCATCCCCCACCAAACCACTATGGGAAGGGGACGCTACCCGGTCGCCCGCCATACCCTGGGACATAAGAATAGGGGGAAACGGACAAGACAAAGAGGGATATTCACCAGACTGCGCAGGTGCTGTGTTCCCACCAGTCGGGATTCCTGAATCCTGAGGACCCGGATCGCTGTATAGGAGGACACTGGCATCAAGGTACAGCTGTGGGTCATGATGACGGCAGCTGCAGCAGGAGGGGGATGGTCTAGGCATCTGACTTGCACCTGCGTGACAGCTTACAGGCATGGGATATAGCTCAGGCCGGGTATGAGCCGCTTGAAGGGGAGAGTCAGCACCGTGCTGCCCACTATCTGATACACCGCTAGCACGCCTCTGCATTAGGATGACCAGAAATCCCTGGGATAGCTGATCTGGTCCCCCTCCCACTGGCACATCACAGGAGGGACCGGAAGCTGGGGACCACAGGAAATGGGAAGATTGGGCGCAGCAGGGGCCGCCGCGTTGTCCACGCGGGTACCCATCACATCCGCAGGGCATGGTCACCTTGCAGATTTCCTCCCAGCCCAGGACCTGTGCCCCTGAGTAGTGGGGTGAGGAGACCAGCCTGGAGGGGCCCTAGAGGGACTCCTATGGCGCTGTGCCAGTGGCGCTATATCGGGGCTAGCTAGCCCGCCGCCCTGACGATACCGTCGGTGGTGGTGGTGGAGGTGGGGGAGAGTTCTGGAGCAGCCCTTCCATTTGCTCCCTGAGCCACGCTTCACCCCTGTCGCTGGCAGCAGTCCTAAGCTGCCCCAGGAGTCTGTCCAGGGAAGCCATGTGCACGAAAACTGGAGGCGCAGGCTGCACAACTTCTCCTATGTCGTGCAGGAAATGGCGCTTCGCGGGCTTACCACTATGTCAAAGCGGCCCCGCGAAGCCCCGCCCCCTCCTCTCCTTCCCCCCCAACGGCTCCCTGCACTGCCTGCCCCTGTCATGGTCCCTCCGCTGCAACTGCATGTTGCTGCGGTCCCACTTTAATTTCCTTTGTAAGCCTGAGGCACACATATGTCTGGGGCACACTATTGCACCTGCACTACTGTTCAAGCTTCCACACTGGCCTAAAAAGTGGTGAGCATAAAGTCTTACAATTATGTTCTGAAGAGAGTTTTGTGTTTAACTCTTGAAGAAATTACCTACTTTGCATAATGGTATTTTAGCGTCCCCTAATCATACGCTAACTATAGAGTGTTATGGTACTTGGAAACCACAGCGATCAGTTGGATTCTGTGTAGAAATCACTAGAGTAAGCTGTGTGAAGACAATGTGGCCAATTTATCAATCACTTATCACCTCCAACTCCTAATCTTTGCATCCTCCAATACGTGCAGATTCACAGATTCCAGTGCAATTGGAATTTTCCCCTATAGACTACAAAGTTCCTGAGTAATCATTTCTGTTTGTTTCAGCACCCAATATGCTAATTAGGCTCTCTACTGTCAGGTGGCGATATACAAAGTTGGAGTAAATAGATAGGGACCACCAACTTGACTACAGAGAGTCTAATTAGCATATTGGGTGGTGAAAATAACAGTACTGATGGATCAAATGGTGTGGGGGCTAGAGAAAAAAATTCCAACTGTACCCATAATCAGTGAAACAGCATCTAGTGAAGTAATTATAGTAAATCTGACAGGCTGAAGTATCCCTGCCTCAACTTGCCACCTTTTTAAAAAGCAGCAAGCTAGGGACAAAACAGGAACATTTTGGTGTTAAAACCCGTGCACATGTGACAAAAATTGTGACTTTTCACACCACGCACAGCAGAAAAGTGGCAACCAAGGCAGGATAAAGTGGCCCCATTAAAACAACAAATGCAATGGGATTTCAGTTCTGAAACATGAATGCAGCCCTGTGTTTAATAGTTGTTCAACTTTTTATGCAGATTCATTCTATGTATAAACTGTGAAATAGCACGAAAGAGAATCTTCTCTTTTGTAGTCTTTCAATGACTGTCCATGTGCCACCTACACAGACCCTACACTAAATATAACATGGTGGGGAAGATTTCTGAACACTGTGAAAACTGACCAAAGTGTGAAATGAAAGCTGTGCTCCAATTGCTGTGGGCAACAAAGACAGTTTCATAAATCTCTCCCAGTACATCAGTTTTACCTGATGAAATTTGTATACTGCCCCATAGGCCCGCCTAGCCCTATAAATAAGAAAAGGGACATACTATTTATATATTTTAAGATAGTAAATACATAATATATATTTAACGCAATTTACATATGATTAGCACTAGTTGATAATAAGATTTACACTTTTTCTTTGCATAGGTTCCACTTCTGGTTTTGCTTACAAATACTGACGCAAAGTACAGATATTGATTTTGTGAAAATAGCCTAACCCTATATTCACACGTCATAGACTGTCAAAATATAGTTCATGCTCTATTTTTGTCCGTTTTCATGGATCCCTCCATACATTGTAATGTATGAGGGATTTCTTAGTGTGTCAAACAACTGAGAAAAATGGACATTTTTCACGGTCATTTTGCACCATGGTCATGTAGGCTAAGGCTACATGGCAGTATATGTCCTACAACATGGCATTGCTCAGAAGTCACTCAACAGAAATTTCCATGCACCTCTATGGTGTTGCATTGTCACATGCAACATCATTTGACTGTGATGCGACAATTGCTTAAAATCCATACCTGTTGGATTTTGGTTGATAGTTACATGCAACTTTTTTTTTTTACCACGGACTTCAACAGAACTTGCATGTGACAGGTCTATAACTTGACAGTGTTTTTACAGCCAAACCTCATTTCTAAAAAAATTATGCAACAACAATAACTGTTTTAGTCACACAACTTCTGCATAATTTTTGTCACCATGTAGCCAGAGCCTTATAATGCCAGTAAAACACCGAAATCTATTTTTAAATCTTTTAAACCACAACTTCAAATAGATTTAACTATTAGAAGGAGGAAAACACAATGGTCTAAGTTTATCGCACTGTGTTTAATAAATATTGAAAATGTTACGTTGGAGCCTTGCTACATGGCAAAAAGTCAAACTCATAAATGCACTTCAGTCTCTTTTAAGGCAGGCTTTGTAAGGAAAAATGAAGAGATATCATTGCCATTAAGTTGGGATCTTAAGTGTGTGGGAGATAATGAGTCCAGTATCAACTTCAGAAATGTAAATGTGGATTTGGAGGAGCCTGTCTTTCTGGAATATTAGAAGAGAAGCAGAGACAGAACATAAGTGCTCTTAGTTTTGTTTCTTATTATCAGACAAAGATGAGACTTGGACTATGTTTTATCTATGAGCCACTGACTCTTCTCCCTCACTCTTCAGTATAGATGACCTCGGGGTCACCGAAATGAAAGTGAAAAGCAACAGGTCCTAATGAAAGGTCAAAGGGTGAAATACATGTTAGGGATTTTTAAAGGCTTCACTAGAGGGTTTTATTTTAAGATAGCACAGGTTGCTGAAACATAAATATTAGCTACAATGTGTGGGATAATATAGTAAAGTATTACATTTTACTAACTTAGTTTCATTTGCCATTGATCACTGAATTATTATTATATTTATTTCATAGTGTCATTAACTTCCAAGAGAATGCACATATATAATACAGTCATGGCCAAAAGTTTTGAGAATGATACAAATATTAATTTTTACAAAGTCTACTGCTTCAGTTTTTGTAATGGCAATTTGCATATACTCCAGAATGTTATAAAGAGTGATCAGCTTAACAGCAATTACTTGCAAAGTCAATATTTGCCTAGAAAATGAACTTTATCCCCCAAAACACATTTCAACATCATTGCAGCCCTGCCTTAAAAGGACCACCTAACATCGTTTCAGTGATTGCTCCATTAACACAGGTGTGGGTGTTGATGAGGACAGGGCTGGAGATCAATCTGTCATGATTAAGTAAGAATGACACCACTGGACACTTTAAAAGGAGGCTGGTGCTTGCCATCATTGTTTCTCTTCTGTTAACCATGGTTATCTCTAAAGAAACACGTGCAGTCATCATTGCACTGCACAAAAATGGCCTAACTGGGAAGAGTATTGCAGCTAGAAAGATTGCACCTCAGTCAACAATCTATCGCATCATCAAGAACTTCAAGGAGAGAGGTTCCATTGGTGCCAAAAAGGCTCCAGGGCGCCCAAGAAAGACCAGCAAGCGGCAGGACCGTCTCTTAAAAGTGTTTCAGCTGCGGGATCGGGCTACCAGCAGTGCAGAGCTTGCTGAGGAATGGCAGCAGGCAGGTGTGAGTGCATCTGCACGCACTGTGAGGCGGAGACTCTTGGAGCAAGGCCTGGTCTCAAGGAGGGCAGCAAAGCAGCCACTTCTCTCCAGAAAAAACATCAGGGACAGACTGATATTCTGCAAAAGGTACAGGGAGGGGACTGCTGAGGACTGGGGTAAAGTCATTTTCTCTGATGAATCCCATTTTCGATTGTTTGGAACATCTGGAAAACAGCTTATTCGGAGAAGAAGAGGTGAGCGCTACCACCAGTCTTGTCTCATGCCAACTGTAAAGCATCCTGAAACCATTCATGTGTGGGGTTGCTTCTCAGCCAAGGGAATCGGCTCTCTCACAGTCTTGCCTAAAAACACAGCCATGAATAAAGAATGGTACCAGAATGTCCTCCAAGAGCAACTTCTCCCAACCGTCCAAGAGCAGTTTGGCGCTCAACAATGCCTTTTCCAGCATGATGGAGCACCTTGCCATAAAGCAAAGGTGATAACTAAATGGCTCAGGGAACAAAACATAGAGATTTTGGGTCCATGGCCTGGAAACTCCCCAGATCTTAATCCCATTGAGAACTTGTGGTCAATCATCAAGAGACGGATGGACAAACAAAAACCAACAAATTCAGACAAAATTAAAGCATTGATTCTGCAAGAATGGACTGCTATCAGTCAGGATTTGGTCCAGAAGTTGATTGAGAGCATGCCAGGGAGAATTGCAGAGGTCCTGAAGAAGAAGGGTCAACACTGCAAATATTGACTTGCTGCATTAACTCATTCTAACTGTCAATATAAGCTTCTGTTAATCATAATATAAATGCAATTATATTTCTGTATGTGATAAAAACATCTGACAAACACACATAAAAACCAGAGGGCAGCAGATCATGTGAAAATATAATATTTGTGTCATTCTCAAAACTTTTGGCCATGACTGTACAGCTGAATGTGAATGAATTACTGTCATTGTAATGACAAGGAATCTGATAGAAATATACTGTACCTTAGTACCAAGATAGATGACCTTATGATGATCTCTTTATGTTAACAGAAATCTTTTCAGTCGTCTGAATGGTAATGAATGGCTTCCCAATATCAGGCTGCAATCTATAGTATATAGGAACCATTTGCATCTTTTCACCATTTGACCATGTTAAAAGGTCAAAATGTTTCTGCATTTCTCTGTATGCTGTTATTGGCTAAATGAAGATGGATCAATAAAAAGGATGCCATATTTTTCTGTAATTAGAAACTGGGAATGAAAAGTATAACACACTGGTGCTGCTCATCCCACAAGAGCAACGGTTTCATATGTGGGCCCCCACGAACCACCCAACTTTCAGAGGACAGAAAAAAAGATTGGCGTGGAGGTGTACATTGTATGCAGCATCATTTTTTTTTTATTAAGCTGTGCCACTAACCTGGCCCACATCCCCCTTAACCCGGCCCTTTCCTATCATGACCCTTTGTGCCCTACACAGTTATAATGCCCTTTTATTTATAGCATAAAATGATGATTTCTCCACCACACAGTATAATGTCTGCTAAGTGGCCTGCACAAACTATAATGCCCCCTTAGTGGCCCCCACTCATTATAATGCCCCCTGAGTAGTCCACACACAGAATAATTTCCCTCAGTGGCCCTTGTGCAGTATAATACCTCCATAGTGGCTCTATATAATATAATGCCCCTCAGTGGCCCATCACACAGTCAAAAGCACTTGCACTGGCCCCATAAAATATAATGTGTCTTCAGTAGTCTATAACACATTAAAATATCCCCCAGTGGCCCATCACATATTAATCTGCTCCCAGTGGTCCATTACACAATAAACTGCCCCCCCCCAGTGGCCCATCACACATTAAGGTTTTCCCCATTAACCCATCACACTTTAAGCTTTCCCCAAGTGACCCATCACACATTATACCCCACACACAGTAGTGCCATGCAAATATAAGTGGCCATCCACACAATAGTGCCATACAAATATGACAGTATTAGTCAAATAGTATAGCAGGAAGCTTAAAGGGGTGTTCCCATGAACATAATTATATCTATATTTGTAGATAAGTAAAAGTTAAACATTTTTACAAATATAAGTAGTTGAAAACTCTGCAGAGTTTTAAAGATTTTCTCTAACTGTCTTAATAGTGACAGTCTGTTTTACTGATCGGTTGCCAATAGATACGACCACAAATGCAGAAACTTTCTATGGTCTGGGACTCGTCAGGAACCCAGCCATGATTTTCTTATTGTAGCTGTGTTATCAGGCAGGAACACTACATGTATCAGAAGATATCCCGGCCACAATAAGGAAGTCATGGCTGATTTTCTGAGCTTAGAAAGGTCCTGCATTCATGGTCGTATCCACTGGCAACCGATCAAGACAACAACTTGTGACAAGATATTTAGAGAAAATCTTTAAAACTCTGCAAAATGTTTAATTACTTATATTTGCAAAAATGTTTAACTTTTAATTATCTACAAATTTAAAAATTGTTATGGTCATGGGAATACCCCTTTAAGGGTAGGTTCATACAGAGGAATTTCGAGAGGAATTTTAGGCGGTCTTCCACTTCAGATTCCTCTCCAAATTCGGGCCCTGCTTCAGCTTTCTGCTCACCGATTAGCCTCAGATACAATGGGGCTAATGAGTGTGATTGTTCAGCAAGGTTGTTCAGGAGGCTTATTTTTTTTCAGCATGCTAAAAAAAGAAGCACCTGTCACTGCCTCCCTTTGAAAACAATGGAAGGCAGATTCCGGCTGGAATGTGGAGCTAGTTTTGAGGTGGAATCTGCCTCAAAATTAGCTCCAAATTCCTTTTTGTGAGTGGATGCAGACAGAGTTGATAGAGACATACTGCCATTTTGCCACCAGTATGTCATTTCACCCCTGGTGAGTTTACATGTGACCGCTCGGTTCCATGACACCCTGGTTGGGAGTGACTGTCATATGCTATTTGTTGAACATGGTGCACCTGTTTTTGCTTGCCTTCAATATATACAGGAACCGAAGCAAACTACTTCCGGCTCCTTGCTGTTTATAGTATAGGTGTCAGAAGTGGACCTGTGCAGCTTATCTGTGTGAGGGCCACCTGTCATCCGCCCACCAATCAGATATTTATGGCCTATCCTAAGGACAGACAAAAACAATATTCCTGGTCATCCCCTTTAAGTCTCCCCCAATGAAATTGCTGTGAAAACAGAAATGCGCTTTATATATTTAAGATACAGATGATGTTCACAAAACATTATGGAAGGTCCTAGGAGTACTGGTCTTCTAAGCAACATTCAGGCTTTAATGAGAATAAATTTTAAGTCCAAACACTATGAGCTGAGCTGCACTCTCTTCTAGCCACCTGCTGGGATCCATATTGTAATCCAGTCAGCTCCTGTTAGTAGATCAGAGCTGACAGGGCGAGAGCTTTCCTAATGAGGGGAGGCAGCGGCTCCAGGCCCGGGCGGGGTAATAGGAAAAGAGAATGCAACCTGTCTGTAGCTGTTGGTCTTAACCCTTGTACTCTTACTATTTGTTTCATTGACAAGACATAGCCACACATGAAATTAAATCTCAGATCTATTTGCAGATGATGTTTATAATTAATTTAACCAGTAAAAATACTCCAGAAATAAACATTTGTCTTAAAATATTTCACTTTTTTTTTTTTTTTGGCTCTGATGTAATTTCTTACTTTTTTATGAAGTTTTTCTTGTGATTTTTAACTTATAAAGATTTGACTATTGAAGGTAACAGGATATATACCATGTGGACAATTTTTGCTGTGGACTAAAAGGATTACTAAGTACAGTCCTTGGATGTTCTTCCTCCAATTCAATAGATGATATGGTTTCTTGTTTAGTAGACAGATATGATGAAGCTTGTTTTAATGTTATAAGGAACACTGTTAGCAAGTTGTCTTGCAGATCAATGTCCATGTTCCTTCATTCAAACTATGCACTTACCTGGCAGGGAGTTGTTGGGTTGGTTTACCTGAACATTGTTTATCTAATTTGCATATTCATTTTCTTAGCAGGAAGCACAAGTGTCTCCGCTCCCACTTTCCCAGTCTCAAAGAGGTTGTCCATAAGTACCAATAACCTATTCTTAGGAAAGGTAATCAACTTAAGATTGGTGGTGGTCCAACTTCTGGCATCCCTAGCTGATATCTGCAAAGAGTACGGAGCTAAAAGTAGACAACCCCTTAGGCTACATGCACACGACCATGTACATGTAGCCAGGCTGTGATTGAATTGCACGGACAGCACATTCACTGCTCTCAGTGAGCCTGGGACATAAAACAGACTGGTATAGGACTTGTCCTGAGTTTTGACCATGCAAAACATGGCTAGCACATTGACAAAGAACATGGGCGTGTTTATATGCCTGACACTGTGGAGTGTCCATGCCACACTGTTGTAGCTTAGTTCCCATTCAAATAAAGGGCTGAAATGGGAATACTCCTTTAACCACTCCCAGACTGCTGTTTACTATACACATACTGGCAGTCTATACTTGACCCTGCAAGGATGTATACATCTTTACAAAGTGTTTACTATAGCCGAACTTCCTAGAGAGAAGGCAGCCTTCCTGATCACTGTGTACACAGTACTCAATGAGCTGCCATGATGTGGCTCCACTTCTGGCCCAGTAGTCACAGCTTAGGGGGCTGCAATCCTCCTGTAACTGGGGCTAGTGCATCAATCCCAGTTACTGGGAAAATCACCAGAAAAAAAAGGAATGTTAAAATGCCCCCAAATTTCTATTATGATCCGCCTCCAGAAACATAACAATATGTGTAACCTATGTAAAATTTGCCATAAGGGAGAGAGAAAACTATTTTAGGCTAAGGTCCCACGTATCGATCGCGTTTTTTTTTCTGCAGCGTTTTCACAGAAAGTACACAGAGGAAAACTTTTCCTCTGCGGACTTTCTACCCCTATTATACCTACTCGTAAGTATATTTGACTTGCTGCGATTTACAAAAACGTGAGTGTTTTTGAAATCGCAGCATTTCCACTGTGGATTTTTTTTCACCAATGTGTGGATGGGATTAGCCAGAATCCCATCCACTTTGCAGGTAATGTAAAACGCAGTGTTTTTTGCCGCTGTGTTTCCACTGCATCCAAAACACTGCGTTTCCCAATGTGGGGCCCCGGCCTTAAACAACTTTTTAGTGTGCTATAAAAAAAAATAGATGAAAAATGCAAAAAAAACATTTTCCTTCCTTTGCTTATATTTTCTAAGATCTTAATATAAAAACGTGCAAAAATAAAAACAACATAAAAATAAAGCCCTATGTGACACTGAAAAAAAAGACAGAAACATTATTCAAACATAGTAATGTTATAGCCCTCAAAACCACATATACGATAACCTGAAAATCTGTCTGGTGCTGAACCAGGCAAAATAGCCCAGTCGAGAAGTGGTTAAGGGACTTTTATATGGGTCAATAATCAGACGCTCGTTCATGATCATTGTCCCATTAAACATGCCACAGTGATCAGTCAACACTCGTTTGTCAGTTGATCACATCGATATGTAGTCACAAAAATGAATGTTTGTCAGCAGTATATTTCACTGTATATTGCCAGCGTGTAATAGAAATAAAACTGTATGTACCAATCACTCAACCAGATTGCGAGCTAGCACAGCAGAAAAGATTGAGGGCATTAGCTGCTTAAAGGGAGTCTGTAACCAGAACAGTCTCTATTCAACAAATAAGCAGTCAGATAGCCAGGGTTCACGTGAATGAAACACTTCTTTCTGCTTCCCGATTGGAGCCTCCATTGCTGAGATATTAGCTTTGTTTCCCCTCATATGCCAATGAGCTGTTTAGTGCATAGATAACGTCACCGTTGCTCTTATCCTACCAAAGCGCTACCTCCCTGCTATGATTGACAAAGCCAGGCTTTGTACATGTCAGTTATAGCAGGGGGAGAGGGAAGGATGGAGGGACTGGGCACTGGAAAGCATAGGTCTTTGGTGTGATAAGAGCAACCGTGAAGCCCTCATTGCATTATACCGCTCATTAGCATATCAGGAAAAAGCAACAGTGGCACAAAGCAGAAAGGATAAATAGCGAACTATTCATGTGTACCCCGGCTATTTTACTGTGCTCATACTTCAGACTGTTCTGGTGACAGACTCCCTTTAAACAGCTGTAAATTGTGAGCATGGTTATGGCAGATTGTACGATTTTCTGAAGAGGTAGCTTTTAGAACTTTGTACAGTTAGCAACTATGATGTATTGGGATGGAAAACTATCAGAGTATAGCAGATGCATAGGTGAAATTTTGGAGGTGATGATGGGAGGAGTAGGCAAAAAGAGAGGAGAAAAACTATTCTAATAAGCAGTTAGGACTGGATATTACCTAGGTAAGATGAGTGCAGCAATGTATGGCACTGACAGTTGGGAGAGTGCCCTGCGTGTCATTATTTGTATTTTATGATTAAGTCACTTGACAATGGGTAGCAAAGACAAAAGGTGGCAGAGAAACAAGAAATGGAGCACAGATTGGATGTAAGAGTGTTAGAGGGGAGGCTGCGGAGAAGAAGTAATCTAGGCCAAGAATGTACAAGTCTTATCCACTTATTCTTAAGATAGGCCATCAATTTTAGATCTTCTGGGGTCCGATTGTTGTGACTTCCACAGCTGTTTTTGCAAAAGTATGGGACATCGCTGCAGTAACTTTAATCCCTTAACGACCAATGACATGCAGGTACGTCATTGGTCACGAGGGGCTATATGAAGAGGGCTCAGCACCCGCTGCTTATAGCCATGATCAGTGCCGGTATTGACATGGACCATCAAAATATAGGTCATGTCCTATTTTTGTCCGTTTTCATGGATTCCCTCCATACACTGAAATGTATGGGGGGATCCGCGAAAAACAGGTGCCTCTCGGATGCAAAATGGCTGTGAAAAATGGATGTTTTCACAGCCGTTTTGCATATCGGTCGTGTCCATCTAGCCTAAGCCATCATGTGACTCTGTGAACTGAAAAATTAAAAAAATTATGGCTCTTGAAAGGTGAAGAAAAAAAACGGATACGCAAAAACGAAAATTACAATAGCATTACAGCTCCCAGCATGTAAACTATGGCGGAAGGCACAGTAAGGTAAAACCCATGTCAATCTTAAGGGTAGGCCATAATTTTTGTAGAAGTGTATAACCCTTTTAAGGAAAGAGGAAGGTCAAGAGTTTTTTTAGGTCGATGTGAATAGAATTGGGTATATTTCTTCGATGCATAAATTTAGGAAGATAAGGGGGCAATAGTTGATAGACACTCTGGATCTTTAGATAGCAGAACGGTAACATCAGGGTTATATGAGTGAAATGAACATAAAAAGGAATTTTAAGATCAGTCCGAGGCCTAACATATGGACAGGATGGAGCGTTCTATAGTAGAGAGGCACCTCCGGCCTGTGCACGAGCCGGCAGAGTCAAAGAAGAGGGGGGAGCCATCCCAGAAATGAAGTCTGGACAGGAAGACACGTAAGTATAATGGGGTGGAGGGGGGGAGAATTGGTGACATTCCTTTTCCGAAAATGGGGAAACAGAACATCACCGGATAATCAGAAAATATGCCGGATATGAGTAACTATACATTTTTGCCTAAGTATGTCATTTAGAAAGTAGATGGGGGAGGGTGTTTAGATTAGTGAGGAATTACATTTTATCCTGGACAACCCCTTTAAGGGAGAGACAGAGAAAAGAAGGTAATAAGAAAACAGAGACATTAAATGTACTGTTGGTAAGGAATGAAAAGATCCAGGAACGGACTGAGGGATGAGAAGAGTAAGTAGATAGAGATGAGAGCAAGAATATGTTTTGTTTTTTTTAAATCCTACAAAAAATAATAACCAGTGTAGTGGCTAACAGAGAGCGCTAGTATAAAACGCAAAAATATACACCTGGCTGCTGCATTCATGATGAAGGGGAATTTGTTTGTTGCCATGCCAGATAGAAATGAGTGGCAGTGATTAAGGTGAAAAAGGATTATCGGTTGGTTTAGCATTTTAGCATTCTGTGAGGTGCCCATACACATGTACAAGGTCAAGATTTCCATAGGCTTGGCCAGTTATTCAGTGTACATTGGAGTTGCTAAATTCTTCCCTGACAGCCAGTGGCAAAATAAGTAAACAGACCCTGGGCTGCTCACAAAACTTGGGTGACACTTCCTTTTTCCCAGCACTTCCACTCTGTGTCTATAGTCAACACCACCTTTATCTGTTAGGCTAGCATTGAAAACTGGGCATTACTGTTCACCTTGTCAAAGGGCTGTGGCCCTACTCAATGAAAATGTCAAATCATCACTGACAGTATCTATGTAGGAAAATATTCTCTTGAATACAGACCCTAGACCAGAACTCTAGACTAATAGAAACCCTCTGCCTCCTTGCTGCCACATTTCACTGGAAAAATATAAAGATGGGATTAATACTTATTCTTTATTTTATCTTTCCCAGCCTTCAAGTCAAACCCTCTTTAAGTTTTTGGCCATATGCTTAAGAATGATTTTAGATTATTTTTCATCCCCAAGGTGTTTCTCTTACATATTAATGTAGTTACCTATCCCCAAGATAGGCCATCTGTATCTGATTGCTGGGGATTCGGCACCAAGACCCAGCACTGATTAGCTGACCCAGTTGCTTCCTGGCACGGAAAGTTGCAGCTCAGGATGGGACCGGTACGCAGCTCTGCCCTTATTTTGTATAGTGGTGGCGCTGGTTACTGCAGCTCTATGCGTATTACTTGAATAGCAGCAGAGCTGCTTCCAGATCAGCTGGTTGGTGTGGGGTCTAGGTCATCAGTATAAAAAAATACCTAGGGGCTATAATACCTAGGACCTCTTTATGTCATGCAACAAGTAATATAATAGTGGTCAGCTAGTTGCAGACGATAGGCAAAGGAGTATAAAAAGGCACTAGAAATGCAAGGAAGTAGAATAGCTTAGAAAAGCTTTCAAGGCATGTGTGGGCTGCAGTAAGTGTTTCCTAAGGTGTGGAAATAGTGTGACCTTTACATCCTCGAGCTGTGTGCATACAACAGAAATTATAGCTTTCTTAAAGGGGTTGTCCGGGATAAAAGCTAATTCCTACACTAATCTAAACACCCTCCCCCCCGCCTACTTTTTAAATAACATAATTTATCAAAAATGTAATGTATATTTACCCATATCCTTGGGGCGGTGACGATCCGTTTCCAGAAAAGGAACATCACTACTACTCCCCCCCATCCACTCCATTATACTTACCTCTCTTCCTTCCAGGCTTCCTCCTGAGGGACAGCTCCTCCCTCTTTTCTGAATGCCGACGCGTCCAATAGTCCCAGCGCTGCTCTGTGCTCTGCAGCCAATAATCCACCTCTACTGTGCAGGTGTGTGAGCAGCTCCCACCCCTGCGCAGTAGAGGTGGATCGTCTGCTGCAGAGCACAGAGCAGAGCTGGGACTACTGTGCACGCCTGCAGAATCAGAAAAGAGGGAGGGGCCGTCCCGCAGGAGGAAGACTGGAAGGAAGTCACGTAAGTATAATGGGGTCGGGGGGTGGGCGGGATAGCTAGAGAGGCAGGGAGGGGGGTGTATGGGAGGGAGAGAGAAGGGAGAGAGAGAGAGGAAGAGGGGGGAGTAATGTGAGAGGGAGCTAGTGTGGAAGCTACGTAGCAGGAAGCTGAACCATGTAAACAAATGCAGAAGATGCCAGGGGCTCTCAGAAATCACTCAAAACACTGCTAAAGATATATGGGTGCATTTATTAACCCATTAATAGCACTAACATACCTTTTTTTTAAAAAAAAAGAAACATTTTTTGCCCGGAAAACCCCTTTAACTCTAAGGCTAGGTTCACACTTGCGCCTGCTCTACGCTGGGGGATTCTGTTCCCCATTCCGCTTGAAAAATGTGGAGAGAAAAGCGCTTCCCGAACGGAAACCCGAACGCAGGTGTGAACCTAGCCTAAGAAAGTGTATACTGCACCCAAGGTAGATCTATTAAGGCAACAAACTTTATAACCATTTTTTTCAGACATAATACAGTAAATAAGGGTAATAACTAAGGACCCTTATTTTCCACATTAGGCTTATCTATATCCATCTACAATGCAGAAGAAGACAACAGAATACAGAATATAATTTGTTTCTAATATCAGGATCAGGAGCACAGCCTTTAACAGGTTAAAATTGTACACAGCAAAATGGACTGTGTAGTTATCATTTCCCCCCCCCACCAACCCTTTCTGTCTTTTTCCAGCTGAATGAATAGAAAGGTATACAATATTCGTGTCACACAATAGAATAAGGAGAAACAAAAGCCAAAAAGCTTTTATTTCCCAAAATAACCACGGACAAAATGAACAGGTCGGAAAGTGAAGAGAGAATACTGCTTTTCTTCTTGAAGCTTCCTGAACCATAAAACATAGGCCAAGGAGAGATAGTGAATGCAAGCAGGAGTGTATTGGGAGGTGTATCACAGTAACAGACATTTTAAAGTACACATAAAAATTATTCCCAGGAGTGGATACAATGTACCCTATATTTCTTATCACAAGGGTAAACAATACAGACTCAAATAAAAAAGCACTTAAGCAGAAGAAGCTAAACATATTTTTACCATGAACCACTAAAACCTTGCAGAAATAAACCAAGTAGGCTGTTTTGAAAAATAGTAAGTATTAGCTCAATGGGGTTTATTTAACGCCAGGCTTCATATCGATGGCAGAACAGCCACCTCATTTAAGAGAAGATGCACCCCTCTTCATAAATGCAATGGGTTCTGCGCCAGACTGTACACATGTGCTGTAATTTGGCGTAGATTTCAGTTATCATTTACGCTAGTAAACTAAGGTAAATATTACATAGAGAGCAACTCCCAAACCGCTTTCCCTTAAATCAAAAATGGTGTTGGAGGTGCAAAAACGCTGCAAGAATTGTTGCAACTGGCATTTAGAAAGTCACAAAGCTGAGGTTTGGGACATTTGTATGCCAAATATCTGGTGTAAATTAATACTAAATGTGCAATTGCAAAAGCCGGTCTCTTCAGTAATATGAAGTACCTACCTCTGAGCTGGAAGAAAGATGTGTGACTGGATGTATGTGGTAAACAGGAGAATGAATTGACACAACTTGAACATACAGTACACTCACAAATTTTGATGCATTCATTTTGTATAGTGCAAAATTACAAAAAAGAAGAACATTTGAGGTCCTTCTCCTCGAGTGGAAACCGTTACTTTCAGATGTCGGAGTGAATAAATAAATTCTCAGCATTCCAGGATTTATTATTAGATCAGAGCAGTGATTGATTGTAAATATATAAAAATGTTACGTGACATTATAAAAACATCCGGGACTCAGGATGATGTATGCTCCCACCATCCATATTATTCATAGCCAAGGCAAATGCCCCCACTTAACCCCTTAATAACTAGGTCTTAATGACCAGACACTTACTGCTGTTTTGCAGATGTGGTGGTTTAATGGCCCTACCTTTTTTATTTGGTGGGCTGTCAAAACAGTTTTTGCAACTTTTTTGTTATACCTAGGACTATTAAATAATTTACATCTTTACAGAAACTTTTTATGCTTTGTACTTTAATTTGGGGTAAACTTTACAATTTTTTTTTAAATTTAATAATTATCAACAAAATAGTAGTAAAAATTGACTCCCTATTGTTTTTTTGGTCATTTACATATGTGGCCTGGAGCAAAAGTGACAGCTATGGCAATTTTTTTTTCTTTGTTTGGAATTTATTTTATATTTTTTTACATTTTTGTGTGCATTTTGTTTTGTTAGATGATATGACCCATGAGGTCATAAGAGGGAGCATTTACTTTTTTTATGTTCTAGTTTTCCATTGTAACTGGAGCATCTACAAGATCAGAGCTGTACTTGGTCTGATAAGATCCAGCACCTCTTCTTACATTGGCAGACACCAGTTGAACACGTGACTGTGGGGTCCAATAGAAGCCGCAGCTTTGCCACTGCCTCTGTTCACTATATACACTGCTTCTGTCTTCTGCCCAGGGTCTCTAGCTGTTTCTGACCGCCGGACACTCGACCTGCTTTTTCTAGATTGCATGAATATGAATGTTAACTGCAGCGATGCTGAAAGGCATCAGTACAGAGTTAGGATTTGCAACGGCTGACATCTAAAGTAAGTCAGCTGACAGTCCTCATAAGGTTAACTTATACTATAGGGCCAAAAGTATATGAACACCCCTCCTACGAATCAAGTTCATGTGTTTCAACTGCACCTATTTTAAACAGGTATAACTATAAAGCAAACACTGACAAACATTGCTTGTAGTAGGGTGAGCATACACATTCAGATTGCATTGACTAGATTTGCCCTGGTGAATCATATGTGCCATTATTGTGAAGTGAAAGAGTAGCAACACCTCAACCATGAACTAAAAGATATCAAATTTATGAGGAGAGATTAAAAGAATTGGATTTGATTAGTCTTGAGAAGAAGCATTAAAGGGTAGACATGATAACACTGTATAAAATATATAAAAACATACAAAAATATGGGGAGAAGCTGTTCCAAAAGACAAGGGGACATTCCCTCACTGACAAGGCTTCTTCACTGCAAGGACTGTAAATCTGATGAATAGCCTACCCCAGGAACTGGTCACAGCGGTCACAGCTGACAGCTTGAGGCTAAGGCTGGGTTCACATCTGCTTTCGTCAATCCACTCGAAATCAGTATTTTAAATTTTCAAAAACTGATTTCGAACGGTCCGGATTTAAACCCATTGATTTCAATGGGTTTTAAAAGTAATCCGCATGTATCAGTTTGTGCCATTTCTGTCTAGTTTCCGCTTTTTTGTGCGGAGAGAAAAGTAGAACTTGCAGGACTTTGTCTCTGTACTAAAAATAAGAATTCCAGAATGGACAGCAACCAATGTTTTTTTTTTTTTTAACATTGAGGTCTATGGAAAACAGATTACAAACGGATAGCAATCAGTTTGTGTCCGTTTTGCAATCCATTTTTCCTTCTGTGCATGCTCAAAATGAAGAAGGGGGAAGAGAAAAAAAAACGGATTGGTCAAAAACAGACACAATCGGATTAAAATGGACACAAACTGAAAGGACACCCATTGACTAATCCGAATCAGTTTTTTAGACGGATATCCGCTGTGTAACTGTTTGGAATCCTTTTTGTACCAAACCGTTTTTCTCTTAAAATGGTTTGCTTGAGAACGGATACCAGATTCAGATGTGAATCCAGCTTAAGGCCCCACGGAGTGTGCGGACTTTCTGCTTCAATTACTGTATGCCTATGTAACTATGTAAGTACACATGGTTGCAATATCTGGCAGTCTGATGGATGAATCTGGAATTTTGTGAATGCCTGAAAAACATTACCTACTACAATACATAGTGCCCACTGTAAAATTTGGTAGAGAAGGAATGGGACCAGTTTTCAAGGTTTGGGCTGGTCTCCTTTTTTTCCGGTGCAGGATGATGATAAGGCTATGGCAGAAAATAAATTTTAGATAATTGTATGCTTCCAACTTTAAGGTTTGAAGAAGGTTTTTCCTGTTCTAGCATGAGCATGACTGTATCCCTATTCACAATTTGGCTTATTGCTATTTCAAGAATGGAGATCACTGAACCTTTATCTCATTGTAGCTGTAAGAGGAAAGGTGGTTATGCATGCATAGCTCTCTTTATTCACTTCTATGGGAGTTCTGAGAGCCCAGCTTTTCTTGGTATTTCCACAGAAAGTGAATGGAAAGAGTCATACAGTAAAATTGGGTCAGGAAAGCCCCATTCTGAAGATACAGTAGACATACAGTACAGACCAAAGGTTTGGACACACCTTCTCATTCCAAGAGTTTTCTGTATTTTCATGACTATAAAAATTGAAGATTCTCACTGAAGGCATCAAAACTATGAATTAACACATGTGGAATTATATACTTAACAAAAAAGTGTGAAACAACTGAAAATATGTCTTATATTCTAGGTTCTTCAAAGTAGCCACCTTTTGCTTTGATTACTGCTTTGCACACTCTTGGCATTCTCTTGATGAACTTCAAGAGGTAGTCACCTGAAATGGTCTTCCAACAGTCTTGAAGGAGTTCCCAGAGATGCTTAGCACTTGTTGGCCCTTTTGCCTTCACTCTGCGGTCCAACTCACCCCAAACCATCTCGATTGGGTTCAGGTCTGGTGACTGTGGAGGCCAGGTCATCTGGCGTAGCACCCCATCACTCTCCTTCTTGGTCAAATAGCCCTTACACAGTCTGGAGGTGTGTTTGGGGTCATTGTCCTGTTGAAAAATAAATGATGGTCCAACTAAACGCAAACCGAATGGAACAGCATGCCGCTGCAAGATGCTGTGGTAATCATGCTGGTTCAGTATTCCTTCAATTTTGAATAAATCCCCAACAGTGTCACCAGCAAAGCACCCCCACACCATCACACCTCCTCCTCCATGCTTCACGGTGGGAACCAGGCATGTAGAGTCCATTCGTTCACCTTTTCTGCGTCGCACAAAGACACGGTGGTTGGAACCAAAGATCTCAAATTTGGACTCATCAGACCAAAGCATAGATTTCCACAGGTCTAATGTCCATTCCTTGTGTTCTTTAGCCCAAACAAGTCTCTTCTGCTTGTTGCCTGTCCTTAGCAGTGGTTTCCTAGCAGCTATTGTAGAGATGTGTCTGCTGCTAGAACTCTGTGTGGCATTGACCTGGTCTCTAATCTGAGCTGCTGTTAACCTGTGATTTCTGAGGCTGGTGACTCGGATGAACTTATCCTCCGCAGCAGAGGTGACTCTTGGTTTTCCTTTCCTGGGGCGGTCCTCATGTGAGCCAGTTTCTTTGTAGCGCTTGATGGTTTTGGCCACTGCACTTGGGGACACTTTCAAAGTTTTCACAATTTTTCGGACTGACTGACATTCATTTCTTAAAGTAATGATGGCCACTCGTTTTTCTTTACTTAGCTGCTTTTTTCTTGCCGTAATACAGATTCTAACACTCCATTCAGTAGGACTATCAGCTGTGTATCCACCTGACTTCTGAACAACACAACTGATGGTCCCAACCCCATTTATAAGTCAAGAAATCCCACTTATTAAACCTGACAGGACACACCTGTGAAGTGAAAACCATTTCAGGTGACTACATCTTGAAGCTCATCAAGAGAATGCCAAGTACTATGAAGAACCTAGAATATAAGACATATTTTCAGTTGTTTCACACTTTTTTGTTAAGTATATAATTCCACATGTGTTAATTCATAGTTTTGATGCCTTCAGTGTGAATCTACAATTTTTATAGTCATGAAAATACAGAAAACTCTTGGAATGAAAAGGTGTGTCCAAATTTTTGGTCTGTACTGTAGTTCCCAGAGGGTGGGTCTGCTTCTATTAGATATGCCTTAAATGTGGATATGCCATAAATGTTCCAGATAGGAAAACCCCTTTAACCACATTGGCAGTGGATACATAGTGGTTGCATGGTGACTCTGTTATGAATTGGATCGGTTGTGGGTAAAATCTTTAAAAGTTTACTAAGAAATGCTATTCTGGTTTATGTCAATGATAACATATTTTGGTTTATGTGAGAGTGGTCCTAAGGAGGTAAGTTTTAGACTGGAAATGGGTAATGCTGGAGATATGTTGGCTCTGGACATTACATACTTTATCACATAACATAAAAGGTTGGTATACAAAATGAGAACAATGGGACTGGGAGAAAATATGTGTGTTTCAGTTCATAACTGGCTCAGTGATAGGAAACAGAGGGTGCTTGATAATGGTAACTGCTCAGACTGGGTCACAGCTCTAGCACACCCCATTGGACTTAAGCCTCATTTGCAAATTTCTACAAATGGCTTTTTCAAACGGAGTATCTATAGGGTTATCTAAAAGTATGATGGTGCACAACTTAATGTCCCCTTCAATACACTAACGCTGGTTTTAAATCAAGTTTTCTAGTGGTACATTCCCTTCAAAACAAGATGTCAAAATGTGTTGCACTTCACTTCTAATGCTAGCAGCATGGCATAATATTATGTTAGATGTACAGATGTAGCACTATTTAACTTGACTTTCTGCAGCGTGATAACTTTCTCTGCTGTGAATTCTTATCACACAAGACAAAACATGCCATTGAAACACACTGAAAGAAAGTTAAATTTGTGCAACAGTGTAGTTAACACGTAATGAGTCTCGTTAACTTTTGATAAATCTGTAGCTATTTTACCAAATGCAAACATAGATAGGAAAGTCTATCTTGGTTTTACAGACCTAAGTACTCTGGTTTCTCTGTGAAAAATCTTTTTGATCTCTGGGACACTTACCTTTCGGATGTCACTAAGCTGTCCTGAAGACATGAACATTGCAATATACTGAATTTGCTTTACTATATAATTATATAATAAACATAGGTATATAATATTTTCATATACTTCAATCTGAGAAAACTATAGGCAGTGACTTATAACAGCTTAATACATGAGAATAACTTAGGAAAACCTTTACCAATATGTACCAAATATACCAATTATAGATTTTCCAATAGCAGTAAATGGTTAATTCACCAGTTGCTTTAATGTCTTGGTAATAAAGGTTTATTTTCTAGAGGTCAAGAAGTATTTTTAGGTTAAGTCTTCACATGGTACAAATCACAATAAACTGCCACAAGCACTGTTGACTCTAAAAGGTGGTGGCACTTTAGAAGTAGACAAAGAGCATGACATTAGTCACCTTAGGGGACACAAGGACCAAAAGAGCAGGTCTCTCTGTAACTTTCCTTGGTCACCTTCATGGTACATAACACCCTGCAGGCAGCATATGCCCTTCTATGGCAGCTTGGACAGCAACAGTGACAGCTACTGCAAAGGGGAAGTGGTACTGTCACTAGGCATGCCAGTTATTCTCTCTTCGCCTGTCCTTATGAAGAATATCATGAGATTTTGAAACACTTTGCCCTCCAGTAAGAGGTCACCTTGACAAATGTATGTTTATATAAAACTTCTATCAATTGGTTGATACATCAAAGACTTGTAAAAATCATTGTATCTATCTGACATGTTTAGTAGTCAATATATTTAATTGGATATTGACTCCTTAATTCCATGTTATATGCACACATATACAAATAAATATAGAGGTTTTAGAATGTCCTATACTTACCATAAAAGAGATACGTTCTTTTATATTATCAATATTAGAATGTTAATACATGTCATTTCTTTCTTTCATATAAGATATTGCATTGTACATTTCATAAATTCATGACAGTAAATCATCAGAATGAAAAAAGTCAAATAAACAAAACTACAATCTAAACCAGTATGAGAATGGAGTGAGTACCATCCAAAGACAAGAGTACACACCTAGGGCACAAATACCAGACAAATACATTAAAGCAATAACTATTCATCTACTGTCATGTGTGTGTCCTGTTTCATACAGCTATAAGGCTTGTTTTTCAGATCTCATACATGTGTATGCTCTACGTAAATGGGTCAAACTAGCACAAATCCCAATACAATAGCTGTATAGGTGTAAACAGCGAGCACCCTGCAACTCTATTTTTACAAAGGTTGCAGACTGAAACACATCCGGTAATTTAGCGTAAATTCACATGAACAGTGGCTCAGTGGTTAGCACTGCAACCTTGCAGCGCTGGAGTCTTGGGTTTGAGTCCTGCCAAGGATAACATCTGCAAGGAGTTTGTATGTTCTGCCTGTGTTTCTGTGGGTTTCATCCGGGTACTCCGGTTTCCTCCCACACTCCAAAGACATACTGATAGGGAATGTAGATTGTGAGCCCTATATGGGACAGCGACAATATCTGTAAAGCGCTGCGGAATATGATGGCGCTATACAAGTAAGCATAATAAATACAGTCATATGAAAAAGTTTGGGCACCCCTATTAATCTTAATCATTTTTAGTTCTAAATATTTGGGTGTTTGCAACAGCCATTTCAATTTGATATATCTAATAACTGATGGACACAGTAATATTTCAGGATTGAAATGAGGTTTATTGTACTAACAGAAAATGTGCAATATGCATTAAACCAAAATTTGACCGGTGCAAAAATTTGGGTACCCTTATCATTTTATTGATTTGAATACTCCTAACTACTTTTTACTGACTTACTGAAGCACAAAATTGGTTTTGTAACCTCACTGAGCTTTGAACTTCATAGCCAGGTGTATCCAATCATGAGAAAAGGTATTTAAGGTGGTCAATTGCAAGTTGTTCTCCTATTTGAATCTCCTCTGAAGAGTGGCATCATGGGCTCCTCAACACAACTCTCAAATGATCTGAAAACAAATATTGTTCAACATAGTTGTTCAGGGGAAGGATACAAAAAGTTGTCTCAGAGATTTAACCTGTCAGTTTCCACTGTGAGGAACATAGTAAGGAAATGGAAGACCACAGGGACAGTTCTTGTTAAGCCCAGAAGTGGCAGGCCAAGAAAAATATCAGAAAGGCAGAGAAGAAGAATGGTGAGAACAGTCAAGGACAATCCACAGACCACCTCCAAAGAGCTGCAGTATCATCTTGCTGCAGATGGTGTCACTGTGCATCGGTCAACAATACAGCACACTTTGCACAAGAAGAAGCTGTATGGGAGAGTGATGCGAAAGAAGCCGTTTCTGAAAGCACGCCACAAACAGAGTCGCCTGAGGTATGCAAAAGCACATTTGGACAAGCCAGCTTCATTTTGGAAGAAGGTCCTGTGGACTGATGAAACAAAGATTGAGTTGTTTGGTCATACAAAAAGGCGTTATGCATGGCGTCAAAAAAACACAGCATTCCAAGAAAAACACTTGCTACCCACTGTAAAATTTGGTGGAGGTTCCATCATGCTTTGGGGCTGTGTGGCCAATGCCGGCACCGGGAATCTTGTTAAAGTTGAGGGTCGCATGGATTCAACTCAGTATCAGCAGATTCTTGAGAATAATGTACAAGAATCAGTGACGAATTTGAAGTTACGCCGGGGATGGATATTTCAGCAAGACAATGATCCAAAACACATCTCCAAATCTACTCAGGCATTCATGCAGAGGAACAATTACAATGTTCTAGAATGGCCATCCCAGTCCCCAAACCTGAATATCATTGAACATCTGTGGGATAATTTGAAGCGGGCTGTCCATGCTCGGCGACCATCAAACTTAACTGAACTGGAATTGTTTTGTAAAGAGGAATGGTCAAAAATACCTTCATCCAGGATCCAGGAACTGATTAAAAGCTACAGGAAGCGACTAGAGGCTGTTATTTTTGCAAAAGGAGGATCTACTAAATATTAATGTCACTTTTCTGTTGAGGAGCCCATACTTTTGCACTGGTCAAATTTTGGTTTAATGCATATTGCACATTTTCTGTTAGTACAATAAACCTCATTTCAATCCTGAAATATTACTGTGTCCATCAGTTATTAGATATATCAAATTGAAATGGCTGTTGCAAACACCCAAATATTTAGAACTAAAAATGATTAAGATTAATAGGGGTGCCCAAACTTTTTCATATGACTGTAAATAATAAACATGTAAGAATTTGGTGCCAATTTTGAGCTGGATTCCCTCTCAAAATCAGCTCCAAATGGGGTTATCAGAAACAAGATGAGAAAGTGAGAAAGTGATGAGGTAGAAGCCTGCCGTAAATTCCTCTTCACTTTCTGAAGTGTGAATGGGCCCTTAAAAGGGTTGCCTGAGTTTCACAATTAATGACCAGGTGATAAGTGGGTGGTTAACCTGTCTAGGTGTCTGAACACAAGATTTATCAAATGCAATGGTATCTTAGTACACATACATGGCAGTTTATTCTGGAAAGTCACCTGAAATGACAGGTACACATTAAGACTTCATTTGCCTTTAGCACTCAATTTCTGCACAACATATACAACATTTCCCACACATCCGTATGTACAAGATTGCTGATTCATAACACAAATATGGCACAGGAAGCTACTAAAATACATGAAAACATCAACTATTTTAATTGTACTGGCCTCCACAGTCACCAGACCTGAACCCAATCGAGATGGTTTGGGGTGAGCTGGACCGCAGAGTGAAGGCAAAAAGGCCAACAAGTGCTAAGCATCTCTGGGAACTCCTTCAAGACTGTTGGAAGACCATTTCAGGTGACTACCTCTTGAAGCTCATCAAGAGAATGCCAAGAGTGTGCAAAGCAGTAATCAAAGCAAAAGGTGGCTACTTTGAAGAACCTAGAATATAAGACATATTTTCAGTTGTTTCACACTTTTTTGTTAAGTATATAATTCCACATGTGTTAATTCATAGTTTTGATGCATCCAGTGTGAATCTACAATTTTTATAGTCATGAAAATACAGAAAACTCTTGGAATGAGAAGGTGTGTCCAAACTTTTGGTCTGTACTGTATATGCAGATATACTGACAATTATTCATTGCTAGTGTGATTTGGCATGTCATTTTTCTGATACACACTATTATTGTATGCCCGGATGATGCCACAACCTCCACTTTTTGTGGTGTTTTTAAATGTTTTTAAATTTAGAATTTTTCCTTGTTAAAAATATATCTAATATTTTGTATATTTGGAGTGTGATGGTGTAATTTCTTAGTGGTATGGATTCTATATAGGTTTAATAAAAAAAAAGGATATTATTAAGCCTACATCTACAGAAGATCTGTCGTTAGTTTTCCAAGATGTTTAGAACAACCTGTGTGCTGGAACTGAAAAACGGTAATTACTTAACGGTAATTGGATTTTCCAGAACCCAGGACAGCACCTAGAGAGAGGATCCGCCCCCAGGGATAGGAAACCTACGGTACAAAAAGGTGGAGCCTCTCCTACCCCTGAGTTGTTTTATAGAAGTGAGATAGAGACTCCAGTTAACGTGTAACTCATGACCCTAAGGTCAAAACTTTTATTTATTTATTTGCTTGCTACACTCGGTGCCAATCAAAAGTCCATCATCAAGAAAAAAGGGAGGGATAAAGGACGGTGTTGTCGTGGGTTCTGGAAAATCCAATTAACGGTAAGTAATTACCATTTTTTCCCATCACCCACGAGAGCACCCAGAGAGACTAAAATAGGAAAAAACTAGGGAGGGATCACCGCTTGTAAAACTTTCCTTCCAAAAGAAAGATCAGCAGAAACCCCAGTGTCCAGCCTATAATGGCAAAAAAAAGTAGAAGGTGAAGACCAGGTTGCCACTTTGCAGATAGATTCTATGGAAGCATCAGCTCTCTCGGCCAAAGAGGTGGCAATCGCCCTAGTAGAATGTGCCTTGAGCCCCAGTGGGGGGGGGGGGAAGGCCCAAAGAACTGTAGACCAGAGAGATTACTAGTCTCACCCAACTAGCCAGACTACACTTAGAGGCCGCCTTCCCTTTGTTGGGACCTGAAAAGAGAACAAAAAGGGAAGTAGATTTCCTCCAGGAGGAAGTAGAGGACAATTACTGGATTAGGCAACGTCTTACATTCCTGCTCTTTAGCATTACTCGGGTTAGCACAGAGGGAGGGGAGAACTATCTCCTGAGATCTATGAAATTTTGAGGCTACTTTAGGCAAAAAAGATGGGTCTGGTTTAATTATTACCCTGTCCTCTGTAATGACAGTAAAGGGTGGATTAACTGATAGAGCCTGTTATTCCCCTATGCGACGTGCCGAGGTAAGGGCCACTAAAAGAATCACTTTCAGGGATAAATTTTTAATAGGGATAGAGTCCCAGGGAGGAACTCTGGACATAACAACAGGTCTACTTCTAGAGGCCGCCTTGATGAACCTAATCACCCAGGGATCGTCAGCCAATTTAACGTTTAGCAGAGCACTAAGGGCCGAAACCTGGACTCTTAAAGTGCTGGTAGAAAGCCCCTTTTCTAGCCCCTTCTGAAGGAACTCTAGAATCTGTTTATGCTGCCACCCCCCAGAGAGAACCAAAAAAAAAAAACTGGAACCAAGTCCTAGCATATATTTTAGTAGTGACCGGTCTTCTGCTTTTTAGAAGAGTGGAAATGAGATTCTGAGAAAAACCTTTTGAGGCTAGTAATCTCCGCTCAAATTCCAGGCCGTCAAATGTAAGTGGCTGGACTCCGGGTGGAGAATGGGGCCCTGACATAGAAGGTCCTGGCTGACTGGGAGAATCCAAGGGTCCGAAACGGACAGGATCCTTAGCCAGGTAAACCAGGCTCTCCTCAGCAAAAGGGGGCAATTAGAATAACCCTTGCTCGATCCTCCCTGATCTTTCTCAGAACTGGCTGGAATGAGAAAGAAGGGAGGAAAAGCGTAAGCTACATTGAAATCCCACTTGTGGGAGAGAGCGTCCACCCGAAAGGGGGATTCCTCTGGGCTTAGAGGAAAAAAATCTCTCCATCTTCTTGTTTGACCGACTGGTAAAGAGATCTATTTCCGGGAACTCTGGTGATCTCTAAAAAGATGGACGGGTTCAATTCCCACTCGCTCTGATTCAGACTGTGACGGTTCAAGAAATCTGCCCTGAAATTGTCTGACCCCCTGATATGCAGAGCGGACAAGGAGAGAACCAGAGGCTCTGACAGAAGTAGAATCTGGGCCATTATTTTCATAAGGGGAAGGGACCTCGTACCCCATTACCTGTTTATATATGAAACTGTAGTCATATTGTCGGACATGATCCTTACATGGCCATTCCGAATACCCTGACCTACGGCTTTCAAGGTCTCCAAAACCACCATTAGTTACCTGTGATTCGAGGAGGCCTGAGAAAGACTCCTTGACCAGCAGCCCTGGAACACCTAATCCCCCATATTGGCACCCCATCCCCAAGGGCTGGCATCCGTGATAATAATTAGGGGGAACTCCAATTTCTAGGTGACCCCTGACTAACCACCAACCCAGGGTTTTTCTTGTTGGCCGAGAAACCCACATAAATTTGTCAAAAATTTTCTCTTCCTGACGCCAGGCTGCCAGGATTTCCCACTGCAGGTCTCGTGAGTGGCTCTGAGCCCAAGGTACTGCTGGAATACAGGCCGTTCTTATAGTGACCCCGAAGGACTGAATTAGGGTTTTTACTAGGGACAGAACCCCTTCTATTTTTCTGGAGGGAGAAAACATCTCTGAGCCGTGGAATCTAGAATGATCCCTAGAAACTTTTTCTGTTGAGAGGGAACTAAACTTGACTTCTCTAGATTCACCATCCAACCTAAAATGTTCAGTACTACTCTGACACTTTCTAAACATTCTATTCTGGATCTTGCCACAATGAGAAAGTCATCTAGATATGGAATAAACAGAACGTCTTACATGTCTTACACGTCTTACTCTTTTCTCTCTTACATGTGCCCCCATTTCTTCCACTATTTTGGTAAAGACTCTTGGGGCCATGGAGATTCCAAAGGGTTCCAAAGGGTAGGGCTTAATATTGGTAATGCTGAACCACCCCTCCCATCTCTACTGCTACTCGCAAGAACCTCTGGTGACTTGGAAAAATTGGAACATGGTAATAAGCATCTTTCAGGTCTATCACCGCCATCCAACAATTGGGAGTTAACAATCTCACTGCTGACTTCACTGTCTCCATCCGGAATTTCTAGTAAGACAGAAACTGATTTAACCTCCTTAGATTTATTATGGTTCTGTAGGAGCCTTCGGGTTTCCTTACCAAGAACAAATGGGAATAAATCCCCTGCCTCTCCTCTTTCTGGGGAACTGAAATAAGCACCCCTTTCAAGATCAGGCTCTTCACTTCCAATTCCAGAGCCGATTGAGAGGTTAGGGAAGTCTGAGTTCTGGTAATCTGAAAACTTGAAGGCGGAGGAGAAGAAAACTCCAACTTCAGGCCTACTCCCACCGTATTCAGGATCCAAGGGCTTGATGAAATTTTCCTCCAGGCAGGAAGGAATTTCCTCAGTCTCCCCCCTACCCGGGGCCTGGCGTCATTGCCTATTGGGTCTTGGATCTTTATTACGGGGTGAGTTGCTGAATAGGAACCTCTTTTGTTTCTTATTGGTTTCCGACCAGCTATTATCTCTGGACTTGACAAATTTCTGCCTACTGTATGCTCCAAAGGGACGAAAGGACCTCCATATACGACCAGAGGAAGGCACAGGAAAACTTCTCTTTTTTTCTGCTGCCTTAGCTAAGATGTCATCCAAGGCTGGTCCAAAGAGATATTCACTGTCACAGGGCAGATTGCACAGCTAGGTCTTAGACCCTACATCACCTGTCCAACTCTTCAGCCATATAGCCCTTCTGGCAGAGTTGGTCAGGGCAAGGGAGCGAGCTGATAATCTTACAGCGTCCGCTGAAGCGTCCGCAGGGCTGACAGAATCTGCTCTCTTGGGGCCTTATCCCTTAATTGATCTTCCAGCTCCTCTAGCCAGATCATAAGGGATCTAGCAGTACAGGTAGCTGCTCTATTGGGCTTGAGGGACGCTCCTACTGACTCCCAAGAATGCCTTAGGAAGCTTTCTGCTTTCTTGTCTCAGGGATCCTTCAGAGTACCCATGTCCTTGAACGGCAGTGCTGACTTCCTGGAGGCTCTGGCTATGGCAACATCAATTTTTGGTACATTATCCCAAGAAGAGCAAGCTCCCTCTTCAAACGGGGATTTACGCTTAACTCCTCTAGGGATAAAACCCTTCTTGTCCAGCTTTTTCATTCCCTCTTGATAAGCGATGTAATATTTTTATGGACTGGAAAGTGTCTCCTTTGATGAACCTCCAAACATAATGTTATGCATAGAACGGGAGGGTCTAGAATCCTCAATATGCATAGTCGCTCGAATGGATTTGAGCAACTTGTCAGTGTCCTCTACTAGAAAACACGACTGTCCTCTCTGTACATCAGATATGGAGGAAGAAGAGGCATCATCGGATAATTCTCCACTTTCGCCCTGAACGGACTCCCCCTCAGAAGAGGAGTCATGACCCTGGGTAGAGAAACTGGACTTCTTTTTCTGGCCACTTTTACCCTTAAGGGAACTCCTGACTTCCTCCTGTATCATAGATCTGATACCCTGTAAGAATGACGGGGACTCCTCAGCAATAGTTCTATCAATGCATGATGGGCAGAGCTTTTTCTCATAAGAAGAAAGTCTAGTTCTACATATGGCACATTCCTTATTCTTAAATTTCGCCAAGGCTTTCCTACATCTATCCTACAAAAGACAGGGGGACCAATTAATCAATAAAAAATAACGCAGCCACTTACATCCCCTAGAATACCGAGGAAGGTGGAGGTGGACCTTCATCTTGCCCTCCATCTTGGGGTCTTCCTCTTGCCGGCAGCTGCTGGGACTGTGACTGCAGCTGTGGCTGTAGCTGCTGCTCTTCCATACTGTAGAGAAGTCTTCTCAGTGCAGGGAGGGCCAGGAACTGCTTAATAGCTCCACCGTCCCTCAACCTGCATTATATGGCCATTCAGTCACTAGGTCACGCCACTTCCACGGAAGCCATGCCCCCTCCTTCCTGGGCTGGCACCTCCATGTGTCTCCCTGCAGGCCCGGAACTCCTGCGGCCTAAAGCAGAGGAAACACACTCCTTCTGCCTTGATATCGGAACCCCTGCACCGGAACACTAGCGGCGCATAGCTGGGGGGACGGCACCGACTCCAGACCGGGCCACAACTAACAGCCACCCATGGAAGAAGAGAGGCAACCCCTACCAGGACCAACTCTTTCCTATGCCATCAGGTAAGCCTGCCTCAAGCAGGCAGGCACGTAGGTCTCCCTCCAGGGACAGGAAGCAACTGAGGGGTAGGTTTTCTGTCCCTGGGGGCGGATCCTCCCTCTGGGTGCTGTCGTGGGTGATAGGAAAAACTACGCTTTCTGGCATGGGTTACAATAAATTTGTTAAGGCGATGGGTACCTCCAGGCCCCATTTCATCTCCACCCTGCACCACCCATTTTTGTGCAAAGTGGCAAACATGGCACAGAAGGAACAATGTAGCTCATCTTTGAGTCAAGAAAGGGCACCAAAGATGCATCACGTTTATACCCATTTATGCCAGAAAAGTATATAAATTCCCCTATAGTGTTTTACTGATTTACTGTCATATTGACATATGAGGCTGTGTGCAGTCTGTTTATGGCAATGAAACCGTGGCAAGAAAGGATATGCTGATTCCCCTCCTCCCCCCCCAACAACAGGAATTCTGCTTCATTCACTAAAAAATCTGAGCTGTACGCATTAAGACACAATTCCCCATTAATAATGAACTGAAATCAGCATGATTATAAGCCATGTGAACATGTTCCAACAACAGCGGTCACAGTGGAGGGAAATTATTAACACTGGTTTAAGACGCCAGGCTTAGGCTAAGTTTACATCTGCGCTGTGGTCCCCAATGTTCGGGTCCTCCAGGGTACCCGAATGACAGAGAGATGGACCACTGAAACAGAGTTACAGTTACACAAGGAGACGGGTGGATCCCATTGTCAACAGTGGGGTCTGCCGGGTGTCCGCTGGGTGTGCGCCAAAAAAGCGGCGGAGAAAAAAGTCCTCCATTCAATACACCCATTTTCTGATCCTGCACCTAGCTATGCTATTCAGCTCCACTGCAAGATGTTCTGTATCTAGAATTGTAGTGGTCTTCAGTAAGTTCTATAACTATTTTTAGAACGCTTGTGCGTTTGATGTAGTCCCCCATCTCTACTAGAACAGAAACTCATCTATTTTCTTATTCTTGCATTTTCTTCTATAAACACTCTTCACTTTGCTTCCTTTTAGTACCATTGTTTCTTCCTCATTGGTTCTTTGGTTCTTGATTCCTTCTGCATTGGAGTGTTCTCCTTGACCTTTAGAGAGCCTTGTTTATAGTGCAGAAGGTCCTAGAAGACAACACAGCAGGTGACTTCACCAAGCCTATTATATAATGTCTGAGAGGAGGTTTCACCCTCCAGTTCCTGTAATCCACAATTTAGAAAAGTAACATTACTAGTGATTGGACTGTGGAAAGATGCTGCAGTTGCATTTCTCGAGAAGGTTACCTCTTGACCGATTTGCTAATAAGTTGTAAGACATTTGCTTAAGTAATATGTGATTACATGTATTTAAGATTAAAAATCTGAGTGTAAAGAGTAAAAAGAAAAGTGTATTATAACAGAATAACTAATAACTTTCAGTATTAGTTGCTGAAATGGGTACAATTATTATGTTAATATTTGAGTAAAGACTAAATAATGATGAAAAAGTAACACAATATAAATAGTTTAAATTGTAAACTGTTAAAATTATATAAACCTTACCAAGCAATTTGCACCACAGATGGTGTACACAATCTAACACACAGGATTTGTATAGGACCACTACTGCCCTCTGCTGTTTTTCTAGAAAATTAAAAAATACCTTGCTCTCACAAAGAAGATTGTTATACCATTTAGTTGTAATACATTACATTAATTGTAATGATACATTATATCAATCTTAATATTAAGTTCACAGAGGAATAACATGACCTATTTCATGGTCACTGTGTAAGCAATTTAGGGGACATGTTTGTAGGAGTGTCATACACAGCTACTTCATCATGCGGCGGAGAGCGCTGCATTATAAAGCTGAATATTTTGTTATCAACATCCAATATCTTATTATTCAGTTTTGTGGTACAGGAGGGAGAGGGACAATTTTAGAACCTATTTATAACTATTATTTTATTTTGTACACCCTTTATTGAAATAGCATAACTATTTTTATTCCTTAGCCAGTGGATAGCTAATAAATGTTTATGCTTGAATACCCCTATAAAACATGTAAATAGCACACATAGTAAACAAAAGCTCCAATACATCAGAGTAAACATGATATTGCAGGATTACCATGACAAAACCTCATTGTTTGTTAAAAAAAAAAAAAATACATGCTATTTTAAAGGGGTTGTCCAGAAGATAACAAAGTCTGATGCTGAAGACCAATCTGACACCAGTAGCCCATTCAGATCAGCTGTTTTGCCCATCACTGCTACATTGTACAGTCAGGAAGCTGTATGCAGTGTACAGAGCTCCGTACACTCCGTACCAATCCGTGGTGGCACCAGAAACTGCAGCTCTGCTCCCATTCACTTGAATAGGAGCAGAGTTGGTTTGGGATGTAAACCTAGTTAAAGCGGTTGTCCGGGATAAATTGATATACTAACTATTAATCCCATAATACTTACCTGTCATCCGGTTCAAACCTTCAGGGCACAGCACGTCACTTTTTCTAGACGGCTGGCATATGCAAAAGTAGTAACGCCTGAAAAAAATTATACAAATTTATCGTATCGACCCAGTGAATAAATGTATCAGGTTATTTAAGCTGCATGGTGAATACCGCAATATTTACAGCAAAAAAAGGCAAAATTGCTATTTTTTTCTATTCCTTCCTAGAAAGAGTTAATAAAAGTCAATCAATGAGTTAAAAAAGTTCTACAGCTTGGTATGTGTCAGTGGAAAAAAATACAAAAAATAGTTTGGTCATCAAGGCCTAAAACAGGACAGTCACTAAAGGGTTAATGCAAACGTATATTGCTATGACAGGGTGCAACAAGATAAAACTGCATACCTGTATGTGTAGATCCTGACTTCTAGTCACAGAACAGAAAAGTATAGAGTATAGGTAAACAAGTTTAAGGCTGAGGCCCCACGTTGCAGAAACGCAGCTTTTTTTGTTGCAGTTTTTTGAGCCAAAGCCAGGAGTGGATTGAGCAAAAGGTAGAAATATAACAGTTTCCCATATATTTCCCATTCCTGTTGTAACCATTTTGGCTTTGGCTCAGAAAACCGCAGCAAAATCTGCAACAACAAAAAGCTGCGTTTCTGCAACGTGGGGCCTCAGCCTACCTTGGCAAACATAAATGGTGGGCCACCATCATTTTAAAGGGAGTCTACCATGACCATAAAAGCTTATAAACCACTTATAAGCTGTTGTAGGGCTGGTTAGTGGTATAGTAAGCATAACTTTCTTTTGTCAGTATGCAGTGTTGCTACTGAGAAATGTAACTTTTATTTCATATGCAAATTAGCTGTTTGGAGCTCTTGGGGTGGGGCCACACTGGGCTGGAGCACCTATTTTCTTTTGTGGTTGCTGCAAATCACTGCTCATGGGATCTAAATATTTCTTATTTGGGGGTGTGGGCTATACTGTTTGATTACCACAAATGAAAATGGGTGCTCTGTTAGGTGTGGCCAGGCCCTGAGGGGGACATTAAACCGTGGGGGTAGCTGGAGGGGGACATTAAACCGTGGGGGTTGCTGGAGGGGGACATTAATCCGTGGGGGTATCTGGAGGAGGACATGACTGCCTCTAGTTGCCCCCAGTTTAATGTCCCCATCCAACTACCCCAACGGTTTAATGTCGCCCTCCATATGCCCCTGTTTAATGTCCCCCTCTAGTTTCCCTCACTTTACACTGGGGCATCAGGAGAGGAACTTCATACTGTTGGGTAATTGGAGAGGAACATTATAATATGGGGGCATATAATGGGTGACTGTAGAAGCATTATACTGTGTGGGGGGGAACACAGAAAAAAAAATGGAGTGGGCGGAGTCAACGTAGAAGTGGGTGGGGCTAAATTTGCCACGGCATGCACATACTGTCCCTCTTTCAATCCTTTGAAAGTTGGGAGGTATGGTATTGTATGAAGCTTCATTATGCATGAGAGTTGTTGTCACCTTTCCATACCTTGATACAACATAATAGCACTTTGTTTTCGGAGTTATGCATCACTTGAAGCTCCTTTATTGATGCTTGGAGGTGTGTGACCTATTCACTACATTTTTGATTGCTCACCTACTTTTCGTAGGGTTATTTTAGGGCCTGGTGTTAACAGGGTCAGGTTCCGATCAGGGCCCTGTGCTACATAGGGCAGGGGCTTCGAGATAGGAATCTTTTTTTTTCTGGCTTTATATGTGGACTCCCCTGTGTTATACCTTCCATCTGTGCCCCATCTCCACCTGGGGATTCTGTTCCCCATTCCGCCTTAAAAATGCAAAGAGAAAAGTCATGCAAGCAGGACTTTTCTCTCCGCATTTTTCCGCCCTTTTGGGAGGAAACGCGGCGGACCCCATTATAGTCTATGGGGTCCGTGGGTTTCCGAGGGTAACTGCTTTTTTAAGTGGATTAGGTTTCCGTTCGGGTGGGTCCCCAAGCTGACCCTCCGAACGGAAACCCGAACGCAGGTGTGAACCTAGCGTCACTGAAGGCCCCAACTGAAAATGGCACCTCACCTTGCCTGCAAAACAGGTGCAAGACCTGCAGGCACATCCACACCGCTAACAATGTACCTGTCCCACAGTCACAACAGGTGCACAGAATTAGAGGGACATTTTCCTGCAGGTCTTCCAATGTGGTGTATCTCATAATATGTGTGCAATGTCCCACCACAGGCCTCTATGTAGGGGAAACAGGGCAGAAACATAGTCAGCACATGAACTCACACATATTCAACATTGATAACAGCAGAACAGATCTCCCAGTGGCCGCACATTTCTCCGGAGAAGACCACTCTATTGAAGATTTGCGGGTTGTGGTTTTAATGGGACATTTTAAGACGCAGAGGGAAAGAAATAATGGGAATGGGAACATAAGTTAATGTAAAAATTTCAAACTCTGCAATTTGGACTTAATATTCATGCCAGTTTCATGTCACACTATGTATGAAGTGTGAAGATCACAAATCACCACCTTACAGCAAACAGATAACAGATCCCTCTGTCACGCACCACAAAGTTTCCAGACTGTTTATTTTGTGACCTGTTGTAAATAACTTCCCTACTTATATTGCATTTTGTTATTCCAAGATCCTTTTGAAGATCCATGTCTTGTGTGTGTATAAAGAGTGTGAATTTACAGTTTCTTGCATTACACCATGTCTGAAGAAGAGAGCTAGCACTCTCTAAAGCTTACTATCAAATATACTCAGTTAGCCTCTAAAAGGTATCGCCTGATTTCTTCACTCTTCAGGTAACACGGTAAGACATTGGCCTTTTCAATGTTATGGCCTCCGTGCCATATAGTGGTTCTTGCTGTGACCTAATGTGTAGTCGTTCTTATAATTTGGAGCTGAAATATGAGCTCTTTTTATGGTGTTGTCACCATTTATATGGATTTTAGTGGCTTTAATTAATTATTAATTAATAAACGTGATATTTTATATATTGTTTCATCACTGTATGGATATTTGTTTAATTTATGTGTTGACCTACTATTGCTGGGCGATAAATCTGGCTTATCTTTAGACTATCTAAGGGGGAAATTCACTAACCCACATGTGGGACATCTTCGGTGCATTGCCCTTTTCTTGTGCTAAAGATGCACCCCATCCTTTGTTCTGGGCCTCGCTTGCCACTTCTTGCGAAAAAGGCTAGAGCATGACATAGAATCTGTGGGAAAACGGGGTTTACGCCACAGCCTCACAAATTTATTAAAACTCATGCCAGGATGTAGGAAACCTATGGCAGTTCCTGACTAGCGTAGATTTCCATTCTGGTGTACGGGCATGCACCTGATTTATTCAGAAGCTGAAGCCTCTTAATAATTCAGACGCACCTCATTCCAGCTGGGAACTCTAAACTGGCATAGAAAATGCCAGTCTTATAAAATTCTCCCCTAAGTTTATACCACCTGTTAGTTTGATTGATTTGAGCCAGAATTTTACAGCACAATGTTGGTGCACTTTTGCTGCATTGTGGTGCACTTAAGCCACACACCCTTTTTTCAGCGAAAGAAAGAGGCCAAATAGCACATACTGTATTTCTCCACATTAACTGTTCATAGCAGACTACATGAAGCAGACAGTAATGGTAGATTTTTTTTTTTGCAAAAAAAAAATATACTACCACACTTCCAACTGGAAGGGGGGCAGTATACTGTGGGGGCACCTGTATACGGTGGAGGCAACTGGAGGGGGGCTGTAAAACTATGGGGGCAATGAGAGGGGGCTATATACTGTGAGAGCAACTGGAAGGGGGCAGTTTACTGTGGAGACAACTAGAGGGGAAACTGTATACTGTGGGAGCAAATGGACAGGGCTGTACACTGTGGGAGCACCTAGAGAGGGTGCTGTAACCTGTGGGGTCAACTGGAGGCAGACTGTATAGTGTGGGGGCAACTGGAGGGAGGCTGTACACTGTGGAGGCAACTGGAGGGGGACTTTATATTGTGGGCGCAATTAGGACGCAGTTGGGACTGTTAGGGAATTGTTTAAGGGTACAGTTTGGTACTGCCCTCTGACTTGAGGTCAGAGGGACAGCTTCTTGAGGGGTAGAATAGGGACTGTTCTGGTTGCCTGGCATGCGATTCCCCTCTTGGTGCATGACAAGTGTCCCCCATCTGATCAGGTAAGATCCAACTGCTATATCTTGTTTAAATTTTTTAAACTGCCCTTCAAACAGCCTAATAGTGGAGAGGATTGTTGATCTGTCAACAAGCACCAGCAGCTCCCAGTTTCCTTATCCACCATTCAGACACAGGTGGCACCTTCATTACACCAAGACCATTTCTAGGTTCTTCACAAATGTGGTGTTACAGCAATCATTTTGTGTCCCGCCCTTGACAGCCAGCCAACACCACCTTTGTTTGCAGTGGTGTAGTGAACGAGAAAGCTGGATTGATATGGACTGGAACCATATCGTCTTTAGCAATCGGTTTTGTTTGGCAGCTGACGATGGTCGGTTCAAGCATCGAAGGCCTCATGGTGAGTGCTTCAATACTGCCTTTGCTGTGGAGTAACACAGGGATCCAAATTCTGGTGTGATGATCTGGGGAGCCATCGCATTGGACAGTTGGTCACCCCTAGTAGCGATACTAGGGACACTTACAGCTCAGTTATTTTCCGGACATCCTGCAGTCTCATGTTTTGCCTCTCATGGTAGGATTCCAACTGCAGGATAATGATCATCCACACACACAAAGGATTTCCCAGAAATATCTTGCCAGATTGCAACACTTCCTTGGCCTGCCCAGTTGCCAGATTTATTGCCAATCGAGCATTTATGGGAATAGTTGGGACACCAGCTTTAGTAACCTGTGAGTATGCAAAGATTTAAAAGCCCAGCTGCAACATCTGTGGGCAAATGTGCTGCAGGATACCATAAGGAACCTGTATGCCTCCATACCCAATCGTATCTTATTTTATAGTCTAGAGGAGGCTAAACAGGGTACTACAGCCTGTTTTCAGTTGCACTGTTTTCCCCAATAAACATATATTTTTTGCTCTAATATTGTAATATAAAAGTTTCATTCCAACAATGATTTTTTGGTGCATTATGTTTGATGTTAATTACAGGCGGTCTATGGCAGTATGTAATAGAAGTATATTAATGACAGACCAGGGAGCCTTCAATAAACTCCTGGCTGACATGGAAAGGATTACTGCCCCTGGATCACACTCTCAGACGAGGTCTCCCATGCGCCGCTGGTCTTTAGATGCTTCAATCACATTTAACCAAGGCATCTGAAAGGTTAATGCCCGTGATCAGAAAGGACTCTGATTTGGAGAATTGCTGAGGGGTCTCTGCTAAATAAACCCAACCAAAAAAAAGAAAACGGAGTATAATGGTACTGATATAATGAAGTATTACCAAGTTTATTATATCAAAATATAAAACAGACATGTTAAAAAGATAAAGTCGCAGGTCAATAAGAGTGTAATGGAAGGAGAAAATATAACAGAAATGTAACTCAGATTCATCAAAGCATGGTAACAAAAGGGTAATGTATCAGACCAAGGCCGTTTTTTTTTTTTTATGTAACATTGGTGGTTGAGGGGGGGGGGGGGGGGGGGCAGGGGAAATTTAAGTTATGGGGGGGCATTGGGGGGCCCACTTTCAAAAAGTTACCAAACCGCCTTCTAGCAGACCTGCAGGCTCCAACTAATGTCTGCGGCTTGGAGCTCATTGAGCTTCCCTGCCGCAGACATTATCAGCCGAAGGCTAATAGCTCCGTGCTCCACTATTGTATTTCACCTCTATCTGTGTCCTAAGGACACAGTGGTGAAATCACTGCTTGCTGCCCGGAACAGTGGGACATTACCTGGAATGTGGGACTGTCCCGCTCAATCCAGGGAGGCTGAGGGGGCCCCCACAACCATAGGGGCCCTTTGCAGCTGCACCGTTGCTCCTATGGTTAAAGCGGCACTGTAGCAGACCAGTTATAACAATATTATATCAGCATCCATGAATGTGAAAGGTAACAAATGGAACACTTCATACCCTTAAATCAATAGTCATGGAATAGCATGAACGTTAGTCACTAATTCTAGCTAACAAATCAATAGTAAAAAATAGTACAATAAGTAACACACAATGTGATAAGTATGAATTACTGGCTATAACTAGTGAAATAAATATATGTAGTCAATAGATCAGGCACATTACCCATGTTTGGTCCAGCCTCCTCCTGAGACAACGGCAACCATAATGGGTGTTTTGCGCTGCCTTCTTTAGGGGGTGCTAAATAAAACAGCAGAGACCCTGCGGCTATGCTGCGGCGCCCTCTCAGCTCCTGAGCAGGCACCATGTTTAAAGTCACGACAACCGGTATATTATTACAGTGAATGTTGGAAAGGGGTTAAAGGCAGCCTTGGCTATTTTCAGGTCTTCCATACAAGTGTATGAAAAGGCCTGCACATGATTTAAGATGTTAAGGCCACGCGTTCTGGCAAATGATGGGGCACACCCCTGGCATCTGAAGGCAAAGAGACCCTCACCAGCATGTTTAAGACACCGTGCATAGTCATTGAGAGCACTAGTTGTCTTTATGACGGCCGTATGGCGCGCTCTCTCATATGGAGGCGTATAATTGTATATGGCTGCACTTTCTATTTTAGAATGCTGCAGCGTATTCCTCTCCTTCACAATAACCATGAAACTCCCTTCAGTCAGTTTCCGCCTCCCGAGACGACAATCCCACTACCAGCCACAGTGCCCAATGAGCGGCGCTCTCTACCCAGGAAGCTGCCAGACCACGCCCCATCCGCTGTGCGAGCCAGTCTCGTTCTCTGCGAGAGCACATCGATAGTCACGTGATGTAAATCAAGATGGCGGCGCCCATGAAGAGAACGTGAAGATAGTTTGCGATATAGTTACTAAGACACCGAGCAAGATGTCACGATTAATCGTCAAGAATCTCCCTAATGGGGTATGTAATATTTAATTTAGTTATTCACGTTGTCAACATTCCCGATCCATCTCGGGGTTGGCAGGGACTGTTATGCTCATGGTTTTCACGTGAAGACTTATCCATGTGTTTCTCAATCACTTCTGTCACGATGCTTATCATGTACTTTAATCTACACTATACATTCTTGGCAAAGGTGACTTATATGGCAAGTCTTAAAAGCAGGTATATTCGACCAAAATTATCATAGTTAGTATATGTTGATGTCTGCATTGGAGGTTGTATTACAAGACACCACCGAATCTGTCAAAAAGTTCTGTATGGCCAAAGGATAGGCACCATAACAGATACCAGGAGGACCCCATTATAGTCAAGGTGTGTGGGGGGGGGGGGGAGAGGTATTGCATTCTGTCTGTTAGTATCTCCATTTTTCTTATGAGGGATCAGAAAAACGGAAATCCCAATAGAAAGTATTTATCACTATTATATCATCGCGTCCTCTGGAGCCCTGACGATTAGATTTGCAGAGCTCAGCAGTGTGCCAGAAGTCTCCACTGCTGCCACTCCTGTGACCTCACTGACTCCGCTCTACTCCTGCTGCAGGTCCATACAGTAGAGCAGAGTCGGAGTGTTAGGAGAGGAACAAGACTTCCATCCTCCTCAGCTGCATTCTGCAAAGATAATAAACAGGGCTTCCGGGACCTGTAGATCTAAGTAACAAAACATATCCAGTGCAGGGAATGCATAGCCCATTTAACGGTTTACTGTAATCACTGGAGTATACAGGTGACTGGGCAGGAGCCGGTGCTGCACACTCTGCTTGTCTACTAACCAGCTTCCGCTACCCAGAGGTTGCTAGAACAGATGATCTTATTATTACTACTAATAATTTTTTTTTTGCATTTTTAAAAATTTTGGATGTTTGTAAAGACATTCAAATATAACAAAACATATAAATGTGGTACTGGCAGTGAAGACCATAAAAACAAAACACTAAATTTGCTATTAATACATGGAAGACATTTCTAGTAATGGTTTCCCTGTTTAAATAACCTCTTAGCTTCACCATAGTGGAGTTTGGAGTGTGACTGTTTGAGGTTGTGGACAGGTGTCTTTTATACAGATAACAATGTCAAACGGGTGCCATTACTACAGGTAATGAGTGGAGGACAGAGGAGTCTCTTAAAGAAGAAGTTACAGGTCTGTGAGAGCCAGAAATCTTGCTTGTTTGTAGGTGACCAAATACTTATTTTCCACCATAATTTGCAAATAAATTCTTAAAAAAATCAGACAATGTGATTTGCTAGATATGACTGGCTGACTGCCCCTATCCGCTTAGATATTTATGGCCTGTCCTAAGGATAAACCATAAAAAAAAAAATCTCCTGGAAAACCCCTTTAATGGCCAAAATTTTACAGTTACAGCAATACTTCTGTTGCCAAAAAACACTAGAAACCTGATGAACCTCATTAAAAGTCAGTTAGGTTGATGAGGGTTTGTTGGGAAACTGGTTTGGTTCTGTCCAGATTGGACCCTATAGTGCTAAATTGAAACTCTGCAATAAACCTGCATGCTGACTTACATTCACCTTTTTCTGCGGTTTTCACTTCTGACAAAAGATTTGGTTAACATGTTAATGTTTAAATCCAAAGCACACTCTGAAATCACAGTCTGTTCGATTTCCTAACCCCATTTACTTGTATTTCCCTGTATTTTTCTGGGTTTTGGTGAAAATTGATGGTGATTACACCTTGTGTGAGTATGGCCTGTAAAAGCAGACACAAGAATATCCAAAGCTACTTTGAGAATGAGCACATAAGCTGAACAGCAATGTTTAGATATGTTGTCAGGATGTGTGTAAATATATTGCTGTTCAGTCTATGTACTCACTCTCCTTGAATATGAACACCATTGAACCAGGGCCTTGAACTGTTGATTGCTGGCTTTAGTGTCACTGACCATTATGAATACTTTTCTGTATATCAGTGCACATGCGACCATACAAGTTCTCTTGTAGTCAGGTGTAATAGTTATAGTAACATAAGCACATTTAATTAATATAAGCATTGAAGCTGCAATTCATTATAATCCTGGTTATTTTCTTAAGATGAAAGAAGATCGGTTCCGGGACCTGTTTTCTGCATTTGGCAATTTAACTGACTCCACACTGAAATATACAAAGGATGGCAAGTTTAGGAAATTTGGCTTTATTGGTTTCAGCTCAGAAGATGATGCTAAAGCAGCTCTTAGCCACTTCAACAAGAGCTTCATTGACACTTCCCGTATTTCTGTGAGTAACCAAAATGTCATTGGAAGTGTGGTTCAGAGTGGAATCCTACAATTTGCCAATTGGTCACTTTATTTCTTTTTATTTCCCCTAAAGGTGGAGCTTTGTAAGTCATTTGGTGATCCTAGTAAAAGTAAAGCATGGAGCAAGTACTCCCAGAGTAAAAGCAAAGATACGGCAAAGAGTGAGGTTGTAATACAGGCAACAGAAGACACTAAAAAGGTAAAATGTCAAAATGGTGGCAAATGTTTGCTCCAATAGGTGCAACAATAGTGATATCAGTGAAATATCAATAGTCTGGAGCAGATTTATTGATATTCCATTAAAACCTTAGTTTAAGAAGTAGGCCATTTTTGGTGACACATTTCCTTTTAAATATATGGTTAAAGGATGGGTACATGAAGACCAAGCAACTGTGTTCAACTCTATTTCTTTTGTATATGGAGTGGACTATAAGTACACCATATGCTTGACTTTATTACATTTTTGATATATTATCTTTACAACTTCCAAATCTAACACACTCACACTGTATATATGTGTGTATGTATATACAGTGCCTTGCGAAAGTATTCGGCCCCCTTGAACTTTTCAACCTTTTGCCACATTTCAGGCTTCAAACATAAGGATATAAAATTAAAATTTTTTGGTGAAGAATCAACAACAAGTGGGACACAATCGTGAAGTGGAACGAAATTTATTGGATATTTTAGGCAGGGTTCACACTACCGTTGGAGTCCGTTATGAAGGTGTCCGTTAAAAAAAAAAAGAAACGGACACCTATCATAACGGACCCTAACTGATAAGCATCAGGTAGTGTCTGTTTTTTAATGTCACATACCGCTAGAAAGCCGACAGCCGGCTGAATTCAGTGCACTGCCGGCTTTCCCGGTATGTGCCCCGGGGCTGGAGATATCGGCGGTGTAAGTTACATGTTTTACTTTACTTACTGTTTGAAGGGCGCTGTGAGGAACTCCTTCCCTGACACTTCTCGTTCGTCCATAGCGCTGTACTGAGGGGGCGTTCCGCACAGCTCAGCGTCATCGCCGGGCAGTAAGGAACGCCCCCTCTGACAGTACAGGGCTATAGACCAGTACAGAGAGAGGGGGCATTCCTTACAGCCCAGTGATGACGTTCAGCTGTGAGGAACGCCCCCTCATACAGCGCTATGAACGAACAGAAGTGTCAGGGAGGGAGTTCCTCTGACAGTACCCGGCTATAGACGAGAACAGAGAGAGGGGGCGTTCCTCACAGCCCAGTGATGAAGCTCAAGCTGTGAGGAACGCCCCCCTCAGTACAAGTCTCTGAACAAAGAGAAGTGTCAGGGAGGGAGTTCCTCGCAGCCCTTCTAACAGTAAAACATTACACCGCCGATATCTCCAGCCCCGGGGCACATACCGGGAAAGCCGGCAGTGCGCTGAATTCAGCGCGCTGTCAGCTTTCTAGCGGTATGTAAAACCGCATGTGCCTGAGGACACGAAATGTCCTCTAACACTGCTAGTTTTTTTTTTTTTTTTTTTTGTTTCTCCTTTCTGAGCATGCGCAGGGAAAGTAAACGGACATAAAATAACGGACAGTAACTGATGGCTATCAGTTACTGTCCGTTATAAGTCCGTTACCCATAGACTTCAATGTTAAAAAAAATAACGGACACTTGCTGTCCGTCAAGAATCCGTTTTTTTCAAACGGACAAAAAGTCCTGCATGTAGGATTTTTTGTCCGTGAAAAAATAACGGACTTCTGACAGATTTGGTGTAAACGGACACTAACGGACGCAATATAAAAACCCATTGAAATGAATGGAAATTTTAACGGATTTCTGACGGTTCAACTAGTGTCCGTTGCTAAAATCTTGTAACGGACAATAGCAAAGGACACTACTGACGGACACCAACGGTAGTGTGAACGCTCCCTTAAACTTTTGTAAAAAATAAAAAACTGAAAAGTGGGGCATGCCAAATTATTCGGCCCCCTTAAGTTAATACTTTGTAGCACCACCTTTTGCTGCGATTACAGCTGCAAGTCGCTTGGGGTATGTCGCTATCAGTTTTGCACATCGAGAGACTGAAATTCTTGCCCATTCTTCCTTGGAAAATAGCTCGAGCTCGGTGAGGTTGGATGGAGAGCGTTTGTGAACAGCAGTTTTCAGCTGTTTCCACAGATTCTCGATTGGATTCAGGTCTGGACTTTGACTTGGCCATTCTAACACCTGGATACGTTTATTTGTGAACCATTCCATTGTAGATTTTGCTTTATGTTTGGGATCATTGTCTTGTTGGAAGATAATGGAGGTATTTGGACCACTATACACGGACTGCGCAGATCCAAAGGGTATTAGCAAAAAATGATTTATTTCCCAAGGTATGGTACAGTAAGCACACACAACGCGTTTCGGGACCAGCAAGTCCCTTTTTCAAGTGTATCACACTACAATAAAACATCAAACAACATTAAAATTCATAAATATCATAAATACCAATCAAAAATATATGATGAAAAATGAAAAATAAAAAATATTAGTATTAAAAGTCATTGTGGGAATATGCAACAAGTATGACTTAATATATATATAAATAAATAAATAACTAAATAAACGAATGAATAAATAAATAAATAAGAATTAGTGCTCAATAGTTCCAAAGAATCCATTAGCATTATCAAAAATTCAAGCAAATAAGTTTAAACAGTGGATTAATGCTATAGAATAAACATCTTTTGATAGTCATAAGCTCAATAGGCAGGTTAATTGCATGAAGCAACATTGATATAAAATGATTGATTGCTTAAGGTAACAAAGGAATACTATGATGTGCCTCTGTCATGTAAATAGTGCAAAATTAGCATAAACTTACCTCCCTCCAAGAGGAGTTTTAGATCACACCAGAACTGTTCAAGTTTGAAGTGCCATGGCATTAGCATATAAATAGCGTTCTAAAATTTGCATTGCGCATGTGCTAAAACGCCAATGCGCGCGTATTCATTGAGGCCAAGGTGTAGATGGCTTCAAAAGGCATACTGGGCATGCTCAAGGGGTATATACGAGCATGCCCAGTTGCTTCATGTTACGAACTTATGAAATGAGCGGTGAAATTACTCATTCAAAAATTCCTACACCAAATGGATATTTAAGTTTAGGAATGATAGGGGACTAATATATCATGCCAATCTTTATATGGGGAGTTTTGAGGATGAATTTATCCACAAAAATAAAGATTGGTCACAGCATATTATTTATTTTAAGAGATTTATTGACGATTTACTATTCATATGGGATGGCTCTCCAAATGAGTTTGTTAATTTCACCCAATATTTAAACAACAACAACTGGGGACTAAAATTCTTTGGGAAAACAGAACCCGTTGAAATAGAATTTTTGGACCTAATTCTGGAGGTTTCCACTGAGGGCATCACTACTCGGACATTTAAAAAAAAAAAAGTAGATTGCAACAGCCTTCTCGATTTCAGTAGTGAACACTACTACAAATGGAAACACAATGTACCGTATGGGCAATTTAAGCATATTAGACGGAATTGTACCAGTGATGAAGATTACATACTCCAAAGTAATATTCTAAAAGAAAGGTTTATGGAAAAAAATTATCCCCAAGGAATAGTGAAGGCAGCCGAAATTAGAGCCAGCAAACTATCCCAGGCGCAATGCCTAGCCCCTAGGAACAAAAATAAAGTAAAATCCAATGATGCTTTTAAAAGTAACTTCATCACGAATTATAATGGTGCTCATAATAATATTCGCACCATATTACAGAAACACTGGCATATACTTAAAAATGACCATTATCTCAAAAAAAGCCTACCAACTCAACCTGGAATTACATTTAGGCGTGCTAAAACATTGAAAAATCTGATTGCCCCTAGTCCCTACGTGATAATTCCAATACTATATAACCCCGAAACACAGATTCCTCGGGAATTTCAGTAGGCAGCTATAAATGCGGACACAGGAAGTGTAAGTGTTGTCTTAATATAACACACAATACAACTTCAATCACTAGCAATACCACCAATGAAACATTTCAACTCTCACACAGATTGGACTGCTCTACCTCCTATGTAATTTACTTATTGGAGTGCCCATGTGGCCTCCAATACATAGGAAGAACTACAATGTGCCTACGTGAGAGAATCAACAAGCACCATTCAAATGTAACTAATGGCTTCCAAAAGCATAGTGTGTCCCGTCATGCCTTTCTCAAACATGAGAATGATTTTAAAGGCTTTATGATAACCCCAATTGATCATGTTAATATAAAAAATTCCAGCAGATTCAACACTTTCAAACAGAGAGAAATGTTCTGGATATTTAAAATTAAAACCTTGGCCCCTGAAGGGCTCAATGAAGCCTTGGAAGATATAATGGGATTCTAGCATTGTTAAATATTTTATAAAACGGAGCACACTTAATATGTTGAACTCTATAAGATATAATTCTTGTGGTTCCGTATACTAATATTTAGTCTATTCTATATTTTTTTTTTTCCCCTCATTTAAGCACTCTTGGGGCAACATAACAATACCCTTTTATATGGGTGTATTTATGGATTCCTTTTATATGGATGTGTATTGTATACAGTGCTAATATTACTGTCCATTAATCATGTATTTATTCTATAGCTAATGTCATATAAGGAAAACATAGTAACTCCCTATCTCTTCATATATCTGTGAGAGCCTCTCATTTTCATTATTTTTCCACCAATTAAATCAATCTATTAATCCATTTGAAACATATTTATATTAGTCCCCTATCATTCCTAAACTTAAATATCCATTTGGTGTAGGAATTTTTGAATAACGAGCAATTTCACCGCTCATTTCATAAGTTCGTAACATGAAGCAACTGGGCATGCTCGTATATACCCCTCAAGCATGCCCAGTATGCCTTTTGAAGCCATCTACACCTTGGCCTCAATGAATACACGCGCATTGGCGTTTTAGCGCATGCGCAATGCAAATTTTAGAACGCTATTTATATGCTAATGCCATGGCACTTCAAACTTGAACAGTTCTGGTGAGATCTAAAACTCCTCTTGGAGGGAGGTAAGTTTATGCTAATTTTGCACTATTTACATGACAGAGGCACATCATAGTATTCCTTTGTTACCTTAAGCAATCAATCATTATATATCAATGTTGCTTCATGCAATTAATCTGCCTATGCTTATGACTATCAAAAGATGTTTATTCTATAGCGTTAATCCACTGTTTAAACTTATTTGCTTGAATTTTTGCTAATGCTAATGGATTCTTTGGAACTATTGAACACTAATTCTTATTTATTTATTCATTCATTTATTTATTTATTTATATATTTTTTTTTATATATATTAAGTCATACTTGTTGCATATTCCCACAATGACTTTTAATACTAATATTTTTTATTTTTCATTTTTTTATCATATATTTTCGATTGGTATTTATGATATTTATGAATTTTAATGTTGTTTGATGTTTTATTGTAGTGTGATACACTTGAAAAAGGGACTTGCTGGTCCCGAAACGCATTGTGTGTGCTTACTGTACCATACCTTGGGAAATAAATCATTTTTTGCTAATACCCTTTGGATCTGTGCAGTCCGTGTATAGTGGTCCAAATACTTCCATTGTCCTCTCACCTCCTGCGGGTGTTACACAGTGACAGCAGCGATCCTATATCCACCTGTTAAATACTCTTGAAGTTGGTTGTGTTATCAAACACAACCTAAAAAGGTGAGGAGCAAATTTTCTCTACCTTGTCTTCCTTTCATTCTAAATGATAATGCACTATGCACTGCTCGGTGCTTTTTTCTTCTGTTTGTTGGAAAATAAATCTTCGTCCCAGTCTCAGGTCTTTTGCAGACTCCAACAGGTTTTCTTCCAGAATGGTCCTGTATTTGGCTCCATCCATCTTCCCATCAATTTTAACCATCTTCCTTGTCCCTGCTGAAGAAAAGCAGGCCCAAACCATGATGATGCCACCACCATGTTTGACAGTGGGGATGGTGTGTTTAGGGTGATGAGCTGTGTTGCTTTTACGCCAAGCATATCGTTTTGCATTGTGGCCAAAAAGTTAGATTTTGGTTTCATCTGACCAGAGCACCTTCTTCCACATGTTTGGTGTGTCTCCCAGGTGGCTTGTGGCAAACTTTAAACGAGACTTTTTATGGATATCTTTGAGAAATGGCTTTCTTCTTGCCACTCTTCCATAAAGGCCAGATTTGTGCAGTGTACGACTGATTGTTGTCCTATGGACAGACTCTCCCACCTCAGCTGTAGATCTCTGCAGTTCATCCAGAGTGATCATGGGCCTCTTGGCTGCATCTCTGATCAGTCTTCTCCTTGTTTGAGATGAAAGTTTAGAGGGACGGCCGGGTCTTGGTAGATTTGCAGTGGTCTGATACTCCTTCCATTTCAATATGATCGCTTGCACAGTGCTCCTTGGGATGTTTAAAGTTTGGGAAATCTTTTTATATCCAAATCCGGCTTTAAACTTCTCCACAACAGTATCACGGACCTGTCTGGTGTGTTCCTTGGTCTTCATGATGCTCTCTGCGCTTTAAACAGAACCCTGAGACTATCACAGAGCAGGTGCATTTATACGGAGACTTGATTACACACAGGTGGATTATATTTATTATCATCAGTCATTTAGGACAACATTGGATCATTCAGAGATCCTCACTGAACTTCTGGAGTGAGTTTGCTGCACTGAAAGTAAAGGGGCCGAATAATATTGCACGCCCCACTTTTCAGTTTTTTATTTTTTACAAAAGTTTAAAATAACCAATAAATTTCGTTCCACTTCACGATTGTGTTACACTTGTTGTTGATTCTTCACCAAAAAATTAAAATTTTATATCTTTATGTTTGAAGCCTGAAATGTGGCTAAAGGTTGAAAAGTTTAAGGGGGCCGAATACTTTCACAAGGCACTGTATATAAATATATATATATATATCTATCAATATATAGGCCATCAATATTAGTTAGATCTGTGGGGGTCCTGCTTCCTGTTCTGCACACTTATACATATATTTATGCATATGTATATAGACACACACACACCACACACACATGTATATCTCTGTTACCACAATATTGTTAGTGTTTTATTTGCATACTCTCTCAATATGTTTTTGGGCCTTTAAAAATGCAAAAGAATTGCATCTTACCTATAGGAGCCTATTACACATTTTGACACTGAGCCATGCTTGGTTGTCGTATACATGACAGAGCCAAAATATCTAGTAGGCTTCTATGAGTAAGACTCCCCTGTCTGTGTTTTACAATTTTTTTGGTGATCGGACAACTCCTTTTAAAGGCAAAAACAATGGGAAAAAAAGTGATCTGATGCCAACTGATGTTATTTGTTATATAGAAACATCTATTTATTAACCAAAATAATTCTCTATATTGTTGATAACATAATGGAATGCTATGTATTGATACATATGTAAATTCTTCAAGGTAAGAATCTAATCTGATAGGATGGCTTTGTGTTACATATTTTTAATGGAACCAATCTTTTTCTAGAAAAAGAAAACAAAGAATTCCGTTTTGGAGGATGTAAGTATTCTTCATACTATAGGTGATGACAGAGGTTACATTGTATTTTATGTAACCGTCTTACTGGTTTGATTCATTCTAAATGTACCACTGGTCATATGCTCAGCATTCTGCCTGAAGTTTAAGGGTATGTCTGCACAGGACGAATACAATACGTACTGTATTTTCTGCTGTTAAATTGTGGGCAGAAAATTCTGTGTTTACAGCAGCAGCAAAGTAACCAAATGTTAATATGCCCCTCTATCTGCGTTTTTATGTTGCTGAACGGGCTGTTTCAGCGCCCGTAAAATTCTTTTACATAAGAGCTCTGTAAAATATACAAAATTGGACTAAGGCCTTCTTTTAGTGCAATTTTAGTATACTATTAGATGCTTTTCTCTTCCTAGTGAAAAAAGTAGTGAATGCAGAATTGAAATGTTTTCCATTTTCATGATCTGCCTCTCTTGACTGGAAATAAAGCATTCAAAACCTGCACCAATATACATATAGTGCCACCGTTGTGTGTCTGTTTTATCTGTAGCTGGAAAAAGACAGTGGCTTCAAAGAGTTTCTAAGTGTGCACCAAAACAGGAGCAAGACAGCTACATGGGCTAATGACACACTGACTGAGACTGTGAAAAATGTGAAGAACCGATCCCAGGACAATTATCTCAACTTTGATTCTGAATCAGAGCAAGATTCTGGCACTGAGGATGAGGACGGTGAAGATAATACAGGTATGAACCACTTATGGTCCATTCATACTGGTTGCTGCAAGAGACCTGACAACATAGTTTACAATATTGGACCATGTTTATCTATGTGTTGGCTAGAAGAGGAGTAAACAACTACTTGAAACGTAGGTTTGGCCTTTGCCAACATTTACCTATAGTTTGGCAGCATAAATTTAGGCAGTCTGAAAATGCACCAGCTCATCATAGTGGCTGAGGCTGGATGATAAATCTGGTGCATCTTTGGACTGTGTAGTCTAAGTTAGCTTAGTTTGTGCCAGAATTTTATGCAGTTTTTGCAAAACTGGGGTGGGCCTTGTCTTAAAGCTCTCTAACTGTTTCTCTTTAATCTAGAAATGGCTTTGGGAACTTGCATTCCGTATACAGAGAAGTACTGACCTCTACTGATGTCAGTAAAGTGCTTTGGTTGTAATAGAAGGCTCCTATATAACTACAGCATCAGACTAAGTCTGCCTTTTCTTCATTTATCTTTTGCATTTTCTGCTCATTCCCTCCCTCCCCTTCTTCTATAGACATGTGGAATCTGAGTAATGTGACCTGTGGTCTGTGTTGAAGTATTTTTAGAGTGAAAGTCATTTTGACGGAAGGAGCAGCAGGGAAATGACCTGGGAGAGAAGCAGCATTTATCGCTAATAAGATATATTAATTGCCTGTACTGCTCACTTATGCAAAGTTTGTTGGAACAATAGTGCTTATTTAAGCCATGCCCACTTGTCTGACTAGTCAGAAAACTTGATGCAACATTTTGCACATAAAATGCACCTTTTCTAGGCCACGGTTCAAATGCAGCCACCATTGTAAATTTTACAATGTAGAGTGACTTGTGTATGGTGTAAGGATTTTGATATTCTTTTTGAAGCTCCTGGTTTACCAGTGTTGAAATTGAAAGGGTCCATGTACTGCATGGTACCATAGGTAAAATTATGCTGGTATTTTAGGATGTTACCAATTTGTTTATTTTTTCAACAGAAGTTGTATATGAATGTATAACAAAAAGATTTTGAGCAATTTATGTTTATTTGTAGCTGAAAAGATTGCCTTACAAGCAGAGATTTCAGACATGGACTACCTTAAATCAAAAGTAGTGAGAGAGCCCCCTGTCTCATCTGGAGGTGATGAAGAGAAAGATTCAGACCAAGATAAGACTGTTGCCAAGAGTAAAAATCTCAGGTTCGAGAAGAGCAAGCCAGCAAAGAAAGAGGTAGGTTAGTGATAGTTTTATAGGTGTTGCATTCCCAATTTATAGCTATTTGAATTAACAATACACACTTATGGTATCCTACATATAAAAACTATGCATACAATATAAAACAGTCTTCCCAAAAACCTATATAGTAATATATTAGCAGTGTTTGCAGAATATGAGAAGCCGGGCGTGGAGATGTAATAAATGATGATCGTGTCCAGTTGTTTACAGGCATTATTAGTGCACACATTGCTTTTAAGCCTTAAAGGGTACCTGAAATTTCATGAAAAGTTGAAATATGTACAGGGTCTTGCTGGGCAGTCTGTTCTCTGGCTGTATAAGCCTTCATACATGATGTCCAATCAGTTTTCTGCTGCTAATAATCATATGGCTGCAGCACATTTTGCATTTGTCTCTGTGGCTGTGGGTATGTACAGTCATGGCCAAAAGTTTTGAGAATGATACAAATATTAATTTTTACAAAGTCTACTGCTTCAGTTTTTCTAATGGCAATTTGCATATACTCCAGAATGTTATAAAGAGTGATCAGCTTAACAGCAATTACTTGCAAAGTCAATATTTGCCTAGAAAATGAACTTTATCCCCCAAAATACATTTCAACATCATTGCAGCCCTGCCTTAAAAGGACCACCTAACATCGTTTCAGTGATTGCTCCATTAACACAGGTGTGGGTGTTGATGAGGACAGGGCTGGAGATCAATCTGTCATGATTAAGTAAGAATGACACCACTGGACACTTTAAAAGGAGGCTGGTGCTTGCCATCATTGTTTCTCTTCTGTTAACCATGGTTATCTCTAAATAAACACGTGCAGTCATCATTGCACTGCACAAAAATGGCCTAACTGGGAAGAGTATTGCAGCTAGAAAGATTGCACCTCAGTCAACAATCTATCGCATCATCAAGAACTTCAAGGAGAGAGGTTCCATTGGTGCCAAAAAGGCTCCAGGGCGCCCAAGAAAGACCAGCAAGCGGCAGGACCATCTCTTAAAAGTGTTTCAGCTGCGGGATCGGGCTACCAGCAGTGCAGAGCTTGCTGAGGAATGGCAGCAGGCAGGTGTGAGTGCATCTGCACGCACTGTGAGGCGGAGACTCTTGGAGCAAGGCCTGGTCTCAAGGAGGGCAGCAAAGAAGCCACTTCTCTCCAGAAAAAACATCAGGGACAGACTGATATTCTGCAAAAGGTACAGGGAGTGGACTGCTGAGGCCTGGGGTAAAGTCATTTTCTCTGATGAATCCCCTTTTCGATTGTTTGGAACATCTGGAAAACAGCTTATTCGGAGAAGAAGAGGTGAGCGCTACCACCAGTCTTGTCTCATGCCAACTGTAAAGCATCCTGAAACCATTCATGTGTGGGGTTGCTTCTCAGCCAAGGGAATCGGCTCTCTCACAGTCTTGCCTAAAAACACAGCCATGAATAAAGAATGGTACCAGAATGTCCTCCAAGAGCAACTTCTCCCAACCGTCCAAGAGCAGTTTGGCGCTCAACAATGCCTTTTCCAGCATGATGGAGCACCTTGCCATAAAGCAAAGGTGATAACTAAATGGCTCAGGGAACAAAACATAGAGATTTTGGGTCCATGGCCTGGAAACTCCCCAGATCTTAATCCCATTGAGAACTTGTGGTCAATCATCAAGAGACGGGTGGACAAACAAAAACCAACAAATTCAGACAAAATTAAAGCATTGATTCTGCAAGAATGGACTGCTATCAGTCAGGATTTGGTCCAGAAGTTGATTGAGAGCATGCCAGGGAGAATTGCAGAGGTCCTGAAGAAGAAGGGTCAACACTGCAAATATTGACTTGCTGCCTTAACTCATTCTAACTGTCAATATAAGCTTCTGTTACTCATAATATGAATGCAATTATATTTCTGTATGTGATAAAAACATCTGACAAACACACATAAAAACCAGAGGGCAGCAGATCATGTGAAAATATAATATTTGTGTCATTCTCAAAACTTTTGGCCATGACTGTACAATAAGGAACATGACCACTCCCCTATCCCTTACTTATACTACTGGTTTCTTTATATGTATTTCTGCCAGGAGTACCTGTACAATAGCAAACAAATAGCTGAGAAAAGCCCAAGCAACCATAATGTAGACTATTCAGGAACACTAGATTGCAAATACATGCAGGCAAGAAGTTAAAACAAAGGGAAAAGCAATGTATGACCACAGTCAGGAAAGCTGCTTGCTGTCTGTAAATAATTTCCCATCTGTAACCACACAAGCAGGCAGAAGTAGACACACGTACATAGACTTTTTTTTCTTGCATTATAAGCTGTGAGATTTGCAAAATATTTCAGTTCCTTGCACAAAGCAACAGTTTGCAGACGTGTGGGGTCTGTGAAGAGAATCAGAATCAGCCCCTCCTCTCTCCAGTCACTGTGTGGAAACAGAACACAGCCTCCTCCTTCCACTCACTTTTCTAATGCATCTGTGGGGGCACCTGGTTAGTAACAGGGAGTGAACTGCAAATTATCTGGAAGGGGAGACACCTAGTGGCAGGAACTTTTAGAGAGTTTTTTCAGGCAGAAAGCAGACACATTTTTAATTAAAGTACATTACATATTTCTCGTCTACTTCACTGGGGGACACAGCACCATGGGTATAGACCTGGTCACTAGGAGACAAGACACTAGGAAAAAGCAAAAGCTGTTGGCTCCGCCTCCAGGCTATACCCTGCCACAGCCACTGTGCATGAATCAGTTTGAAACCTAGTGTCATAGGAGACAGACACGACCTGACTCAGGTCTTCTGTCTTGCATCGTTTTTATTTTTACCTTTCTTTCAGGTGCAGGGGGTAGTCAGCGTGTACGCCACACTAGTAATACCCTCCTGCGGGCGCAGCGCTCTGCAAAAGAGCAGCCTCGCCGGTCACCCAGTCCCCACTCACCATTCGCCGCACCCCGAAAGCGGCCGGAGTACCGGTGACCCCACTCCCACGTGCGAGGTCCTACCGAGGGGGTGACCCTGCGGTGCCTGAAGTCGCCAGACTGGTGAGTATGAGAAGAATAGAAGGCTGGTGAGTATGAAAGTTACCTCAGCCCCTCTCCATCTCCCCTTCAGGCCCTCTCCACCTCCCCTCAGCCCCTTAGTGCCATCTCCCAGGGGGCCAATAGCATGGGTCCTGTTTAGGGGGGGCATCACAGGGTTCCCCTGAACTGGGCCTTAAATCTTAGTAAATAAGCCCCTTTTTTCTGGGGGCGTTTTTGGGCTTTCTGGTCGCTCCTACCGAGCGGCCCCCGTCGGGGGGGCACCCGGTTCCCCCCCCGCTCGTGTGGGGACCCCCTTTCCTGGCCCCCCGATACCTTTTCCCAGGCCTCCGCGGAACCTCCGCAGTTCGCGGTCGCGCCGCGCCGCCGACGGTGCCTCGCGGTCGGCCGCGTTGTACGCGAGTCCGAGGCCTGGCCGGGAACTAGGCCGCAACGGGTCCGTCCCTTTCCCGGGCTTTTCTGGTACCCAGACTCCGCCTAGGGCCTTCCATTGGCCAGGGGGCTGTCCTGGCAAGCCATCCAGCCTGCCCAGTAGCTACTGAGCCTGTTTTTACCAGGGGAAGAGCTTTGCTCTCCTCATATTCTCAATTTATTTATTTATTTGCTTATTTATTTATTTTTTGGCTTGCTGGGACAGCAGGGATTCGTCCCAGTTCCCTGGGAGACATTGCACCTGCGGAACCCTTGCTGCAGCAGTTTGTGAGCGGCCATCTTTTGCAGTCTGGTAGGCTAACCCCCTGGGTTTCCCTAATTTTCTTGGGCTCCCCCCTCCGGCCCCTCTGGTTGCGTCACGTTTTTATACGTGCACCCGCTGTATCAAAAACAGTTGCCATGTGGACAGCCCGAGCCCATGTGCTCTCTCTGCCTTCCGCCTCAGCCAGTCAGTAACCTCCTGGCCCCTCTCCGGTTTTTCCATCCCCCGGATTGGGCGGCCTCCCTAACCTTGGCCATGGTGTCCTTACCAGACTTAACTAGTCAGTGCTGGAAACTTGGAAGGGCTGCTTTCCCAGATCGCCGCTCAGTCGGCTGCTTCTAGGGATCTCCCTGGACACCCTCATAGTTCCCGTCGCAGCTTCAGGAGCCTCAAAAGGACCAGGAAGTCTTCCTACGGTTCACGGTCTTCCTCTGGGTACTCCCCAGATAGGAACTCAGCTCATGGCTCCACTCCGACAGGCGGATACCTTCCTCCCTCTGCTCGGTCTATTTAACTGGGGACGCCTCTGACTCCGACTTGGAGCTTCAGCTAGGCTCATCTATATCTGCTGCTACGCGGGAGTCATCTATGCGATAGAGACCCTACAGATCTCTGAGGACCCGGACTCAACCCCTCAAGTGGACATCTCTTTCTGCCACTGGATGTTTGATATCATCTTGAGGGCACAGTGACTTCTCCCTGGACCATCCTCTGTCTTCGACTAGGAAATCGGACATCCCTTCCCTTGACCTGTGTGTCTCTAAGAGGAAGGTGAGCTCGGGCAGTTCTGCCAGGCTATGCTGTGACACATGTCTCTAGCTCTCCCTGGCTGGCAATGATGAACATCCAAGGCAAGGGAAGAAGGTTGCTCCAGTGGTGCAATCGGTTAGCGCACGGTACTTAGATATCAGTAACTAGTGAGCGCAAGCTGGCCTGTCTTGACATTTTGTCAGCGAGCCGCCCCATGTGTCGCTTCCTATCACTAAGAGCCTCCCACGGTGGATCCCATGATAGCTAGGCTCTCCAAGGCTTCTAGTCTGCCTTCAGCAGATTTTGCCTACCTCAGTGATCCCTCGGAGTGAGATCGGATCGCATCTGTTGTATTGTTTGCAATGCAGAACTGATACATTGCATTGCCCTAAATGCTGGCTATTGCATTGCTGCAAGAAGGTGGCTTCCCTCACCAGGGTGGCCTTCGTAGTGGCTGGTTTCTCCCTGCGGCTCTCCTTCGCTGCCTCTTGGGTCATCAAGGCCTTCTTTTCCTGGGCCAAACAGCTTCAGTCAAACCTCCCTGATGCAGTTTCCCTCCAGCCGCTCGTCTCTGAGATCCTGAACGCTTCCCAATAACTGGAGATGCCTCCCAAATCTGCTAAGGCGGCCGCCAATGCAGTGATTATCTGCCATACCGTTGGGATCCGTTGTGGAATACTGGGTCCGCCTCCAAGAAGGCGAACGCAGCCCTTCTCCCTTTCCAGGTTGTCCTGGGCCAAATTTTTTGTTAAGGGCGTCGAGAAGCTTATCCCTGAGGCCACGGGGGAATAGATTCTTCCTCCCTCAGAGGCGTCCTATGTGTCAGCCGTTCTCCTGCTCCAGAAAGCTTCTTTCAAGTCCAGGCCTCCCTGGCGGTTCTGCACTAGGTCGTCCAGGTCTTCCTCTTCCTAGCCTCCTCGGCATGAAGTTTTTTCCCCTCTCTGGGCATCTCAAATGGCGGGACGTCTGGAGCCTGGGCCTGAGAGGCGGTGTCGTCCGGCTACTCCAGTTTTCGCTGGAGTCTCTTTGCCTTCGCTATGTCGGACAATCCAGGCTGTCTCCAATCTCCAGCGGCAGGGAGTCAGCGTCCCTGTTCCCGTTGCAGAGTGTATCTGGGGTTACTATTCTTACCTGTTCTCCATTCGCCTAGAAGGACGGCTTCCTCTGTCCCATCATGGACCTGAAAGGGCTCCACAGGTTCTTCCATGCCTGCAGGCTCCGTTGTAGTCTATGCAGTCTGTGGTGGCATCCCTGGAGATGGGCGAATTCTTCGTCCATCTACATCATCTCGCTGTGCCGTCAGCGGTTTCTTCGTTTTTGCTGTGGATCCTTGACCTTTCCAGTTGTCTCTCTCCCCTTCAGGCTGGCCTCTGCCACCGGGGGTTTTTTCCCTCAGTGATGGCGTTTCTCATGGCCATCCTCTGCGCCAGAGGTGCTGCCGTGTTTTCAGACTTTGACGACCTCCTGGTGAAGCCCCTCCAGGTCAGACAATCTGACCAGCTTGTGGTTCACCTTGGATGTTCTTCGCCGGTTCTGCTGGCTCATCTATGAGGATGTCTCGTGTCCTCTAAGCACATGGAATCCGGGACATGATCCTCTGCTCGCTCCAGGGTGTGATTCTCCCTCCGGAGGCCAAGATCCTGAGTGTCCCAACTTTGGAGGTACTCTCCTTGCTGTCTTTGAATCGACATGTGGGTCCTGCGCACGATCGCCTCAACCATCTAGGCTGTACCTTTCATTCACTCTGTCGTTCTCTCCTCTTGAAGATTACGGCCTGCTGGGACAAATCTCCGGACAGCCTCATCTGCTTGGTTCTCTTTCCACCTTGGTTCACTGAGAGATTCTTTAGTGTATATTCCTCCCCAGGAATTTCTCAAGGGAAGTCCTTCTTCCCCTCTGTTGGTAAGTGATTCCCACTGCCGCCAATTTCCCCGGCTGGGGAGTGGTCCTCGATGCTTTGATTGTTCAGGGCCTGTGGTCCAGGGCCGATTCCTCCCTCTGGTTCAACCTGCTGGATCCCAGGGCTATCTTATTTGCCCTTACTCCTTGGACCTCTCTTCTCCAAGGACATCTGTCACAGTCCAGACTGACCTCTCCTCCATGGTCGCCTACTTGAACCCTCAGCGTGGCACCAGGAGCCGTGCGGCCTTACTAGAAGCCTCACAATTTCTTCCTTGGGTGGAGCGCCTTGTTCCAGCTCTTTCGGTGGTCAACCTTTTTCTGGGTGGCAGACTACTTGAGTCGAGAAAATATTGCTCCGGGCGAGGGTCGCTTTATCTGCAGATCTTCCATCCACTGTGCTCCCGCTGTGGTGTGACAAACGTCGACATTTTTAGCCTCTGCCGGAACCACAAGGTCCCCGGCTAAATTGCCAGGTCTCTGGATCCTCGAGCCATCACCGCTGGCGCTCTTGTAAGTTCGGTTTTTCACTTCCTCTTCTCCCTTGGGTCCTCCAGAATCTCAAGACCAAGGGGTTTCAAGCTATCCTGGTGGCACCAGATTGGCCCTGCCGGGTCTGGTATGTGGATCTCATTTTCCTGTTGGATGCTCCTGGCCTCTTCCTCTGCTGGTCGACCTTCTGTCTCAAGGACTGCTGTTCCTCCCCACCTTGACTCAGCTGCGTTCACGGCGTGGCTGTTCAATCCGAGGTTTGAGGCATTGTGGTTTTTTCGGAGTTTGTTATTCTAACATACTCAAGGCCCGGAAATTCCAGATAGCTTAGATCTGCCATCAAACGTGGAAGGCTTACGTCCACCGTTGGAAGAGTAACGAGTCTCATCGGATCTTCTCCAGTCTGGTCTGGATCAAGGTCTTAGTCTTCTTTCTTTTTAAAAGACTTTCCTACAGGAGTGCCACTCTGTGCTCCTTTGGAACCCTTGGATCCGTGGGATCTTAACCTCATCTTTAAGGTGCTTCAGGTTCTCCCCTTTGAGCCTATGATATCCCTGTCCTGGTAGAATGAGTTTCTGGTGGCCATTACCTCCATCCGCAGGGGTCCCTAATTGGCTGCCCCTTTTTTTCGGCAGACTCCCTTTCTGGTCCTCCACAAGGATAAGGTTTTCCTCTGTCTGCCACAGTCTTTTTTTCTTAGGGTGTTTTTCCTGCTTCCACTTCGAGAACTTGGTCTTGCCCTCTTTCTGCTCGGTCCCCAGGCGTCCGTGTGAGTGCTTGCTCTTCCCTGCCCGGTTGTTGCCCGGGCAATTTGCCTGTATACTGTTCCTCACGGATCCTTTCTCTTGTTCGCACGCTTTGCTCATTCTCCCTGAGTGCCCTTGCCAGGGCCTGCCTGCTTCCAGAGCTCTCATCTTCCGATGGCTTTGGTCTGAGATTAGGGAGACCTATCGATTTAAGAGTACGGCTCTGCCTCCCGTGTGACGGCTCTCTCCTCTAGAGCTGTTGGAGTTCCCGGGGCCTCCGGCATCAGGCTTATGCTTCCCAGGTCTGTAAGTATCCCACTGGGCCTCCATCCTTTTTCTCTAAGTTTCTCCAGATTCATTCTGTGGCCTCTGCTGATGCCAATTTGGGTTGTAAGTTTCTGGAAGCGGTTGAGTATTACAGGTTTGCATGGCCGTGTTATTCCCACCCTCTGGGACTGCTTTAGGACATCCCATGGTGCTGTGTCCCCCAGTGAAGTAGACGAGAAAGTGGGATTTTTGTGTACTCACCGTAAAATCCTTTTCTCGTTGTATTCACTGGGGGACACAGATCCCTCCCTTGTTTTTTTCAGTGTTCCTGCCCGAACTGTGTTGGTTCCTTTTTGGGTTCAGGCATTGTTGGTGGTTGTTGGTTCCATGTCCCTTTGTGTCTCTCTCTCCTACTGCTACAGTACAAACTGATTCATGCACAGTGGCTGTGGCAGGGTATAGCCTGGAGGCGGAGCCAACAGCTTTTGCTTTTTCCTAGTGTCTTGTCTCCTAGTGACCAGGTCTATACCCATGGTGCTGTGTCCCCCAGTGAATACAACGAGAAAAGGATTTTACGGTGAGTACACAAAAATCCCACTTTGTCCAGAATCACATGCTCTATGAAATGAGACTAAGTTGTCTCAAAAGTTAGTGACCATTTAAAGGGATTGTCAGGTCAGTAATTTATTTTAAAGTGTACCTCAAAAACAACTTTTCATAAATGAATAGTTCATATGAATATAAGAAACTTTGTATTATATCTTATTAGGAAATCTGTTTCTTTCTTCACTTAAGCTGCTGATCTCCTCCTTCAGTCAGGCTGTGTGTTTACATAAGTGTCTGTTTTTCGTATTCACCTCACACACAGACTTCTATGAGGAGGGGAGGTGAATAGGCAATGTAAATGATTGTTGCCTTATTTCTTTGTAGTGGTTGACTCTTTGAACCTTGAAACATCAGAGTGATAAAAGAGCTACCTAACTCACAGCATAGCAGAGTATGGCAACTGCAGTTGTTTGTCTTTTCCAGTAGCCTCCTCCCCCTCCATAGACTAATATGTATAAAGTAATTCATATTGATAAATGGCAAAGGGATAAGATATATTACAAAGTTTCTTCTATTCACCTGTACTATTCATTTATGAAAAGTTGTTTTGTAATTGGAGGTATGCTTTAAGTAAAATATTTAGAATGGCTTCAAGGGGTTTGCTGGCCCCAAATCGAATTTTCATACTGATAACCTATTCACACTTCATTATACGTGAACTTGCCCACCCATACAGATGGCAATAGAGAAATTGGGGATAGAATACAGAAGAGACAGAAAGTAGATTTCACCAAAAGTAGTGAAAATTAAAATATAGTTTAACATTTTACTAATGCCACAATTGCTGCCAGAAAACCAAAAGTTGTTTCAAAGTTTAGGCACATTTTAACTGGCTGTCTCCAAGAGTCAACACTGTCTTGTTCCCCCATGATCTCTACTGGTCCTTCTAAACTCAGGAAATGTGACCCTGCAGCCAAGAATTGGCAGGGTGATTACATTTCTGGGTCTGTAGGGACCAGGATGTAGAGACCAGTGGGGGACTGCAGAAGTTTTGGAACGGGAACAGCAGGAGTGAGAAATCCCATGTATCACAGGAGTTAAAGGACTGCTACTCCTATAGAAAAAAACAAACAAACAAAAAATAAACTAGCTAAAACACAGGGGTAGATTGATTAGTATAAGATATGGCAGAATTCTCACCTAGATTCTCCCTTTAAAAATGTATGGAATTAAATTCTAGCTTTTTTTTTTCTCCAGAAACAACCTGTTCAGAATGAACCCACAACACCATATACAGTCAAACTGAGGGGAGCACCATTCAATGTAACAGAAGTACGTTTTGTGCATCACTTGTTAAACCTTTCCTCCAGAGAGAGTTGATAATGTACAATGCAAGTAAATGCTATGTACAGATGTTTATACAATTGGACAGAATATGGTTTGTCTGTCTTGTTTGTTGTGCCTTTTTATAATGGCGTTCAGCACAATGCAAGGGAATAGGGTTTTACAAAACCCAGTGATTACATGTGAAAAAAAATACCATTGGGTTTTAGGATCTGTTTAAGATATGGAATACTGTATCTTTCTCTATATGTTGGAATTGTTCCAGATTGTTCCTGCTAAGGGTTTTACACTTTTTATTTAGAGGGTGAAATCGGTGGCAAAATTTGCATCTTACCTTGTCCACAATAAAAAAAAAAAAAAATAATAATAATAAATAAATAAATTGCCATATCTAAACATGGTGTAAAGCTGTAAAGCAGCATATATAAATTCATATCTAATATAAGAGAATTTTCAGGAACAACCTACCAATACAGAATATACTTTTGTGTTTTCAGCAAAATGTCCGTGAGTTTCTTCTACCATTAAAACCAGCTTCTATTCGAATAGTGCGAAATGCTTATGGAAACAAGACCGGTAAGTTCTCTTGTTCTAGTAAAATTGTAAGACATTGCTGAAATCTTAAAAGACCACTACACCTACAAATGAATGATACAATTTAACAGGCAATAATCTTGCCCCCCGTGTTTTTCAGTAAGCAGCAATTTCTGCAAGTTTCTAAAAATAAATCTTGCAGAAGATCAAAGAAGTAATTTCTTGTAGATTTTTTTTTCTATTTCCTGTTTGGTAAATGACCAAAAGAGAGCAGGCCTTATCCAAGGAGGACACAATATATAGCAGTTGTCTGAGTAATATTACATACAGGTGCATCTCAATAAATTTGAATATTTTTGAAGCGTTCATTCATTTCAGTGATTCAGTAATACAATTCATAATCAGCGTCTTCCATGATTGTTTGTCCTACTGAACCAGACTGCGGGACCATTTAAAGGCTTAGGAAACCTTGGCAGGTGACACACTGAATTTACAATACTGAACTTTTTCACAATATTCTAATTTTCTTAGATTTGGGTTTTCATTAGCTGTAATCCATAATCAACATTTACAGAAATAAAACACTTGAAATAGAACACTCTGTGTGTAAAGAATCTAGAAAATATAGGAGGTCACTTTTTTAATTTAATTATTGAAAGAAATAAATGTTTCAAAGATATTCTAATTTATTGAGATGCACCTGTATTTCCATGAATTCTTCTTTGTAGTTTTTACAAGCTTTGCAATGTACTTCCTGTTACAACAGTGAGCCAGTTCTTCAATTGGGGGGCATGTCACATGATTTGTGATGTTACCTCTTGCTCTATCACCAGTGACGTCCCATATACAAATTACATGGACTAGGAGCTGATTGCCCTTTGCCAGTATACAGGACTTACTGACATGTATTGTTGCAGCAGGCACCCTGCACATGCGTTCCCCAATGTTATCTTCTATGTAATTGTATACATGAATCGGGCCTTGGAGACTGGCTGATAAGAGAAATCATACAACACAAAACATTCCCCTAAGCAAATGCACCCCAATACTAGAGCAACCAAAATGTTTTATTTTTTCACATAAATGGCATCATCCTGTGTGCTTGGGTATGGGATCATGATTTGACTATGGAATTTTGTAAACCTTCAAAAGCTCACTAGCTTAATTTTTTTTTTTTTTTTTTTTGTAATTTTTCTAACCAATATGTGAACCCACCAGCAAAATTTATTGTCTTTTCTTGTCTTTCAGGTTATATTTTTGTGGACCTGAACAGTGAAAATGATGTCCATAAAGCTCTTAAAAGGAATAAGGACTATATGGGTGAGTTGGCACAGTAGCATTTGTGAATTTTGGCAAGTAGACTGTCAGTGGATATTTCTTTTTTACTTGAAAATCTAGCCTCAGATTTCCAATCACATGTTTCTTGCACATCCTGTTTGCTGGTCTGTTTTGCTGTGCTCTCTGTGTGGAATTATTTTATATGCACATGTTTTGTGTAGCAGTAAAAAATTTTATGTTCTTGTTAAATTTTGTCTCCTGTGCCATCTGAAAGGTCGCACTTTTAGTGTTAACTTGTGAGAAAGGGGAAGCAGTTAGCCATTTGGAGGTTGCAGATTCACCTTTGCTTTTAAAGGGAGCATCGGCACCCAACCTATTGCCCACCCCCACCTGCTTAGGGTCATCTGACACTAATGGTGTTTTCTTCTTGTGAATTGGTGTCTATGCTGCCGTGTTGGCGCTTTTTTTGTCAATATGCAAATGAGCTCTTCGGAGCGTCAAGGGTGCTGTTATTGCTCCAAAGAGGTAAACCGCAACGCCCTAATTGCTCGAAAAAAGCTCATTTGCATATTGACAAAACAGCATTATCTTTGCATTGGAAGCACGGCTTTACAAGGGGAAAACACTGTTTGATTCAGGTGACCCTAACCTATCTGTCACCGTTGTTTAAGTTAAAATCAATTGAAAGGTTAAATATAATTCAATGGGAAGATTTAATTGATGTGTACAAGGGTTGCGGTACACACATTGATAATGTGTATGATTTGGTGATTTTTTTTTTCTGCTTACGCAAATATTCACCCCTAGTCTTGAAAACAATTGTACAGTAAATATGGCGCTTTCTTGGTATTGCAGTGAAATTGTAAACCTAGTCAGAGGCAGAGCATCAAAGACTAGATGGGTGGTTGAACTGCCAGACCATCAAGTAATTGCATTTGTAGATGGGGCAGAATCCCACTTTATGGCCTAAAGAAAAGACACTTTTGCGACTTTTTAACGCCACTCGCAACTAAAATAGTGACAGGTGGCATTTTTACAGCAGCTTTTCCACTTTTACATAAGTGGGGGTGCAGGGCCATCGCCTGCACTACATTCACTATCATTCAGTGCTTCTTTACACAACAGGGTTCTCCAGCCGTATCCTAGCTGTTGAATTAATGACTTGCACACAGCCCCATAGATATTAATGGATCTATTCACATGACCATTTTATTTAACAGTCCGTGTGACTGATGCACTAAATAATAGAACATGCCATTTTTACGGATCCTTCAATAGGCTCAAGTCTGTGACGGAGCTGTGAAAACTGGTTATCCTTGGGTGTACACTCAGTCACGAAAAAGTACTTTTTCATGACTGAGTACACGGCACGTTCATCTGTGTAAACACTTAATACACTGTGGCGTTATTGATGACAGAAATGTACGTCAGCTGTGACTTCTGCCATGGCACGTGGCCCAGCAGAGGATGCACCTGAATCATGACTAGGTCTGCACCTTGTCTTGAATCAGGTGAATCTTCCACCATCACAGGAATCATACAAATCTGCCCCACAGTATTGGTGATTTTTACAACTGGAATTTGTAGAATACCTGAATGTCTGCAATCCTATTTTTAACCATCTAAAGTAGTTGGGTATAAGTAGTTACGCATCCAGTATTTTGTTGCATCATATGCATTATCAAAATGCTTAGAATCACTTTTTTTAACATCACATTGGGCCTGAGGTGATCAGTTTTCCATACATTAAAGGGGTTATTCCCTAAAAAGCATCTTTCATCTATCTGCCAGTACAGGTGATAAATAATTTGTCAGTGGGACCTCTATTCAAGTGAATGAGGAGGGATATCATTTTTAAGATAAGCGTCCATAAATTTAATTAATCTAGTTGTATTAGCTCTTATTATTCACACATTGATCTCGACAAATGCCTCTTTGTCTAATAACGTGCCTCCTTTATGTAGTGGAATTGAACACTTAGGCTATGATCTCTGGGGAAAAATAGCTCTCTGAGGGTCCCAGCAGGTCGACACACTGTGAGCTGGTTATTTTTTAAGGAAACCCTTCTAACAACAAGGAATTGTCTAAAGCCCAACCGTATTGTAATGTCAAATGTTTGAGATCTTCTAAGAAAGTTTAATGTAAAACAAGACAACCAGAGTAAACACAAATACAGCGATCCGCTAAATATAAAGGAAAATAGTTAACAAAAACTCACATCGATTTCAGGTGGAAGATACATTGAGGTTTTCCAAGTTGAGCAAGCAAAAGAAGCACGTCCTTCTGGGAATTCTCAGAACAGACCATGGGAACAGCGTCAGAAAGATTCTGAGCTGCAAGAAGATTTGTCAGACTCCGGAAGACTTTTTGTCAGAAACCTACCATACTCCTGCACTGAGGCAGACTTGGAGGCATTATTCTCCAAATATGGTATGATTTGCAGAAACTAGTGATACTATTGTCTGTTTATCATCATTAAAGGGATATTCCCATCTCAAGGATCATATTCAGACTTGTAGTGAAGTGTTTTACCCGCTGAGCTGAAAACCAGAAAGTGGAGGGTAAAGCAAACAGGAGGGAAATCTTGAGATGGGGAAACCCCTTTAAGGGCCATTTGCATAGATCTGTTATTTATGAATGTGATAAGCTGTCCACTTTACTGATAAATATTCATTGTAAAATGTCTGTTTTTGAGTAATTTTTCAACATTTTGGCTTACAAGCAAAGATTGAACAGTACATGTGGTGCTTTCTCAATATTGTAGTGAATTTGTAATCGTAGTCAGAGCATCAAAGACTAGAAACTGTGCCACTTTTTGGCGTAAAAAAGGCATGGACAGGTGGTTTGTGACTTTTTTATACCTCTTTCAACTAAACTAGTCAGAGGTGGCGATTTTATGCTGGCTTTGCCATTTTTCTCAAAGGAAAATCACACAATTGACAAATGTTTAGCTCAAATGCACATGAAAAGTTACTTTTTTATTTTTTGCTTCCTCTTCTTTCAACACTATTGTAGTATTGTTGTATTTATTTACTACATTGAAATTTTATCTTTGTCTTCCACGCACTTTCTTGGTCTCTAGGAAGTGCAGAGAAAACTCTGCTGCATTTCTCATTCTCTGGATTATGGAGTCCCAGGTCAGAAACCCACTCACCAATCACATTGCATGATGACTTACCCTAGCCATATGCCATTAGTTTCGTAGACAGAAAACCTTGAATTTTAATGCTGTAATATCTTATTTGATAACAAATATTATTTCTTTTCTTTTTCCAGGGCCTCTCTCAGAAATTCATTTTCCAATTGACAAACTAACAAAGAAGCCTAAGGGATTTGCCTTTGTTACGTTCCTCATTACAGAGCATGCTGTGAAGGCTTATGCAGAGGTTGATGGACACATTTTTCAGGTAGGTAGATATAGCGTGTTTTGTAGTATCATAAGTTCCTTATGATGCCGTATAGAGATATCAGAATATCGGTGAAGGTCCATAAGCTCCTAGCAGTAAGAAAAGACCATTTTATGTTGACAGTGTTGGTAAGAATGAAAGCAGTTTTATAGTTGCCTTTAGGGTCTGCAAAAAGTGGAAAAGGTGCTTAACAAAAATATGTTCTATAGATCATAAATATCTGCATATTTTTAACAATTCATCCTGTCTAGACAATCTTCTGTGAGGTAAAGGGGCATATTTATTGTGCCTTGTATGCAAGTTTTTTGGCATACAGAGCATAAAAAGTTGAGGTTGCACCTCATATGAAGGCTAATGAAGTGATGAAGGCTGGCGTTGATAATGCCAGTCTTTTTAAATCTCCTCCAAAAAGTCTAGACTTCAGACTGATACATTTAGCAAACATTTTAGCAAACCAAAATTTCAGCAAACCTATTGAAATTGGTGAGGGACTGAAACATAAATGATATTAGGCCGTTTCTTAGTATATCCAAAAATGTTTTAGGGTGTGTTTCACAGGGTATGTTTCAAAGGACTGAAATACTGTGGAATTTTTTTCCAGAAAATCTGCAGCATTTTACAGTATTGGCAAAGGTCTCATTCCCATCTACCAGAAAAAAACAGAATCTGTGAGAAAATTTACTGGCGATGTGGATTTTAAATGTCAATTATATGCTGTGGATTTTAGCCTTTGCTAATTTAGAACATTTGCAGCTTTTTAGTCCTGTTGGATTATACCCTTTTTAGATTCCACTTCAGGGACCTGGAACTATCTGGAGACAGAGGCTAGGTCCCTTGTCCTGTTGTCACGGTGAATGGAGAAGTGGGTGCTTGCATGCTTGAGCCTCTCCATTTATTCCTTATATTTCATGCAAGATGGGTTATCCCCTTCCACCCTTCTGTCATTTTTATTGTAAGTATACAATTGACTTGTACAAAAATATTGGCTAATGGGAACTTGAATCCATGACTATACATAACTATATATAGAGAGAGTCAATTCCATAGCAAAATACACTGAGTAATATATGTTAAGAGATGCAAAGAGACAGCTCAGTAGGGGACAAAACAGATCTTTATGTGGACGAACCTGAACATGGAATTGACAGACGAAGACAAACAATACGGGTTATAATCATCAAGAAGAAAGTGGGGAGGCACTCTGAGATGCCCAGAACATATAGAAGGGAATTAATGTCCCTGAGGGATGTTCAGGATAGTTTTTTAGAGAGGCCGTCAAATTTTCTAAAGAGCAGGTCTCCTTCAGCCAAGGCTCCAGTTCCATGTTAGGGGGGAAGTTGGCTTTTAGGATCTAGGTATAAGAGTCTTAGCTATCATTCAGACATTCAGAAACAACCCGGAGGACTGCTTGCCTAGTATTTTGGAGTGGCTTATGTAAATGTATGCAAATATCCATAGTAATGTCCTGGTAGAACAGGTCTCTGACCAAACCACAAACTTAGGAATGATAAGGGGCTATGATGGGGCAGTTCCAGAAGATATACGGAAAGCATTGCTTTTAAGGAAAGCATTGGATTTAGAACTTAAAAGCAAAAAATTTCTCTGACCATAAAATAGATGTTTTAATTAGTCAACACAGTTTTTGGGACCTTACAGGGCACATTTATAAATTATTTGACTTTTTTCCAGGGCCGAATGTTACATGTTCTCCCATCCACTGTGAAAAAGGATGATGAAGGTGAGGCGGGAGCAGAAAATTCTGGTTATAAGAAACAAAAAGCTTTGAAGGACAAAGCCAACAGCTCCAGGTACTCTCCATAATCCATGAGTCTTAAGGCCATACTAGATTTTATAGGCAATTACCAGGAAAAACGCTTGTACAAGTGCTCTTTCCTGATAACCTGTTTAATAGTGCTGCAGATGACCCAACAAATAAGTGCTCGCTTGCTTTTAACAGTACAAGAAAATCTTTGCTGGCAGTACATTCCCCTGTTTAATTCCCCTGTTTATGTACTTGCAAACAATGAAAGTACATCCCATGGTAATGATCGCTTTACTGATCATTCCTCCCACTTATGCTCTGCATCAGCCTGTGTAATAGGGGAGTGCAGAACTATCACTGATCAGCATGTTTTGTAGCTGATCAGCACTTGTTAAATTTTTTTTTTTTTTTTTTAGTTAAATACCACCCTTAGAAGTGATTGGGTTGGCAGCAGCTTATTAGGTTTTCCTTTCAGCAGAAATATAATATTGACTGCTGCCCTGTAATATATTGTCACATGTGACTACTCACTGTTTCACCATTAAAATCATTAAGAAAGGCAAAAGATTTTGTAGAAATGCATATGCAAACCACAGGTCATCTCTAGCCACACCCAATGGAGGGAAGCTACCATTATAGCATAACTAAACTTTCAAATAACTTTTTCTTCCTTCTCACTCCCTGTGTTTGCTGCTCACAGGTGGAAAGGGGGGAGTGAGCATGAGGGAAACATCACAGCAGAATGTGACCTCAGATGTGGGAGGGATTTATTACCTGTGATTTCATTGCAGGGGAGAGTGGAGAAGGGAAAGTTAGAGCAGGGGGAGGAATCATGGGAAATGTAGTTTGTTCACAGATTCACTGCATGTAAATAACAGTGATCCAAGAAAGTCTCAAGTAAAATAAAGCCAAGAAAAAGCTGCACAAGTAAGCAGTGAGTATTTAGCACTGCTTTGGATGTATTTGCAGATAATTTTTGGAAGCTGGATGACCCCTTTAAGAAGTTACAATTGTAGGTCTTAGTTTGGCCTTGTTCTCTTGAAATAAATTAGAAAAGGGAAAAAAAACATTTGCAGCATTCTCTTAAAAAAAAAAAAAATGCACAAAAGTGAAATGCAAAAACATGTAATCTCTGAATGGGAAGTTAATTTGTTAACATTTGCAAATATTACACATTAGGGATAACTACACTACATATGCAGCAGAAACTGGGGGACTGTAAAGCAGGATACTTGCTCTTCATTGTGCATGTCCAGAAAGCAGAAGCCAATAGAGCATAACAGTTTGGGGATTATAGACCATGCTTATTCATATGAAGGATGGGGAGAGTGTTCTCCTTATGAATGCACTGGACTCATAACTATGAGCCCGCTGTATTCTTTCATTGCTCCTAGTAGTAAATTGGCAGTTTTTTTCAGCATTTTGGCCACTAGTAGGATGGTCCTTTAGCTGTAATAAAGTGGGGGGAAAAAAGCTGCTAACACACCCACAACACAACACCTAAAAATTACTGTAACAGAGAGGGAAAAATATTTAAAACATTTGTTAGTAGCACTTTGTGCTATTCATAAAAAACAAACACACACATCAAAAATGCGGAAAACATTTCCCTCATTTTTTGCTCACATTTTCTTGGATATTAGAATAGAGAAAAAGCATGGAAAAATAAATTAATAATAATAATAATAATAAATCTCTATTTATCTCCAAAAAAATATTCAAAAAATATTTGAATAACCCAAAGGGAAAAAAATGGTATAGCCCTCAAAACCGCATTTATGAAAAAAACAAAAATGTGTGGTCCTGAAGCAGGGAAAATGGCCCCGTCCTGAACTGATTGATTAAATTTTTGGGAATAACTGTATAATGCATTTTTCCCATTTTCTTTAGTTCTCACAACTGGAATACACTGTTCATGGGGACCAGCTCTGTGGCGGAGGTGATTGCTCAGAAGTACAACACAAGCAAAAGCCAAGTCCTGGATCATGTGAGTCATCATCCAGAGCACTCACTTTATGGCTGTATGAAATGATGTTCTCCACTATAATACTTTATTTATTTATTTTTTAATTCTTATCAGGAAGGAAAAGGCAGCGTTGCTGTCAGAGTTGCATTGGGAGAAACGCAGATAGTTCAAGATGTCCGTCAGTTTCTGCTGGAAAATGGAGTTTGTCTAGATTCTTTCAGTCAGGTAATGATTTGGGTTTTCCATATTTTCCAAATATATGCCATCTTTATTTTTACTGACTTGGACGACTGATAATCACTGCTGTACACTTGTGTTTTATATGTGCAGTGGTGGATGCGGGCACTGCTCACAGTTCACTGCTAATTTCCATGCTGCGTCTGTATTTGGAGCTTGAAACAATGGGAAGTCAGTTAGTGGTAGTCCGCTGCTCCTACTACATGTGTACTATCCTCTATATTTTACAGTATTGGCTTTCCAGCTGGCAGAGCGTGCTCTGTGATTATACCCACACTTCTTTTTTTTTGTTTTGAATTCAAGGCGTTCTCCATGACTTAAAGGGGTTATCGGGTTTCTTCTTTAACAAGATATATTAAAAAGTTTATCATATTCCTCTATATGATTCATTGATTAAATATAGATTTAGAATTGGGGGTATGCTTTAAAGGGGTTATCCGGTTTCTAACATTGATGGCCTATCCTTAGGATAGGCTATCAATATTAAATCTGCGGGGCTGCGACACCCTGGACCCTCACAGGTCACCGGTGCTGTTTGTGGGGTTGTTTACATACTCGAGCTGTGCTGCTCACTCGCCGTACAAACTGTAGCGGTGAGTATGGGTACTGCAGTGGTATCCCATTGAAATCTATGCGGCAGCGGTGCAGTACCCACTTTCTGTAGCAGTGATCTGTTGGGAATCCTGGGTGTCGGACCCTCGCAGATCTAATATTGATGGCCTATACTAAGGATAGGCCACCAATGTTAAAAACTGGATAGCCCGTTTAAAGCATACCCCCAATTTTAAATCAATATTTCTTCAATGAATTGTATAGGGGAATATGATAAACTTTTTAATTTATCTTGCTATAGAAATCTGTTTCCTTCTCCACATATTAGCTTGTTCTCCTCCTCCTTATTGCCATTCAGACTGTTTGTTTATGGAGAGACCATCTCCACATTCACTACACATGAAGAACTTTATGGAGAGGGGAGGTGGTGCTGGAGGCTGTTAATAGATTTATTGCGTTGTTCTGTAGAGTGGTAAAGTCTTAGACTAGATTCACACGACCAAGTTTCACCCGTGAAACTCAGTCCGTGTGTGCGCCAGATTTACCTTCCTGAACATCATGCCGGGAGAGGGACTCCTAGCATTATAATTATTTATGCTGCTAGGAGTCCCTGCCTCCCAGCAACATACTGTCACATAGTGCTTATAGTATGGGGCAGTTTGTCGCATGGAGATAGGGACTTCTAGCATCATACTTAACTATAATGCTAAGAGTCCTTCTCCTGGCAAGATGCCCAGGCTGGTAAATGCGGCACACAAGTATCACCAGTGAAACTTGATTGAGTGAATCAACCCTTACCTAGAAACATAGCAGTGTTAAGAATGCCCTCCACTAAAAGTGTAGCAGAGTTTAGCAGCTGCATTTATTTTTGTGTCTTTACAAGCATCCTGCACCTTCCCCTCCCCTCTCCATTTCTATGTCAAGTGTAGTCTTATAAGTGGAGAAGGAAGCATATTTATTTAATAAGGTGTATATTACAAAGTTTCTTATATTCACTTGCACTATTCATATATGAAAGGGTGTTTTATAATTGTAAGTTAGCTTTCCATACCTATGGTATATCCGTTCCCATCTTTTGTTATCCCAACCATTCAGCAGAATGAAGTTGCAGCTGCTTTCTTTAAAATTAGTGGGACTGAGCTGCAATACCTGGCACCGCCACCCTCCTACGTATTGCGTGTGTGTAACCAAGGATGGCATCTTCTTTCTGCTGATCATGCAAATTCTAATTATTATATCTTTTATGTAGAATCACTGATGTCCTGTCCTAAGGATAGGCAGTCAGTATCTATGTCTAAAGAAACACATTAAAATTAAATTTGTGCAATATGAAGAACTAACTAAAAACTGATAAAGATGCATTGCTGGCTGTCATCATTTGAGTTTCAACCCATACATGGCAGTATGTATATGCTATTCACCAATAATCAAGGTTGTGTTAAAATGTAATGTATTTGCTTAATGGTTTGTTGTCTTGCCTGTTTTCTCTGCTTCAGGCAGCTTCACCGCGTAGTAAGACAGTGATTCTAGTTAAGAACCTCCCAGCTGGCACTCAGGCTGCAGAACTACAGGAGGTGTTTGGCCGTTTTGGAGACCTGGGAAGAGTATTGCTACCAGAAGGTGGAATAACAGCCATTGTGGAATTCCTTGAACCTACTGAAGCTAAGCAAGCTTTCCGCAAGTTGGCATACACAAAGGTGGGCGCGCTGACTCTTGGTTGACTGATGACATTTTAATTCACCATTGCGCAAGCAGTATTCACACACACACCATGTTTGACTTCATATTATTCGCCTGCGACTTAATTTTAATTTAAAGACCACCTATATGGAAAGTTGCTATAGGTGCAATTTGTCCCACTTAAAAAGATGAGAGAGGCCTGTAATTGACATCATAGGTAGACCTCAACTATGAGAGACAAAATGAGAAAACATATCTAGAAAATCACATTGTCTGATTTTTAAAGAATTTATTTGCAAGTTATGGTGGAAAATAAGTATTTGGTCACCTACAAACAAGCAAGATTTCTGGCTCTCACAGACCTGTAACTTCTTCTTTAAGAGGCTCCTCTGTCCTCCACTCATTACCTGTAGTAATGGCACCTGTTTGATATTGTTATCAGTATAAAAGACACCTGTCCACAACCTCAAACAGTCACACTCCAAACTCCACTATGGTGAAGACCACAGAGCTGTGGAAGGACACCAGAAACAAAATTGTAGACCTGCCCCAGGCTGGGAAGACTGAATCTGCAATAGGCAAGCAGCTTGGTGTGAAGAAATCAACTGTGGGAGCAATAATTAGAAAATGGAAGACATACAAGACCACTGATAATCTCCCTCGATCAGGGGCTCCACGCAAGATCTCACCCCGTGGGGTCAAAATGATCACAAGAACGGTGAGCAAAAATCCCAGAACCACATGGGGAGACCTAGTGAATGATCTGCAGAAAGCTGGGACTAACGTAACAAAGGCTACCGTCAGTAACACACTACGCCGCCAGGGACTCAAATCCTGCAGTGCCAGACGTGTCCCTCTGCTTAAGCCTGTACATATCCGGGCCCATCTGACCTTTGCTAGAGAGCATTTGGATGTTCCGGAATAGTATTGGGAGAATGTCATTTGGTCAGATGAAACCAAAGTAAAACTGTTTGGTAGTAACACAATTAATCGTTTTTGATGGAGAGTGAATGCTGAGTTGCATCCAAAGAACACCATACCTACTGTGAAGCATGGGGGTGGCAACATCATGCTTTGGGAATGTTTCTCTGCAAAGGGACCAGGACGACTGATCCGTTTACATGAAAGAATGAATGGGGCCATGTATCGTGAGATTTTGAGTGCAAACCTCCTTCCATCAGCAAGGGCACTGAAGATGAAACGTGGATGTGTCTTTCAGCATGACAATGATCCCAAGCACACCGCCAGGGCAACGAAGGAGTGGCTTCGTAAGAAGCATTTCAAGGTCCTGGAGTGGCCTAGCCAGTCTCCAGATCTCAACCCCATAGAAAACCTTTGGAGGGAGTTGAAAGTCCGTGTTGCCCAGCGGCAGCCCCAAAACATCACTGCTCTAGAAGAGATTTGCATGGAGGAATGGGCCAACATACCAGCAACAGTGTGTGCCAACCTTGTGAAGACTTACAGAAAACGTTTGACCTCTGTCATTGCCAACAAAGAATATATAACAAATTATTGAGATGAACTTTTGTTATTGACCAAATACTTATTTTCCACCATAATTTGCAAATAAATTCTTTAAAAAAATCAGACACTGTGATTTTCTAGATATGTTTTCTCATTTTGTCTCTCATAGTTGAGGTCTACCTATGATGACAATTACAGGCCTCTCTCATCTTTTTAAGTGGGAGAACTTGCACAATTTCTGGCTGACTAAATACTTTTTTTTCCCCCACTGTATAGGACATATATACCATAGTAAACTAGTGGGATAGATATGTGTTCTCTTTGTCCTCCCACAACTGACTACAACATTCCATAGAAAGTTGTCAGTCTGTGCATCCCAGTTTCCACATAGTGTTAGAAACGCATTGATACTTAGTCCCTTTTACATCACCTATGGCATAAGAAAATATTTCCCTTCTCCCCTGTTCCATGACCTAATTCTCCTCTTGAATATGATGTGAACAGGCCTTACACGGGTTTAGCAGTAGATACTCCATTTAATCTGCTTTTAGAGGTTACTGGCCAAAAGTGCATGTCATTTTAATGGAGGTGTAGTAGGTTTGAAGCTGACAAACACTTCTGCTGTCTTAGAGCTTGTTTCTAGTTTTGCAGTTCAGCAGTTTTCTAAACTGATAGAACTCTTAACATTTCCGGCAGTGCAGTGAGTTCAGGAAATTCTGCTTAAGGCTAAGGAAACACAGCTGCGTTTTACAGTCCCAACAAAATGAGTGAGATATTTAGTCTCATCCATACTCTGTGGAAAAAAAACATTGCAGAAAATGCAGTGTGTTGCATTTTTGAAAATGTTTTTTCTCCATTGACTTCTATGGGGTAAGGAAAAAACGCAGCAATAATGCAGTGCGTTATTTCATTGCGGAAAGAGACACAATACAAAAATAAAAACAAAACTGCTGGTAATAATATGAAATAACATAAAGGAGGTAGTATTCCTCTTACTGATCTCTTGCTGCTCCCATGTCAATGTTTCTCTGGTCCCCAGTCTGTCTCTCTTTACCTGGCTTCAGGGATTTTGTGGTGTTTTGAGCTGCTAGTCACTTACTGTTATGCTAATAACAGAGGTGTCAACATGTCACCATGCAGTGTTATTGTAAAAACCGGCAAGGCATACGGAAGTAAGTAATTTTATGCCAAAAGCATGAATATAGTATCGAAAGTATAATGGAAAGATTTATGCCTTCTTTTCTATTTTGGACCTACTTCAAGTCCAGCTTTATATTACTAAGCAGAATATTGCCCTATCTTTATGGGGCTAGAATACTCTCCTCAGCATCCTCTCCCTACACATCGTCCCTCTACCACCCCATAGTGGGAAGAAAAACAAGTTGAGGTAAAATAAAAAAAAAAAAAAAAAAGCACAAAAAAAGCAATGTTCTTCTGCTTTTTCTTGCACCTAATCTGACCCCTCCATGATGATGATTCCGATATCCACCTTTTCTGTTCTTTTACAGTTCATCCTTTCCTCCAAAATACAATGCCTCTGCTTTGTGCTCTCCTACAGTCAGCCAGCCCATGTGATACTACAGCATGGAGTAAATAATTGAATGTTTCTGCCTGCAATAACCACTTATTGGAAAGCTTTTTGCACATGACAGTATACAGCAAACACATTATTTTATGAAAGCTGTATTTATGTGTTAACAGTGAGCACCCCCTAGTGGTAAATACCATAAGTAGTTGCATGGTGATCTTGTAAAAAGAAACAAAAACTATATATGTAATATACACACGTTCCTTTATGTATATCTGTACACTGCAGTTTATAGAGGAAAAAAAACAAAACAAGGCCTCATTCAGACATTGATGAAAAAGAAAAATAGAATGCAGGCAGGGAACAATTTTACTAGTTTCAGCCAAAATGAGCTTTGTGCTGAAGGTGTTAAAGCGGTGTTCCAGTTCTTATGTTTACTGGATAGTGAGGCTTAACATGATCAATAGTATATACTTACCTGTCCGCTCGGGCCCCCTGATATTCCTGAGCTCTGGCCCGCACAGGCGCGCGTCAGCCACTGATTTACTGAAGCCCTGGTGCACAGCCAGAATGTTAGCAAAGAGAGGTAAGAATAAAGTATTTGTTGTTTTAAGACTTGTTTTCCAGTTAAAATAAGAAGCATCCCTTTAATATGGATTCAGGACACCCAAATTATGTATGAACTTTACATGATATATAAATTCAAGATATAAAAAATAAAAGTAACATTTTATTTTTGCTTTCACTTTCTCCTACACAGTGCTGCATATTGAACAGCTTGCTCTCTTTTTCCCATTCAGTTTCAGCATGTCCCACTTTACTTGGAGTGGGCACCTATGAATGTTTTTAGCAGTGTACCTCCTAAAAAAAACAGCAGAACCAGTGCAAGTTGACAAGCTAGATGAGCAAGGCAAAGGTATGTTAATTCACATTGGTTTCTCTGGATTGCTGGACAGCTAAAAAGGGAGTTTCCTGTCAAATTTATCTTTGATGATCAGAAGTGGAAGTATTAAATCTTAACGTTGCTATAGATTACTGAAGTAAAAGGAAACCAAGCCAAGTTTTCTGACACATCACTAAGTAAGTGTCAATTCATTTCAATGGCAGTCCTGTGTGTGGCTCTTTGCAAACCTTCACTGCAGATTCTGACACTCTCATCACAAGAAATAGAGTTGCATGCGTGCTATTTTTTCCAGTAAAATGACAGACTTCATGATGGAACTTGATGGGTCTCAGTTCGGTCCATTGTCTACCATTGGGATGCATCATGCTACATATCCTTCATGGCTTGAATGCCATTTTTCTGGTCTATGACAGAAAACAAAAGTGTAATTCAATACATATAGATGAACCTTTAGTTTTCAGAAAACTGAAAACTTCTATAAAGGCCTTTTATCTTGTAAATCAGCGATGGCCTGAGATGAACCATTTTCTCACATGTCCCTGTGACTTAAGGAGGTCATTTTAATTGGATTTCTCCTTTTAAAGCAGAAAACAAAATAAATGTTTTTTTTTCTCCTTTAGAGAGTGTTGTAGAAGAAACAGAAGAGAAAAGCACATCAGAAGAGTCAGAAGATGATGAAGAAACACTTCCAGGCTGTACATTGTTCATTAAGAACCTGAACTTTAGCACCAAGGAGGAAACCCTTCAAGAGGTAAATGTAGTACTTGTCTATACTTGTAAATATGGGACAAACCAAAAGCAGAAGTTGGTTTTCTTTTCTTTTTTTTTTTTTTTGCGGTTTATTTATTGAATTAATATTTTAATGAGTAGTTCCTATCTTGGCAAATTGCTGCCTAGGTGGGAATGACTGCTTCTGAGTGTTGACCCCTAAGGCAAGACTTATGGTAACAGCTGAGCAGTGCTGCTCTATACTGTTCCTTTAACTCCCAAAGAGATGAGTGGAAGCTAGGGATATAGCGTGACACAACTGCGATACGCTCGTGATTATGGAAACCGCATAGCTAAATATTCTACACTGCTCCTATTCACCCCTGTGGGAGTTATATGAACTATATAAAGCGTCACTGCTAAGCTGTTACCATAAGTTCTTCCCTAGGATTCTTGGTTTAGGAGTAGTTATTCTCATTTTTGCAGCAATGGTAATCCTTTAAATTAAATCAAATCCTGATTTCACCTTTACAAATCTTCCAAACCCACAAAGCTATATGCACACTAGTATGTTTCTCTACTTCCCCTCAGCCATACTCCCAACTTTGACCTATCTTTTTATAACATTTCAGACATAAGAGTAGATGCATACTGAGGCCCCCATTGATTGCTAAAACAGTGGGGCACTGTGTCCCTTCAGATTGACTATCCTTATAGAGTGAAGCGAGTAGTGTACTTACTCAGATGCTTGCTCTGCTCCCCAAGAAGAACCGAGCAAGGCCAAAAGTGCAGAGATGGATTAAAGTCTTCAAATCCATTATGTACACCAGAAGTGATGTCATTTTATGAATGCATACTGGAAAACAGCGTAAAGAAAATTACTACAATAAAAGGTTTTTTTTTTCCAGGTTAAAAATATTCAAAACTTAATCTAATGGGAGCAAAGCTGCAGTGATTCGGTTCAGCCACTACACAGAGAAAGGAGCTGTCTACTTCTAACTCCATTCTCTGTGCATTCTGTGCAATCTGATATCAATTACCTATCTTTAGGATAGGTCTTCAATATTTTTAGCTTGGAAAATCACTTCAAGTCACATGGCATGTTGCATCGTGTAAAATATTTTGTTCTGTATTAAAATGTATATAATATATTGTATTCTTTCTGCAGGTCTTCTCAAAAGCTGGTCCAGTAAAAACCTGTAGTATTTCTAAGAAAAAAGATAAGCAAGGTGTGTATCTCTCACTATTTCTGTGCTCAGTGTTTTAACAGCTGAAATTGAGACTGCTGTGAAATACGAGGACCTGTCACGTATAAAATGCTACATGCCATACATCATTAGATTGCCCTGATTAATTTAGCATTATTTATTTTAAATTGCTCCACCCATCACCAAGATATGGCACTGGAAGTTTTTTTTTTTTTGTAAACTAGCTCTGATTCTCCAAGCGAGAGGTAACCTTTTGTATGTCTCTGAGAAAATAAAAGGAGAATCAGTGCTAGTTTATATATAATCTATATATCATATCTTTTGAACAGATGAATGGATTTTTAAAAGATGCATGCAGAATTGTTCAGGAGCACAATAAAGTTCCTCTTTAAAGGAATAAAGCTGCTCTAGTTTATGATCCACAAAACATGTGGCCAGCATATACAATAGGGAGAAACACTGGTATATCTGAAAGTTTTGCTTGCCAGAAGCCATACTAACGGCCCCAGCCCTGCTTAAACTCTGTGATCAGAGAGGTCTCTGGCATTTAAACATAACATAACTTTCGAACAACAATTAAATAAATTTTATTTTTATTTATTAAATAATTTTGTCTCCTGTCTGCAAAATTCTGCACTTTTTCTTTTAATCTTTCCCTTGTTTTTCTATTGAGATCTAAAATCTTTGCACTGCTTTCAGTCGGTGTACAGAGGGGCAGATTCTTGTCTGGGGGGGGGGGGGTCACTTGGGGGGGTCACTTAAAACAGATATATTGCAGCCATTTTAAAGCATAGAACAGTGAGTCTGAAGTTTTTATATGTCACCAGAGTTGCAGTTCTATCTGTAACATTTCCAGAAATCACCTGTTGAAAACACAGTCAAGATTGGCATATTTATATACAGCTGCTCCCAATCCCAACTAGTGATATTTCTGATTATAAAAGAAGTAGAACTATGATGATATAAAAGCTGAGAATCTTATCTTATGTTCTGTTTTATAATGCCTGAGATATATCTTTTGAAGCGCCAGTCCCTCTGTATACGTAGTGCAACTAGTTTACAGATTTCAGAAACAAGGGAAAGAATAAAGAAGTGCAGGATTTTACAGAATGGAGTCATAGATCATATTCACCCAGCCATATGCATGACCACCACTGTATTTAAATGCTTCTGGTATTGAGACCTTGAGACCTCCGTTCCAGTGGTTTCCCAGAGGTCAGACCCCTCTGATCATACATTTAGCTTCAGTTTTTTCTTTAAACATGATAACTGCTCCTAAGTCTCAACCCCTAGGAGGGTACTTATGGGTACTGCTGAGCAGTGCTGCTCTACCCTGTTCCCATAATTTACATATAGATGAATGGGAGCTATGGAAAAATGCAGCGCATTTATCTGCAACTGTACTTCTATTTTTCTCTATGGGAGATAAGAGAACAGCACTGCTTGGCTGTTCTGGTAATACCTGCCCTAGGGGTTTGGACTTGGGAGCAGTTATTCCCATCTCGGCATCGATTTTTTTTTTTTCATGATGATGGGAATAACCCTTTCAGCATTCTCAAAGTGTCTATAAGTAGCTTAAAAAATCATAAAATTTTCAACAAATTATGTTTCTTTTTAGGGAACCTTTTGTCTATGGGCTTTGGATTTGTGGAGTATAGAAAGCCAGAACATGCACAAAAAGCACTACGGCAGCTGCAGGTATGTCCTTTTAAACTGCGGTGAATATGGACTGTTTTATCTGTCATGTGAGAGTTGTTCCTTTAGTACAAGGATATACTGCTCCCATTTTACTCTGAAACCTAAGAAATAATGATCACCTTATGTCATAGTGGCCTATATTCTTCTATAATAATAATCAGCAGCAGGGAAGGCAGCAATTTTCACATATATGTAGAAAGGTTGGATCTTAATATTGCTGAAGTGTTCTTAGGCACCACCTAATATGGACATATATGACTGGGGTCTTTACCCCAATGTGTGCTGCAGAAGATGTACTATGTTTCTATTAAAGGGGTTGTCCAGGGTTAAGCTTTTTCAACCCTATCAATTGATGAGTTGTATGGAGCTACTTGTGGCACCCATCCTTTATGCTATACAGGGCTGTAAGCAGAAAGCCTGACAGTACAGCGCTATGGACGAGTACAGAGAGAGGGGGCATTCCTTACTGCCCAGCGATGACACTAAGCTGTGAGGAACGCCCCCCAGTACAGCACTATGGACGAGTACTGTCAGGGAGGGCGTTCCTCACAGCGCAGCTAGACTGTCAGGAATGCCCTTCTGACGGTGAAACGTGAAACTAAGGCCCCGGATATCTCCATCCCCGGGCACATAACAGGAAAGCCGGCAGTGCGCTGAATTCAGCGCGCTGTCGGCTTTCTAGCGGTATGTAAAACCGAATATACATGAGGACGTTAAAGGTCCTCTTTAAAATTCGCACCACAGGTAAGTTTACACTGCAGACTGTTTCTACCTCACCCTATGGACCTCAACGACTACAGACCTATAGCACTGACATCCCACTTGATGAAGATCTTAGAGAGATTGGTTCTCACACATCTACGCCCTCTAGTGAGCCCCGCTATGGACCCTCTCCAGTTTGCTTATCGACCGGGCATTGGGGTAGATGATGCCATCATCCACCTTCTGCACAGGGCTCTGTCTCACCTGGAAAAACCAGGGAACACGGTGAGAATAATGTTCTTTGATTTCTCCAGTGCTTTTAACACCATACAGCCCAGGTTACTGAGAGACAAGCTGGGCCTTGCTGGAGTGGACCACCACCTCTCCAACTGGATCCTAGACTACCTCACAAATCGACCTCAATAAGTGAGAGCCCAAGACTGTGTGTCAGGTACCGTGATCTGTAATACGGGGGCACCTCAGGGTACGGTTCTCGCCCCTTTCCTCTTCACACTGTACACTGCTGATTTTAGGTGCAACTCATCCAGCTGCTACCTACAGAAGTATTCTGACGACTCTGCAATAGTAGGCCTCATCACAGACGATGATGACAGGGAGTACAGAGAACTGAACCGTTTTTTGTGGACTGGTGCCACCAGAACCACCTGAAGATTAACGCGGGGAAGACCAAGGAGATGGTGGTGGACTTCCGTAAAGGCAGATGCCCTCCTAAGCCAGTGGACATCCTGGGGACGGGCATCGAGATTGTGAACACCTATAAGTACCTGGTTTTGCTCCTTAATAATAAGCTGGACTGGGCAGATCATATGGAGGCCCTGTACAGGAAGGGCCACAGCAGGCTCTACCTGCTTAGGAAGCTGAGAGCCTTTGGAATCCGGGGGGCACTTCTTAGGACTTTCTTCAACTCGGTAGTGGCATCAGCCATCTTCTTTGGAGTGGCCTGCTGGGGGAGCAGTATATCAACCAGGGACAGAAATAAACTTGACAAGCTGATTAGAAGGGCCAGCTCTGTCCTGGGGAGCCCACTGGACCCAGTGCAGGTGGTGGGTGACAGAAGGATACTTTCCGTGGTGAGCTCCATGCGGGAGAATAACTCCCATCCCATGCATGAGACTGTGATTGCGCTGGGCAGTACTGTCAGTGACCGACTGCTCCACCCTAGGTGTGAGAAGGAGCGCTATCGGAAGTCTTTCCTCCCCACCGCGGTTAGGCTGTACAACCAACACCGACCTAAGCGGAGATCATTACATACAGAGAACTGAAATATCTCTCTGCCTGTTAAATCCCCCCCCCCCCTCTGATACCTCCTATCTGTCTGTCTGCTATTAATGTAATGCCTCTCACCTTGGAACATTCCTGTACATGTTGTATTTGTATTTGTATCTGCTTATCTTATCTTATCTTTGCTGCTGTAACACACTGAATTTCCCCACTGTGGGACTATTAAAGGACTTATTATTATTATTATTATTATTATTACAGAGTGTGAATGAGATTTTGCAAAAACTTATCCACTACGACCTGTAGTTCAACTATAGCTTACTGGTCGAGCATTCTCAGTAACAGTAACAGCAATAGAGCTATAGGAGGGTAAGCAGAAAAGGATAGGATAGGAGAGGCTGTAACTGGCAACTAATAGACACAGCTGAACAGTGAGGGAGCACAATATGGAATACACAAGAGGGTGTAGACGACTTGCTCTTCAGCAGCCATAGGAATACAAGGGGAGCAGCCTGGAATATATGTCAGCAATGCAGGATGGGAACTGTGGTCTCTTACCCAGATGGGCTGCTGCTGAAGCAAAGATCACTCTTGCTGTGCACAAAGGTGCGATACTGTAACAGAAAGGTGTAAATACATGTTTAAAATGTAGAAGTCTTGTACTGTTTCTATGTGTATTAGCCCTGCAACCTTCTTTCAGGTTTCTCATCGAGACAAGGAATACTACTTTAATGCTTCTTTATAAGAGCCAGAAATACACCGACTGTAGAATTACATGCTAAAAGTTTTGTTTGCGTGTAGTATCCACTGGGGAAGTACACTGCATATGATTTTATACAGCTGGTTCGGGAATCAGTCTAAAAATCTGTGAGCTCCCCCTAATGGCAGATACAGGCCTGTGACTGTTTGATGGAAAGAAGGGGAAGCAATGTTGTGCTGGCCCTCCTCTCTGACCTCTCCTCTGCATGACCTGCCTATATGGTAATACCCTACCTTTGCTTAGAAATGCACCAGTGTGGTGGTGCTCTTAGAGTAGCTGTTGGTATTCAGAATTGCAAACATCCAAGTCCCATACAAGCTGTAAACTGTGTGTACTTTATTTTCTTTCGCTAGCACTGTAATGTGGATGATCACCAACTAGAAGTGAAACTATCAGAACGGGCAGTCAGGTGAGTGTGTATTCAGTTCATTGGTGCGCCGTGTGTATCGGCCACCTAGGATATTTATTATCTCTAATGCTGTATCCGTTGCACTCTAGAGAAAACCACATAAGAGGATTGCTTATCCCAACTGAGTACAAGATAAATATCTAGAACATGTAAATGCCTGGAGCACAGGTTGTAATAAGAGATCAGTACAATATGTATAATATTTGTTTCCTCTAGGAAAAAAAGAAAGAAAATTAGGCCTGTACTAGTATGTGGTTGTTAGATGGTTTCATTGTGATATATTCTAGTAAGTTTGGAGTGCAAGATTGCATTTTGCAGATGTGAAGTTGGTCACTTGGATTGTACGTAAATGTAATATTGACTTGCTTCAGCTAATTTTTGCAGAATAAACTCAATTCACATCTGTGTTAGGCTGCAGATACTTTTCTTTTTTGAATGCAATGCTATTTTCCCATTAAAATGAAGACACCTTGGCAGGTCCTAATGAAGTCTATTATAAGTCAGTGGGGTTCGTCTGGCATGTCTTCTCCATCATGCAACAGATCATCACAGCATTGTGCCTATGGTTATTAAAGAAAACTACAATGTATTTGTGAACAGAGCCTGAAAACATTTTAGTTAGGACTACATCCCCACAAGTAATCTCCAACCCTCTCAAGACCCCTTCTTTTGCTCTGTTCATATTCATTCTTTACACAACTGCTTTCGAGACCTCCCCACTACATCCCCTGTACACTAAAAGGCACGACCACGATACAAGAGACTGTCCCCCATAATCACTACCTTCAAGAGGAACCTGAAGACTTGTCTTTTCAGGAAAGCCTATAGCCTTCAATAACCCTGCACCACCACCACCATATGAACAGCTTTTTCCCCTCATCTACTGTCTTTATTAACTTCCCTAATAGATTATAAGTCCCTGCGGGCAGGGCCCTCTATCCCACTGTACCCTTTTGGTCACTGTTGGCATTGTACTTGATTTGTATGGAAACCCTCAAATGTACAGAACCATGGAATTAATGGTGTTCTAAAAATAAATAATAGTAATTATTCATACTGGTGTACTACAGCATAATGTGGGAACTGTATATTTAGGACTGAAAATGTGTTTCTGGCATGGAAAACAAGGTAAGCCGTTCTCTATAAGTATATAAAGTCTTAGCCACAAGAGATTTGTCATGCACAGTTCTAAAAAGTGTAGTAAAATGTGTAAAAATGAGTTGTAGCAAAACAACAACTTCAACTTCAAAAGTCAAGAGGAAAACTGAAGAATCTGTCATTCACTCCAAATAAGGCTGGATTCACACTTGCATTGTAGAAGACTCCACCGCAGAATCCGCCTAAAATTGGCGGAGAAAAGTCCTGAACCCGGAGGGACCCCATTATAGTCTATGGGGTCCACAGGTTTCTGTGTAACTGCTATTTAAGCGGACAGGGTCTCTGTCTTTTGTGTCCCCATGCAGACCCAAATGCTAGTGTGAACCTAGCATAAGTCCAAATTTTACAAATAATGCATTTATAAGACAATAATAAAGTGTGTGCATTTATTATGACTCAAAGAGTTTGGGGTCAGCTCATTAAAGTGTTCCTCCTATTTGTCACACCTCTTGGACCCCCATTTAGACAAGTGTCCTCCATGCCATCCGGTCTCTGGCTGTTGCATCCAAGCATATGGACCAGCCAATTTGACCCATAGGTGTGACTCTTTAGACTTTTTATTTTTATTTTTTTTGCAGTATCCTATGGACATTCTATCAATGTCTATTGTAGGAAATTGGAAAATAAAATTATTGGAAATTAGAAAGAAAATGGCGCTTATCAACGTGTTGTATCTCTCCCTACCCTAAACACTACAGCAGCATAATGAAGTGGCTACATCATCCATGACCCTGACACTGTCCACACATCTGCTTATGCTGTGCACTGTTATAGGTGTTCATATGTAGAATATGATGGTGTTATATAACTCATTAGGATGATAGTTCGTTAATATTTTGTTTGTACGCTTTAGACACTGGTTACAGGATAAAAGATTGTTTGCTATCGTGTTTTACAGACCAGTGACATCCACTAATAGTAAGAAACAGGTGACCAAAAAGCAGAAGAGCTCAAAGATTCTTGTCCGAAATGTCCCCTTCCAGGCTACAGTTAAGGAAGTCCGAGAGCTTTTCAGGTCAGTATCAACTTGTATTATTAAACTATGTTCACCAGGGGGAGCTCTAGCACTGTGTTTCTGGAGCGTAAGCTGAGATTCTGCTGAGAAGCAATGTATTTGTGGATATCCAAACATTAGTATGCTATGTATAACCTTACCTACATCTTGTCATCTTTTCACACCCGATTCTGACTATTGTGTTAAGCAGTGAGCACTATCGTACCTATTGGGATTGAGTGATCTTGTGTCTCATTCATATCACAATTTGGCATCACTGCAATGTTCACGCTTGGCTATCATTGTTTATCTGTGTGTCCTTGGTATGTACCATAGACACACTGTGCAGGCTGAACACTATTTTTACAAATCTCTAGGGCTGATAGTAATTTTTTGAGGTGTACAGAAGCTTTTGTCAGAAGAATGTGGCAAGATGTCTTGGTCAGTAATGCTTTTCTTCTAAGAAAAACATTCCTTTGAGGATTTAATGTATCTTTCATTTGTTTTGCTGTGTTCCATAATGGGATTATTGTCTGTAGTAGGAACCCTAGGTGAAGGAGAGGCTGTGACCTGGGGAGAATAAACTGTTGTCTTATACATTTTCTAAATGTCTGTCTTATGAGATGGTTTTTGATAGTTGAAGATGGAATAGGGAGTGAAAAACAAGGAAGCATTTCAATTGCAGCAGTAATAAGCATAGTCATTGTGTAATGCGGTGATATCTGTGGTATCAGGTATACATTGGCCTTAAGATACTGGATACTGCAGCAAACCGGGTCAATATCACTCTCTTTGCTAACTTTTCTATCTGTTGAAAATAGCACTTTTGGTGAACTGAAGACCGTTCGTCTGCCTAGGAAGATGGCTGGCACAGGAGCTCACCGGGGTTTTGGCTTTGTGGACTTTGTAACAAAACAAGATGCCAAGGTGAGGACAAGGCCTTGGTGGTAACCCTGCTTTACATTGTTATGGATGTTGTACTTTAAAGGCAACGAAGACCTAAAGTGTGCCACATGTATGCTGTGGTTACATGTTTCTTCACACATGCTCGTTCTTACAGGTCTTGCCATGTGTACACCTCTTCCACTTTTTATTCAGCATTCTTCTACTAGCCTTTTGTGCTGCGCAGTTTCTGCATCTCATCTCATGCATCACTTTTTTTTTTTTTTTCGCCTCTAGACATGGGGATCCTGTTTTTCACCCCCCCCCCCCCCTTAAATAGCTGTTTTCACACTGCCTGTTTCCCAATTAACAAGTGATGCATCTGTGTAAATAAACAGGCAGAGGGGGGCGATGTTTAGATGCTGGATCCTCCAATTACATCCTCATTTGTAGTTCTGCATTCTCAGGTCTAGTAATATTTGGCTCACACTGTCTCGACCTGGTCCTTATGTCTTTACAGTCTGGTATAGCACAGCCTATGGCACTAGACACAAGCAAACACAACCTGTGACCCAGGAAACTAAGATTGCTTTCCATCCAGAGAGATCAGGACGTTTAATCCTTGAGCTCCTCAGAGATATACAATATTATAGCTGTATGTCCTTGACCTATATGACAGTTTTGCATAGAAGAGACCTCTGTCTTTAACAAAAGCCTTTTTGTATTTTACTATACAATAATCCTCATCCGTCGCGGCACTATATGGCTCATTCTTTTGCATGGATTAATCTGCTTGGAGTCCAACTGATTTGGAAACCCTTCACCTAGTCCATTGTAGTCATTTCAGGAATTTAGAATGTGTTGTATTCTAAATATAAAGGGGCCATTTTATTTAGACTCGCATATAGTATGTTATTCTCTATGAATGGCCACTCCAGGATGGGATGCGCTAAAATTGCAACTTCTGACATGCCTGGTAAGCCAGAAAATTAACCTACAAGGAAAATTAAATAGTTCCAATGTGTTCTTTATATTAATAAATTGCACTTGGTTTTTAAGAATGAATAATCTCACACTTTATAATAAAAATAGGCCACAAACTACACATTAGTATATCAAATGAAAACAATTATATATATATATATATATATATATATATATATATATATATATATATTTTTTTTTTTTTTATTTTATCGGAAAAGGACACAAAAAACAAGCTCATGTCCCTAGCTGAAAACCTTTCTGGTTAGTGTGTGGTTTCTGTTGTTCACAACCAGGTGATGCAGTCGACTCCCCATTTAAAGGAGGCCTGGATTAGGTGTAATATGGTGCAATAAAAGTTACTAGATAGAATAAATAAATGGCAGAATACCAGATCTACAGAGCTATACATGGAGCCTGTATAATGTGGTTCATGCATTTCATTGGTGGTGGGTTTACCGCTGAAAATACTTTTATTATAGGCTGAAATGTGCATGGTCATGTGAATATATGTATTTACATGTATTTTCTGGCAGATAAAATACATTTCCAGCATATTGATCATGAACCAAATACTGTGGCCTTTTGCTGGTTGTAGACTGAAACATTTGGATAGGAAAGGGAACATTAGTATAGCGCAAATTTGCTGGAAAATGTTACTGCTCCCTATGTTAGAAAGGTGTCAGAGCACGCAGTAAATAGTGGTTGGAACATGCAGTAGAGTACAGCTGGCTGCATAGGGGCAGACCTCTTGAGTACCGACCCCTGTCCACTGCCAAAAGTACCTACAGTTGACATGTAAACATCTGCACTGGACCATACTGCCATGGTAGTTAAATGACGTGATGAATCACATTTTATTATCATGTTATATTTATCATGTGAATATCAGGTTGCAAGTATGTCACTTTCTTAGGGAAGAGATGACACCAGGATGCATTATGGGAACAAGATAAGCAGACTGAATAATGCGATGTTCTTCCAAGTTCATGTTACTGTGACATGTTGCACCTACCTAAACCTCACACCTCCATGGCAACAGCAACCCCTAATGGCAGTGGCCTCTTTCTGACACACTGCAAATATTGTTCAGAAATGGTTTGAGGACTTGACCTCTAAGCTTCTAATAGCTCTCTCTGTTAGTCATCTGTGAGATGTGCTGGTAAAACAAGTCTGATCCATGGAAGCCACATCTCTCCGCTTTGCCTAAATTGGTGGTACAGAGTGTGTATTTGTGGGGGATAACACTATTTCTGGCCATTATATGAGTTAGACATTGCATTATTTAGCAGTAGGTTGCATTTCTCTCTGAGCTTGAGTGTGGAGACTAGCTCCTATACACTGTACACAATGAGTAGAGGAGAATCTGCTCTACAACTGTCCCAGGACTATGCATGACATGGTTGTGATAACGCCAATTCAACTGCAACATGACATCAAATAATCCTCATCATCTTATATCAAATAAATGAAAAAGGTTACTGTACTGAAAATCCAGTTACAAACAAGTGAAGGTTTATTAGCACATATCAGTTCCATTGTGGAATGTTGTCCTGACATGGGCTGATTCACTTGTTTTTTATTGGATTTTTGCTGGCGTGCTGTGACTTTTTTCATTTATTTGCTATGTTATATTGCTAGATAGATATACAGTGGGGAAAAAAAGTATTTAGTCAGCCAGCAATTGTGCAAGTTCTCCCACTTAAAAAGATGAGAGAGGCCTGTAATTGTCATCATAGGTAGACCTCAACTATGAGAGACAAAATGAGAAAACATATCTAGAAAAATCACATTATCTGATTTTTTAAGAATTTATTTGCAAATTATGGTGGAAAATAAGTATTTGGTCACAGACCTGTAACTTCTTCTTTAAGAGGCTCCTCTGTCCTCCACTCATTACCTGTAGAAATGGCTCCTGTTTGACATTGTTATCAGTATAAAAGACACCTGTCCCCAACCTCAAACAGTCACACTCCAAACTCCACTATGGTGAAGACCAAAGAGCTGTGGAAACAAAATTGTAGACCTGCACTAGGCTGGGAAGACTGAATCTGCAATAGGCAAGCAGCTTGGTGTGAAGAAATCAACTGTGGGAGCAATAATTAGAAAATGGAAGACATACAAGACCACTGATAATCTCCCTCGATCAGGGGCTCCACGCAAGATCTCACCCCGTGGGGTCAAAATGATTACAAGAACGGTGAGCAAAAATCCCAGAACCACACAGGGGGAACCTAGTGAATGACCTGCAGAAAGCTGGGACTAACGTTACAAAGGCTACCGTCAGTAACACACTACACCGCCAGGCACTCAGATCCTGCAGTGCCAGACGTGTCCCCCTGCTTAAGCCAGTACATATCCGGGCCCGTCTGAAGTTTGCTAGAGAGCATTTGGATATTCCAGAAGAGTATTGGGAGAATGTCATATGGTCAGATAAAACCAAAGTAGAACTGTTTGGTAGAAACACAACTCGTCGTGTTTGGAGGAGAGTGAATGCTGAGTTGCATCCAAAGAACACCATACCTACTGTAAAGCATGGGGGTGGCAACATCATGCTTTGTGGATGTTTCTCTGCAAAGGGACCAGGACGACTAATCCGTGTACATGAAAGAATGAATAGGGCCATGTATCGTGAGATTTTGAGTGCAAACCTCCTTCCATCAGCAAGGGCATTGAAGATGAAACGCGGCTGGGTCTTGCAGCATGACAATGATCCCAAGCACACCGCCAGGGCAACGAAGGAGTGGCTTCGCAAGAAGCATTTCAAGGTCCTGGAGTGACCTAGCCAGTCTCCAGATCTCAACCCCATAGAAAACCTTTGGAGGGAGTTGAAAATCCGTGTTGCCCAGCGACAGCCCCAAAACATCACTGCTCTAGAGGAGATCTGCATGGAGGAATGGGCCAACATACCAGCAACAGTGTGTGCCAACCTTGTGAAGACTTACAGAAAACGTTTGACCTCTGTCATTGCCAGCAAAGGATATATAACAAATTATTGAGATGAACTTTTGTTATTGACCAAATACTTATTTTCCACCATAATTTGCAAATAAATTCTTAAAAAAATCAGACAATGTGATTTTCTACATATGTTTTCTCATTTTGTCTCTCATAGTTGAGGTCTACCTATGAAGACAATTACAGGCCTCTCTCATCTTTTTAAGTGGGAGACCTTGCACAATTGGTGACTGACTAAATACTTTTTTCCCCCACTGTATTATACCAACAAATGCACAATGTCTTTGCATCCCTAGCTGTAAGAGATTATATAAAACGACCTCACCTCTCTAGTTAAGAGTAAGACGTTGTACCTTTATACTAGTTTAGTTCCAACAATGTGATATCCACATGATTTTAGATCAGACCGCTCTTAGAAGAATAGACTTCCTTGAAGATCTTTGATTGCAGAGAAGAACTTAACAATAGTGTAATACAGCTTTTTACCTAACATGGTTGAACAGATATTTTGCTAAAGTCAAGTTCACATCTGCATTAGGAATATTTTTTATTGATGGACACCAAGAAACCGTGACGAACCCCAAAGACTTATAATGCAGTCTGTTGGGTTCTGCAATGGTGTTCAGCATTTTACTGGAAACAGTGCTGCATGCTGTCGTATTTTCCAACAAATATGTTAAGACCCTCCAGCGCAATTGTGAAAAGAGTCTTATAGAGTATTGTGGCAAAAATATTCTTTTATTAAAGGAGTTTTCCTAAAGTTCTACATTTTTCTCATATACTTTGCAAGTTCTTGACCCAAGTTACATTCTTTTGACTTCTACAGGGAGATAGTCTGCCTTAGATGGAGTCTGTCACAAGCAAATGCAGTTCCATATCAGGCTGCATGTTATAGAGCAGGAGCAGCTGAGCAGATTGTATAGTTTTGTCGGAAGAGAAGACAAGTGGGCACTCCGACTGACAGCTATCTCCGAATATACAGTCATACATGGGAGTTGTCAGTCGCTTTGCTTGGAGACTGTTTCTTAGCATAGAAAGAACAAAGATATAAATGACAAGTTTTACTAATCTTTCCCCATAAAATTATACCACAGTCTGCTCTATATCTTGCTGTATGTAGACTGCCCTTGTAGAGCACCTCAAGGATTAGAAATAGAGTTCTTTTATTTCTAAATTTTTATGTTGGTCATGCATGGAAAGATTACTAGGATAGATACGTGTCCCACCCTTAAGACCCTTGCGAGAAGAGTCTTTCAAGTCCCCCTTAGAAGTAAATGGAGTGGTTGCACCACTCACATGCTCTGCTTTCCATTTTGGTCTATGGAAGTTAGAGAAAGAACTGAACAGCAACCACTCTGCTATTTCCAGCCAGGTGAATTTTGTATCCATGGATCCCACCCAGCAAAGATTTGTCAAGGTTACCAATTATGCACCATGAATGCAAATGACTTTTCATATTTTTAGCATATTTTTAGTTATTTTTTAGCACAACCATGATATGCTTTCCATTTATATATACATGTTTTTGTTTCTTTTCTGTGTGTTTTAATACTTGTTGACCGTCTCCTTTGTCCGCAGAGAGCATTTAATGCTCTGTGCCACAGTACCCATTTGTATGGACGTAGGCTAGTCCTGGAGTGGGCAGACACTGAAGATAGTGTGGAAACGCTGAGGAGAAAAACAGCTGAGCAGTACCATGGTGAGTATCCATTTGGGCCTGAATGTCTGCAACAGTAGATTTTGTACTTATTCAAAGGTGTCCATGTCCAACCAGACAACTGCTATACTACAAAAGGATTTATAGTATACGGAAATGAAAAAGCAGTCATACACTGGGTGAGAAGACATTATGCACAAGATGACTTCTCCACAAGTTTACGTTTCTATAAATATTCCTTGTCTATGGATGCTTCTTCAGTAGATGTCTTTCTTCATTTTTAGAGACTTTCCCCTGTGCTACTCCAAAACACAAGTTTAGTATCGATCTTTTTTTTCATTTAATGTAAGAATTTCCCATTTTGCTATCTTCTTTTTTTTTTTTTTTTTTTTTTTTTCTTCTATTTTACGTTTTTCTTGTAACAACACGTACAACTTTTAGATTGAAGCTGGTCTAGTTTTTTACCTGTGGCTAATTTTTACCTTATTGTTCATGTGGCTTCTAAGCTTTTGCCCCTTTTTTTTTATTTGCATAAATTCCTCCTTGGCTTTCACTTTTCTTAACTTCTAAATTCTTGCGGTCCTCTCCTCTTGCTCGGTCTGCTCTTCTCTCCCCCTCCTTCCTTCTCTCTGTCAGCAACTGTGTCTCCTAGCAGGTTAATTAGTATTGACTAGTTTTCTGCATTCTGTAAACATGTCAGTCAGTGGGGCCTCCCACTCCATCCTCAAAGGAGGGAACTTCCCTGGAGAAGACAGCAGGGCAACAGTGAGAAATAATGCAGGGGATTTGGGGAATATAGCTGTGCCACTCATCCAGGCAGTCACCCTTCAGTGCCTGAGATACTTAGACACGTCTTTTGGCTAGGAGCTTCATTTTGCTGTGGTTTTCAGGTTCAATACATAGATATGCATGGATGATATATGTCAGAACTTTTCATACTAACCTTAGACTTGTTATGTCATGGAGAGATTTTCTTGCATATTGAGATTGGCCAAAACATGTCTGATTTATATATGAATATCTTCTCTGAAACCCTAAGTTGATCAGTCTCTGAACATGTTGGTTTTTCATTTGCCTTTTACAGGTTTGCCGAAAAAGAAGAAGAAATCCTCTGCCCTGATGGAGGATTTCATGGAGAGCTTAGAGCCGGATGATGTGGATGAGTAAGATGTAAGGCTTATGGTTTTCCTGACAACATCTTAATGCATTTAGGGAGGGAGATAGTGTGTCCACTTCTTCCTGCATTCTCTGTCCTACGCATAAAAACAAACCGCCAGCCAGTAAATACGCCATGCAGTAGTGCCATGTTTTTGCCACTGTCTGTCCCATAAGTCTATAATATAGCTGTTTATCTGTAGCAGACGCATACAGCCGATTTGTTCCTGTGCGGTTCTTTGCTTGTATTTGAATTGTAGTATTTCCATATTACACTAGTGTTGCATGGCACTAATTTATAAATCTGTTTATATTTGTATGCAAATGCCTTTATCTACCTTTATGCATGCCCATGCTGACAGGTGGTGTCAGCACATAGTGCAGGTAGCTAGGAAAACCTGGTCGAGCTACAGCTTTCTGCTTGGACAGATGAAATGGGACGATGCCCCCTTTTCCTCCCCCTGGGCACCATGTGATTGACACTTACAAATGACCCAGCTGAGCGCGCAGCGCTGTGACCGAGCCGCTCCTCCCAGACTGCCAGCGTTTTGTCATCTCATTACCAGCCGTCCCCTGATTCCACTCAGCCGAGAGAACCTTTAATACCAGCAATCTCTGTGTAACACAGTGGCCAGATGGGCTCCTCTCCCCCTTCTCACCAAGTGCAGCCTCCCTCCTCTGGATACCCATTCTGTCCATCGTTGTATTTGCTCTCGTCTCCTTTCTCAGGATCTCCTCCCCCTCTTCTTATATTCACAGTCCTTGCATGCACTTCTCTGATACATATTCTGTATTCCTTCATAGCTAATTGTTGTCCTTTTTCCTCCATGTTTGGGTTAGCAAATACCTGTTTATCCTGCCCCTTATTAGGCTGATCTTAATAATTCATTGTGTAAAATGTCCTGTCACATACCAGTATATCGCATGTTTGGCAGGCACAGCTCTCTGCTCTCAGATATCATGCTTGCCAGCATCAGATTTTCACTGCCAGTGCTTTTTGCTTTTTTTTTTTTTTTCCTTCCTGTTAACGGTACTTCCCTTTCTTCCCCAACGTTTAGGGTTTCTCAGCTTTGAAGACATTTTCAGCCATCAGTCTAATGACATCTGTGGGGTGACTGAACCCCTATTGAACACCGTCTTCTGGACCCTCTCATTTGACTTTAAGTACAAGGAAGAATTTTATACCAGAAAACTGTTGTTACCTGTAACTTTCCATCAATGGACATTTTTTACGGCGTGTTTTAAAAGCGCCATCACAAGAGCCATAATGGCAATTGGCAACTTTTTATCTATTAAGGGGATAGATATTAAGGGGACAGATATGGTCCCAAGATGGTTAACAAGGGTGAGCCATTCCTCTCCCAGTGCATTATGGGACTTGACAGCTCTCTAAAGGAAGTTCTCCCTAACACAGAGAGACAGAATCACGGGTCTTATTAATCATATTTAATGCTACATGTATAGGCCCAGGGGGGCTGTAAAGAGACCTGCTTGTTTAATTAAAAGTCCCGTTTTCCATATTTATGGTTCTTGATTCTTTTTAATATTGACAGCTTGGAAAAAAAAAATCTGTAAATGAAATTAGTGTCATTTAGGAACCAGTGAAAGTGTAGAAACTATGGAAATATTATGAATTTTTGGTGGTCAGAATATCTCTGTGGTAGGTCACCAGTAACCATAAAAAAAAAAGATTATTGATGTTTGTAATGTAATGATTTTTATGTGAGCTTGGGCAAAAAGTTTTTCATTGTATTAATATTTTAGATTTTTTTTTTTTTTGCAGTTTATAGCTACAGGATAAAATCATCCTGACAGCAAAGTACCAGTGGGTGCTAGTGTATGGACTATACCCCTGTACAGACTGTCTAGGGTTAATCCCTGGGTTGTGGGGCAGTGTGAAGATGTTAACGCAATGTGACATTTGTGAAATTGAGCCTCAGCGTTGCCACGGTGACAGCCGGACCGCCATGCTGCCTGATGAGATGTTAAATGGTTTTGGCCTCCTGTCAGTGCGAAACCCTTCCCCAGGGTGGGGGCTGCTGCTCAAGGGACCCTTCACTTCATCCCTGCTCATCCAAAAACAGGCAGAGGTGATGTCCAGCCATGGGATGGGGTTACTTTTTATTTATAAGCTATCAGCTTTACAGTCGTTTTTTTGCTGGCCCAATGAGAGTGTTGCAAGTGTGCCATCGTCATTTTATCTTCTTTCTGCACAAACACACAATTAGTCATAGATTTCATTTCACATATATACAATGATTTCTACAGATTTATACCATTTTCCTTTTTCATTTTCTATACCATGTTTTAATAAAGCAGTAGCCTAAAGACTGTTACTCTAAGAAGGCACGAAAAGTAGTATCAATTTTTAGACTTTTGTCGCTGCACTTTTTTTTGCCCTTGTAACTTGTGTGGCTTAATGAAATTCTCCAGTTCCGCAATTTCAACATTTTTGTAAAAAAAATTTTTCTATCGTTCCTTTAATGTCACTTTTAATGGATCAACCAATAACAGTAATTTGATTTGTATCAGTAAAATTAGCCCAGGAAATTAGGGACCATGTCATCAGATATTAACATATTTTTACCATGTCACTATCTGTTTTAAAAGCAATCCTGAAATGTTGCCATTCTTACACTGGCCACTGAAGGTAATAATATGGAGGCACTTCCTGTTTTCTAGAAATCACTTTTCAACAGTTCACAATAGGTGATGTCGCAGCCACCATCTCCCCCTTCTTGCACATAGCATGCACACAACATTCCTCCATGGAAGTTTCTGTGGTCCATATGGCTGCTCAGGCAACCCCCATAATCATGTACAGAAAACTGATGAAAATAAATCTACAATCAGCAAAAATTACAGATTAGATGAAAATGTCTCACTATATGGTTTCAAGTAGCATAAATAACATAGCTGATGTGTTCCATATAACTAAGTATAGGATATTTCTCAAATGATTCCTTGAGCACCATAAATGGCTGATGTGGTCGCATTTCCTTCAACCACCGTCCCCTAATATTTTATTTTTGGGGGACAACTTTCAATTTTGCTGGTACAGCTATCCAAATCTGCTTCATAAACATAGGTACTGAGAAGCTTTCTAAATCAGATTGTTCAAACAACATAATAAAACCATATGCAGTAAGCTGGCAGCAGTGCTTTAAAGAAAACTACTATAAAAAATATGTTAAAGAGAATGTATCCTGTTTTTAATTTTAGTTTTTGTAATTACATTTAAGTCAGTAGAAGACAAATAATGGGTCTCATTTATCAATACTGTGTTACAGAAAAATGGGCCCTGTTGTGCAGAACAACTTTAACCAGTTTTGATAAACTAAGAAAATATGTTTGTTCTCTTTTTAAAGTTGCAGCAATTTGAAGTTTTTCCAGGGGCTGCCATCTTAGGGATACCCATGTCCTGTATTGTCTGTGTGAACTGTACAGCAGAGTTTGTGTGTGTGTGTGTGTGCGTGTGCGCGCGCTTGTGTACGAGCGCTTTATGAAAGTTGAAATAAAGGGCAGTTAATTGACAGGCCAGGAAGTGATGGCATTCAGACCCCCAACCCCCAGAGACCAACAATTGACACAGGAGATCTGTGCATATAGTGTTGCTATCCTACCTTATCTAGACCTTCAGCAATATAATAGCACTATCACCTACCCACTAATGAAAAAGAGATGCCTCTGCTTATTATCACCCAGTCTACACAGCAAAGCTTACAGGTGAGATGCAGACAGCTGGTCACATTATCTAGTTGTGAGCGCTTTGGTGACCATTTTCTGAAAGTATGTTCCCTTTAGGAAATTGGTATAGGATGTTGGACAGAATGTGGTGGACATTCACTTTAAGTAGGGCATTTAGAGTTTTTTTCCTCATATGCTTTCAATATAACTTCTCCCAGAAGCATTTACTTGTGTATTGTTGGAAATAAAAGACCAAATAAATGGGCAGCAGACCACCAGTTATTCCATGCTTACCCTCCCTTAGAAAACTGTGTAAAGCATGTCACCCTTAGGAACATGTACCGTTTTGTTGTATATTTGTTGCATGACTTACCGCCATATAACTTCCCACTGCACATACAGTGCACTGTAGTTGTTAACCACTAAATTAGTTTTACCTATTTCTTTTCATTTAACCAGGTAATGTCACGTGTTTTCATGAAGGATATGTTACAAGTTTTGATTATTCCTGTGATTATTCTCTCTGTATGCCTTATCAGCTCTATCACAATGTGGTATATCGTAGACCATTGCAATGGAATTACTGAATTGACCCATTTGAGTAAAATTGTGGACCAAATTTAGTAATCTGCTCACGCCAAATTTATATGTACACATCATACCAAAAAGTCCCAATTTGCATATAAATTCAGTCTTTTGTTACAGGTTGAAAAAAGGATTTTAAAAAGTGGGCATGGTTTCCTGGGAGGGGAACAGAGTTATGGAACATCAGTCTTCATAAAACTGCCCTGCCTTTCCTGCCATAACTGGTGGAAGTCCTAATAATTGGTTACACTATTACTATTTTGCCTTAATTCTATGTGCACACCTTGTTATTTGTACTTTAAATGCCACATTATTCATCACGTAACATTCTAAGGGGATATGGCACATTGACACTAACTTATATCGATTAGAAGGGAGTTTTTCCTGTAAGACTATATTCACATCAGTGCAAGGTGTCCGTCTGCAAAGATCCGTCAAATCTCTGGACAAAATAGTCCTGCAAGCTTGACTTTTTTTTTTGACTAGTGATCGGACCCCATTATAGTCAAATTGCTTGATCTGTTGCTTTTTCATTTTTCGTTCTACTGCCCTGCAATGAGCTAGGTGTATAAGAAGAGGAAGTATAGAAGAGCACATGTGTGGATGTTGCGTAAGTGAGGCTGTGCTGTCTGTTCTAGTAATAGGGTGACTAATACAGTACATAATAATTACATAAACTAAGGTTCTGTTTTACTTGAGGTTCCATTTATAATGCATACCCTTGAAAATTGCCAGATGGGTAAGGCCGCTAACAGTTGAAAATACCTACCACTTAACCAGGTAGGGTGCATTCATATGTGCCAAATTACAGTGGAGGTATGCCATGTGAATGTTTGCATTTTTTGGCCAAATGGATTGTTCAATTGATAAGTGTTTTTAATCTTTTCACCTGTAAAATGCTATGGTCAAAAATACTGTAAGGCTCTATTCAGATCAGGTTTTTTACATTCGTTTAATGGATGCAAAAACGGATGCAAATAGTTGGCCATCTGTTTACACAGACATCAATGTTTAAAAAAAAAAAAAACGATCGGTTCCTGTCCATTTTTTTTTTTTTTTTTTTTTTTTTATATATAAACAAAAACATAGTATACCATACTTTTGTGTCCATCCAAAAAAAAAGCTGATTTTTTTTTTTTTTTTTTTTTTTATATGGTCATCCATTTGCATCCATTTTTTTTTTTTACATCTGTTAAACGCGTTGTATAGACCTGATCTGAATAGAGCCTAATGCATGCACATTGCACTACCATTGCCTTTCTGCTTGTGAAAACATACACTTATGCTGGGGCCCCACGTTGCAGAAACGCATCATTTTTTGTTGCAGATTTTGCTGCAGTTTTTTGAGCCCAAGTCAGGAGTGGATTTAACAGAAGGGAAGCGTCTAAGAGCTTCTTTTATATTTCCCATTCCTTTTCAAGCCACTCCTGACTTTGGCTCAAAAAACGTAGCAAAATCTGCCACAAAAAATGCTGCGTTTCTGCAACGTGGGATTTAACCTTAGGTGTCGTCTGAATAAGAACTTTCTAGAACATATTTATTACCGATCCAGTGGACCATAAGATTTATACAAATGGCTGCGTTACAGCTCAGTGTGGGAGCTGCATTTTTAGTGCCAAAACCTGGGGTGGGTTTGGGACTGGTTGAGTTGTTTTTATTTTTTCTTTATATTCAATCTGCTGCTTATTATCTTTAAGGGGATTACTAGCACAGTTCAAAAAATGACCACATACATGTGTGTAAACAGTATTGCTTCTTAAAACCATTTAGTAATCTATATTTATGTCACCGTAGTAGTTAATTTCTTTTCATAAATTCCGCTAACCAATAAAACCAGGTGCCTGGTGGGCACAAAATGGTTATATGGCACACCTTGCCATGACTACCAAAGAAATGACAAATGACTAGTAGCAGCAGAAAATGTGTGTCCTCCACCCTAGTCATGAAAACACGGCAGATTTATAGCCCCAGCAGTGTATAAGCATGTATGGTTTTGTGTGAGTCTGTTAACTCATTCACCACTGGACAGCAGAATAAAAACATTTCCTAATCTACAGGTGCAAACTCTTTATTTATTGGAAGGATTACCTGGCAGAATGACTTAACTATTAGAGTGGCACTTGTGCATCCGTTTTACATTTGTAGCATTCAAGTCCCCTCCCAACCCCCAAGGCTCATTTTTTTTATGCAGTTGTTCCTTTAAAATACAAATCCTGATGTAGAATAAAATCGCAATAACCATATGCAAATGTGGTGAGCGGAACGCAGCGTGTAAATCAGAGGAGAGAAGAGCCAGAAGCAATAGGGAGCGGGAGAGAGAGGGAGGGGGGGTGACCTGGGGTTAATCAGTTTTACTGCTCAGTGAGAGAAAGCTGAGCGAGGAGAAGGGGGGGGGTGGACGAGGGATGGAAGGCAGAGACAAGAAAGAGAAGGAATAAGACCAGGCACAAAAGAACAGGTAGGTATAGAGAGGTACAATAATGTATACAGTAGTTACTGGTTAGTTAACTCAATGAAATACAAATTAACAATGAAATAATTTCAGGCATTGAAAGTAAGTAATAGAGTAAAATGAGGCAGAAGCCAGAAAAAAAGGGAAACGTGAAGTCTGAAAGAAATGGCCAGGGAGAAACAAAATAATCATCTTGACTAGTGACGAATAGAAAGAAAAACACGTTGATCATAGAAGATGAATTCTTGTAATAGAAGAGAATGCACTTCTACTATTGCTAAAGTATTGGAAAAAAGTCTTACAATAAAAGACTTGAGCTGGACAGTATTCAGTACAGTGCAGATGTCTAGTAAATAAAAGGCGCCAACTGCTACCAACCTATATACAACATAGCAGTAACCATATACTGTAGGTCTTATGCAAGGCATATGAGTGAGTAAGAGGTGCTATATAACACATACAGTACTACAACTGCTTTACTTTTGTGGCATCTGTAATAGGAAAATGTTTTAACAGATCTACCTGGGAAGTTAATTGAAATATGTTTTTCCTGCCACCTCTTCTGTAAGATATACTTGTGCACAACATAATACTTTACAGGGAGTACATAGATCAGGTGTATTTTCTTGCAGATCTTGTTTTGCATTAGTATGTAATGACATTTGTGCATCAGCATCATGTGCTCCCCTCATTGCTTGTCTGATCAAAGCCAGAGGGATTAACACTATCTGGAAGTGATTCTGCTACAGATCTTGGCCGAAAAGAATGCTTTGTTTATTAAGAAGTGGCAGGATGGGACAGATCCCCTACCCCAAGGGACTTGTGAATTACAACTGTCCACACTTTCAGAAGATGTTAAAAGATGTGCAAAATCTCAGCCAGTACAAGCTCCATCATAATACTTGATTGTCTCGGGGCAACAAGATAGTTTACAGCCTATGGGGCTATCATTGGGATGAGACATACTCACCTGATGTAGAAGCTTAAAAATATAGCATAATTTGGATCATTGAATACCATATTAGAACGCCATAACGTCACAAAGATGGAAAAGATGACTCTATATTGCACAGAGAGGCAAAAGCCATAAAACTAGTGATGACAAAATAAAATAGAAACTAGAAGACAGAAATATGTTAAGGTAGAGTATGCTGCACAACACATCCCCTATCCTGTTTATGTAAAGCAGTTGTAGGATAAATGTCTGTTCAGTGGACCCCCACTGATCTCCATTCATTCTTTTTAGATGAATGGAGCAAAGGAGCTCATCTCTGTTGTGCTCCATTTATCTCTATCTGACTGCTGGCGTTAGCCAATTGACCGGACAGAGTAAAAGAGAAACAGATATGTTGCTGCAGCTAATAGTAAGTTTTTTTCTCTCACGTGAAGTGCTTTATTCATATCAATACTGTTACGTAAATTTTCCTAATGTCCTATATGGCTCTGCTGCTGAATGAGGATAGTTGGGGAGAAGGATCTCCTCTGTGTATGGGAGACATTGCATCTAGTCTCCACCTACCAACTCTGAGACAAATAGAGGTAAAAGATGCAGAGGAAAAACTGCTAGAAAATGGAATCTACAAGGCATATAATGGCCAGAAATAGTTATTCCTCCTGTACGCACCTTATTTTGAAGTCACATGAAAGTATAGTGATGCTTTAACCTCTTAACGACCAAGGACATAATAGTACGTCATTGGTTGTATGGGTATGTGTGGACAGGGCTCAGGAGCTGAGCTTTCTCCATACATGGCGGGTGCCAGCTGTATAATACAACCAGCACCTGCCGCTAACAGCTGCGTTCGTTGCCGACACCGTTAGCAGCTGTTAACACGTTAGATGTCGCAGTTAAACGCGATCACGGCATCTAAAGTGTTCAGGCGCCACCATCTTTTATCGATCATTGCCCTCCGGAACGTCATTGGAGGGCGGTGATCGGTTGCCATGACAGCCTGGAGCCTATTGAAGGCTCCCAGGCTTGTATTGCCATAGTTCTATTACACGCTGCCATAGGAGCGAAGAGATTTTACTAGTATAATGTTGTACCGTGTTAGCCATTGAAAGTAGTGGAAGAGTGAAGAAATCAGGCGATACCTTTTAGAGGCTAACTGAGTATATTTATAAGTAAGCTTTCAGGAGTACTCGCTCCCTTCATCAGACATGGTGTGATACAAGAACTGAAAAGCTTCATGTCACACTATGTTTGAACCATGAACTGAACTCAATATTCATGCCAGCTTCAAATCACACTATGTATGAACTGTGAGGGACACAAATCACCTCCTGATAGCAAACAGATAACAGCAAGAATTACTGATCCCTCCGTCATGCACCACAAGTTTCCAGACTGTTTTTTTTGACCTGTTGTAAATAACTTCTCTACTTAGATTGCAATTTTTTTTAAGGACTCTAAGAGATTTTACTAGTCACTGCAATACATTAGTATTGCAGGGAATAGTATGAGTGACCCTGACCCCCTAGGGTTCAAGGTCCCTAGGGCGTCTGAACATAAAAGTTTAAGAAGAAGGAAAAAAAAAAGTTTTTAAAAGTATAAAAAAAACACAAGTTTAAATTCCCCCCCCCCCCTTTCCCTAGATCACATATAAAAATAAACAAAAGTAAACATAAACACTTTAGGTATTCCCGTGCTCAAAAATGCCCAAACTATTATAATAATAATAATAATAATAATAAATTTTATTTATATAGCACCAACATATTCCGCAGCACTGTACATCTTGTAGGGTTCAAGTACTGACAAAAAAGATACATTACAAAGAAATAGTCAATTCACACAATGGGACTGAGGGTCCTGCTCGCAAGAGCTTACAATCTATGAGGTAGAGGGGGTGACACAAAAGGTAGCAGGGGCGGCATCAGAGGTAGCATTGCTTATACAATGGTCAGACAATTTTGTAATAGAGGTTACTGTCATTACACATATATAAAGCTGTATGAGCCATCACCAGTCGTGTCCTTTAACATGCAGATGGTACCTGGACATATAAAGCTAGTCTGATACGGCATCATATCCTGTGAGGTAATGTTGGAGCATAAACAGAGGAGGGTACGTTTTAGAGATTCTAACTACAGAAGGGTTTACATTAGGAGTTGTGATAGGCCTGTCTGAAAAGATATGTCTTTAGTTTACGCTTGAAGCTGTGGAAATTGGGGGTTAATCTGATAGTCTGGGATAGAGCATTCCAGAGAAGTGGTGCAACTCGGGAGAAGTCTTGTATACGAGCGTGGGAGGTTCTGATAAGAGAGGATGTTAGTCTTAGGTCATTATATTATTATATTATTATTAAATATTAAAATGTTTATCCCATATGGTAAATGGTGTAGAGGGGGGAAAAAAAAAAAAGACAAATGGCGATTATTATTTTTTTTTCAACACTTTGAAATGAGTGAATAAAAAGTGATCAGACTATCAGTATCAAATAGCATCGATAGAAACGTCATCTTGTCCCACATAAAAAGACGCCATACCCAGTTCCATACTTGTTAAATATGAAAAAGTTACAGGTGTCAGAACAGGGTGACGCAAAAATTTTTTCTATTTTGCAAAATTTTTGATTTTTTAAAAGGTATCAAAACATTACAAATCCTATATAAATTTGGTTGTGCCGTGATTGTACTGACCCAAAGAATACAGGTATCTTTTCATTTTTACCACACAGTGAATGCCGTAAAAATTAAACTCATAAGAAATTGGCGCAAATACGTTTTTTTGGGGGGTTTTTTTGACCAATTTCCCCCTCATTCTGAATTTTTTTTTTCCAGATTTCCAGTACATTGTACAGGGTATTGAATGGTGCCATTACAAAGTGCAATTTGTCCAGCATACAATAAACCATCATTTGACTCTGTGGACCGAAAAAAAAAAGAAATATTGCTCTTGGAAGGTGGGGAGGAAAAAGCAGATACGCAAAAACAAAAATTGGCTTAGTCTTTAAGGGGTTAAAGGTGTTTTCTGTGCTAAAAACTTTTGTATCATAAATATAAGATGAATAGGGGTTTGACACCCAGCACTCCAACCTCTGTTCTCTGCAGCTGATAAACAGAGAATGGAGTAGGAAGAAGACAGCTCTGTTCTCTGTATAGTAGCTGAACCGAATCACAGCAGCTTAGCTGCTATTCAAGGGAATGAGCGCTGATCTGCAATACCCTAGTCTACCCACTACACCACCATTCTTTGCGTATTAGCTGCTAAAAACTTTGATCTGATATTGATGACCTATCGTTGGGATAGTTTATCAAATTGTTTAGTCTGGGAAACCCTTTTTAGTAGGTAAATATTTAGTCCTGCCCCAAACAGATGGTTTGAATATGCCATACATCTTTTCGGGTGAATTTTAGCCAGGACAAGCCAAATTTGCCCTGATTGTTTCTGAAACTTTGGAACAACCCTGGCAGGACAGTTATGCAGCTGAGGAATCAGTTGCTGTTGCCAGTGTCAGAGGCATGATGCCATATGCACCAACGCCATTAATGTGTGAGATGGGCGCTGTCCCACCTTTTTATAACTCTGAAGGTTTCTAGTTTTCATGTGCACACAACTTATGACAAATCTCCAGTATTCTAGATGTTTCCTCGCCAAGTACTTTTAATTACTATGCATAATAAGTAGTCTTATCAGCAGGTGTGCTTGCCTTTGTAGTCCCAAGGGTTCCTTGGTAATGACTCATACTGGGAAATTTATGAGCATTAACTGTGCTGTAATGGGTTCTAACTATTACTGGGCACGTGGTAATCCACAAAACTGTGTGGTCTGGGTCAGGGCCATCTGTGATTTTACTTCGGTTAAATGAATTGCTGATTATTGACTTTTCCTAATTGTGGCTATGATAACCCACGAAAGCACGTGGCCGGTAGTGAGGAATATCCAATAATAAATCCGTGTTTTATTTAACAGGCAACCCCCAGACCGCAGTTACACAGAGTTTGTGTCACAGCAACATAATTGGAGTGTCGCAACCATAGAACTTGCCATTTATTTTCAATTATACGGGAGAGCAAAAGAATAGGCCAGATTTTAGCATCTACAGGTGTATCTCAATAAATCAGAATATCTTTGAAACGTTCATTCATTTCAGTAATTCAGTAATACAATTCATAATCAGCGTCTTCCATGATTGTGTGTCCTACTGAACCAGACTGAGGGACCATGTAAAGGCTTAGGAAACCTTGGCAGGTGACACACTGAATTTACAATACTGAACTTTTTTCCAATATTCTAATTTTCTTAGATTTTGGTTTTCATTACCTGTAATCCATAATCAACATTTACAGAAATAAAACACTTGAAATAGAACCCTGTGTGTGTAAAGAATGTAGAAAATATAGGAGGTCACTTTTTAATTTAATTACTGAAAGAAATAAACGTTTCAAAGATATTCTAATTTATTGAGATACACCTGTATATTATGGTTACAGCAGTCTGACCCATTGTTCAAAAAACCCCCCCAAAAACTTTAAACACTATATAACCCTATGGTGGTCCAAATTCAATAAAACCACAAGGCAGTTCCTAGGTCACGTAGTACGGACTCTAAAATGCAGCTGCTTTAAGTCAATGTGAAATCAATCTCATTTTCACTCCATTTGCTTACATTCTATAGATTCGCCTCTCTGATATTTTATAAAGCTGTTGGAAATATTAGACATACATAGAATTACCCGTAATGATATCAAGTCTACTTTTAAGGTTCTGGATTTAAGGTTTGGCATTGTATGTCAACGGTATTGGACGATATTTGATGGGGCTGTGCCAGTGGAAAAAAAAATCTCTTCACAGACTAGTAATAAACTTTACCCATTGCTGCAGATAGAAGGCATTGAATCCTGTCTGTACACAAAGTAATGGTGAGCAAATATGTTTACTTCAAATTGTCATATAGAGGTAGAATGCATCATGCAAACTGATATTGTTACATTGTTAATCTATCAAATCTATGTTTTTTCTTCAGGCGTGCCATTCATGCAATTTATTGTATGCATTACAAAGCCCATGTCTGCTAAAATTTGTTCCTAACTCAATATGCAACAGCCTCAAGTCTTATTTCTTTCTGCAGAGATTGTGTAGATGCCACAGCATCAATAAAGCCAAAGTGACATTCTGCTGCATATAGCTGTGTGTTTGTGGGATTGTATTCCAGCACTTGCGTAATATTTTGTCATATTTCTTATATACTAAATTTCTAGATATGAAAAAGTATAATACACCTTAAGATAATAAAGCGCAGAAGCAGCAGTACTTACCCCTTCAATTCCTATATTAAGGAAGCATATACAGCAAGCAGTTACCTCAAGAGCAGAACATGGCTTACCAACCGGCCAACAAGTGTCGTACCACATGCACCAGTGCACTATGTTTATCCACTGTTTTGCTCACTGAGCATGTCAGAAAACAGCAAGTAAGACATGGCTTGTTATAAAGATTGACAGGATTAAAAAAACAAAACAAAAAAAAAAACTGCCCACAGGTTGTGTGTGGTATCATTTACTACAGTGGGTGGATAAATGTGAATCCTATGATTCTACTGATTTGAATGTAGATCACCCTAGTCATTGAGGTTTGGTTTACTGTAACTACTGACAAATGAAGGTCTGGATGGTGCTTACTGGATCATGGTCAGGGGTGCATACATTGCAATTTAGGGCATTGTGTTCAGTGTCCTTATTTATCTTTACAGGCATTGTCATCACTCACTGTCTAAATGCCCTATCAGTATGTATTTGAAGCATAAGAGTAAAACTACACAAACACAGGTAGAACATACAAACTCCATGCAGATGTTGTCCTTGGTCAGATTCAGAGCCAGGACCCCTGCACTGCAAGCCATCTTCTCTTATGATGAAAATATGTTTGTTACTTCTATGCTGTGAAATCATTATGTGCAGTATGACCTAGAACTTCAGTGTTTTATTACCTGTGATATAATTGTTACAGGTTATATCACACGGTGACCTTCATCACTGTGTGCATTACCCGTGCACTGTGGCTGTTATTTTTTAGCTTCACTTTGCTCATTTTCCTACTTTGATATTGCTGTTTTTCGTCCGTGTCGGCCTTGGATGACAGGGCCCACCAGTAAAATTCATCTTGGGGGCCCCCAAAGGGCTACATGCAAATATTATCTGACACATTGAGAAGACGGTGCCCAGGGAGGAAGGATACACAGATGTGTATAGATGTACATAGATGTCATCTCAGCCAGCCAATGTGTGTACAGTATATGAAAATAAACTGGGCAATTTCTCAAATAATCTACCCAGTAAATTATACTAAATCATAGCCTGGTTAAAGTGCTGTACCATGAGTATCTGTATGAAGTACAATGAGTGTACTGTGCCAAGGGAGGGTGAGCTGTGGGCCCAGCAGGGGATTCACCTGTAGGCCTTTCTGAGCTGGTTTCCATGTTACCAAATTATGTGATAATGTACCTGTAACAAATAGTCATTGTACATTAAGTTTGAGTGTGTTGCCTGCTCTGCTGTTTTTTTCTGCTTTTCATTTAGAGCCAACAGCATTTGGAAAATGACCTGAAGTGGCAAATATTTGCACCTAATGGCGATATCCAGGTATTATACAAGGGTTACAATTAAGTTTATACAACATGTATTTGTATGGGTAGAAATATGTGACTGACTCCTAACCGATGCAGTTGTGTGTGTAATGTACGTTACAATAGTTAAATAAGATTGCTGGCAATTTTTATGCAACCAACTGGCATCACATGTATGTACATCCCTGTAGGAACATTGTTCAGAACTAAATACAATTGTAATGTATCTTATTTTACATACTGTATATCTGCAGTGCTCACTAGCCATAAAGAGAGTAAATCTTTTGGAAAGTGTTGTCCACAAAGTCCAATTGAAAATAACACTTAAAATATGCTGCAATTTTCCTTGAAGCTGCCGCACATCTCAGCACATCTTGTGGAGGAGGTTTAGTATGGGAAGTGTAACTGCAGAAGCATTACATTAGGAAATGTGATAGGTCTAGCTCAAGAGATTTGTTTTTAGGATGCACTTGAAGCTGTAGAAATTGGGAATTAATCTGATTGGGGTAGAGCATTCCAGAGAAGTGGTGCAACTTGGAAGAAGTCTTGAAGACAGAATTGGGAGGTTCTGATAATAGAGAATGTTTGTGTTCGATCATTGGCCAAATGGAGAGTACAGGTTGGGTGGTAGACAGAGAAGAGGGAGCAAATGTAGGGAAGTTGAGTGCCATGGTGAGCTTTGTGGATGAGAGGGATAAGTGTATATTGTATTCTATGGTAAATAATTAACCAGTGCAGTGATCGGTACAGACTGGAGGCATTGGTGCTGGATTTAGACTGATAGATCAGCCTGGCTGCTGCATTCAGAATAGATTGTAGAGGGAAAAGTTACAGTAGTCAAGTCAAGAGTCAGTCAGAGATTCAACAAGGGTTATTTCCATGGTAAGGAAAGGGTGAATTCTGGGGATGTTTTTGAAGTGCAGGTGGCATGAGAGTGATTGGATATAGGGAGAAAAGGCAAGGTCTGAGTAAAACATAACCCCAAGGTAGAGGACATGCTGCCTTGGAGTTATGGTAAGACTGACCGCAGACTGAAAAGGAAATTTCAGTTAGTAGATGGTGGAACGACCAGTTGTTTAGTATTTGAAAGATTCTGTTTCAAACAGAGGGAAGACAAGCTATTAGAGACAGCAGAAAGTCACTGGTAGTAATGCAGGGGTGATCTCACAGGAGGAAGTATATAGTTGGGTGCCAAGTCAAATATTCTGAGGGTTTGTCCATCTGTGTAGAGTGAGAAGAGGAGGGGACCTAGGACTGAGCTCTGGGTAACCCCAACACCAAAGAAAATAGAAGTGACAGAGCCCACAATTGACATGCTGAAAGTATGGTCTGAGAGATGGAAGGAGAACCAAGAGAGCAGTGTCCATGAAGCCGATAGAGTGGAATGATACTGAAGAGGACTTGGTGGTCTATGGTGTCAAATGGCGTTAAGAGATCCAGAAAAATAAGAAGTAAGGGCAGTTTCTGGAAGCCAGATTGTAAGGGGTTGAGAAGAGAATTAGCAGAAAGATAGAAGATTAGGAGAGAATAGACCAAGCTTTCCAAGAGTCTGGAAGATCAGTAGTTTTCAGCAAAGGATCGGTCAACAGCAGAGTTTTTTTTTTTTTCAGTAGTGGGGCTATGGCAACGTGTCTGAAAAAGGAAAGAAAGTTTCCAGAAGAAAGAGAGAGGTTAAATATTTTAGTAAGGAAGAAAAAAAGGGGTACGGGGCAGCATTCAACTACTGCAACTCAGGATGGGTGCACGTTCACTGAGGGAACTGACCAAACTCCCAAAATTGTATCCTCAGAAAAAGTTTTGTGACGGAGCTCCAAGGTTTTATCTGCCAAATATTTTATTAGTAATAGCCACATAACACATGATGTGTAGATCAATTATCCGTAATTGCCAGATTAGAGAACCCACTTTCTCTCCTTTTTATATTGTCCTAGCCTGATGAAGGGATTGTATCCCAAAACATTGCAAACTGACAATTATGGATAACTGATCTACACATCGTGTGTTACGTGACTATTGTTAATAAATATTTTGCTGATAAAACCTTGGAGTGCCATCAAAAAATATTTTAGTAACCTCAGTAGGAGATTATTTCCTGACAGATTTGATCAATTTTGTCATGGAAATAAGTGGCCAGGTCCTCAGCACAGATGTGCCTGCAACTTGACTGTAACTAAAGAGTAAAAAGTGTCAAAAAAGTTGTTTATGGTTATTGGAGAGAGGAGATGAGAGTGATGAAATTGGCTTGTTTAGCAAAGTGAAGGGCAGAGCTATAGGTTTTGAGAATAACCTTGTAGTGGAGGAAATCAGCACATCTAGAGCACCTCTGAAGAAAATGCATATGTGGTGTGTGCCAGGGTTGCCACCATCTGGGAGCTGCCTCATTCAGTGCACTTTTTAGAGTTTCATTATAGTGACTGGTGACAAGGTTGTGACAGGAAAGTGAAGAGATAGGGGACAGTCATGACTGTAAAGAGAGGAGCTGGGTGTCAATGGTATGTAGATTCCTATATGTATAATGGGTAATTGTGTTATTTGAAGAAGAGAATGTGATGATGTTAAAAGAAACAAAGTTATGGTCATAAATTGGCAGAGAAGAGTTAGTAAATTTAGAAATTGAGAGGAGTCAGAGGAAGACAAGATCAATTGTATTGCCATCTTTGTATGGGACAAAAGAAGTGGTTAGTGAAAGAGACTGGGGGGCAGCTGGGTAGACAGGGATTTTAATGGGGATGTTAAAGTCCTATTACTAGAAGACATGTCCCTGGGACTCATCCTAGAATTGTGGAAAGTGCTCAGTCCTTAAGCTTCTTCTGCTGAAGGACTGCTTTTAAGAACTGAGAATAAATAGTCACATTTGTAACATTCTTCTCCAGCAAGTTCTCAAAATATCATATAATATTCCGTGGAAAATTAAACAATCCTGACATATACATCGGTGCTTCAGACAACATTCTCTGTTTTAGCCAAATTTATTACTCTAGAACAGGGGTAGGTAACCTTTTTTGTTCAGCGTGCCGATTTTAATTAAAAAATCAAAGATAGGTACTCGGAGTGACGGTCAATAATTGTAAGGCTGACGACCCCTATACTAAAGTCATATACCACAAACCATAACACAGAAGTGCTGCCAACAGATGCTTCAGGACGCATGTGTTTACTGCTATTTCCTGGGACGCACCTGTACTTTTCCATTAGAAGCCTTATGTTGGAAACACACTATGTATCTGGATGCAGCTATTTTCTTAGGCCACTGGAACTTTTACTTTGATGTAAAACTGCATTCACATGGTGCGTTTTTGCACAAAAAAAAAGGCCTAGGTTTTTTTTGTGCAAAAACACACCGTTATACAGAATAATGTCCCCTAGTGGCCCCTGCACATGGTATTATGTCCCATAGCGGCCCCTGCATACGGTATTATTTCCCATAGCGTCCCCTGCATACGGTATTATGTCCCATAGTGGCCCCTGCACATGGTATTATAATCCCATAGCAGCTCCTGCACACGGTATTCTGTCCCATAGCCATAGCGGCCCCTGCACATGGCATTATATCCCATAGTGCATACCTCCCAACTTTCAAATAATAGAAAGAGGGACAGTATGTGTGGCTTTCTATGTGCGCCGTGGCAAATTTAGCTCCACACACTTATATGTTGACTCTGTCCACTCTCATCCATTTTTCTATGTGCCCCCACATAGTATAATGTTCATACAGTCACCCTAACATTATATGCCCCCAATTCCTCTCCAGTTGCCCCACAGTATGAAGTCCCTCTCCTGGTGCCCCAGTTTAAACTGGGGGAAACTAGAGGAGGACATTAAATTGGGGCATCTGAAGGGTGACATTAAACCTTGAGGGTAATTGGAGGGGGACATTAAACTGGGGGCAACTAGAGGGGGACATTAAACCGTGGGGGTAACTGGAGGGTGTCGCCCCTCCAGCTATCCCCATGGTTTAATGTCCTCCTCCAGTTGCCCCCAGTTTAATGTCCCCTTCCAACTTGTTCCCAGTTTAATGTCCCTGTCCAGTGACCCCCACTGTTTAATGTCCCCCTTCAGCTGCCCCCAGATTAATGTCATGCTCTATCTTCCCCCCAGTTTAATGTTTCTCTTCATCTGTCCCCGGTTTAATACCCTCCATCCATCTGCCCCCAGTTTAATGTCCCCTCTATCTGCCCCTAGTTTAATGTCCCCCTTCATCTGCCCCCAGTTTAATGTCCCCCTCCATCATCTGCCCCCAGTTTAATGTCCCCCCTCCATCTGCTCCCAGTTTAATGCCCCCCTTCATCTGTACCCAGTTTAATGCCCCCCTTCATCTGCCCCCAGTTTAATGTCTCCCTTCATCTGCCACCAGTTTAATATTCCCCCTTCATTTGCCCCCAAAGTTTAACATAATAAAAAACACTGATAATTACCTCTCCTCGCTCCCCTGCTGTTCTGAGGTCTCCCTCTCCAGAGTGTTCAGGGAGCTGCAGGCATGATGTGAGTGACGTCATCAAATCGCACGTGCAGCTCCCGGGGCTGGAGCACACGGGGATGTGCTTCACACAGAGCGGTGAAGCAGGAGCTGTCTGCGGACGGCTCCTGCTTCATCATTGTATTTAACTTTGATGCCGAGACATACCTCCCGTCGTCTGGCACAGCGGGACAGGACCCGGAATCTGAGACTGTCCCGCTGAATCCGAGACATTTGGGAGGTATGCCATAGAGGCCCCTGCACACGGTATTATGTCTCATAGCCATAGTGGCCCCTGCACATGGTATTATGTCTCATAACATTATTAACATATAGCCAGTGCGATAGATAGATAGATAGATAGATAGATAGATAGATAGATAGATAGATAGATGTAGATAAATATATACACAGGTGGCACCAAGGAGGTTAAGGAATCTGTAAGAAATGCAAATATACATCTTTGAACTTGTGTTTTTCATGCATTCTTTTTATTGTACAGTTAGTTATATAGTTATGTCACACCACAATCCCATAATGCTGTATGCAAAAAATCAAAATGTACTCCACTTCTGTTCCTTAAGCAGGTGTCCTGCCTGCTGTGCTTTCCTATACAGTTGTAAAAAGCTATGCTATGCCTTCCACCATATCAGGACAAAGAACACTGTTTTGACTTCTGTCAAGAAAATACAGCCCTATGGATATGAACATATATATCAGGAGTTTTTCCAGTGTATACTTTAAATGTAGGGCTCAGATGCAGTACTTTTGTAGCTCTCTGTCACACATTGAGGATCTGTTACATCCAATAGAGGGCGCATGAGCTCCCAGCTCCTTTCCCATAATGCCTTGTGACACATTTACTTGAACATGTGAACCTACTGTATGTATTTGTTTAAAGAGGACCTTTCACCAGCGTTACCAACTCCATCTCTTTGCATCCTTCAACAGACACTGCTCCATTGATTCTGACTCCACCACTCCTGAGTAATCATTTCTGATAGTTTCAGCACAGTTATGCTGTCTGTTGTCAGATGTGCAGTCAAGAGCTGGCACGGACAGTCTGGAACAGACCAGCTGACAGCAAAGAGCATAACTGTGCTGAAACTAACTGCACTGATTGCTTGTGAACAATGAGAGCTAGAGAAAAAAATTCCAACTGCAATAGAAGTTGAAGGATGCAAAGAGTTAGAGTTGGTGGAAGTGATAGAAGGTCCTCTTTGAATTCCATCCACTACACTGGTACTGTATATTGCAAAGGGTTAGCTGCTGGTGATCCCTCACAGCTACTCCGCTGCTACTACGTCATGCATGGTACTGGCCTTAGGATGTTTTTACACAGCTGTGTTTGGAAAAAATGGTATATGTATCAGCTGGATTCATCAACCTGAAAGCAGGCTGGCTGAACTGAAGTCAGCGTGTCAGTTCAGTCAAGCCGCATAAAAGAACCCAACCACAATAAAGATGTGTGTGTCACTTCCACTTATGAATTCAATTTCTAGATGTAGTAAATTTAACTAAAACAGAAACTGTTGTCTGATGCATCAAATTATATAACCAATTCCACTGAATATCGCACGATTTTTTCGGAACTTGCTGAGAATGCCACTATAGACTATCTGCAACTATGACCATTTATTCCCAGTTTTCAAAAGCAGTCCATCGACAGAGCAAGCTGGAGGGCTGAGCACAAGTACAGTAAGAGGCCTAGGTACATACACATGTGGACAAAATTGTTGGTACCCCTCGTTTAATGAAAGAAAAACCCACAATGGTCACAGAAATAATTTGAATCTGACATAAGTAATAATATATAAAAATTCTATGAAAATGAACAAATAAAAGAAAGACATTGCTTTTCAACCATGCTTCAACAGAATTTTTAAAAAAAGAAAATTCATGAAACAGGCCTGGACAGAAATGATGGTACCCTTAACTTAATATTCTGTTGCACAACCTTTTGAGGCAATCACTGCAATCAAATGATTCCTGTAACTGTCAATGAGACTTCTGCACCTCTCAACAGGTATTTTGGCCCACTCCTCATGAGCAAACTGCTCCAGTTGTGTCGGGTTTGAAGGGTGCCTTTTCCAGACAGCATGTTTCAGCTCCTTCCAAAGATGCGCAATAGGATTTAGGTCAGGGCCCATAGAAGGCCACTTCAGAATAGTCCAATGTTTTCCTCTTAGCCATTCTTGGGTGTTTTTAGCAGTGTGTTTTGGGTCATTATCCTGTTGCAAGACCCATGACCTGCGACTGAGACCAAGCTTTCTGACACTGGGCAGCACATTTCTCTCTAGAACCCCTTGATAGTCTTGAGATTTCATTGTACCCTGCACAGATTCAAGACACCCTGTGCCAGATGCAGCAAAGCAGCTCCAGAACATAACAGAGCCTCCTCCATGTTTCACAGTAGGGACAGTGTTCTTTTCAAGATATGCTTCATTTTTCCGTCTGTGAACATAGAGCTGATGTGCCTTGCCAAAAATTTTGATTTTTGTCTCATCTGTTTATAGGACATTCTCCCCAAAGCTTTGTGGCTTGTCAACATGTAGTTTGGCAAATTCCAGTCTGGCTTTTTTAAGTTATTTCTGTGACCATTGTGGGTTTTTCTTTCTTTAAACGAGGGGTACCAACAATTTTGTCCACGTGTGTAGCTTCTAGTTATGTGGAGGTGCAGAAGGAGTGGATTTAGCACTATTGCTAAGAGTTTTTAAAACTGTGTATAATGTATAAATTATGGAGAATATATAGTGCAAGAGGGAATAGTGAGCAGAGGAGGGAGTGACATTAGAAGTCATATGGTATATTTAGATGATGTGCAGGAAGGGCAGCAGTGCTTGCTTTTAATAGTCCCTTTACTCAAGTATGATCTTTCATATGGGTGTCAGAAGGTGAAAGAGCATCAGTCAGTAGTCAGCATAACTGTAGTAGTAAGGGGAGTCAAAAGCCGTGAAGTTGCAACGAAAGGTAAGGTGCAGCTCAAAGTCAGTCTGTGCTGTGATAAATTTATCATAGACAGCTTGAATACATTGGGATTATAGCAGAGGTGAAAGAGGCAGTTGGGATTAGATGGGAGATGGGATTAGAGAGGAATTAGCCTGAAACCCATAAAGCTTTGCTCCTCTTAAAGTAATTATAGGAAAATGCCTTCATTTAATGTATAATCAGTCTCAGTCTGGATATCTATCTGGCACTTGCTGTCTTTAATTCTACTTCCTGTTAGTATTTTCTTTAAACTTCTTTAAACTTCATCCCTTCTATACCTTCAGGTAGACATAATTTTTTTCTTTACTTTTGGCAATATATCACTTTCAATTCATGTCCAGAATGGTGGCATTTATGATCCCCCTGACTCATGTTGCCCACCTCTGTGAAGGATATTTTGCCTGCATGTATAAGAATATATGCACTCAAGGCTTGTCATGTTTTTATTGTACTCAATACTTAGAATTTATCACTGAGAACATCTGCTTTACGCATTCATAAATATCAGTAGGTGATGTAATATTTTATCTTCTCAGGAACAAATTATCAAGAAACATCAGACATAAACTGTTTGTCTTCTTGGAGAATATCCTTTAAATAAGACTGAAGCAGTATACAGAGTTCTGCCCTGTGTCAGTCCTATTGTAAAGATTCCATACATAGTAGACTTAAGTTACTTGACCCTGACAATTTCAGCAGGACATCCATCAACCAGTCATCTGGTTAAATACTCAGCTTACATTCATTTACCTATGTCATGATGAGAAAGATCAGGCATGTTGAATTTCAACATGTCCAATCCTTTATTCTCAAGGGATGTTTATGGGGTTTTCAGTTGGAATAACTGTTAAGCATCTGGCCAATATCTTTTGAACTGGTATGGCCAGCATAAATCTTATTAGTCAGTATATCCTTCGTTTGTAAGGATACTGTAGGTTCAGACCACATGTGACAAGTATCCATTTGGTACGATGATCCAAAATGGATGTACGCCGCAGATTTATGCAGCTGTACATCTGCCATTTACTTATAATAAAAAGGTATACTGTGCATATCTTCTTTTTGGCAGTGTAAAGGGAAGTAACATCACTTTTAAAGTTGAGGTGATTGTATACTAACATATACTGGCCAAACATATGTCAGAAGGACACTTTTTTTCATGCATTTGGCTATTGAAATCTCCAAAGACAAATTAATAGAGAAGTTTCATTATGAACCCCAAAGGGATGGTGCGTGATAATGTATGTAAGAGTAATGCGGAACATGTTGGAGCTATATAAGAAGCAGACATACATACTGTACATACAGTACATAAAAACATACATACATACATACATACATACACAAATGCACTCTAAACATATAAATCTGGCACCTTTCCCAGTATGTTTATTGAGCATTCACCCCATTCCTGTAAAATAAAGAATACTGATCACCTAAACCCAGGTGGCATGGTATATAGTAGCTTTGCTACACTGTAATAACTTGCATTTGCATGTTTCTGAAAAGAACTATATGATTCATTAAGTAACAGATAAAATGTGTTTCATAAAGCCAAGATCTCCTTTCAGGTACACAAGAAGGGTGTGTTTGTGTTCCAGTTGGATGACCGTATTGGAAGAAAACCAGCTGTTAAACCCCTTGGCTCGACTAGCTGAATTACTACACGCTTCATTGCTGCAATACTGCAGTCAGAATATGACTGCTAACCAGAAATAGATTAATACCAATGGAGCCTATATAAACATGATCCTTTAAACACTTTTTACACAAAGATAGGGCTTTGAAGCTGTTCTGGCTATCTACAAGACAAGGTAATATTGTTTGTTCTGTTTGTATATATGGTTATGCTGAAATCTAGCCAAAATTTACCATCTGACACCTCTTACATATATGCCAGAAGATTACATGTTGGAGATTGTGAGCTATGATGATGAGTAATTGCAAAACCCAAATGCATATGTGCTCATTGGAGTGTCTGACCTGTTTGGTACCATTAAAATCTTGTCTGCGTTTTCAGTGCAATTGATTGAAAATATATTGTCATTTCCATTGATAAAATGACAATGAGGGGTTTTGGGCTGCTGTAGTTCTGGCAGTCAGTGAAAGTCCCGACTCCCAGCCCCTCAAGTCCACAACAAAGTTCCTCCCATGACCTGTAAATTGATTTGTTGGAATATTTCTAAGGCTAAGGCCCCACGTAGTGGGCTGCAGCAAAAAAGCTCAGTGGGAAAACTATGGCGACAACGCATTACGGTTTTTGTCACAGCGCTTTTCACAGGAAGTCCACAGAATTTTCCTTTGTGGACTTTCTGCTTCCATTATACCTATAGGGAAACTGCCGGCGTTTCCGTAGGCAGAATTAACATCTTGTGATTTCCAAAACCGCAACAGTATTGGAAATTGCAGCGTGTCTGCTGCGCGTATTTTTCCGCAATGTGTGGATGGGATTCGCTAATGCCTAAGACTGGTATTTCCTACACCAATCTTAATGAAGGCCCCAGCTGAGGTGTGCCTGAATTATTAGGCTCAAGCCTCTTAATAAATAAGGTGCATGTGTGGGTGCCAGAATGAAAGTCTATGTCAGTCAAGAACTGGCGTAGACTTCATATATAACTCATGCCAGGACAAGGTGTCCCCAGACCACCCCGCTCTCTACCCAGCTTCACTTAGTTTCGTAGAATGTTGCAAGCAAGGTGAAGAACAAGGGGTGTAGTGCAAGAAAGGGCAATGCCCCAAAGATGCACCACAATTACACCCATTTACGCCAGATAAATTAAATTTCCCCGTTGTATTATGATTTCCCCTTTACCTAGTAACAATTTCCATATGTTTTATGTTAAGGTTTGACATACATGTACTGTAGGAAATTATCTACCATATTCTGACCCATACACAGTGTGCCCAATAATAGCCTAAGCTTTCTACTGCTAGATAGGAATTGACAGTGTACTTTACAGCCTGTACAATAATAATCTTCTTGACAGTGGGTGAAGGTTATTATTGAAATAAAGGTCATATTCTGTCCGTGCACATCAGTCTACTTGCCCAATAGTCTATCAGCTTCAGTGCTGCAGGATATATAGGCACCTTAAGGCAGTGAACAATCCTTTGTGGAAATTGATTGACTTTTTTTCTGATATTTTGGGTTCACAAGCTACAACACAAGTGTTAGAAATGCAAATTACAACTATGCCTCAAACCTTTGCTAATGAAACACATAATCATTGTGAAATGTTGATCCATATACACAAGTGTCAACTTTTTCTAAACCATATTAGTAATAATTTATCTTTACATTCCGCACGTCTTCAGAACCATTCACACATACAGTGTCTATAAGGAACCAGACTGAGGAAAAAGTCTTAAATATTGAGATTTTCTGTGTCTATTCATGAGCACTGCTGTCCACTTTACCTGCCATGCACGGTAGATGTTCTGCTTCCCCACTTTCTATTGCAATTCATCTCCAGCTCCCATTCTTTTTCACAAGGACGACATTGTTTATTTCTCACTTGCTTCCAGTTTTCTTAACGGCAACTTTGCCCACAATTTAGCAGTTGTTTTTGTTATAGTGGAGCTGCCATGCACATAAAATTATCTAGTATAAGTGTCCAGCTCTGATACTGTAGACCATTAAAAAAAGCTGTTAAAGAAGTAGCTATATAGATATAGTATTGACAATAGCAGCCGTTCCAGCACCTACAAGAATATAACAGGAATATTACAGAATCTGCTTGATGCAGACAACTTAATTATTCACCAGGACGAAAGGAAAGATAAATATAGTAAAAAAAAATTAAAAAAAAGAATGCTTTAAAGCTATGTAGAGAAATATTTATTAAATGTTAAAAAAAAATCTCTTTGTTACTACACCATATATGCACATAAAAGATGTGAAAAAAAAATCTAATAGTATATAGTTGCATGAGTGTGGGGTCATTGACGCAAGGTGTTCACTTTTAAAATGTTCTAGTGGCTAAGTGCACAAGACTGACATCAGGTGGTTACAAAATGTACTGCATTAAAACATCCAGTCACTCATTGAGTTGGGTCCCTTATGTTAAGATTAATAGTTTTTAATATCATTATTTAATGCAGGGTTTTTGTTGCTTGTTTATGATATAAATAATTGGGTTTTTGCTCTATTCCTACAAACTGCACATATTTCCAAATAACACATTTCAGCATGTCATGAATGACATTTTCCAAGATTTCCTGAACATTTCTGTTATTCTTTGTATTGCTGACATTTTTAGCTTTTCTATATCGTAGGCAGAACAATAGATACCTATAAGGAAAGTTTTTAACCGTGTATCTATAGCTTGTTTGCTAAACCTTAAAATTGTGAACGTCATAAGGACATTGTAGAGTTCCTTCTTTCATTTCTTTCCACCCATACGATGCAGACTGATCCAAGAAAGTTCTCAAAAAGGTAGTAATAGCTGAATCCATCTAATTGAAGGGAAGTTCAATAATTTTTGCATTTCTCTAATTTCTAGTGGAATTTTTTTTTTTTAATACTTTTTCCGCTGTTGTTCAGCCACTGGCACTGACCCACTCTGACCAGTTCTAAAGTCTCTTTTTCTTGCCCCAACCTGCTCAAGAAGATTTTGATGACCTCCCAAACAATTTTACTATAGCTTCAGAGCGTAATGCACTGAAGGATCTAGATGAATGAGCAAACTGTGAGAGCCATCCTTTCCCAACCAGTGGGACCACAGGATGTTACCGAAACCATCACTTTCCCCTACCAAAAGAGCTTATGATGTTGCTAATTAGGAACTATTAACTATTAAGCTGGTATTAAAAGGATGAATGTATTTATTGGAAGAAGTGGCTGATCTGTTTTTACCATTGACTTTTGTCATACAAATCACAAGAATTAAGAATATCTTAAACTGAGGCTCTGACCACAAGGGCAGATATCCTTTACAGATATTCTTTTTATGCAATAGTGTGGCTGACATTTTATGACAGTTATACTAATCTGAGCCGGTCTGTCATCATGTTGATCTAATCAGACATTTTTTTTTATTAGGTATTCCTCTTTACAGTCCACTTCTGAGATTGGTAATTCAGATTGCTGACAATCTAGTGATTGTCTGTCTTATTTTCTTCCAAAACTGGGGCTTTGTACCTTTAAGGCTGATGTACACATCCTTCTGTCCAGCCACAGGTAAACCAAATGACAGTCAAATTAGTTTGCAGATTGAAATTGCCAATTTGTTAGCCTCTCTTCAGTTTGTGCCGAAAATAAGACTCAGTTCTCATTAGACGTCTTCAGACCTGCCAGCTGTTGATGGTTATGCTGCAATATTTGTGGTTTTTGATGTGCTCAACATGGCTCGCTTCATTCTTTTTGAGGACCCCATCTGCTGTATAAACTGCTGAAGTTTGTATCAGGGAAAAGATGTTAAGTTACATGGTGTTTCTAACAAGATTATTTTAAATCATGAAATTCAGGTCAAAGCCCCATTCTGGAAATCATGTCAAGTTCTGAGAGTCCCACTCTCCTTGTCCACCTCATTTCACCCACAGACCAATGGATAAATGGATGGAACAAACCAAACCCTGGAGCAATATCTCCTTTTTACCCACCATTCTCCCCCCAACCCCTTTTTTTTAAATCACCTTTTGTGGAGTTTTTTTAAAAATAACCCTATTCATTCATTCATTCATTCATTCATTCATCCATCAATCAAAGTTGCTAATAACTGCTTCCATCCCATGATAATTACTAAAAAAAATCTCTATACTGGCTTAAGGATAACGTAAAAGTTTTTCAAGATAACATCACCAGTCTCCATTCTCCAGCAGTTTCTAAAACCTAAATTTCAATTGCCACCAAAACAACTCTGATCTGTTGAGGCATGAACTCGACAAGCAGGACCACTTTAACCATAGGGCAAATGTTGCTCAGATAGCGGGGGCCCCCTTGGGACTGCCTTTTTAGAATGCATTTTGAGATCTCTCATGCTGTACCGAGCAGTGTGTTCGGCCTGCACTGGTATGTCCTGACTACAACTCATCTGCGCCCTCCAGAGTTGAATACAATGGTGAAGCAGGAAGCTGTCCACTCCCTGCTTCACCATTCAATCCTTCTCTGCTCCTGTTGTCTTGGGAGCAGTAGGCACGATGTAGTGATGTCACTTGCGTCACTGTCTCTACCTGAAGCCTCCTGGAGTAGAGGCAGAATAGAACAGCAAGGGAACGGGAAAAAGGTGAGTATTAGGTTTTTTTCTTTGTTTGTTTGATCCATTGTACTGTGGGCCCCAGGAAAGGACAATATACATACTGTGGGGGCAACTGGAGGGGACATTGTACTGTAGGTACACCAGAAGAGGGACTTTATATTGTGAGGGCAGCAGGAGGGGAACATAATACCATGGGGGCAACTAGAGGGGGACAGGTTAATGTCTGAGGAGCCACCTGGGGAAGACAGGTTAATTTGTGCTGGGCCACAGGGGCACTGTACTATGTAGGGGCCACTGAGTGGGCATTAAAATTTGTGCAGATCAGGTATGTCTAAGTGGTGCTGATGGGGGCCCAATTATGAAACCTTTGTACTAGGCCCACCAATGTGTTAAAATGGCCCTATCCACAAGACCTTTGAAAATTTCCTGTGGTATCTGAAAAAATTCACTGGAAAAAAAAAATTGGATATCTACCATTGATTAAATGGGATTCACTGAGCAAAATAAACACTGTTAAATGTTCTTGAGTTTGTAATGAGTTTGTTTTAATGCATATCAATAAAGTTGAGTTTTTTAGATATACATTTATTATAAGGTGTCTTCCAATACTCCTTATATTCCTGTATCTGGCTCCAAGATGTCAGCAGTGGATCCTATAAATTCTGTAAATTGTGAGGTGAGACCTTTTTTTTTGGATCCAACTTATTTTTCCAGGACTCCTCACAGCTCTTTGTTTTGTAGTAAGATCTGGGGAATTTGGAGGTCAAGTCAACACCTTGATTTCTTTGAATTGTTCCTCAAATCATCTGTGAACAGTTTTTATAGTGTGGCATGGCGCATCATCCTGCTGCAAGAGGCCCCTTCCTGAGGAAATAACATTGTCATGAAGGAAGGGGTGTTTTTATCTTCTGCTACATTTAGGTAGGTGTTATGGGTCAAAGTAAAATGTACATGAATGTCAGAAGCCAAGTTTTCACAGTAGAGCATTTCCCCCGGGTATTACGTTTCCTCCCCCAGCTTACCTTCTTTTCATAGTGCATCCAGGTGATGATCTTTTCCCACATGCTCTAAGCCATCCACATAATGCAAAAGACCAAGACTAGTTGGTCTAGTTTTATACTCACATACCCAATGCAGGTGCATTGGCACACTGACTGGTCTGTGGTCATATTTAGCATGAACTTTAAGCAATTGTTGAAATAGTTCATTTGTGAAATTGCAGCAACTAAGCTAGCCAATACTCCCCATGCACATCAATGAGCCTAGGCCACCCATGACCCTGTTGTCCTTCCTTGGGAAAACTTTGGATAGATACTAAACACAGCATATCGGGAACACCCCACAAGACCTGCCATTTTGGTAATGCTGTAACTCAGTCATCTAACCTTTGCAACTAGGCACTTTTGAAAGTTGCTCAGATCCTTACACTTAACTATTTTTCTTGCTTCCAACACATCCACTAAAAAAAGTGACTGTTTACTTGCTTACTTAATGTATCCCACTCTTTGAAAGGTGCCATTGTAATAAGATAAATCATTATTATTCACTGTGAAAGTTTCATCTAATGTCATGGATGATCGGTATATAATGCACCATATACCATCAGCAAACAGATCAATCTGGTCACCTTCAAGCTTTAGTTCCTGTCATTATTATACAGCCATCCATTTTTTTCATAAAACAATTCATCCTAAGTTCTGACCCACATAGTGATCCCTCTGCTCATAGACCCATTGTGATTGATAACATGGAAGACTAAACTATGAACTGTACATGACTGACATCAAGTATTTTGCCCCCCTCCCCATATTTGACAGATGTGGGAAAATATCAGACCCCAGACTACTTTCCTATGTTAAAAACCTTTAGTAATTTCTTATATACAGAATGTCTTATTTGTCATAGTGTTTCATCTGGCTCCTGCAGTGGCCACCAAAACACGTGTTTTTTGTGCAGCATTTCTCATTGAGTTTTTGCTGCATTTTTCTTTTCCTTTTTTCTTCTCCTATTAAATATATACGGAAACCGCTCATGATTCCGCATAGCATGTTTTTGAAAAACGTATGTGTTTTTGAAAACGCAGCTTTCTGCAGCTTTTTTTTCTTTTTTCACTGCAATGTGCAGATGAAATTAAACTAAATCTCATTCACTTTGCTGAATACTGTAAAACCTAAGGGTAAGTTCACATGGCGGAAAATGAAGAGGAATTTCTCTTCATTTTCTGCCGCCGTTTTTCAGCAGCATCAGCATTCCATTGTGGCTTTCCGCTGCTGATTAGGCCCAGATGAATGGGTCTAATTAGCAGGAAGTCTCAAGCCGCAGAATCCACGGCAAGATCAAGCAGAACACAATGGGAGGCAGAATCTGGGTGGAATTTGCTGTGGATAAGGGGGCGGAATCTGCCCTCAAATCTGCAGAAAATTCCACTGTGCAAACTTACCCTAAGAGAGACAGCTAGAATTCTTTCTAGGATAGTTCTGTTAGTGGAGCTTCACGATGATAACAATTGCATCTTATGACGCAGCTTACAGATTCATGTAATACATAATCATTGTTATTGCATAAAACATCTTATGAAACATATTAATATTAATATTGATTTTACATAAAAAAGTCACCTAAGAGATGTTGCTAAACCATATGTAAACCATGAAATGTGGTTAACAGTATATGTGCTCCTGCATTTGATATTATTAGAATATTTGGAGATGAGCGTTTATCCATTGCTGTACAAAACCAGGTTTATTTGTATTCCTAGTGTGCACTGGACTGGGAACACCCTATAATGTGTACCGCTGTATCTCCGTAAACAATACCATTGTGATCTCAACTCTATAAATCATATGCTCGGGCAGAATTTGGCTTTGCTTGTGCAAATGAGTGTAAAGTGGAGGAAAACATTTTCATCTCACTGTCTCCAGCACTTGATTTAAAAAATACATTTTAAATTGGGGGTCTCAACCACATGGCACACAGGCCGCATGTGGCCCCTGGGCCTGTCATCTGTGGCCCGCGGGACACTGGATCTCCTGAGACATCCTTGGGACAGCAGAGAGCAGGTAGAAGGAGGAGCGCACCCTTAATGACATCACTGAGGTCACAATGTGCTGGTGGTTGGTGGGTAGGGAGAGGAGGATAAACCTACTGGTATTATTATAATGATGTAGTATTGTTATACTAGTTCAAATAACAATCATTTTGTATTGTATTGAATCTGAAAGGAATGCAGCGTTAACTTCAGATCTTTTCTATATGATGCGGGGGCCGTTTTAACCAATTGGTGGGCCTAGAGCAAAGGTTTCATAAGTGAACCCCACTCCCCCAGGACACACACAGTGCGCTGCAGGAAACTATTGTGTTAAGCTGTACCCTATCCATGCCCATGTACTCTTTGACCCCACCCTTTCCTATCATATCCCTTTGTGCCCTAACACAATAATAGTGCCCTTGCTCACATAGCTCCTCTCTCACGTTGCTACTTGTAAGCTCCGGCCTTCCTGACTCAAACAGCACTAGTTGAGGCCTGAATGCTAATAACTCCATACTCCCCCATTATGCTCAGCTCTATTGTTGAAATGAGGACTTACCGCTACTGTTCCACTGAGAGGGTGCCCCCATTGCCATAGGGCCAGGAGCAAGTGCACCATTTGCCCTATGATTAAAGCAGCCCTGCTATGATGTCCATTTATCTGGCCAAGTTTGAGACTCCTCTTTTACATAGATGACCTGAAATGGTACTAAAGTGAGGAGACCCTAAGAAATGCTGTCACTAATAATAATAATAATAATAATAGTCCTTTAATAGTCCCACAATGGGGAAATTCAGTGTGTTACAGCAGCAAAGATAAGCAGATACAAATACAAATACAACATGTTCTATTTTGGGTTCATACACCAGGAAAAGTGTAACATTCCTATAGACTGTCATTCGACAAATGTATGCCAGACATGTGAGCTCTTTGGATAGTATATTTATGCACAAATAAGTGTATCACGTTGTATATATTCTTCAGTAATTACAGACATAAGTAACTATTTAGGCATGCAGTTGTATATGTACAAATATTGGAAGGGCCCATCCACTGTGGTTATATTTCTTCAGGTTATTGGCCAGACATATGGTGATAGTGCGCAGGATGCTTGTATAAGTACAAGTGACAGCATACATAGGGAAATTTCCATCAGGCCAGCACCATCAGGGTCAATATCTAATATTTTTATTTCACATAATGAAACATTTGGTACATGGCAGCCTACAGGTTTTGAGCACGAATATTGCTCTTCCTTATGGATATATTGTAGGTTGTGAAATAAAGATATTGGATTTGTAACCAAAATGGTGCAGGACCAATGAAAATTTTCCTGTTTATGCAGTTGTAAATGTCTGGATCATATGTTCCCATTAGACTAGTAATCAGGTTCAATTTAACTATTTATTTACAGCAAGTAATTTTACAAATGTAGTTTGTTGTGTGTGTGCTTCCTCTGGACATTGTCAGCAGTTTCATCTGATGAAATGAAAAAGAGCTTTTCTTGCTGACGTTCTTCTTATTTGCTGATGCTGGGTTTCAGAGGCGCATGTAAGCATGTGTAAAGGGGTTAGAAGCCTAATAGGTCTATAGGTTATCCAAGACCTTTATCTATACTTGCTTGAGAGCAAAAAAGGTTTAAATGCTTCTTGGAGAAGTTATGGATTAAGGCAGTGTTTGCAGGGAATATTCAGTGCCCATGCTGGTAAATTCTACGTGCCCATATGTTGAACAGATCAATAAATTACGAGTGGGTCCGTTGAATCCCAAAAGAGTGTCCTTTGTTAATAACAAACAACTGTGTACGTCATGAAATTTTCCCAACATGCTCTGAACATAAAAAACACAATATGTGAACATAGCCCAAAATATTTGCTCCTACGCATCCCTTTATGTTTTATGTAAACTCCATGAGCTCAACTACAAATTTATATTCTGTTGGTATAGAAATATGTTTGGGTGTTTCCCACTGCTAGCACCCAGCATGATGCTCCTCATTTGGTGGCCATGACCTGAGGTTGTGCTTGTGTGGTAAGAAGTTACCCCTTTCTACAAGGTCTGTGTTTGGTGTTTTTGTAAATCTGCTCATTTCTAAGAGTAATAAAGATTGTCCTTCTTTTGGACTGTCAGAATAATTATTCTGAAACTTTGGTAATCTGACAGTTCCTTATATTGATTTCTAGTGGATACAAGTGCTCAACACATGGAAGAACTGAGAGCTTCCGATGCTAAAGTCTCATCAACCTTCTATTCCATGTCTTTGGATCTAGTATGAGGACTTGCTCTCAATACCTTGATGACCACAGCCTTTATTTCCTGATTTCCTTATATACCTTTAGTGTCATATCTATTCTCCTAATTAATATTTGCAGCCAATCTTCCCGATATCGAGTCACTCCTCCTCCTTAGTTTTGTCCAATTCTGTGTTATTTCTGAAAATTACGTCTGCTTTGCGTGTACCTTTTCAGTACTACATAGTGGAAATGGTAGACTTGGTCCATAGCAGAGATCAAAATAGGCCTCCATTATGGTGCCAGTTTTGTCACCAACCAGAGAAGGAACCATTTTTTTTTTCCTTCTACTTCCTTACCACATACTCTGAGGCAGGCATTTTTCTAGCATATACCTGGTATATGTCAAAAGGACAACTTGCTGCCTGTGTCACTTCTGTCCCTAAGTTTCTGCCAGAGATAAATATATTATGGAATGGTGCCCTTGTTCACGGGTACCTCTATGTGAATATGGTAATAAATACTTAGAGAATATAAATTATTCTTTCTAAAGGCCTCTAATATACCAACCTCTGAGCAAATTGCAGATTTATGTCCTTATTGTGGGTTACATTTTACTGTGCAGTGTGTATAATTATTGTTTCTAAGAGCTGAAATTTAAGATCTATTTCATTTTACTAGGCTGATTAGGAATCCATTTTTTTTTTATTTTATCTTTAGTTAATTCTTTTTTGTAGGATTTGGTGTCCAGATCAAAGGCATAAGTTAAGCAGACTGAGCTACTTAGGAAATACCTAGCTGTTAAAATATAGATGGTTATAACTAGAATTGTGTCTGCTATTTCTAAATGATAAAGCATATTTATGGTAGTGGTTAATTGTTTTTGCTTGTCCCTAGAAGAACATAGGAGCCTGGCTTGGATTTGGGTCCTGAGACATGAAGGAGGGGGAGAGAGGTGTGTGACTGGTCACCATCTCTTATCTTCAGGACCAGGAAAGGAGTTTTATCCAGGGGAGAAGCAAAGCTAAGATTTGTCTTTTATCTCTTGGGCCTGCAGGAAAAAAGAAGAGATAAAAATGGGTACCACGAGAGAACGGGAGGGGGGAGTCACTGGAGGGGGTGAGGGCTTGAAGAGGGGGAGGGAGCAGCAAGGCTGAAGAAGGGATAAAAGAGAGGCAGTAGAAAGAGGTTAGTGATAAAAAGGAAGGCAGGAAAGATGAATGAAAAAGCAATAGCAGAGCAAAATCCAAAAAGAGGCAAATCTGTACTGAATGAATAAAAAATGAAACATGGTAATAGAGGCAGCCAGAAGATGAAAGCCAGCCTTAACAATTCATTAAAAATTAGCATAGCTTTATAAGATCTTAAAATAGACCCACAAACAAACACAGCACAGTCGTACGTCCATTTTTTTTTCTCTCAAAAACTGAAATCTGTGATGGGAACTGACCCCAAACTTGCCTCCCCACAGAAGGCCGGATTCAGACGATAAGCAAAAATATATTTTTGAATGGTGTCAGTGAAGCTGAGGATTTTCAGAAGCCCCAACGTGCAGTGTGAGCTGCAGGGGGGCCGCAAGAGACGATGGGAAAACCATTTGCAATTAAAGCTAACTGCCCACTCCGGGAGACTCAATTCCCCATAACGAACGCATTTCTAAACACACACTCACCCCGCTGTGTCTGTTATTAGCCTGCCTTGAATCTGCACGCATACACGTTATGGCTGCTGTGGTCTACTGGTTAAAACACACTTTGCAGAGAGTTTGCAAAACAGAGGAAGGCTGTGTTCTGCACATCTATTTACCATATGCTCTGCAAGGATGCTCTGTGGCAAGTTGTATTCAAGGTTATATGGTTGTTTGTGAGAGTGGGATGCTCTGCAGCCACAGGCTAAGGCTGTCTGCTGAGTGAAAGTAGGACTGTTTGATTCTAATAGGGCTGTGTGAATAAAATAAGCTTCTGCAGTGTACCCAGAGATAATTCTCACGCTATAAGCAGATAAAAGGCAGGACAGGGAGCAGAGATAGCAATGTTGTGCGGACGTGTATTACTTGTATGGTGTTATCTTGCCACAGCCAGGCCTCTCCAGGGAAAGGGTTAACCCCTTTGCACATTGGGTTGCTGCCAGCTCTTGAACCACATTGTTCTGCATAATCTATTGGTAAAGAAGGGGTTTATATCATGATCATGACAAAATCACCAGAGGACAATTGGAAAGCCATGTTGTTGTAACACCCATGTTCAGCCCCGCACCTGCTCTGTTCCCACACTACCAGCTGGTCATTCTCACTATTGGTTCCTTCGCCTTGAATTCTGCCGTGTTTTTCTGTTTTCCTAAGGTTTATTGTTTTCCTGTCTACAGCTGCTTTGTCTCCTGTGTATGCTTACACCTAGACCATGTACACTCCAGACCTATTTGCTTTAGCCCTCTTACACATCCATGCCTTCCTTTCTCTTCTTCTATTTATATACAATATATAATTTTTTTTCTATCTTTCCAGTTCTTGGATCTGTACAGCTTCCCTCTTGCACAGCATCTCTCTGGATTCAATCCCCTACAGTTAGAAATCTTTTCTTTCCTGATTCCTTACAGCTTCACACGCTCTCACTTTTCTCCACTGGCTATGTTGTCTTACAATAAGTAACATCTCCCCTGTCTTGCCCTGCAGTTCATCCTCCCAACACTTTCTGAACACTAATACAAGTAATATAAAACAGTAGGGTAAAAGATGAACTTTATTACAGTAATACTATATTCATAATGCGTTATTCCAGGAATAATGCAATGGTATGGCTGCACCATGTATATATTTTACCTATGGCATATTTAGTGGGAAATATATACAAATGTTTACATGAACTTGCCCGTAGACTTTGCATAATCCTTTTAACATAATATGTTAGTATATATTTGCATCGACTCTATTGAAATGTGCAGTTGACTATGATTTTCAATACAGTACAATTTTTTATGGGAGCCATCAATGTTAGACGTATGCAACTCTCTAACCATAAGATTCGATTCAGCAGCCCTGCCTAAAATACAGTAACTGACAAATAAGGTATGCACCAAGTCCTAGCTGTACAGATCCAGAATTTTGGTGCACATTGGCGACTTTTAGGCCATGATCTCTTTTGACAAGCCACAGCCTTTCCGACTAAGCCACATACCTTTGTCTAAAATTGTCTAAGACGCTTAAAATAGCACTCCAACAAATACTTTTATTGTCTCACCCTTTCAAAAGGTGCATTATGGCCAGACATCTCCAATTTGGGCTACTATGTTTACAGGATATTGTTACAGAAGTTTTGTGGTTAGCTCAGATGCAACTCTGCACACTTAAAGGGGAGTGTCTGGTATTTTTTCAATGGTCTATCCTAAATATCTGATCAATGAGGGATCGACAGCTGGCTCCCACATGGATCAGCTATTCTGGACTGTATGTGATCCTTGTAATATACAGTGTACGGAGCTGGAAGCAAATGGTTACATACACTGCATATTGGCTGAGCGGCATTGCTGCATCTGAGCTCCCAATGACAGCTGAGATGCAGTAATTTCTAAGTGTAGTAGAGGTGTAGAAAAAAACAGACATGCATGTCGCTCATTCTGAGTAACTGAATCATTCAATGATTAAAAATTTGACTGTAGAGGGAAAAAAATACAGGCTGCTCAGCTAAAATGATCTTAAATGCCTTGAAGGGGCAACAAAAACCTGAAAGACACAAAAAGAAGTCGAGAACTGCTATTCAAATGGATTGAAGAATAGCCAAAATGACAAAAGCTCTGTCAGTGATCACCTCCATAAAGGTCAAAGATCTGAAGTTACCAGTAAGTACTGCTACAATCCGAAGCCCATTAAGTCAAGCCAAGTTACCAGCAACAACTCCCCACAAAGTGCTGTTGTTGAAAAAAGACACCCTGAATAGGTTCAAATTTGCCAAAGAACACATTGTCTCAAAGAGAAATGGCACAACATTTTATGGACTGATGAAAGCAAATTTTTTTTCTTTTTGGGTCTAGTGGCTACAGACAGTATGTCAGACGACCCCTGAGTACTCAATTCAAGCAACACTACACTGTGAGGACAGTAAAGCAAGGTGGTGTAAAAAAATCATGATATGGGGATGTTTCTTATACCATGGTGATGGGCCTATTTATCGCATACAAGGGATCATGGATCTGTATAAATGTCAAAGAGGAAATGTCCTTGAAATGGGTGTTTTAATACAACAATGACCCAAAACACACCAGTAAGTGAACATCACAGGACAAATAGGATTGAGGTAATGGAGTCCCAATCCCATGGAGAACTTGTAGGGTGACATACAAATTCAGTTAATGGGGCAAAACCCCAAAATGCAGAAGAATTGTGGAATGTAGTCCGGTCTTCCTGGACTGGAATATCTGTTCAGAGGTGCCAGAGGTTGGTCAACTCCATGCAAAACCATTGTGAAGCAGTTCTTAGAAACACTGGTTACGCCACTAAACATTAGATCAGTAATTCATAGTAAAGTGAAATCTCAAACATTTTTCAGTTTATACATTACATTTTTGAATTTTTAAAGTTAAAGCTGGCATTGTTATTGTTTTGAACAGCTTAATATTTATTACTTTTTCTTTACTTTCTGTAAAGTATTAACACAAACTGAAGAAATGTTGTTGTTCTGATTTGTAATTGACTGTGTAGTATTTCCAATGCATTTGCATTTATGCAAATAAGATTTATTAGAATGATTTTGTGCTTTATTTGCTTTTTACAACTCAGGCTGGGTTCACACCAGCGCTTGTATTACGTTCGGGGATTCCATCCCCGAAGCCATTTAAAAAACGCGGACCCCCCCCCCCCCCCCGAACGGAAACCTGAACGCAGGTGTGAACCTAGTGTCACTGCTATATTTTGGAATACTACTGTATGTCTACAGTTGAAACTATGGGGTTCATCTCTTTTCTTTCTCCATTTATAGTGCTCCTCTCATTCTCCCTTTGATACAACACACTGATTTTTCTATCTTTCCAACACATTTAATTTACCATGTAGTTTTAACCCCAATTTGCTACCTGTTACCATTATTGCAATGACAATATACTCTTTCTTCCACATAAAGTGCAGCACTGAGTCTTCTACTGCAGCCCCAGGTGGACAGCAATTGGGGCACAGTGAAAGCAATTGCAGCCAGGCCCTGGTGACCTGGGAAAGGGTCCCAGAAGCCCCTCTATCACATAAGTCAACCGAGCAAATGGTAGATGGTATGGCCAGTTATGTTGGGGCTCTGACACTTGTATTGTTATTAGACTTCAACCACACTGCTTTCCTATATATTACTATTACCTAGCTGTTTATAGTCGACCATCCTGCATCAAGCGTCCTGTGATATTGTTATATGTTTCTGCACAAGCTGTCACAATGTTGTTGCTATAGAAAAAATGATATGCTTCAGATGTATCTCCTCCTGAAATATATCATCTACTATAAAATGTTTCTTTCATCTACACATATGACACTCGCTATGTAACCTTCTTCTACTATATTCTACCTTTCAGGCCACTATTGCAGTAACACATCCTCTCTATCATCTCCTCGTCTTGTGCAACTTCAAGTCTACCATCCCCTTATTCCTCTGCTTTAGAATATTCCTATAAGGCCTCACCTGCCTCCCTTGCTTCCTCATTTACATGCTTTTTCCATCCTCTTGCCATCTTTTCTTGCTGCTGCATACCTCCGCTCTCTTTCCTTCGGTTCAGTTGCACACCACTCGTCTCTCTGCTTTCTCTGTCTGCTCCATCATTCTTTGTAGTTGTCATTTCCCTTATCTCTTCCTCTCCATCATTCTCTGCTTCTTCATTTTCCTTTTTTTCACATTCCATTCTCTCATGCCTTATTTTTCTCAGCCGTCTTTTTTTTTTTTTTTTTTTCAACCATGCATGTTTCTGCTTTTATATAATTTTAGCAAAATGATTTGCTTATTAATTATTAGTGTTTTTATTAATTATTGAATTTATTTTGCAGTTTTCATGAGCTTGTGAGCTTTCAATTCTTTCTGATGCCTGAGACATAAGAAAACAAGTTGACTTATTCAAGGTCACAAGGAACTAACATTATAGTTGGACTTCAAGCCTTAAGCAAGCTACAGTAATCTGGCCATACACATTAGATACATCTGCAGTGTCTAAATAATGCTTCTACATACTGTCTCCATAATACTACCTTACATTGTTAGCTTTACTAAAATACTGCATTCCAATAACCCTCCCAGACAGCACCCAGGTAAAAGTATCATATAGTATCAATAAAATACTGTCATTAAATTCCTAAATGATACCACCTTATGCCACTAAATAATACGGGTGGATTTAGGGTACAATTTTAATCCAGTGTGGCATAGAGGCTGATAATGTTGATAGTCTAGGGAAGGGATCAGCAACCTCTGGCACCTGTGCCAAGGTCGACACAGGGATCTCTCTAATGTTTACAACGCTGCTGCTCCATGTAGACCCTCTATCTCATGGTTCCATGTAAACAAGTCGGAGGGGAGGAGGCACTAATGGAGAAAGCATGAGGCATGGCATGCTAGTGTCTGGGCTGTGACCTAGCCTAGTCAGAGGGCAGAAATTGCCTGTGCAAATCATTTTTGTACCTTGAAGCAAGTGCAAACGTAAAGTATGATATGGCAGCTGAACATGCTAAAGTAGGCGCTTGTTCATGTCAACAAGGCTGGAAAGATTTGTATTGGTTATACAACAAAAAGGACTGGGCTATGTGATGGACATTCTCGTCCCCCAAAAAGCTGGCTTACTGAAGATCACTCTGAGTCCTTTGTTCAGCCAAAAGTCATATTCACCAGAGAAATATCATCTTTGCACAAAAAATCATGGACAAAAATCACATTGAAATGGAAGTAAGGCTGCTTAAAATATGCAGAGAGAAAAGTCCTGGAAGCAGGACTTTTCTCTCTGCCAATTTCAGGCGGAAACCCGGCAGACCACATTATAGTCTATGGGGTCTGTGGGTTTCTGCGGGTAACCGCTTTTTAAGTGAATAGGATTTCCGTTTTTCAGGTCCCCAAATGGATCTGAAGAATGGAAACCCAAACGCTAGTGTGAACTTAGTGTAAATTGGTTACTGTGTGCATAATGGTGTGCATTATATGGCTTTCATGTAAGGGGGTAGACATCCTTACAATTATTGCGTGGCACACTGACTGTTTCATCTTTGACTTTTTTGTTTTTTTTAATCGGCACACAATATATAAAAGGTTGCTGACCCCTGGTCTAGGGCGTTGAACAGTTTTATGTTAACTTCCTTGCTTGGCTATGGTAGTGATGTGCAGTGGTTCTAGTGGTAGTCAGGGTAGTGGCTCATTGTAACATATTTGATGCTCTATGGTGGTGGCGGGGTTTATGGTGACATCCCTGGTGGGATTGAGGAGGTAATGGTAAAGTCCCCAGTGGCCTGGAGTTAAATACTTCTCGACCAGTAGGTTGTCCACATCTTCACATTCCTACAATGTACTAGTGTAGCATGAATCTGTACAGTTGACTTGTCTCAGGCTGTCTCTTTGTGGACTTGGGTAGCATACTTAGCTTGAGTGACTGTGGATGACAGTGGAATGGAATGTTTTTATTTTTTTCTAACATCCTGCAGAACCCACTAAGAAATAGAAGCCTAGGCAAGTGTCCCAGCATAGGAAATGGCAACTCAATATTTCTCCAGCTTTGCTGTTCTATCTGCAGATAGCATATTAAAGAGCAGGAACTGAACAGATTGATATATAGTCTTTTTGGGAAAAGATTCAGTATAACCTATCATTTATCCATGGAAGTCTCTGCTCTTTCCATACTGAGAAGTCAATGAGATGGTTCTATCAGTGATTGACAGCCTCCCCTCTATGACTGTCTATATAGAGATAGCTGTCAGTCACTAATAGGACCACCTCCTCGACTTCTCAGCATTGGAAAAGCAGAGATTTCAATGGATAAATGATTGGTTATACTGAATCTTTTCCCACAAACCTGTACATCAATCTACTCAGCTCCTTCTGCTCTATAACATGCTGCCTGCAGATTGGATTGTATTTTTCATGTGACAGGTTCCCTCTAAAGACCCTATTATGACGTTTTAAGTAAAGGGAGATAAATACATAATTTTTAACCTCTTTGAAGTCAGAGAGGAGGAGGAGAACAACTTTAAGGCCCCACGTTGCAGAAAACTAGTTTTTTTTGTTGCAGATTTTGCTGCATTTTTTTGAGCCAACCCAAGGAGTGGCTACAGAACGAAACACTTATACTGACCCATTCGTTTCTATGGGCACATGCACACGACCGGGAGGCTTATTTACCAGGCACAGGCAGCCCGAGTCCTCACCCAGCAGTTTTGATCGGACCAAACACGGCCGAAACGAATCTGCTATTATTATACTCTGGGGTCTCTTCAGACCCCAGAGTATAATAAGCCGAGGGCCAAGGTGTATAACATTGTTTATTATGCTTGTCACCTCTCTTGGCCCTCCGCTTATTATACTCTGGGGTCTGAAGAGACCCCACAGTACAATTATAGCTAGTGAGTGGGGACAATTAGAATATTATAAAAGTTATAATAATACCGTGTGCAGGGGCCACTATGGGACATAATACCATGTGCAGGGGCCGTTATGGGACATAATACCGTGTGCAGGGGCCGCAGTGGGACATAATACCGTGTGCAGGGGCCGCTATGGGACATAATACCATGTGCAGGGGCCGCTATGAGACATAATACCGTGTGCAGGGGTCGTCAGACTTACAATTATAGACCGGCATTCCGAGTACCTCAACTTTGATTTTTTAATCAAAATCGGCACGCCGAACAAAAAAGGTTGCCTACCCCTGTCCTATATATTTCCCATTCCTATTGAAGTCATTCTTGGCTTTAGCTCAAAAAAATCTGCAACAGAAAAAGTAGCTTTTCCGCCACTTTGGGCCTCAGCCAAAGAAAAAGCGCTGCTTTTGCCTGTGCCTGCTAATTCCATCCACATATTACAGCAAAAAATCTGCAGCGGAAAAGCTGTGTTTTCAACAACACCCGCGTTTTTGAAAATCGGTTTTTGCTTCGTCTCTGATTCTGGCTAATCCCATCCACACATTGCAGAAAAAAAATCCGCAGCGGAAAAACTGCCTGCGGAAATGCTGGTGTTTTCTGTATAGGTATAATAAGGGAAGAAAGTCCATAGAGAGAAACTCTGTGAAAATGCAATGAAAAATGCTGCAAAAAAACAAAAACAAAATGCATTTCCGCCATTTTTTTTTTTTTTTTTTGCTATGTTTCGCTATGCCTTAGACTGAGAACCCATGTTTCAGAAACGCAGCTTTTATTGTTGCAGAATTTTCTGTGTTTTTTTGAGCCAAAGCCATGAGCGAATTGAGCAGAAGGTAGTAGTATAAGTACTTCCTATATATTTGCCATTCCTTTTCCAGCCATTCCTGGGGCTGGAATGTGGGGCCTCAGCATTTGAGAGTCTTTCTTTCTCTCTTTGGAGGACCTGCCATATCTGTGCATTTTACCAAAAGGTAACAGCTTTCAATGGGCATATGAAAGAGTTCATCTTTCCCTGTGGCAGCACTGCAGGGGATCTGAAGTTTCCCTACAGCTGATTGATTGCAATCCTATTAGTTTTCCTAACAAAGTATGGGGCCCCACGTTTCGAAAAACGCAGCATATACACAGTACCTGCAAAGTGGATGGGATTCTGGCTAATCCCATCCACATATTGCAGAAAAAAAATCTGTAGCAGAAAACACCCGCGTTTTTGAAAATTTCAGCATTTCAATTATACCTGCGGAAACGCTGGCATTTTCTAAATAGGTATAATCGGGGCAGAATGTACGCAGAGGGAAACTCTGCAAAAATGCAATGAAAAACGCTGCGGAAAAAAAACTGCATCTCACTACATGGGGCCTTAGCCATAAAGGGTTTGTCTACAGCAGGCAAGCCCTTTAAAAATGACCATCTCTTTACTGTTCCTCTGTTATTCCTCCAGGAAATGTATAAATAAATTGACAACTATGTGTGATCATACTCTGTCAATAAAGTATGTCCCTACACTGTTTCTATCAGTACCAAACAAGTTGTTAATCTATTCATACTGTTCCAGGAAGAATAACTGAGGAATAGCTCAATGTAGAGTTCGAAAATAATATTCTTTAGAATTGTTATTCAATGGAGAGCTGGCAGGTTCTCTTTAAATAAGCATTAGTTTTGGAATTAGTGGATGAAGTTGATACAAGCAGCTGATAAATTGATATTATTGAATTATTGAATATTGTTATTATGCTTTGTTTTAACCCCTTCCGAACATCTGCCATACTATTACGGTGGATGTTGGGTATTTAAATATGGCCGCCGCTCAGGAGCTGTATTATACAGCAAAGATCCAGTGCTAATGCCCGTGATCAGTGCCGGCATTAAGGTCCTCGGCACCTCAGCCAAAGCTGTGCAAGGCACCATTTTCCAGGTGATGCATGGGCACCTCAATTTTGGGGAGGATGGCCTGCACCTGGAATGAGATCCGGGACCAGCGATCCATTGCCATGAAAGCCGGGAGCCTATATACTTCTATTACAGGCTATTCTATGCAGCCTGTAATAGAAGTGCCGGTATTTTGCAATGCATTAGCTTTACAATGCATTGTATTAGTGATCAGACTCCCTGGGGTTCAAGACCCCTTGGAGGTCTAATAAATAAAGAAAAAAAAAATCTAAAACAAAAAAAGTTTAAAAATTAAAAATTCAAATCGCTCCCCTTTCCCTAAAATAAATAAAATAAAAGTAAAAAATTAGTGTGAAACATCATATACACATTAGATTTCCTTGTGTCCAAAAACGCCCAGTCTATAAACTTATAAAATATTTTTCCCGTACAGTGAATGCCGTAACGGGAAAATAAAATCAAAAGTCCCGAACAGCTGTTTTTTCATTGTTTCGCCTCTGATAAAAATTTGAATAAAAAATGATCAAAGTAATAGACCTATCCAAAATGGTATAACTAAAAAGTACATCTGGCCCTGTAAAAATAAGATGCCATCCATCCCGGTACACAGAAATATAAAAAAAAGTTCTGGGTGTCAGAATATGGCAACTCTATGAAAAAGGTTGTTTTTTTTGTTTTGTTTTTTTGGCAAGGTTTTGAATTTTTTTAAGGCATTAAAATGTAAGTCAAGCTATATAAATTTGGTATCCCCAGAATCATACCAAAACATACAGGTGACATGTCATTTTGGCTGCACAGTGAACGCCGTAAATATGAAGCCCATAAGAAAGTCCCACCAATGCACTTTTTCTCCAATTTCATCCATTTCTGATTTTTTTTTCAACTTCCTGTATATTGTACAGAATATTAAATGGTACCATTATGAAGAAAAATTTGTCCCACAAACATTAAGCCCTCATATGCCACCGGTAGGAAGGGGTTAAAGCTGTATCAATTTTGGTGTAAATGTTAATATATAATATTAATATTTCATGGTATTGGCATTAAATATGTTGATATAGATCTAAAAGCAGTTGTCTGAGGAGATACACATCCTTTTGATATGTAGTTTTATATTACAGTGAAGCACATGTTAGTTTAGCTCTACAAAAGTGCATGAAATATTGCAATGTGATGAATAGTTGTCATGGGTATATATGATCAGGATTTTGCATGAACTGTTAATAAGGTATCTCCACTCCTAATATCAAAAGACTCAAGAAAACTGGGTGTAGTTTTCTTATTTTAATTTTAGAAATTTGGGATGTATCAGGGAACCATCTTTTTTTTTTTTTTTTTATAAACATGGCTGTTCTACTGGGGTAGAGAAAGTTCTGTGTTTATTCTGCTATCTGATCTGCTCACAGCAGAACATCTTGTCATAGCTGTCCTACAAGAGGAGCTTCTGTCATAGGATAACACATTAGAAAAAGAAGCTCAGCCCCTATCATAGCCCAACACACAGATAATCTGGAACCCTTTTCCCTTGTGCCCTGGCCTCTCTTCTGATCTTGCCTGTTCCAAGGGAGATCTTTCTGCGCTTTGTGAAGAGCGGCATGTACAAAGGATCAGGGTGAGAAGGGTTAACTTGTTCAGGAGAGGTAGGATGATGAGGGATGGTTGAATGAAACAATAGCTGCTTCTCTGCCTTTGTTATAGATCCTTTTGTGTTCTGTGTGAGGAGAGAAAGCTGTTCTTCTTTATAAGGGTGGCAATGTATGGGGGGGTCCCTTCAGAGCCTGTTCACAAGCACCTTCTGCGTGGATAATGTGTTTCTTTATTTAACCCCTTTCCTGCCTCATTTTGTGAAAAACTAAAAATGCTGTTTTTTTCCTTGAGAGGTCATTTCTTTTGTGGCTCTGTGATTTTCTGACAATTTTCAGCAAAATTCAGACACAAAAGGAAGAGGGAAATAAAGTATGTCTCTGTCAGTGTTCTGTCTTCGAGCTCCTAGCTCTTGTCTAACTCCATCTCCTCCCCTTTTTCCTTACATGACTCTGCCTCAACATTTCTCTCTTGGCTTTCATACTTCTTCCCGCTTGCTTTCCGTTTCATCTATTTCTCTATCAATAACTGCTTTCCCTGTTCTCATTTTCAGCTAGGAAAAATGGACCTCTTGCCATGTCTCCTCCTTTCCGCTTATCAATTATTTATCCATTCATTAAACCCAGTAAATGTATTTCTGATGCCAGACTGCAGGTGGATTTCTGAGTATGTATGAAAAAGTGGATGCATATGATGTGTGCACATATTACAGACTTATTCACTGTATCTTTCATTCCTGTAACAAGCCATCATTGTAAAGAGATACAGGTATTACTACAGTACTTCCATAACAGGCTAGAAAAGGTCACCATGTACCTTTGAAAACTGTGTTTGACTAGGTCCACCTTAAAGAGGACCTACCACCTCACTTTACAAGTCTTTTTTAATAAATGCTTACATTCCCCATGAAAAATTCTGGAACTTCTTTTCTTAGACCTCAATGTTTTATGGTTCTTTTTAGAAATGTTACTACTAGAGATGGAGGAACGTCTCAGAATTCGTTTTTTTTTTGGGTTCGAGTGGCTTGGGTACAAGATTTGTTTTGAGTCAAGCAAGTTCGGTATGAACCACACCTTAAAATGACTTAAAACATAGTGTAGAGCGCTGTCAGGGCTCCTAAAAACCTATCTATACAATTTCTAGTTCTCCAAGACAAACACAGCAGAAGTTATGTCAAAGGGAAAGTGACATTATTATTATGAAGAGACCCCAGAGTATAATAGGTAGAGGCCCAGGGGAGGTGACAAAAATATAAAAACATTCATATTAACCTTCTCTTACCTTTTTTGGGTCTCCTTGCGGTATCCGGGAGCCATTTTAGTTTACCTGAAACGAATCTCCATTTGTTCAGTTACGTAAAAAAAATCAAACAATTTGGAATATTCAGGTCACACAAGGCTCGTTTCACCCATCTCTAGTATCTACAGATTACAAAACTGTTACCAGTTGGGGGCATGTTTCTACACAATTGACACTGTCTAGTCTGAGTGAGTAGGGACACATCCCTTTAATAAATGAAAAAGAAGAATAACAAAGGAATGGCATAACAAAATACGTTAGCGATATAAAACTGCCACATGCAAACAAACTCTAAAATCTATTCTGAGATTGCAGATGTCAACATAGGTGCTATTCTAAAACTCATGACAACATATTTCACTAAGAATACCATAGGATTATGTTAGCAAGACATGAGCAATGTGTAAACTGACTAGGCAGTGTCTCATCTGCAGCAAAAAAAAAAAAACCCAGATCAGATGAAGACAAAATCTTATAAGAGGCCATGGATGTCATGCATTACTTCACCAGAAAGCAGGAAGCGTAAATCAAAGATGTATCAGCATTATCAGCCCATGGTACTGTGTAAGGATGGGCCGATTCCCTGTTACTGGCAGGAGTTGACTTTGAGCTTGTTGTAACTTTGCCCCAATTGTCTTTGTGGTCCTGCTGTTAAACCTCATAATCCAATAGTGCCACTCGAGAGCCAGCCTGCTGTCTGCCATAGCTTTCTCTACTGTCACCAGTGAGTGAATACCAAAGTATATACCTCACCAGTGATTGAATGCCACTCTAAACTCTCAGCCACAAACCTTTCCATTGACCATTTCTGTATCTCTTACAAACTGTAAGGCTGTATGTGTGGTCATATGCCTTCTACAAGCAAAGAACAGTGAACACTTACAGGGGTTGTCCGAGAATTTGTTTTACATAGTCTATCCTTCAAAATTTTTGTCAAGTATGATCTATACACATAGTAAAAAGCAGGCCAGGTTATGGGATTGTGACATGGTTTCTACTACATAATTATGAGGGTTGGAGAACTCTTCCACAGAGTACCACTTGAGCAGGCAAGTGCAGTACCACTGCTGTTACAAAATCCCTTTAAGGCTGGGCCCCGGGTGTCGTAAACGTCGTGGCAAAAAATGGGGCATTTTACAGTCCCTGCAAAGTCCCCCATTGCAGAAAAATACCCTCAGTGTTGCAGTTTTGGAAATCGCAGCATGTCAATTATACCTACAGAAACGCTGGTGGTTTCCCTATAGGTATAATTGAAGCAGAGGATAATAACAGAGGATAGGTACAAAGCAAAATGCTAATAAAAGTTGCTCAGAATTGCTTTGTTATGAGGAAGGCAGTTTTCTAAAATAGACAGGTCCTCTTTAATGCCATGTGTATGCTGTGTACAATAGAGTACTCTAGAATGCAGAATATTGACCACAGTTGCCTTAGACACTTAATAATCACACCCACAATTAAAGTGGGTAGCAAACCTGGCAATTACCGAGGGCCGCTAATCAGTAGAGGGCTGCCAAGGACAAGCCTCAGACTGAGCTTAGAGGGGTGCTGAAATATGTCACTTTCAGCTGTCTCAGCTTTCTTTCACAGCTGGCCACCAATCATATCTGGAGCCTGAAGGTGACTACAGGAATTGGACACTAAATATATAATCATTTATTCTTAAAACAACTTAGACTACCATGGATATTACCATTAACCCCTACAGTACCTTACACAAATAGTATTATTGTTCAAAACCTAAAGCACCCTAGACTACCAGGAATGTTGACATTAAACCATAAGCCACCTTGGACCACCAGGGATCCTATTTCATCCTAAATCCTAAATTACTTAGGGCTCTGCATGGCTGCATTGAATATTATTTAGACAGTTAGTGGCAAAATTATTGGAGCTCTGTAGTGTATTTGTGCAGTGTATCATGGATTATGTATGGCTGCATTATGTAGGAACTGTATCATATTATGTTTGTGGGGTACAATATATAATTGGGTTCTCTATCTTCAGTTGAATCAGGTACTCACTCATGAGGTGTTACTTGCCCTGGAATTAGAACTATATCATACATGTGGAATTTTTTTTGTTTTAAGTGATACATTTATAGTGTATCTTTTATTTCTATTTATTTAAAGGGGTTATGCCATAAAGAACATTTATCCTCTATCCATAGGATAGAGGAAAAATAGCTGATCGTGGGGGTCTGACAGCTGAGACCCCCACCGATCCTGAGGATGGGTGTCTTTTATCTCCGTTGTGTATTCAGCCTGACTGCAGCCTCCCACTGAATATAGGTGTGCCTGTGCTGGATGGGACACATCCATGATCCATTTCATTTGAACTGGAGCTCTGGATTTAGCTAAGGTATAGCACTTAGCCATATCTTACTCTTTCATTGAAGTGAATGAGAAGACCACAGATGTGTCCCGTCCTGCACAGGCATGCCTACATTCAGCCAGAGTCTGCAATCAGACTGAATGCACAACAGGGGTAAATGATCTCAAGATCACTGGGGATCTCAGCGGTCAGACCCTCACGATCAGCTATTTATATTTACCATAAAAAACATTGGAATCTGCAACAGAGGCAAAATGTATAAACAGTGTGTATCCATTAGACGGCCTTTCATCAATAGTAAATAATATTTTTTTTTCATTTTTATTTATATAGCACCAACATTTTCCATAGCACAATCATGAGTTGTAAAAACAATAATTGTGTTGTATCGGTCTTGGTGTGGCTTGAAATTAATAAATAGGGGTGAATTTGTAGTCGGCATATAGACATTAATATTCAGAACCTCTATTCTATAGGGAAATTTTTTGTATTTTAAAACGTTTAATATAAAATTGTGCATAATATTTTGTGACTCATAAAAGGGTTAATATTGTTCTCTCCTCTTTTTCAACATAATCTCCCTCTCCCCAGCCTCCTTCATCACGCCACCATTCATGAAGTTGTTCTGACCTGTTGGTCTGCCCCTTTGTGCATAAGGTTGATGCAGTGGGGAGGTATAGGGGGCTGTAAGGATTTAAACATGGGGGGTCCTATAAAGGGGATTTAACAGCTTTTTTTTACAAGTTGAACAAAAATTACAAGAAAGAATAGAAAAAACACAAAAAGACACAGAGTGTGTACAAGGGCCTGTGAATAGGACTTTCCCTGTTAAATCTGTAATGCTACCCAATCCGTCTTTATAATCTTTAAATGGTCAATTGTTGTCTGTTCCTTGTACTTAAACTGACAAGTTAAAATAGTGTTGTAAAACACTGTGTATGCATAAGCAAAGGAGAAATAGAATAACATGATATGTAAAAAGCAGTAGTTTCTTGCTAAACAGGCGGACCCCCAAACCTTTTGTAGGGGGTTCGCCTGTTTAGCAAGAAAGCTCTGGGTATACATAACTTGCATTCAGAAATGAGTCGATATATACAGTACTTCTGGAAGGAGTGGAGTACAGATTTGTGTGTGAGAGGGTTAAATCTTCAGCACCCAGGACATATCCCCTCCAGTCTCTCACTTCTTTTTATATCAACATCAAAGGCACACATTTTTGATGCCTATTGCAAACCAATTGCTTTCTGTGTAAGAGGGTCTTAGATAAAGCCTGCCAATGCCAGATCCACCCCTCCCCAATCCTGTCTCTTTCAGCACAGGGCACATTATGTTGCCACAACACAGAGCGTGGGACATAGAAAGGGACAGAGGCTGACACAGGACAATTAACCTTCCTGCACTGTGCTAGAGATCTTATAGCTGTGAATGGAGAGCAATATGCACAGTATAAGTGTGACGCTGTTGCAAATGAGGCTCTCACACATGGATGTAACATTAAAAAGAAAATCAGGCTGCAACAATCTGAATGCACAATTTATACATTAGGCTGTCACATTATTCCTTCTTTATATAGTGCCAATATGTTCAGCAATAAACACATTTCTTTTTCAGTGCTGGTACTTATTAAAAAGGGCTGGCCTCAAAATACATTTGTTGTATCTATAGTAGAAAACAGTGCTGTGGTTGTGTGTTCACACTATACTACAGTACGTTCACATATGGGAATCATGGACCACAAGCACAGAGTTTTGAACAGATGTAATTTTTCCAAAACTACTGTCCTGTAGGATTCTCTGTGGACTAGTATTGACACTAGGATATTCCTAAAGGCTTGGTGAATTACACATATACCTTGAAATGCTCTAGCAATAGATATTGGAACATTTAATAGTTTTTGTACAAATTTCTCTGATGTTTTGTACATTTTGAATAAATTGTAAAAGTTATTGTTTAGGGAAAAGAGTAAGAGAGGGGGAATTCTGTAAGTGCCACCACCTTGTAATGAGAGATAATGAGGAAATCCTCAGTAAAATGAGGTGCTGTTTTTACAGGCTAAACTCAACAGACCTTGAACACAGAGCAATTGAGAAATTGGATAAAGAATGAAATGATTTGGATAAAGATTATAAATACACTGTTACACACGAGAACAACCAGTCTCCTGGTAAAAGCCTTATATAGGGATAGTATTCATGCTGTAAAATATCCATGGTTCTTAGCTCATCTTAACTGTGCTCAACATGCCTGTCTACCATATCACAGTGACCTTGTTCAGATGGGTCCCACCCTCATTGACTGCATACATGGAAAATGTGTATCTGTGGCCTCAGTCTCCAATCTGGAACTTGCTTATTGCATTAATACACGAGAGATAGATGGGAGAAGCACTGGGGCAATAATCACAGTCGCCATATGCAAGAGAATATAGACTATGGTCTTCATCTCCAAATTCATGAATAAGGTAGGTGTATGTGCCCTTCATATGGCTGACCATGTACACAAATGCAGAAACACAAGGCAAATGTCAAGAAATACAAACTAAATTTCCAACATTAGTATGACTACTTTTTATACTGTGGTATTAATTTCTTAGCACACAGTCTGTATCAGGGGTTCTCTCCAACATTGTGGCATTTATAATCCTGAGGACTTCTTCTCCAACCTCTTCAAGCATAGGGTCGGGGTGAAACTATTCCCTCTTTATCCACTAAAGCTATATCCCTGATGGTGTGCTTTTTGCATTGTATCAGTGCTTGTGTATATGGTTAGTCACTCCCAGGGTTCATCTGTCTTCCTTATACATGTATTGGGAGGGTCAAGCATGTTGTCCTATAGTACTGGCAACGCTGGACACTTCTAAGAAGTTAGCTTTAATTGAAATTATACTATATTTGAGTAAAGATATATGGCTATGACATCTTGCCGACCTTTCTCGCGAAATATAGTTTTTTATATATGTAATAACCACAAATTTATATATTTCTGTTGATGCTGAGACTCATCAATTTTTCTGGCATTCCCGATAATACCTGAAGGTAACAAAATAATGTATCAGATTTTGGAGGATTAAAGGGATTTTCCAAAAATGCAACATGTATCCTATCCACAAGTTAGGCAATAAGTTGCAGATCAGCAGGTTTGTCCAACTGCTGGGACCCTCACCAATCATGAGAACTGCAGCGATTTGTACCCCAGTCTGAATGGACCAGTGGGTAGGTGAGATATTGTTCCATTCATTGCTAAAGAAATGCTGGTGATGTCAAAATGCTGTATTTAAAGGGGTTTTCCCATTAATATAACCATATAGTAGACAATTAAAAGTTAAACATTTGCAAGTATAAATATTTAAAAAATTTGCAGAGTTTTAAAGAATTTCTATAATCATCTTAGTGGTGAAAGTCCATTGTTTTGATTAGTTGCCAGTGGATATGACCACGAATGCAGGAACTTTCTATGCCATTAAACTCAGCCTTATTGTGGAAAGGTTATCTTTTTGTGCATGCTCCATCGCTATCTGTTATGTATGAGGAATCATGGATGGATTTCTGACAAGTGCCAGGACATAGAAAGTTCCTGCATTCATGGCGTATCCATTAACAGCCAATCAAGATAAAAGACTGTCACCACTAACATGGTTAGAGGAAATCTTTAAAACGCTGCAAAATTTTTTTCGTATATCTTTTTCTAATCAGAGAAGTATATATTATTGCCTATGTATCATCTCATTAAAGCAGTTATGTGGGTCACAGAATGAATGGACAGCAATCTTTGCCCTGTTGTACAGGTATCCCTTCAGATTCATGTTGTTTCAAATGTATTATGATCCATGCAACATTTTAGAACTATGGTGCTCATTCAGCAGTATTGCTGCATATAAGATGTGTCGTCCCAGCAACACTAATGATGTAGCACTTTTTGAGTTTTTATAGGGAGTCTGTCAGCAGGAAAAACAATATCAGACTAATGATAGTTGCTTGTAGGGCAGTTTCTATACTTACCAGAGATGCCTTTCTTATTCTGCCTTGCAGCTTAATTTTCATGAAAATCAGGATTTCATTCCGATGCAACTTAGCTGAAAAAGGCTTTAGGTGTGTTTCTTCTCCTACTGGGGCTTCACTCTTTGCTCTAGATAACCAGCCCTGGCAGAGGAAATGCCCCTGAAGCCCTTTTCAGCTAATTAGCATAGAAATAAAATCCTGATTTTCATTAAAATAAAGCTGCATGGCAGAATAAAAAAGGCACCTTTGGAAAGTGTAGAAGACGCCCTACAATTTACTGTCATTAGTTTGATACTGATTTTCCTGCTGTCAGACTCCTTGTAAGTAGCAGTACAGTAAAATGCTGAGTCATGAATTATTGTCCTCGTGGAATCATTGATATTTCAGTAGGAAATGTCATCAATGTTTGGCTATCCTGAGAGCAAACAGCCTTGCTGTTCCTTCAATGACTCCTAGTGATACAACCCCATTCAGTTTAGAGATTGGTGGGGGTCATATAAGTCAGACCCACAATATCAATCTTTGATGATATGTCGCATCCATATGCCACCAATACTTCTGGTAAAAGAACCCTATTTCTGAATGATGTATTAGAAATCAGTACTGTAATGTAAGCAAACGGCTGCCCTTAAACTAGCCATACATACTCAGGTCTGTTCACATTCTGTCCCAACTGCAATTTTACAGTATTCTTAGGGGGCGTTCGCATTACTGTTGGATGCCTATCATAACAGACATTAACGGACACTAACTGATGTTAATGTGTCAGGTTTTTTTACTGATCCATTTATTTTAAGCCACAACCCAGTTATAAAGTGTCTAAAAAGTGCCTAAAAAATTGATAGATGTGGCACAAGGCATGTTAGACAGTTTTTTGGCACAAATTACTCCAGAGTACTGACACATTTTTCTTAGTAAATCTTCCCCAATGTTTGCTTAATTTTGGGCATGTTTTTACAGATCTAGAGGGGAAAAATGGAATTGCTCAATGGTGAGGGAAAAAAATCTGGAATTACCTTGTAATTTGCATTTTTAAAACAAATATTGGCACAAGTCTAAAAATGAAAATCAGTCTTCAAGTAAAGAGAGTGCTTATAGACCGTACAGAACAGTTGGGCTTAGCTATGCCAGGACTTTTTGCAGCATTTCCAATTGCTTTTAACTATTGGGCTACAGCTGCAATCCAAAAGAATCCACTGAGTTGTATGCAATCTTGTAGACGGCAGCTGTCACTCAACAGTTAAAATCAATCAGTAGCGCTACAAAAAGTCTCAGCATAGCTCTAGCTTAATGAAAGAAATATGGCCCAACAAGAGACATGTCAACTGAAACAATAGTCAGGATTACAAAACTTCTTCAAGATGGAAATTCAACAAGGAGTATGGCAAAAGATGTGGTTAGTTCCCAGGCAAGCTGTGTGTAAAATTTGGTACAAGTATAAATAAAATAGGAACACTATAAAAGAAAAACATAAGGGTAGGTCAAGGAAGATGTCAAGGCATCAGGGCAGAAAACTCAAAGCCATATGCATTGAAAATAGAAAATACACAACAAAACAGATGAAACATAAATGGGTGGAAATACGTCAATGTGTATGACAAAATTGTAAATGGGAATAAAATGGGATTTACATATTGAAAAGTAACACCTAACCAGAAAAAAAACAGGTTAGTGGACGGTGAAGAAACAAAATGCAGTGTAGGTGACTGGATGGAAGTTATACTCATGGATGAATCCTGAATGTGCACTGGTCAATGAGACGGCGCTGCAACTTCTATCTAATGGTTTTTTATCTGGTGCTCTTATAAACAATCACATTTCTCCAGGCATTTATGGGATAGGACTGCAGGTCAGGTAATGCACCAGGGTATATAACAACCATCACCAGTCAATGCCATGTCTACATAGATATTTTAGACACTTTGTCATTCTCAAAGAAAACAGATTTCGAGATGATGAAGTCATATTCACTTTTTTTTTTTTTTAATTTTTACATTTATAGTTTGAAAATGGTAAAATGAGATATTACATTATAGTTGATTTTTTTTATCATATTGAGTTACCCTTGTGTTAAGCCTTATTCATACAACGTCACTTGGCTATTTTAAAAAACAATGAGAATGAATGATTGTATTCACATGTCTGTTTTTTTCATGGACAGAAAAAACTGGTAGTTAAAAAAACAGACATGTTCCATATTTTTCTAGTCACACAGACCCACTAGGTATCAATGGGTATGTTTTAACAGAAGTAAAAAAAAATGGATGGATGTCCGAGTTACATCTTCTGGCAAAAATAGATAAGGGGTTTGAGTAGAATACAAAAAAAAGTGATCCAAGACGGATGACACTCGGCCTTCTAAAATACAGACAGATATAGAACAGATGTAAAATGGATGCACAACATTAACATTGGATTGATTTGTCCATTTTTTATGGCTGAGAAATTAACATGGTTGTATGAATATAGCCTTAGACTTTGTCATCATATACCAATAATTTTGATATATTTTATGTCTATTGTAGGGTAAATGGGTCAAAGCTAGCTTTAACTAGTGGGGGTTGGTCATTTTGGGGAGCGGGGTTTATTTTATATAGATTATTTAATTTTTTACAGATATTTTTTTTATTTTTATCATCTATCTATCATGTCAGGAAAAAACATTAGGGACTTAAGTATTATTTTTTTTTCTACATTATACTTTTCCACTGTAACTTGGGCTGCCCAAGGCTTTGTGCACATTGCCTTCTGTTTTTCAATGAGAGGTATGCATTGAAAATTTTTCCCATGTATATCAATATATAGATATACAGTGTCATGTGTTACCTATAGTTTCCCATTGTATGAATATGTATAACAAAATTTTTATTTACTGTATTTTTTTTTTGTAGCAGCCCTTCATATTTCATATAGACAAAATAAAGTTAGGCCAGAGCATACCAGTAGGACATTGCTTTGGTTTCCTTTGTGTGAATGGAACCCTATAGATAATAATGTATCCATGTATGTATCTGGCAGCTTTTCTGGGCATATATGTTAAATATAGGGTCAATTGCAATGTACACTGAACCTAACATTCACGTGTCTATTTAGTCACCTGTGCTCATTTACTTACAATCTGAACTAATTGGGAATAAAGAATTGTTAAAGTCCCTTGTAAGTGGAATTGTAAACTAAGTGTAGCTGGTCAGATCCTCAGCTGATAATTAGTTAATCGCAATCCATTCTGATTAAGTGTGGGGGTAAAACTTCCAGTTCCTCCCTTTAACAGAGAGAAAGGTTGCAGGGGGTAACCATTAAATTTCTAACCAGACGGATAGGAAGGAACCTTTAAATAAAGAGGTCTAATTATAGTGCTAATAATAGCCATTAATTACAGGGCTTTCTAAGTTAATTCAATTATTTTTGTGCGCTGCAAGAATTCCAGCTCTTGATAGGCACACCAATGTTGTAGCTTGCAAATTGCTTAGAGTGTCACACTAGAGTATCCATGGCTATGAATGTCACTTACCACTATTAAACTTTTATTACAGCATAGTATAAAGAGCCGATCTATGTGTTATACATATAAGAATGTGCTGCCTGCCTAGATGTCACAAACTACTCTCTAACATTAAATACCAAGTTTTAATCTACATCATATATTCCATTGCCTACTATTATAAAGAATGAGATAGCATAGTGCATTAACACTTTATTGTCAGGAGGGTCAGTACATGTGGAGGGGGGGGGGTTGCTACCTAGCTCTCACACATTGTTAATTAGGAATAATGCTTGTAGCCCTCCCTTTTAATGATAATTATTGTGTGCACCCATCCTCCATATAACACTGCCTCCGCCACCCATTTATAGTTAATTTTTATTTAATACAAACCAGTTCAAATCTTTTAAAAGTATAATTATAAAAACTTCATTAGAGTCACTAACTAATCTTTCCGGCAGCCCATCCACCCCCCTCCTTCGCTTAATTAGCCTGCAAAGGATAATGTTAATGAATAGCAATGTAACAATTAGTTGTATGTGGATGGAAGAAATACAAAGAGCTCGCTTTAAAAATAAATTTGAGGGCAGAAAATGACCAAATTGTATTGTCTGCACCCAGAGAAGATAACCGTATGCTTTTAGAACATTATAACATAACAGAAAAATGACCAATTGATCATCTAAATCATTCTCATTCACAATCTGTGCTACTATCTTAGGGTCACACGATTTAAACAAAACTGAATCTCCATATAGTTCTCAATAAAAGATTTTTTCTTTACAAAGGAACAAGTGGATATCAGCTACAAAAGATACATTTTGTGCTATACACATGATCAATGCTGAAAATAAAGAGATTTCTAGGGACGTTCCTTTAAGTCTTTTGATTGCCTTGAAATTAGGGACAATTATGACTTCGTTGGTAGACAGCTGATCTAATCACTAAACACTAATTTGACTGTGATCATGGTTATAGATCAGCCAGGGTGGACATGCTTGAGCAGATGGGACTATTCAGTCTACAATACAGCAGTTGAAGTATACCTTACAATAATGTTGGTTTATACAAGTATAAAACTATCATACATTTTCAAGTATATATAAATGTGTTTGAAGTTATAAATTATAATGACACACAGGATAATTTCACCAGACCATAATTCAGATAGAGGTCTGTGTATTTAGGGATGGTTTTAAGGGTGGAAAGATCAGCAGTCACCTACTATTATATATTGTGTATTATGGTATTATATGGAAATTGAATTGTAGTATTATGTGGAAACTTTATGGCAGCATTATATAGGCTTCTTCATGGGTTATTATTTAAATACTGCATATTATTTGGGCAATATATTATAGTATTATATATATTGTATTATTATTATTATCAGTAATAGTAGAAATAGTATTAGTTTTAGTTATTATTAATATAGGGTAGTATTATCTTGGTACTATATGGCAGAGTAGTGTTATCATGTAGTGTTACTCCATGCATACACATGTGGACAAAATTGTTGGTACCCCATGTTTAGTGAAAGAAAAACCCACAATGGTCACAGAAATAACTTGAATCTGACAAAAGTAATAATATATAAAAATTCTATGAAAATGAACAAATGAAAGTCAGACATTGCTTTTCAACCATGCTTCAACAGAATTTTTTAAAAAAGAAAACTCATGAAACAGACCTGGACAGAAATGATGGTACCCTTAATTTAATATTTTGTTGCACAACCTTTTGAGGCAATCACTGCAATCAAACAATTCCTGTAGCTGTCAATGAGACTTCTGCACCTCTCAACAGGTATTTTGGCCCACTCCTCATGAGCAAACTGCTCCAGTTGTCTCGGGTTTGAGGGGTGCCTTTTCCAGACCAAAGATGCTCAATAGGATTTAGGTCAGGGCTCATAGAAGGCCACTTCAGAATAGTCCAATGTTTTCCTGTTAGCCATTCTTGGGTGTTTTTAGCTGTGTGTTTTGGGTCATTATCCTGTTGCAAGAACCATGACCTGCGACTGAGACCAAGCTTTCTGACACTGGGCAGCACTTTTCTCTCTAGAATCCCTTGATAGTCTTGAGATTTCATTGTACCCTGCACAGATTCAAGACACCCTGTGCCAGATGCAGCAAAGCAGCCCCAGAACATAACAGAGCCTCCTCCATGTTTCACAGTAGGGACAGTGTTCTTTTCAAGATATGCTTCATTTTTCCATCTGTGAACATAGAGCTGATGTGCCTTACCAAAAATTTCAATTTTTGTCTCATCTGTCCATAGGACATTCTCCCAGAAGCTTTGTGGCTTGTCAACATGTAGTTTGGCAAATTCCAGTTTTGTCAGATTCAAGTTATTTCTGTGACCATTGTGGGTTTTTCTTTCATTAAACGAGGGGTACCAACAATTTTGTCCACGTGTGTATGACCACGCGCATTGTCAGAGTGCTATCCATGTTTTCCACGGCTAGCACGGTGACCCACTCTTTTCTTACAAACCCACACATGACTATGTGTTATCAGGGGTTTGTGGGGTGCTGGGCGTGAGTCCAGAGGCAAAACTCAGGACTGGTCCTATTCCTGTCTTTTTTGCAGTCCAGGCTCATTAATTAAAATGTGTGGGTCCATGGAGGTCACGGACAGCACACGGATACCATCACACGTTCATACTCATGTTTGTTGTTGAAGATTTTGTTGTGATTTTTTTTGAGCCAAAGCCAGGGGTGGATTTAGCAGAAGTTCATACTCTACTTGTATATTTACCATTCCTTTTGAAGTCACTTCTGGCTTTGGCTCAAAATCTGCAACAAAATATGAAGAGTGGGGCCTCAGCTTTAAGTAACATTTTATATAATACCAAAGCAGTTTGTTTTCTGGTGAGGGATACCATTCATTAATTGTTAATACATTAATATATTACATCTTATAGTCCAACGAGTCCTTCTGTAACTACAAATATGTGCTTACTTTTCATGAATTTGTTAAAAAAAATTACATTTTCATTTGTGTACTTATAGGTGGGAAAAATGATGGAAGACACAGGTATTTAAAAAAAGCTAAGGAATCCTCACACAAATAGATTCATTATACTGATATACAGGGTATTATAACACATTATTAATATTCACCATTTGCTAACTCTGAAAATAGACATTTCGGATTTCATTGTTTTTGGTTTGAGCATTCATTTGTAGACCTCTTTTCAGATGCTCCTCAGAAGAGCTGAGCTCAGTTCTTCCCCATTGGAGTTCCCTGTTAAATCTTATCTTATCTCCCTAATGTATATTTATTCATGCAGTGTATATCTCATGATTAGCTAAAAACCTACATACACTACTTACTCTACATGTTGAGCCATTTATCACAGCGTCATTAGTGGTCCCACAAACAGTAGGAGAGAGATCTGAGGTGCACATTAAAACTGACTTCTAGAGATTAGTACAAAAAACAGGAGGTAGTCAGTGTGTATCATAAAAGTGCAGTATTTAGAGAAAATTCTTATTAGTTTCTAAAGGTGGCCATACACTGTCAATAGATGTTGGATGTTCCTCTTGATCTCCCCATACATATGCTTAGTTGAGCCTGTATGTGTTCTTAGTAGGGAAAATGGGGTAAGATACAGCCAGTAGTGGCAACTTATTTCACTTGAGAACAAAAAATTGCAAATGTTGAAATTCAAAAAAGCAGATTCTCATTTCCCCCAACTTTAAAGTCTTATGCAAATGAGGCTGTTGGTACAATGGGGACAAGCCTTCAGTTCCCTAGCGCACTGCTCTTGCCACTCAGACCCCTACCATCTTCTGTATGTGCCACCCTATGCAGTGAGAGTTGATCTTTTTACTGCTGTGACATCACCCATCCTATCTGAGCAACAAGAGCAGTGCTCCCAGGGCTGAATGCCTAACCCTAGTGCATTGACTGCCTCAATTGAATAAGATTTCAAGGTTGGTTTTCTCTAAACCTAAAAAAGTAACATACATAGTCAAAGTATGTTTTTTTTTTCTAACAATGTAATGTACTCTGTAACACGGTGGAGGTAGTTGAATATGCTTGTGGGTGTCATAGTCTAATGTGTATGCCCTGCTTAAAGTGGACCTTTCACCACCTCCAACATGTCCAGGTCTTTACATCAATTAATAGGCGCTGCTCCACTGATTCCAGTGCAGTTGGAATTTTTTTCTCTAGCACCCACCGTTCCTGAGCAATCAATGCTGTTAGTTTTGGTGCCTGATGTGCTATTTAAAGTCTATACTGTCAGAAGGGAGGTGTCAGGCGAGGGGCATGATTCTGAGCTCTGACACTGGCTGCCTCTGATTGGAGCTCTGAATCACATCCCCCTGCCTGACACTGCCCTTCTGACATTACAGAGCTTAAATAGCACATCAGGCACCAAAACTAACTGTGCATATTGCTCAGGAATGGTGAAGGTTAGAGAGAAAATTACAACTGTGCTGGAATCAGTGGAGCAGCACCTATTAACAGATAGTAGGAACTTGAGTTAGTGGGGGTGGTGAAAGGTCTTTAACATGTTTTAAATGTCATACATTTGATTTTTGAAGACGTTGCTGAAAGTACTGACCTGCTAGGATTCTACTATTCAATTACATCTTCATTTCATATATTTCCCTGCACTCCTACAATCACAAGGCATTCCAGCAGTTCCTGTCTCTCTTGCTGTCTCATTCCACCGTCCACATATTGAAACCACTAGATTCACAAAAATAATTACGCACTTACATTGACTGACAAGGACAGAGGAGGAGTTCCATTGAAATATGGTGATAACTCAGGATTATATTTTAGGAAGGAGACCAGAATACCGCCCCATGAGATATGATACAAACTTTCTAGTATTGAATGAATATACTTTGACAGTGCTACGGAGTAGATCATTGGACTTTTGGGAAAGAAAAAAAAAACACTTCACACAATCATGGCAAGTCTTAAACTATATCTTTTCTTATTGTTATTATTTTTTATTGTTGTTTTGTTGTTTTATTGTTTAAGTACACTTTATGGATATGAAGAGTAATGAATGCAGGGGGGAAATTATTTTGTTAGACCTGTAAAGCAATGAAGGTAAACCTCTTTATTTTTGCAACCTTATGTAAGGGAATCGCTAGAGGAGCGATTCCCCAGTAGCTGCTGGAGAACCCTGGGGGGGAGGGGCACAACAAGACTTTGAGCCCTAAAGCTGAAAACCCCCCACTGGCCCTGCCTCTTGCGTGACTGTCCTAGGTGACAGCCAACAACTCGGAGCTGGTCCCTACACTGAATAAGTGACAACACAGAACACAGACAGAACAAACGACAAAAAGGGAGGTCAGCAAGCCAAGAGGTTGGTAACAGATGAGCAATGCAGTACAGAATCAAAATCCAAGAGAATAGTCAAAGTCAAAGCCAGAGGTCAGGAATAGGAATACAGATAACAAAAACAGCAAGGAGTAATAGCCAGAACGCACAAAGCAATAACCTGCGCCAATGTGAATGTGAGCAAAGAATAAATAGGAAGAAAGAACCTGCCCCAGACTTGATAGGAGGACAGGCTGTCAATCACACAGGCAAGGCTGAGATTAACTATTAGTGGAACAGAGGAAAACCAAGCTGAAGGAAATGGGTGTGGCAGAAAATCAATTACATAGCCTAGGACAGTGTTCAGACTGAGCAACAAGAAACCTACGCAAGGAATCAAACTGAACACGTCTCCTTCGCCGCAGCATGCGAGCAGAGGGTGGCGCAGAGATCTGAACAGGCAGAGACGTTACACCTTAGGTAGGTGACCATAGATGGCCATATACAGTGTCCCTACCCAAGACACTATATAGAAAAACCTATATAGCGGTATAAGTCTGAGGCTACACATTGTAGAAAAGATGCTTGAGTGAAAGGAGTAAGTGTTGCCTTGTGGGAGCTCTGGGTGACTGAAGTTGTGAGTGAAGAGTGTTGCCACGTTGTGCAAACTGTACCTTATTGTTTGTTTACACTAGGTTCACACGTGGCTTAAGGTTTCCATTCGGGGGGTCCGCTTGGGAAACCTAATCCGCTTAAAAAAGTGGTTACCCGCGGAAGAATAGACTATAATGGGGTTAACCAGGTTTCTGCCCGGTTTCCGCCCAAAAAGGGCGAAAAATGCGGAGAGAAAAGCGCTGCATGCAGCACTTTTCTCTCAGCATTTTTTAAACGAGTTTGGGGACGGAAACCCCGAATGTGTACTAGGCGCAGGTGTGATCCCAGCCTTACTTGGTTTACAATCAAACCCAGTAAAATTGCAGTTCCAGTATATGAGCACCTGGTGGGTTTCTGTCCTGACATGACTACACTACACCACCAGTTCTCTATGGGAAACAGCCGTCAGGATTGTAGCTGGCATGGTTATTGCAGGCCCAGGGCTCCATGCACTGCAGCATACCACAATTTTATTTTCTTACAGATTCTTTATGAGTTGGTCAGAAATAAATTTTTATATGATTCTCTGTATAAAATCTGAGGCATACACATTTACAGTATCTGTCTGCAGGAAACCTACAGTGTAAGTTCACAGAATTTGTCATCAGTTAAGATCTGTGTAATCAGGAGATCTTGGCATCTAGAGAGATGGATGCCAGTCTAGATTTATTAGAGTAAACAATTTCCACAAGCCTACAGTGGGGAAGGAGGGGGGGGGGGAACGTGTCAGAGGGACCTTGCTTTGAAGGCATAGAAGAACTAGTCATTGATCTGTCAGGAGTCTTTTTAAAGTCTTGTGACCAAAGCAAAAATTTTCCCTATAAAATAAAAGCTTATTAAAAGAATGGTGCCCACATTTTAGATTTCAGAGTGGGGATCACAATATTTTGATGTAGAGCTACCAAACTGATCTAGTGCTGGCATTAAAGTGGGACAGCTACCTCCTTCTAGATTTGTGTTCCATTCATTGGTGAATTTTATAGGGACTTAGGGTCTTAACCAATGCTGTTAGCTGGTTTGGGTCTCACACAGTCTCTGATGGTGAATATTCTCTAAAAATAAACAGGGCAGAAAGGATAAACAGTATATTAGTATGTGAGAAAGGTATAGCTGTGGAGCAAGTGCAATAAATAACTGTGACTGCTACTGCTATTAAAGGACTTTTCCAATCTCAGGATTTCAGCTACCCTCCTGTCTCCTCTCCACTCTCTGGTTTCCAGCTCAGTCCAGCAGTGCTCTGTGCTTGTTGTAAACTGCACAGTTATCTCTGGATTTACATACACAGATAACAGAGGCACTGCTCAAGAAACATTTCTAGCTTTTATCAGGGCTCAGCAACTACAGCAATATGCAGAGAGAGGGAGAGAAGAGAATATAGATGGCCAGGAAGAGGGACTGAATCATCAGTCCAACTAAAGAAGAGCTCTGTAACCTAGGCAACCAGCTGTAAACACTGAGGAGGCACATTTATCTGTATCTGACAAGCAGCAAGATAAGGCAATGTATGGGGTAAAACACTTCGGCTGGTTTAAGCTACAAGTATGAATATGATCCTGGAGATGGGAATCCCCCTTTAAGGAAGCAACAAGGGGATTTGACAGAGGCATCACTTTACCGGTGGTGCATTATGGGAATGATTGCCATCTGCATGACCATATCCAGGGGTGATTCATTGCCTAGACAATTGTTTCTTAACATTTTCAAGCGAAGTACCCCCTAGTGAGAAAATGTCCCAACCCAGTACCCCCAAAATAGCACTCACTTATAAATGGTAACACTCCCACATGTAGTGTAATAGTCCCTTCAGTGCCTCCACATGTAACATAATGGCCCCCACACACAGTAGATGTTCCCTATCTCACTGACATCATTGCTTCAAGACCACTGCTTAGATACAAAAGAAGTTTCAGCAGGATCCAGGATCACAATACTCTGATTTTACATTGTTCTCAGTGATTTTAGATTTGGCCTTTTACTATGTGTCACTGCACATTACTTCTTTTCACCTGCAATGAAATAAAACCTTTCACACCAGGGGCTAACAGCATATTGTCAATCAAAATAAATAACACCTCAAGTAAAATAAATGAAAGCTATTCGACATGATAGAAAATAGAAAGTGTGTACATACATCAGTAAATGTTCAAAACAAATAATTTAATTACATAATCATAAAAAAATATCAAATATCTAAAATAGAATATTAATACAAGGTTGATGTAATGTTATGAATAATAAATGCGTAATGACAATTCACATGGAACATGTATGTCTAGCATCTGTTTTGTGTCTAAATATTCACGTGATTTTTTTTATATCTGTATATTCATAGGTATAGGATATTTAGATATTAAAAATGTCTATTGTATATTGCTTTATATTTCGGATCTAAATGAAAAGTAAATTGTTTTGTTCCTTTTCTGACGTTATCATTTATATATGGATATTCTGTAAGGTCTTACTTGTGGCAGATTTGTTACATACAAATGCAAATTCTATGCATGTAAAGAGGGTTGTTTCTGCAGCATGTGCCACATGAACAGACTCAGAATCTTCTGCAATAAATGTGCCACATGTGAACATCCTATTGAGTTCATTGTTTCACCTTTTTGTGATTTTCCCCTTTTCAGGTGTGCATGGTGCTTATTTTCATCACTTCCTGAGCTAGCATTGCATCACAGAACTGATGAAGAGAGCTAGTACTCTCGAAAGCTCACCATCAGATATACTCAGTTAGCCTCTAAAAGGTATCGCCTGATTTCTTCACTCTTCCACTACTTTCTATGGCTAACACGGTACAACATTATACTACTAAGAACTATATGTCCTCACGGACAAAGAACCCTTACACACTGATGTATATTTACAGTGAATATGCAAATGGAAGTTACAATGCCTGACATGCTAAGTCTTGGACCATACATTGTATTCATTCATGTTATTGATGAACTGAGTTCAAGTTAAGTTGCATGAATGAATTGGGATAACAGGATTTACAATGGGTAGTGAAGTAGCAGTCACACCAAGGTCCCTGGTACCCAGAGGGTCCTTTGCCAGATAAGAAGGCATCAGTATTATATATGGCACCTGATATTCATAGTTGTCAACATTCCTGGGAAATGGCCGGGGAGGTGGAATTGAAGGTAAAGGGGCATTCTGGGTGTGGCTGTGGCTGTGGCTAAAATGTCTTGGGATTTTGTTGGAAAATATGGGTATGCGGCAATCTGTTACAGATTATGTGCTGAAACCCAGAAGACATTTAGACTGTGCCAGGAATATGTCTTCATGAGGCATCCATTTTAAGTGTCTATTTTCGCTTGCAAATTTTGCAGATTTTTGCAGGTCCAATATTTTTCAATATCATTCTAGTGTTTTTAAGGTGTTTGCCGTTTATAAATAAAATGAAACATCTTATCTCAGCAGGGAAGAAAGATCTTTAAAACAGTATTCACATTTTAATGTATGGTGAGGAGCCTTTTCCATTTTCTTTTGGTAGATCTCCTTTAGGGTTAATAGACAATGGATTTCACCCTATTCTTAAGTCTGTTACCAGAGGGTAAAATAGGGAGGAAGATTGAGAAATACATTTTAAAAACCAATGTAAATAGATGTAATTTTATGCATCAGTTGTCCAATCAGCTTAGATCAATTGGAACATAAGATAAAATAAAATAACAATAATATGAGGCAACATGCCCCAAGGAAAATGCTAGTGTGAACTCAACCTAACACAGATGGAATTCAACCCATCAGGAATATTTTCATTCTGTGTAGACGACTATATACAAGAGTGTGTCAACATCAAAAAATGTTATTGCGAACGCTTGTATGTGTAGAATGGAAATTAAGTGCAACATTTTACATACTATGTAACCAACATATTCTTTTGACAGTTTCTTCTAATTATTCATAGAACATGTAATATGCATCTTACTACTTTGTATAAAGTAAGACTGAGCTCAGTGCCAACACTTACATAAAAAAACACCAGATTGTTTATTACCAGGGACAAGAACCCAGTGGGAGATGTAAGACTGAACCCCCACTGTATACTGAAATTCAGTAAAGGGTTAATAAGCAAGCACACACTTAATGTTCTGAGAATATCCTGTAACTAACATGAATTATACAAGATGACTAGTAGTTTATATCATTAGCCAGGCTTTCAATGTATCATGGCCAAATAGATTGCTCATTCATTAGGCCTAAAACCATCTTAGCAGGACATGCTGTATGGTCACAACCCTCCGCACTCTTTCATACTGGTGGAAGTCTCAGTCCTTTCACATATTGATATTATTACATGTAGGTTTAATTACTTTTTCTTAATTTATGTTTATTTAATTCTGACAAAGTCCACATGTAACAGCACAGTTCAGCAATATGAAACTAAAGGAAGAACCTACAGGCAACTCTTATTGTAATGAAGACATAATGTGTTAGATTATATATAATAAATACAAATTATTGACTTTATTTGAAGTGTATAGAAAGGTTTATCTGATATTAGTGGTTACACCAAGATAGTTCATGTACAGGTACAACTGTACATATTGTTACATCATCTTTGGCTTGCTGTAGCACAGTAGCTGTAGGAGAGCAGTGCACAACTTGGGCTCAGAGACCCACAATGCTATTCTCGTGGGCCCCCAACCATCTCTGGGACATCTATGTTTAGGATTCATCTCTGTTCAGCAGTCCAGAGAGGAAAAAAATGCCTGTATATTAATGTGGCTCCCTCCATTGTAGAATATGGGGGATATGAAATGCTTGGCCATTTCTATAACCCTTATAATCTACTATGGATCTACAATGATCCACACTTATGTATGCTCACCTCAGTTGTTCTTATCTGGAGTGAAAAATCAAACCACAAGAGAGTCTCATTCTCTGGAAAATGGAAGAGGGACATTCCAGAAATAGCATCAGATTTTATGGCATATACTGACAATATATTTTATGTCATTAAATGTTTCTGCCGCCATTTGGACTGGCACCATCTTACAATGTCACCTTCAGACTAGAAAAGGTTGTGTACCTGTTTGGTGGTCTGCATCCACTGTCGTGCCATTACTCCCAGCAGGTACTTTTTGCCTTTTTACCTTTGTTTCTTGCTATGCAGTCCGTGCTCCTCCATGTGGCTATGCTGATGTACTTCCTGCTGCTAATGCTTCTGCTGGACCTCCCTTAGGGTGGAGACACCCTCCTTCTCTGTGACTTGAGGGCCAGTGTACACCTCTGTCATTCTTCCCAAGCCTATCTGTCTGAAAGTTTAAAAGTCTCAAAATCAGCTCCAAATTCCGGCTAGAATCTGCCTCCCATTGTTTTCATGTTTTCAATGGGGGGCGGGCACAGCGATGGATATGGTGTCCTGCTCTATCTCAGATTCCATGGCTAATTTAGCTGCAGAATCTGTGGTGTGAGGCTCAGGCTGATTAGCCACATTGTGTCTGGAGCTAATCAGCAACCAAAGCAGAATGCACAGATCTCTCCATATTCCATCATAGTAGTATAATGTTGTAACGTGTTAGCCATTGAAAGTAGTGGAAGAGTGAAGAAATCAGGCGATACCTTTTAGAGGCTATCTGTGAATTTTCAGTTCTTGAATAACACCATGTCTGATGAAGGAAGCTAGTACTTCCGAAAGCTTACCATCAAATATATTCAGCTAGCCTCTAAAAGGTATCGCCTGATTTCTCCACATATTCCATGATGGAGCCGAGTCAAAGGTATGCCTGTTATCTGTCCTGAACTGACCTGTGTTTTGACCCTTGGCTTGTTTCTGCCCACCCTCCTGTCTGCTGTTCTTCTCGTGCCTGACCCTTGGATTGTACCTGACCTCTGACTCCTTCCTGCCTACTTTGACCACCTGCTTCGACCTGACCATGGAAACTGTAGCTCCTGCCTTGATCATTTGTCTGGACCTGACTATTCTATTGCCTGACCCTTGGTGCTTTGCATCGGTGTCTTTTGGCCCGTTGGGCCAGCTGCTGCTGACACTCAGACCACTTCAAGAGGTAGCTGGCAGGATGGCCTCAGTAAACTTCAGATCCCTGCACAGGGGTTAATACTGGGTAATCTGTTTAGTCAACACCCTTAGAGGTGGTCCAAGGTCAAATCTGTTGACTAGAGATGAGCGAATCGATTCTGTAGACGTGGAATTTGAACCGAATTTCAGGAAATCTTTGATTCGCCATGATTCTGGATTTCCTGATGCTTCACGGTAACAAATATTTAGTAAGGACCTTTGTGACATTGGATGGTCACATGATGTTCTCTGGTGATGTGATTGGGTAGGCGTGTCTTTGCTTGTTAGCAGATCCTTCCACATGAATAAAACTTGTCCGTGCTGGGAGAGAGAGAGAGAGACATGGCCGTGGCATCCAAGGGCTTCCGCCATTTTGCCGCCCACCCGACCACCCTGGCTCTCTGCAGCCCGGAAATAGCTGTTTATTCGCAGCAAAGTAATTCAGATTGAAGCAATTTTTTTTGGAACTTCGAATCGAACTGCCGAATCGAACTTTTGAGAAATTCGCTCATCTCTATTGTTGACTCTGAGAGCATCCTTGCTCTAAGAGAACTCCATAAAAAGTTGCCTCTTGCACTTTTGAATGTTCACTGGCTGCTACTCTCTCCACCTTTATACTTTATACTGCACGTCTTCTATTTAGATTGAATGGTAAGTACAGGCTTACCATAACCTCATCAGGAAGTAAATGCATAGGATACTAATATTCATTACGCCTAGTAAAAAATGGTTACAAATTACAAAGAAGCAAAAAGTAGATTATCAGGTAAGTGCCTGACATTCAGTGTATTCATTTTACGATTGGCCCTGGAACTCACACAAAACTCCGACACATACATACAGTACACAGAACATTACTATCTTGAAATACATACAAATAGAACTCAGTAGTGATATATATCTACACTTTTCTTTAAGGACCCGGCATCCGCTGTAATCGCACGGCAGATGTCGGGAAGGGGTTAAATTAGCTAGAGCTTATTTTTGGAGTAGGGCTTATATTTCAAACCTACTTAAAAAAACCTGGAAAATCTAGCTAGGGCTTATTTTCGAGGTAGGTCTTATTTTTGGAGAAACACGGTATATCTGACACATACCTTTCCACTAATGCAGGTAGATTATTTTCTGTCTTTTCTTAGCATGTCCACGTTAAAAATTATTTGTGATTGGTTTCTATAGTATTCATATTTAATAAGAAAAGTCAAAACCCTTATAAAATAAAATATTACAATAATTACTTTTTTCTTATTTAAATTCATTTTCTTTAATTGAAACAAACAATTCTTGCCTTAAAATGTAATAAAATAAGATTAGTAATTGTATAATTAAGACAACTGCACCTTTCTCTAATGACTTAACCCAGCTCAGCATCATTTAATTTATAACCAAGAGGTTTGAAATGATTAAGTTTTACTTAATTAGAAATGAATACAGTTTGCATGAAGTGTACTTTCTAAAAAACATTTTTAGAAATGTTAACCCCTATTGCACCATAAGCCCTGTTTCTCTTTTATATCCTAATTTATATTTTCCAACACTAACTGATCAAACTAAATATTTAATTACAGAAATTTTTAGTAAATATGATATTTTGTGTTTTATATTTGTAAAACATAACTGTTATTGTTATGGTATATATTCCATTTTAAAATCTTAAATATTATTTTAAATTATTTTATCAAATGTACATTTTATACCAAACTATATGAGTAAAGTGTCATGCATGCAGCCAAGCTATGTACTACTGGTACATACTTTGTCTTCCGCCATAAGGTGCCTTTCCATGTCATGCCTTTCCATTTTAAATATTACTTGGAGCTCCCAAACGCTAGTGCAAAACCTGTGAAAGGACCCCCCAACTACCATGTACCTTTTAAAACAGTTGACTCTGTCAGGCACCAGAAACTGGGTGTACCTTACTTATCTCTGTTCCATCTATAGATACTCCTGTCAAAAATAACTCTGTGATACAGCAAATATTGTAACATGCCTTTGTATGGAACTGGTGGCATATGGTGGCAGATGGCAGCAGAGTAGGACCCCATAACTGTCTATGGGTGTCATATTATCACTTTGTACAAATTTGAAGACACACAGAATTGTAATATGGCAGCATGCATGAGGCCTTAGCCATGAGCTACATTAATTAAATGTATTACTGGTTTCTATTAGAGATGGACAAATCACTTCATCACAAGCTGGATTCCACCCAAATATTCCAAAATTTTTATTTTTTTTTTTTTTAACGAAACTGAATAAATGGCAAATCGTTTCAGACAAACTAAAATGGCCACCACCACATGTATTGCGTGGGGGAATTACAGAAGAGACACCTGTTTTGTGATTCACTGTGACATTCTGGCATCACCTGACATCAGCTGACAGCTTCTCAGTCAATAGTCAGTGGTAGGTGGATGCCTTCCAGTGCTAATGTCATATACCCTATATAAGGTGCTGTGGGCTTGAACACAAGGCATTTCAGTGATGGTGGATGTAGGGATGGATGTGTTATTCATCACTGCATGATACAGCGCACTGAGTGCTGCGAAGTTTGCAAATTGAAATCGAGCTAGAGACTGCAACAGTATAGACAGACAAAGGACAGTTAAATCTTTCATAGCCAATAATCTATTTTATTTAAGTCTCTTTTGCATTAGAGAAGTTTCATCTGTCTATAGAGTGTTTAAACAAAGTATATACAGACAATCAGTCCTGTTAGTTATAATCTTTTCTTAAGGTTTTTTTGGGCAAGAGATAAAATTTTGTAGACTCTTTTACCCTATCCACAGGATAGTGGATAAGTGTCTAATCACTGGGGTCCCGAACACCACATGCCTCAGTGATCAGGAGGAAAGGGGACCGAAAGTTCCCCTACTGCCTCCTTGTGAATGGAGCATCAGTGGGCTTGCATGACCAGTGCTCCATTCACTTATATGGGCTGTGAGCACTGCCAGAGATTACATATATCATATAGAGGCTTTAAGGGGACTTTTGGTCCATGTCCTCCTGATCACTAGAGAGCCTGGCAATCAGTCCCCTAGCAATCGGACACTTATCCCCTGTCCTGTGGATAGGGAATAAGTGTCCATAATGGCACAACCCTTTTAAGGGATTAAATTTAGGTAAAGCACAGAAACTCACTAAGGCTAAGGCCCCACATAGTGGGTCGCAGCAAAAAAGCACTACAGGAAAAACCGCGGTGGCAACACATTGCGGTTTTTCCCGCAGCACTTTTCACAGAAAGTTTCTGCTTCCATTATACCTATAGGGAAACCGCCAGTGTTTCCATAGGTATAATTGATATGCTGCGATTTCCAAAACCGAGATGGTTTTGGAAATCGCAGTGTGTCCACTGTGTGTATTCTTCCACAATGTGTGGATGGGATTCTAGCGAATTCCATCCACCTTGCAGTGACTGTAAAACACTGCGTTTATTTCTGTGGCATTTCAGCGACATGCGGCCCCGGCCTAAAGCAGGGATCAGCAACCTCTGGCACTCTAGCTATTGTGAAACCACACTTCTCGGGAGGGGTAATAGCTTGGATGTTCTCACAATTTTCACAGAAGTGACTGGAGCATGCGGGGAGTTGTAGATTCACAACAGTTGGAGTGCCAAAGTTTGCTGATTAACCGGTTGACGACCACTGGCCGTAAATTTACGGCCAGCGGTCCTGGTCTCTGAAGTCCGGCTAATTGTAAATTTAGGGCCGGCACTTCAGAGACACTGTGAGCGGGATTGGGTGTTAGCTGTAACTGACAGCTAACACCCTGCTCCATAACCCCCGGTCGTAACTGAGTTCCGATCAGAGGTTTTAACCCCTTGGATGCCGCGGTCAAACATGACCGCGGCATCCAAGGGGTTCCGCCATGTTGCCGCCCCCCCTGGTACTCCCTGCGGCGAAATCGGGGGGTGCCGATATCTATTTTCTATATCCCGGGGTCTGCCCAGTGACCCCAGGCTGCCTGAAGACCCCACTACATGGTTGATCCTGCCGGGATGTCAAGAAGTCAGCCGATGCGTCTACATCGGCTGACATTCCTGTATAGACTGCAATACATGAGTATGCTCATGTATTGCAGTCTATAATACTGAGCCAGGATCAGAGCATCGCTGGCTCAGGTGTCCTTATAGGACAGGTAAAAAATGTAAAAACAAGTTAAAAAAAAAAAATAAAGTGTGTAAAAAAAAAAAATTAATAAAGTTATAAAGCCCCCAAAAATCCCTTTTCCTATATAAAATGAATTATATAAAAAAACACCCTAAAAATTAATAAAAACAACACATTTGGTATCGCCGCGTCCATAACAACCTGTACAATAAAACTGAAGCAATATTTAACATACACGGTGAACGTCGAAAAAAAACCCAGAAAAAAAACGCTGTAAGTAATGATTTTTGACTATCTTGCTTACAAAAAAATGCTATAAAAAGTGATAAAAAACTCATATGTACTTCAAAACAATACCAATAAAAAGGGCATGTGCTCCCGCAAAAAATAAGCCCCAAACCAAGTCTGTCAACTGAAAAATAAAAATGTTACGCATCTCAGAAGATGGTGATGCAAAAACAATTGATTTATGTCCACAAATGGGTTTTTGTTCTGCAGAATTAGTAACGCATAAAAAAACAATATAAATGAGGTATCGCCATAATCATACCGATCCCGCAGAATAAAGGTAACATGTCACTTATGCTGTATGCCACACGGCAAAAAAATTAATAGGTAAAAAGCAATTCCAGAATTGATGTTTTTTTTTTTAATCCACCCAGAAAGAGTTAATATAATTTATTCAATAAGTTATAGACACCCAAAAAATGGTGTCATTAAAAAATGCATATCATACCGCAAAAAATCAGCCCTCATATGGCTACATCATCAGAAAAATAAAGAAAATATATCTTGTACAATGTGAAGACAAAAACCCCAAAAATCACGAAATCATTAGAACACAACTGGCTGCGGCAGGAAGGGAATGTATAAGCTGTGCGAGCGTATTTTAGGGGACACCCCAAATTTAGAGCTTACAAGAGAAAATAAACTAAAAGTGACCCCCAGAGTGACCCCCCAATCATAGGAGCTACTGGGGATATAGTAGGGAATTTCATGTTCCCCATGTATTCCGCACAGCTTACATATTCACTCTTCACCATGCGCTGTGCATTCATGTCTGAGATACTAATGCTTATTACACCCCCTGATAAATTCTTTGAGGGGTGCAGTTTTCAAAATGGGGTCATTCCCTAGGAGATTCCACTTTACTGGTACTTTAGATGCTCTGCAAACATGACATGGCGTCCAGATACCAAACATCTAAATCTGCGCTCCAAAAGCCACATAGCACTCCTTCCCTTCTGTGCCCTGCTGTGTGCCCAAACTGCAGTTTATGCCACATGTATGACAATGGTGTACCCAGGATAACGTACTTAATGTCATATCTGGGTATAAACTGTTGTTTGGGCACAGCCGGGCACAGAATGGAAGGAGCGCTATTTGGTTTTTGGCGCACATATTTAGACAGTTTAGCTTTTGGACGTCATGACACACTTGCAGAGCTCCTGAAATGCCAGTAAAGTAGAATCCCCTGACATGTGACCCTATTTTGGAAACTGCACCCCTGAAGGAATTTATCCAGGGGTACAGTGAGCATTTTTAACCTCCAAGTGTTGCTATAATTTATTTTCCAGAAATGAATACGCAGCTGATTGTGAAAGGTGAAAATGGCAATTTTTCCAGGAATATGTAATTTCAATGCATAATACGTTGTGCCCGGCTTGTATTAGATATGAACGCTCCAAAAGATGTTGTGACCGGGATACCCACTTGACAGTTTTTAGAGTATTTGTGCCTGCTGACATAAGCTGGGCACAAAATATTGGGCACTGATATGGCATATCTCTGGAAAAATTGCAATTTTCCCTTTTCATTATCAGCTGCACATTCATTTATTGAAATTAAATGAATGCAACACTTAAGGGTTAAGAATGCTCGCTACCCCACTTGATAAATCCCTTCAGGGGTGTAGTTCCCAAAATGGGGTCACAAGTCTGCGGATTCCACATTACTGGCAATTAAGGGGCTCTGCAAAAGTGGCATGGTGTCCAAAAACCAAACTGTGCTTCAAAAACCAAAATAACGCTCCTTCCCCTGGTTGTGCCCAAACAGCAGTTTATACCCACTTATGGCATTAAGTACGTTATTCTGGGTACACCAGTGTCATACATGTGGGCGCAAACTGCAGTTTGGGTACACAGCAGGGGGCAGATGTGAAGGAGCGCTATGTGGCTTTTGGAGCATAGATTTAGATTGTTGGATTTTGGACACCATGTCATATTGGCAAAGACCCTAAAATTGCCCCTACAAAATGGGGTCACTTCTTGGGGAATTCCAATTTACTGGCACCTCTGCAAAAACAACATGGCGTCCAGAAAGTCCCTCTAAATCTGTACTCCAAAAGCTAAAAAGCGCAGTGCTCCTTCACTTCTGAGCCCTGCTGTGTGCCCAAGCAGCAGTTTACACCCACATATATAATTTTTTTTGTACCCGGGATAGCCCACTTAATAGTTTTAGGAGTGCATGTCTCTGATGCCACAAAGTGGGTACAATGTATCGGGCACCAAAATGGCATATTTATTTAAAATTGTCAATTTTCACTTTGTACATTAATTTTTGGGAAGCATTTTTTAGGCTCAAAATGATAATACCCCTTGATACATTCCTTGAGGGGTGTAGTTTCTAAAATGGGGTCACTTTTGAGGGGTTTACATTGTATTGGTACTTTAGGGGCTTTGCAAATGCAATATGGTACCTGAAAACTATTCCAGCAAAATCTGCCCTCCAAAAGCCAAATAGCGCTCTTTCCATTCTGAGCCCCACCATGTATCCCTACAGCAGTTTACGACCACATATGGGGCATTTCTATGTTCAGGAAAAATTGTGTAACAAACTGTGGGTTTTTTTCTTCTTTATCCACTTGTAAAAATTAAAAATATGGCGCTAAATGGACAGTTTATTGGAAAAAAAGTAATTTTTAATTTTTACATTCCAATGTTAATAGAATCTGTGAAACAACTGTAGGGTCAAAATGCTCACCATAACCCTTGAGAAATTCCTTGAGGGGTGTAGTTTCCAAAATGGGGTCACTTTTGGGGGTTTCCCCATGATATTGGTACTCTAGGAGCTCTGCAAATGCGACATGGCACCTGAAAACTATTCCAGCAAAATCTGCCCTTCAAAAGCCAAATAGCGCTCTTTCCTTTCCGAGCCCCACCATGTACCCATACAGCAAATTACGATCGCATATGGGGTATTGCCGTGTTCAGGAGCAATTGTGTAACAAACTGCGGGGTGCTTTTTCTCCTTTAACGCCTTGTGAAAATGAAAACTTTGGGGATAAAGTGATGTTTTAGTAATTTTTCATTTACACATCCCAATGTTAATAAAATCTGTGAAACGGCTGTGGGGTCAAAATGCTCAGTATACCCCTTGATAAATTCTGTGAGGGGTGTAGTTTCCAAAATGGGGTCACTTTTAGGTGGTTTCCAATGTACTGGTACTCTAGGGGCTCTGCAAATAAGACATGGTACCTGAAAACTATTCCAGCAAAATCTGCTTTTCAAATGCCAAGTGTCTTTCTTTTCCGTGCGCTGCTGTGTGCCCAAAAATCAGTTTACACCCACATGTGTGGTATTTCTGTGCTCTGGAGAAATTGCACAACAAACTGTGAGATCTATTTTTTCCTTCAACCCTTTGTGAATGTGTTAATTTTACGGATAAATGAATGTACAGTATTATTGGATAAAAATGAAATGTCTAAATTTCACCTCCATATTGTTTTAATTCTTATGAAATGCTTAAAGGGTTAATAAACTTCCCAAATGCTGTTTTGAATTATTTGAGGGATGCAGTTTTGAAAATGGGTTGATTTATGGGGGTTTGTAATATATAGGTCTTTATAATCCCCTTCAGAATTGAAGTGGTCCCTAAAAAATGAGTTTGGGAAATTTTCTTGTAAATCTGCTTTATAATGTCCAAAATAAATTAAAGGATGATTAAAAGATGATGCCGATATAAAGCAGAGATATGGTAGATAATATTTATTCATGTATTTTGGTGGTATGACTGTCTGAAAAGCAGAGCATTTCACATTTTGAAAATTGCAATTTTTTTCCAACTTCCCCTCAAATGTCCTAATTTTTTATAAATAAATACAAAAATATTGATCAATGTTTACCACTAACATGAAGTACAATGTGCCATGAAAAAACAGTCTCAAAATCACTTGTGTAAGTTATAGCATCTCAAAGTTATTGCCATATAAAGTGACACATGTCAGTTTTGAAAAATGAGGCCTGGTCCATAATGCACTTTTAGGCCCGGTCCTTAACTGGATAAAGGTTATGCATAAATTAATTTTATAGTTAGACAATGAAACACAATACTTATAGAAGCTTAAAGGGGTTGTCTGGGATAAACTAATCTTCCTAATCTAAGCTAAACACCCCCCCTGCCCCCGGCCTAACTTTTAAATTATACCAAATTGTACCAAAAAGCTATATTTACCTAGATCGCCAAAGCAGTCACGTGACCGCCCCAGGAACATTTTCCAAATTTCTGGTGACGTTTTGTTTCCCCGGAAATGGAACATCACCAATACTGACACCCCCCCCCCCCCATCATATTTACCTGTCTTCCTATCCAGATCTTCTGGGCACTGAATGTCACTTCTGGGCACTGGATGTCACTTCTGGGCATGCTGGCACTCCGGCTCTATTGCGCAGGCGTGGGCAGCCCGTAGACATGAAGGAGGTGCTGGCCAGCCAAAACAAGTGAAGTCTCATACCCAGAAGGTCCTGCCACAAAGACAGGTAAATATGATGGGGTAGGGGCAGGGGGTGAGTTAGTTAGTTAGAGAGGGTTAGTACTGGACGGGCTAGCTAGGGAAACAGGGAGGGGGGTGTGAGTGAGAAAGGGGGGAGGGAGTCAGCTCTGAGTGAAGTGCAAGGCATCATGGTAGTTGTAGGAAAACAGAACAGGAAGATACCCATGTAAACAAATGCAGAAGTTGACAGGAACTCACAGAGAAACCCAGAAATCACTTAAAACACTGCTAAAGGTATTTGGTTGAACTTGTTATCCTACTAATAGCACTACCTGACCTTTTTTGAAAAATGATTCTTTGCCCGGAAAACTCTTTTAAATTGGCTTAAAACATAGTGTATAACACTGTCAGGCATTCTAGCTCTTTAAGGCAAACACAGAATTTAACCATACACTGCGCTGACACTTTCTGTTAAATTAACATTTAAAAGCGCTCAAAAATTTCCCTTTTTGGGGGTAAAGGTGCTTGGCTGTGATTTGTAAGACACACATGGCACTTATTTAAAAAAAACAATGGTTTTATAGAAAAATTAGCCTGTTTTGATGACTTGTACTGTGGCTTGCAAAAGTATTCATACCCCTTGAACTTTTTCTAAATAAAATCCTAGTCACTTAATTAGGTAATAGAGTCCAGCTGTGTGTAATTTAGTGTCAGTATAAATACACCTGTTCTGTGAAGGCCAGACAGGTCAGCGATAAAGTTGTGGAGAAGTTTAACCCCTTAACGACCCAGGGCGTAATAGTACGTCCTGAGTCGCATGACGATGTATGGAGCGCGCTCAGGAGCTGAGCGCTCTTCATACACCGCGGGTGTCGGCTGTATAATACAGCCAGGACCCGCCGCTAACAGCAGCGATCGGTGCCTGCACCGATCGCGGCTGTTAACCCTTTAGATGCCGCGGTCAAACGGGACCGCGGCGTCTAAATTGCACAGCCGCCACGGGCGCCGCCATTTTCCTTGATCGCCGCCCCCCAGAACGTCATCGGAGGGCGGCGATTAGTTGCTATGACAGCCGGGAGCCTATTGAAGGCTTCCAGGCCTGTCATTACATTACAGCTATTACGCGATGCCAGAGGCATCGTCTAATACCAGTACCGGCATTTTGCTGTTCACTGCGTTACAGTAGTATCACAGTGAATAGTATCAGCGATCAGACCCCCTAGGTTTCAAGGTCCCTAGGGAGTCTGATCATACAAGTAAAAGTTGAAAAAAAAAAGTTTTTAAAAGTATGAAAAAAAATTAAAAAAAAACACAAAAGTTCAAATCACCCCCCTTTCCCTAGATCAGATATAAAAGTAAATAAACAAAAGTAAACATAAACACATTAGGTGTCCCCCTGCTCCAAAATGCCCGAACTATTAAAATATTAAAATATTTATCCCATACGGTGAACAGCGTAGCGGGGAAAAAAAATCAAAATGGCCAAATAGCGTTTTTTTCAACACTTTGCATCCTATAAAAAATTGAATAAAAAGTGATCAAACCATCAGATCTTTCCCCAAATGGTATTAATAAAAACGTCATGTTGTCCCGCATAAAAAGACGCCTTAACCAACTCCATACATGTAAATATGAAAAAGTTACAGGTGACACAATATGGCGACACAAAATTTTTTTTCTATTTAGCAAAGTTTTACATTTTTTAAAAGGTATCAAAACATTACAAATACTATATAAATTTGGTATCGCCATGTTCGTACTGACCCGCAGAATGCAGGTAACATGTCATTTTTACCACACAGTGAATGCTGTAAAAATTAAACCCATATGAATTTGGCGCAAATGCAGTTTTTCTCCAATTGCACCTCATTCTGAATTTTTTTTCCAGCTTCCCAGTACATTGCACAGCATATTGAATAGTGACATTACAAAGTACAATTTGTTTCGCAAACAATAAGCCATCATGTGACTCTGTGAATTGAAAAATGAAAAAGTTATGGCTCTTGGAATGTGGGGAGGGAAAAATGAAAATGCAAAAACAAAAAATGGCCCGGTCATTAAGGGGTTAAAGCAGGGTTAGGTCATAAAAACATATCCCAAGCTTTGAGCATCCCAAGGAGCACTGTTCAATCCATCATCTGAAAATGGAAAAAGTATTCTACAGCTGCAAACCAAGCAAGTCATGGCCGTCCACCTAAGCTGACAGATCGAGCAAGAAGAGCACTGGTCAAAAAAGTAGCCAAGAGGCCCATGGTCACTCTGGAGGAGCTGCAGAAATCCACAGCTCAGGTGGGAGAATCTGTCCACAGGACAACTATAAGTCATGCACTCCAGAAATCTGGCCTTTATGGAAGGGTGGCAAGAAGAAAACCATTGTTGAAAGAAAGACATAAGAAGTGCCATTTGCAGTTTGCCACAAGCCATGTAGGGGACACAGCAAACATGTGGAAGAAGGTGTTCTGGTCAGATGAGACCTCTCATATGCCTCAGGCAGGTCCTAATTGAAAGGTTATGATAGCAGCCACAGGAGCCATTGTTAGACCCTCGTTGCCATAGCCACCCATAAGCACCCAGCGATCACGCTATGGGGGGCCAATGGGAGGAGTCAGTTTGCCTGTCAGACATCTAAGACGCCACAGTCGCTATTGACAGTCGGGGCAGTCAGTTATACATAGACTCTTGCGGTATTTGCGCATGCTCTGCTTTGAGCCCGCACAATCACCATCTTGTACATGGACATGGGGAAGTGCTATTTACCCGCATTCTCTGACATACATGTATGTGAAAATGCGGTAATGGCTTAAAAGAAAATAAAGAAACATACTCTATATGAAGTATATTCAGCAATCTGAAAAGTCTGTCACATTTCCTTTTAACATTTCACTGCTTAAGTTTACATAAAATGTGTTGCTTTGCAAATTCTTTTCTTATGTTTTTTTAAATAAATCACAATAACATTTTAATAAGAAAAAACAAAAAAAAATTGTGAGTCAATGGTGGGAAGATCTGAGAAAAATCGAGAAGTGAGAAACTTAATTTGTTTTAGAGAGATACTACATAAGATATTTACTGTTACTGTGATATAAATTGAGAAAGTTTCTATGACAAGAAACGAGAATTTTTCCTATGCAAACTTATGGTAATAATCAAATGTAGAGCATAGTACCGTTTCTTTAGGATTAAAAGTGATATACAGTTTCTGAAATAAATAAAATAGCAGCAAATGTTATTGTAACTCTGCCTGCTCCTGCTTGCTAGTGTCCGCTTTTCTGTCCGTTGCACTGTTCTTTCTGGCCATGGAAGCTGTACTTCAGTCCTTGCTGTGGGGTCCTGGACCTTTGGAAACCTGTGAGGCCTTACTCCCATAACAGTACTGTTTTTCATGGAGCTAACGTCTGTACAAAACAGCCATGTTGGCTTGTTCAAGTCCATGGAATGGACTTATTCACATGGTAGTGAATAATGGCTGTTAAAACACCCCTGAAATGTCAATAGGTATATTCACACGACTCTATCTAAGGACAAAGATAGAACATGTCAACTTTTTTGACAGCCGTTAAAAATTGTCCATCTAAAAAACAGGCATGTGAATAGACACACTGAAATCAAAACTGCTTTGTAACATTGCCCTGTCACAATCCATCTAAAAAGAACTCCTCCTATTTAATATACTGTTAAGTTCTTTTGGAGTCAAGGGTTGAAGATCTAACATCAGAAGTCAAGCTCTCCATACCCCTATCCTAGACCCTCCACTCTGATAGATGTTTCCTTGTCTGCTTGCTATGATAAAGACAGTGATGATAATGATGCAAATGAACAGGGGGATGTCCATGAGAATGGAGGGGCCAGGATAGGACTGTGGATAGCCTGACTTCTGGCATTAGTTCTCTACACACTGACTCCCAAGAAACTCATAAGCCTATTGAATAAAAGTTATTTTTATTTGAATTGGCATCAAAACAGTGTTAGAATGGCAGTGTAGGAGACCTCATACAATGACACATGCGTTAATAGTAGTTTAATGGTAAAATTGAGCTGACAGAACCTCTCTCCACAGGAAGGTGCCTGAACAAAAAGATTCCTAGCTTGCTATTTCCTGTGAAGGTGTACTTCCTGATTACCTGTGTTTTCACCTGATTTTGATATCTGACTCTGAACCTCTTCCTTCTGCCTTGTTGTCTGTAAGAGGGTTTTGAATAAACTCTGCCTGTTGTGACCTTGAATTGTCAACTGACCACATTTCAGCCTGTCCCTTTGGTACAGCACATCAGTGTCTCTCCACTCACCTGAGTCAGCAATCACTGTATGAAGACTGCTCAAAAAGGTAGCAACCTGATGGGTTCCTTGCAACGAAGTCTAGATCCCCATACAGGAGTTAAAGTGTGAATAACAGCGGACCAATTAGACAATGCCCTTATTATCCCCAGGTCAAATCCATTCAGTGACACAGTGAGTCCACACCTGCTCATCACAGCTATAAAATAAAAAAACACTACTCACCTCTTGAATCCCCCACCAATCTTGTGCAGACACTTCATTGGTCCCACTAGTCCCACCAATCCTATATTGATAACCTATCCTAAGGATGAGTCATCAATATGATAAACCTCCCAAATCCTGTAAAACTCCTTTAAAAATAATCCTAGTGCTTAACCAATGATCTGGAGCAGTTCATATCAGATTCAATCTGGATTGTTTTGTAGTCAACTTTAATATCTTGACAAGGAAAATATGACAAAATTGTTCTTCATAATTAATGTTACATCTTTGGCTTTCTTATTATTTCATGTCAAATCCATCCTCCAACTGATGTAGAATGGAAGGCTTCTTAATATTTTACCTCTTGTTCTAAGATTTTATTTCATGTGTTTCTTTCCATTACTGTCTTTTGTGGCAAGTAAAGGGTTAGAATTCTGGACCACCACAGACATGCAATAACATTGATTGAAGGAAGCGAGGAAATCACTATTAGATTTTGTCACGTAATTTTTCACTTCTCATACAATTTTTCACACTTGTCTGAAAGTGTCTGCGTCTCCCCCCCCAGCCCCGCACACCTTCTCCAAATCACCTCAAATCCCCCTCTCAACCCCCTCCAGGTGTCATCACCTCTGTGAGGCGTTACATCTCACCTAGGGCGTCTAATTATTGAGACAAGTACCCCCTCCAACCTTCATTTTACTCACCCCCAACACTCTCCAGACCTCATGGGACAGCTAAAGTAGACTAGTATGATTTGAGAGCTAGCAACAGATATAACATTGGGTTAAATGTACCCCAATTTCAGTCATGTTAAAATCAGAAGCATTTGTCAAGAATGTGTAATATTCATGGGACAGAATTTTGTGAGTTATATCACTGGATCATGCATAGTCTGAACAGAGAGCAGTACAGGGCAAAAAATTCAAGGACTTAGCTGTAGCTTGTTTATATGCAATAGGAAGAGGCAGCCCTGTACTCTACCAAGATGATTTCTTTAAGGAGAGACATACGGGTCAGTTAGACATACAATGTATTGCAAACTGCCATGATTATTGACACCTAACATGTCAGCTATTCAAGATACATACATATACCAATGTGAAGGCGATAGATAGATAGATAGATAGATAGATAGATAGATAGATAGATAGATAGATAGATAGATGCAAATGACCAGTGAGTACACGAGTCAGAGAATAGTACATTGATGAATGTGGCCACATAATTTGCACATTATATATTTTTAGGGTATTACATATAACAATTTATTTAGCTATTTTGAATGTTAATATGTTTGATATGCCAAAGCTCGAATGAATCCCAGAAAAAAGTAGGAATTGTAAGAGACGGAAATGTTGGTGAGTGTCTGATTAGCATAATAACACAAGGCATGTAATGACACAGCACAACTCACAATGGAGAAATGTGTGGAAAAAAATCTTACACCCTTTAGGAGGCAATGGAGCTGACTCGTTACAAAAAGAAGCAATTATGCATTGACTCCTCATATATACATGGAGTATTAAACTTAAAAAATAGAATCAGGACTATAAGAAGTGAGGGGAATATATCATGGAAGCTGTTCATCTTCTGATATGTATGTTATTGCTTACATTTATTAATAAGAAGATTTTATCCATATGAATAATTGCTTTTAAAGGCAGTAACATCTGAATTTGCTTTGAAAAAGTTACCTAAACAAGATAGATAGATTTTACTGGAACGTATCAATACCGGTTACTATATTCAGAGATTTTTGTGTCATATTTTTATACACAGGCAGCAAGGGATGGATTAAGGTTGGCACCGTCCCGCCATCATTTTAATTGGTATTGAGGGGTGCGGTCAACTATGCTTTTCAATACAGTTTGAGCTGTAGGATCCAATAAAGTCTGTGGGCATATTAATGCACATGTCAGGAGATTTTTCTGGCATACAAACTGACAGTACATTGCAAATGTGGAGTAAATTTAGTCTAACCCATCCATGATAATCCTAGTGGGACTGGAATAAACTACTGTACCACTTCAGTTAGGCTAGGGCTATACAGCCAACTTAACCTGAGAACTTGATGCATGGCCAAAGATTACCTGGTGTCGCTGTGTGCATTGCAGCTATGAAAGTGAATGCAGTCCAATGCATTGATGGCAAAAAATCTGTCATGTTGCAAAGTGCCTGAAAACACAAATACCCTGCATTATATCGTTATGCGGGTAGACAGAAAATTATACAAGTTGGCACTTTTGTCTATCTATCCGTCTGCCTATCTATCTATCTATCTATCTATCTATCTATCTATCTATCTCTCATCTGGCTATCTATCTATCTATAGATCTATCAGTCTATCTATCTATCAATCTATCTATCTACAGTATCTATCCGTCTATCTATCTATCTATCTATCTACAAGAAATATTCAGACAGCACATCCCAATGTGAACAGGTGCAAGCTACTGTGGTAAAATATATAAAAAAACGAAAAAATGTAGCAGCACTCTGACAGCGCAAAGGTATATAGAGAACAGAGATGGAAACTGCATTACTGCTATTATTGGCACATATAAACTAATATGGTGTATAAACTAAATATAAATTTGAGGTTCTTCGTTATACATATTTGATCAAACAGTAGGAAGCCCACCTGCCCCATCAAGGCGACCTCATTAAGGTGGGACCCTATACTAATACCTCTATTGAACCCAAAATGAGTCTACCATGTGAACACAGGGCAATAACATACCTCTCTTGGACCCAGAACAGGTCTACAATGTGAACACAGGGCAAATAGGATCCAGAGCATACTCAACTTAAAATAGCCTGGGGCAAATGGGGAAATAGAGGATATTTTTCAGTTCCCCATTTGCCCCATGCTATTTTAAGTTGAGTATGCTCTGGATCCTATTTGCCCTGTGTTCACATTGTAGACCTGTTCTGGGTCCAAGAGTGGTATGTTATTGCACTCTGTTCTCTATATACCCTTGTGCTGTGTCAGAGTGCTGCTACATTTTTGGTCTATCTATCTGTCTATCTATATCTATCCATCTGTCGATCAAGCTATTTATCTATCTATCTATAACATCCTTGCCTATTCGGACCTCTGCACCATCCTCCGGCCACATGCTACTGCGCAGGAGGCGTGTTAGTTTGTTATCCTCTGCTGGGCCTCCTGTTGTTTTAGCACTGTTGAGAGTTTGTTGCAGTGTACCAGTCCAGTCAGTGCTCTGGTTTACTAAAGCGTTAATGTTAGTTGCTCTTTGATTGACATCCTTCCTTTCCAATCAAGCCTGGGCCGGATTGTGGATATCCTTTATATAGTTTTCCAACCATTTGGTTGCTTGCTGTTAGTCTCACTGAGCGTGCTAGCATTATACTTTTTTTTATGATTATCTATTTCTGACCTTGGCTTTTCCCTTTGACTATTCTTCTGGTTCTGATTTTGTACTTCACTGCTCGACTGGTTCTGAACCTTGGCTCTCTTGATTACCCGTTCTTGTTTGTTTGTCTTGTATATTATAGGAATGGACCGTTGCCCAGTTGTCCTCTACCGCTTAGGGCAGTTGAGGCAAATAGGCAGGGACAGGGGGTGGGTTAAGCATCAGGACTCACTGTCTCCGTCGTTCCCCTTCCTCCCAGGTTCCAGCAGCAGTTACTGGGGAATTGCTTAAACTCTCTAACACTATTTTTCTATCTATCTATCTATCTATCTATCTATCTATCTATCTATCTATCTATCCCTCTGCCTATCCATCTATCTATCTATCTGTAACATCCTTGCCCGTTAGGACCTCTGCACCATCCTCCGTCTGCCTATCTATCTACTATCTAACTACAATTTGGGCCTCTTTTTTATCTCTTATATATATAAAAATGAGTTCCTGTCTGTCTGTCTGTCTGTCTGTTCTTTATGTGAGACCAAACGACTGGACCGATCCTCACCAAATTTGGCACACATTTACATCAGGTGTCCGGGAATATTATAGACTGGGTCTCAGCTCTCTTGGACGTACCATTCCTGAGGTACAGTATTCCCAAAAAATGACCAGCATTAGTCTATACAAGCCTGCAAGTCTTTCACTCATATTCCAACTGCCATACACACGGTCACATGTCCCTTATCAGCCAATAACAGCTCGCAGGCGCTTACTCTCCTCAGGCGCACAGGTTTCCATAGCAACCAAGCTATGTATGACCTGTATTAGTGAATAGCAGTTCACAGGACCTTAAATATTCAGTCATATCACGTGTATCAGCCAATATAAGTTCACATTTAATTTACCAGGTTTCCATAACAACACAGCCATAAATAGACTTTACCTATACTGGACTCAGTGGCGTAACTAGCAATGGCAGGGCCCCAAGGCGAACATTTGACATGGGAACCCCCCCCCCGGCAACCCCCCCCACGCACAAACTGCATTTCTGCACACACTATTATGCCCCATAGTGGCCCCTGCATACACTATTAGGCCCCATAGTGGCCCTTGCACACAGTATTCTGCCCCATAGTGGCCCCTGCACACAGTATCATAGTGGCTCCTTCATATAGTATTATGCGCACTTCCCGCTACTTCTTCAATGTTGGACCAGATGTCACGTGAGCCAGGCATGTATCGCAACTCATAATGACGTCGGACTGGCCCACCGACATCTGGGACGCCACCAAGGAGGCCCGAAGCCTGCTGAAAAGACCCCAGAGTATAATGATAGCAGTGTTTGTGGGGTTCACGGCCCACAGGCCTTACTTACCAATCCCCGCTCCTGCTCACAGCCGCCTCTGCAGAAGGTGAAGTACAGGCGGCCGTGAGCAGGAGTAGGGATCGGTAAGTAAATAGGGCCCGTTACCTGCTGGTGTTAAAAAAAACAAACATCAGAGGCCCACCGGGTCCCCTAATGTCCCGGGCCCTGTGGCAGCTGCTACCACTGCTAAACCGGTATTTATGCCACTGACTGGACTGCCATACTGGATTTCAGCATTCTTATAAATTGAAACGTTTTTTAAACTACTCATGTCCCCTGCAGCAAAACGCATGGCTGCTGCTCAAGCTAATGAAAACTCTCAGCAGACCCAAGCCTGTCTCCAATCTGATAAGGTATGTCACAGACAACAGCGCGCTGCTGAAACTCCCCAGCAGACCCAAGCCTTTCTCCAATCTGACAAAGCATTGTCAGCCACATGCACACAGCTGCACTCCAGGTTTCAATAACAACCCAGCCATTTTTCTTCACTGCTGTAGGTCAGCTTTAAAGGGGCAGGGCGCTGTGGATGACACTGTTACACAAGGTCACATACACACAGCTTTACTCCAGATTTTCCATAACAACCGATCGCAGGTTTTTCACTGATATCCAAACTGAGATGCACATGATCACATGACACTTATGGACCAATGGAAAATCGCAGGTTCAGTCTTAACATACACACAGCTTTACACCATGTTTCCATAGCAACCAAGCTATTTATGTCCTGTATGAGTCAATAGCAGTTCGCAGGTCCTTAAATATTCAGTCATATGACATGTATTAGCCAATGTAAGTTCACATTTCATTCACCAGATTTCCATAGCAACACAGCCATAAATAGACCAAACCTATACTGGACTGCCATACTGGATGTCAAGTGCAAAACTGGCCAATTCTTATGGAGTCACTACACAAACAAAAAATGAAATATACCCGTGCGAAGCCGGGTCCTTCCTCTAGTATACAATAAATCGCAGTGCATGATTTTCAGTTTGAGACCAAAATCAGTGTAAGTCTCATGGTCAATGCTCTCTATATTCATCCATGCAAATGAGCTTTTCAAGACCATTATAATAATTACAATTACTACTGGCTGACATACAGCAACAGATTAGATTTAGCCAGCAAATAATAACATAGACACAGTTGGAATTTATGTAATAGTCTCAAGGTTGCTTGTGATTCCCATTCCCATTGTGATTCCCATATGAACAAGGAAGCCACAACTCTGATTTTACCGCAGTTTCTGAATTCATGTCATTAATAGAGCTCTAGCATTATATTTAATCGATAGTGAGCGCTGTGTATGGCTGATACCGTCTGTGCCATAGACTGTGAATGAAGCAGCAGGATATATGCTCGACCACATCTCCAGTGAAACTTGAATTAGCAACTGTCTTGTGGCTGAGAGGAAATGGGGCACCATGGTTCTTACCGCTGGGACCCCCACAATGTAGCAATTTTAAAATATCCAGTTCATAGGTGACAAAAGCTATAGGTTGGAATACTACTATAAGGATAAGGCCCCACACAGCAAATCACTGCCAAAAAACGCTGCAGAAAAGACTGCGGCGGAATCACATCACGTTTTTTTCTGCAGTGTTTTTCACAGAAAGTCTGCAGAGCTTTTCTCTGTGGACTTTCTGTCCTTATTATACATATAACGCCAGCGTTTCTGTAGGTATAATTAACATGCTGCAATTTACAAAATGCGACGGTTTTTGAAATTGCAACATTTCCGCTGCAGATTTTTTTCTGCAATGTGTGGATGGGATTAGCCAGAATCCCATCCAGTTTGCAGGTACTGTAATATGAAGAGTTTTTTGGCCAAAGCGTTGCATATTTACAACGTAGTGCCCCGGCCTAAAAGTCTAGGTTCAGAATTTAATTTTTTCAAGAAGTTTCTCTGTGAATATGGTCTTATATGGTCTTATAATACATATGACACTATTAGGTCAACAGTGTTATATGGATCCTTAACACAAACTTGTCCTTTGTCATTGTTCTAGCCAAGATTTTAACAGCTGGCACACTGACATTTTTATGGCCCCATACAGACACCTGTGTATTATCACGGGTACATGTAGGGGGCCATGAGCCCAAAGGTAAAACTCAGGACAGGTCCTATTCTTGTCTGTTTTACAGCCTGGGCTCATTAATAAAATGAATGGGTCCATGGAGAGCATAGATGGCACACGCATTCATTTCTCACAGACCTGTATATGCACATGTGCGTGTGCATATAGCTCAACTCTCTGAGGTGCATGTAGCCTTTCCTATACTTGCATATGGCTGTCAGTTTACCTACAAACCATATGAAAATATTCTTTCAATCCATCTGTTTAAAGGTTGCTGGGTTTTCAAGGTCAACATGATTTTTTACTGTTTAATCATCATAATCTTGAAGACTTATCTTAGGGTTTCCTAGTTTTTATTTGTATTCGCCATGAAATAATTCTGGATCAGATTTTCTTAGGAGTAGAACATTGTGCCGATCCTCTCTTATTGACATATTAGATCTCCTTTGTCAGTAGAACATGTGTCTGGCAAATAATTGGACAGTGGGACACAATAATGACTAAAGGAATTATAACAATCAGTTGTCATTTATATATTTCCAGGTGGAATAACAGAGGAACAGCCCAGCAAGGAGTTCTAATGATTCTCTTACTCTGTATTCCCATGACTGGGGGTATTTTGACTAAACATTACACATACAAAGGGTAGTACACATTTCTTAATGATAGACCAGGACTTACTGATTTGACACTAAAATTCTAGGCTGCAGCTCAGATGATTTTTTTTTTCCTGCTCACATGAATTTAGACAGGTTGAAAGCTTTGCCTGGTAACGGAAAGATGAGGCTCAATATATATAAATGCAAAGTTATGCATTTGGAGAGCTAGAATATCCATGCAAATTACACACTAAATGGGATTACATTGGGTGAATCCATGATGCAGAAGGATTTGGGAGTGGACCACAGACTGTGCAACAACAAGCAATGTCAATCAATAGCAGCCAAAGCTAGCAAAACATCATGGTGTAAGAGAGGTGTAAATTCACAGGGGAGACATAATCTGTCCTTTACATAAATCTTTGATAAATCCTCACCTGAATATGCAATAAAGGTCTCTGCATTAATTCTCCAAAAATTACATGTAAAATCATTATAGAACTGGTGAATTTGAAATAAAGACCATAATAAAGAATTTCTAAATTCTCGATTGAATAATCTATAAAAAATTGAAAATTTGAATTATAAAACCTGAAAAAATGTCGTATATAACGTGAGGAAATTTGGACCACTGTTTATAAAGCTGTAATGTGAAGCCTGACACGAAAGAGTGAGATTGTGCCCCTGGAAGGTTATTTATCGTTTGCGCAATTCTTTCTGCCTTTTTTGGTGTGAGTTTTTTAAATGCCTCATCATTCCGTGTGCTTAATTTACTAAAAAGGCAGATTTGTGTCATACATTTTGCATAAAATTCACCTAATAGATCTTGTGGTTTCAGTATTCTCAGACATTTTCAGTTTTTTTAACACTGTCCATGTACTGGAGTGCAGTTGCCACTTTTTTTGCACATTTTTTTTTTTTTTTTTTGTAATTAAAAACAGACACATAAAAAAATGCATTGTCAAATGTTACCACAGATAAACTACACCCATTTTCCCCAACAGGGACGAGACTTGTGTAAAAGCCTTCAACAGCATAAAACTTTAAAAAGTGGCAGAAGTAGAAGAAAGTAGGTGCAAGAGACTTTTGGTAATACTGAGATCTCAGGGGCATTTTGAGGTAGCGCCATAATGTTCTGTGAGGGTGAACTAGCAGATGTTATAATTAGAAGGATTAGTGAGTACCAAGGCAGAGAGGCCCAGGCCGTGGCTTGGCAATATCCCCTCTCACAGAGTAAGTTTCTGAGGATGCAACCGAAACAAGGGATCTGTGAGAGGCAGATAGATGCTAGAGAGAGTGAGCTGTGTAGAAGCACAAGCTAGGAGCTCTGGAGCCAGCTCTATCTTCTCAGCTGATCCCTGGGAATAACATATTGGAGATTATAAGTAACCAGGTTGTGCAGCTTACTGTGTGATTACTGCCACAACCCAGAAACCCAGAGTAGGTCAGGAGAGAAAAGAGCCCCATGTTTAGGACTAAGTGGGCAGGGTGTGATTTGGATGCTGCTATGTAAATTTCATTATGGCATTGATATAATTTTCAGAAATACAATAAAATCCATAAATTTGTAACTCTTGTTCCCACTATGTATCCAATGTACCTGATCCATCAAATCCTCACCAACAAGTTGAACCTTGTTTGGCTTATTTTGGCCCAGGAGATGCCACCATGTCATCTGTAGCCTAGCTCCCCAGACTATGGCCTACAATTTCAGCCTGTTTCCAGCCTGGACACCTCTCCATTACAGTGCCTGAACACCCTAGACCAGGGGTAGGCAACCTTCGGCACTCAAGCTGTTGTAGCATGCATACTTGCGCTACTGTTCTTAGAACTCCCATGGAAGTAAAGGAGCATGTTGGGAGTTGTAGGTTCACAGCAGCTGGAGTGGTGAAGGTTGCTTACCCCTGCCCTAGACCAATAGCTTTCAGCCAGAATCTTAAGTCTTGGCTTGTAAACTCTCTTATACCCCTGTGCTACCTCCACTACCTCTTTAAATTAACTTGCAGCAAATCCCATCATGAGCTAAACAACTTGCCTTTGCTAACTGGACCATAATTGAAAGCATTTGGCTTGCCCTGGTGCTCTGTAATTACTCCAACCTTCATTTAACCTCATAGTCCATATGAGATTTATGAAAGAACTTTGGAAGACTTTTCAGCAGCAGTTTTCCTTGGTGTCCCAGTCCTAGGGAACCCAGAGGGTATCGGTAGTAGTAATTTAAAATAGGAGTTGTCACAGTCGCTTGTAGACTCGACCAATTTCTCCAGTTCACCTTCCTGGGTTTGTGCAGAGCAGAAGGGGCCTGCAGGTTACCTGATGGTGGTGGAAGTCTTACATATACTGTAGGTGGGGGTATTATAAAGTGGGTCATAAACTGTGTGAGTGTAATGTCTCTGCCTGTTCGGGTCTCTGTGCCACCCTCCGCTCGCACGCTGCGGCGAAGGAGGCGTGTTCAGTTTGATTCCTTGCTTAAGGTTATTGTTCCTCAGTCTGAACACTGTCCTAGACTATGTAATTGAATTTCAGCCACACCCGTCTCTTGCACCTTGTTTTTTCTGTTCTGCTAATAGTTAATTTTAGCCTTACCTGTGTGATTGACAGCCTATCCTCCTATAAAGTCTGGGGCGGGTTCTTCCTTCCTATTTATTGTTTGCTCACATTCTCATTGGGCTTGCTATTGCCTCGTGTGTACTGGCTATTTCTCTTGCTGTTTAATTACTTGTATTCTATTCCTGACCTCTGGCTTTGACTTTGACTATTCTCTTGGATTTTGTTTCTGTACTGCATTGCTTGACTGTTACAGACCCCTTTGCTAGCTGACCTTCCTTCCTTGTTGTTTTTCCTGTCTGCGTTCTGTCTTGTCACTTATAATAAGAGGGGATTGTCGACCAGTTGCTGGCTGTCGCCTAGGACAAATCAGGCAAGTTAGCCAGGGACAGTGGGGGGGGGGGGGGTTCAATTTAGGGTTCACTGTCTTGTTGTGCCCCTCCCCCCAGGGTTCACCAGCAGCTACTGGGGGAATCGCTCCTCTAGCAATTCCCTTACAGGGGGTCATAAAAAAGGGGATTGTATATTGTGGGGGGTAAATTAAAGGGGGTCATATACTGTGTGGGGACTGTAATAAGGGGTCGTATACTGTGGGGGGTGCCATAAGAAAGGGGTCATATACTATGTGGGTGCCATAAGAAAGGGGCCATATACTGTGGGGGTGACATAAGGAAGAGGTCTTATACTTTGGGGGGGCATAAAAAGTGGCATCATATACTGTTGAGGGCAAAAAAGGGGGTCATATACCAAGTGGTGGGCCAGAAAAAGGGGTTCATATACTGTGTAGGGGACCAGGAAAAAGGGGTAATATACCATGCAGGGGACCAGAAAAAGGGGATCATATACCACATGGGGGCCAAAGAAAAGAGGTCATATACTGTGTGGGGGCCAAAAAAAGTGGGTCGTATATTGGGGGCAAAAAAAAGGGGGGGGGTTATACTATGTGGGGGCCAAATTAGGGGATTTATTGATTTGAAAATGGGGGACTTGTCCTACAAGGGTGGGAGGGGCGCCTTTCTATAGTTAGCCTCAGGCAGCAGAGAGGCTAGGTTCACCCCTGGGTCTATGCTTAATCCTGCAAGGACGTATATATATGCCCCCTGTGATGATTCTGCCTAAATATGGCTATAACTCAGCGTTCACACCCCCCATAACTTAACTTAATTTCTCCTGCCCCCCTCAACCACCAATGTTACATAAAAAAATAAAATAAAAAAATAATACTCACCAAACCGCATTACCACAGACTTGCAGGCTCCAACTGTAATGTATGCGGCTCGGTGCTCATTTTGCTTCCCTGTGCTGTCCATCTCTTTGTATATACATGAAGTTTTGTCGAGGGGTTTGGTCAGCCCTCTGTGGAATTGTGCACCCACCTTAACCTACAGGAGAGTGTTACCTACATACAGATGATTTCCTTATTGTGACTGGGTTATCTTCTCATGCGTGCACTGTCCCTGCCTGTTTCTGTGTGAGTAATAAGGACAATTTAGGGTGGGTTCACACCTGCGCTTCAGTCCGTCCGCTGCCAATCCGAGTGCAATCTCGGATACCAACAGGTGTCCGATTGCACCTTCTGCGCTGCAAATCCTTTTTTTTCGTCGGAAACAAAGTCAGACATGCCGGACTTCGTGTCCGACGAAAAAAATGTCTTCGCAGTGCAGAGGGTGTAAGCACACACCCGCGCATTGCTTTAAAAACCCATTCAAATAAATGGGTTTTTAACCAATGCGTCGCTAACCTGTCGGTATCCGATGCCGATCCCGTTCCCCGAGATTTTCACTCGGATTGGCAGCGGACGGACTCAAACGCAGGTGTGAACCTGTGTGAGACATAATGTAAGTTGCTGATGCACTGATATCATACACTAGCTCTCCTCTGCTCTTTTAATCCCTCAATCCCACTGACATGTCAATGTCTGATGAATATGCATTCTCCTCTATATCTTTTTGGATTGTCTCCTGGTTTCAATTTGGAGAGAGGTTAAACATTCAGTAGAGGACATCTTCCACCTCTCACTCTCTCTCAATAGCCTTACTTATTTACTAGATATCTCTCCTAACAGGCTATATAAAACATCTACCAGGCTAGTATTTCCCATATACACTATGCGCAACATCCCAGGGGAATCAGTGTGGATATGGCTCCATCAGTGAGGCCTAAGATGGCAGCTGGTCTCTCCTTCATTGATCACAGTGACTTTGATGACAAATTTTCTTGCAGGCTGTAGGGCAGCACAGTGATGTGGGGGATGCTTCTGTGTGATGGATGGTGGAAGTTGTGTTTTGGGGTGTCCTTGATATGAGCCGCAAAGAAGACACAGGAGAATAGGTAGTTGCTATCGGCTCTGTTTACTTAAGCAATTATTCTAGTCACATGGAGGCATAGTCTCTAAAGGGGTTCCCAGGCCATAAATGTCTGATCGGTGGGGGATTGACAGCAGATAGCTCTGTGCCCTGTATACTGGCTGCTGGGCACTCTTCTCCCAATGATCTTTGATAAATCAGTCATCACAGCAATGTTCTTCTCAACAAATTCTAGTATTCTTATCATTTACCATGTATTCTTATCATTTACCACATAGGGTACATTATCCCATATAGAAAAGTCTCTATTTTCAGCTTACGGTATTTTGGCAGAGAGTTAGCAAATTCTAATCAGGGTCAAAATGTATAATGGCCACTGACCATAGAGGACACGCAATAATATGAAAAGTGAAGGTACTCCATATAACAAGTGTAACATTGTTAAAAGGTCATTCAAGATAAATTCCATTGTAATCATTTTCATCTGATCTGTTCTTCTTGCACATTTTATGTATAAGGTGGCAAGGGTAGATCACTGGTGTCCCCTTCTTATAGACGCTATAAATGACCTTTATTATTAATTACAATGCAAAGCTTGAACTCTTCATGAAGCTCAGTGCATTAAAGCCCTTTAGTTGAGAAAGAATTTCCCCTTTAATTAACTTCAATATAACCTTGAAAGACATTTCAGTAAATGTATCAAGAATGTAAATTCCATCACATGCATATATAAGGCATCAAATGTTGCATAGAAGGGGAGGGGGGGGGGGGCACAGATAGCAAAGGACCTCTGTCCAAAATCCAAGGATGTGGTTATAAGATCTCCAGAGGCAGCAGTTGCAGTCAGGTCCTCTGTTATTCAAGAACCTTTTGTTATTTAAGGACCCATAAGTACTATGTATACAGTATTACATGCTAGGCGATGGCCCTATCACCAGTTTAAAGCAGGGTTCACACTACCGTTAGATTCCGTTATGAAGGTGTTTCCGTTAACAAAAAAAAAAAACGGACACCTATCATAACAGACATTAACGGACACTAACTGATGTCAATGTGTCCGTTTTTTTAACTGATCCAATTAGTGTCCGATGCTAAAATCTTGTAACGGACAATAGCTATGGACACTACTGATGGTCACCAACGGTAGTGTGAACACCCCCTTACAAAGGAGCCCAGTAGTTTGAAGGTATGCTATTGGCAAAGTCAGTGTATGGATTCCTTGCTCTCCAGCACATGATTTGCCAAAAGCTAGGGACCTGTCATAAAGAAACTTCCAATGGCAAGAACTACGGGAAGTACTGAAAATCAATCTCATGATCAGTGGTCCAGACAGAGCTTCTTGTCTATATTGTCTTTTAAAGATGTCTCTCTTTTCTGTAGAGAATAGATGTAAGGTGGCCATAGACTGAAGATTTTTTTATTTGATTGCAGATCAGTAAAGAAGAATCATGAAGAATGATTTTCATGAAGCATTAATCTTCACCACTGTAGACATTGCAACGCAGGTATGTTTTTAGTTGAGTAATTGATTCTATTCATTATCACGGTGAAAAGATTAATGTAGGTCTATTATTTTTTGTGCTGGATGGAACAATTCTCCACCATTCACAACAAATTAATTCAGTATGTGTTTATTTTATTGGTGTTTATTAGATTTATAGCATCAATAATAATGCAAACAAATGGAGAAAAAACATCAAATACTTATAGAAATGTTCATCATTAAAACAGCATGTGGATAGTATTTAATAATAGAAGATGTAAGCTGTTGAATAGTGATCTAATACAACAGTTCACATATTTTCCTTAGTGACTACACTTCATAATTTCTCAATAAAAGTTTTTGAGATTTTCGCTAGGTTCACACCTTCATTCAGGTTTCCGTTCGGGGGGTCCGCTTGGGGAACCCCCCAAACAGAAACCTAATCTGCTTAAAAAAGTGTTTACCCTCGGAAACCTGCGGACCCCATAGACTATAATGGGATACGCCCGACTTTTCTCTGGCTATTCTTAAAGCGGAATGGGGAACAGAATTCCCGAGTGGAGACAGGGCGCAGGTGGGAACCTAACCTGAATCTTGTATATTTGGTCTCATGATGGAGTGAGACAGTGTTCTTAAATATAAGTATGAGCACAAAAGGGCTCCTAGCAAACAAGATATAGTAATCTGAAAAGTTCTAAGTCTACTTCCAACAATATCAAAGAGTGAATGACACATCATAGAATAATATAAAAAAAGATGGAGGCAAATCACTGTAAAAAAATTTGCTTTGTGCGATGATCTATGGCCCAAAGAGTCCATGTATATAATGGTTTTTATCACTGTTTTTACCACAAATGATGGCAAAAACAGAACAAAACTGATTTGTTCAATGATCTGCAGGACCTACAGAAAGACCTACACAGATAGAGGCACATACCATACGTGTGCAGGTCCTAAAGCCAGCAAGTCAACAAAGAGACAGAGGAGGAGTTTGTTAGCTATTGTATAAGTTTCTGGGTCTGCCTTGAGTCTCCATTTAGGGGTATTGAATTTAGTTAGATGGTCTGATTTGGCGGTCTGCATTTATTTAGCGGGGTTGCATTTATTTAGGGGTGTTCATACTGCGTGTCCCAATCAGATGGGAGTATTCTGCTTAGTATTTATAAGACAAAACCAGGACTGGAACCCACATATTTTTTAACACAATTATCATAAAATTGATTCATCTTTATAGAGAAACCACAACATTTTGCCACAATTTTGTAGTACTTTTGCAGCACGAAAATGGAATTTCATCAAGTCTGATTGTAAACCTCTGCGCATCCTAAAGATAATGTATCACCTATATTTTTTATTACTGATTAAAACCACAGATAATTACAGATATTTTATTTTCTTCTGTATATTGTGAGAAGGTGACAGGTAAGATTCTGGAAGGTCGCTAGATCTCTCCCATATTCCTTAATTATGTGTGGTAGATCAGGTAAAAACCTTTGCTGTGAGAAGGCTGTCTTTCGTTAACCTCTTCCTCTCCTACTAGGGAGGAGCCTTCAACCACAGGTGGAAGCTGGGCCTCATTAAAGGCCTATAAAAGGTTGGCCAGTTCTCGCTACTGAGTAGTTCCTGGGGGAGAAAGGAGGAGCCGGGTTCTGTCCTCACATTGTAAAGGCTGGTGAGACTCTGAAGTGAACTGCCCTTGCTTTGCGCTGTTTATTGACCATGTGACTGAAGTAAGCCACAGGTACAGATAGGACAGTTTTCTGTATAGTTAGTTGCTCAGACGAGAAGGATTGCTGTTATTTTTTTTGCCTGAAAGTTAAGGCTTATTTGTTTTGCTGTTTTTCTGAGAAAAATAAACGCACAAGGTAAAACCTGTTGGACTTGAACTTTTGTGTCTGTCTCTGACTGTCTGGGTCCGCTGCAGCTACCACTGAGCTTATTCCCCTACAATATGTATTCTCTTACTGTAGATTTGTTCTCTGCATGTGACTATGGTGGTAGCCATCTTACTGGATCTGCTGCTCTGCTTTGTTAATAACATTCAGAAATATGCTTTACAGCAGCCACATGGGTTAAAAAACCTGTAAACTGGAGATTACTCATTGACTTCTAACAGACGGTGTTCTAGACATGCTCTGTGCAGAGGGCAATATGCAGGAGAGAGGGCGTGATCTGGGACCATTGGCTGTTATTAAGGGTGGATCCTATTTTAGCTACATATAGGTATTGCCTTTCATTATAATGCTCCCTGTCGGGATAATGAGGTGACTGCTGTGAAGTGATCTCTAAAGAACAGGAAGTGTCAGCTTATTGTGATGCTTAGTAGCCAGAGTTCAAACAGCAAGATTTGGGGATTTTTTTTAAACATAGACAGTCAAATGAAGAATTAGAAAAGAGGTTGCCAAACATTTATGAAATTATGAATCATTTATTAAATCAACATAAACTCTTGATATAACTATAAGTAATTCTCTTAAAGTACACCCCTTTAACAGGCCATACAAGCGGTGCATTCACCTCTAGTTCACTGGTTGAAATATTGCCTCGAAGCAAAAGAAAATTTGTACTAGTTGTTGGTGCCTCAACTACAGTGTGACAACTATAATTTTATAATTAATTTGCATGAAATGTAATAAATATGTTTTGGTAATATTAAAAAGCAGGTGCTATTTGTGTATTCAATAGACTACTGATTTTCACATCTGCAAGGTAAATCTGACAGCACTAGGATTTGCTAAATCAACAGATATAGTCAATACACAGTGATCTGACTCTATTTCATGTATTTGCAAAACTTACTATATTGGTTATGGAGTTTAGGAAACTGCTGAATGTCTAAGGGGGCATTCACACTACCGCTGGTGACCGTCAGTAGTGTCCGTTGCTATTGTCCGTTACAAGATTTTAGCATCGGACACTAGCTGAACTGTCAGAAATCCGTTAAAATTTCCATTCTTTTCAATGGGTTTTTATATTGTGTTCGTTTGTGTCCGTTTACACCAAATCCATCAGAAGTCCATTTTTTTTTTTTCGCGGACAAAAAATCCTACATGCAGGACTTTTTGTCCGTTTGAAATAAACGGATTCTTGACGGACAGCAAGTGTCCGTTATTTTTTTAACATTGAAGTCTATGGGTAACGGACTTATAATGGACAGAAACTGATAGCCATCAGTTACTGTCCGTTATTTTATGTCCGTTTTTTTCCTGCGCATGTTCAGAAAGGAGAAACAAACAAAAAAAAAAAAAAATGGACAGTGTTAAACGGACACTAACTGATGCTAATGGACAGTAACTGATGCTAATGTGTCCGTTTTTTTTAACTGAATCATTAATTGGATCAGTTAAAAAAACGGACACATTAGCATTAGTTAGGGTGGGTTCACACCTGTGTTTGAGTCCGTCTGCTGCCAATCTGAGTGAAAATCTCGGGAAACAGGATAGGCATTGGATACCGACAGGTTAGCGACGCATTGGTTAAAAAACATTCATTTGAATGGGTTTTTAAAGCGCGGGTGTGCGCTTACACCCTCTGCGCTGCGAAGCCATTTTTTTTTCGTTGGACACGAAGTCCTGCATGTCTGACTTTGTTTCCGACGAAAAAAAAGGATTTGCAAAGCAGTGGGACCCCGCGCATTTGCTTAAAAACCCATTCAAATGAATGGGTTTTTAACCAATGCATCGCTAACCTGTCGGTATCCGATGCCTATCCTGTTTCCCGAGATTTTCACTTGGATTGGCAGCGGACGGACTCAAGCGCAGGTGTGAACCCACCCTCAGTGTCCGTTATGATAGGTGTCTGTTTTTATTTTTTTTAACGGACACCTTCATAACGGACTCCAACGGTAGTGTGAACCCTGCCTTAAATGCACTAAAGAACTAAAATATAGACAAAATATATGGTAACTTTCTCTGTAATGACAAACAACAAACATAGGATACCTAGAATATGAACTTGCAAAATGGGTGTGAGTACACCTCACATTGTTGCAAGATGGTAAAGAAAATTTGGCCATACAAATTAGATTTTCATTGGCGGAAATGGCCGATTGAGTATGTTAATACCTCAAACCGACCAACAGTTGACCTTAGTCTGCCATAAACAGGTCAGCTGTCAACTGAAAATATACATTTTTAGCATAATTGACTGTTTATGCCAATTTGTGCACACTTACTGTGTGTTATTCTTCTTTACCCAACATCTAAACTACCCCCTAACTGAAATTCCTTTTCATTTTCCGCTCCTTTGGCCTCCCGCAGAAGAAAGCGCCAGATTCTGCCGTGTGAGCATACCCTTATACAGTGGGGAATAAAAGTATTTAGTCAGCCACCAATTGTGCAAGTTCTCCCACTTAAAAAGATGAGAGTCCTGTAATTGACATCATAGGTAGACCTCAACTATGAGAGACAAAATGAGAAAACAAATCCAGAAAATCACATTGTCTGATTTTTAAAGAATTTATTTGCAAATTATGGTGGAAAATAAGTATTTGGTCAATAACAAAAGTTCATCTCAATACTTTGCTATATATCCTTTGCTGGCAATAACAGAGGTCCAAAATTTTCTGTAAGTCTTCACAAGGTTGGCACACACTGTTGCTGGTATGTTGGCCCATTCCTCAATGCAGATCTCCTCTAGAGCAGTGATGTTTTGGGGCTGTCGTTTTGCAACACGGACTTTCAACTCCCTCCAAAGGTTTTTCTATGGGGTTGAGATCTGGAGACTGGCTAGGCCACTTCGTTGCCCTGGCGGTGTTCTTGGGATCATTGTCATGCTGAAAGACCCAGCCACATTTCGTCTTCAATGCCCTTGCTGATGGAAGGAGGTTTGCACTCAAAATCTCATGATACATGGCCCCATTCATTTTTTCATGTACACGAATCAGTCGTCCTGGTCACTTTGCAGAGAAACAGCCCCAAAGCATGATGTTGCCACCCCCATTCTTCACAGTAGGTATGGTGTTGTTTGGATGCAACTCAGCATTCACTCTACTCCAAACACGACGAGTTGTGTTTCTACCAAACAGTTCTACTTTGGTTTCATCTGACCATATGACATTCTCCCATTACTCTTCTGGAACATCCAAATGCTCTCTAGCAAACTTCAGACGGGCCCGGATATGTACTGGCTTAAGCAGAGGGACACGTCTGGCACTGCAGGATCTGAGTCCCTGGCGGCGTAGTGTGTTACTGACGGTAGCCTTTGTAACGTGAGTCCCAGCTTTCTGCAGGTCATTCACTAGGTCACCCCGTGTGGTTCTGGGATTTTTGCTAGCCGTTCTTGTGATCATTTTGACTCCATGGGGTGAGATCTTGCGAGGAGCCCCTGATTGAGGGAGATGATCAGTGGTCTTGTATGTCTTCCATTTTCTAATTATTGCTCCCACAATTGATTTCTTCACACCAAGCTGCTTGCCTATTGCAGATTCAGTTTTCCCAGCCTGGTGCAGGTCTACAATTTTGTTTCTGGTGTCCTTCCACAGCTCTTTGGTCTTCACCATAGTGGAGTTTGGAGTGTGACTGTTTGAGGTTGTGGACAGGTGTCTTTTATACTGATAATGTCAAACAGGTGCCATTACTACAGGTAATGAGTGGAGGACAGAGGAGCCTCTTAAAGAATAAGTTACAGGTCTGTGAGAGCCAGAAATCTTGCTTGTTTGTAGATGACCAAATACTTATTTTCCACCATAATTTGCAAATAAATTCTTAAAAAATCAGACAATGTGATTTTCTGGATTTGTTTTCTCATTTTGTCTCTCATAGTTGAGGTCTACCTATGATGACAATTACAGGCCTCTCTCATCTTTTTAAGTGGGAGAACTTGCACAATTGGTGGCTGACTAAATACTTTTTTTTCCCCACTGTACATATATACAGTGTAAACATGCTGTTGTGGCAAACATCAACAATCCATCTTACAGATAGCTAAAAGCAGCTGAAAGTTTACTTAAAAGTGAGGTAACAGTAAAAAGAGATTTAGAGAAACAGGGATTTTAAGAGAAATAATAAAATAAATCAAAAAGAGGTACAGGCCCGGAGATTTTCATATGAAAAAAGGGAAGTCTGGCTCTCTGCAGGTTGTTAAGCCAAATTTCTGTCCATTTACTATTGGGAAGTCACCTTACCATCAATGTCACATTTGTAGGGTAATTAACATAAATTTACATATGTCATATAATTAAAGGGGTTATCCACTTTTTAATATTGATTTGTAGAAGCAAATTTTTAGACTGCAACACTGTCCTATTGTGGTTTATGGGGCAGTGCTGCAGTACCAAGACCCACCGCTACAAATTGTATGGCAAGTGAACAGTCCTGGCATGCAAACATTACTGGGAGCGATGCCGTACCTGAGCATCTTAGGAATTGATTATTAGTAGATGCTATAATGATTAGTTTTCTTTATCAATGGCAATAGAATAATTGCTTCTTTTGCCCATGCTATATATTTGGTATAGTCTAAAAACTAGTTCAGATGCATTCAATGATTCACATATTTCTCTGATTAATAATGACCAATCTGTAAGTAGATTTTAGGTCACTGATGCAGTTCATAGTGGCTGTAGAAAATAATTTTCTTAAAGATAATATAATTATTTCTGTTCCAAAATGCTGAAATATCTCATAAATAAAATGATTAACCACAACAATTTGATCAATTTGATCCTTGCTGGATTATTTGGTGCAAGGTTTCTGAATTACTGTTTATGGTGACACATAACACTGTGAAATAACGGTCAGTTCTCAACAGGTATGAGGGAGTTTCATTAGATCATGTTAGTAAATAAGCTCTCCACAGACACATTGGCATACTCCAGCACCGTTCATTTTCTTCATCATGTCTTCTTTTAACAGTTAAAATCTGCTTCTAAAATCTCATTAGTTCTGTAAATAGTTCTACCTCTCTCTATTGTCCTCTTTATCTCCTTGCTTCCTCTTTTGCTCTGACTCGCTCCATCTTTCTGCATCACAGACCTCTCTTCTATCTTTCTCGCTTCTCGTTCCCTATGTCAGTATTCTTCTGGTTAATTTCCCTGATACAGTTTTACTCCCCCCATACAAACCTGTCAGGCCTGCTCTTCCCCCACTTATCCAACTCATGAATATTAACCAGCAGCTGCTGTCACACGCGATAAAACTCCCCAATCCTCGGCAAATATGTCCTAATCTCTCCAATTTGGGGGTGCAAATATTCCTTGCGTGTCCTGTTTGCCACCTAGATAAAGAGAGCATCTCCCATAATCCTACACCATGAATTCAAGAGGTGGAGGAACGCAGGGAGAAATAGGAAGGAAAGATTAGCTGCTCTCCCGGCAGTCCCCTGGCCTGTGACATCTGATTGTGTGCTTACATTTAATAATTCAGCTTGTGTTTTCAGGAGTGGCAGAAGTGTGCTGAGCTTGTTGTGAGAGGAAACTCTGTAAAGGTACAGGATAGACATAGAAGGGAGAGAGCCCCTAGGGGCCGCTGGTTATTGAACTGGTGCTGACAACTTCAGGTAACAAAACAACTTGATGGTAACAGGCAGCATTGTCAATCAGTATCTAAATTATTATTGGCATCATTGGCAACCACTACATACTGGGAGTTCTTCATGAATATACTGTGAGCTTCAATGAAGCCATTGGTCAACAATAATAACATATCATTCCACAACAGCGCTATTCTCATTTTAGCATTACAGGGTCAGTGTCCAGCATTATTTGTCAACAATATTACAATATATTCGTCACTGGTCAACATTCTGTAATATTTTTTTTAAATGTATTTTACCTGTAGTCAACTATTTAAAGACTGCTCTGGGGGTTGCAGATGCAGTGGCATCCCTGCTACCTGGGGGGACCCAAAGACTTCTCTGCCACAAAATACCAGTACATGGTAAGTGGGGGCACTGATACAGCTTTTGCATTGGAAGATACATCTTTGTTTAAGCAAAATTATATTATAGCCTCATTGCAAATGATAAGAAAATTAGACGTCGATGAGGAATTATTTGACTATATAAAAGCAGAACTTTCTCTTAATATGCTGACTGCATAGGAAAAACACCTTCCCGTCCTGCTTTTGTCAGCCTAAAGATACACAATGCCTATGCAATGTCCTGCGTCTCTGTATTATCAACACATAAAGATATCAAATATATTATTACATTTGTTATCTACAGTACAATATGATACTATATTTCTGTTTCAATAGAGAAATTCAACTAGCTTTCTGGGTATCAAACAAGTTCCAATACCTCTGGCTTAAGTAAATGGGCAGGCTCCAGTCCCTACACAACCAGGTGGGTGTTTCTCATTAATGTACACTCAGCACCCCATCTTGAAAGAAAAAAACAGAAATGTAGATATTTTTGCAAATTTATTTATTTATGGTCATAAGTATTCAGACCCTTTGCTGTGACACTCATATTTAACTCACATGCTGTCCATTTCCTTCTGATCCTCCTTGAGATTGTTCTACTCCTTCATTGGAGTCCAGCTGTGTTTAATTAAACTGATTGGACTTGATTAGGAAAGGCACAAACCTGTCTATATAAGACCTCACAGCGCATGTCAGAGCAAATGAGAATCATGAGGTCAAAGGAACTGACCAAGGAGCTCAGAGACAGAATTGTGGCAAGGCACAGATCTGGCCAAGGTTACAAAAGAATTTCTGCAGCACTCAAGGTCCCTAAGAGCACAGTGGCCTCCATAATCCTTAAATGGAAGAAGTTTGGGACAACACCAGACACCAGAACTCTTCCTAGACCTGGCATTCCAGCCAAACTGAGCAATCGTGGGAGAAGAGCCTTGGTGAGAGAGGTAAAGAAGAACCCAAAGATCACTGTGGCTGAGCTCCAGAGATGCAGTAGGGAGATGGGAGAAAGTGTTTTTTTTTATATATATGTACTCTTTGCTCCTGTATTCTTGATATACTATTGTTGGACCCTATTCAACTTTGAATTTGGGTTTTACATAGTGTTTTTTGTGACTACTATAATAGTCAGGTATATTACTGGCTTTGGTAACACGGTGTTATCTACTTATCTGTGATATGGTACATTTACAGTACATCACTTGTATGCGTGCATATTTGCTCATACAGTATATGGTCTCTGCCCAATGTCTGACATCTTTCTTATTGTTTTCTTGTCATACATGTAGTTTTTAAAGGATTAATAAATTTATATTTTTCTAACATTCTGTCTTGTATGTTGAGTGTCCTCCCCATTTTCTGGTTTGTGGTGTCATATATTGGTATTCTAGACATGCTTTAATATGGAGGCTTGTTTCATTTTTTGTTTTGGGCAATGTAGGATTACCACATGATGCGAGATATGCCCATTATTGTTTATACCATGTTTTTGTTTTCACATATGTTAGCAATCTGTAGAGACAAGAATTGTAGCTGCATCATACCATCATCATATGGTTATCTAGTAGAATACAGATGCTGCCTTAGTAATATACTCAGACAATAAAAAAGGATTATACAATTGCAATTCTTGATTTGTATCTTATTTATGAGAAAATATATTGTAGTGTGTAACAGTATTTTAGAAAACCAAGCGGTATGTCCAAGACTACATATTGATTGCCTGTTCTTAGGACAGGTCTTCAATATTATACAGGTGGTAGTCGGACACCTGTCAGCCCCACCAGTTGATACCATTCAGCTGATATCAGTACAAGGAATGGGGGGGTGTACACGAGGCGGTGGTTTCATGGTTAAAACCACCATTACTGACCGTGGCCTGCCAACCTGATTATTGGTTGCCAGGCCTCACCAGTAACCAAATGGTTCTGCCATCAGTACAGAAGCGCTTAGTAGTCACCAGTGGGGCCCTTATCAATTGGAATAATGGGAAGCCTACAGATACATTTATATACTTGTCTTATATAGCGCCAACATATTCAAAACCAGCACATAGGTAAATATGAATAGAAAATCATAAAATGTTACATTTATTAAATGAATTAAACATTGCTGCCATATTAATACACAAACAGAAATACATGAGAGCAACAAATTATATCAAGTGACCCCACCAGTTATGTCCTAGCATGGGATACTCTCAGACATGAATTAATTTACAACTAATACTATATTTTCAGTAAACAGTACATTTAGTTACTTCTTACATCTCTATTAAGTGTTTTCTTGGTTTTCTTTCCTCCTTAAAATTTAGGTTAATTAGGTTTAATTAGGTTAATGAGGTCCCCGGCAGCTTTCCCTGGAAAAATCAACTGGTTATCAATGAGTTCTTTATTAGGGAACCTGTGATATGCAATGGGTTCTCCAAACTAGTCATTTTCCTTAAAGAGCACCTGTCACCGGGTCTGCAAACCATGCAGGAGTCAAGTCCTTAAGAAGGTAAGCTGCGCTTTTAGTGGCTTTTTATCATACATATGAATGGGGGGGGGTTTCTGAGCAGGGAACTTTTCTCTCTATTGCAGCAGAGAATCTTTTTGGGTTTGATCACGTTTTGATCTATTTAACAGATGAGCTTAGAACAGATGCAAAAGGATGCCAAAAGAAGAGCAATAGCATATCTATTAAACAGATCTGCTAAACAGATGATCAATGTGAACCCTAAATATACTTTACAAGCAGTGATAATAGGTCTTGAACTTGCAGAAATTTAAGCTGCCCATTGTTGCCATATGAATCCATCATCAGAACCCAAGTTGCTGAAATATCTATTTCTACTTTTGCGCCTCACCTTTCATGGTGCCATGTTTTATAAAAGGAATTCAATTGATCGGATTTAGTACAACAACGCTCAGCTTTAATGGTTTTGTTAAAACTATTGAAGACTGAACCTGACAATTAAAAGGATATGTTTTATCTGAATGTTGGCACAGAATGAAATGAAATGTAAGTAATCCTAAAAGCCCTCATAATAGCAATGGTGCTGCTAGCAATGTAAGTCATGTGCAGTGTTTATTTCTGCATAGTTAGTACCATCTATGTTATACCTGATCTTACCGTTGCTGCAGGCAGGATAAGATGCCGAGGCTAAAGTCACAAGAGCAGTTGGCATGCAGCTTGCTGTGAGAGGAACAGCTGCCAGTTTAGGATTCTGCATCTGCTGCCAGCCAATTCAGAGAAGAAGCCTAAGGGTTTTCAGGCAGGAATTGTACTAGAGTACTTCTGAAGATATTGACCAGGGGACATTAGTGAACCTAACCAGAAGGTATGAGCTCTTTTCTTTAAATATAGGCTGTTATTTGTGATACTTACATAAAGACAAGCAACTTTAATAGTTGTCTTTAAAGGTGTTGCTGTGGCCATTATAAGCATTATGTAGCAATATTAACACAATAGAGGGAATTTTACAGCAATTTCTGGCAAAAAATGCATGGTAAAAGTTATAAATTTTGGCACAAATCTTGTTTTGCGCCAAAATTTGTGACTTTTAGCACATTTGTACCCCCTCACCACCACCACTTGGCACCCATGGTGCCATCACAAAGTACAATTTGTCCATCAAACAATAAGCCATCATGTGAACGAAAAATGAATATATAATGGTTCTTGGAATATGGGGAGGAAAAAACGGATATGCAAAAATGAAAATTAGCTCAGTCTTTTAGGGTTAATAAATTAGGCACACCTTAGTCTGGTGTAAGGGAGATCGAGGCTGGCATAGGAAATGCTACTGTTAAATCTCCCCCACTGAATTATATACACGTATTATTATAGTTTACGCTCATTGTCATTGCCTTATTGAGTTAAATGCTGCTCACCTGTGTTATAAAGCCCAAGTTTTTATCTATAATTTCTATAAAAAAAAACCTTTGAGGCTAAAGTTCCATGTAGTATGCCGCAGCCAAAAAACGATGCGAAACAGCGGCAAAAACACATTGCGTTTTTTTTTCTGCAGCTTTCTGTTTTCCACAGACAGTCTACAGAGTTTTCCTCTGCAGACTTTCTGCCCCTATTATACCTATATGGAAAACGCCAGTGTTTCCGCAGGTATAATTGTTTTTGAAATTGTAGCTTTTCCAATGTAGATTTTTTTCTGCAATGTGTGGATGGGATTAGCCAGAATCCCATCCACTTTGCAGTTACTGTAAAATACGCTATGTTTAGGCAACGTGGGGATCCAGTCTTAAGTGGGAAACATGGGAAAAAGATTTGGAAAAACTAAGCAACACCCCCTACAGGTGGACTTCTTGCAAAGAGAAAATCAGTTATTAAACTGTATGTAGTGAAACAACTTTCAAGTGACCACGCAAACCATTACAACGAAACAACAACACAACCAAGCAGGCCTAGACCAGGGCTAATAAAACAGTCATATTGAACACAACTCACATAGCCATAGCTGTTCCCTCTCTTTCTTACTCCTCATAGTGATTGCTCCCTTTACCAGTTTAGGATGGCATAGCATTCTTGTTGCCAGCATGTCACCCATCTAAATCTTGGTCCCAGGCATGGCTCATATTTCATTAATATGTGCTAGAATGGCATCCTTTCTTATTCCTGGTCCCCACCTATTGCATGGGCTGTTCAGTGTTGCATGATATAGACTGCACCCTTCCCTTCTCTGCCAACTTCCTTCCTCCTCTAATGACATGGCATAATGAACACAGCTTCTCTACCTTGATATTCCTCCCAAGTCTCCTACTCCTGCTCGTTCCAGTCTAGTGATGAAGCACAGTGCGGATTCACGCCCATGATTCATAGCCTGTGAGTCTAATGTATGGTCTATTCAAACTTTGCTCAAAAAGTAGTCTTTGGTGGGAATGGGAGGTAGCCTTCTTTGCAATCACGGGCAGTGTTTGAACAGGGTTATTTGGGACACTAAACCCAAGTCCATAAGGACCCATGGGTGGTTTAGTGTCAAAAATCGTCCTGACAGGTTCTCTTTGAAGAGAGACAACTTACATAGAGTTTAATGTGGAAGAAAAAAATGGCCTGGAGGGGAGTGTGTCTTCTCAAAGGAATGCTCTCCTAGGGAGAAGAGAAGTATGAGATTTATACATTGCTGGCTGGATCATTCCAGTTCTCAGTGTTTTATAGCTTGTTTTAGTGATGTAGTCTTGTTTTTATTCCATATCGTAAAGCATATCTAGATATTACTAAATATGATATTTGTATATCCTCAACTAATGTCGTCATTGCAATCCTACCACATAATTTAGATGGTAGAATTGTGAGCAAAGTCTCAGTGGTACTTAACTTTATAATGTACTAGCTAACAATGCTTTCCGTAGTTTAAGTTGGCAGAAGTCAGTCTGTTCAGTCAGTTTATCCTGAGAGGGCTCTGCATTTACTCTCTGCAGATTGCAGATTACATCTATCACTGATGTAGCCACAGTTGGGCATACAGCAATGATTGGTAATCCCAGGGATTAGAACCCGCCACAGGACTCCTACACATAAATAGAGTAGGGATTTTAATCAATACATTACATTAAATCTTTCATGCAAAACTATAAGACAGACTGCTCAGCTTAGGATATAACCACATCATGAGTCTACTTGGGACTCATCATCTGTGATTTGCCTGTATACTTTGGGAGTGTCAGCTAGCTAACATTGGGTTCACTCAAGGCTTTCGTATGTTTGCTTATTTATTTAGTTACAGTGGGGAAAAAAAGTATTTAGTCAGCCACCAATTGTGCAAGTTCTCCCACTTAAAAAGATGAGAGAGGCCTGTAATTGTCATCATAGGTAGACCTCAACTATGAGAGACAAAATGAGAAAACAAATCCAGAAAATCACATTGTCTTATTTTTAAAGAATTTATTTGCAAATTATGGTGGAAAATAAGTGGTCACCTACAAACAAGCAAGATTTCTGGCTCTCACAGACCTGTAACTTCTTCTTTAAGAGGCTCCTCTGTCCTCCACTCATTACCTGTAGTAATGGCACCTGTTTGACATTGTTATCAGTATAAAAGACACCTGTCCACAACCTCAAACAGTCACACTCCAAACTTCACTATGGTGAAGACCAAAGATCTGTGGAAGGACACCAGAAGCAAAATTGTAGAACTGCATCAACCTGGTAAAACTGAATCTGCAATAGGCAAGCAGCTTGGTGTGAAGAAATCAACTGTGGGAACAATAATTAGAAAATGGAAGACATACAAGACCACTGATCATCTCCTTCGATCAGGGACTCCACGCAAGATCTCACCCCGTGAGGTCAAAATGATCACAAGAACGATGAGCAAAAATCCCAGAACCACACGGGGGGGGGGGGACCTAGTGAATGACCTGCAGAAAGCTGGGACTAACATAACAAAGGCTACCGTTAGCAACACACTATGCCGCCAGGGATCCTGCAGTGCCAGACGTGTCCCCCTGCTTAAGCCAGTACATATCCGGGCCCGTCTGAAGTTTGCTAGAGAGCATTTGGATATTCCAGAAGAGTATTGGGAGAATGTCATATGGTCAGATGAAACCAAAGTAGAACTGTTTGGTAGAAACACAACTCGTCGTGTTTGGAGGAGAGTGAATGCTGAGTTCCATCCAAAGAACACCATACGTACTATGAAGCATGGGGGTGGCAACATCATGCCTTGAGGCTGTTTCTCTGCAGGACGACTAATCCGAGTACATGAAAGAATGAATGGGGCCATGTATCGTGAGATTTTGAGTGCAAACCTCCTTCCATCAGCAAGGGCATTGAAGATGAAACGTGGCTGGGTCTTTCAGCATGACAATGATCCCAAGCACACCGCCAGGGCAACGAAGGCGTGGCTTCGTAAGAAGCATTTCAAGGTCCTGGAGTGGCCTAGCCAGTCTCCAGATCTCAACCCCATAGAAAACCTTTGGAGGGAGTTGAAATTCCATGTTGCCCAGCAACAGCCCCAAAACATCACTGCTCTAGAGGAGATCTGCATGGAGGAATGGGCCAACATACCAGCAACAGTGTGTGCTAACCTCTGTCATTGCCAATAAAGGATATATAACAAAGTATTGAGATGAACTTTTGTTATTGACCAAATACTTATTTTCCACCATAATTTGCAAATAAATTCTTTAAAAATAAGACAATGTGATTTTCTGGATTTGTTTTCTCATTTTGTCTCTCATAGTTGAGGTCTACCTATGATGACAATTACAGGCCTCTCTCATCTTTTTAAGTGGGAGAACTTGCACAATTGGTGGCTGACTAAATACTTTTTTCCCCACTGTATTTATTTTACTTGTATAGCGCCATCATATGCTGCAGCGTTTTACAGACGTTGTCATTCACTGTCCCATATAGTGCTTACAATGTACATTCCCTATCAGTATGTCTTTGGAGTGTGGGAGGAAACCGGAGTACCCGGAGGAAACCCACGCAAACACGGGGAGAACATACAAACTCCTTGCAGATGTTGTCTTTGGTCATATTTTTGTTTATTGTCTTGTACTTGCTTGTCTATATGCTATCCTTTTTTACACATCAGTGGTATGTGGTATTCTTCATTCCCACTATTCTTGGAACCCAGAGCAATACAGCTACCATGTAAACTACTCCCCCACTGCACATCATGTAAAATATAATATAGTAATGCTGACTGTTTCTTTCTCTTCACTAGCAACCAGATTCTATTCATACCAGACCAAACCCACAATCATCCAAGAACACACTCCCTAAAGTAATGAAAAATGTATAGCTTTATGCAGTATAACTTTATTCAATATTGACCTGAATATCTGAATCACATGTTCCATCAGAAGGATCGGAAGGAGACAATTGTATTGTACATGCTAATGTTTCTGTGAGTGACATTTACATTTACAGATGCTACCGCCGATTATGATGTGTCTAATATATGCAAGATCAATTTAGATAAACAGTTATGTCTTATCATTGACTTTTTTGTGCAATTATTATGATCCTTCATATATGGAAGAATCATGACGATATTTGCTCTGTGTATATGGTCTAAAAGGGGTTGACCAAAATAGCAAAGATGTTTTTCTTTCCAGGAGTAGCATCATTCTTACAATAGAAGACATGGGTTATTGACAACTTGTGTGAGAATTAGATGTAATACAGACACAGCCCACTGACAAAAATGGTACTTTTCCTGTTAACCTCTTAAAGTACAGTGAAAAGTACAGTTGTTGTTTTTTTTCCACTGGTGGTGCTCTTGTCCTGCTCCCCAAACTAACATTCACTCTTAAATCTATGCTGAATCCATGTTGGGGAAGGCTGAGAAGCTGTGTGAGAGAAAAGGAGAGACTTTTTTGTATTTCACCTCAAGTACTTTATTTACATCAGTACTGGCCAGTACTGTACTATACTATACTATACTTACTATACTGTCCTCCATGATATTTGCAAATGAGTGAGAGTTAGGGAACAGAATCTCTGTTTTCTGCATGTGCAGTCTACAAGAAATATAACACCCCTCCATCTCTAAGACAACTGAAATTTAGCGATGATTGCTTATTCCTCCCTCACAACAGAATGAGCGTGTCTAACCCATCATGTTTGTTGTGGAGTTAAGTGATATGGTTGCAGAGATAGCTGGCCAAGCCATTGATATCCTGATAGTTGCCTCATGCCTGTATGTCATGTCATGTGTCATGTCACGTGCATCGACTGTGACATGACTGCGAGTGAGCACAGCCCCATACACCAGACCATGAGAATACACGGTTGTGTGTATAGAGCCATAGAAATGAATGGGTCAGTGTGCTAGCGGTGAAAAATGGCTATCACACTGACTATACACACGGTTGTGTGCATGAGGCTTTATAAGGAGATGCAAGGTGCATCCACGTGAACGGATAATACATATTCGCATTTCTCCTTGTGAGACATATTGCATATGACATCCTATTCCCTGTGTAAAAACCAGGTGTAGTAGTTGACAGAAATTTCCTATAATGTCTAGTCCCTGAGGACAGTTGGTCCAAGGCAAGCGTTTCATACATGATTGTTAAATAGATCCTGGTATATATTATAGTAAGATTTTAATATAATTACCTCTTAAAGGGGCACTCTGTCTATTGTATTTCACAATCATTCTAACAACAGTATTTGAATATAGACTCTCGAGCAGGTCCAGTTATTCGGGCATAGTTACTGGCACACTGTCTAAACTGACATTTAGTTTTTTCTTGTAACGCAGCAAAACTAACACTCTGCCAAATAAGAAATACAGCATTGCATGTTCACTTGCCTTTCATACTCATTGCTGAGCCACGTGCACCCTGTAAAAGATAAGTTTAAGAGGTCCTAAAGAGATCCCAGAGTTTCCATTCAGCAGAAAGAGTGGGGGTTCATTTGGGTGACTGTCTCCAGCATGGTATAGTTAGTAAGCAAGGAGAGGAAGGAAAAATCTAATTAAACGTAATAAGTGCTTTAATCTAGTCATGGGGAGCTTCTGTTCAGTTTGCCAATGACTTTCTGTGGTCCAAATGCTGCTAGCTTTCTCTTGGCACTTGTTGCAGCAATTATACCTCAATTGCAAAGCTTTATGTTTTAACCAAGTCTAAAATGTTTGGAGTGATGTGTCAAGAAGAATGATTTGTTCTGGCAAATAGGGCAAGAGATTTGTAACATTTGTGTCCCTTAGTATTTCTAATTGGCCTCCTTACCTCTGAATGGGTTAAGGGAATACAAAAGGACGGTGGGGAGTGAGGGTGAGAGGAGGAGACGGTCAGTGTGGGGGGCACTGTAGTTTGGAAGGGACAGCATCTCCTGCCTGTAATAAATAGTCCTTGTTTTTATTGCCACTGTGATTTTCCCAGTTCCACGCTGCCCCTAATCATGCCGGAGAAAGTCAGTGTCACATCCACACTCTGCGCCAGTAATTGGAGAGAGCTCTGTGAATGAAGAGAGCAGGAGGGCCTGCTCTCTATAGACATCGGGGGGCCAGGCAAACAGCTGCTTCTGCAGCATTCTCTACCTGCTCCCTCCAGCCCTCAGTGCCCTGCTCTGTGCACCACATCCCTGTGCTCTGCTGTGCATGGGGGGAGAACAGAACATGAAAGGAGGGAGGTGTAAAGAAAAAAAAAACACTGAATAAAAAAAGAAAGATAGTGATAGAGAATAAAAATTTGATCATGCAAACCAAAAGTGCACTTTTCTTGTACATTATTAAAGAATTTCACCATACTAGATCCATAAAAGCAAATTCATGACATAATTACATAGGGGGATCCAGGGAATATAGATAAGCTAAGCGTTTGCTGTTAGAAGCATTATCACTTATATGTTTGACAGACTGAGTATAGCAAATAGTTACCTCTGGTTTCAAAGATAGGTAGGCAGACTGGTGTAAGAGATGAAGAATGTGCGATATTGACAGGTGCAAATATTGGGGGTGATAAACACTACACTGTAAGCAAGTAAAGCTTATTGAAAATTGTATTTACTGTAAAGAATATAGCAACCATGCAAGAAACTTCTAATTTATGGTTATTCCACTGAAAAATGTTCATATGTCCAAGACGTCTGTTAAGGTAAAGCAATGTACAGTATTTCTAGCACAACAAAATAACCTTTTCATAATTCTTTACTTGCTGCTTGCTGTTTGGTGCTGCTGTTGTGGATCTGAACAGCATATGTCTTCTTTAACTTCTGGTAGCTGCCAATATAGACACTTTTTACTTCCATTTTTCACAGAGGCGTAATGTAAAGCTCCTAGAGCCCAATGCAAAATCATAATGGGGCCCCCACATACCATGTGCTATGTATAATACTGGTGCCTTCTTATGTTGTTGAGAGGCCTTTGCTTTGCAGTTGCTACCTCTGCATCTCCTATAGCTACAACCCTGCTTTTTCAGCTATACTGACATGCTTGTGTTGTTCTCTGACAAGCACAGAGGAAAACTCATTTTATCTGCTGCTCAGACAGTATTGAACAGAGTATCACTACACAAGAGAACTGGCTCTGAGGAAGCGGACTGTATGTCCACAGCAGTCAGCTCATTAGGCGGCCATGCACATTTCTATATGCTTTGAACACCAGGTGGCACCATACTATGCAAGTAAATGTCAAAACTCTTCACTCAATAATTTTTTAAACAGCTTGTAAATAGCGGTGTTCATTTTTTATGATCTATACAATGAATATGATATAAATGGTTCGGCCTCCCTTTGATGTGTTCCATACATCCTGGATTAAAATAAGGTGGTTGCATTAATAAAACATATACTAAACTTAATAATATTTCCATCTGGAAGTACCAGTATATACACACTGATCATTAATAACATTTACACCACCTTCCTAAAATTGTGTATGCCCAATAGCGCTAGCAAAACAGCTCTGATCCATTAAGAGATGGACTCCTCAAGACCTGTGAAGATGCTCTCTGGAATCTGGCACACAGCAGACTGTTTAAGTCCAATAGGTTGTGAGGTGCAGCCTCCTTGAATTGGACTTGTTTTGTTAGCGCATCCTACAGATGTTCAATTGTTTTGAGATCTTGGGAATCTGAAGGCCAAGTCAATACCTTGAACTCTTTGTCATGTACATCAAATCATTCCTGAACAATTTTGCAGTGTGGCAGGGGCCATTATCCTGGTGAAAGAGGCCACTGCTACTAGAGAATGCCATTGCCATGAAGAGGTGTACTTGGTCTGCAACAATGTTTAGGAAGGTGGTGCTTGAGAAAGTGACAACTGCATCAATGCCAAAACCCATGGTTTTCTAGCAGAACATTTCCCAGAGCATCATGTTGTCTTTGCTAGCTTGCCTTCTTCCTGTAGCACATATTTTGCATTTGGGCCCAGGAGTTTCAAGTTACCCAAGCACATCAGTGAATCTTGAGCGCCCATTATCCCTGATCATCAGTTGTCCTTCCTTGGTACTATTAACCACTGCATACTACAAACACCCCACTGCCATTTTGCAGATTCTCTGACCCGATCGTCTACTCATCAGAATTTGGCATTTGTCAAAGTCACTCAGATCCTTGTATGTTCATAATGTAGGTGTCGCCTTTGTGATGCACTTTTCAAAGATAAATTTGTCTAACAAAGCAGCAACATAAAAGGGAGAAATATATTGATGCAAATCAAGACTTATCCAGAAAAATCTATACAATTTCTGTAGGTGCTTTAAATTCTTTCCTGCACCTCTTGCAAAACATGGAGAGCAGAAACAGCAGGGGTATAACTATAGAGGGAGCAGAGGTTGCATTCTCAGCCAAGCATTGTTGTCTTGGGGAAGGGGGAGGGGTGAAAGGTGACTAATGACACATGATAATCTAAAGGACCCACTACAAAATATGCACTGCGTACCAGAAGCTTCAGGTTACTTCTCTGACAAACAGTTATAACTAAGAAATAACTGAACAGGAATAAAAGGAATATAAAAATAAATTAAGGCTTAATATGTTAAATAAATTTATTCCTGAACCTTATTTTTATTCTAAATGAAAACGTTCTTTAAAGAGGACCTTTCATGTCCTCTGAGATTTGCGATAATATATACTGCAAGAAAGATGACAGTGCACTGACAGTGCCTCCACTGACAGTCAAGGCTATGGAACAGTACTGTCAGGGAGGGCCTTTCCTCACAGTCCAGCACTGACACTGAGCAGTAAGGCTTGCCCTTAGGGCCGGTTTAGCCATAGGGCCAATGGTGCATTTGCACTGGGCCCTATGACAGTGGGGGCCCTCTTGGAACAGCGGGACATTCCTACATTTGCTGTCCCGCCGTTCCCTGTTTCATCCCCTCTCTTCTCTGGAAGCTGCAGGTGCGATGTGATGACGTCACTTACATCGCGGACCAGAACAGCAGGGGAGCGAGGAGAGGTGAGTATTAGTGTTTTTTTTTTTTTTTTGTTTGGTAGGAGGGAAACTTTAAACTGTGGGGCTGCTGGAGGAGGACATTAAACTGTGGGGGCAGCTGGAGGGGGACATTATACTGTGAGGGCAGATGGGCGGGGAAATTATGCTGTGGGGGCAGATGGACAGGGACATTAAACTGTGGGGGTAGCTGGAGGGGGACATTATATTGTATGGGGCCACTGAGAGGCATTATACTGTGTGAGGGCCACTATGGGGGCATTATAATTTGTGCAAGTCAGGTATTTCTAAGTGGTGGTGATGGGGGGGCCCACTTATGAAACCTTTGCACTGGGCCCATCAATGTTAAAATGGCCCTGTATGCCCTTCGGACAGTGGAGCGATATTGGTGCTAAAAGTAACAGTAGCTTCTTTTGTTGCAGATTTTGCTGCTTTTTTTTTTAGCCAAAGCCATGAGTGGATTTAGCAGAAGGGAGAAGTATAAGTACTTCCCATATACAGTCATATGAAAAAGTTTGGGCACCCCTATTAATCTTAATCATTTTTAGTTCTAAATATTTGGGTGTTTGCAACAGCCATTTCAATTTGATATATCTAATAACTGATGGACACAGTAATATTTCAGGATTGAAATGAGGTTTATTGTACTAACAGAAAATGTGCAATATGCATTAAACCAAAATTTGACCGGTGCAAAAATTTGGGTACCCTTATCATTTTATTGATTTGAATACTCCTAACTACTTTTTACTGACTTACTGAAGCACAAAATTGGTTTTGTAACCTCACTGAGCTTTGAACTTCATAGCTAGGTGTATCCAATCATGAGAAAAGGTATTTAAGGTGGCCGATTGCAAGTTGTTCTCCTATTTGAATCTCCTCTGAAGAGTGGCATCATGGGCTCCTCAAAACAACTCTCAAATGATCTGAAAACAAAGATTGTTCAACATAGTTGTTCAGGGGAAGGATACAAAAAGTTGTCTCAGAGATTTAACCTGTCAGTTTCCACTGTGAGGAACATAGTAAGGAAATGGAAGACCACAGGGACAGTTCTTGTTAAGCCCAGAAGTGGCAGGCCAAGAAAAATATCAGAAAGGCAGAGAAGAAGAATGGTGAGAACAGTCAAGGACAATCCACAGACCACCTCCAAAGAGCTGCAGCATCATCTTGCTGCAGATGGTGTCACTGTGCATCGGTCAACAATACAGCACACTTTGCACAAGGAGAAGCTGTATGGGAGAGTGATGCGAAAGAAGCCGTTTCTGAAAGCACGCCACAAACAGAGTCGCCTGAGGTATGCAAAAGCACATTTGGACAAGCCAGCTTCATTTTGGAAGAAGGTCCTGTGGACTGATGAACCAAAGATTGAGTTGTTTGGTCATACAAAAAGGTGTTATGCATGGCGTCAAAAAAACACAGCATTCCAAGAAAAACACTTGCTACCCACTGTAAAATTTGGTGGAGGTTCCATCATGCTTTGGGGCTGTGTGGCCAATGCCGGCACCGGGAATCTTGTTAAAGTTGAGGGTCGCATGGATTCAACTTAGTATCAGCAGATTCTTGAGAATAATGTACAAGAATCAGTGACGAATTTGAAGTTACGCTGGGGATGGATATTTCAGCAAGACAATGATCCAAAACACAGCTCCAAATCTACTCAGGCATTCATGCAGAGGAACAATTACAATGTTCTGGAATGGCCATCCCAGTCCCCAGACCTGAATATCATTGAACATCTGTGGGATAATTTGAAGCGGGCTGTCCATGCTCGGCGACCATCAAACTTAACTGAACTGGAATTGTTTTGTAAAGAGGAATGGTCAAAAATACCTTCATCCAGGATCCAGGAACTGATTAAAAGCTACAGGAAGCGACTAGAGGCTGTTATTTTTGCAAAAGGAGGATCTACTAAATATTAATGTCACTTTTCTGTTGAGGTGCCCATACTTTTGCACCGGTCAAATTTTGGTTTAATGCATATTGCACATTTTCTGTTAGTACAATAAACCTCATTTCAATCCTGAAATATTACTGTGTCCATCAGTTATTAGATATATCAAATTGAAATGGCTGTTGCAAACACCCAAATATTTAGAACTAAAAATGATTAAGATTAATAGGGGTGCCCAAACTTTTTCATATGACTGTATTTCCCATTCCTATTCTAGCCACTCTTGGCTTTTGCTGAAAAAAAACACAGCAAAATCTGCAACAAAAAAAATCAGCTTTTCCAGAATGTGGGGCCTCAGCCTAAAGGGATCATCTAAAGGGTCAATGTATCTCAACAAAAAAGGCCTGTTTGCAGCAAATCATCTGAAACAATTAAACAAGCCATAGTCACCATTTAGCCATGCTCACCCACCTCATCCAGTCCCTGCCATTTTTATCTCCACCATCCAGAAGTGATTACTTTCCATTCTTCTTCACTTGACCACTGCAGCCAGTCAGGAGTGGATTCAAAAGGAACGGCAACTATAATGGAAAGCCTTCTTATTGAATCCACTTCTGGTGGGTGTGGTAAAATTTCTTGAATGAGTTGTTCAAGATTAGAAAAATATTTCTTCCGCTTTCTTCCTAAAACCATGGATTGTATCTGGTATTGCAGCTCAGCCTCTGTTTACTATAAGGTGTGCCATGTTTATGCCAGTGTATAGTCATAACCACAATAGTAAATCTGGGCCAAAATGCAAGAATAAATACGACCATTGCTTTTTTTCTGGTAGCAAGGTAAGACAGCTAAACTGAATGATATGTAATCCTAGTATGCAGTGGTGTGTTTATCAAGAATATGGTGAGTCAGCAGCGCAGCGACCGGCATGCAAACAATACTGGGAGCTGCGTGCTCTGGGAAACCGCTGATGTGCAGGGAGCTAACAGTCTAAGAAATCTAACAGATCAGTGGGGGTCCAACACTCAGGGTCTCTGCTGATCAGCTGTTTGAAGGTACTGTGGTGGTTTTGCTAGTGCCGTGACCCATTAGCTATTTACATGGCACAATATCTGTTTTATAATGACTGTGCAATGTAAGTACAGCCTGTAATAAGAGTGCACGGCTGTTATAAAACAGATGGTATGTGATGTGACTAGTGAAGGGGCCCGACACAGTGTAATATGCTCCATAATGGCCCAACACAGTATAATATGCTCCACAGTGGCCCCCACACAGTATAATATGCTTCACAGTGGCCCCCACACACAGTATAACATGCTTCACAGTGGTCCCCACACAGTATAATATGCTCCACAGTTGCCCCCACACAGTATATTATGCTCCACAGTGTCCCGCACACAGCATAATATGCTCCATATTGGCGCCACACAGTATAATATGCTCCCACAGTGGCCCCACACAGTATAAAATAATATAGAGACCCAGTGGAGGTGATTAAAATAACAAACACCTATACTCACCTTACCTTACCTCTCCAGAGATCACTGCTGAGGCCTGTGATTGAACCTCAGTGGAACATCAGAAGCCCAGGAGAGATGAGTATAAGTATTTGTTATTTTTAATCACCTCACCCTGGGCAGGCTACTAGTGGTAAGAGGCCCGGCGGCATGTACATATATCACACGCAGGGCCTCTTTCCATTAAGGAAATGTATATCAGTCAGGTTTCCCGACTGATATCATAGTGCTACGGGGCCACGGCCATCTCCAGCTACGCCTCTGATAGTATGCATGCTTATCTCACTTATTTTTCTTACATCCCAATAGAGAAGAAACAGTGTGGCTAGTGACACCATAGCATTAAATGAGATTTCAGGCATTATAAAATGGGTGATATTGGGCTGCAAAGGGTTCAAATAAACAAGGTAATACTCAACTCACCTGTTCCACTACTGTTCTATGGTGTTGGGAAATGGCTAGGAATATCCGCTCAGCCAATCACTGGTCACAGCAGCAACCTGCCCCAACCAATGATTCCAAGAGGTACAGGAAAGCATTTTTAGCTCCTATATACATTGACCCAGATTTACTAATAGTTAGACAGTGTAAATTTAGACAGGCAGTCTGAAAATATGCCAGATTTATCACAATGACAGTTGCTGGATGATAAGTCTGGCATATCTTTAGACTGTACAGTTAGCATTCATACCACCCTTTAGTTGGCTTACTCTGTGCCAGAATTTTTCGACACTATTTGGTGCATTGTGGCACATTTAAGCCATGTTCCCTTTTTTTGACATCCCCTCCCAAATGTCTAGCATGGTGAACAATTCTAGCCCAAATTAGATGTGCCAAAATTCACCACTGATGCAGCTTACTGCACCAAAGATGCTCCATGCAAGTGTCTAGTTATATCCGCAATAGTAAATCTGGGCCATTGTATGGAATATTCTTGGTTTGCAATGATATTTTTCTTCCTTTTATATTACTGCATTGTTAATGATATTTGATGAAGATGACACCTACAAAATATAAACATGTAAGGATCTCAGCAACTTTGACAACAGACAAATTGTGATTCACATGTGGTTCAATTGCCTTTGTTGGTTGTTCCTGGTATGCAGTGGTTAGTACCTAACAAAAGTGGTCCTAGGAAGGACAGGGGCCATGGACGCTCAAGGCTCACTGATGTGCATGAGGAGTGAAAGCTTGTCTGGTCTGATTCCATAGAAGAGCTACTGCAGCATATGCTGCTGAGGATAGTACATTTGCTCTGAGAGTGAAGGTATTATAACACAGTGCATTGTAGCTTGCTGCATAAGGGTTGAGTAGCCATATAATGATTAGAGTGCCCTTGCTGACCCCTGTCTACTGGTTCAAGCACCTACAACTAGACTGTGGAGCAATGGAGGAAGGAGCCTTGGTCTGATCACATTTTCTTTTACATCATATGGAAGGCCAAGTGCTACTGCATTGCTTTGCTGGGCAAGAGATGCCACCAGGATGTACCATGGGAAAAAGGCAAGCCAGCTAAGATACTGTGATGTTCTGGGCAATATTCTGCTTGAAAATCTTTGGCCCTGGCATTCGTGTAGATTTTCATTTGACAAGTTCCATCTACCTAAACATTACTGCAGTTTAAGTACACTTCCTTAAGGCAATGGTATTCCCCGATGACAGTAGCCTCCTTCAGCACATATGCAAACAAGTATTACTGCTACCTGCTCCCAGTGTAATTATTACGTGTATTATAGCAGGTGAATGGATAAGTAAATGCACTCATTACTTGACTGTATGACATTTGCTTCCCTACCTATACATACAAGATGCTGTGATGTATGCTGATATAAAAACATGTTTCTATTTGAAAGAAAGATTCATGATATTGTTGAGAAGGAGCTAGATAGTATTCATGGGTTAGCATTGTGTTCATTTGGAAAATGATCACAGTATTCTTCACTGGGTCAATGTCAACATAGAATTTCCTCTGATACTTAAAATTGTAGGAAATGTTGTCTTTACACCATAATGCTCCTTGCTGAATCGGGAGAGAACACCAGCCTGCTGGTTGGGAGGACTGGTATGGTGTAAAAGTCCATCAGATTCCAGAAAACCATTTTTCAAACTACTGAAACAGATCAACGTTGGGGAAAGTCAGTTGTGGACATGCAAGCCTCTGGACTGTCCAAAAACAACCTGCAAAACTGGAAATGTAGCTCCAATTTGACAAAACTTATGAGAAATTCAATATATCATATAAAGCGAAAAGAGCATTCCTTTATTCTGTATATGAAATTCTTTAGTTGTTGCATTATAGCAAGTCCACTGGATATTGATCTATGAACAGTTCTCTCATCCATTATAATGCTGGAATCATGTAACTTCCCCAGTGAGGTTGCTCTATACATTTATATCAAAACATAAAATTATCTACACAGAATATGACTAGCCAGAAATCCATCTATGAAGTGATAGGATTCTAAGTCAGAGATTTATTACCCCTCGCTTACCACATAAAGGGTATCCTGTTCATTGGTCTTTCTCACCCTCTCTCTTCTTGACTCGCACCCAGGAGGGTACTCTGCTCCAAACACTCCCTAGACAGGAATGATGAAGATGGATGTGTGATTGATTTCTGCCTCCTCTGTCTGTGCCCTTCTGGCAGAAAATTAAAAGGCTATTAGTTAAAGGGGGGGATCCCCTCAGGTGAGGCCCCACCACAGCCTGACCATTTATCTCTGTGAATAGCCTCCCATTATAGCAAAGCGGGAAGAGACCCTAGGGACTGGAGAGGGGGGCTGGAAAGACAAAGGCATGCACACGGCTGTGGCAGCAGCAGGATTGTCTCCCATGGATTGAGTATGTGTTTACTAGAAAGAATGGGAGAGACAAGGATGGGAGACATGGGAAGGCAGAATCATGCAAAAGATAGAGGTGAAAATGAAGGTTCGATATGACAAAGAAAATGATGGAGAAAATTAGGAAATCAGATCCAAAGAAAATGATGGTTAAGGCTGTGATAATATGCAGAGCCTTTACCAGCCCCCAGATGTCAGATTTCCTTTTTGTTTTGCTGCAGGGACATTATAAAACTCGCACTGTTCAGATCTAAATGATAGCGCAGATATAATCACAATTTTTATTCATAGGGGCTAGTATGACCAATGCTTGAGAGAAAGAGAGAGCAGTATTACAGTGAAAAGGTATAGATGGCTAAATCAGAAGGTGGAAACCATAAAACCATTATTTCCCAAGCTGATTCAGTCACAGTGAAGTTATCCAGCAGCAAAGGGGTTAAGATAAGCCTTATGGCATGAAGCCACTATAAAGCTTGTTCTGCTTACAACCAGTGTTGAGAGGTAGCTGGGTGAATGAAGGAGGGGTGAGGGACTGTGCTGGGACCATGTGCTACTGGCCCTGCAGATAATGTTCTATTTATGATGCGTGCTATTGAGCAGAAGTGTGCTGCCTCAGCCAGCCCAGGGCTCAGACAGGGGGCGGGTAAATGATACTCTTCAAGGGTTCTGACCTCTTTATGCTCTGAAAAGACAAGTTCTGGATTTAATACTTGGCCCTCTACTAGCTCCCAACCTCTCCATTCAGTTGTCTCAGCCTTGCCTTATTAATCGTGGTTGAAATGATTATTCTCCCGCTATCTTTACCCTCTAGTTGCCAAACTAATAACCACGTATCTAGTTAGAAATTATACCAAGGCCATGCATATACAGGATTAACTATACTTTTAGTTATCCAAGAATGATAAATGAAATGGCATGTTATTTTGGTGAAATTTTCCATGGATTTAAGGGTCTATATTGGATGACATAGGGTAACTTTGTTACTCACTGCGAGTCTTATAAGCAACACAACTGCATAGTACTGGGATACTGGATTAGGGTGGTGACCATGATACTACTAATATGTGTTATCAGCATCAACAATGGCCACACCATTCAGGAATTTGGACAGCCCAACCCGGGGGCCCAAAAACAAAAAGCCCCGGCCCAGATCACTCTCAGTCTTATCCATTTTCTGACTGTTCTATTTGCATTCCATCTGTTGTAAGATTGGGTGGTATCTGATACCCATCACCTTCACCAATCAGTTGTTCTCAGCAGCTAACACAGAGAAAGAAGCAAGAAGCAGATAGCTCTGTACTCTATTTAGTGGTCATACCAGGTTATTGCAGATTGGCTCCCATTATCTGTGTGTCAGCTGCAAAGAACAGCTGATAGGTGGAGGTGCCCGGTATCAGACCCCAACTAATCTTAGAACAGATGGAATGCTAATAGCCAGAAAATGGATAAGATTGAGAGTTTTCCTGGGACCCCCAACAATCTAATATCCTTACTCTAGGTCATCAATATTTATAGCTTAGAAAACTTCTTTAGGCTAAGGCTCCACTTTGTGAAAATGCAGCATTTTGGCTGTCGTGGAAACACTGAGGCAAAAAAGCTGTGTTTTATAGTAACTGCAAAGTGGATGGTTTTCTGGCTAATCCCATCCACACATTTCAGAAAAAAAATCCGCAGGGGAAAAGCATTTCAATTATACCTGCAGAAATGCTGGCGTTTTCCATATAGGTATAATAGTTGAAGAAAGTCCGCAGAGGAAAAACTCTGCAAGATCGCAATGAAAAACACTGCGGAAAAAAATGCAATGTGTTTCCACCACAGTTTTTTCCACAGCAATTTTTTGCTGCAGCTCACTATGTGGGGTCTTAGCTTTAATGTTTGTCTCTGTACAAGTCACTAGTTGATCACACATTATTTTTCTCCAATGCATCTTCAATTAAAAAAGAGGCAAAATTTCAACAGAAGATTTTGTAATAAAAAAAAAGATTTACCGTTTTTGTATAAAATTTCTCTACAAACCTATGTGTTATCATAATTGCAAACACTGTGTTATCTGATCCTGCGGACATACTCCCTTCCCTCCCATCACACACTTCTTGCTAATAAATAACAGTTCCCTGAACTCAACAGAACATTAAAATAAGCTCCAAAGATTTGCTGCAAGACTGGAGATTGGTCCAGTCAGCAAAAGGCTTTAGCAGGTTATAATAACTTCTGTCAAACCCAGGGGCGCATCTTCCATGAGGCGAACTGAGGCGTGGCCTCTGGCAGTGCCTCATTGAATAAACTGGCGGGTGACATATTACTTACTGTGATATTGCAATAATCAGCTCTCAATAATTCTGACTCACCTGTCCACGCTCCTGTCCTGCCCACACTTCTGTCCTGACCGGCCTCTGCTGCCAGAGGTGGGGGCAAGGACAGGAGCGTGGACAGGTGAGTCAAAATTATTGGCTGCTACTTTGGGTGTGGGGGGGGGGGGTCATATACTGTGTGTGGGGGGTATAAAAAGGTGTCATAAACTGTGTGGGGGGTAAAAAAGGGGGTCATATACTGTGTGTGGGCCATAAAAAGGGGGTTAGATATTGTGTGGGGCCCATAAAAAAGGTTCAGATAATGTGTGGGGGCCATAAAAGGGGTCATATATTGTGTGTAGGCCATAAAAGGGGTCATATATTATGGAAGGCCATAAGAAAGGGGTCATATACTGTGGGGGCAATAAAAAGTGGGGTCATATACAGTGGGGGGCAAAAAAGGAAGTCATATACCGTGTGATGGGGCAGAAAAAGGGTATCATATACGGTGTGGGGAAGGGCAAAAAAAAGGGGGTCAAATACCTTGCAATTGGCCAGAAAAAGGGGGTCATATACCATGTGGTGGGCCAGAAAAAGGGGGTCATACACCGTGTGGGGCCCAAAAAAGGGGTCATACTCTGTGTGGTGGGGCCAGAAAAAGTGGGTCATATACCGTGTGATGGGCCAGAAAAGGGGGTCATATACCATGTGGTGGGCCAGAAAAAGGGGTTCATATACCATGTGGGGGGCCAGAAAAAGGGGTTCATATACTGTGTGAGGGGCCAGTAAAAGGTGGTCATGTATAATGGGTGTTATACTATGTGATGGCCAAATAAAGGGATCTTTTGATCTGCCAATGGGGGGTCATCCTAATTAGGGGGGCCCATCACACAACCAAAGATAGTCAGGTTCGATATTTTGGGGGTTTTGGGGGGGGGGGTGCCTTTCTATAGTTTGCCTCAGGCAGCAGAGAGGCTAGATTCACCCCTGGTCAAACCTACCTCGCCACCTGTGCCTCACCAACAACAGGGTGACACTTCACCAGAAAGGATGCCCCACAGTGCTGTACAGATATTGTCAACACTGTACCATATAGGGCTCACAATCTAAATTTCCAGTGAAAACCCATGCAAACACAGGGACAATATACATACTTGCAGATGTTGTCCTTGGCTGGATTTGAATCTAGGATTCCAACACTGCAAGGCTATATAATGCTAACCACTGAGCCACCATGCTGCCCAATATAATAATAATAATAGTCCTTTAATAGTCCCACAATGGGGAAATTCAGTGTGTTACAGCAGCAAAGATAAGATAAGATAAGCAGATACAAATACAACATGTACAGGAATGTTCCAAGGTAAGAGGCATTACATTAATAGCAGACAGACAGATAGGACGTAGCAGAGGGGGGGGGGGGATATAACAGGCAGAGAGATATTTCAGTTCTCTGTATGTAATGATCTCCGCTTAGGTCGGTGTTGGTTGTACAGCCTAATCGCGGTGGGGAGGAAAGACTTCCGATAGCGCTCCTTCTCACACCTAGGGTGGAGCAGTCGGTCACTGACAGTACTGCCCAGCGCGATCACAGTCTCATCCATGGGATGGGACTTCTTCTTCTGCATGGAGCTCACCACGGACAGTATCCTTCTGTCACCCACCACCTGCACTGGGTCCAGTGGGCTCCCCAGGACAGAGCTGGCCCTTCTAATCAGCTTGTCAAGTTTATTTCTGTCCCTGGTTGATATACTGCCTCCCCAGCAGGCCACTCCAAAGAAGATGGCTGATGCCACTACCGAGTTGAAGAAAGTTCTAAGAAGTGCCCCCCGGATTCCAAAGGCTCTCAGTTTCCTAAGCAGGTAGAGCCTGCTGTGGCCCTTCCTGTACAGGGCCTCCATATGATTTGCCCAGTCCAGCTTATTATTAAGGAGCAAACCCAGGTACTTATAGGTGTTCACAATCTCGATGCCCGTCCCCAGGATGTCCACTGGTTTAGGAGGGCTTCTGCCTTTGCGGAAGTCCACCACCATCTGGCCAATATGTACATTTTGAATTATTAAGAGGCTCTGGTGTCCATATAAATTAGTAGCACACCTGTGCAGTGGAATGGGGATCCTCACCAGTCAGGAATTGGCGTAGATTTCCTATGTAAGTCACACCTGTTTAATAAATTTGTTGGACTGGCCCAGCCTGCCCCATTCTGCCCATTTTCGCAAAGAGTAGAGAGTGAGGTGCAGAATGAAGGAAGTGGCAAATCTTTGGCAAAAGAAAGAGCTGTATGCCAGAGATGTGCCATATTAACACCCATCTACACCACAAAACTGGCATAGATGGATTAATAAATTCTTCCTCAATGTGCACATAAGTATAAGACTGGTTTGTAAGATCTCCTGTAGACATGAAATTTAAGACAGTTCCTGCATATTTGTATTTGACATTGTGTTATTGTAAATGGCATTCAACAACCACATGCAACACTGTCACATTTATATTCAAATACAAAGGTCATCTGTTTTCTGGGGGCATTCAATAATTGAGCATGATGTATTATCTGGAAATATATGGGCAGTAGAGCAGTAACTGACACCATAAACAGTAGCAAAACTTATTCTATAGCACTTTGGGTATTAGTGTAACATGACTGTGAGATTCAATTCATACTATAAACATAGGGATATTAAAATAGAAGCAATACTGATACGACATTTAGATGTGACTAACAGAACTCCCACAATACCTGACTGGTAACCAACCCAAGAGTCTTCATGGTTTGTTTCTCTTTAATTTCATTATAAGTTCTTGAGCACAGTATGAAGACAAGACTATAACTGGCCATACATATTAGATGATTGTTGTCACACCCCTGGGATCACCCCCAATCTAGAGATCTAGGGTGATTTGTACCCTAGTCTGAATGGAGTGGTGGTTGGGCAATGTGCACCTCCACTCCATTCATTTGAATAAAACTGCTAAAGATAGCCAAGCAATGTACTTTAGCTATCTCTGGCAGTAGAGGGAATTGGTTGATTTCACAAGCAAACCCTTTTAACTCTCCCCCAATAACAGATTGGGGGAAATAAGAATGGGGCAGTTAGATTTCAATTCTCCAATTCCATTGTTTTTCGGAGATAAACCACTGCAAGAGGTGTCTGTTGGTGGCTTCATCCCCTCTCACATTCAGTACACATGCACTGCTCAACCATGCATGCATGTGTATGGGTTGTGTGAACAGTTTTATATATTATTATATATATATATATATATATATATATATATGGTATATATGTATATAAATGTGTATACGGTACATATAATATGACTCTAAGGAGCTGGCTGAGATGGAGGGATTATTATTATCACTATTTATTTTTAAAGTGACAATTATTTCAGAGTACTATACATATTTAACAAGTTTACAAATTACATATTATAAAAATACATAGTACAAAAAACAAGTATAAAATTGAGAACTGAATAAGTGATAGACTCTCAACCCAAAACTGCTTATGTGGAAGTGAAATGGCAGTAAGGTTACTGTAGGTTGCAGGTTGTCCTATAGCAGTGGATCTTCAGGTTGCTTTTGAGATTTCTAAGGGTATTCTCATCTCCAAGATCATATTCAGACTTGTAGCTTAAGATAACTGAAGTGTTTTACCCAATGCATTGCTTTATCTATTGTGCTCTGTTTGTCAGAAGCTGCTTATTATGCCTCCTCAGTGTTTACAGCTGGTTGCCTAGGTTACAGACCACCTCTCTGGCCAAGCTGATGGCTAAGTCCCTTCTCTGGACCATCTATATTCTCTTCTCTTTCTCTCTTTGCGTATTGCTTTCAGTTGCTGGAGTAATGAGTTCCAAAGCATGGGAGAGGCAGGGGAGAAACCCTGGAGATGAGCTCATGTGAAAGTATTCACTATTTGGACTTTTCAATGTGGTAAGGCATCATGCACTTGAAAGAGCTGTGTGTTCCTGAACCTTTATGGCAGAGGTCATGCAGGCTTTGTAGTGTGCTGAATGTATGAAGCTATTCCCTCTAGAAAACTCTGGTATCAATCCAATAGAAAATCTCTCCATATGCTACCATATGGACTTAGTGTCATATAGTACAATATTCGACCTGTGCACTAGAAATTTTTCTCCATAAAAAATGGAGGTGTCATACATGCGGTGTGCATAGAGCCTGAAGGTGTCTTTACAAGCAGCAGTTTTGCTGCTAGTTTGAAAATGTGGATGGACATTTCCAACAGAAGGATTTTAACTACAGACAGAGAGATTTCTCCCAGTTGAAAGAAAAGCAGTATTGTGCCCAGTGATAGAGCTCAAACTATGTGCTAAAATTCAGTATATACTGTGAATGTACAAGTAGTACTTACATTTAGAGATCATGCGGCTGATAACTATAATTGTTATGGTGGCTTGATATAGGAAGATCAGGGCACTATTTTGTTAACTAGGAAAAGAAACTCCCTAAAGACCACAGTTCTTCAGGTAAAAAAAACCTCTCAAGAACCTGCATCCAGCATCATAGGCCTCCGTGATGTCAATAATATTATGAGTGGAAGTAGGAGATTGGGGTTATCTGTATTAAAGGGGTTGGCCACTTTCATTCCAATAATGAGAAACAAATGTTATTGTTTGTATAATAAAAAGTTATACAATTTTCCAATATACTTTCTGTATCAATTCTTCATGGTTCAAGATCTCTGCTTGCTTTAATTCATTCTGCTTACTACCAGTGGATAAAAATCGGTCCATGGTCATGTGATGTACAAAGGTGCACAGCTCATTACCGGGCAGATGTGTGATTACTGTGCTGTGACTATAACGAGATGAGCACCTCTGTGTTCATCACATGACCATGCACTGATTCTTATTCACTGGTAGGTAGTAAGCGGAATAAATGAGCGCAAGCAGAGATCTAGAAAACCGTGAGCGTGACAGAGGAAATATAGTGGAAAATTGTATAACTTTTTATTATACATACAATAACAATTATCTCTCAATATTGGTCTGAAAGTGGCCAACCCCTTTAAAAACATAATGTACAGTTTTTAGTAGTTTAGAGTGATGTTTTCTCTGTCCTTTTGGCTGTTACTGCAGCGTTCCCAGAGAGGTGGGAAGTAGGGGTTAAAATTTTACACTCCGCCAGGCTATGACCAGTGGGGGGGCCCATCTCTGATTATGATACTATAATAGTCTGACTATTTATTGGAGATTAAATTCCCATTCCAGACTGCGGGAGCAAACCAATGAAAAGGCAAATCTGCAATAACTAGTGAGAGACATGAGCAATGATGGAAAGAAAAGCTGAACAAAGAAATAACAAAATATGTTGTTAAGTAAAAACAAAAAAATATTATGTGAGGCTCAGAAAAGCGGCAAAAAGAAAAGACAGCAGACAGTACAATAAGAATAGAGATAGAAACATGAAATGTGAGGGATAAAAAGGAGACAGAACCTGGATATACAGCAGATGGATGGCAGAGAGGTACACACTGTTAGTTTTTCTTCAACAAATATTTGACTTTGATTTTCACATTAGGAATATGTCACCATGGGGGGTTCTCTGTAACTCCTTCTCTCTGCTCCTCCAGCACTGCTGCCCCCACCTTCCTATTCTACCATGTCAGCTGTCAGCTTTCTCAACCACACAAGTCAGCAATCCTCAGAATCATCAATACCTCTGTCTGTCAGTCTGTCATTCAGTAACCGCTTGTCAATAAGTATTGCACATCTTGTCCACTTCTGCACACACAATCTATTTAACCCTTTTGCCAACTTCAGAAGCAAAAACAGATTTTTTTTTTCTCAAAAGCAGCATCCCATGTATGTATTTAGGGATACAGTTTAACCTGATCATGATCCTGAAATAAAAAATATACTTTCAAGAATTAGATTTCACTTAAATGCCCACTCTGGCTAAAACTGATATACTGTTTTGTGTCTAGGACAGGGCCGAGGTTTAGTGCTTTACTTCTATTGTATTTGTCTTTGAATCCCTATTTCTTATACTGACACCCCCCCCCCCCCACTGACACATATTGGTGCTCCTACTATAATTCCACTAAGGAAGACACCCCCTACTGTAGAAACCTATATATGCTGCAAATAAATAATTATTTATTTATAGTGTATCTACCTATAAAGAGATGTGTTCTGCTCTCCATTTTTTGGTACATTACAAAAAAAACAGATTGGTATAGATTTACTAATCCTGCCTAAATGTTAAACAGGACAAACTTTGATGGATGATAAATCTGGCGTCTTTCTAGTCTTAGCTTTATTGTACCTATTAGTTGGCTTATTTTACAAAGGAAACGCAGGCCAGAAGTTTAACACATTTCTAGTGCATACTGTTGCATTTTAGATAAAATACATAATAGATGTGGTGCACAGTACATAGGCCAGCAAGTTAAGGCACAATTCTGGCTCATTTAGCTTAGTAAAGCTGCCCAATTGTATTACACCACCAACAAAACTTGAAAAAACAATTTGCTGAAGATGTGACCATAGATTTCATTTCTTGCCGCAGATTTACATAGTGAAGAAAAAACTGCATTTGTTCACTTGTAAATATGGCCTTAAATGGGTTATTCCAAGATCATCTCTTATCATGTTTCAACAGAATAGGTGATAAGTGTCCTATATCTGGACATTCTCGCCAGTCACAATAATGAGGGTCTTGTGCTCAAAGTCTGAATGGAGTAAGGGCTGAAGGGCTATGGGACTGATGTGGATAGCCAAGTTTAATCCTCGACTTTCAATAAAATTTCAATGGAGTGGCAGTACATTGCCAGCCATTGCGACATTCAGATGGGAGATATGGGAACCCTGTTCCTGTGATGACTAAGCTGTGGGACACTTATAGACGTGAATAGATGATAAGTGTTGACTCTTTAATGCAATTTGACAAACTTATACTTGCAAAAGTATTCTCCACTGTTTCAATTCATTTACAGATTTATCAGGTATTTGTAAATCCTGTGCCTATATGTATCATATTACCCCTCAAACCAGGATCCATAAAACACACATAAATCTCTGTCATTGTCCATACTTACAGGCTTATTTTGGGACGGACTGCTTTTAATATAATTGATGCCATTGCTCTTGAATATATTATCAACTTAGGACGGCAGCTAATTTAATTTCTCTGTACTCTAGCAATATTAAAGTGTCAGCATTTCTCTTTACAAAAACCCATGCTTTCTGTGCAGGGGGCGAGCCTGTCTATTACTGAAAGAGGTTGGCATTGACATAGTCTTATAATGCCAGTGGTAGATTATTTTTACAATGAACTATTTTCATTCACTGTATACCCCTTTCACCCACTGATATTTGCACTAGACTTTACAACAATACATCAGAGTAGAGATGATGTGGCCTGGGTGATCCCACCACCACTATTAACCTCATTTGACCAGAATTTCTATGGGATTTCTAATTACCCACAAATGCCCACAGATATCTTTAGACAATCAATAGGCTCACATGAGAATGTTCCAGCTGTTACATCCGTTTACTTTGAAGACATACTGAATAGTAGTGCCCACAGATCAGTGCCCCATACATTAGTTCCCAGTGTGTAAATTCTAGCTTTATGACAATTATATCTACAATAGATAATAACAGAGTCCAATACAGAGATGCTAAATAATAAACTGTCACTATTCTGTAGATTACCATAGAATGCTGCCAAATATTAGCCTCTTATTGCATAAAGTCACATGTGTTTATATAGTACTGTCACATATTGGTGCCACTGCTAAAACACCTCCTAGGAAGCCTCTAGTAGTGCATATATTCTGCACAAGTTCTTCTGACAGAGTACTTGGAGTACTTGCTGTAGCTATAGCAGCAGGCGTTTCAGTTCTCTATCTGTTCATGAAAAAAAGAGCTGTCATAAGAGATTGTGTTAGGGTTAGCATTGTAAGGTTTTTTTTTACATGGGAAGATTTTCTGCCTGTAACAAGCATCAATTAATGATATATGCAGTCACTGGGTGCCTGTTTACTGTCATTTTCATGTGATCTTTCGTTCCCCCACCTGTCAACAGTTAACATTGTTGGCAGCACATCCCGTTTACATGAGCGAATATGTTGCCAACAATGATTTTTATGCCCACATATGCCCAACAATTAATGACAAATGAGAGTCTGATCACTGGTCATGTTTACACTGGGTAATGATCGGGAATGAACCTTCATATGAACTTACCTCACCTAAGTTAAGAACCCTTAAAGGGGTTGTCCAGGATTTTTTATTCATGGCCTATCCTTAGTGTAGACCTTAAACATCTGATTGTGGGTGGCCTCCGTATGGATCAGCTATAGAGGGCTACTTCCTATGCCTGTACTATGTGAGCTGAGCTGCAGTACCGACACCTCACCACTATACAGGTACCAAAGCCAAGTGCATCAGGCTCCGTGTTATGTACAGTTCGGACGCCGAAAGCGATCCCGTACAGCTGATTCATGAAGAGTACAAATAGACCATAAATAAAAAAAAAATCCTGACCAATCCCTTTAAGATAGAGTTGAAATTGATGGTACAGGGTCTTCACAGAGTCTAGGGCTTTTGTTTCTTAAATAAAATTAGTATAGCAGCACGGTGGCTCAATGGTTTGTACTGTAGCCTTGCAGCAATGGCGTCCAAGCTTCAAATCCAACAACATTTGCAAGGTTTCCTCTGGTTTCCGCCCATACTCCAAAGTCATACTGATAGGGAATGTAGATTGTACAATGTCAGTAAAGCACAGTGTATTATGATGGCGCTATACAAGTAAGCAAAATAACATAATAATAAATATAGCATATGTAAAATGATGCACATGAAAACACAGGTATAAAAGGTTGTGGGTGGAAATAGGTCACCGATCATCCTTGCGTTCAAGCACCATTTCCACATTATAAAATCATAAATTGGGTAAAAGGGTTTTACAATGGACTCCTACTTACAGAAACTGCATGAGCATGAGTGAGAATTGACCAGGGAAGGTAGTGACTAGTGACTTAGGGTACACACTGAGAGTAGTGGGGGTTCATTTATATTATGCTATGATGACCTTATTCCAAAGTGCACATCCTTGTCTATAAGACTTGACATTAAAGTATAACTGTATGGTGAGTGCTAGAGTAGATGAATATGATTTCAGCACTTAAACCATGGAATGAAACATTTTTCAATAATTTGAAGTTGGTCAAGGACATACCTAAAATTCATATAGAAAAGTTTAGAAAAGGGCCTCTCCTGCCTTGTTCACAGTTGACAGTGGATTAAACTACACTTTACCATCAGAGGCATAACTGAATTCATTCTAAAGTATAGCTCCACTTTGATCCACTTTGATCTTAAGTGTAGCTGCCTTGAGAAAATGATTAGCGAATTTCTTAAATAGCCTCTTGGCTTTAAATTCTAACCCCTGCATTGTCAGGTACAGATGTTGGGTCTAAGATTCTGAAGCCGAGTAACACAAATTTTTTTGCTCTCTGCTTTCCTACTTTAAAGGGATTGTCCAGTTTCAGTAAATAAATGTAATTGTTTGTATTATGATAATTTATACAATTTTCCAATATGTTTTCTGTATCAATTCCTCACAGTTTTTTAGATCTTTGCTTGCTATCATTCTTTGTTTACTACCAGTGGATAAAAAACATCCATGGTCATGTGATGTACAGTCCATAGTCATGTGATATACAGTCCATGGTCATGTGATGTACAGTCCATAGTCATGTGATATACAGTCCATGGTCACGTGATGAACACAGGTGCACAGCTTGTTACAGTCACAGCACAGTATTCAGAGCTCTGTCTTGTAACGAGCTGTGCACCTGTGTGTTCATCACATGACCATGAACTGATTTCTATCCACTAGAATGAATGAGAATGACAATCAGCACAGAAATAGAAAACTGAGTAATTGATACAGAAAGTATATTGGAAATTTGTATTGTGAGTTTTTACTATGCAAACAATATCATGTATTTACTGAAATTGGACAACCTCTTTAATAATGTTTGATAAAACTGAATATTCACATTTGTTTTGCAATGAATTTGAAAAGAAATGTTTGAACTAGTGTTAAGGCAACCTATACACCTGACCTAGCTGCTGGCGAACTGTGTATGTATTCTCAAAGGGGTGAGGCTTATTTCGCCACGTGTTGACATTCAAAATGCCTGATTCTTCTTTTCCCCACCATCCTCTGTTACGGGAAAGGTGAGAGGTTACCATACACAGAAGATAATTGGCCAGTCCAAGGTTCACTGAATTTGCTCTGATGTGTATGGGGGCCCTTTTTTCATGGGCTGACCCAGCAGCTAATGCTCAGGAATGGGCATTTCTAGGAACTTGATCACAATTGTTGTCAGCTTCTTTACTGCATGTGCATGCTACAGATCATTTCTACTGTATGGGGATTAACGATTTGTTCACATATGTTGGACAACACAGGGCAATGTGCTGCCTACAGTTTAACATTTTTTATGTTGCATAAAAGATATGATTTTTGCACATTTTCATGGGCCAATTATTATGAGCCCAATAATAGGGCTGTGTAAAGGGACCTTGAAGGGAATCTGTCAGGTCCTGGCAGATGTTGTCCTTGGCCGGATTTTAGCACAGGACTAGAGATGAGCGAATTGATTCTGCGGAAGTGGAATTCGATCTGAATTTCAGGAAATCTTCGATTCACCACGATTTTCTGATGCTTTGCAGTAACGTATATTTAATAAGGACCTTTGTGACATCAGACGGCCACATGATATTCTCTAGTGATGTGATTGGGTAGGCATGTCTTTGCTTGATAGCAGATCCTTCCACATAAATAAAAGTTGCCCGTGCTGGAGAGAGAGAGAAACATGACCTCAGCATCCAAGGGCTTCCGCCATTTTGCCGCCCACCCAGGCTCTCTGCAGCCCGGAAATAGCTGTTTATTCTCTGCGAAGTACAGTCATATGAAAAAGTTTGGGCACCCCTATTAATCTTAATCATTTTAGTTCTAAATATTTGGGTGTTTGCAACAGCCATTTCAATTTGATATATCTAATAACTGATGGACACAGTAATATTTCAGGATTGAAATGAGGTTTATTGTACTAACAGAAAATGTGCAATATGCATTAAACCAAAATTTGACCGGTGCAAAAGTATGGGCACCTCAACAGAAAAGTGACATTAATATTTAGTAGATCCTCCTTTGCAAAAATAACAGCCTCTAGTCGCTTCCTGTAGCTTTTAATCAGTTCCTGGATCCTGGATGAAGGTATTTTGACCATTCCTCTTTACAAAACAATTCCAGTTCAGTTAAGTTTGATGGTCGCCGAGCATGGACAGCCCACTTCAAATTATCCCACAGATGTTCAATGATATTCAGGTCTGGGGACTGGGATGGCCATTCCAGAACATTGTAATGTTCCTCTGCATGAATGCCTGAGTAGATTTGGAGCTGTGTTTTGGATCATTGTCTTGCTGAAATATCCATCCCCGGCGAACCAAATTCGTCACTGATTCTTGTACATTATTCTCAAGAATCTGCTGATACTGAGTTGAATCCAGCGACCCTCAACTTAACAAGATTCCCGGGCCGGCATTGGCCACACAGCCCCAAAGCATCATGGAACCTCCACCAAATTACAGTGGGTAGCAAGTGTTTTCTTGGAATGCTGTGTTTTTGATGCCATGCATAACGCCTTTTGTATGACCAAACAACTCAATCTTTGTTTCATCAGTCCACAGGACCTTCTTCCAAAATGAAGCTGGCTTGTCCAAATGTGCTTGCATACCTCAGGCGACTCTGTTTGTGGCGGCTCAGAAACGGCCCGCATCACTCTCCCACCAGCTCTCCTTGTGCAAAGTGTGCTGTATTGTTGACCGATGCACAGTGACACCATCTGCAGCAAGATGATGCTGCAGCTCTTTGGAGGTGGTCTGTGGATTGTCCTTGACTGTTCTCACCATCTCTTCTCTGCCTTTCTGATATTTTTCTTGGCCTGCCACTTCTGGGCTTAACAAGAACTGTCCCTGTGGTCTTCCATTTCCTTACTATGTTCCTCACAGTGGAAACTGACAGGTTAAATCTCTGAGACAACTTTTTGTATCCTTCCCCTGAACAACTATGTTGAACAATCTTTGTTTTCAGATCATTTGAGAGTTGTTTTGAGGAGCCCATGATGCCACTCTTCAGAGGAGATTCAAATAGGAGAACAACTTGCAATTGGCCACCTAAATACCTTTCTCATGATTGGATACACCTGGCTATGAAGTTCAAAGCTCAGTGAGGTTACAAAACCAATTTTGTGCTTCAGTAAGTCAGTAAAAGTAGTTAGGAGTATTCAAATCAATAAAATGATAAGGGTACCCAAATTTTTGCACCGGTCAAATTTTGGTTTAATGCATATTGCACATTTTCTGTTAGTACAATAAACCTCATTTCAATCCTGAAATATTACTGTGTCCATCAGTTATTAGATATATCAAATTGAAATGGCTGTTGCAAACACCCAAATATTTAGAACTAAAAATGATTAAGATTAATAGGGGTGCCCAAACTTTTTCATATGACTGTAATTCGGATCGAAGTGAATTTTTTTGGAACTTCGAATCGAACTTTTGAGAAATTCGCTCATCTCTACCCAGGACTCCAGTATAGCAAGGTCTACAGTGCTAACCACTGAGCCACCATGCTGCCCTTTAAGTTTTTATAAGGGCAAAGAATTTATCTAATGCAAGGTACATAGAGGGTACCTTGCATGTATTGTAGTACAAGGTACCAATCCCTTGTCCTGTATTTCTTTAGAGCTCTCTCTTTCTTCAGATGAGTATATTGCTTCCAATATAGATATTTTTTTTTACTTGTGTTCTACTACACTGAGAATGATTTGTAAATGGAAATACTCAGTGAACCAATGATATCTCATTGGCTGAGCTTAATTAAAGCATCTCTTGGAAATTACAAAATGACATATGTTGGCCTTGGCTGTCCACACAGATTTGATAAACTCTGCAACCCCTGGACTGTAACGTCTAATGCTCATTCAGATTAATAGGCCATGCTATCTGATTGTGCATGTTTCCTTTTCACTGTTTTCCCCTGAAACCTATAATATAAAATATATTAGAAAAGAGGTTATGATGATAAAAATGTAGCAAAGGAGTACAGAGATGTAAAAGATGTCTGTAAGGGAATTGCCAGTTGAGTAATTCCCCAGTGCTGATGCTGAACCCTGGGGGGAGGGGCACAACAAGACAGTGAGCCCTAAAGGTGAACCCCCCCTACTGGCCCTGCCTCTTGCCTGACTGTCCTAGGTGACAGCCAACAACTTGGAGCCGGTCCCTACTCTGAAAAAGTGGCAACACAGAACGCAGACAGGACAAACAACAACAAAAGGGAGGTCAGCAAGCCAAGGGGATGGTAACAGTCGAGGAATGCAGTACAGAATCAAAAGATTAGTCAAAGAGAATAGTCAAAGCCAGGGGTCAGGAATACAGGTAATAGCAGAAAAGGAGCTAGCAGGGACAAGGTCACAAGACAGAATCTCGATAGGCAGCACCCATGTGAGGGCTGATGACCCATTTATAGCAAGTCAGGACCTGCCCCAGACTTGATTGATAGACAGGCTGTCAATCACACAGGCAAGGCTAAGATTAACTATTGAGGAGCCGAAAGAAACAAGGTGCAGGAGACGGGTGTGGCTGAAATTCAATTACATAGTCTAGGACAGTGTTTAGACTGAGCATCAAGAACCTTAAGCAAGGAATCAAACTATATACACTTTCTGCACCGCAGCATGCGAGTGGAGGGTGGTGCAGAGACCTGAACAGGCAGAGACATTACAATGTCTAGGTAGTGTAATATCTGCAGAGGTTGGTGGTACAATGTAGTGTTCTAGAAAACAACTACATACTGGAACTGTACTTTACTGGTCTTGATTGTAGAATGTAGAATAAAGTTTGACATACAAAATGTTACAGTACTCCAACACAATGATGTCAATAACCTGGGGTCTATATAAGGCAACGCACTGCACTCTCACTCACAAACTAAATCCTTTGGTGCTTTGTGACATGGTATTTGGGCATACCAAATAACTTCCCCTGTGATAAAACATCTAGGTGCCACCGTTCCACTTCTCTGTTTATACCTGTCAAGAAAAGAAACCAACACATTACATTACAATACCAAGAGATGACACAGTACTCAAGAACATTGGTACAACAAACAAGTATCTGTTAGTATGGAGTATACATCACTGAAAAGGGGTTCTAACCAGAGATTTGTTTTGTTTCGCAAACTAGAGAATGTCAAGATTCATTTAGTTTCGGGTTTGGGTACTTTGTGCCGAATAAGTTCGGTATGAACCACAACTTAAATTGACTTGAAACATAGTGTATAACACTGTTAGGGCTCCTAGGACCCTATCTATCCAATTGTAGCTCTCTAAGGCAAACATAGCCAAAGATATGTCAATGGGAAAGTTACATGCATGTCTATGGAAAAACGGATGGTAAGCAGTGGATACAAACTCTGAGTTTAACCATACACTGCACTGTCACTCCCTTTTACGCATTATAACATTTAAAATGCTCTATAAATTACCCTTTTTAGGGGGAAAATGTGCTTGCCTGTGGTTTTTTAGACACACATAGCGGTTATATTGCAAAAAGTAATGGACTTGTAAGTGCTACAGGCTTGTTGTTATTTGGGAGATGTTAGGAATCTCACTGTGTGGCTCTCATTGCTGCTGCTGATTTAAGATTGTCATACCAACACATGAGCTCTGCTATGCTGAATCTATCAGAAGTTGAGGAGGGATATTTAAGGCCTATTCTCAATGTCCCATGTGCCTGCTATTAGTTAATTATAACTAGGTTTGTCACCAGAACTCTGATCATATCTGTTTGTTGCTGTTATACTAACCTTGACTTGTTTACCAGATATTCTCTTGTCTTCTGATTTTGGCGTTGACTTTGGCCTCTTGCATTGACCCCGGCGTGGATACATTTACTCTTTTGATTCAGCTCTCCTGTTTTGATCTGCCTATTGAGTAGTACTGTCGATCTTGGTTTGTATTCAGATTGCAGAGCAACTATTTCTAAATTCTTAAAAAATCAGACAATGTGATTTTCTAGATATGTTTTCTCATTTTGTCTCCCATAGTTGAGGTCTACCTATGGTGTCAATTACAGGCCTCTCTCATCTTTTTAATTGGGAGAAGTTGCACAATTGGTGGCTGACTAAATACTTTCTTTCCCCACTGTAGGAGGCAATGAAACACTATTACTTATAAGGGACACAGCTATAGGGATACTAAGGCAATATTGCCTATAGGGGCACTTATACCTGTAGAAAGCACTAACACACTATTACCTATAAGGGACACTTATACCTAGAAGGGCACTAAAGCACTACTACAGATAAGGGACACTTTTACCTATTGGGGCACTATTGCCTTAAAGTGGCACTATTACTTATGGGTATTATTACCTATAGGGAACTTTTGCTCATAGGGGACACTATTCCTGATGGGAACTAATGCTTATAGGAAACATTTTTGCTTATAGGGACACTATTGCCTATGGGATATTATTATTTACAAGGGGACACTATTGCCTATTGGACATTATTACTTATAATGGTCACTATTACTTATGGGGTATTATTACTTATAAGGGGCAATATTACCTATGGGGTATTATAACTTACAGGGGTACTAATACCTATGGGTTATTATTACTTATAGGGGCACTAATACCTATTAAGGGGACATACTAATAACTGGATGGCTGTGGGGATGAGGTGAGCAGTATATTTATTTTATTCTGCGCCAATATTTTGCAGAAAATCGGAACACTTATTATTTGCATAGAAATTTTCCCCTTTTTTCCTCTTTGAGGACAAGGCTATTTGGCTGCAATTTGGCCACAGCATTTCACAATACCTGCAAAGCAAAGTGGATGGGATTCTGGCTAAATCCATCCACACATTGCAGAAAAATATCCGCAGCGGAAATGCTGCGATTTCAAAAAAACATCACGTCTTTGTAAATCGCAGCAAGTCAATTATACGTATTTTCCGTATAGGTATAATAGGGAGGAAAACTCTGTGGACTTTCTGTGAAAAGCACTGTGGAAAAAAAAATGTGATGAGTTTCCGCTGCAGTCTTTTCCACAGCACTTTTTGCGCATGGCTCAGTACGTGGGGCCTTAGCCTTACAAAGTGGACAGAAAAGAAGGTTAACCACTTCCATACCAGATGCCTTACCCCCTTTCCAGACCAGGTACATTTTAAAGTTTTTTGTATGTGCGGTTTTGGAGGGCTATAACATTTTTATCATTTGCGTTATTCAACTAATTTCTACATCTTTTTTCGGTGACACATAGGGCTTTATTTTTATGCTGTTTTTATTTTTGCATGTGTTTTAATTTTTTTTTTTTATATCCGGGAAAATATAAACAAAAGAGGAGGGAAAAAGTGTCTGTTTTCATTTTTTTTTAAATTTAATAACACAAAGTGCCACTAAAAAACTTTGTAAAATAGTTTTTACTCTCCGTTATGGTCATTTTTATGTTGTATGGTGTCGTTGGGGGTGGGGCTATAACCTTTAATAAAGGCGTGTTATTGGCGTATTATTTTATTTATTTTAATTATTTTATTTACTTTTTTTTTTTTTTTTTACTTTTCTATACATTTTTTTTAATTTTTTTTTTTTTTTTTACGTTGTATCCCCATAAGGTCATAATAGACCTTTGGGGTCATCTGATCACTTTTTTTTTTTTTGTAGGGGGAGGCTGATTTCCCCTGTAACTGGGGCTGGAAAATTTAGCCCCAGTTGCAGGAGAAATACAGCCTCCTGCACATTACTTACACATAACTATAGAGCTGATCTGGGTCCTGTAGGATCCAGCAGCTCTAACACACGCTGATCCCAGCGGATCACGTGACCTTCGGGTCAGAGGGGAGCCGCAAGATGGCGGCGCCCATAGAGCTGTATACAGTGCTCATTGAGCTCTGTATACACAGCAATCGGGAAGGCAGGGAAGGTAATAAATCTTACCTGTCTTCTCTCTGGGAGCTCCGGCTGAAGTTACAGCCGGCTCCCCGTTTCAGCAGCTGCACGATTTTGTGCAGCTGCTGAATTCTGCTTGGACTTACCGGTACGTCCTTGCAGAAATAGACAACCACCTTCCAGTAGTATATAGTCTATAGGCGGTACGGAAGTGGTTAAAGGGGTTTTCTGGGCAAAAAAAAAAAATCTTTTTTTAAAAAAAAGGTATTTTAGTGCTATTAATGGGTTAATAATTGCACCAAAATACCTTTAGCAGTGTTTTGAGTGATTTCTGGCTGTCTCTGGGAGCTCCCGGCATCCTCTGCATTTGTATACATGCTACCCTAGCTTCCTGCTGTCTTAGCCTACAACTCCCATGATCCCCCTCTCACTCTCTCTCAAACACCCCCTCCCTGTTTCCCTAGCTAGACCACGGGCTACTAGCCTATCTATCTACCTACCTAACTAACTCAGCCCATGCTTCCCCCATCATATTTACCTGTCTTCTGTGTCTTTGAGATCAGTTTCTTCGGTCCCGCCGGCATCTTCTTCTATGGACTTCTTGCGCATGCGTGGTATACGTTCTTCACTTCTGCCAGCGAGTGTACAATAAAGCTCTATTGCGCAGGCGCTGGCAGAAGCGGAGGAAGTCACGCTTCGTGACAGAAGATTGAAGACTGGTAAGTATGATGGGGACAAGGGGAGGGAGTATTGGTGACGCTTTGTTTCCGGAAATGCGGAAACGGAGCATCACTGGATCATCAGAAAATGTTCCTGGGGTGGTCACATGGGCGCTCTAGGTATATAGGGAAATATAGATTTTTTTTTTAAATTAAGTCTACTAGAAGTTAGGTGGGGGGAGGGTTTAGTTTAGGGAATAATTTTCAATTTATCCCGGACAACCCCTTTAACCAGGAGAGGGTTTGGCTTTCATTTTTCCAACAGATTTACTGTTCCTAAAGAAAATGGTGAAAACTTTAGCACAGGTCTATACCTGCTCTTAGCAACATGCATGTCATTGTCTCTCTTATAAAGAGGTGTGCACCCTTTAAAAAAAATTTGTCGCATTTTACTCCAAAGAACTTCAGTTTCAAACTGGCATATAAAACACCACTCTTAATCAAATCTCCTCCTTAATACAAATGGGTTGTTTCATGAAATAATGAAGATACCAAGGAGGAAATTGAAGGCAATGGAGAATATGTGTACAGAATCCTGATGAAGAGTGTGACAAAAAAGATGTGTTCATGGCAAAGATCAAATTTATTATGTGTGTGATATTTTTTTCACCTCCATCAACAGTTTTGAAAAGTGCAAAAGGCCGGGGCCCCACGTTGGGATTCTGGCTAATCCTATCCACACATTGCAAAAAAAAAATCTGCAACTTGCGTTTTTGAAAATCGCAGCACGTCAATTATACCTATGAAAACACTGACGTTTTAAGTATAGGTATAATAAGGACAGAAAGTCCACAGAGGAAAACTCTGCAGACTTTCTGTGAAAAATGCTGCAGAAAAAAACGTGTTGTGTTTCTGTCGTGTTTTTTCTGCAGTTCGCTATGGGGGTGCCTTAGCCTAAAAATGGATTATGGCTAACAAAATGTACCAAATGTATTATTGGCTAACACGCCTAGCACGTTGTGCCAAATCTATCATTATGTATTCACCATATTACATTTGTACAATTTCCACCAGCTCATAAAATAATATACTGGCATTTTATGAAATTATTGATAATTCTCTCCCGATGCAATTCTATTTTATGGAGGACACATTAATACTGGCAGAATAAACATTCTTATAAAGAACTAAATTCAAAACCAAAATACATGAAATAAAAAACAGATACTTTTCCAGTCTACAATTCTAAAACCCAATTAGTAACAATTTCCTATAGTGGCTTTATCAATGTACAATGACATATTGATTGGTCATTATCTAGTTCTAGGAATATTAAATTGATTCTTGCAATGTGCAATATTCTGTTTGCATATATAGGCTCCTTAACATTGCTCTTCCTTCCCCCACAAACTCCCCTTCCCCAAACCCAGTTATCTTTCTGCATTTGCATCATTATTATGTAAAGAGGAAGAAGAGGATAAGTTTATAACCTTGACTTTACAATGATGGAGTATTTGCAATCTACAGTAGATGTACAAAGCAGAGACCCAATAACACCTCTTCACTCTGCCCACAAGGGTTCTCCTCCTCCACTTTCTGATTTAATGAAGAAGCGTTATATATGCCAGAACTAGTGGCCTTGTATTACTGCATCTACATATGGAGCACAGAGCTTCTCTGACACTAGTTTTAAGGCTGGTCATAAATTCAATACCCTCATTTATACACACATGTTCACCAGAGGACGTTATAAAGGCATTGTACATATGGAAATACCATCTAACCGACTATCTATAATGATGATCTGGTCACACAGGATCCTGCGGCTGGGAGCCCTGTCAATCAGCTCTTATTGCTGAGAAAAGGAGTTGCTTTGCTTCAGTGTTGAAGTATTGCACAACAAGCATTAAAGTCTATTTTAAACCATATAACACCTCCTAAGATGACCTCCCTCTATTACCTCTATATAACCTCTGAAAGGAAGTGGTGTGTCTAAAGTGGACAACTCCTTTAAGGGTAATACTAGAAAATGGAGAAATTGCATTTTGTGTGTATAATAAGGCTAACCATAAACTTTAGACATTGTGATTTTTGTATATTAAATTAACTAAGCAGAAGAAATACAATGGCTCTGAACAAGCTATCTATAAAGACAAACCCTTTCCATATATCTTATTCAGCCAGATAGAAGTCATTGAGGGCCTCATTGGACAACGGTCGCTACTGTGTTACAGAGCACATTACAGTGATAGACTGCATACTATTGTTATGTATATCACTTTTGTAGATTTGGAAAAAAAACTACTTTGAAGACTTATGCAAATTAGGCAGTTGGTGCACTGGGGTGGGCCTTCAACTCCCTGGAGCACTGCTGTTGACATTCAGACCCATACCTTTTCCTTTTTGCACCACCCAGTGCAGTGAGAGTTGATTCTCCTCTTGAGCAGCAAGGGCAGGGCTCCAGGGAGCTGAAGACCCATCCCCCATTTCACCAACTGCCTCATTTGCATAAGACTTCAAAGCTATTCTTCTCAACATTTATGAAAAGATACATAACAAAAGTATGCTGCTATCACTGTACTGAGGTCTGCAATGTGTTGGGGACTATGTACTGGGGTCTGTAACATGTGGTGCTTGGGGGAGGTGGTTGACTCCCTTTAAGCTCAGTGCTCATGCCACCCTGGTGGTGGCAGCAGAAGCCAGCCTGGACAAGAGCGTGGCCAGTGAGTAAATTATCAACTGCTAATCATATGATGTGTGAGGGCAATAAAAGGGGATCATATTCAGTGTGGGGGCAAAAAAGGAGGTCATGTACAGTGTGAGGGCAAAAAAAAGGGGGTCATATACAGTGTGGGGGCAAAAAAGGGAGTCATATGCGGTGTGGGATCCAAAACAAAGGGGACATACCTGTACATTGTGTGAGGGCAACAAAGGGGGTCATATTCAGTGTGGGGGCAAGAAAGGGGGTCATATACTGTGTGGGGGCAAAAAAGGGGTCATATACTGTGTGGGGGCATGACATGTTACATGACATCACTTTGTTCTGTCTTCAGCTGGAAGGTCCCCAGTACTGTATAGCTAGGGGAGTGCTGTGGACCTTATGGCCAAAGACAGAACAAACAGCTATAGGGGTCACAGCAGTAGCCCTTGTGACCGGGCCCCTAAACCACACCACACTACTGTCTCCAGGTGTAGGGAATTTCATAGTTACCTCTTCTTCTTGTAAAGCACTGATGTGGCGCCCGGCTGTGCACCTCTTTTAATATCATTCCGGTCATGCAAAGTCACACTCTGCGGTATCACTTGCGGTACCATAGTGCAGGTGACAGGGTAGCCGGGAGGACAATAGAAGAGGTGCACAGCTGGGCCCCACATCAGCGCTTTGCAGGAAAAAGAGCTAAGTATGAAATTCACCAGAATTGTGTGGTCTTGACTGTATGTGATGTAATTTTGAGTAGGGTGAGGAGAACTATTACCTGTGGGGGTCATCAATATCTATGTGAGGGGACAAATAGGACACTATTATCCATGTGTGGGAACTATTACCTGTAAGGGGGAGATAATTAGGACATTATTATTTATGTGTATTGACGACTATAAATCTAACTACACCTAACTGGCATAGCTACAGTTATATGGTTGCCAAATTACTAACAGCCCTTTGAAGACAATCATAAGACTGATGTGTCCATTGCCAAAATTGAGTTTGGCACCCCTGGACTAGCCTAAGGCTGGCCCTGCCCCACATTTAATACATGGTCTTAGTTAATCAGGATTTTTTTGACAGCTAGAGTAATTCCTATCCCTTGTAAGCGTAGAGATACATAACTCTAATTCTAACCAGTTCTACCACTTCCTAATATTTCAGCATCCATATTGCAGAAAAAACCTTAGATTCTTACCAACTTGGAGACTGGGGCCAACCTGTTCTGAACCCCCTTCTTTATGGCTCCTATAGCTGCTGCATGAACTGTCTCTATGGAACATATACCCTTTCATTAAGTAGACAAACATATTAGCTCTTGATTTTCTAAACACTTATTATTATTTAATGTAATATTTTCCTGCAAACCACGGACATGTGAATACATTTTGCTACAGATGACTTACCTTTCCAATGTAGAAAAAAATCTGTTCAACTAAATGTTTCTATTGCTGATTCTGTTCTGGCGGTTTTAACACTACAAGAAATTTCCCAGATATTTGCTAACACTGGAAGCATGGGGTTCTGCTGATTGCAGCAAAAATCATTAGGATTGAACATTTGCTTGCTACACATGGGAAATTCACAGCCAATAGTTGTTAAATTCTACGATTGGAGAGATAACGACAAATGATCAAGGAAATTTGTACGCAAGTTCGATACATTTTCTGTCAGATGGAATAAATTTCCATCAGTTTCATCAGCTGGAAATGATAGTTTTGTCACCACAGATGTTCAGATAATCTTTCTTAGCACTTGTTCTTAGATCAGGTGGCAGTAGATACCTTTATAGCACACAATTCTTCCTGATCAGCATTGTCTAGCAATTTTGTTTGTGCACTCAGTCTTTCTGCAGACATGGTGTATATTAAAAGGTATGTCAACTTTCTTACTCCATGATCTAGTAGCCACTAAACTGTATAGCTTCCCAAAATAAAGCAATATATGATGGCAGGAGATGTAGGTTACCTCTGTGGAAAGGTTGCTAGGCGACAGTTACCACCCCTACCCCACCCCCAGAATCACAAGCTCCACACCACTTCCAAAGCCCAGCACCAGATTAGCATATTAATGAGGCTCTAATTGTCTGCGGGCAGCACAGGGACCCAGGAGCTCGCTATACAAACACACAGCGCTTCCAGTCTGCGGGTTCATTAGCTCATCAAGATCATCACTTAACGCAAAAGGCAGGGAAAATGCACAGTAATGAACCTGTGTGTGCTCTCTCCCTGTGCCTGCGTCTGCCACTTTCCCTGGCTCCGCTGCCAGCTCTCTCCTCCTCACAAGCCTAATACTCTGCTTCCCCTCTTCATTCACCTGAGTGACTTCATAGAAGACTGACGGCTGAAAAAGACCACCTGCTCCATCTAGTCTGCCCTTAAAGATTATCATCTAGTATTTACTTGTTATCTTTACCTTACAATACATACATGCATGTTTGCATTGTCTACTTCTCTAGGTACTGCTATCAGTAGGTGTATTCTGGATATACCTTATTATATGAATCATTAGTGTCCTGACACATGTTATAATGCATGTAATATTTCATAGAAATTCTACCGTCTTATCTCTTTACCTTGTATCCCTAGTACACATCACTCTCACAGGTGCTCGTTTTGGAGTTGTTCTTTGGTCATGTCATGCTTGGAAATTTGTTGTTTCTTCTTTTTCTGTCTAGTGACCATAAAAAATGGAAAAATAAATATGTTGTGCTTATATGAAGTCTGAATACTGCTTTATGTGATGATGATGATTAGAATCAGTAGGTTTAAATGTAATGTATTGAACTAGCAGTTCTGTATGTCTCCACCATTCACCTTCCCCTATGTAATTGCCCTCACCCCTCTATGGCCCCCTCTTCTCTCACTTTTACAGTACAGCCTATAGCTGGTGTGTACTTCACTATCGCATCGCTCCACTCTGGCATCTTCCGTTATCGCAGCAACACTTCTGTGTATTCTTACCTTTCAATTTTGCCTCATTTTTCTCATTCTAAGCCCATCTCAGTGCCTCCACTTTTGGGGCTAGCAGTTTCTCATTAAATTCTAACTTCCCCTTATTCAGTGCAGATAGAAATCACCAGCATTACCTGAATATCCTTAATACTTGGGCAATTTAATAGCATCTGCACCGACCTCTATTTGCAAGTAGTGTCCTGCTAACTCAGTATAACAATACCATTTTTTACAATAGGGACTAGAGATAAGCAATATAGATTCATAGGAGTGAGAAGATTGCCAAATTGGAATTGAAAATTCAGTAGTGATATATATAAATATATATATATATGTATAGATTATATATATATGTGCGTTTCTCACCCAGTTTGTCTATGTATTAATGTTAATGGTAAGCAAAATTCTTATATTTATGTGTGTATATGTTCACAAAGGAAAGTAAAATAAGATATAACAATTATATTACATGCCCATTCACTGCGGTGCCAAGACTAACAACAAGGTTTCAGCACCAAGGACAGCTCCCCATTCTGACGCCTCCTCTGACCTTGTGTCATAATGACTTCTCCTGTTCCCCTCTGACTGCACTCACATTGTGAATACCATCATCATCATCATACATTCATTTTTGCTCAGGACCCACAAGTCCACAGTGTTTGTTATAGTTAGTTGTTATTTAGAGGAAGTCTCCCCACAATGTACCATTTCCGTCTTGTTAAGTCCAGCTCAGAGTAGACATACTTATTAAAAATATTTCCTGGATGCTGCCTTGTGAATATGTTGCACTGCTATCACGACTACAGGTGTAGCAGTGCTGAATTTGTCAATAACTCTGGAACTGCATTGTTTCTGTATACTGATAAATGTGCGGATGCAGCACACAATGTTGCAGCTTACCTGCAGTACAATGTTAAAACAAACATAAGTCAGACCTAATATTACAATGATTTTGAGCCAAATGTCAAAATATATATATATATATATATATATATATATATATATACACACACACAAATTTTCAGCTCCACTAATATTATGCATAGTGACAATCTTCTTTAAGAGGACCCTCTTCTTTAATAGGACTTATGTAATGCAATTTTGGGTGGTCATCTTTCACTCTGTATATAGTCGTTTGATATCAATTTATGAATTCTGGTTATTTCTCAAAGGAATATGCAGACTATATGGGTCACTGGAAATAAAGTAATGATAGCAATGGTCTAATCACACTGATATTGTATGAAGAACAGGATAAAACCTGGACTGGTGCATCCCTCCTTCTGAGACTTCCCTATTTTCTGCACTATTATACACAGTGCATGTACTTCGAGCTCATTTCCTCTGCTTCTGGATTTAGAGCTCTCTTTAACACCTTCCAAACAAAGGCAAATGGGGGCACTGCATTGCCATATCAACAATATTCACCCAGAGGGAAGAAGACAGATTCACAGAGTCTTGTAATATGCAAATGTAACCACGTCTAAACCCGCCAAGATGAGCGATGCCTTCTGTCCAAACAATTAGAACAGGGGCAAGGTCCTTTATTCTATAAAGGAGACCTAGAACTCACATCCATGAGGCAGGGTGCTACTATGTACATAACCTTTTCTTTTCCAGCATCCCTTTTTAATATTTCATATACCATACTACCTATAATGACATATTAAAGCTGCATACTTTATAGCACTATATACAGCATTTGTGCTTATATGTATTTCACCATTCTGTAGTATATAAAATGCATCAGTTTAGTAGGTTTTCTGTAGGACTGCAAATATCTGTTGTAACTGTGTATCCCACAACTGTGTTATGTCTGACTATAAGTGAGAACGTTTTGTTAAAGTTAATATGATTCTTCCCTGATCTTTCTGTCCCTAGGATAAAGAATGCCCCATTAATGAGATAATTAATTCACTACTTTAATGGACTGGCGGCTACCTTCTCCCCTCCCTCTCACTCTGCATACATTTCTTACAAGACAGGACACTCTATGTAAGACAAGAAAACCTTCACACCTTCAACAGGGTTACACAGGGGAGGAAAGCACATGCTTCATAGATCTGCTAGACAGGTATCTTTATAGTGCATGCTACATTACATTATTATAGACAAGGTGATGCTCAGTCTGGATAGAAATCAGTCTATCAGAGGTTACAATCTGAATGAGACTCTACTTAAAGAAAGAGGTAAACAGTCTCATGAACTAGGTCTTAAAGGGGTTTTCCCATCAATGTCATAAGTGATAATTGATCGCTGGAGGTCAGACCCTTGGGACCTCTAGAACTCAGGAGAATGGGGGCCCACAAGTTCCCCTGAATGGTACATGTCAATGGAGTGGTGAAGTACATGTACACCATCACTCCATTCACAAGGAACTTGTGAACTTGAAACTTAGAGGCACTTGTGGTCCCCGTTCTCCTGATTGCTGGGGATCCTAATGTTCTGACCTCCAGTAATCACTAATCCCCTATCCTCTAGATAAATTACATTAATAGGTAAACCCCTTGAAGACCTAGTTCATGAGACTGTTGCAAATGTGATATAATAAAAAATAAACCATACTCACCTGTAAAATCTCTCCACTTCAGCACTGCCACTTATGTGGTCCCCACTACTCCTGCCGTCCTCACCAATCTTTGTTCACTTGTACTGAAGTGATGATGCACCATACATCCAGCAGTACAAGCGCTATATATTCAGGCATCACTGGTGAGGTCATATGAATGTTTGGCATATCATTGCTGCAGCACATTTCCTACATTTAGTCAATCTTTGTTGAAATTCTGGACAGCCCATTTAAGGCCCATTATACCTGGCAATACTCATTACAATTTGTTCATTTCCAAGTAAAGATTTATACCTGGTATAAATGCACTAAACCCATTATTAATCCTTGATCAAAATAAATTATCCACACAGTACATAAAAATCATCAATATTGTTCACAACACTTATATGTATAATACATGAACAATCTTACATTAAAAATAGTGGTATACTGTGTGTACATTGATTGTACTGATGAAATTATTACACCGATACTAATAATGATATATCAAACTACCAAACCGTTTCATGGTTTGAAAAATTCTGTCTGAATATATCTTTACACAATGCTGTAGTTAAATGGATGCTAATCTTAATGTTTGTCTTACCTGCACTTGCTGTGCAATTGAATGCAGTCTATATTTCCTGATAAGAAGCCAATTTATGGTGGGGTGTAGCTTTCTTTAAAGGGGTTACAGACAGGAATTTCAGATAAATCCCTAATGACAACTTTTTCTCACATCTCCAGTTCTGTGATCCACTTGCAACATTTACATACATATTTGTGAATGATATTAGTATCTCTCTTCATAAAGTGCATCTTTTACTTTACATTTAGTGTGCCTTTAAATGTTCTAGCAAATACGTTATTGGCAACTCCCTTTGGTTGCTCTTACTATTACAAACTCTCTCTATAATCCTGTTTGTAATCCATGTAATCCATGTGGAATGTAATGAGCTAATGTAAAATCTGGAATTTATTTTTATATTTTTTGCACCCAGTTTACAGAAAATATGATATTACAGTGACCCTACAACAACAGTTGTGCTATCTATGGAAGAAGAAGGGGGAGTATATGTCCATACAAATGTATATAACTTACATACACCACACTCACATTCTTCAGTCCTCTCGCTCTCTTTCTCCCTCCTCACTCTCACTGTTTTCATCTCTCTCTGTGCTTCACCAGTGCAATATTTTCCGCATGGCTGGAATCAGAGAGGAGAAGGTAATGAATCCTGCCAGCAATTTAAATGTACAATTTGTAACGCAAGCCATGAGGAAGAGGAGGGGGTTGAGAAAAGGATCTTGCTGTGTTTGTTTAATGTTAAAATACAACTATCAGGGTATCTTAGGGCTGAGGATAAGGAATGTTAACCAACATGTTTCCAGCTCGTTAATGCAGATATCTTGCCTTACACATACATAGTCATATATAGTCTATAGAACAAAAGTAGCATGTGCTGACTGTATGAATAAAAATATGTATGTGCATATTTCATTAGTAGCCATCATAGAAGAAACCCTGAAGCTCCCTTTATGCATATATGAGATCATAGGCCAGCCAAAAGTACATTGTGACCATGTATTCAAGAGGCCTGTGCAATATACAGTGCTGGCCAAAAGTATTGGCACCCCTGCAATTCTGTCAGATAATACTCAATTTCTTCCAGAAAATGATTGCAATCACAAATGCTTTGGTAATACTATCTTCATTTAAATTGTCTTCAATGGAAAACCACAAAAAGAATTGTCAAAAAGCCAAATTGGATATAATTCCACACCAAACATAAAAAAGGGGGTGGACAAAAGTATTGGCACCCTTTGAAAAATCATGTGATGCTTCTCTAATTTGTGTAATTAACAGCACCTGTTACTTACCTGTGGCACATAACAGGTGGTGGCAATAACTAAATCACACTTGCAGCCAGTTGAAATGGATTAAAGTTGACTCAACCTCTGTCCTGTGTCCTTGTGTGTACCACATTGAGCATGGAGAAAAGAAAGAAGACCAAAGAACTGTCTGAGGACTTGAGAAGCAAAATTGTGAGGAAGCATGAGCAATCTCAAGGCTACAAGTCCATCTCCAAAGACCTGAATGTTCCTGTGTCTACCGTGCGCAGTGTCATCAAGAAGTTTAAAGCCCATGGCACTGTGGCTAACCTCCCTAGATGTGGACGGAAAAGAAAAATTGACGAGAGATTTCAACGAAAGATTGTGCGGATGGTGGCTAAAGAACCTCGACTAACATCCAAACAAGTTCTAGCTGCCCTGCAGTCCGAGGGTACAACAGTGTCAACCCGTACTATCCGTCGGCGTCTGAATGAAAAGGGACTCTATGGTAGGATACCCAGGAAGACCCCACTTCTGACCCAGAGACATAAAAAAGCCATGCTGGAGTTTGCCAAAACTTACCTGAGAAAGCCAAAAACTTTTTGGAAGAATGTTCTCTGGTCAGATGAGACAAAAGTAGAGCTTTTTGGGAAAAGGCATCAACATAGAGTTTACAGGAAAAAAAAGAGGCCTTCAAAGAAAAGAACACGGTCCCTACAGTCAAACATGGCGGAGGTTCCCTGATGTTTTGGGGTTGCTTTGCTGCCTCTGGCACTGGACTGCTTGACCGTGTGCATGGCATTATGAAGTCTGAAGACTACCAACAAATTTTGCAGCATAATGTAGGGCCCAGTGTGAGAAAGCTGGGTCTCCCTCAAAGGTCATGGGTCTTCCAGCAGGACAATGACCCAAAACACACTTCAAAAAGCACTAGAAAATGGTTTGAGAGAAAGCACTGGAGACTTCTAAAGTGGCCAGCAATGAGTCCAGACCTGAATCCCATAGAACACCTGTGGAGAGATCTCAAAATGGCAGTTTGGAGAAGGCACCCTTCAAATCTCAGGGACCTGGAGAAATTTGCCAAAGAAGAATGGTCTAAAATTCCAGCAGAGCATTGTTAGAAACCCATTGATGGTTACCGGAAGCAGTTGTTCGCAGTTATTTTGTCTAAAGGTTGTGCTACCAAGTATTAGGCTGAGGGTGCCAATACTTTTGTCCGGCCCATTTTTGGAGTTTTGTGTAAAATGATCAATGATTTGACTTTTTTTTTCATTCTCTTTTGTGTTTTTTCATTGCAAGCAAAATAAATGAAGATATTATTACCAAAGCATTTGTGATTGCAATCATTTTCTGGAAGAAATTGAGTATTATCTGACAGAATTGCAGGGGTGCCAATACTTTTGGCCAGCACTGTAGCCTCCATTACTGTAGCTGACCTGACCACACATTGGGCTAGTTACAGGGAACTTGTTACGTCTAACATGGTGTGTGATCTGCAAGCTGCATGATATAGAGCAAAAGAGGCTGAGCAGACTGATATAATGGAACCTCTTTGAGCAGACCACCCAAATTTGCACAGAAAATGGCCTTTTATGGGAGTGGTCCTCTCATAGAAAAGAGTAAACAGAATGTAGGTTAAATTGTTTAATGGAGTCAGCAGGCATGTACAGTCCCCAAAAACCCCAAATAATGAAGAAAGATACCAAAGTCATATATTTTATGCTTGTATCACGTCAGTATTTTACACAAACCTAGGCCTAGACTAGAACTAATAAAATAGCCATGGTTGTGTACGCAAATCACTCTAACCCACAAACATAACTATAGGGAGCCCCAATTTTTTTTTAATTCCCTGATAACCTGTTCATTTCATAGTTCAAGATGGCTCTATTGATGACCAATCCTTAGAAATGGGAACTGAGCTCCACTACTACAACAAGGCTACTGCACAGTCTTTAGCGTGGCATCTCTCTAAATCTTAGGCCCTAATATGACATTCCTCTCGTTTCTAGTCACCAGTATGACTGCCCCTCTCATTCCTGGTTCCCAGCATGGTATTCCTTTAAATTGTAGCCCTCAGAATGGTCCCCCTCTTATTCCTAGTCCCCTAGCGCAGTTTCCCTTTAAATTTTGGTCCTCAGCATGGTTCTCCTCCTAAACTCGAGCATACTTACCCCTTTCATTCCTGGTTCCTGGCATGGCTCCCCTGTCATTCCTAGACTCCAACATGGCTCCCCTTTTCATTTTTTTCCCTTTCATTGGTATTCTTGACCATACTTACTGACATTTCATGGGCCAAAATCTAAACTTTAAATTCCAAGGAAGTGAACAGTTAGACTTATAGATTTGCCAAATATGCAGTATTGATAAAATTGTAGCAAATTACAGCAACACAAACTTCAGCAAAACTTACCTTGAAAATTACTTTCATGATAAATCTTCCCCAACCTAATTCTACCACTACTTAAAAGGAGGCCAGGTCCAAAATAACTCCCAAACCAATAAAAGTGCCACGTAGGGGCCTTTAAATGAAATAGAAACATACCTTTGTGGCCACAAACCAATAAAGCAATGAAGAGATAATCATCTTTTAATTGATATGCAAATTAGATGGAGTCTGTTTTTCCAGATTTCCTACAGACAACCAGGCTGCAAATGTCAATCATGGCTAAAGGGGAGACATTGGGTACCAATTCCAGAGGAGAGCCAGGGAATTTTCAACTATAGGCAATCTATAGGCAAATCAGGCTCCGCCCTCACTGCATTTGCAGGACAGTTTGCATATCCATAAAAGGATGATTATCTTTGCATTAATTCATCAGTTTGTGGCCATAATGACATGTTTTTGTTCCTATTAAAGGTTTCTGCATGGCACAATTATTGGTTTGGGAGGCATTTTGGACCTGAGAGACTGCCTTTTTAGCCAAACCTAGTAGTGCCTACAGGAGGAATGGGAAATATATAAGAAGCACTTCTTTCTTCTATTCAATCCACTCCTGGTTTTGGCTCAAAAAAACGCAGCAAAATCTGCAACAAAAAAAGCTGCGTTTCTGCAATGTGAGGCCTTAGCCTTAATCTCCTCCTATACCTGTTTTGATACATAATGATGGCTCAGTGTCGCTGGTATTTGACAGGACCATTATACATGTTGAGCAAGACATCAACCAACTTATATCAGCCCAATCAATTTACAGGGGAATATGCATTGATGTTCTCCATTCTCCAATCTCTATGATGTTGGCTGTTTTAGGTCATTAGACCCATGGTTGGGACAGGATTTGTGGCCACAATACAGACCATATAATATGACCGCTTGAAGAATGTCAGAATTAGCCCTAAGAAAGCACCTTCCCCTCACTTCGAAGGGACAGCAGAGAATCTCCTCTGGATAACTGGGAGGGGGTCAAATTCTAATCATGAATCCCTCAGTTATTGTTTCAACATATATTCGTGGGTTATTTTCTATAAAGATTGTCGATAGCAGACAACCCTTTAAATACTTTTTATTTCATTAACATTTCAATCATCGTTTAGAATACATGGTTATTCTATCCTCATATGAAAGCTGAACATATAAGGAGATGTAGATGGTCTGAATCTGACCCTTGCTGGGAGCATTATCATGGAAAACAATAAATGGATATAGAAAGCAGTGCAGTTAGAGAAAACAGGTCCACATGAATGGAGGAGGAGTTATAAATGTAATAGTAGTCTGTGCATTGATCTGAATTCCCTTTTGTAGTCTATGCACGTTTCATTCACAGAGGAAAATGCAGGTCAGACCAAATGCCAGAAAACAGCTCATGCACAATTTTGTTCGAACTATATTCTACATACTAATATAAGTATAATGTGAATGTGAATATTTTAGTTATGTCTTACACGAAAAAAAGGTAAGATATCCTGGAATAGTGACATATATAAACATAACAGATATCATTTAAGGGAGTTTTGGGGCTTTTGCTGTTTTTTGGTATTGATGACCAATCTTTAGAAATGGGAACTGAGCTGATGAGAACAGCTAATCGGTGCAGGATCTGGGTGTTAGTCCCCCAGAGATCTGATATTGAAGAACTATCCTAAGCTAAGGTCATCAATATCAAAAACCAGCCAAAGCCTAAAAACCCCATTAACTCCCCTACAGTTCTGAAGGAGCCCTGCTCGGGGCTTGAGTAAAGTGCATTACAGTTTACCCCAAGCAGGACATGTCCAAGGTCAATGTCACTATAAACGGCTCTAACTCTGGAGCCAGGAATCTTAGATTTGGATATATTGCTGAATAAAGCGAAGTGCATATACTTGCAGCTTTCACTTTAACCAGTGTGCAGGAGAACACGTATATCTGAAAGTGCAGGGAAAGGAGAAAATTATTTTATTATTCTCCTCTCCCTGTCACTTCAGATAACCCGGGGGAGGGAATACCATGGACTTTTGGACTTTTGTTCATTATATCACCCCCACATTATCAATCAGAAGCATACTTGCCTTTTAACCTCTTATATGCTGCAGTCAATGCTGACCTTTTACAGAAAAAAAGTAAAAAAAAAGATATTTCACCTGTGAATGAAAAAAACACACAATTGACATCATCACATTAGTTACAACCCTTAAAATAAAATTAGTACATTATTTATTCTACATAAACCTTAACGACAACCTTTCACGTCCTCATGTATATGCTGTTTTACATACCACTAGAAAGCCGACAGCGCGCTGAATTCAGCGCATCCTACAGTATAGCGCTATGGACGAGTAAAGAGAGAGGGGGCGTTCCTTACAGCCCAGCGATGACGCTGAGCTGTGAGGAACGCCCCCCCAGTACAAGTCTATGGACGAGTACTGTCAGTGAGGGCGTTCCTCACAGCGCAGTTAGACTGTCAGGAACGCCCTTCTGATGGTGAACGGTGTAACTAAGGCCCCCGATATCTCCAGCCCCGGGGCACATACTGGGAAAGCCGGCAGTGCGCTGAATTCAGCGCGCTGTCGGCTTTCTAGCGGTATATAAAACAGCATATACATGAGGACGTGAAAGGTCCTCTTTAAAATTCAGATGTCAGAATTAATGTTTTCTGATCATCTCACCTCTCAAAAACAAAAAGTATAAAAAAAAGTCTTATGTACAAACAAAATACAAGGTCTCATAAAGCTACATTGAAATAAAATGTTATGAAGGCAGGAATGCAGAGAGGGCAAAAATATGCTAGAGTGGTAAAGGGTTAAAGTGCACATAAGACACTGGACTTATGTGTCAGTAATATTTATTTGAGCCATGAATTGAAAATCTGCAATAAAAAAGTGACAATTTCACGAGAGTTTTTTCAATTTTAATGTGACTGTTAGGGGGTTAAGGGTCTGAACAATTTTTAGGATTGTTGACTAAAATCATTAAACATATAGTACAGTCACTTCTAAGGCTGGGCTCACATCTGCTAAGGTTGGAGACTCCATCTCAACCGAAACTCCGTCACCGCCGAAAATCGCCTAACGAAAAGATGCTGCAAGTCTGATTTTTTTCATCCAGCAGTTTCAGTTTAAAACGAACACCCAACGGATCCCATTGTAGTCAATGGGGTCCGTCAGGCACTGTTGTTGTCACCTGTTTTAGAGGTTCGTCTATCCATTGTTCTTGTTCTCCGACAGGAACTGACAAAGATTTCCTAACTAGATATAACTAACCAGTGTTAGACTGGGATGTCTAGGGCCCACCAGTTGAATTGATTCTATGGTTCCACCCTACAGCTATTGGTATACAAGCCTTAAAAAAAGTCACGCTACTTTCCTGCCCTGTCAGATTTATTATAACTTACGCCAGTTTTTTGGCATAAATGATGCCAGAATTCTACACCTGCAAAGAGCTGGTGTCTAGTTCTTTTTTAGGCGCATGGACCCCATAGGATGCACCTAATTTATTATGAGGTGTTCACTTCATTGTAAATTAAGCACAAAATCCGCAGGTAGAAAACATTGTTCTTAATAAATTAGCCCTCATATTTTCTCTACTGCTCAGAGGTGTCGCAGTCTATATTGACTGCAGCATCTGAGGGGTTAAATGGATGAGATTGTTGCCTCAGCCATTACAGCAGGCACTGCAGCATAATGGTACAGTGGTTAGCAAGAGTAAAACTTGAACTCTCAGCAGGCCCTGAGGATCTGTGGTTGCTGTGGGTTGAAGTTCTCAGAGGAATAGGGAAAAGTAACTGCCTGTTCAGATGGCAGAAAATGAAGAAGAACTAAGGTGGACTTCCACCTCAGATTCCTCTTCATTATCGGCCCTTCACCTCAGCCCTTTAATGGCTCCCGCAAGGTATAAAGCCCCTTCTATTTGCTCCCACATGGTATAAGTCTCCCTTTATTGGCAACCACAAAATATATCACCCCTTTACTGGTCCTCCTCACAGTATAACATACCTTTGTCACCACAAACCATTGAAACAATGCAGAGAAAATTATCTTTTTATGGATATGCATATATGCAGCCTCAAGTGCATTGGAGGTGGGACTGATTTGTCAGATTTCCCTACAGACAGTTGCAAATGTCCCAGCTCTCCTCTGGAATCAGTGCACAATGTTTCTCCTTTAGCCATGATTGACATTTCCAGGCTCTACCTATATTAAGACTGTCTGTAGGCAAATCTTGAAAATCAGGCCCCACCCTTGGTTCATGTGCAGAATTATTTGTATAGCCATGAATATCTCTGATCATCTCATGAGAATCCATGCATTGCTTCATCAGGTGACGGCCACAAAAAATGTGTTTCTGCTCCTACCAAGCACTAAAAAATACCTGTAATGATCATAATCCACAAACAGTGCCACACTTGTCCATAGGTTGTGTGAGGGATTGTATTCACTTCAATCGAAATGAAATGCAACACTAAACAGAATGAGGCCAATTCATTATTTAATTTTAGTGGTTTTTGCAACTTTTTCCCTAATTGCGACAAATTTATTATGGTTATACGCCATATATATAGTGCTCTGCACCTAATGTGCCATTTTGGAAAACTATATGCAATATGGTCGTGGTTTGCGACTTTAAAGAAAATCCATACCTTTATGCACAAAAACACTCTGCTTTTAACTTGGCATTAAAAATTGCCCCAAAAATCCTTAGTGGACTTAGTGAAATGCTGTGATTTCAAAAATGCTCGTATTTATGTAAATCGCAGCATGTCAATTATACCTAAGGAAACGCTGGTGTGAAAAATGCTGTGGAAAAAACTGCAATGCATTTCCGTCGCTGACTTTTCCGTTTTTAGCTGCGGTTCACTATGTGGGGCCTTAGCCTTAATAAATCAGCCCCAATCTGTGGACAAGTTTGGTACTGTTTATGGGGGGAAAAAAGCATGTTTTTCTGATCCTGTGCAACTCAGGGACATGTAACATTATATAAAATATCCAACAGATAACTGAGGTCATTTTGGGACCAAGTTTGTTTTTCACTTTGTATCACATACAAATACACATTAAGGCTGCAGCATTTTACAGTCACTGCAAAGTCACATTGCAGAAAAATATGCGCAGCACAAACGCTGCAATTTCCAAAACCGTAGCATTTTTGGAAATCGCAGCATGTCAAATATACCTATGGAAACACCAGTGGTTTCCCTATAGGTATAATGGAAGCAGAAAGTCCGCAAAGGAAACCTCTTCAGACTTTCTGTGAAAAGCGCTGCAGGAAAAAAACGAGATGCGTTTCCGCCACGGTTTTTCCTATAGCGCTTTTTTGCTGAGGCTCACTACGTGGAGCCTAAGATTTAGAAGGGGCTTTGTCCAGTTGACATAGCAGTAAAGGCATTTCTTGAAATAGCATATATCAAGCCATAGATTAGACTATAGCACTGTTAGGTCTCTGCTGTAATGTGTCTGCATCAGACTATAGGCAATATAACTTTCCAGCACTGAGGCCATAAACTCACATGAGATAAAAACAAAATTTCCATAAACAGAGCCTGTGTAGGAACTGCATGGTTTTATTTATGTAAGCTGTGGGTTGAATCAGTTAAACAGGTATACAGAGTGGAGGTGGTATATATATATATGAGCAGACTGGCCAGTTATCCTGCAGAGAGAGCATGCAAACAATACTTGCATCCCCTGCAGCAGCAGTCTCCAAGAAAAGTGTTCAGGGACTGAATCTTAACTGGACCTGTATTGGTAAATTGGATTACTAAATGTGCTCAGTTTTTTAATTTTGTTCATGTAATCCTACAGAATGTATAGAAGAGACTTCCCACAAGAAAGCCTTAAAGGAGACGTCAAGAACTAAAAAATAGAGTCTGACAATTTTGTCCATGAGCTGTGTTTAGTTTTGCAACTCAGCCTCGTTCACCTCAGTGAAACCAAGTTGCAATCCCAGACAGAGCCCAAGAGTGGCACTGTTTCTGGTAAAACAGACATCATAGTCCTAGACTGCTTTAAGCCTAGGGCCGCACATTGCCAAAATGCAGCATTTTTCACTGTTAAGGAAGAGCAAGTGTAAAAACACTATGTTTTAGCCTGAGTCCACACATTGTGAAAAGCTGTGTTTTTGTTGAAGATTTTGCTGTGTTTTTTGAGCCAAGGCAAAAAGGGACAAGATTAGTTTGGTCTCCCTAATGAACAGTCATAATGTGATGTCACACTACATGAATAATAAACACAGTGATGTCACACTACAGGAGTAATAAACACAGTGATGTCACACTACAGGAATAATAAACCCAGCAATTTCAAAATAAAGAGATAATAAATATTTGCTTTCACAGCATAGGAATAATGTGCACAGTAATGTTAGAGTACAGAGATAAAGTGTACAATGATGTCGCAGAAGAGTGATAATGAACACATTGGGGCCAATTTATCATGAAAGGATTATTTTATGCCATTTTTCAGACCGCTTATTTTTTACTAATGTGATTTTTAGCTACAGATTTATCAAAATGTCTCATGCTGGTTCATAAATTTGTTGCAATTCTCTAGGTGGAGTTCTATTCTTCCTCTTCTTGATGAGTTGGATGAGAACAGTCAGCATTGTTTAGATGTGGAGGAGACAAAGATGGAGAGACATGGCTATTGGTGGTGGATGTAGTAGTGACAGGAGGTAGGGTACTGGTAGTCATGCTGGTAGATGCACTAGGGGAAATCTTGAGGTGTAAATTATGATGGTGTACAAGAATCCCAAGGCAATAAGTCACAAAAAAAAGTGTTGGGGAATACACTGACATTACCAATGATGATTCTGGCAACTGGCTCAGCGTGAAAAGGTGACATCAGAGCAAGAGGGTGCTGGTAGTGGTGATAGTAACAATTCCAGCCGATGTGCTGCCCCAACAAAAAATAAAAAAAATCTACTTGAAGCAGGCCTAAGGCAAACTCAGATGGTGGTGGTTGCACTGGCAGACACATTTCCAGTGCCGATTCAGTTGGCAGCAGCAGCTTACATGCAGTCACCTCCCATGTGAAAATTATTTTGTACATTAACAAATGACAAATCCCTGGCAAGTAAAACATTAGCTATGGCCCCGCTGCCATGTTGTAACTATGTCTCTCCTTACTCACATGAAAAGGGATTACCAGCTCATTTGGTAAAATAGAATTGGCAACGGCAGGCAAAGTAAGCAATACCATCCTGCCCCCCTCCATGATCTTCCAGGCCACATCCACACCTAGCACATGGTCATTGTTACCACCATTATTACTGTCTGCTTCTACTCCTCCTCCTCCTCCATTCCAATGTCAGGCATCCATAAGAAAATGTGTGTCCAGGAAACAGTAATATGCACCTAATCCAGGGCTGTTTTAACACATTGGTGGGCCCAGTGCAAAGGTTTCATAAGTGGCCACCCCATACCTGACCTGCACAAAATATAATGCCCCCTCAATGGCTCCCATATAGTATAATGTTCCTTAGTGGCCCTCACACAGTATAATGCCTTCTTAGGGACCCTATTCAATGTAATGCCCCTCAGTGGACCATCACACAGTCAAATGCCCCTGCATGCATCACACTTTAACATTTCCCCCATGGGCCCCTCAGACATTAACCTGTCCCAACCCCGTGGCCCCTCAGACATTATATTATAATCTTCCCCACCAGTTGTCCCCATATTTTCATGTCTCCCTCCAGTTGATCCCACATTTTCATATCCCCCTCCAGGTTGCACCCAAAGTTTCATGTCACCCCCAGGTTGCCCCCAAATTTTCATGTCCCTTTCCAGGTTGCCGACATAGCTTCATGTCCCCCTAGATTGCCCCCACAGTTTCATGTCCCCCTCCTAGTTGCCCCCACAGCTTTATGCCCCTCCAGGTTGCCCCCCACAATTTCATATCCCCCTTCAGTTGCCCCTACTACATATCAAACAAAGAATACAAAAAAACTCAAATACTCACCTTTAACTGTTCCCTAAATTATGGGCAAGAACAATACATGGCTTTTACGGCCCATTGGCCATTACGGTCATTGCTTTGAGTGGCAGGGACTATAGTTCAAAAATGCAATAAGAACCGGTGCTAGTACTGACCCCATCCCATTTGTGCAGGCCAAGTTCTTCCTACTTCCCATCCCCAGCTTCACCAGCTCATGTCATTGTTTCTACTCATGGCCGGCATTGGGGGGGGGCAAACTGGGCAATTGCCCAGGGCCCCCGTCCCCAAAAGGGCCCCTGGGATTCGGAGCATCAGGCTTTTAGCCTGATGCTCCGAATCGGCATGCTGTGACATAGCAGGGAGCTGAAAAGTCCCTGCTCTGCTATAGAAGACTGCTGGTAAGGCACAAGACGTCGCGGTGCAGGTGGCGTGAAGACGTCGCTGCATCGCACCACCTGTGCCGCTACTACAGGGAGAGACATCAGCTACTCCGCTCATCGTGGGAGCACGGTAAGGTGAGTAAAAGATTTATTGTTTTCTGGTAAGGGAAAGGGATTACCAGCTAAGGGGGCAAACTATTATTTATAGGGGGTTAATATTTATAGTGGGGGAACTATTAAATATAAGGGGGGCTATTGTAAGGGTGAAGTATTATTTATAAGGGGAAACTGTTATATATAAGGGGGTTACTATATATAAGGAGGAACTTATATATAAAGAGAGCTACTATATATAAGGGGAAACTGTTAAATATAAGGGGGTTATAATAAGAGATATATTATATATAATTATATTATATATATATATATATATATATATATATATATATATATATATATATATAGGGGAGCTATTGCATATAATTGTTTCCCCCTTATATTAGTCCCCTCATATATTATAGTTCCTCCCTTATAACAGCACCTTCATAAATAATAGTTCTCCCTTATAATAGCCCCCATTACAAATAATAGTATAATAGTACCCCCTTATAATAGCCCCCACTTAAAAGGGGAGAACTATTATAAATAAGGGGGTTATTATAAGAGAGGAACTATTATTTAAGGGGAGCTATTATAAGGTGGAGACTGTTATATATAAGGGCACTATTATAAGGGAGGGACTATAATATATAAGGAGGGCTATTATAAAGGGACTATTATACAGTGGGGAAAAAAGTATTTAGTCAGCCACCAATTGTGCTCCCACTTAAAAAGATGAGAGAGGCCTGTAATTGACATCATAGGTAGACCTCAACTATGAGAGACAAAATGAGAAAACAAATCCAGAAAATCACATTGTCTGATTTTTTATGAATTTATTTGCAAATTATGGTGGAAAATAAGTATTTGGTCACCTACAAACAAGCAAGATTTCTGGCTCTCACAGACATGTAACTTCTTCTTTAAGAGGCTCCTCTGTCCTCCACTCATTACCTGTAGTAATGGCACCTGTTTGACATTGTTATCAGTATAAAAGACACCTGTCCACAACCTCAAACAGTCACACTCCAAACTCCACTATGGTGAAGACCAAAGAGCTGTGGAAGGACACCAGAAACAAAAATTGTAGACCTGTACCAGGCTGGGAAGACTGAATCTGCAATAGGCAAGCAGCTTGGTGTGAAGAAATCAACTGTGGGAGCAATAATTAGAAAATGGAAGACATACAAGACCACTAATAATCTCCCTCGATCAGGGGCTCCACGCAAGATCTCACCCCGTGGGGTCAAAATGATCACAAGAACGGCGAGCAAAAATCTCAGAACCACACGAGGGGACCTAATGAATGACCTGCAGAAAGCTGGGACTAATGTAACAAAGGCTACCGTCAGTAACTCACTATGCTGCCAGGGACTCAGATCCTGCAGTGCCATACGTGTCCACCTGCTTAAGCCAGTACATATCCGTTCCCATCTGAAGTTTGCTAGAGAGCATTTGGATATTCCAGAAGCGTATTGGGAGAATGTCATATGGTCAGATGAAACCAAAGTAGAACTGTTTGGTAGAAACACAACTCGTGTTTGGAGGAGAGTGAATGCTGAGTTGCATCCAAAGAACACCATACCAATTGTGAAGCATGGGGGTGGCAACATCATTCTTTGGGGCTGTATCTCTGCAAAGGGACCAGGATAACTGATCCGTGTACATGAAAGAATGAATTGGGCCATGTATCGTGAGATTTTGAGTGCAAACCTCCTTCCATCAGCAAGGGCATTGAAGATGAAACGTGGATGGGTCTTTCAGCATGACAATAATCCCAAGCACACCACCAGGGCAACGAAGGAGTGGCTTCGTAAGAAGCATTTCAAGGTCCTGGAGTGGCCTAGTCAGTCTCCAGATCTCAACCCCATAGAAAACCTTTGGAGGGAGTTGAAAGTCCGTGTTGCCCAGCGACAGCCCCAAAACATCACTGCTCTAGAGGAAATCTGCATGGAGGAATGGGCCAACATACCAGCAACAGTGTGTGCCAACCTTGTGAAGACTTACAGAAAACGTTTGACCTCTGTCATTGCCAACAAAGAATATATAACAAAGTATTGAGATGAACTTTTGTTATTGACCAAATAAATATTTTCCACCATAATTTGCAAATAAATTCTTTAAAAGTCAGACAATGTGATTTTCTGGATTTGTTTTCTCATTTTGTCTCTCATAGTTGAGGTCTACCTATGATGACAATTACAGGCCTCTCTCATCTTTTTAAGTGGGAGAACTTGCACATTTGGTGGCTGACTAAATACTTTATTCCCCACTGTATATAAGGTGGCTGCTATAATGGGGAGACTTATATATGATGGGGCTATTATAAGTGGGAGACTTTTATATATAAGGGAGCTAGTATTTATAATGGAGGAACTATTATACATAAGGGGCACTATTATAAGAGAGGAATTATATACAAGGGGGCCTTTATAAGGGGAAGACTGTTATATATAAGGAGGGCTATTAAATATAAGTGGAATCAGTGGTGAACCTAGCCTCTTTGCTGCCTGAGGTGGACTATCGATAGACGCCCCCCCTCCCCCCAAAAAAAAAAAAATATATAAAATTGCGTTTACATGCTGTTAGCGTCACATACTGTTATTGTCGTACACAAACTTATGAAACAGTTTTTAAGAATTCTTCTTCCGGTATTACTTCAGTATCAGAGATCAACAACACGGCATTAACAATGAAAGTAACTTCACACATCTTCTGCTTGGTGGATGGACAAGCCCACGTGGCCCCCATTCTCTATAATAGGAGCACCGCAGATAGCTGAGTACTGGACTTCAGGTATCTTCGGCACTTCCATCTAAGTGAATGAGAGCCACGCGGGTTCGTCCATCCACCAAGCGACACACCTATATATGGCTGCAGCCAGGCTGAATTCCCACCCGGGGGGGGGGAACCCAATTCTCAGGCTCAGTGGGGGACTCAGCAAACAGACCCCCATCAATCAGGTATTTATCCTCTATCATTTAGGTGAATACAGGGCAGTAACATTTTGTGACTTACAGGTGATGTCTCTGACTAATCGGTCACATTTCCCTTCTCTTCCCTTTGGATCGCCATGACCACTTCTTCCATCTGTGACTTGTCTCTGTAAAGTTTACAACACAGACATCTTTGGCTCCTCACTTTGCCAGGCATCCAACCCACATTGTCCTCACCTGCACACCCATCCTGCTGCTACCCCAATTATAAAATATATGATATAACCCCCCATAATGAATAATACCACCAAGTGCATCTTTATATTAATAATGTCCGTGTGTACCCTGTATAAATAGTGCCCCTTATTAATAATGCCCCAGGTGTTAACTAATTAAAAGGTTTTCCAGGTCATTAATAAACTAATCAGTGGGGCTCAAAAACCCAGGACCCCCACTGATCACCTGTTTGAATGAACCGTGGTACCTGTGTAAGCGCCGTGACCGCTTCTCTGTTTACATAGCGTCATTCATCTCATAGTGGCCATATAATGTAACTACAGCCTCGTCCTATACACGTCTATGTGACAAAGCTGTAATTACATCACACGGTCACTATAAACAGACAGCGTGTGATATAAAAAGGAACCATAGCCCCTTCATACAGCTGATCAGAGGGGGGGTTCACTGATATCTTATTGATAATGTGTCCTAAGGATAGAACATCAATAAAAATGAGCTGGAAAGACCCTTTAATAAAGCCCAAGTGCCACCTTAAAGGGGTTGTCCAGGATAACCACTTTTTTAATATGAGGCTGGGGAAGGTGCTCCGGTGTCTTCCAGCGCGTTCCAGTCCTGCTGCTCCAGTGTTTTCTTCCCCTCAGCGGTCATGTGTGGTGGGGACTTCCAGCAGAAGAGAACACCAGAGTAGCAGAACCTGCGGTGGGAGACATCGGAGCACAAGGGACAGGTGAGTAGATGTTTTTTTTTTAATACAGTATTACACGGTATTATGGCCCACAGTGGCCCCTGCACACAGTATTACATGGTAATATGCCCCGCAGTGGCCCCTGCACACGGTATTATGCCCTGCAGCGACCCCTGCACACGGTATTATGCCCTGCAGCGACGCCTGCACACGGTATTATGCCCAGCAGCAGCCCCTGCACAGGGTATTATGCCCCACAGCGGCCCCTGCACACAGTATTATGCTCCATAGTGGCCCCTGCACACGGTATTATGCCTCATAGTGGCCCCTGCACATGGTATTATGCCTCGCAGCAGCACCTGCACACAGAATTATGCTCCATAGTGGCCCCTGCACTCAGTATTATGCTCCATAGTGGCCCCTGCATACAATATTATGCTCCATAGTGGCCCCTGCACACGGTATTATGCCTCATAGTGGTCCCTGCACACGTAATTATGCCCCATAGTGGCCCCTGCACACAGTATTCTGCTCCATAGTGGCCCCTGCACTCGGTATTATACTCCACAGTGGCCCCTGCACACGTAATTATGCCCCATAGTGGCCCCTGCACACAGTATTCTGCTCCATAGTAACCCACCCATGAACTATTATTATACTCTGGGAGCTAAAAGACCCCAGAGTATAATGATCGGAGACCCAGGTGGTGACAAACATAAAAACCAGTGTTACTTACCTGGGCTCCAGTGCGCTCCCTGCTTTTGGCCCTCTTCAATGTCGCACAGACCGGCGTCACAACATAATGACGTCGGGCTGGATAACGTGACGCCTGGGACGTCACCAAAGAAGGCCAAAGCCTGCTGGGAGTAACATCGGATCGCAGGCGAGGTGAGTAACAATGGTTTTTATGTTTATCACCTCCCCTGGGTCTCCGATTATTATACTCCGGGGTCTAAAAAGACCCCGGAGTATAATAATAGTAGTATTTGGCCTCACTTACCGATTCCCGCTGCCGCTCACAGCCGCTTCTGATTCCCCTTCTTCCTCCGATAGCAGAAGGGGAAGCGGGGGCGGCCACAGCAGGCCGTTACCGGCCGGGGGGTACTCCAGCTGGTTACGGCCTATTTATATATATAAAAAAGTTATTGTCACCTACCTGCAATCCCATGATGGAGCCGCCGCCGCCGCCCGCTGTTGTTGCCCGCGACGTCTGCGTGTCAGCGTAGGAGGCGCCGCTGCCTGCGCTGACATGCAGAGGACTCGTAAACCAGCCCAGAACAGGCCCCGCTCAGCTTTGTTTTTTTAAAAGCGGCCTGTCCTGGGCTGGTTTACATTAAATAAATGGTAAAAATGCCGCCCCTCAGACAGTGACGGACAGTGCCGCCTGAGGCGGCCGCCTCACTTCGCCTCATTAGCGGTCCGCCCCTGAGTGGCCTATTATAAGGGGGAACTATTTTATATTAGCGGGCTGTTATAAGAGGGAGACATATATAAGGGGGCTATTATTTATAATAGAGGAGCTGTTTTATATAAGGAGGACTATTATAAGAGAGGAATTATAAGGGGGACCGTTATATATAAGGGAGGCTACTATAGTAGAGGAACTATTATATATAAAGAGAGCTATTATAAGGGGGGACTGTTATATATAAGGGGCTATTATAAGGGGAAGACTGTTATATATAAGGGGGGCTATTAAATATAAGTGGACTATTATAAGGGGGAACTATTATATATTAGAGGGCTGTTATAAGAGGGAGACATATATAAGGGGGCTATTATTTATAATAGAGGAGTTGTTTTATATAAGGAGGACTATTATGAGAGAGGAATTATAAGAGGGACCGTTATATACTGTATAAGGGAGGCTACTATAGTATTTATAAACTATATATATAAACTTCAAGTGTTTTATTTCTGTAAATTTTGATTATGGATTACAGGTAATGAAAACCAAAATCTAAGAAAATTTGAATATTGTAAAAAAGTTCAGTATTGTAAATTCAGTGTGTCACCTGCCAAGGTTTCCTAAGCCTTTAAATGGTCCCTCAGTCTGGTTCAGTAGGACACACAATCATGGAAGACGCTGATTATGAATTGTACTATTATATATAAGGTGGATTGTTATAAGGGGGAGACTGTTATATATAAGGGGGCTATTATGTATTAGGGAGGAACTATTTATAAGGGGGCTATTTTTTATAAGGGTGGAAACTATTAAATATAAGGGTGCTAATTATATATAAGGGAAGCTATTATAAGGGGGAAACATAAGGCAGGCTATTATTTATAAGGGAAGAACTATTTATAATAGGCTTATAATAAGGTGGGAAATCATATATATATGGAGGTGGCTATTATAATGTGGTCTCTTTTATTTATAAGAGGGAAACTTTATAAGGAGGGTATTGTTAAAGGGACTATTATTTTTATAGGGCTATTATTTATAAGGGGGTATTGTTAAGAGGGTTATTATTTGTAAGAGGGCTAATATTGATAATGTGGACTATTATTTATAAGGTGAACTATTATTCATGAGAGGGCTATTATTAACAAGGGGGACTATTTTTAAAGGAGCACTATTATTTATGAGGGGGGCTATTACTGATATGGGGCACTGTTTATAAGCAGGGACTATTATTTATAAGGAGGCACTATTATAACAATAATTGTGTGTGGGCATAAGGGGGATGGTTGTTGCTCTTTTGGGGCAGAAAGGGTGTGTTATTAAAGGGGCTGCCACTGGAAATATGATAGTGTTGTTGAAATATCAGCTTTTGGAGCCCCACTTTTAATTTTGCCAAGGGCCACGGTTTGTCTAAAACTGGCCCTGCTTCCACTCCCCCTCCTTCATTTCTATGCTAAGTTTTACAGCTAATGAGCCTGGAATAAAGCCACACAATGAATCCTGCAGTACTGTATCCCGCAGTATCCCACTGGATGGCTTCCCCCAACTACAACTGGAAAGTGTTGCCAGCAACAGTGCCATGAATATTATGGCTGCAGTGCAGTTGCATTGTCCCTGCATCGCAAATGTACAAAATTTGGTGATTTGCCACTTTATAAACACACATAGTGGCCTGAAGAATGTGCTGTTCATGGCCAGAAAAGTGTCAGCACATTTCAGCCATTCTTATGTGGCTAAGAACACCCTGCTAGACTTTCTGTGACAAAACAGCCTACCTTTGCACCACTAATCTGCAATGTTTCAACTTACTGCAATTCCATTTTGTACATGCTGTAGCATCTGTGTGAGCAGCAGAACATTGGCATAATTATAGGGGTTGCAGTGATCTCAGCTGCGACCTGGCACAAAATCCAAGGGTGCCCAAAGGTCACCCTCACCACACAAGTTATTGATAAACTTCATTGATCTCCTTTCCAATTTCCTTTGATGGCTGTCATTCTGTGCATTATAAATTTATGACCCTTGCCCTCTGGGGAGCTTGAAGGAGAAGATTTATGATACACAGGCTTCCACTTTCAGAAAGGTAAAAGTGGGACACAACAGGTGTAAGGAAAAATTGTATAGGAGAGCCCAAGCCAAGCTCTTACTACAGGGCCTGTGAGCCTTTAGTTGTGCCTCTGACAGTGAATTATTAATGCATGCAGCAAATCACAAGAACAATGTGTTATTTTGAAATCCGCCTTTGGAGGTTCATGAGAGAAGTGTGCCACCTTCAGACACCCTTTGAGGATGCCACCAAATTTTTTTATCAGGGACAACTGCACCATCTTTTAATATATATCTTACAGGATACACACTTATGCAGCAAGGCATGGAAGAGTAGCTTTGAGAACTGGGTCTAAGTCGTGGTGGTAGAGGACCTGGGACTCCTAGACAGGAGGAGGAGGAAGACCTTCCTTGGGATGCAGAGGGGGACCTTGATATGTCACAGCCAAGGGATGAGGGTGACCCTTATTTGTTTTGAGATGATGATGATGACTAAGAAGACACACAATGGCAGGCCCCTTACGATCATGGCAGGCTGCATGCTTCATTGCTGACATAGTGATGTGTATTATTAAAATTAAGCAAAGGGATGAGAACTGATACTATAAAGCCTAAATGGCTCCCAGTCCTCCTCACTCAATGGCACCTCCGCCACCACTGCCAGTAACAAGAAGAAAACCAGCAGCACCAGCAGCAGCTACTACAACATCTGGAACATGATGAACCAGACATTTTTAACTTCACAGTGCCAACTAGACACACAGCAGGTAACTGACATCTACCAACGTTGTTAGCAGAGATGAGCGAATTTCTTAAAAGTTCGATTCTGCAGTTCGATTCAAAGTTCCAAAAAATTCGGCTTCAATCCGAATTAATTTGCGGCGAATATCGCTAAAAAATACCTATTTCCTAGCTTCAGAGAGCCTGTATAGTGGTGTAACACACTGTGCCTTGCAGTAACACGCATAAGGAGCCTACTGTGGTAGTTAAACAATAATGTGAGTCAGTATGATACGCACATGAGAGGCGTCGCTCTTAGAACCACTGCACACCACTTATTTGGACAGTTACGGCGCCAAAACTGACCAGCTAACTCAAGTGTGAACCCAGCCTTACAGGTCCAAGTTAGTGCCAGGTAGAAAGAACCAGGCAGAGGCCCAACATCCTACTGTAGAGTGAAAGAGCGCACTCCTTTTACACCATCTTCTGTCAATTCCACATATGTCTACAAAGTGGCAAGGCGACATAATGGGGAGTTGGCAGCAGCATGAGGAAACCACAGAGTGGCAAAGCGACATAATGTGGAGGTGGCAGCAGCATCAGGAGGCCATACAGTGATCCAGTGGCAGCGGCATGAGGAGGCCATACAGTGACCCCGTGGCAACGGCATGAGGAGGACATACAGTGGCCCAGCAGTGGCAGCGGCATGTGGTGAACATACAGCGACCCAAGGGCAGCGTCATGAGGGCATACAGTGACCCGGTGGCAGCGGCATGAGGAGGTCATATAGTGACCCAGTGGCAGCAGCATGAGGAGGACACAGAGTGACCCAGTGGCAGATGTGGAGTTAGTAGCAGCCTTAAGAGGCCATACAGTGACCCAGTGGCAGCAGCATGAGGAGGTCATATAGTGACCCAGTGGCAGCGGCATGAGGAGGACATACAGTGACCCAGTGGCTGTGGCATTAGGAGGCCATACAGTGACCCAGTGGCAGCAGAATGAGGAGGACATACAGTGACCCAGTGGCAGAGGTGGAGGTAGCAGCAGCCTTAGGAGGCCATACAGTGACCCGGTAACAGAGTATGGAGTTGTCAGCAGCCTTAGGGGGCCATACATTGACCCAGTGTCAGAGTGACCCAGTGGAAGCCGCATGAGGAGGACATACAGTGACCCAGTTCCTCCCCTGTGTGACTTTGTTCGCCCAGGCAAACGAGGTGTAGAACAACGTGACACTGCTGTGCCCTGCACATGTGGTATGCTGGAGGAGCACTGTGAATTGTCCCTGCAGTGGAGGCTGAGGAAACAGTGGAGGATGAGGCGGACATTGTTGCAGGACCAACGGCGTGAGAACATGGAGGCGGAAGCGGCGTCAACTTGCCAAGTTGCTGGTGACAAGGCGACAATATGGAGTTGGCAGCAGCTTGAGGAGTACACAGAGTACACAGAATGAGGAGGACATACAGTGACCCAGTGGAAGCGGCATGAGTAGGGCATACAATGACCCAGTGACAGCGACATGAGGTGGCCATACAGTGACCCAGTGGCAGCGGTATGAAAAGGCCATATAGTGACCAAGTGGCAGCAACATGAGGAGGCCATATAGTGAACCAGTGGCTGCAGCATGAGGAGGCCATACAGTCACCCAGTGGCAAAGAACAGAGGTGGCAACAGCGTGAGTAGGCCACAGAGTGGCAAGGTGATATAATGTGTAGGTAGCAACAGCTTTAGGAGGCCATACAGTGAACCAGTGGCAGAGTGAGGAGGTGGCAGCAGCATGAGGAGGCCATACAGTCAACCAGTTGCAGAGTGCGGAGGTGGCAGCAGCGTGAGTAGGCCACAGAGTGGCAAGGTGATATAATGTGTAAGTAGCAACAGCCTTAGGAGGCCATACAGTGAACCAGTGGCAGAGTGAGGAGGTGGCAGCAGTGTGAGGAGGTCATACAGTCATCCAGTGGCAGATTGCGGAGGTGACAGCAGTGTGGGTAGGCCACAGAGTGGCAAGGTCCGGTCTTCACTACATTGGCTGCCTATTCAATACAGAATACAATATAAACTTATCACCCTCATTCACAAGGCTCTACATAATGCTGCACCTCCATACATTTCCTCCCTCATCTCTGTCTATCGCCCAACCGGTACTCTCCGTTTACTCAATGACCTAAGACTAACATCCTCTATTATCAGAACCTCCCACGCTCGTATACAAGACTTCTCCCGAGTTGCACCACTTCTCTGGAATGCCCTATCCCGGACTATCAGATTAACCTCCAATTTCTACAGCTTCAAGCGTAAACTAAAGACATATCTTTTCAGACAGGCCTATCACAACTCCTATTGTAAACCCTTCCGTAGTTAGAATCCCTAAAACATACTCTCCTTTGTTTATGCTCCAACATTACCTCACAGGATATGATGCCGTATCAGACTAACTTTATATGTCCAGGCACCATCTGCACGTTAAAGAACATGACTGGTGACGGCTCATACAGCTTAGATATGTGTAATGACAGTAACCTCTATTACAAAATTGTCTGACCATTGCACAAGCAATGCTACGTCTGTTGCCACCTCTGCTACCTCTTGTGTCACCCCCTCTACCTCTACAGTGCTGCGGAATATGTTGGCGCTATATAAATAAAATGTATTATTATTATTAGGTGATATAATGTGTAGGTAGCAACAGCCTTAGGAGGCCATACAGTGAACCAGTGGCAGAGTGAGGAGGTGGCAGCAGCGTGAGGAGGCCATACAGTCAACCAGTGGCAGAGTGCGGAGGTGACAGCAGCATGAGTAGGCCACACAGTGGCAAGGTAATATAATGTGCAGGTAGCAACAGCCTTAGGAGGCCATACAGTGAACCAGTGGCAGAGTGAGGAGGTGGCAGCAGCGTGAGGAGGCCATACAGTCAACCAGTCGCTGAGTGCGGAGGTGACAGCAGTGTGAGTAGTCCACAGAGTGGCAAGGTGATATAATGTGTAGGTAGCAACAGCCTTAGGAGGCCATACAGTGAACCACTGGCAGTGAGGAGGTGACAGCATGGATCATTTAATCTGCTGCATCAGGCATTGGTTGGTGGAAATCCTGGCTGATCCACGCCTGATTCATCTTCACAAAGGTCAGTCTCTCCCAATTTTGGGTGGACAGGCGAGTTCTCCTTGGGGTAGCTATGGCCCCTGCCGCACTAAACACCTGCTCTGATGCCACACTACTGGCCGGGCAGGACAGCTTTTCCAGGGCAAACTCGTCCAGTTGCGGCCACAAATCCAGTTTGGCTGCCCAGTAGTCCAGCGGATCTTCGATGACGGGTGGCAGGGTGCACTATAAGTATGCCACCCCCTTCTGGTTCAACTTGCTCTGTGTCTCTTCACTATGTGGCTGAAGAAAACTGCTCATCAGCAACTCTAGGCTCAGGCTGCTACTGATGGAGCCGATACTGCTTCTGCCACCCCCACCCCCTCCCACAGCTGCCATGCCAGTGCAAGATGAGCGCTCAGGCTTCCCCCGGTCGGACATGCGAGAGGATGGACGATGGCGCAGATAGGCAACGGCCAACTTGCTACATAGCATGTCTCTATAGTAGTTCAGTTTGTCCTCCCTCTCAGCGGGTGTAAAAAAGGCTCCCATTTTTCCCCAGTAGCAAGGGTCTAACATGGTGGAGAGCCAGTAGTCATCCCTCTGCTGAATGGTGACAATTTGGCTGTCACTGCGCAAGGAAGTCAGCATGCATCGGGCCATTTGCTCAAGTGACTCCGAGGGACTCCCTGCATCCATCTCCACTGCATACTGCCATGGTGTGTCTAGGTCATCTGCCTCATCCTCCTCATCTCCCTCTGGCTGTTCTGGTTGCTCCTGCTCCTCCTCTGCACCCATTTGGCTACAAATTGTTTGTGCTCCAATGTCCTCCTCATCCTCCTCCTCCAGTTCAGCCCCCACAGGGCTCATGTGGCTTTGAGATGTAGACGCCACATCTCCAGTCCCCTGACCAGCCATATTGAAAAGCATCTTTTCCAGGATGTGAATCAGTGAAATGACATTGTTCATCCCGTAGTCCTGGTGACTGACTAACAAAGTGTCCTCCTCAAAGGGAACGAGCAAACGGCAGGTGTCTCGCATGGGCTGCCACTGGCTAATGTTAAAGTTACAGTTGTGCTAAAGGCACAGGAAACTTGGTCAAAGTTAAAGGAAAGATGAACGCAGCACGTTATCAGCAAATACTGGAGGCAAATTTGCACTCATCAGCCAGGAAGCTGCACATGGGACGTACTTGGATGTTCCAACATGACAACGATCCAAAACACAAGGCCAAGTCGACCTGTCATTGGCTACAGCAGAAGAAAGTGAAGGTTCTGGAGTGGCCATCTCAGTCTCCTGACCTCAATATCATTGAGCCACTCTGGGGAGATCTCAAGCGCGCAGTACATGCAAGACAGCACAGGAATTTACAGGAACTGGAGACTTTTTGCCAAGAAGAAAGGGCAGTTTTACCATCTGAGAAAATAAAGAGCCTCATCCACAACTACCACAAAAAACTTCAAGCTGTCATTGATGATAGAGGGGGCAATACACGGTATTAAGAACTGGGGTATGTGAACTTTTGAACAGGGTCATTTTGCTGTTTTTGGTTGTCATCATTATGATTTAAAATGAGAAAACACAGAAGTTTGACAATAAATGGCTTCAACCAACCACTAACTATGAGTGGAGAAAAGGTTTTTGTGTTATCATTCATATTCTCTGAAAAAAGGCCAAAAAAACAAAAAATCTGCCAGGGTATTTAAACTTTTTAGCACAACTGTACACAGGGGAGTACCTCTGTCCGCTTGGATCATAAAGAAATCGTTTATGGCTATTCTCTGTTCCTATAGTCGATCCAACATATGGAGGGTGGAATTCCAATGGGTGGAAACATCGCATATCAGCCTATGTTGTGGGAGGCCGTTCTGCCGCTGTAGCTCAAGGAGGGTGTGCTTGGCAGTGTACGAGTGGCTGAAGTGCATACAAAGTTTCCTTGACATTTTTAGTCTTGCAGATGGGTGGAATACTTAAGGAAACGCTTGACAACCAGATTGAACACGTGTGCCATGCAGGGCGCATGGCTTAGCCCTCCTTCACAAAGTGTCGACACCATGTTCTTCCCTTTGTCGGTCACCATGGTTCCGATTTTGAGGTGTTGCGGAGAAAGCCAGGATTCGATTTCTTGAGGAAGGACACAGAGCAGTTCCTCCCCTGTGTGACTCCGTTCACCTAGGCAAACAAGATGTAGAACAGTGTGACACCGCTGTGCCCTGCACATGTGGTATGCTGGAGGAGCACTGTGAATTGTCCCTGCAGTGGAGGATGAGGCTGACATTGTTGCAGGACCAACGGCGTGAGAACGTGCAGGCTGAAGCTGTGTCACCTGTCCAAGTTGCTGGTGTGTCTGGGCAGGCACCACATTAACCCAGTGGGCCATAAATGACATATATTGTCCTTGACCGTAGTTACAGCTCCACACGTCGGCGCTGCCGTGAACTTTGGCAGACACCGACAGGCTCAAGGACTGGCCTACCTTTTTTTCTACATATTTGTACAGGACTGGTACTGCCTTCTTGGCAAAGAAATGACAGCTTGGAACTCTCCACCTCGGCTCGGTGCAAGGCATCAGTTCTCTGAAAGTTGCAGAGTCCACCAAGTGTAAAGGGAGTGACTGCAGCACCAGCAACTTGGACAGGAGCACGTTCAGCTTCTGCACTGTTGGATGAGTGTAAGGAGGAGGAGCAGGAGCATCACGACCAGCAGATGATTGGAAGGACACACTTCTTCCTTCAGCTGAGGTGGTGGAGCCTTGACTGCCTAACATGGGGTGCGTGCCACTGGGTGCTGCAGCAGTTGCTTCAGCAGGCTGGATCACCACATTGGAGCCATGGCTCTCCCAGGCCACTTTATGGTGATGCTGCATATGTTGACGCAGGGCTGTGGTGCCAACATTGGCACCCTGGCCATGCTTCACCTTCTGCCCACAGATTGAACATATGGCCATGTTCACCTCCCCTGGCGGCTTTACAAAAAACTGCCACACTGCTGAGTAAGTGATTTTACCCCCAACACTCCGCAATAACTGACTGCTACTGCCACTGCCTCCGTGAACCCCTGCACCACTGGTTTCTGGGCAGGTAGGCTGCTGTGAAGCGGGTGGTCTACCCCGGGCATGTTTAGCTTCCGACCTCACATGGTCTTCTCCTGATGACGATGAAGCCCCTTCATCACCCGGCTCCCAATTACGATCGGCTACATTGCCATCCACTACTGTCTGCAGGTCACTGATGTCCTCCTCAACACCAGCTCCCACGCCACTCTCCTCATCACTACTTACTAACCTACCGCAGGAAGCGGTGTATGTCTCCTCCAGATCTTAGCTGAGCAGTAGCTGCTGACTGTCCTCTAGTACCTCCTCCTCACTGTACAGTGGATCTGAGCCCACAGCATAGAGTACTTCTCTAGCTGAGGGATCAGAAAAGGACAGAGGCAGGTTGAGGACAGGTGAGGGCAGAGGGCCTGCTGCTGGGCCATGCCAACTAAGGGTTGTGTCTGACGAACTCACGGAATCTTGCCTGGGGGTGTCTGATGTGACTTGGGATGAATTGGATGACCGAGTCAACCAGTCTACAACCATTGGGTTGCTGGTCAAGACACGACCGCTACTTGACACTGGGAGCTCAGGCCTCTGTAACTGACCCCTGCTGCCACGTCCCCTTACTCTGCTGCGACCTGTGCCTGCGCCAGAAACATTTAGGCCTGTGGCCCTCCCCTGCGCATGGCCTCTCTCTTCTCTGTCTGACATACTGTTCGATGAAAAAACTTAATTGCAAAGGGCAAAAAGGCCTGTTATTTTCTACTTTGAAGAGAACGGCAAATATGCCCCTTATTTCTTCCCCCACTAATGAACACCAATAAAAAAAAAGCGTGATAAAGGCAGAGATTTGTGGCTCAGAATTATTGAATTATTGACAATACTGTATTGATAAATGGCCAGCAACTTTATACTGGTAACAAAATGGCGAATATGGTCCTCCTTATGAGTTTACACACTAATAAACACCTTTAAATAAGTGATAACCGCTAAGAATTATTGAATTATTGTTGACAATACTGTATTTATAAATGGCCTGAAACTTTATACTGGGAACAAAATGGCGAATATGGTCCTTATAGGTTTAGACACTAATGAACACTTTTAAATAAGTGATGATAACCGCTAAGAATTATTGAATTGTTATTGACAATACTGTATTGATAAATGGCCAGCAACTTTATACTGGGAACACAATGGTGAATATGGTCCTTTTTATGGATTTAGACACTAATGAACACCTTTAAATAAGTGATGATAACCGCTAAGAATTATTGAATTATTGAATTATTATTGACAATACTGTTTTTTAAAAATGGCCTGCAACTTTATACTGGTAACAAAATGGCGAATATGGTCCTCCTTACGGGTTTAGACACTAATAAACACCTTTAAACAAGTGATGATAACCGCTAAGAATTATTGAATTAATTATTATTGACAATACTGTTTTTAAAATGGCCTGCAACTTTATACTGGTAAACAAATGGCAAATATGGTCCTCCTTATGGGTTTACACACTAATAAACACCTTTAAATAAGTGATGATAACCACTAAGAATTATTGAATTATTATTGACAATACTGTATTGATAAATGGCCAGCAACTTTATACTGGGAACAAAATGGCGAATATGGTCCTTTTTATGGGTTTAGACACTAATGAACACCTTTAAATAAGTGATGATAACCGTTAAGAATTATTGAATTATTATTGACAATACTGTTTTTAAAATGGCCTGCAACTTTATACTGGTAAACAAATGGCAAATATGGTCCTCCTTATGGGTTTACACACTAATAAACACCTTTAAATAAGTGATGATAACCGCTAAGAATTATTGAATTATTATTGACAATACTGTATTGATAAATGGCCAGCAACTTTATACTGGGAACAAAATGGCGAATATGGTCCTCCTTATAGGTTTAGACACTAATAAACACCTTTAAATAAGTGATAACCGCTAAGAATTATTGAATTATTGAATTATTATTGACAATACTGTATTTATAAATGGCCTGCAACTTTATACTGGGAACAAAATAGTGAATATGGTCCTCCTTATGGGTTTAGACACTAATAAACACCTTTAAATAAGTGATGATAACCACTAAGAATTATTTAATTGTTATTGACAATACTGTATTGATAAATGGCCAGCAACTTTATACTAATAACAAAATGGCGAATATGGTCCTTTTTATGGGTTTAGACACTAATGAACACCTTTAAATAAGTGATGATAACCGTTAAGAATTATTGAATTATTATTGACAATACTGTTATTAAAAATGGCCAGCAACTTTATACTGGTAACAAAATGGTGAATATGGTCGTTTTTCTTTCCCCACGTTAAAGCCGTTTATTGCAGATAAGTGTAGATATTATTGGATGATAATTCATTTTCTTTTGGCACAGTAGTACTGATAAATGTAATGTTATGCTGTGGAAGAACAGTGAATAAGCTTCTTATAATAAACGCCTTTAAAAAGGCGTTTTTTACAGATATGTGCAGATATTATTGGATGATAATTCAGTTTTCTTTGGCACAGTAGTAGTGACAAATGTAATGTTATCTGTGGAAGAACAGTGAATAAGCCCCTTATAATAAACGCCTTTAAAAAGGCGTTTTTTACAGATATGTGCAGATATTATTGGATGATAATTCAGTTTTCTTTGGCACAATAGTACTGACTAATGTTATGTTGTGGAAGAACAATGAATAAGCCCCTTATAATAAACACCTTTAAAAAGGCGTTTTTTACAGATATGTGCAGATATTATTGGATGATAATTCAGTTTTCTTTGGCACAATAGTACTGACTAATGTTATGATGTGGAAGAACAGTGAATAAGCCCCTTATAATAAACGCCTTTAAAAAGGCGTTTTTTACAGATACGTGCAGAGATTAGTGTATGATAATTCATAGTTTTTTGCTGTACTGCCCTGCAAAAGGCTTGTTGTGTTCCAACTTGAAGACACAGATATGAGTAATGAGCAGCAGTTAAAGGCAGTGAGTGCTGCAATGTGAATTATGCTGCAAATTCTTGCTGTAAATGACCCAGCAACCACCCCAAATTCTAAACTCAATTCCTCCCTATCCTTTCCCTACAGTTCTAAGGCTCAGCCTCTTTCCCTGGACTTCTATCTGTTTTCTGTCTTTCCCTAGCTCCTGCCGACGCCTGTTCCTACAGTAAGAGTGATGTGAAATGACTGTACCTAAAATGGTCGAGGGTTTTTATATGGCTGTGACATCACAGGTCTGGCTGGCTGATGATTAGCTGCACGCTTGGCAGAGTCCCTTGCCCCTTATCCTAACATGTGTGGCAGCCATTTTGTAAAAAAATGCGATTTGATGCATTGAAGCGTGAGGAAATCCGGAATTGTAGCGAATCGAAGATTTCCTGAAATTCGGATCGAATTCCACTTCTGCAACTTCGATTCGCTCATCTCTAGTTGTTACACCTATGTGTTCCAAACTGTCCATCACAAGTGTGGAACAAAATACTTTAGAAAAATTGAATCAGGCATGGATCTGTGAAGATTTTTAGACATCTCTGGCTGATGCCATTGAACAGATCTGACACAGCATCTGTCTCCATGTATTATGTTCCATTTACTGTATTGCTGATGCTGCCTGCTACTCCTACACAGCCACACCTCATTCTTCTGTGGTTTGCCCTGTCATGTTCTATTGCATACTGTCCTGCTACTGATGTTGCCATAGCTACTACCACCACTACCACTCAGCAACACATTTTTCCTTTTGCCTGGTCTATAACATTCTATTAGTCCATAATGTTTGTGCCACAGTGTTGGCATAATAAAAAAAAATATATATATTAAAAAGCCCTCCCCCAAAGAATCCCATGCCATTGCTTCCAATACCAATGCCATGTTGGTGTGGCGACATATCTTTTCATGGCATTTTTTGTAAAGAATAAAAAAAAGTCAATCCCTTCCTTATCTTTTCAACCAGCTGACATGCCAACAGTCTGTAACTGATTTTTTTTTCTTCAAATTCTGTAGTTGTTACTCTTGCAGTGGTTCTGCTCCCACAAAAGGATCATTTTTTGACATTTTTTTTTTTTAAATGCCAGTTCACTTTTCAACCAGACACACTGCCAGTCTGCCAAATTTAAGTTTTCCTACAAAGTCAGTACATTTCACCTCCACTGACACATTGTTGGCACAATAAAAACAACATAACCCCATTGCTTATTCCAATACCACCATGTTGGTGCAGTATCTGATCCTAAGAAGTGATCATTTTTGATAGTTTGGGGTTTTTTTTGTTTTCAACTGGTTGTTTTTCTTGTTTTTGTTCCCTTTTCAACAGGAGAGTACAATTAACAGTTTGTCACAAAGTGTCCTTCAAATTCTGTAGTTATCCTTCCTTGGTGTGGCATCTGCTCCCATAAAAATACAATTTTTGACAGGCACACTTTTGACAGTGTGCCACAAATTTTTCTTCAAGCTCTGTGATTGTCACTTCTCCAATGCCATGATGGTGTGGCATCTGATCAAAAGGATATCTTTGGTGATTTTTTTTTTGTCTGCCACAAATTTTTCTTCAAATTCTGTAGTTGACCTCTACCACACTATTGGCATAATAACAATTAAATATAAAGCAAAAAAAAAACCCATCAACTTTGCAAACATAGATATTTAAAAAAAGAACTAAATTATACTTAAATCATGGTTGAAAATTTGCAGTCTTAGAATAACTGAACATTATAAAAATATTAACATGTCCTATACACATTTGATAATGTTAATATTTCAATAAAAGAGATTCTTATAGGTTAGAAACAATTTTTGTCCCTCTATGTGCATCAATTATCATTTCAAACACTTTCTACCAGTAAAGTTATTGGTCTATACACCCCTTAAAAAACTGAAAAGAACCACTGTCTATCTGTGAAGAAAGATACTGTAGCCCTATTCCCAGAGAACCCCTTAAATGGGTTATCCATATGTTAACAATTGACAGCCTTTCCTTAAGATGGACCATGAATTTTAGATTGTCAGGAGTCTGACTGTCATGACCCCTGCAGATCAACTGTTTCCAACAGCACACAGCTCCTAGAATTATTTGCAAAACAAACATTGAACTACTCACTCGTGTACTTTTAGTAGTGGTGGTTATTGGTACTACAGACGTATCCAACTCAAGTCTATGGGACACCTCAGCAATACCCATAACAGCCACTACTAAAGTATGGAAAGTTGACAACAGAGCATGTGGCATGTAGACAATCCCGAGAAACAGCTGATCTGCAAGGATCCTAACAGTTGGACCCCCACCAATATAAAACTGATGAACAATCTTAAGGATAGACCCCTAGAGTACTTTAACTATTGTTCAGTTTTTGTTCAGGTATATTCCAGCTTCCTGAATGACTTCAGGGACCGCTGAGGCCTTTAATTGGGCCTCAGCAATCACATGGGTCATCCTAGCATAACAGCGCTTGCGTCTGTGCATCATTATGTCAACGTGACCCACATGACCACTGAGGCCCATTCACAGGTCTCTACGGTCCCTGAAGCCATTCAGAAGGCCAGAAAAAGCCAGAAGAAGACACTCCAGAGCCCAGGGGAGGTGAGTAACACGGTTTGTTGTTTGCTTACCTCCCCTTGGCCTCTGGTTATTATACTCTGGGTTCTGAAGAGACCCCATTGTATAAAAATGGCAGTTCTGGTCTAGATGTGTTCGGTCCAAACAAAATTGTCGGTGAACCTCATGAATATTTGGAAGATGAATCTTGCAAGGTTTGCCTAACACTTACTCACCTCCAGTACAGTAGACTCCCATGCCCCGCCCTATTAATCAACTGTATTGGTTAGTGCCGATACAGTTGATTACAAGGTCAGATTAAAATGGTGAAAATTTCACACATATCATAATCCACCCCTGCCGCCAACACTTGGATGCTGCCCCTTGATTATTGGAAGACCAATTACGTGTATTTACTGGTACATGTAAAATTCTACTGTCTCCGCAGTTTTATACACATTTTAAAATTTGTGAGAGATTTGGGTATCCTTGGGGCCTAGCCAGTCACCCAAAAAGGCAATATTATAATCCGCTACTGGGTTAAATGTGCATGTAATTTATATTTATGTAAAGCGTATCTGTGCATATTAAATATGCATTTCTGGATAATTTAGGTACATATGTATTTCTATGTGGTTAGTGGTGTTATTTACAGTGGGGAAAAAAAGTATTTAGTCATCCACCAATTGTGCACGTTGTCCCACTTAAAAAGATGAGAGAGGCCTGTAATTGACATCATAGGTAGACCTCAACTATGAGAGACAAAATGAGAAAACAAATCCAGAAAATCACATTGTCTGATTTTTTATGAATTTATTTGCAAATTATGGTGGAAAATTAGTATTTGGTCACCTACAAACAAGCAAGATTTCTGGCTCTCACAGACATGTAACTTCTTCTTTAAGAGGTTCCTCTGTCCTCCACTCATTACCTGTAGTAATGGCACCTGTTTGAAATTGTTATCAGTATAAAAGACACCTGTCCACAACCTCAAACAGTCACACTCCAAACTCCACTATGGTGAAGACCAAAGAGCTGTGAAAGGACACCAGAAACAAAATTGTAGACCTGCACCAACCTGGGAAGACTGAATCTGCAATAGGCAAGCAGCTTGGTGTGAAGAAATCAACTGTGGGAGCAATAATTAGAAAATGGAAGACATACAAGACCACTGATAATCTCCCTCGATCAAGGGCTCCACGGAAGATCTCACCCCGTGGGGTCAAAATGATCACAAGAACTGTGAGCAAAAATCCCAGAACCACACGGCGGGACCTAGTGAATGACCTGCAGAAAGCTGGGACTAACGTAACAAAGGCTACCGTCAGTAACACACTACGCCACCAGGGACTCAAACCCTGCAGTGCCAGACATGTCTCCCTGCTTAAGCCAGTACATATCTGAGCCCGTCTGAAGTTTGCTAGAGAGCGTTTGGATGTTCCAAAAGAGTATTGGGAGAATGTCATATGGTCAGATGAAACCAAAGTAGAACTGTTTGGTAGAAACACAACTCGTCGTGTTTGCAGGAGAGTAAATGCTGAGTTGCATCCAAAGGACACCATACCTACTGTGAAGCATGGGGGTGGCAACATCATGCTTTGGGGCTGTTTCTCTGCAAAGGGACCAGGACAACTGATCCGTGTACATGAAAGAATGAATGGGGCCATGTATCGTGAGATTTTGAGTGCAAACCTCCTTCCATCAGCAAGGTCACTGAAGATGAAACGTGGCTGGGTCTTTCAGCATGACAATGATCCCAAGCACACTGCCAGGGCAACGAAGGAGTGGCTTCGTAATAAGCATTTCAAGGTCCTGGAGTGGCCTAGCCAGTCTCCAGATCTCAACCCCATAGATAACCTTTGGAGGGAGTTGAAAGTCCGTCTTGCCCAGCGACAGCCCCAAAACATCACTGCTCTAGAGGAGATCTGCATGGAGGAATGGGCCAACATACTAGCAACAGTGTGTGTCAACCTTGTGAAAACTTACAGAAAACGTTTGACCTCTGCCAACAAAGGATATATAACAAAGTATTGAAATGAACTTTTCTTATTGACCAAATACTTATTTTCCACCATAATTTGCAAATAAATTCTTTAAAAATTAGACAATGTGATTTTCTGGATTTGTTTTCTCATATTGTCTCTCATAGTTGAGGTCTACCTATGATGTCAATTACAGGCCTCTCTCATTTTTTTAGGTGGGAGAACTTGCACAATTGGTGGCTGACTAAATACTTTTTTTTCCCCACTGTATCTGTCTGCTAAGCTTTCTTCTAGATGTTTATGATTACTTGGATCACACACTTTGCTTTGTTGCAATCTGTGTACTACTATAGCATTAAAAAATACTTTTCTGCTACTAAAGACTTAAATGTAAACCATTAAAACAGCTATTTATTTTCCCATACTTACCTCCATGTAGCATAATTTATGTGGATTTCCCAGTTTCCCTCTTACTTGTTTTTTATGCATGCGTAATAAATATGAATTTGTGGGACTTTTTTGTTTGATCTCTTCAGTGGTTGAAGTTCCAATATTTTTTGATCACAGTGACTTGATATGCCCTTGATATGCAGGTTGTGGCCAGGAAGGCAAACTGTGGCCAGGAAGGCAAACTGAGCCCAAATACTGGAGTTCAGAGGGACCCAGCAGAGGGACCTGAGTTTGGAGATGTGTGACTGAGGCAGAGGCAGTCGCAGTAACAGCATGATGAGCTTGATGTGGGGAATACCAGACTCTCCTTGGACAAGCCAGGTGGACAAAGACCACAAGTGGAAGATATTATGGTTATTCGGTTATTCTTCTCCTTGTTCTTCTCACTCTCAAGTGTTTCTTTGTTTTGAATCACCAGCAAACTACTTTATATTGCCAACCCTGTTGTCATTTCTGTATCCACTACCTTACGTTATACCCATAATACATTACAAACAAAAAAAGTCATGGCTGCTGAAATGCAAGGCTAAAAAAATTGGTCCTTTAGGGGTTAAAGACTCCCAGACTTAAATGATCAATATTTTCCTGGTCCACATCCTAGCTTCAGGTAAGGTAAAGGGAGTAGAGGGGAAGCATCTCACTCCAAACAGCACAGATGGTGAACACTTGTTTGACAATGGATCTCCAAGAGTGACCCACATCTATTAACAATGTGGCAACCCCAATTAGATTTTTGTGTATCTGTTCTAGCCAGAAATAGTGTTACATCCTGTAACAAATAACAAAAAGTAGCTAGGGTCATTAAACATTAAATATTAAAGATGTTAGAACAGTTTGTATTTGATTTGTAACTGTAATACAGTCTTGATATATAAACGTATATTTAGTGTGCAATAAGTAAATATTATAAAAACTTCTTTGTTTTATTTTAGCCAAAACCAGAAGTGGATCCTAAAAGGAGAGAAATAATAAAGGACCCACTCGTATTGGGTCATGTATAGAGACAAGCAGACCGGTGGGAAGTATGCTAGCGAGCAGCATAGTGGGGGCTGTATTCCTCCAGATGTCACATTTAGTAAATGAATTGTGGATGTCCATGGTCCCTTTTAGTTAACACATCAAAGCAACAGCAAACAAAGTGAGATATTTTTGTCAACAGTGATAGTGAAACTTCATACATAGGGCGCTCATGCGAACAATACTTTTTTTCAATATGATTACGCCACTCAACTTTCAGAAATCTTTTCATACATGACCGAAATTTTGCACTGCTATTACACTGTAGTGTATGAACAAGACCTTAATGTGACAATTCTTTTATATAAAGAGATAAATGTAATATAACTTTGGTTTATACCTAAGTTCAAAATTTCATGAGATTTTGAAAATGTATTGGACTAGAGTAGGCGGCCTTAATTTACATTTCTACTCTAAAGCTAGCCATATACTAGAGATTTCAGACAGTTGTTTACTGAATGACTTGTGGTTCACAGTTGGTCTCTGAAGGTTATCATGCTACATGACAACTACATGAACTAAGACGACAAATCAATGATCAATCTGTCTTGATCCTGGACATAAGCTGGGTTTCTATTAATGAGTGTTGCCAACAAATATACCTAATCGCAAAGGAAAAAAAAAATCAACATGGCAGATAATCTTTGACACAGGTATCTGCCTTTGTTTAACATTTGTCACACCTATACATATCAACTCAAAGACGTCTAAGGCTAAGGCCCCACGTAGCGAGCCACAGCCAAAAACCACGGCGGAAACGCATCACGTTTTTTCCTGAAGTGCATTTGACAGAAATCTCTGCGCGCTTTCTGCTTCAATTATACCTATATGGAAAATGCCAGCTTTTCTGTAGGTACAATTGACATGCTTCGATTTACAAAAACGCTACAGTTTTTGAAATGACAGCATGTCCACTGCGGATATTTTTCTGCGATGTGTGGATGGGATTAGCCAGAATCTCATCCACTTTGCAGGTACTGTAAAACGCAGCGGCTACGTGGGGACCAGGCCTAAATCAGCTCCTACAGCCATGTAAAATCTATAGTGTATGGTAATATTAAGAATTTCCTAAATATAACTATATTGAAAATTGTATTACCAGTTTGGATTTTTTGTAGACCCTCCTGTCTGATAAAGACACCCCTGGAGCCATTAGCAAAGGGGGACATGACTTTGGGATGGGGGAACCAATAACTCCTGCAGTCACAGAGTCCCCTCATGTATTTACCTCACATACTGCAGACATGGCTGATAGATCATAGATTACTGCTGTATAATGCAGATTGTTCATGAGTACTGGGGACTGAGGGGCTCTCTATGGTGGAACTGGGAGGTCACATGTAATGGAGACTGTGGTGAGAGAGGGACAGCCTGGACTGGAGGCCGGGGATCAGATATACAGTGTGGTGATGTTACTGGTAATACAAGTATGGAGACTGCACTGTTAATCCCTGTATATGCCCTCCATCTCTGTGCTAATACTGATCATGCTGGGGATAGGTTATGGCTAATATTTTCTATGTGACCTTCTTCTCAGGGCTGTATACAGGTCATACTGTGTGTACTGATCATACTGTATATACTGACCATACTGTATACAGGTTATTAATTACCCCTCCCTGTATATGGAGTCTAGTGATCTGTGTACACCCTCCATCTTAGTTCCATGTTCTGGACATGCTGTTTATATTGTCCCTGCTGTATACAGGTCCCTCACTGTATATGGAGTCCAGTGGTCTCTATAGTTACTCCATCTTAGTGCTGGTGTTATTATTTCCCCTCCTTATATATGGCGTCTAATGAGCTATATATGACATCCATATCAGAGCTATATACTGAATCCTGTGTGGATATATGGCAGCCGTCAGTCACTTTATATATGCTGTCCTGCTGATGCTGCTGCCTAGAAAATGTCCGCCCTTATATCATGTAGCTATTTCATCTTCCATTTGGAATGTCATCTATTACCTAAAATGGTGGATGGTATAAGACTGTGTAGATTACGTGGGGTCTTATCTAGATGTTTTTTCACAGTCTTCTAGAAGAATATATTATATCTAGATCATATTTATAGCTCAGCACATGGTGGGGATGTAGGTGGGCCAGGTGCACCTTGCTCTGTAGGATACACAGATTTGTATAGTTTTATATCGATGTGTATATGGTGATATACTGACCACCATGTTATAGGCTGACCTCTGAGTCTCCACCACCTGTAGATATCGGATAACAGACAAATACTACACTGGATTCTTTAATTTCTTACTCTTCATGTGTAGCTGTTGACTTAGGCGCATTTATAGTCTGTATCCAGATAAGTATATGGATTACTATTATTATATGTTACTATGACATCATATAATGCAGCAGCTCCCATCCCTGACTATGACATATACTATGTGATGGGTTATTTCTCAGTGGTGTCCTATAATAGTATAATTTTGTAGCCACTGACAGCTGCTCAAGTCTATCCTTATTACCTACATAGCTCTGGATTATTCTAGAGCCAGTATAACTTAATATTATTGCTTATACAGTATTTACAGTGCTGGCCAAAAGTATTGGCACCCCTGCAATTCTGTCAGATAATACTCAATTTCTTCCAGAAAATAATTGCAATCACAAATGCTTTGGTAATAATATCTTCATTTAATTTGTCGTCAATGGAAAACCACAAAAAGCATTGTCAAAAAGTCAAATTGGATATAATTCCACACCAAAAATAAAAAAGGGGGTGGACAAAAGTATTGGCACCCTTTGAAAAATCATGTGATGCTTCTCTAATTTGTGTAATTAACAGCACCTGTTACTTACCTGTGGCACATAACAGGTGGTGGCAATAACTAAATCACACTTGCAGCCAGTTGAAATGGATTAAAGTTGACTCAACCTCTGTCCTGTGTCCTTGTGTGTACCACATTGAGCATGGAGAAAAGATAGAAGACCAAAGAACTGTCTGAGGACTTGAGAAGCAAAATTGTGAGGAAGCATGAGCAATCTCAAGGCTACAAGTCCATCTCCAAAGACCTGAATGTTCCTGTGTCTACCGTGCGCAGTGTCATCAAGAAGTTTAAAGCCCATGGCACTGTGGCTAACCTCCCTAGATGTGGACGGAAAAGAAAAATTGACGAGAGATTTCAACAAAAGATTGTGCGGATGGTGGCTAAAGAACCTCGACTAACATCCAAACAAGTTCTAGCTGCCCTGCAGTCCGAGGGTACAACAGTGTCAACCCGTACTATCCGTCGGCGTCTGAATGAAAAGGGACTCTATGGTAGGATACCCAGGAAGACCCCACTTCTGACCCAGAGACGAAAAAAAGCCAGGCTGGAGTTTGCCAAAACTTACCTGAGAAAGCCAAAAACTTTTTGGAAGAATGTTCTCTGGTCAGATGAGACAAAAGTAGAGCTTTTTGGGAAAAGGCATCAACATAGAGTTTACAGGAAAAAAAAAAGAGGCCTTCAAAGAAAAGAACACGGTCCCTACAGTCAAACATGGCGGAGGTTCCCTGATGTTTTGGGGTTGCAATTGCTGCCTCTGGCACTGGACTGCTTGACCGTGTGCATGGCATTATGAAGTCTGAAGACTACCAACAAATTTTGCAGCATAATGTAGGGCCCCCTGTGAGAAAGCTGGGTCTCCCTCAGAGGTCATGGGTCTTCCAGCAGGACAATGACCCAAAACACACTTCAAAAAGTACTAGAAAATGGTTTGAGAGAAAGCACTGGAGACTTCTAAAGTGGCCAGCAATGAGTCCAGACCTGAATCCCATAGAACACCTGTGGAGAGATCTCAAAATGGCAGTTTGGAGAAGGCACCCTTCAAATCTCAGGGACCTGGAGAAATTTGCCAAAGAAGAATGATCTAAAATTCCAGCAGAGCATTGTAAGAAACTCATTGATGGTTACAGGAAGCGGTTGTTCGCAGTTATTTTGTCTAAAGGTTGTGCTACCAAGTATTAGGCTGAGGGTGCCAATACTTTTGTCCGGCCCATTTTTGGAGTTTTGTGTAAAATGATCAATGATTTGACTTTTTTTTCATTCTCTTTTGTGTTTTTTCATTGCAAGCAAAATAAATGAAGATATTATTACCAAAGCATTTGTGATTGAAATCATTTTCTGGAAGAAATTGAGTATTATCTGACAGAATTGCAGGGGTGCCAATACTTTTGGCCAGCACTGTAGGATGATTCATCTAAGTTATTATTGTTTCTTTTAGAGCGCCTTTAATTCAATGGTGCTGTATATATATATATATATATATATATATATATATATATATATATATATATATATATATATATATATATAGGGATTTACATACAGTACATAGTGCCAACATAAGTACAATGCATACATAGCGAACTAGCTGAGTGATCTAGTACACGTGGATGAGAGGACCCTGCATGGGCCTCCAATCTTTAGGCCAATGTTTTACTCAGTTATTGTCAGTGGCCTTGCCTTATAATGTAACCCTATAGGGCATGGTTGCTTAGGATTGGGATGCGTACACAATGTCCTAGTGCCTCCAAGCCAGTATTTAACCTGTTTTTGCCATTTCTTGACTGAACGTGGTTAATAGAATTGAATGTAGTTATTTACTCATGTGTTTTTTTAATACTTTATCTTAAACATAAGCCTACACTATAGCTATTGTAGTGCATTAGAATTTGCACTATTTAAAATAAATATATATTTATATTTTTTTATGGGTCCTTGAAGTTACGTATAATTTGGCCAGTAATGGGCAACCATCTCTGGTGTAGCCCAGTGCAGGGGTATCAGAGGTATGGCCCCCTGGTGTGGAGGGGTAACCATCGGAGGTATGGCCGCCTGGTGTGGAGTGGTAACCATCACAGGAATGGCCCCCTAGTGCAGAGGGGTAACCATCGGAGGTATGGCCCCATAGTGTGGAGGGATATCCATCAGAGGTATGGCCCCCTGATGTGGAGGGGTAACCATCGGAGGTATGGCCCCCAGGTGTGGAGAGGTAACATCAGAGGTATGGACCCCCTGGTTTCTGCAAACCAATTATTAATTTTTAAAAGACCCTGCTAGGGTAAGTCCCTAGGGTCATGGCTATCAGTTTTCACATGCCTGCACAATAAATTGAGCCCTCCAAGCTGGTGGTGGCAGTGGCTGCAGGGAGAGAAAAAAAAACGGGCATGTTTTTGATAAAAATCTATAGCTTCAAGGACCATTTCTGTTGACTTGTAATTTTTCTTAGTGAAAATATATGACCATTTATTGACCAACTCATATTTCTCTTAAGGTTGCCGACAGTGTGATACAGCCATAGATGCAGTAGAGTGTCTATCACAGCCAGCTAGCAAATGGAGCCCAGCACTGCTTATCATGATAACCCCATGCTCTGCATGCAGGAGCTATATAGTCCTGTAGCTCCCTAGCGGAACAGGCAGCATCAGGATGGTCCAGCAAAGAAGAGAATTTTCAGCTTCAAATTTCAATCTGGGTGCCCTTGGGTCAGTGTGTGTGCAGCCAAGGGTAAAGGTCATCAAGTGCTCTGAAAATGATTGAGGATGACATGAGAGGGTCTCTCACTGCCTGCAAAGACTCCTATAAATCGAGCAGATCATTGGCTTATTCTCATCATTATAAGCATCATTTCATGGCTTGTTTTACTGTTGATGTGTTTGGGACCAATCAAACAACAATGGTGAGGTTTTGCACTACAATAAGTGCTCTGTGGTTGCTGTAGTATCTGGAGAAGCTGACGCACAGCAAGTACTTTTCTCTTCCCTTCTTTATATTCTATATGTCTTTCCTGGAAGAGTGAAGAAATCAGGCAATACCTTTTAGATATCACTATGTCTTTCCTGGCAGTGTAAGTGGGTATAGGGTTGCCAATGCATATAAATGGACAGTTCTAGTTTTTTTAGTGGAAGAGGTAAACCTTGAAGAGGTGTTATCTCATACATAGTATATACATCTATATCATTTGTTTACAGTTACCACCATAAGTGGGACCCCACATCACATAAGTGGGATGTATATACTTACAGTGGGTATGGAAAGTATTCAGACCCCTTTAAATTTTTCACTCTTTGTTTCATTGCAGCCATTTGCTAAAAGCAAAAAAAATTCATTTTATTTCTCATTAATGTACACTCAGCACCCCATCTTGACAGAAAAAAACAGAAATGTAGATATTTTTGCAAATTTATTAAAAAAGAAAAACTGAAATATCACATGGTCATAAGTATTCAGACCCTTTGCTTAGTGTTGAGTAGAAGCACTCTTTTGAGCAAGTACAGCCATGAGTCTTCTTGGAAATGATGCAACAAGTTTTTCACATCTGGATTTGGGGATCCTCTGCCATTCTTCCTTGCAGATCCTCTCCAGTTCCGTCAGGTTGGATGGTGAACGTTGGTGGACAGTCATTTTCAGGTCTCTCCAGAGATGCTCAATTGGGTTGAGGTCAGGGCTCTGGCTGGGCCAGTCAAGAATGTTCACAGAGTTGTTCCAAAGCCGCTCCTTTGTTATTTTAGCTGTGTGCTTAGGGTCATTGTCTTGTTGGAAGGTGAACCTTCGGCCCAGTCTGAGGTCCAGAGCACTCTGGAAGAGGTTTTCTTCCAGGATATCTCTGTACTTGGCTGCATTCATCTTTCCTTCAATTGCAACCAGTCGTCCTTTCCTTGCAGCTGAAACCCCCCCCCCCCATAGCATGATGCTGCCACCACCATGTTTCACTGTTGGGATTATATTGGGCAGGTGATGAGCAGTGCCTGGTTTTCTCCACACATACCGCTTAGAATTAATGCCAAAAAGTTCATCTCATCAGACCAGAGAATCTTATTTCTCATAGTCTGGGAGTCCTTCATGGGCTTTCATATGTCTTGCACTGAGGAGAGGCTTCCTTCGGGCCACTCTGCCATAATGCCACGACTGGTGGAGGGTTGCAGTGATAGTTGACTTTGTGGAACTTTCTCCCATTTCCCTACTGCATCTCTGGATCTCAGCCACAGTCAACTTTGGGTTCTTCTTTACCTCTCTCACCAAGGCTCTTCTCCCACAATTGCTCAGTTTGGCTGGACGGCCAGGTCTAGGAAGAGTTCTGGTCGTCCCAAACTTCTTCCATATAAGGATTATGGAGGCCACTGTGCTCTTACGAACCTTGAGTGCTGCAGAAATTCTTTTGTAACCTTGGCCAGATCTGTGCCTTGCCACAATTCTGTCTCTGAGCTCCTTGGGCAGTTCCTTTGACCTCATGATTCTCATTTGCTCTGACATGCACTGTGAGCTGTGAGGTCTTATATAGACAGGTGTGTGCCTTTCCTAATCAAGTCCAATCAGTTTAATTAAACACAGCTGGACTCCAAAGAAGGAGTAGAACCATCTCAAGGAGGATCAGAAGGAAATGGACAGCATGTGAGTTAAATATGAGTGTCACAGCAAAGGGTCTGAATACTTATGACCATGTGATATTTCAATTTTTCTTTTTTAATAAATTTGCAAAAATATCTACATTTCTGTTTTTTTTTCTGTCAAGATGCGGTGCTGAGTGTACATTAGTGAGAAATAAAATGAACTTTTTTGCTTTTAGCAAATGGCTACAATGAAACAAAGATTGAAAAATTTAAAGGGTTCTGAATACTTCCCATACCCACTGTATATGCATAAATGGTTGGCAATTACTAGTTTGTGGTATGGCAGAATTCCCCATGTATACAGGTTTGTGGTAATTTCAGTATTATAGTCTATTTCTCTTTACTAATTTCTAACTACAGACATATCACTTTGGTTGCATTTTCAGCAACATTCATATCTTAGTTAAACTGGCTTAACAATTTTGTTTATCTATCACTGGCTAAGTTATGTAGTAGAGAAGATGGTATGGGACTTGTAGTATATAACATTTCTAGAGGGCGATTGCATTTCTAATCAGTTTGGTGGCGGTCAAGTCCATTTAAGGTGTCAAATGGCCTCTTCTGTAGCGGTTGAGGAGTCAGGTGGAAGTTGCAGGCAAGTTATTGTGGACTTATTTTCACTAATAGAGGAGGTTAAACCTCATGGTGGTGAACAGGCTGAGCTTTGGAAATGGCCATGTTGTAATAGTAACGTCATCCAGGGGCGGGCAGAGTGGTTAAGCACAGGGTCGTTGGTGCCCTTAAAGTGTACTGGCTCTGCTAGAATTGCAAGCCGGAGCGTGTCACCCCTTTATTGCTATCTGCTCGGGTGCTGTACATCAGACAGCTGGGGAATTCACAGTATTTGTGAATCCCAATGGTCTAGCACTTCACCTGACTCCTTCTGTGATTATTTTAGTTCTGTGACATAAATAAAGCTGTGGCCATTTTGACACCCAATAATAAAGTGTTTTGTGCATTTTTTCCAAAGTCAGTGTTTACTGTAGTTTGGGTGGTTTTAGGAAGGAGTGCGGGTCCATCCCATATCCAAAAGTCAAGTAAAAGACATGATACATTGTTTCCATAATTCTATTTACCTATATAGGGTACAGCTGTATTTCCATGTGCACAAATACAAGGCAGTAATTTCTCTCTATACAACTTTACCTAATACATTTGACTTGAAAAGAGCGACTGTATTTACACATACACAGCATTTCCCAACAGCCAAATAACACATTTTACATCATGCATGTTTTACAAAACAAACAGCTTCTGCTGGTCCTAAAGGAATGCATTAATCCTTTCTCACTGTAGCTATTTCTCATCAGCTATTATACCCGATAGTGACAGATTGGGAATTAATTAGAAAGCTAATGGCATGATGGAGTTCTATGACATGCAGATGAGTTCAATAAATATGTTTAGATCAAATCCTACCCTAGCAATTTCTGTTCATTTCATGATGATCATTTCTACTTTAGACACTGCAGGTATTTCCTGATCTTGCGTGGTTGAAGAGATCTAATTCCATCAAATCTATGGTATTAAGTGGAAATCTTGCATGAGGAGCATACACACTTCCTACTGTATATTATGAGAAGACTTCCATGGGTTTATACATTCTTAGCCCTAGGTCTTATTCACATGACAGTAACGTCCGTCACACAGACATTTTAAAAAGAAAGAGAGTGAATGAGTGTATTCACCTGTCCGTTTTTTTTTTTTTGACGGACAGAAAAAATGGTCAGTTAAAAAGACGGTCATTCTCTATCTTTGTCTGTTTTGATGGAAATCAATAGATCTGTTTTTAAAAGATGTAAACCAGATGACATTCGAGTTACATCCATTAAAATTGGATCAGTGGGATAGGTCAAAAAAGAAAGACCAATGAAATGTATCTGGTTTTTTTTTGTTTTGTTTTTTAACGGCCCATTAAAAACAGATGCAATACAGATAACACTCAGCCCTCAAGAATGGAGAAACAGAATGTATCAGATGCAAAATGGGTTCAAAATAGGCTTTAAAAAATAATTGTCACAGTAATTTTTCATGGATATTAGATCCATGTAAATATGGTCTTAGGTACCTTTTACACAACTGAGTCTCATCCATGGAAAATTGGCCCCTGTGTGGGCTGTATTTCCCAGACTAAACTCTTCAGTGTGTATAGGAGTCACTGTATCATAGTCAGTTATGATGCAGTGAGCTTCCGAACAGTCCAGTTGCTACAGTAAAGAGTTGACATAATGCTATCAGTTCATTAATGTAGCGATTGGGCCATTCGGGAGCTCACTGCATCATAACTCACTATGATACAGTAACTCCTATGCCCGTGGCCAAGTTCAGTCTGGTAAATACAGCCCCCACATGGACCACTTTACATTAATGGACTTGTGCGAAAGGGTCAAGGCCAGTAATACAATAAGAGAGTATGAGAAATATATACCCCAGATGGTCCAAAAGAAAAAAAAAGGCATAGATACAGAAAAATACTGGTCTTCCACTAAACCCAAGTAGGAGCAATAATCTTATATTAAAACTAGGCAGACTCAGTTAGGGTAGGATTCTAGGGAATCCCAGCCACACCTTGCGGAAAAATATGTGCAGTGGACACGCTACAATTTCCAAAACCGTTGTGGTTTTGGAAATTGCAGCATGTCAATTATACCTATGGAAACGTTTGCCTATAGGTATAATGTAAGTAGAAAGTCCGCATAGGAAACCTCTGTGGACTTTCTGTGAAAGCGCTGCAGGAAAAAACGAATGCGTTGCCGCCGTGGTTTTTCCTGCAGTGCTTTTTTGCTGCGGCCCACTACGTGGGGCCTTAGCCTTAAGGGGTGTCTGTCAACACAAAAACAATATTATTAAACCAGACCCAATATTTTAGCAGTGAGCATAGTGATATCATTTGTTTGTAGAATAGCTGCTTGGTTTTGCCAAAAAGCTGCTTTTTTCCTATGCAAATGAGCTAAGAGAGCATGGGGGGGGGAAGTGTTCTCTGGCAGCTGAATATCACAGCATGATATTCCTTTTGCTTAATACCCCCTCCTCCCAGCAACATTGACGTAATCAGAGCTTTTCTCTGCCTCCTCCCAAACAAGAGGAAGACCTTGCCGGATTCTCAGCCACCCCAGAACACACCCCCATTCATTCTCAGCTCATTTGCATAAGAATAAAAAGCAGATTTTTGTCAAAATTATGCAGCCATTCTACAAGCAAATGGTAGTACTGTGCTCACGGCTCTGAGCACTATAAGGTACTGTGGCTGGTTTGATAACATTTTTGGTCCTGAAAGACATTAATCTAATCCATATGACCAGTTTACACACACTGTACACTGCAGATTTTAGGTGCAACTCATCCAGCTGCTACCTACAGAAGTATTCTGACGACTCTGCAATAGTGAGTCTCATCACAGATGATGATGACAGGGGGTACAGAGAATTGAACCAGGATTTTGTGGACTGGTGCCACCGGAACCACCTGAAGATTAACACGGGGAAGACCAAGGAGATGGTGGTGGACTTCCGCAAAGGCAGAAGCCCTCCTAAACCAGTGGACATCCTGGGGACGGGCATCGAGATTGTGAACACCTATAAGTACCTGGGTTTGCTCCTTAATAATAAGCTGGACTGGGCAGATCATATGGAGGCCCTGTACAGGAAGGGCCACAGCAGGCTCTACCTGCTTAGGAAACTGAGAGCCTTTGGAATCCGGGGGGCACTTCTTAGAACTTTCTTCAACTCGGTAGTGGCATCAGCCATCTTCTTTGGAGTGGCCTGCTGGGGGAGCAGTATATCAACCAGGGACAGAAATAAACTTGACAAGCTGATTAGAAAGGCCAGCTCTGTCCTGGGGAGCCCACTGGACCCAGTGCAGGTGGTGGGTGACAGAAGGATACTGTCCGTGGTGAGCTCCATGCAGAAGAAGAAGTCCCATCCCATGGATGAGACTGTGATCGCGCTGGGCAGTACTGTCAGTGACCGACTGCTCCACCCTAGGTGTGAGAAGGAGCGCTATCGGAAGTCTTTCCTCCCCACCGCGGTTAGGCTGTACAACCAACACCGACCTAAGCGGAGATCATTACATACAGAGAACTGAAATATCTCTCTGCCTGTTATATCCCCCCCCCCCCCCCCCTCTGCTACGTCCTATCTGTCTGTCTGCTATTAATGTAATGCCTCTTACCTTGGAACATTCCTGTACATGTTGTATTTGTATTTGTATCTGCTTATCTTTGCTGCTGTAACACACTGAATTTCCCCATTGTGGGACTATTAAAGGACTATTATTATTATTATTATTATTATTATTATTATTATTAAAGCTCTGTATGCATTTTCTGTCACTTTTTGGTCTCACATTCATGTCAGTTGTTAAAAGGGACTTACCCAGCTGTATTGTATGGCTTTTCAATATGCCCTATTCTTCTGTTCACAGTGGAGATAAAACCACTCCCAAAAGTGTCTGGCAACAACTTTCTTCCCTCTCCTAGGAAGATCTGCATGCTCTGCCAAGCTGAGCATGCATGTCATTTTGGGGGCTGAGAAAAATAGCTCTCAGCTGAACAAATATCCAGCTGAGAGCTATCTAAAGTAAATGTGTGTATAGTGTTGCTATCCTGCCTTATCTAGGCCCCCAGCAGGACAATAAAGCTGTCATTAAGTTGGCCACAATCTAATTATAATGCAGTGACTGCTCATCCATGTCACACTCTACAGTGCAAAGCTTACAACTGAGCTACAGAAACAAGGAACATCAGACTAGTGACACTGTTCCTGTGGCCAATGTGAAAACTGCACCAAAATGTTTCAAAAATATGGTAGTACACTTTCTACCTGTGTAACATTCAATGGGACATATTGAAACGAGAGAGAGAATCAGTGGAGAAATTGTCTAGCTGTCCCTGGCTCTACTTTTGTTTTTAACTAGTCCCTACTTTAGGAACCACGTATTTTAGCACTGATGCAGATAATCTTGTCATTCAGAATTTCGTCATATTGTACTCATCCAGTGTTAAAGAAATAGGATAGCAGGGAAAGGAAATGCGATTGTGCTATTCCCAAACCCCTGAACAATTTTCAACTCCCAGGGCCACTTCTCCAAAATAAACTTAAGGTAAAGGCCCCATGTTGCAGCTTTTTTAGCTGTTGTGGAAATGCTGTTGAAAATACGTTGCGTTTTACAATTCCAGATTTTGGTTAATCTCATCCATACATTGCACATTTTTGAAAAATGCAGCCTGTTAATTTTAGCTGCAAAATTTCAAGCATTTTCCCTATAGATTTCACAATGGAAGGAAAAAAAGTAGTGATAAACACCAACATTAGATAGCTTAACCCAGAGGTGTAACTTAAATGGGTTGCCTTCCCTAAACTGATTTTCTACAGTATAGGCCATAAGTATGTGATATGTGGGGGTCCTACACCCAGACCCCACATAAATGAGCTATTTCGGGGTGCTAGAAGCTATAGCACTTGACCGGGAGCTCATGCAGGCTCTCATATTCAAGTAATAGGAGTTGTGCAGCAGCCCCGTTCACTGTATAGTGGTAGTTCCGGGAAAGTGCAACACTGTTCCTAACACATGAATAGCAGCAGCTGCACACAATCCCCAAACACTGCTATAACTTCCAGCATCCAGATGCTAACGGCACAACTGATCTTTGCTGGCTTCAGGTGTTGGAACCCCACAGATCCCATACTGATGACCTATCCTGTGGGCAGGTCATGTGTATGAAAAATCAATTTAGGCCCGGGCAACCACCTTTAAGTTACATATCTGTGTTAACCTATCTAAATGTTGGTGTTGATGCTAGTAAGAAATAGGCTTGATATGTGTTCTTATGCTGTTCATTGCCATCACTTATAAATTGTCTATAGGACAACCCATTTAAAGAGAATCTTTCACTAGTAAGCCTGATATCAAACCAGCCACAGTGCATTGTAGGGGACATTACCTATACATAGTCCAATAGATGCTCCATTTCCTTGAAAAAGTTGTTTTTATAAATATGCAGGCTTAAGGGCAGTGGAAGCATGTCAGATCATCCAAGAGCTATGTAATCAGGTTTAGGGTAGTTTACCTGGTTGCAGGGTATAAATATTTTGGCAAATGCTAGAAACGCTTCTAGGGATGAATGAAAGTGATCCGTTAATGTACAAAATTAATGGATACAATAATAAATAAGCTTAAAGGGGTTATGTGGGGAAATAAAACGTTTCTCTGGTCTTTTTGACTTTGTTTCCGACTAAAAAAAAAAAGTTTTCACGGCGCAGAGGGCGTGAGCGCACACACACGCATTGCTTTAAAAACACATTCAAGTTAATGGGTTATTAAGCAAAGCGTTGCAAACCTTTCCCTATCCAGTTTTCCGACATTTAGGTCGGATTCGCGGATGACGGAGTGCCACCTCAAGTGTGAACCCTCCCTTACTAATATATATGCCAGTCTTCTGTTGCCCCCATTCTTAGGTTTGCAGAGCACAGCGGGGTTATCAGACAAACTCCACTCTACTCTATGTACAAGCAGCAGAGGTAGATCAGAGTTGGTTACATGACTGAGAGTTGCAGTGGCAGCAGGGGAGACAGAGGAGTGAGACTTCTGGCGCTGACCCCTTCCCCCCATGCATTCACCACATAAATCCTTACATAGAATATGCGCTAAAATACATTATCTATATGTTGTTATTGGGGACCTATGCTCCTTGTGGCTGTGTATTGTTACATATGTACATCCAAATAGAATATATAGATCTCTATGAGCATTTGTATGACCAGTGGCATATAAACAATCTCCCCTCACAGCTGAGAATCCTCAGATCACCAAATATTAAGTTAATCTATATGTGAATATATGCTGAATTATTTGTCTATTACTTTTGAATATTAGGTTAGCAATAGATAGATAGATAGAGTGAGGATAGCACAGATGGGTGAATAAAGTTTTATTTCCTCTCTTTTTCTACCTGGAGTGCTGCATTTTTTGGATTTTAGATAGACAAATTGGAGGCACACTGGACTTCTTGGGCCAGAGCCTCTTAACAGTTCTTGCTCCTCTGCCCTCAGTGCTCACAATATTTAGACCAGCACACAATGCACTAGTCTTAATAAATTTCCTCAATATTTATTGGGGTCCTAACAGAAAAAAATACCCTAACTGATCTTCGGTAAAATTCCACCCAAACTTCACATTGACTTGCATGGGAGTAGGAATCTTTCTGGAGATGGCGGATTTTGCATGCCACAATATCTGCCATGTGAACTTAGCCTTAGTGTCTGATCCAGAGCTCCTTGGCCAGACTAAACTTGGAATGGCAGTAATTAACTGGGAAGCCACATGTGCTGTCATAACACACAGCACTTATTATCCTCTTGTGCCAATCCCTGCCGGCTCTCTAATACTAGGCTCTGCCACTGCACAGTGCTAGGGTTTTCCTAACTGAACTTTACCTTCTAAGTTAAAAAATAGGACTGTAGCTACACTGAATCTTCTGTATATCTTATAGGGCTAGGGAGCTGCTGAAGAGTGAATGAAGAGAGACAGTGATAGACAATGAGAGACAATGCTAGTTTCTCTCACTGTAATCATTTTACCCACATTAGAAGATAACATGCACCCCTGTCCTGAGTCATCACAGTGTAGTCACCCACCATCACCCATCCAGCCAGGCTGTCTCCTCTCCTGAGAACACATAACCCCTAGCACTGGCACTGAATGGGTTAGCACAAGGCAGAGCTGCCACTGTTATCAGCAGCCTGCAGATCCCCATTACCCACTCAAGGGTGACTACAGATGTATTTCCCACATTACCAGTCAAAATAAATAATGTGTGACATAAAGCCAATCTAACCAGGGCCGGCCTGTGATAAGATGATTGCATGCAGAGAGGAGCTGCAGCTCACAGCCACACAGACTGGGGAATTAGACCTGACAATTACACCAACACTGTATATATATATATATATATATATATATATATATATATATATATATATTCATTTTGTATGATATAGAAAATATGTGTATATAATTGATTGTTTATATTATATATATATATATATATATATATATATATATATATATTCAGTTTTTATTATATATATGTTCAGTTTGTACACACATATAAAACAAAACATTCGATACAAAAACATATATATATACAGAAAACAAAAAGGAAGCAGTGTATAAACATATATAGATAAATAGATAGATAGATAGATAGATAGACTCATACAACTAAAATGCTGGCAGTGATTGGAATTGTTTATATAATATGGAAGCAGATTAGCTAGTCAATTGGATTGTGTGTGTATTGTAAAAATACATAATACATGATACGCACTATAAAATTCTTACAAATCAAAAACCTACACTACAGTCCCCAAACCCAAAATCATTATCCCAAGTACTTCCCTAACCTTCCGATTTTACCTAATATAACCATACCATCATATCTGAGGATAAATATAGCTTGAGATAATTACTTCTACGATGGATTGCTCATTTTGGTAGTACAGTATATCGTTTTAACTGCTTTAGATACATCAGTGTAGAACTGAAAGGGTTACTGACAAGGTTCTTCTAGTGAGGTACAAAGAAGACAGGGGGCCTGGAATTTTTAATTAATCCAGGTTTTACAAGTCAAAAGGACAGTAGGAGGGGATTCACTGCAGGGATCCCTTTCCATCCCAAACAGCAATGTAAATAAACTTAGTATTAGCAAAACAATTAATAGACTCTTCTCGTGTATAACTCAATTAGAAAGCTGTTTCTCCACCCAGTAACCCTCCCAGGCCTGCCCAATATGTAACAATATAAGTGCCTTCAAACAAGTCGTCCAATGTGGGAGATGCCCTAAACTCTGTCCCATCAACAACATCAAATGGCGCTTTACAGTTCACCTTCTATCTAACTTCTATCTATCTATCTATCTGTCTATCTTTTATATAATATTAAAATATTTATGAATAAATAGTTAAGCTATTGTCATCTTTAGTCGTCCACTAAGTGGATCTGAAAAAGGAACAATTCGATATACACATCACACATTTAAATATGTGTCAACTATATATATATATATATATATATATATATATATATATATAGATAGATATATTTGTTGAGTTTGCAAATAAATCAATTGATAGATATGTATATGAAAAGATAATCCATATATAAGTATGTTATTTATACGTTGAGTTTGCCGATAGATAGAAGGAAAGACATCTAGGGATGTATATGAAAGATTATATTCTCCCTGATATGTTTGACATCCGAATCCGAATCCAAAGTTGTCCTGTAAATTGGGGAGGGGGGCTGAAACCAAACTGGTAATTCTTCTATTCTGCATGACAAAGCCAGGTTTTGTCACAGTCATTTGGCTTTGGGCTAGTCTTTCTGGGAAGAAGTAGAATACCTCCCATTGCTAGGTGAACTGGCTATTTACTATCAATGTAGTCCTAAACAAATGAGCTTCTAAATGCAAAAGTCGGTGCTTAGCCTTTGTAATGTAAAGCATGGTGATACTAAAGAGCGGCTCATGTTGCAGGGGCCTCCCCCATGTAGCTGTGTGGCCATTTGTAGCCATTGATATGCACATATATCACTGCTGCACCTCCATATGGTAAAGCTTGCTAGTTGGTAGTAGCAGTGTAACTCCTAGCGGCGCCGCGGCCATCCCACCCTTCTCAGTGCCAAGGACCATTCTCCAGCCAGTGTAGCCCTGATATAAATTAACTGGTAACCATAGCTACTGGCCCCTGATTGGCCGCTGGGGGCGACGTGCCTGAGGACGTCACCAAATCTGAATAAGGATGCGCGAACTGGCAGGCTTGGCACACAAAGCTGATTATGGGGCATAGAGGTGGAGTTCGGGAAAGTGTCATCTAGGATATCTCTCTACATCCAGGCGACAAGTTTGTGTGTGAAGCTGAGACTGGCAACAAATGAGGAGGACATAAAGGGAGCGCTGCTATCCTGGGCACATTGATCTGGAGCATTTGCCATCTGTCAGATGCGGGCACAGAAGTGGGACTGAGGGTGCAGGGTGGTGCTGCGGAGTCCGGGTGTATGTGGATTGATCTGGAGCCGTCCAGGTCTAGGTGTTTTGGGTGAATCATGATGGTCCATTGCGCTGGCTGTGAGAGGCCCATCCTGGATCGCTTCCTCCTCAACGTCCTGGACCGGGCATGGCATGTCAAGTGTGTACAGTGCTGTGAATGCAAATGTAACCTCACCGAGAAGTGCTTCTCCAGAGAGGGCAAGCTCTACTGCAAGACAGACTTCTTCAGGTAAGGAGCAGCTGTGCCCGTGCCCGTGCCCAGCACTGGATACTTGCTGAAATGCCAACTATCTGCACTGCACTCTGCCATTCTATCCAACAAACGAAATGATATCACGTATCCTCCTTCTTACAATCTGTTTATTAATCTTATATCTATCTATCCATGTATCTATGTCCTATCTATTTATCGATCTATCCAGGTATCTATGTCCTACCTATCTATTTAACTATCTATCCAGGTATCTATGTCCTACCTATCTATTTAACTATCTTTCCACGTTTCTATGTCTTAATGAACGATCTATTTATCTATCCATATATCTATGCCCTATCTATCTATCTATCTATCTATCTATCTATCTATCTATCTATCTATCTATCTATCTAACTATATATCAATTTTCTATCTACCCGTATTGATTTATTTATTCGTATTTATAAATCCTACATGTAGAAAAAGAAGATATACCGCACAAATGGTATAAACACCTATACCCACAATAAATAATCGAACATGGCAAGTTCATGTGGACCGAAACTATAAATACACATGTATGGGATGTAAACGCTACTTTTTTTTTTAATAATGTCACTATTATTTTCATGATACTAATAGTAATATCTTATTTTACTTTCCTTCAATGTTCACACGTATATAGTTGTAAATATTGTACCTTCCATTAACATTTATATTCTATTCACATAAATAGAAAAAGAAATACATTTGCGCATATATATATATATATATATATATATATATGTGTGTGTGTGTGTGTGCGCGCGCGCGTTTATATGCAGAAATATATATAGATATAACATGTATATATCTATATGCTAATAGATAACGAAAATGTGAACATATATAAAGTTAGTTATGTAAAATGGGAATAAATATTTCTTGTGCCAAATCTAAGTAGTAATTCTGTGCAAACGACACATTAGGTTGAAATAAGTTTTACCAATAGATTAGTCTATAAATCTTTTGTAATGCAAAAATGACCATAGGGACAAGGCCGTCAGCTTTTCAGGTGCTCCAGGACAGTAGATCACCCACCTACACAACTGGAATCTTTCTTTTTCATGTTAAATTCCGATCTATTTACTTCCATTTAATGCCACTGAGCTAGATGGGCCTGGTTTGAATGGGGATTTTACTCTTGGATTTCCAGTTCACTTTTGGAGTTGTTCTGGTTTGGCATCTTGATTGACAGATAATTTTACATGCCATGTGAGGAAGGGGTTAAAGGGGTGATTCACCCTCCCCCCCTCAATATACAAATGAATACAGGTCCTTAAAGTCTCCTCCCAACTAATGTGAAAACTATTTAGGAGCATTTAATGATTTTTGATAAGGTGCAGGTGAGCTAATTATTTTTCTGGATAAGGCAACCATGACTTATGACCTGTATTACAGACACTAAATCAAAGTCACAGCAAGCCTCAGGTGAACACTGCCCGCTCACACACATAGATGAACAGTGTTTTACATACATTATTACTATCATTATTAGCAATTCTATCTATCTATCTAAATGGAAAGAGAAAAGAGATAGATACAGATATATGCTAATATATCGTAATATTATATATATATATATATATATATATATATATATATATATATATGCTAAAATAGAAAATGTTGCAGTAATCAAGAAATTAATTTAATACTAATATTTAATTTTAAAATAGCCTATTCGACTTTTTAAAGTAACTAACACCCAAGTAGGTACACGTAGTATTAGTCCATAACACATGATTATTGATAAATACATATATACAAATATACATACGGTGCATTTTTGAAAAACGTAACCGCAAATAGGCTCTGCATGGATCATTAATACGGAACTATCCTATGTATGTCATTACTTTGTTGCTCAAGCTTATATCATTTTGATATTATACGCTTTTCTACGTTTTTACTTCGATTTATGTTGTCTGTGGGTGGATAGATAGATAATATCGATGTATATAAATATATATGTATACACACACTCATATATTCAGTATTTATATTTTATGTATATATTTTGCACAGGTAGATTATATCTGTAACTATTTAGAAATATGTGTGTAAATATGTAAATATATTTATATGCAATACACAAACACAAAATTGTATACATATATCTATATATATAGGTGAGTGCACAGGAAACAAAAAGGAAGCAGGATATATATATATATATATATATATATATATATATATACACACACTTGCACACAAACAGAAAAATGGATCGATCGATCGATAGATAGATAGATAGTATATATATAGATAGATAGATAGATAGATAGCTAGATAGATAGAGCTTTTGAAACACCTTTTGTTATACCCTGAAATAAATAAGAATAGGTCCGCCAATCTCTCCGGCCGGCCGGTGGAGAACATCGCAGATATGACTGTGACATAAACTGTACAGATCTCTCGCTGCACATTCTCATCCTCACTAGACCTCGTTATGATGTAATAGATATATTATATATACATATCATAATTCATATATAATGCACACAATTCTATTTTATTTCAATTGTTATCATTCATCTATAGTATATTCAATGACAGTGGGAATATCACTGCTGAGGCTGAAATAATTCCTGACAAAATAGCGACAAAATCTACAATTTGAGTCCGGCCTTATCTTCCGTTAGGACTAAAGGGGCTTAATGCTGTAGAAGTGTTAGTATATGCTGGTAATGCTTGAGGAAAATATAATGTGTTGCCAGAACATATTACACCTGTTATAAGAAATATTATATTATATATAGATATATATCTATATATAGATAGATATATTAGAAAAATGTATATATCCTACCGACACACACATATATGCCACTACTTTGCCCCCACCGTCCCGAAATCTCTACCTATTTTATGTGCATTCAATACCATTGCTACCGAAAGAATAAGGATCGCACGATTAATATTGCAGCAATGTCCTCGCGGCGATCTATGGTACCTGGAATATCATCTCCCAGTCCGGATTTATCGCCAGTTCTTTTCTTTTCCTACAGGAGATTCGGTACAAAATGTGCAGGGTGCTCGCTTGGAATCTCTCCCAGCGACCTGGTGAGGAAAGCCAGGAACAAAGTTTTCCACTTGAATTGTTTTACCTGCATGGTGTGTAACAAGCAGCTGTCTACTGGGGAGGAACTCTACATCATAGACGAGAACAAATTTGTCTGCAAGGAGGATTATGTCAGCTCCAGCAGCCTGAAAGAGAGCAGTCTCAACTCAGGTGAGTTTACCGACAGGTGTGACGTCTTCTCGCCTCACTCTGACGTCATTGCTATTTACTTTGCGTCACTTACTTTAGCAGTATCATGAAGAACTTGAGTGGTTAGTAATAACTTTATGCTTCGAGAATCAGAGATAGTTTTATCCAGTAGATATTTTAAACAACCTTTCATCTTCAGACTATATATATATATATATATATATATATATATATATTTTTTATATATATATATATATATATATATATATATATATATATATATATATATAAGTCTGATTTGCATTATGCCCTTGCTCCATCTCACTTATAATTGAAGTAGCTGACTGCATGCCCCCTCCTCTTTTGCACACCCCCTGCCCAATCCTAACGCTTTTACATGAGCCCTTAATAGAGGTCATGATTTGCTAATCTCAGACAGCACAGAGATACACAAACACCCACCCTCCCTTTTCCTCCATGCCAGCCTGTGGGTGGATCTAAAAGCAGTAGCTGCCTTATAGTCAGAACATTACCACAACTGCCAGACACACCTGCTTTTGTTAATCAGCCAGCACCACAACAACAGACATCTCTCCAGGCTTTATCACTCCCTGGAAGAGGTCTTGTGCCAAACCCTTCATTTTATATTAAAACCCTTATCCTATGCACTCATAGAGTTCTATGCACATCTCATGCCCAACCCAACACCTTATCTGCAGTACATTAAAGTGGAAGGTGTAGCACTAGTCATACTAGGCTGTTTGCACTTAGGATCAGTACTTTGTTGAGTGAGTTTTCCTGTGCTGTAGTTTGGCTTCCCACTAATTGTGACAGTGGCCTGTGACTTACCATTGGCTGAAGCATCATAACTACTCTGCTGAAAAAGTGTTATAAACTTGCCTGTTCTTAGAATATTGTGGACACTATTGTTCTCTATTCTGTAGATGTTCATCTATTTTATTGACATATACACATTCCAAATGGAATTTTAGCCCTCACTGGACACCCTGTTTAGAATTTTTTTTCCACCTGTATAACGCTTCCTGAAACTTCAGATTATAATAAACAATATTCATACATGAATTGGGAAGTGAAATGTACCAAATCTTTTTTAATTTGATTATAAACCAGTGGAAATGTCCATGTAAACATTGGACCAAGCAATCAGACTGACTTAACAGAAAAAGCAATAACTATTTTTAATATTTCTACTGTATAACAAGCAGGGGAAAAGTACAGTGGTGTAGAAGTAGCTAAGAAGTGTATGGAGAATATGGAAGAGATAGAACAACATTATCAACACCACAATTGTCACCAATTGTAAGACACAAATCTGCCTTCACTAATTCAATTTAGTTCTTCCACCATCATCAGCGCGCATATTATGCTAGCATTTCTTGTTGGCCCTGGCACATTAATGTGTTGGAGTCCTTTATTTTCCATTGTGTAATGATCAATCAAACAAGCAAACCATACACTAGAAAAACACAATGGAGACACAAGGTCATGTGTGCATGTTTTGTTTTGTCATTGTTTCCTTTTGTTGCACTTCTTTTCTTATGGCTGTACCAGATAGTTTTATATTAATTTATGCTCTTTGAATATTACTACATTTATGCTCTATTGAATAATTATTAAAAATATTTGTAAAAAAAATTATTTTAATATTTTCAAACTAACATCCATGTTTGACCATGATGTAATTTGTTATAGTTAACTTGCTAATAACATAACCATTTGTATGGAAGACAAATCGTATATGAATAATGTCATCTATATGGTGCATTTGTTTAAATTATCAAGCCCCTGAATCTGAATTTTTTTTACTCAGGTCTATCAGTATAAATTTAAGTGACCCAAACGTATAAAAATGACTTTCAAAAAGTGAATGAAAGGTTAATATAGCAGTACCATAAAAAAATAAAGCTAATATGGCTGACAAATGTACCAAAACAAACAATAAGGAAGTGCCCATAATAAATACATCTAGAAGGAGGAATACACAAAAACTAAATCCCAGGGTGCTATGTCCAACAGCTACGGAACAAAAAAGTGATATTTATAAGGGCAAAAAAAATAAGCATATAATCATATGGGGCTGTAATTGTCTACTCAATGTGGTCTTAACTTAGGCTTGGGCCCACAGCGACTTTAGCTGTGAAACACATCACACAGACAAAGATTGCAGTGTCGCACTTCCTGCATCACAACAAATAAAGTGAAAAAGTTCATGTTGCGAGCCACAAGTTACTGAAATCACGAAATTGAAGTGGCCTGAAATCTGTTTGAATTCTGGTCTATGCGAGGTCACATGTCACACAGTCAAAGTTGACATGGAGCCCTAGTCTTTTAGATAGAGTACTTTTGTTGGTTTTAAGAACTATATGTGCATAAGAAGTCTTACCACCTCACTACTAAGTTTCCTTTATAAAGGGGTATTGGCTGTAAATAGTACAGATTTTGCAGTGGGGCCCATGAGCTTCAAGTTAAGCCTCAGAATGGGGTGCTGAGCTAATGCATAAGTCTCAATATTGAGACTACTTAAAGAGGAATTGGTTTTACCATTATTGATTGGACAATGTGAGACTGTGAAGGGGGACGTCCCCTACTGGTAACACCCATTTTTTTCAGAACCAGTACTCTGAACTACAACACATTGTCATGTTTTCTCACATACTTGAATCATTTTTAATATTTTGATTTATACATATCAGCCTTGTCACTAGAAGTATGAAAGATTAAAAAAAGAATATATATACATACATATATATTATACAATATATATATATACATCCTAGTATGGTGGTGTGGATCAAGGGCAATAAGTTTTACTGTGAGGCACAATCTCAAAATGAAATGGCAATATGCAGTTTTCAACCTCCTAGTGTTTGTGCTTTTTTTCTAAAGGGAGCTGCCCAAACATGTAAGAACATTGAATGCAACATGGATGCTTACAGATATATGAGACACTCAGCATCATTTTAATATAATCCTGCTGATGTTATTACATGGAAAACAGCTACAGGAATAGTATTTTAATCTCCATCTAATACCTCATTACAATTAGTCAAATCTCATAACCCCCAGTTTCTCCACTACCTGGGATCTAGTGTTCCTCCTCTTTTTAGACTGTAAGTTCCTTTGATCAATGCTTTTATTTTCCAAGTGTTTCTATATATGTGTTGCTTCATCACATTTTTTTTCTTTATGTTTCTTTGACACATTTTATTAAAAAAGACAGATCTCATTAGTTTCTCTGGGTGTCGAACTGAAGCAAAAATTCATCTATTTGCATCTATTTAATGATGATCCATTTTTTACAGCCTGCTACGGCTGTGTGTTCTGTAATAACACTGGATCCAAAAGACAGAAAAAACAAGTGCAAACTAACAAGGGTTATTCACACAACGTGAAAAACAGACATGAGACGGATATTTTTGCAATGTCTGTCACATGGCCATTTTGGAAACCCATTGAATCCAATGTGTCTATTCACATGTCTATTCTTTTAAAGGTCCCTTTTTCACAGCTATAAAAAAATTACATGTTTTCACCCAATAGAAATCAATGGATACGTTTTTAACTGATTTAAGCTATATTCACACGTGAATAATGGCCGTGTGACGTCTGTTTTTTTAAGGGATGTCACACCGCAACATTACATTTAATGTCAGTGAATTGGGGATACTCACTTGATTGTTATTTTGACAGTCCATAGTCACAGACCACCAAAATATAGGTCATGTCCTATTTTTGTCTGTTTTCATGGATTACTCCATACACTCAAATGTATGGGGGATTCGTGAAAGTGGGTGTCCCTTGGGTACAAGGCTGTCATGAAAAATGGATGTTTTTCACGGCATGCATCTCAGTCATCTGAATGTAGCCTAATGTATGGGAGATCTGTGAAAAAAGCTAACCTCGGGTGCAAGACAGCCATTTTCATGGCCTTGCTCATCTTAATGTAGCCTTAAAACAGATTGATGTCCGTTTTACGTCCATTAAAAATGGATAAGTGGATTGGGTCAAAAAAGACCAATGAAATGTATCCATTTTTTTTCACTGACAGTTAAAAACTGATGCAAAATAGATGGCACTCGGCCATCAAAAATGGAAAAACAGAACAGAACGGATGCATATCAGCCGTTAAAAACAGATATGTATGTCCATTAGATTAGTCAAAAATGTCACTATCTTGTGCATAAGGCTATATCTTCTTATGCATCAGTTCTCCCATCAGCTTGGAAGGAAGCTGTGAACCTATCTTACCTTATCTTGTATCTCTATATTATGTAACATACATCACTGTGGAATATGTTGGTGCACTGCAAACAAAGCATAATAATGACCTAGGCCATTGGCTTGTATATTGATTATAATTAAAGGGGTTTCCTGGGCTAAAAATAAATGACCTATCCTATCATAAACATAAGTCATCGTTGTCAAATTTGGGGGGGTCTGACGTCCGACACCCCCATTGATCAGCTGTTTTTAGCAACCTAATCACAGAGAATGGAGCAGGAAGCAGACAGTTCTGTTTTCTGTGTAGTGGCCAGTCCAAGTTACTGCAGATCATTTCTCATTCACTTGAATGGGAGCTAAGCTTCAGTGACTTGGTTCAACCACTACATAGTGAAGAGAGCTGTCTGCTTCCTGCTCCATTCTCTGTGTATTAGCTGCTTAGAACAGCTAATCGGTGGGGGTCCTGAGTGTTAAACCCAGGGCTGTGGAGTCGGTACGCCAAAGCCCCGACTCCGACTCCTCAATTTCCCCTGACTCCGACTCCAACTCCGACTCCGACTCCACCAAAATAGGCTCCGACTCCGACTCCACGACTCCGACTCCACAGCCCTGGCACTGCTAAACCTTATAGGTTCACTCAGAACTCAGTCCCATCATTATATGAGGAATAGAACAGACCTTTACAGGACATTTCATCATTTTCAACATTTCATCATTTTCCCAAATTCTTATGAAAATATATTCAGCACATACTGCATTGTACTACTAACTGTACCAATTTATTATATATTTTGGGAGTCGGAGTCGGTCCATTTTATACCGACTCCGACTCCACCAAAATAGGCACCGACTCCGACTCCACGACTCCGACTCCACAGCCCTGGTTAAACCATCACAGATGTGACATTGATGACTTATTTTTTGGATAGGTCATCATTATTTTTAGTCCAGAAAATCCCTTTAATTTCATTTTCTAAATGGTTTAAGAAAATGATTTATTTTTAATTGACTAGAATTTTCTGTTTGGGTCTGACTATATTAGACATTCATAGATGAATTTGCTTTATGTTTCTAAGGAGTTTCATGTTCAGAAGTTTCAGACTGTACACAGTCAAGTGTAGCCTCAACCAAACTCAGCCTTAGGGTAAGGTTCCACAATGCGGAAAAGTTTTTTGTTTTTTTTTGTTGTTGCAGCTTTTGCTGCATTTTTTTAAGCCAAAGCCAGGAGTGGACTGAGCAGAGGGGAGAAGTATAAGAGCTTCCTATATATTTTGCATTGCTTTTGTAGCCACTATTGGGTTTGGCTCAAAAAAACGTAGCTAAATCTGCAACAAGAAAAGCAGCTTTTCGGCAAGGTGGGGCCTTTCTACTCAACAGCGTCTTGCAAATCTCTGTCATTCTATATTCACACATGAGCACATATTATACAGGTTATATACTTTGTATATCTGCAGTCATCACTCAGGATTGTAAGGACAAGTGCACATCACCAAGTATAGCTTCTCTACATTCCATGTGCAATAATATTTATATAAAATCCATGGTACAATAAATGGCCTTCACATCACAAAATTATTACAACCTTTATTTGTACAACACCAACATATCCCACAGCATTATAGAATCAGGGAAACCAGTAAACAAACCTAAAGAGAGATAATGTAACAGATAATAAGCCAAAACAGAAAGGACCTTGCCCATAAGACCTTACACTTTAAGGCTAAGGCCCCATATTGCAGAAACACAGTGTTTTTACCTGCTGTGGAATCACAGTGGAAAAAAATGCTACATTTTTCAGTACTAGCAAAGTGAATGAGATTTCATTAATCTTATCCACACATTATGGGAAAAAAGAGCTGAAGAAAAGCTGTGTTTTTAAAAACACAGCATGTTACTTGTTGCTCCAGAATCGCAAGAGTTCTTCCTATATATTTAATAGGGGGCAAAATGCAGATATAAATGCACCAAAAACTCAATGCGCTGCAGAAAAAAAGTGACGCGTTTTCTCTGTGGCATTTTATTCAGCGTTTTTTAGCTGTATTTCGCTACATATGGCCTTAGGGGGATATGGGAAGAGAGGGGCTCAATAGGTATGAGAGGCAGATGTTATTATCGTTGACCTTGTTAGGCTGCAGAATAGGAAATGTGAATATTTTAGATTTATTTTGACAAAATTTTTGGTATGACTGAAAAGAGATAGGGGATATATAAAGGAATGAGCTTTGTATAGTGGGAGGGTAAATAGACACTGTATAAATTCTTGGTCACAAAGTTTCCTTTATCTCCATTTGTATTGATATTTGGATAAATAAGCAAATTATTGTACTTTAAATTGTGAATGTGGGACTTTTAAAGACAATGAAGTTATATTCATAACTGCATATTTAACAACATGCATAGTATTGTTAATCACATGTGTAAAGCTAAAACACAAAACTTATTGGAACAAAATCCTGTTCTGTTGTGTTTCTTAGACAAGCTTTTCTCATGCTTATGTAGACTCTATGTAAATGGTGTGGACTATGCATGAAAATAGGAGATGCTACATTGTAAAATTTCCAGTATAACAACATCCAGTATTCAGAAAGAACCAGTGCGTACAATACCTATGCTAATATAGTCTTTATTTAGTGACCATTTCATGTGTTAATAGCACTGAAACATTCCAAACAAACAAATCCAGTGTAGTATCTACATACAGTTTGTCTTAAAAATGAAATGATTCTTATATGTACATACTGTAGTGTGAATGAGTCCACATTATTCAACCAGGTGTATGCTTATACATTGCAAAACAAGACTAAACATTAGATTAATTTCCAGGGCCAACACCATAATTCTTTATTTTTCTACATAAACCACATGTTGTCTTGACTTTCATCTCATGAATAGTTATAATGTATGGTACCTATCCATTCATCAACCATTATATATTTTTCACTTTGCAGACTTTTCAGTATTTTCAGTCACACCCTTCTCAAAGCACCTACCCCTGAGTGTTCTTCCTAAGTTATATCCTATCTATGTATATATTTTTCATAAAATTCTTAAATAGGATATAGTTTCAGATTTAGTAAATACTTGTATTCCTGAAAACATAGCAATTCTAAAACATTTTTTTTTAATGTGCCTTGTATCATTCCTCTTATTCTTACTATATATTTATGACTATATTGACAACTGGGTGGTGCCAGTTTCCCTACACAGTCTCACACTGTCCTATCAGTGGTGACTGTTTTTAAATGATGTAGGGCCATACCTCTTTGATAGGAGGGAATGATCATTTGTCAATTTATTCATATATTTCTGATAGGAATAAAGGAGGAATAGAACAATGCAGAATTATAAGAAAGCATGCTCCCGAATTATTATTTTATGGGGAGTATGTGTACTTACTACAGGTATATAAGGAGAGATGACAGGAGATTATTGTAACACTTAAGGTGCCTAATGTAGGCCCTTCCTTTGGCCTTATTGGCTGTGAGTTTGTGGACACTGGTCCAAGCTATTAAATGATAGTTACTGGTATGTGTAGGTAAAGATAGTTATAACATACAATTCCAGTCTCTGCAGAGATCCACCTGTCTGGCTATGTTCACATTAGCGTCTATAAAAGTTTGATTTTGTATTTCTTTATGGGCTGAAGGGATCTAACAGCTAATGCTGTTGTCCAGTCTGTATACCACTGGGAATGTAAATGAAAACATATCGAAAAGTGTGCGTTGAAGATTTGTATACTTATATCTTTATGTGTTTACATATTAGAAAAGTCATCAGTTATCCAATGATTTCCACACATAGAAAAACATATTCTACCTGATGTAATATTCCTTACAGCTTTCACAAGACCACATTACCAGACTACTTTAGTATGTCTTGTCTGTTTTTTTAAATGGAAAAAATTTACAAAAATGATATGTATCAGTTTCTATATATGTTGTATAACACTATGTTTTGTGCTTCTTAGTGTCCTCTTGTACAGACAGAAGTTTATCTCCAGATCTTCAAGATCCAATAAACGATGAAAGTAAAGAGACAGATCATTCCACCTCTTCTGATAAAGAGACTGCCAACAATGAGAATGAGGAGCAGAACTCTGGTACCAAAAGAAGAGGACCTAGGACCACCATTAAAGCAAAGCAACTAGAAACCCTCAAGGCAGCATTTGCAGCCACTCCAAAACCAACAAGGCACATTCGAGAACAGTTAGCACAGGAAACAGGGCTGAACATGCGGGTGATTCAGGTAAACCACTATTCAGTTATTATTTCCCGCAGCCTCTATTATTTGTTATTATTTCCTAGAGTATATGTATGTGTTGTTATATCATTACTATATTAATATACTATATTACATAGCTTCTACCCTTGTATTTTCTCTTATAGTTCAAGTGATTGTGTGGAAACTTCTTCCAAGCACAAAGTGGAAACTGTAGGCTTTTACTATAGAACCATTCTGGTGAAGAGCAAAAGCATTTGCTGTACTTTGGTTTTGTGTAGAATAATTTTGCAAGAATGGTTTACTACTACTTACTGCTTACAGCAGACAATATATTAAGTTGACATCTTTTATTAGCATGTGTATTTTAGGTCCAATACTCTGCGCTGTTTAACTTCGTACTCTATCTTTGTAGTGATTGGAACTCAATTTGTCTTCCATAGAGCTCCAAATCTCCTGTGTGCACATAGGGTTAATTGATTAAGATGCGATTGCCTGCATCTACCGCTAGGGAGAGCTTAGAAGTTTACTGTATACTGTTTTATTATTTTGTTCAATCTATAAGCAAGTTTTTGGGATCTACAGCTCTGTCTAAAAATGAATCTTACTGTTTAATGCTAAAGATATTTGATAAAATTGATCAGCACTGAATTCAAAACCTTTGTAGATAAAAAAAGAAACCAAATGGATTTCAAGATTAGACATTCACCTAAGACCTTTGTGTACAAAAGAGCTTTAACACCAAAATAATGAGGACCTATGGTATGTTGCAAGTTGTCGTGATGAGTAAATGTAGATGTTTGTCCAGTATGTGGACCTCAGGCTAAGCATCTGATTCAGAATGCACACAAACAATTACTATGTGGAGACTTGTAGCCAAGATGCAGTGCTTGCTGATCATTACTTGAGAGCCATGACAAAGAAACTAGCCACAGGAATAATTTTAAGTTTTGGTGTTGCCACTTAAACCAGAAGCATTGTTATCCCGATAGGTTTTCTAAAGGAACTCTAAACACAGAAAATATCCCAGATCTTCCTCACTTCATTGTCTCCTTTACTTTAGTTCTCCTATTTTTCTCATCTGACAATTGAAACTAAGACACACTGATTGCCCTAGAAGCTCAGCCCCCTTATTCAGGCTGTAAGACAACTAGTTGGAGCAAGAACAGGATCACTGTGGCCAGTCTGCAGTAGTACAAGAGAGTACTAAATCCTGGCCCTCTAGGCCTCTACCAACCAGAGACAGAACTGATCAGCAGAGTATTCACTCCAGTGTTCTCTGTAGCATTGCTATTGTTTCAGGATCATGGATAAAAATACTGCAGCCTGACAAACAGTGATAGCAACTATACTTCTTGTGTAATTTTAGCATTCACTGCTAAGTTACATTTTCCTTTAAATCATTCCTAAGTTGTCATTGACTGCAGTGTTACTTACTGATCCTATACTCACATTATCAAATCATTTAAGGAAGTCTGTTAGCAGGAAGATCGGTATTAGACTAATGACAGTACCTTGTAGGGTGATTTATACACTTTCTAAAGATACCTTTCTTATTCTGCATTGCAGCTCCATTTTCATGAAAATCAGTGTTTTATTCTTATGCAAATTAGGTGAAAGGGCTTTAGGATTGTTTCTTCTCGTGCTGGGGCTTCACTCTCTGCTCTAGATCACCGTCCCTGCAGACAAAGTGGAGGATGTTATGCAATCAATGAACGGCAGAGCTGGGTGGAAGTTAGGGGCTATTATCTAGAGCAGAGAGTGAAGCCCCAGCAGGAGAGGACACGCTCCTAATTTCCCTTTCAGCTAATTTGCATAAGAATAAAGCACTAATTTTCATGAAAATTGAGCTGCAATGCAGAATAAGAAAGGCATCTTTGGAAAGTGTAGAAGCATCCCTAATAGTTTTATACTGATTTAGCAGTCTTTAGCAGTTTCCATTTCCTCTACCCTGTAAAGAAAGACTTTTAAGATGGTAAATTCCTTGTATCCAACCCACATACAATGTATAACTCAACAAGAATTGTATTAGCTTATATATATATATATATATATATATATATATATATATATACAGTTGAAATCAGAAGTTTACATACACTATATAAAAAGACACATACAGTGCTGGCCAAAAGTATTGGCACCCCTGCAATTCTGTCAGATAATACTCAATTTCTTCCAGAAAATGATTGCAATCACAAATGCTTTGGTAATAATATCTTCATTTATTTTGCTTGCAATGAAAAAACACAAAAGAGAATGAAAAAAATGTCAAATCATTGATCATTTTACACAAAACTCCAAAAATGGGCCGGACAAAAGTATTGGCACCCTCAGCCTAATACTTGGTAGCACAACCTTTAGACAAAATAACTGCGAACAACCGCTTCCGGTAACCATCAATGAGTTTCTTACAATGCTCTGCTGGAATTTTAGACCATTCTTCTTTGGCAAATTTCTCCAGGTCCCTGAGATTTGAAGGGTGCCTTCTCCGAACTGCCATTTTGAGATCTCTCCACAGGTGTTCTATGGGATTCAGGTCTGGACTCATTGCTGGCCACTTTAGAAGTCTCCAGTGCTTTCTCTCAAACCATTTTCTAGTGCTTTTTGAAGTGTGTTTTGGGTCATTGTCCTACTGGAAGACCCATGACCTCTGAGGGAGACCCAGCTTTCTCACACTGGGCCCTACATTATGCTGCAAAATTTGTTGGTAGTCTTCAGACTTCATAATGCCATGCACACGGTCAAGCAGTCCAGTGCCAGAGGCAGCAAAGCAACCCCAAAACATCAGGGAACCTCTGCCATGTTTGACTGTAGGGACCGTGTTCTTTTCTTTGAAGGCCTCTTTTTTTTTCCTGTAAATTCTATGTTGATGCCTTTTCCCAAAAAGCTCTACTTTTGTCTCATCTGACCAGAGAACATTCTTCCAAAAAGTTTTTGGCTTTCTCAGGTAAGTTTTGGCAAACTCCAGTCTGGCTTTTTTATGTCTCTGGGTCAGACGTGGGGTCTTCCTGGGTATCCTACCATAGAGTCCCTTTTCATTCAGACGCCGACGGATAGTACGGGTTGACACTGTTGTACCCTCGGACTGCAGGGCAGCTAGAACTTGTTTGGATGTTAGTCGAGGTTCTTTAGCCACCATCCGCACAATCTTTCGTTGAAATCTCTCGTCAATTTTTCTTTTCCGTCCACATCTAGGGAGGTTAGCCACAGTGCCATGGGCTTTAAACTTCTTGATGACACTGCGCACGGTAGACACAGGAACATTCAGGTCTTTGGAGATGGACTTGTAGCCTTGAGATTGTTCATGCTTCCTCACAATTTTGCTTCTCAAGTCCTCAGACAGTTCTTTGGTCTTCTTTCTTTTCTCCATGCTCAATGTGGTACACACAAGGACACAGGACAGAGGTTGAGTCAACTTTAATCCATTTCAACTGGCTGCAAGTGTGATTTAGTTATTGCCACCACCTGTTATGTGCCACAGGTAAGTAACAGGTGCTGTTAATTACACAAATTAGAGAAGCATCACATGATTTTTCAAAGGGTGCCAATACTTTTGTCCACCCCCTTTTTTATGTTTGGTGTGGAATTATATCCAATTTGGCTTTTTGACAATTCTTTTTGTGGTTTTCCATTGAAGACAAATTAAATGAAGATATTATTACCAAAGCATTTGTGATTGCAATCATTTTCTGGAAGAAATTGAGTATTATCTGACAGAATTGCAGGGGTGCCAATACTTTTGGCCAGCACTGTATGCATGTTTTTCTCACTATCTGACATGAAAGCAGAATAAACCTTCCCCATTTTAGGTCAATTAGGATTACCAAAATTATTTATATTTGCCAAATGCCAGAATAATGAGAGAGAGAGAGAGAGAGAGAATTTTTCAGGCATTTTTATGACTTTCTGCCAAGTCAAAAGTTTACATACATTACATTAGTATTTGGTACCATTTCCCTTAAACTGTATGACTTGGGTCAAACGTTTTGGATATCTTTCCACAAGCTTCTCACAATAGTTGGTAGGAATTTGGGCCCGTTCCTCCTGACAAAACTGGTGTAACTGAGCCATGTTTGTAGGTCGCCTTGCTCGCACCTGCCTTTTCAGCTTTGCCCATAAATTTTCAAAGGGATGGAGATCAGGGATTTGTGATGGCCACTCCAAAACATTGACTTTGTTATCCTTAAGCCACTTTGTAACCAGTTTGGCAGTATGCTTTGGGTCATTGTCCATTTGGAAGACCCATTTGCGCCCAAGCTTTAACTTCCTGGCTGATGTCTTGAGATATTGCTTCAGTATTGCCACATAATGTTCTTTCCTCATGATGCCATCTATTTTGTGAAGTGCACCAGTCCCTCCTGCAGCAAAACAACCCCACAATATGATGCTGCCACCCTCGTGTTTCACAGTTGGGATAGTTTTCTTAGGGTTAGTTTTTATGGGCAAAGCTGAAAAGGCAGGTGCAAGCAAGGCAGCCTACAAACATGGCTCTCTCCCATTATTCTGTAATTTGGCAAATATAAATAATTTTGGTTATCCTATATGACCTAAAACGGGAAAGGTTTGTTTTGATTTCATGTCAGATAGTGAGAAAAACATGCATATTTGTCTTTTTATATAGTGTATGTAAACTTCTGGTTTCAACTGTATATATACTGATATATATATATAAGGATGGGAGAAACAAGAACAATTTTCCAATGTTTCATTGTCTGTTTATAATCATAGAGCTGGGACCCATGTAATGTAGGGTGGAGAACAATAATGGAGACTGACATGGGTAGTTACAAAAGATTTGTACAAATGAGCCACTGAAGACAGGGCTACTGTGTAATATCATTGGCTCAGGGGCACAATTACATTGAGCAGAATCAACCCAAAAGAAGTCTCTTCCTAAGGCTACATTGACACAACCTAAGTGCAAAATGGCCATGAAAAATGTTAATTTTTCATGGCCATCTTGAACCCAAGAGGCACCCATTTTCACAGATCCTCCATACATTAAAGAGCAGATCAATATATCGTCTTGTGTATAAACTTTGCTATAAATTACTCATTGAAACCTCTGCTTATTCTGAGTTTATTAGTCCAGTAGGCAGAGTGATTCAATAATGGACAGCCTTCCCTCTGTGGGTATGCATACAAAGTCCAGAATATGAAGAATGAAAACAAAACTTCATTTCAACCTGCTTAGCTCCTCCTGTTATATAACATGCTTCTTGTTGAATTTGACATGTTCCCTTTAATTAGGATATATCATTATCTTAGCTACATGACCAACTTCTATAGTCAGGCTTCTGTCCTGATGGGTCCATGTCCAAATTTATACACTATTATCAAAATGACCTTGAATGTATACACCATAGACAAGCATCCATTGTCCTTCAGAACATTACAAACACATGCTTTAAGTGCTATATCCTATAAGCAGTACATTCCTTGTTTCTTTTTGGCAGAACCTGAGCTAACCCAAGAACACTCTGGTGATTTGAGCTCACATAGTTTCAGGCCCAATAATAGTCCCTCCTACAATGATTGCCCATTAGTAGTCATAAGTGATAATGAGTCAGTTGTAGTGCCCATTCATGACTTACCACAGCTTTATTATTGGCGACATCACACAGAGGCAATATGAAATGCTGCTAATATTCCCACTGGTGATGAATTGTCTGTAATATATATACCACATGCTCGTGTAAGTCTTAAAGAATTAATTGCCTCAAGGAAATGGTGAACCATGGCCTATCCCTGCTCCAAGAGATAGGAGAAATGTATATTACTTGTTCTGCTACTTCATTCATGGAAATAATTTATTCTTGAATATCTTTTATTAATGGTATATTATTTAAACCTATACTTCATACACTTATATTTTCTGTTTTACATTTCTTCAGCTCCATAATGATCACTGAATGTATGTTTTAATTATATTACATTTTAATTAAAGACTAACATGAACATGCATAATGCAAAGGCAAATACATGCCATTGTCCTATGGCTTTTGCCTTGAAAATATGAAGAACTAGAAGACATGGGAAAAATGATTGTGAAAAGATTATAGTCAAGTTAAACAAAATCAAAAACACATACATCAAATTTCCCTCTACGTAGTAAGAACCCTTCTATTTCTTCTTTTTTTTAAGCAAGATATGTGGCAACATAATCAAAAATTGCATAGAAAAAAATGATGTCAACTAATCTGTTATAAACGTGTTGTCCAATCCATTTACATTAGCTGTTAATTTCAAAAATAAGGATTTAAAAAAATGCATGAAAATAAATGTTAGTGTGAACACAGTCCAAAGTGCTAACATGGAATAAATAGTTTGCAGAATCTGAAATTAAATGGACGCTACAAAAAGCAGGAAAGTAGGAAAGAAACAAATAAGTGCTGCAACCTTAATATTTTATCTTGTCTTAGTAATAAAACCAGGTAGGCATATGTATGAAATGGCAGAGCTTGATCTGTCCTTTTATTAGTTACATTTTTAATGTTGGTCTTTCTGTTTTTTTTGCAGCTTTTTTCAAAGCTCGATACTTTTTTTTATAAGTCCTTGCCTATTATTTAGTTTGAAAAAAAAGATTGGTGTTTTTTAATCCTCATTTCACCAGCAAAAGAGTGAGGTCCTTCCCTTGTCTCTCAGACGGGGGTCCCCATTCATCGCCCTGAAAGAGTTGTAATCCGGATCCTATAAGCCCTTTAGAGGGGCTTGTACAGGATATGATGCTTTTGATAAAGTGGTTTTCATGTTTGATGGTTTTCATGTTCCTTCTTTTGCGGCTTATCCCAGTAAGAATTCCTCCAAAGTTCTCAGTAATCCCTCATCTTAGGGGTGGGACGCCATGACAGAACCAAACTCAAGGGATGAGCTGTAGACCTGTGGTTTTAAAATGCCATCACTGTTTCAGTGCACTAGGACTAGCACTGGGTTTGTAATTATAGTACCTTATCCTCGGCAACAACATGTTGATAAAGTTCATGCAATCTTTTTTTCACGGAACACTCATAGAATCAATGTTTTTCTATTCACTTCATTTGATTATTTACTGTGACTTTATGTCTTTTATTACTGGATGAGGTTGTGGATGCATTATCTGTGAAATACACAGTGCCCGTAGTCACATGGTGTAATTTGTATTTTGTGGTCACCTGGAAGCCCATGTCTTCACATTGACACTAAATCATGTTGAATCCACAATTAGTTTGGTTTGTGGCGCTGCATTGACAATAGTAATTCTATTTGGATAGTTGATATTCATAATTTTTTTTACTAAATTATATTTGTTATGTTAAATACATTTCAAAAAAATATAGTGATCTGTTTTTTTGTGACGTGTATACACTATAAAGCTAGCACTGCAGGGAAATATATGGCGATTTTTTAAATCTTTATGAGCATAGCCCAAACATGGTAAGCAAGGCTGCACAGATAGGATTTATGCATTCATGTCAGGTTCTTGTCCCAATGGAGCTTACTATCTAATTTTCATAGCACAGGCAAATAAACACACAGGGGTCAATTTCATAGGAAGCCAATTAACCTGCTGCTGTGGTTTTTGGATTGTGGGAGGTAACCAGAGTGTCTAGAGATGACCCATGCAAATATGGGGTCGTTCATTCAGGCTGCATGCAGATGGTGCCTGATTCAGAATAAATGAGAAGATCCAGCAATGCAAAATAGCAATACTACCCGTTGTGCCACCATATTAAACATTAGTTACTACTTACCCAATATGTAGTCTAAATTGTACTGTCAATCCTTTTTTCAAAGGGAATAAATACACCTTTCAGCAGATGTCACCGTTACTTAGCAACTCTTGGTAAAGATATTCAACTTTGTTTAAGGCCAAGGCCCGACGTATCGAAGCACAGTCAAAAAACGCTGCTTTTCTGCTGCAGATTTTTTTCTGCAATGTGTGGATGGGATTAGCCACAATCTCATCCACTTTGTAGGTAATGTAAAACTCTGCGTTTTCACAACATGGGGCTTCAGCCTCATGGTCTTTTTTTACTAGACACTAAATTGTTCATTCTTTGTTAAATGTTATATTAATAGGCAGTAATAATATAGCTACAGGTAAAGGAGTTATATGTATACATAGATTTCCTTTTTTAATGAATTTCTGCCCATTCACCTCACTAAATACCCAAGACACAAAAGCTACAGTATATTCATACCTTCTAAGTGTTCTTCTTTGGGAAGGGATGCAGTGTACTATTTACCCTATTTCTCACTCTTTGCTTCTAAAATGTTTTAACTGACTGATAAATAATAAATTCCTGCTCCAGAAAATATACACATTTCCACAATTTATCACAATTGGGTGGCCCTCATTGGAGCAGCCAAACCCCTCTTTTCAGAATTGCTCCTAAGTTACAGATTAATGTCCGCTTTACATACACTTTTTCTGGATGACCAGTAAGACGTTTTCAGTGCATGTCTGCATAAAATAGGACATCTAAAGACTCATTAAACATTAATTGCATAATTATAATACATAACCTTCCCTCATCTCCAGTACAAGCTATTTCAATGAAATTTTCTCATCTAATCTGATCAGGTGGGATGTGCCTGACTACTTTTATTAGATTGGGATGATTTTAATCCACCCAGTTCTATAGAATTCTTTTGTTTTTCCAGGTGATCGCTTCTCTTCTCTTGGTAGGGCTTGTGTGGTGAGTTTTGAGGAATATTCCTGCTAGAGAACCACATACAAGGCATATTTCTATCTCCTGCTAGAGTATATTTACGCACAACAGATTTGTCTGTGATTAAAATCAATTCTGTTTCTCTGATTGGGGTTTATTGCCGTCAAACACACAGATTTCTGCAGTCCCCATTCACTTTAAGGCTAAGGCCCCACGTAGCAAAACACAGCTAAAAACGCAGCAGGAAAAAAACAATGTGAAAATCCATTGTTTTCACTGCGTTTTTTCTTCCACAATGAAGTATATAGGGACAATGTTCCATGGCTAAAACTAACATACTGTGTTTTTCAAAAACAGCTTATTTTTCACCACAATGGCGTGAATGAGATTAGACAAAATCTCATTCACTTTGCTGAAAATGCAAAACGCAGTGTTTTTTTCCCTCTGTATTTACACAACTTAGGGCCTTTGTCGAAATGCAGGTTTTTTTTTAAGTGTTTATTTTCAGAACAGCTATCCTTAAATCTTTTAGCTTGCTGTAAACTACCAACCGCAATAATAGGCAATTATGATAATGTTTCCTGTAGTATATTGGTTACATTACCTTGTATGCCTAACCCAATGACCAATATTTGTTCCAACCGAGAGGACATTTGTAATATCATTATTCTTTGAGTAGATTACAGTATCTCTGGCCTACCTTAGGAATGATAGTAAGTACTGGCCATACAACTTCTTTAGCTTCTGGTCATGTTTGACCATCAGTGATTTTCCTTAACCCCACCAGCATGTTAAGCTCAGATAAGCATGCACATGTTCTTAATGGAGAAAAAGGAGTAAACCATTGCCAGGTACCTTTCGCAATAACTTACCTGACCTAAGTACAAAACAATTGGGCATATAAAAGTCAACATGCACAGTCCCTCTTACCCTCAACATCATCTGTCAAGCAGAGTGGATCATATGCATCAGCCTTCCAAAATTGGTGGGCTCAGATGATATTCATTTATTGCATATGGCCACCCTCACTATTGGAATCTACTTCTTCTGACCGATTTAGTATATTCCAACACTATTTTCCCATTTACTGGCAATTTAGAAAAACACATAAATCAAGAAATGAAAATTAATGAGGCTTATTCATTTAACATTAATGCAACAGAAAAGGAATGGAGATAATGGTCATAAAACCTAGTCAGAGATTGTAATTTTTATAGAAAACTAGACGAATGATAGCTGTAATCTTACAGTGTTACTTACATAAATAAGCACAATTTGTCCTTCTAAATCCTATCTACTCAGCCAATAGTTGTTGCACAACAAAGCTGCCCCCAGATTAATGGTGGGTATCCTTGGTTATCATACTGAGGACGTGTCAGTCATGACTAACTTTTTAGTAGTCATGTAATCGTCATAGGCAATAGGGTCTCCATTGCAGATCCAAAATTAATTGAAAAGTGAAACACACAATGCAAAATAGGTCATAAAACATTTTTGCTTAGTTGTTCTATAAATTTTTTATATAGCTGATATTATGCTAATCCTCTCGCAGTGTTCTTTATGTATGGTCCATAAATTTAGGTTTGTTATGAGGATATACTATACATCATCCATTCCCATGTCACTATTTCTATGCTCTGTTAGTCAGTGACCTTGTATGGACCAGTGGAGTGTGATGTCACCTAGTCCTTAATCATATTGACAAGATGACAAGAAGCCGTTGATAGGGGTTTTACAGGACTGGAACAAGAGATTCACTGCAGAGACTGCTGCAAAGTTTTAATGTAACAATAATAATAAGAAGAAACAAGCAATCATAATATATAAATAAACCTAACAATAAACCTAAGTTCCTCTGACGTCAGGAGTATCTGAAGAGGTATCTGTCCTATCATTGAAATAATTTCTTTAAAGTATTGGCTTGTCCTGAATCTTATATTAATGTGGTTACGAAAAATGTCCTGGTTTAATGCTACAGAAGACATTAGAGCTGATTTTGCCACTAGTAAGCTGTAGACAAAAAAATTAGCCTATACTGTCAAGTGCAGGTAATCACTTTGGCCAACCTGTGGGTGATGGTATCCTTAGTGCTTATTCACACAACCATGAAAAACGGATGTGTGACAACCATTTTTGCAAAGTTTGTCACACGGCAGTCTTGACAACACATTGAATTCAATATGTCTTATTTACATGGGTGTTTTCTTGACAGCCCATTATAAAACGTCCATCAAAAAAACTGACTTGCACTACCTTTGTCCGTCAAAATTGACATAGATAGAGCAATATACATGGGTTCTATAATAGCCATGTAACGGCCATTTAAAAAATGGCCGTTACATTGCCATTATTCACTGTCATGTGAATAAGTGCCATCTGTGGACTTGCATGGGTGGACATGGCTGTTTTTGACAGGTTCATGAAAAACCAAATTGAAAATTTAGCCCATTTGTAACTGAACAATCCAGAAAAGTTTTAATACCAAAAATATGATGGGTTGACATTTATGTACATATTATAGTATCCAGTCTAATCTACATTCAAGGTGTTAGAGAGCAGTGTAAGCTGGGCATGGTGATTAGATTCTGGGTTTAGGAGTCCAGTGGGCAGTCCTACAGATTGACTGACAAGTCTATCTATATGCACACATATACCAGGAAAACAAATTCTCATTCATAGGACCACCCACTAAACTCCCAAGTCTAGAATAAGTAGAAATTAAAATGAATAAATGACAAGTTATAGTGACTCTTTTCCCACAAGCCTATATATCACTCTGCTCAGCTGCTTTTATATGCTGACTGCAGATTGGATGGCATGTTCAATGTACCAAGTTCCCTTTAAGTCTCTTTGGTAACTAATAGCTTGCAGTTGCTATAAACCTCAGTAGCGCACAAGTCTGTCCAAATACATGCAAGTCTTCTTCTAAAACATCATTATCTTGTCTTTGAGTTTACACCCTGGGATTATGCCACTCTAATGTATAGAATACAGGGAAAGTCAGAAAGGGCATTGTATCATTGCCTAGCAGACCAAATAAGATATTGGTAATATTTGTATGTTAGTCTTGTGTGGCTAGACGCTATCTCAGGTGTGGAGATAAATTACTTATTTGCAGCATTTTCCACTGTCTTTAGCTACTGGAGGATCACACCTTCCCCCTCCCTGGTGCCATCTTTAAAACTATAGGTTTTGTTTTGTTTTGCTTTTGTAACTATAAAGACATTTTTCTTGCTGGTAATAGCATTACTCTTACTACATGACTAATTGTGTAACTTTTCATTACCTTTATTATAGGTTTGGTTTCAAAATAGGAGATCCAAGGAGAGGAGAATGAAACAACTCAGTGCTTTAGGTGCTAGAAGGCATGCTTTCTTTAGAAGCCCAAGACGGATGAGGCCATTAGGAGGAAGACTCGATGAGTCGGACATTCTTGGGTCTGGCCCTTACAGCTACTATGGAGGTAACCTTCAGCCTCAGTGTGATGTACCTTTAGACAGATGCTCAGCTGACTGGGACACCACCTGTGAAATGGAAGGCAGTATTAATCCTTACTGGTGAAAATCAAAGTTGGAATATGGATATGAAGTTATGTCAGACTGGACCATACATTATTTTATTCAAAAGATCCACAGCGTTAAACTCTTTTGTAATTCATTTGTTCGTTGTGTTGTTTTTATCATAAATAAAGTATAATGCATGTTTTTATGGAAATGAGCATTTGTTCAGTACCCTTTGGGAAATGAGGTTTGCTCCTCACATTTATCCCTTGCACTAAATCATTAGAGCAAGTAGATTTGGTTATCATTATTTACCAACACATCCAACCTATTCCAACATCTATCCAAGGTACAGACAGATACGCCTCTGTGACATACTTAGCTACATCGGAACAGTAAATATGAGTAACATTAAACTATGTTGACGACTATTAGTTGCTTATTGCCTTCTGACTTCTTCCATATTAGAATGTACAATCACCATGGGGGCAAAGCATCCTGCTATGTTGTAAAGATGAGCTTGGAGTGCTTTTCTGAAAGATTAGAGGCAATGTTTTCATTTTTTTCATTAAAATCCCTTTCTACATTGGAAATCTTTTAGTCAAAACCTCATCACTTAAACAAATTTTGTCTTAATTTTTAACAATATCTCAAAGACACACATAGAACGATACTCACTCCATGTTTTCTATATGCGTGACCAAAAGCATACAAAATTGTTTAATCTGTTTTATTTGCTTGCAGCACTACTGGACTTATACAGAATGTATGTTCCACGCCGAGCTGTGCACAGATTAAAGTTAGCCGATCGCTTCAACTTCTTTTTTTTTTTAACATAAAGGTCAATAATGAAAACTCATATTTTAGTTAAGATGTATGACATTCCTTGTGTTGACCCCTATCAGTGCCTATTTAAGGAATAGTAAAGGATTTTAGTTTTCTTTATCCCTAAAATACCTTTGCCCTACCCAGAAACCTCATTTTCAAAGATTAAATGATTGCAAAGCCTCCAAGAGAAGGATTTTCACAAGGTTTCTTCCTGAGGTCTCTTTAATCTCCTTTTCCCTCTCAATCCTCTAACTACCATCACCACCTCCTCCTCTTACTGCAGCCATCACCTCTTAAAGGTCTCCTTCCTTCTTCCTGTAAACTTTTTCTTGTGCGGCAAGTAGAAAGTAAGATAGACATGTCATTGTGGAGGTGACATGCCCCCCTTAGGGTTTCCCCCACTCCATGCTCCCCACCTTTCTCCTCTCCCCTCTCTCTACCTCCCCCTTCTTACTCTCCCCACACTCTCTCCATCGCTCTCTCTGTAGTGTTGTAGGGGACAATAGCACAGCTGCTTTCTTTGTACCTTATTCAGACAACAGTTGTTCCAATTACCTTCACATTCTTTGAACATATGGAGGGTGATTGGAAGAGAGCAGGGTACCCTGCCTTTCTCTGTTTGTTTTCTCCTTCTTCTGATTCACAATTTACCCAATTGCAATTATTATGTGTGTCATGTGCCCCTGAATCTCAGACGTAAATAATAATCTGAGAGTAATAAACTGCAGCGGCGGGTTATATCCGTTTTCTCTCTTGTCACATATTTCACCTCTTCACCTGTGATTTCTATGTTTTCTCTCGTTTTCTTCTCTGTTCACTTTCTTACATTGTTACTGCCACTTGCTTTGTGACCAAACAAACAGAAAGATTTAACAAAGGCCTTTATCTTTAATGTGTACTGCTCTTCCGACTTGCATTCATACATGGCTTCTCTTAACAAATCAAATCTATCTAATATCTAATTTATATAGATATAGCCATAGACATAGATTTATAGTATTTTATTCTAGTTATAGAATAACACAAAAATATATTATGCATTTCTACAATTTGAGTTCATTTAATTTTTTCTACTAATTTTAATATAAAGCTACACAGCCTCAGTCCTGAGCTTATGCTATTGCTATCAATATCTAATATCTGGATGTCTTTCCCTTTCCCCTGCTTCCTCTATCACACCTCCATATTCCCCAGCTCCCCGTCTTTCTTTGAAGACATTTTCCATCCTTGTAGCTAATATATATTCCTTCTTCAATCTTTTCCACTTCTCTGCCTCCCTCTCCCGAATCTCAGATTTTCCCTTCTCCTCTATACATCACCCCCCTTCCCATGTCTTTGTGATCTGTTACAAGTTAGATGTGTCTTGTTTCTTTGAGCTGTATGAATGAGGATGTCTGTTTACCAAGAGCTGTGCATTCTGTGCCCTGAATAGATTTGTATGTCAAGAGATTACAGAATCGGTTCTTTCATTCTGAGCAAAGAGCAAAACAAAAGAATCCAAATACATGGCTTTATTCCTTCTCCTCTAGGTGATTTAGTTGCAAATTCAATTAAAAGGATACTAAATCTGACCCATGGATCCTTTCACACAGGATCCTTTTTTCATTTACAATTATATTTAGTACCCCAAATTAAAGAAGTAGAGTATAGGCTGTCTTCTTCTTTATTAAATGTATCCAAAGATTTATTTTAATAGTATACTTATTGTTATTATTATTACTATTAATAATGGTATAGTATGTTTCTCATTTTCTAGGTTTAGCATTTTTATTTTATATAATTTTTATTAAATCTTAGTACATTTTTTCATTGTGTAATAAGTAGCCTAAAAAGTAATTATTTCCCCATCTGCTCCTTCCCTGTATCTTTGTATTCTCCAGTTCCTCCTGACGCAACCCAGCATACCCTGAACACTTAATGCCTTGCCACATTTACAAATGGGTCTCATTCTGCTAGCCATGTGATTTATTTCTACTAAGTGTTTGGCTTATTATTTACCATTAATTAGGCTATGGGTGCACTGACCCGAGACAAGCTAGTATTGTGGGAGGTGTTTATCTCATGGCATCAAAGAATGCCGCTGTTGTAAGAAATGATGCTGAACTTTGTCAACATCACATGAAGACACTTGGCCTTTTACATGACAGATAGTAAACAAAAAGGGTATATATCTGCATCCATATAGAAAAAATCTCAAATACATACAGTAAAACTGCAACATAAACCATAGGATTTTTTGTAGGCATGCTACTAGCTGTTAATAATACATTAGAGGTAAAGATTATACATGTATATTGCTCTATCTTAGGCCTCTAAATTTTTATATATACAAAAATGAATGCACATAGCATCAGTGTAAATTTTACTGGATGATGTCAACATTGCCCCAAGCAAAGTCTTTTCTCGTCTAAATCTCTTATATTTTTATAAAACAGTTTTTCCACCTAAGTTAAAACTTGTGAGAAAAAAATGAATTTCTCACCTTTCCTGTCTTGGTCTTAATTAATGCAAAGCAAGTTCTACTTTCACAGTGGCTTCTCTCTCCTTTCATTCTTTTTGTCTTTTCTTCCACTTGTAGTTTTCATATGCTTGTCATCTGCTTTTTAATCCTATGGCGGGTTTTATCTGCAGCACTCTCCTGCATTGACAGAATAAATTATATATTCACAAGAAAACACACAAAAGAGCTGCTTTCTGGTGCTATCTCGTGTACCACAGCCACCAAGACGAGCTTTCGATTCTTCATGCTAGGCTCTGTGCTGTACTAACATGCATAAAAGGCCAAATGTAGACCTACTGGAAACAAAATAGGTTATAAAGCTAGGCCTACACATCTTGGATGAGTCTATGACATTCTACTCAGATGTTGTCTTTTTTTTTTTTTTTTTACTAACATTACCATAGACATTTAGAAATGAGGGTTAATAATAGATCATACTTATAAATTACTGCACTGTATTTAGAAATGTGAACTTATTTTCTTCTATTCTCAATTTCCCTGTCTCTATTTTTTTCAGATTACCAAGGAGATTATTACGGAAGTGGAAACTATGATTTTTTTTCCTCATGGTCCTCCATCCTCCCAGACACAATCCCCAGCAGATTCCAGCTACTTACAGAATTCAGGGCCTGGTTCTACCCCTCTTGGTTCTCTAGAACCACCACTAGCTGGCCACCACCCTTCAGAAAACCAAAGATATGCGGACATGATATCTCACCCTGATACACCCAGTCCAGAGCCCGGTATGACAGGCTCACTTCATCCAATATCTGGGGAAGTCTTCAGCAGTGGTCCAAGTCCACCATTTTCTATGTCTAGCAATAGCGGCTTTAATGGTCCTATACCCCATCAAAACCCTGACATTAATGAGGCCACAGTGTGGTAATAAATGGAAGCTTGGGGGATAAACTTACTCTTGTCATTTACCACTCATCAAGCATTTGTTTTTTAGTTCATCCTTTCAAAGTGATAGGACAAAGACTTGATCCTGCATAAAGTAGAGAATAAGATGTCCTGGAGTACCCCCTACTCTACAACACAATGCCCCATGCTGAGCTCGAAATGAACACTCCTCTGACAAAAGGACAACATAAAAACCAAAATGAATGAGTACAGACACAACCAAAAGCCAACTTCCTGACAGTAGACCTCCAGCCTGTCTCCTTGTATCTCATCCTGAAATACTGGACCATTATATCAGGATAAGATTCTTCACTGGGACCAAGATGGCACTGAAACCAAAATTCACCTCCATGGCTGTTGAATAGACTGCCTCCTCCCTCTTATTGGAAAGCCAGTGAAACTACTAGTTTACCACATGGATTGGGACCAATTTTCCTACTATAACTTTCTATTACTAGTGTCAATTCCAAAAGATGATGAAAAGAGGAAATCATTTAGCTTTCAGATCGTCAGCAAAAGCTTATATTCCAAATAGTTTATTTCATTTGTGTTTTTCAATTCTTTATAGAATTTTCTATTGACAACAATACAACGCCCGAATCAGGCTCCAAACCTCGCTATCACTAATGGGTCATTTGTAATAAAAAAAGTTCCTTTTATTCCTTATGCATCAGCTGTCATGCTGGGCAGTACTTGCAGCAATAAGAAATGTTAGCAGACCTGTACATGCTAATGTGATGGATTGGATTTAGATATTGCTCCCACTCTAAGTTTTTGCATTGATTAAATTCTTAGCTGGAATTAACCCAGTGTGCTTAAGAAATGGTTGTCAAATATATAACCCTTATGTTCTTACAATCGGATGTTAAAATGCAATGAAGAAAGAAAAAAACCTTTAAAGATAGTTCTAGAGGCTTAAATTGATCTGTTTGATGTATACCAACAATGTGGTGTTAGGATGTCCTCTAGTGGCAAGTTTGTAGGATTTGTCTTTCACTGATATTAGGCAAAAAGTCTCCTTTACCTATTACACTCATTTACTATTACACCTCCAAGAAATTGTGCAGAAATATGTTTTTTAATAACCTCCCATCCCCCCCAAAAATAATTTATGGGAGACGAGAGGAGGGGGCAGTAAGGAAGCCCCATTTGCTGTACTATAATTTGAGAAGCTTCTGAGCTTACTTACTTATTTTGTATAAAGAAATGAAAAAATAAAGTACGTTTTGTGTTTCCTTATTTATTGTACAATGTTCACTAGCCTTTTCCTTTCTGACATCTTTGTAGTTAAGAAATCTGTATCTGTCACACACATTGGGACAGATTTATTAAGACTGCTGTTTCATACTACAGTCTTAATAAAGGCCCAGACTGGCGCAGGGAATGAGTGATTTATGAAGAGACTCCGGCCTTTTCATAAATCAGGTGCACATCCCTGCACCAGAATGGAGATCTATGAGTTATGAACTGACGTAGATTTCCATTATAACATATGCCATAAAACTGGTGTGAGTTATAATGAATATGTTGAGCATCCCCGTCCCTGCTCACATTTGCACACAATGTGGTGAGCTAGGCGCAGAAGTGGGTTGTGGCTCAAGTTTGGCGCAAGAAAGGGCTCGACAAATGTGCGCCACAATAACATCCCTCTACTCCAGAAAACTGCCACAGAGGGACTGATAAATCTCCCCCAATGTGTTTCAATTATCTTTTTTGTCTTTTATGCTCAATACAGAATTTTCATGGCAGGAAATCTTTGCCTTTTGCCAAACAGATCAATCTATGTTATGTCTATGAATATTGTTCCCATCATACAACAGAGTGTTCGTCCTTCCAATCCTAATTTGTATTCTACAATAGTTTCCAATTATTTATTGAAATCAAATCTTGTTAAAATCAAATGTAATTAAAGAAAAATGAAATTTGTTCTAAAAACAGTTGCGTTCCAAAGATTACTCCTGAGCTGCTTACAAACCTATACTTTCTTGGGATCCAAAGTAATGAAGATCTGAAAAAAAAATATAGCAGAAAGCAGTATATGTACACTGTTTGGCCAAAAATTTGTGGATACCTGACACTCACACCTATATTGGCTGGTTGGACATCCCATACCAAAACCAGCATTGATATGGCCCCCTGTTATTGCCATAGCAGTCTCTATTGTTCTTGGAAGGCTTTCTACAAGACTATAAGAATTTAGTTCCATTTAGCCAAAAGAGCATTTTTGAGGTCAGGCATTGATTGTGGCCGAAAGGTCTGGCTGACAAATGGCTGGGTAGGGGGGCTGGGTAAGGACACTTGTGTTCATCTACATCAAAGAAATCAATGGAGGGAATTTATCATGAAATCTGCATCAATGTTCTGGTATATAAAAAAAATTGGTATATGTCACTTTTGCACAAAAATGTGCAATTTTTTACCCTGTATATGTCTCTTGACACTTTCTAACAGTAATGAGAAAAGTGGGTGGATTTACAGGGATGATTAGACCTCCCATAACCCAACAGATTTAATATAATACACACCAGCTACAGTGGCTTAAAATTATTCATACCCTTTGAACTGTTTCACATTTTGTCACCTTACAACCACAAATTTAAATGTATTTTCATGAGATTTTAAGTGATAGACCAACACAAAGTAGCAGATAATTGTGAAGTGGAAGGAAAATGATACATGGTTTCCAAAATTTTAATCCAATAAAAATCTGAAAAGTGTGACGTGCAAAAGTATTCAGCCCCCCTATATCAATATTTCATTGCAATTACAGCTTTTGGGTTATGTCTCTAACAGCTTTGCGCATCTAGAGACTGAGATTTTTGGCCATTCTTCTTTGCAAAATAGCGCAAGCTCAGCCAGCTTGGATGGAGAGGGTCTGTGAACAGCAATTTTCATGTCTTGCCACAGATGCTTAATGGGATTTAGATCTGGACTTTGACTGGGCCATTCTAACACATGAATATTCTTTGATCTAAACCATTCCACTGTAGCTCTGGCTGTATGTTTAGGGTCATTGTCTTGCTGGATGGTGAATCTCCTTCGCAGTCTCAAGTCTTTTGCAATCTTCAACAGGTTTTCTTCCAGGATTGCCCTGGATTTAGCTCCATCCATCTTCCCATCAACTCTGAGCAGTTTCCCTGTACCTGCTGAAGAAAAGCATCCCTACAGCATAATGCTGCCACCACCATGTTTCACAGTCAGGATGGTGTGTTCAGGATGCTGAGCAGCAGGGGCATAAATATCGGGGTAGCAGCGGTAGCGGCTGCCACAGGGCCCGGGACACTAGGGGCCCCGGAGCCCTGCGGCAGTCGCTACCGCGAACCCCACAAACCAGTGGCGTAACAATCACGGTCGCAGGGGGTGTGACCGCGACCGGTCCCGGCAGGGTACGGGGCCCGCGGCCACTATGATAGCGGTCGGAGAAAGCCTGGTTCCCCGACCGCTATACATACTGTTATTGGAAAAGGTCCCTGGCATATTGCAGGCACCTTTCCAATAGATGGCAGGGCAGGGCACCAGGGGAGGTGACTGAAAATAATAAACACATATTCTACCCTTTCCAGGGCACAGCGTTCTCTCCGGCGCTCTTCCGTCATGACTGAGGCCTGTGATTAGGCCCCAGTGGTCACATGGGGCGTGGCCGCGTAATGACGTCAGTGCGCCCCCATGTGACCGCTGAGGCCCAATCACAGGCCTCAGCAGCGACGTCGGAAGTGGGCCTGAAGATGGCAGGATGGAGCGAGGATGCCAAGGAAAGGTAAGGTAAGGTGAGTATGAGAGTTTGTTATTTTTAATCACCTTCCCTGGGTCTCCGATTATTATACTCTGGGGTCTGAGGAGACCCCAGAGTATAATAATAGCACCGAAGCGGAGGGGGGCAGTTGGGAGCTTCCAATACTGTGTAGGGGCCACTGTGGAGCATATAATACTGTGTGGGGGCCACTGTAGAGCATATACTACTGTGTGGGGGCCACTGTGGAGCATATAATACTGTGTGGGGGCCACTGTAGAGCATATAATACTGAGTGGGGGCCACTGTAGAGCATATACTACTGGGTGGGGGCCACTGTAGAGCATATACTACTGAGTGGGGGCCACTGTAGAGCATATACTACTGGGTGGGGGCCACTGTAGAGCATATAATACTGAGTGGGGGCCACTGTAGAGCATAAAATACTGGGTGGGGGCCACTGTAGGGAGCATATAATACTGGGTATGGGCCACTGTGGGGAGCATATAATACCAGGTGGGGCCCACTGTGGGGGGCAAATAATACTGGGTGGGGACCACTGCGGGGAGCATATAATACAGGGTGGGGGCCACTGTGTGGAGCATATTATATTGTGTGGGGCCACTGTGGGGAGCATATTATACTATGTGTGGGGGGAGCAATGTAGAGCATATAATGCTGTATGGGGGCCACTGTCGAGCATATAATACTATCTGGGGCCACTGTTGACCATATTTTACTGTTTGGGGACCCGTAACCGGTTCGGAGGGGGGCCCCATGTCAAATGTTCTCCTTGGTGCCCAGCCATTCCTAGTTACGCAACTGCTGAGCAGTGTTACTTTTCCGCATGTAGCGCTTTGTATTTAGACAAAATAGCTCACCTTTGGTCTCATCTGACCAGAGCACCTTCTTCCATATGTTTGTTGTGTCCCCTATATGGCTTGTAGCAAACTGCAAACGGCACTTCTTATGTCTTTCTTTCAACAATGACTTTCTTCTTGCCACTCTTCCATAAAGGCCAGATTTGTGAAGTGCACGACTTATAGTTGTCCTGTGGACAGATTCTCCCACCTGACCTGTGGATTTCTGCAGCTCCTCCAGAGTGACCATGGGCCTTTTGGCTGCTTCTCTGACCAGTGCTCTCCTTGCTCGATCTTTCAGTTTAGATGGGTGGCCATGCATTGGTAGGTTTGCAGTTGTAGAATACTTTTTCCATTTTTGGATGATGGATTGAACAGTGCTCCATGGGATGCTCAAAGCATGGGATATGTTACTACTAGACACTTCAACTTCACAATACTAGCATGTGCAATCGACTGGGGCATATGTGGTAGATCAGAAATTTTACAAACTTGCTGGTGGCAAAAGCAGCATCCGATGACAGTCCAACATTTACAGTTACTGAGCTCTACTACCACTGTTTGCAGTGGATAGGGATGAAACACCAGAACTTAGTATTTGTGGGTGTCCACATACTTTTGACCACATAATATATAACAGTATTGGGACACCTAAACATTACATCCACAGGAACTTTCCCATTCTAAATCCATAGGCATTAATATGAATTTAGCCTCTTGTTGTAATGAAGGTCAGTTTCACCACGGGATGAATAGACATGATGAGACAGAGGATGGATACTGACTACATGGCACTATGACTTGTATTGCAGGTGGAGAAAACTCACTTTGCTGTATCCTTAGATCAGGTCTTAATGTTTGCTCTCACTTGTATGTCTGAGGACCATGTTTAATCTCTACAATACTACAATACTCCCTCTACCAGCATTGTTGCACTCTCTTTCTCCATTTCTAGTGACAGGAGCTGCATTTCTTCTGTTGCGCCCTGGCTAGGCGGAACTTGCTGTATAGATTCTTTCTGCCTCACAGAAGGCATGTGCTCACCCATTCACTGTGTCACAAACACTATCTCATTATGACCCCAATTGCTCCAGCTGTATTAGCTATGTGCCACCTAAAACGGGTGACCTCACAACACTGGATCCAGGTATCACTTTCTTAAAACAGTGATCCAATGGATATCAGTCAGGTAACTGCTGTGATATAATTGCGTTTCAGTTAGCAAAGCTACTGCAATATCACAAATGTGTTTCCATTGGGTAAATTCAGTGACAACACAAACAGGTTTTAGTCAGGAAAATTACTTCAATGTCACAAATGTGTTTTCATTAGGTAACTATAGTGATACCACAAGAGGGTTTAGTCAGGGCAGTTAATGTGATATCATAATTGGCTTCAGTTTGGAAAATTACTGCATCACAAGTAGATTTCCATCAGGTGACTGCTGTGACATCACAAATGCATTTCAGTCAGAAAGGTGTCCAGCGTCACCCTCCACACTGCCCTGCCAAAATCAGGGAACATCACCCAAAATGGTGCTGCTTTTACTGGACTGGATTTGTTCCCTGGTATCCTAGTCATGGCCCAGGGTTAACACCTTTGGATACTCTATCCACCAGGACACATAGGTATAGGTTTCCATCAGGTAACTACTAAGACCTCATAAATGCATTTCAGTATGAAAGGTGATGTACCACCACTTGTGGGTTTCAATTAGGTAAGCTGCTATGATATCACAAGGGCGTTTGGTCAAGAACGTTACAGTGACATCACAAATGTGTTTCTATCAGGTAATTGCGGTGACCTTACACAGGTTTCACTCAGGAAACTTACTGTGACATCACAAGTGGGTATCAGTCAGGAAAATGACTGTGATGTCATAAACGTGTTTCTGTCACAAAAGCTATGGGACATCACAAGTGGGTTTCTGTCAGGTAGCTGTTACGACATCACAAGTGTGTATAAGTCAGGAAAATTACTGTGACATAGAAAGCATAGTTCAGTGAGGACAATTATCGTGACATCACAAGTGTGTATGAGTCACAAAAGCTACTGTGACATTGCAAATATATTTCCATCAAAATAGTTATTGTAACATTACAAGTGTGTATCAGTCAGGACAATAAAGCTACACTCACACAATTGTGGAAAAACGGCCAAATGGTCTATTTTTTCATGGCTGTTTTGCATCTGTGGGGCATCTGTGGGGCATCTGTTTTCATAGATCCCTCAATGACAACGGACAAAAATAGGACCATTAAAACCGACTGAAAAAGGGCTGTGTAACTAAACTCATTAAAATCAGTGTGTTCAAAAAATCAATGGCTATTAACGGCAATTTTTGACATTCGTGTGAATAAAATTTTACTGTTATAATCACAAGTGTGTTTCAGTCAGGGCATTTACTGCAAGATCACAAGTAATCTCTTATCAGCTAACTTCTGTGACATCATTCTCTCAGCAGCATTTGATACTGTTGACCATCAACACCTCCTCACTATGCTCCGTTTTGTCGGCCTCACAGATACTGTTCTCTCCTGGTTCTCCTCTTATCTCTCTGATCGCACTTTTTGTGTATCATTTGCGGGCTCTGTTTCTTCCCCTCTTCCCCTTGACGTTGGGGTTCCTCAGGGCTCGGTCCTAGGTCTCCTGCTCTTCTCCCTCTACACAGCCCCCATTGGACAAACCATCACTAGATTTGGCTTCCGGTACCATCTTTATGCTGATGACACCCAATTATATACATCATCCCGTGACATCACCCCTGGACTAATACAGAACACCAGTGATTGCCTCTCGGCTGTCTCAAATATCATGTCTTCGCTTTATCTGAAACTGAATCTCTCAAAGACTGAACTACTGCTGTTTCCACCATCTAATAGATCTGTCCCTGATATCTCCATTGCAGTCTCTGGCCTTACTATAACTCCTAGGCAGTATGCCCGCTGCCTCGGGGTTTTGTTTGACTCAGACCTTTCCTTCACCCCCCATATCCAATCACTCGCACGCTCATGTCATCTCCACCTCAAAAACATCTCCAGAATCTGCCCTTTCCTTACCACAAATACACTAAAGACAATTAGTGTTGCCCTGATTCACTCTCGCCTTGACTACTGTAACTCCTTACTAATAGGTCTTCCCCTTACTAAACTCTCCCCTTTACAATCTATTCTGAATGCGGCGGCCAGGCTCATCTATCAGTCTAGACGCTACAGCAATGCCTCCGGTCTGTGTCAGTTACTACATTGGCTGCCTATTCAATACAGAATACAATATAAACTTATCACCCTCATTCACAAGGCTCTCCATAATGCTGCACCTCCCTACATTTCCTCCCTCATCTCTGTCTATCGACCAACCCGTGCTCTCCGTTCACGCAATGACCTAAGACTAACATCCTCTATTATCAGAACCTCCCACGCTCGTATACAAGACTTCTCCCGAGTTGCACCACTTCTCTGGAATGCTCTATCCCGGACTATTAGATTAACCCCCAATTTCCACAGCTTCAAGCGTAAACTAAAGACATATCTTTTCAGACAGGCCTATCACAACTCCTAATGTAAACCCTTCTGTAGTTAGAATCCCTAAAACATACCCTCCTCTGTTCACGCTCCCACATTACCTCACAGGATATGATGCCGTATCAGACTAACTTTATATGTCCAAGCACCATCTGCACGTTAAAGGACACGACTGATGACGGCTCATACAGCTTTATATTTGGGTAATGACAGTAACCTCTATTACAGAATTGTCTGACCATTGTACAAACAATGCTAGTCTGTTGCCGCCCCTGATACCTCTTGGGGCCCCCCTCTACCTCATAGATTGTAAGCTCTTGCGAGCAGGGCCCTCAGTCCCAGTGTGTGAATTGAATATTTCTTTGTAATGTATCTTTTTTGTCAGTACTTGAACCCTACAAATTGTACAGTGCTACGGAATATGTTGGCTCTATATAAATAAAATTTATTATTATTATCAAAAGTGATTTCTTATCTGCTATCCACTGTGACATAACAAGTCTTTTTAAGAGCTGTAAACTGATGTAACATTGCTAGTGGGTTTCAGTAAGTTAAGCTGTTACGTGACAATACCTGTAGTTAGGGCCTACACTCATTACAATGCACATCTCATAGTTACTTGTGAATTCATCCCACCGCAAGGAATTATCTATACAGTTGCATATATAAAACAAGGCAATGGACAGTTTAGATGGTTTCACCAATTATATTATTCAAAGCATGACATACACAGTAGTCGGACTTGTTCAATCACAACTTGTGCAATATTTACCCAAGTTGTTACCCTAATTGAATAGGCCACTGGGGCAAGCGCTGCTTCCTCTTCACAGAATGTAATGTCATGTTCATGGGTCACATGGTCTGCTTAATTTAGATGGGAGGTAATATACCAGGCAGGTAGACAAAACCCTTTTAACACATAGGGACACTTTTACTACTGTGCATACAACTCAACCCTGGCATAAAATGGTGTATCCTGTGGGCAGATCAAATAACCATCATCACATGACACCTGTTGCTACAAATAGCTCACTTGCATAAAGACAAAAACAGCAATATTACAACAATGATGGCACCGATTCATAAGGGGAAAATACTGTTTGGTTCAGGTGACCCTAACCTATCTTTAAGACTCCCTTGAAGCCATTAAAGGGTTAACTGCATCCAAGATATAGCTACAATATGTCTTACACTGGAAAAGTTGAATTCCTACTTGCTCATCATACATTCCATCTAACTCTCTTAATATTACCCAGTTTAATTCACAAATCCTATGCTTCATCTAATAGAAATGATGGATCACAGTGGTCCCACTATATGTCTTTATTATTGTGCCTCCTTTTCTTTTCCAATTGTTTTAAAGGCATTTGAAGTAGTTATACCACGAAAACTATTACCCCATATCTATACCTATCTATAAGATAGGATACCATATAAATGATTAAGCGATGTTCAACAGAATTAGCCCCGAGATGATAGCCCATTATATAAGCTTCAGATAACATCTCAATGATTTCTTGTAGAATTCATCCCTACCTAATTTCTCATGAACATTAGTACCAGAAAGTTGACCATGAGCCTCACTACAATACCGCTCCTCATTGTATTATAATGCCTCAGGTTTTGTACTGTCGTGTGTTTCATTACTAATCACCATTTATTGAAAAGAATCCCAAAAAATTGTAAATAACTGCAGGATCGAAGTGGCTGCTAAAATATCACTAACAGCCCATTTTTGTGTATGGTACACATTGAAATAGATATATTGATGATCACAGACAACAGACAGCATATCCATTGATAAAGCGAAAAGTTACCTATTCTTTCCTTTGCTCTTTCCTCTTGTGTGTTCCTTTTTTGTGAGGTGATCCCTTCTTTGGAGAAGTAAATGAAAGCAACATCTTAAGGTTGTCCCTGGCAGCACATGGAGTGCCACCATTTAGTTTCAATGTACATTGCTTTGCAAGAGGTCTAAGACAAATAGATCTATAAGTACAGCAATACTGTCCTTCACCTGGGATACCCTTTAGTTCACTGCCCTAGCCCTGTATCTAAACAACCTGGCCAATCCAAAGTTGCTTGATGACATCACCCTTCTCTCAAGTAACTTAGCTCTCTCTACTTGCAATCCTGGTTTGGTAGTATACATGATTGAACTGGATGGTTGCATCTCATGTTTTCTTTCAAGTCACTATGTAGCTATAACTAATAGATGTTCTGATATCTATGCACCATTTTTTTTTATGAAAAGGTGCCCAAAAACATTTATAGTTCTTAAAACAGTGACTGTATATGAGATCCAGAACATAACAAGAATCAGTCTACTGGTTATTTGTAGCAGTCAAACATCAGGTGATGTACAATCCTGATCTAGCCTGCTTCTGGTGGCTTTACTAGATAACACCAAAAATGTGAGATGCACACATAATTCTATCTTCACAATCAGTTAGCCAATGACAATCATAATGTAAATTCTTGTCACCGGTGTGCTTTGGAGTATCTGTTGTAAGCAGATAGTCTGCTCTGCCAAGTCCAAAACAGCTGCATAATAAGACGAGTGTTAAGTAATGTCAACCAAGGATCCCCTTGATACAAGCAGCATCCACTTTATCTGATTTTCCTTCTGCCTCCTCAGTGAAGTATCATGTAATGTGACTTATTTTTGTCCATGGATTTTCTTCATTTTTCTAATGGCAAAGCTTGTCAAAACATTGGTCTCTTATCACGTGTAATTTCTCCTTGGGATTGTTGAGCAACACATGTTCTCATCTATTTTTTTGAACCCTCAATAAGAAAGACCTTAAAGTTCTGATAAATTCTATTTATATTCAATGGGGCAGATTTATTAGGACTGGCATATCATATAAAGGCCACGACTGGCGCAGGCAATGTTTAGAAAAGGAATCGATACATAGGAAACTGGCGTAAAGGGATTGATGAATTCCCCGAATATGTTGTCAATTTAAGATTAAAAACTATAATCAGGATTATGCAGTGAAATTCCTTGACAGTCCAGAAATCTGATCATTCATGCCTTGTTTCCAGCACAGAACTAGAAGATAGGAGGGTTATTTGGCTTCTCTTTCCATGACCATCCCAGGAATAGGACTATTTTGTAATCTAACACCTATTCCCTTACCAGCAGCACAATATGTTTTTTTTCTGAACCTGTGTACTGGTAGGACAGATGGAACTTTTAATGAACAATAATAAATAAATAAATTAAATCATTAGCTAGCCCCCTTTAACTCCTTTAAGGCTAAAGCCCCACGTTGTGAAAATGCAGTGTTTTGGTGCTGTGGAAATGTTGCTGCAAAAAATGCTGCGTTTTACAGTACCTGCAAAGTGAATGAGATTCTGGCTAATCCCATCCATACATTGCAGAAAAAAATCCGCTGCAGAAAAGCTGCGTTTTCAAAAACGCTTGTGTTTTTGAAAATCACAGCATGTCAATTATACTAGCAGAAACGCTGGCATTTTCCCTATACTTGTAGGTTTAATAAGGGATGAAAATGCGCAGAGAAAAACTCAAAAACGCAATGAATAATGCTGTGCAAAAAAAACACAATGCGTTTCCGCTGCTTTTTTTTTTTCCACAGAATTTTTTAGCTGTGTTTTGCTACGTGGGGCCTTAGCCTAACTCAGTATTTTTTTCTGTCCTGTGTTAGTGGACTGTGAGGAACCCTTGGTTCCTCCATTCTGTTTTTGCTTTATTTTATTCAGTGGGTTACCTCTAACCTCAGACGCCGGTGCCTAGAGAATTTTATGATTTAGGAAGGAGGTTTTATTTTCTCCTGTCCTTGCTGTGTGGCCACTTTGTAGCCTCACTTGTGTTTTTTCTTTGGCTCTGATGCAGGGGTGTAACTAGCAAAGACTGGGCCCCATAGCAAAATTTGTCTTAGGCCCCCCCACACGGCATAACGCCCCCTTTCCTGGCCCCTACACGACATAACATCCCATTTACACACATTATAATGTCCCAAAATAGCTCCAGACAGCATAATATCACATAGCGGCCCCTCCACACAGTATAATTTCCCATAGCTGCCCCTGCACACAGTATAATGTCCCACAGAGGTCCCTCTACAAACTATAATGTCCCATAATGGCCCCTCCACACAGTATAATGTCTCACAGTAGCCTCTGCACAAAGTATAATGTTCTGTAGTGGCCCCTTCACACAGTATAATGTCCCAGTGGCCCTTGCACACAGTAAAATGTTCTATAGTGGCCCCTTCACACAGTATTATGTCCTGCACTGGCCCCTGCACACAGTATTATGCCCCACAGTGGTCCACCCAAGAACTATGTCCCATGTCCCATGGCAGCCCCTCCACACAGTATAATGTCTAACAGTAGCGCCTCCACACAGTATATTGTCCTATAGCGGCCCCTCTACACAGTGTAAGGTACCATTTAGGCCCCTACACACAGTATAATGTACCATAGCAGCCTCCATACAGTATAATGTCCCACTGTGGCCCCTACGGTGTTTGTTGAAAATATTGCAAAAACCCGAAATTTTTAGGGTTCACAACCCACAAACTCTGGGGTCTTTTCAGACCCCCAAGTATAATGATCAGAGGTCCAGGGGAGGTGACAAACAGGAAGTGTTACTTACCTCTCCTGGGCTCTGGCGCGATTCCCTGCTCTCTTAGGCCCACTTCAATGACGTCACAGACATGGGTTACACCAGCGTGTTTATGCGTTGTGACACCGGCCTGACCCACGTGACGCCTGTGACCCCAGGTCAATCTATCTAAGTCTCTTGCTCCAGTCTCCTTGTTGATTGGTGCTGCAGCTTTTTTCTTGCCTCACTAAGTTGCCTATTGATTGCTTATATAAGTAATTTTATTTTGTCTAAGGTAGTCCTCTCTCTTCCTTTGGGATTGAATGCTTTATCTCTTACTTAAAGGGGTATTCCAATGAACATAATCATATCTATATTTGTAGATAATGAAAAGTTAAACATTTTTGCAAATATAAGTAGTTAAAAATTCTGCAGAGTTTTAAAGATTTTCTCTAGCCATCTTAGTGGTGACGGTCTGTTGTCTTGATCGGTTGCCAGTAGATACGACCACAAATGCAGAAACTTTCTATGGTTTGGGACTTGTCAGAAACCCAGCCATGATTTTCTTATTGTGGACAGGTTATCAGGCAGGGGCACTATATGTATCAGAAGATATCCAGGCTGCAATAAGGAAATCATGGCTGATTTTATGACCTTAGTAAGGTCCTGCATCCATGGTCGTATCAACTGGCAACTGATCAAGACCACAACTTGTAACCACAAGATATTTAGAGAAAATCTTTAAAACTCTGCAAAATGTTTAATTACGTATATTTGCAAAAATGTTTAACTTTTAATTATCTACAAATTTAAAAATGGTTATGTTCGTGGGAATACCCCTTTAATTTCATTTTTTTTGTCTTTATAGATGTCGTCTGCTGGCTGTGGTGAGCATGAGTCAGAAGGGAGGAAGTCCGCAGCCAAGCGTAGACACTTGGCTTGTTTAGACTGCAAGATTCCCTTGCCAAATGGATATGATTACAACCGCTGCTGCCATTGCAGACCAAGACCCACTGAAGAACCATTTGTGAAATGGTAGGGTGGGTCAAGTATTACGTCCAGGACACTATACACAAAATTAAAGAGTCAATTGTGCAGCTCTCTAAGAAATCTAAGACAAGTTGAACACAGTCGATGGTGGTCTCAGATGAGGAGTACTAGATTCTTGACTAAGCTGCTAGTTCGTCATCTGATTCTCAGGAAGAGGAAGTCCTGGGGGAAGTTTACATTCTTGTGGAAAAAAATTCAGAGATTACTCAGAAGCATCCGGTCAGAGGACCAGGATGTTGATCCCGGGGATGTCTCCTGAGTCCACCTCTAGGGGGCCTAGGGCCTTCAAAGCGAACAAAGCCTTAATTAAGGCTATGATGGCTGAATTGAAGTGCCTGGAAAAGGGTGTACAGGTGCATCTCAATAAATTAAAATATCTTTGAAACGTTCATTCATTTCAGTAATTCAATTCATAATCAGCGTCTTCCATGATTGTGTGTCCTACTGAACCAGACTGAGGGACCATTTAAAGGCTTAGGAAACCTTGGCAGGTGACACACTGAATTTACAATACTGAACTTTTTCATAATATTGTAATTTTATTAGATTTGAGTTTTCATTAGCTGTAATCCATAATCAACATTTACAGAAATAAAACACTTGAAATAGAACACTCTGTGTGTAAAGAATCTAGAAAATATAGGAGGTCACTTTTTTAATTCAATTACTGAAATAAATAAACGTTTCAAAGATATTTTAATTCATTGAGATGCACCTGCAGTTCTCACTAGGAGGTTCAAAAACCTCTTCTCTATCCAAGAAGAGCAGATGGAGAAATGGAGGACCTGCCTAAGGTGGATTTGGCGGTAGCCAAATTGTCATATTGTACGGTATTCCCATCTGATAATACATTGAATCTCCAAGACCCAATGGATAGAAAAGCAGATTGCTCACTTAAGAGAAATGACTCTGCTGCTTGTGCTCAGTGTAGTGTCTCAATCACATCTATGGAAGTTGACAAGAAGCTAAGAGGTTATTTTATCCACCTTCAGTCTGATATTGAGGCTGGAGTACCTAGACCAGATTTCTTGTGCGATGCTTCCAACCAACAGGTTAAGTTGGCAGCCAAAATAATGATAGGAGGCAGACCTATTAGAGGTTCTCAACACTCTAGATCAGGAGCTGAAAGGTGTTCTGGGTTTCTTAGAAATTCCCCTAAGGAGGATAACAGAGACACCTCCAAATCCAGAAAACCAAACTTTTGACACCACATTTCCTCGGCCATTCCCTTCAGTTGAACAGATTCCAGTAGGGGGTCATCTAGCCTTCTTTCAAGAAGGTTGGCTGAAGTACATATTAGACCCTTGGGTCTACAATATTATTTGCTGGGGCTATTCAATACAGTTCCTAAGAATCCCTGTGGACAAGTTTGTTCAGATGAGATGTCTCCCTCGCTTGAAGCAGGAAATACTAGAGGCCTCCATCTCGGAACTTCTGGAGAAGAGTATTCAAGAGGAGGTTACTTTTCTCGAGAGAGGTCTCAGAATTTATTTCCCGGTGTTCCTCTTCCGCAAAAAGTCAGGAGATTAGAGGACGATTATAGACTTAAGTTACTAGAATCAACACATAAAGAAAAGGAAATTCTGCATGGTAACTATCAAATCAGGGATAACCATTCTATAGATGGAAGATTATATAGCGACCTTAGATCTGAAGGACGTGTATCTTCACGTCCCAATCCATTGTGCTTTCTGTAACAATTTGAGAATAGCAGTGACTAGAGATGAGCAAATTTCTCAAAAGTTTGATTCTGCAGTTGGATTCGAAGTTCCAAAAAAATTCTGCTTCGAACCGAATTAATTCACGGCGAATATCGCTAAAAAACACTTAATTCCTGGCTTCAGAGAGCCTGTATAGTGGTGTAGAACACTGTGCCTTGCAGTAACAAGCATAGGGCGCCTACTGTGGTAGTTAAACAATACTGTGAGTCAGTATGACACGCACATGACAGGCGTTGCTCTTAGAACCACTGCACACTTCACTTATTTGCCCAGTTACGGGGCCAAATCTGACCAACTAACTCAAGTGTGAACTCAGCCTTACAGGTCCATGTTAGTGCCAGGTAGAAAGAACCGTGCAGAGGCCCAATATCCTACTGTAGCGTGAAAGAGCGCACTCCTTTTACACCCTCGTCTGCCGATTCCACAAAGATGTCTACAGAGTGGCAAGGTGACATAATGTGGAGTTGTCAGCAGCATGAGGAGGCCACAGAGTGGCAAGGCGACATAATGTGGAGGTGGCAGCAGCATGAGGAGGGTATACAGTGACCCAGTGGCAGAAGTGGAGGTAGTAGCAGCCTTAGGAGGACATACAGTGACCCAGTGGCAGCGGCATGAGGAGTACACAGAGTGACCCTGTGGAAACGGCATGTGGAGGCCATACAGTAACCCAGTGGCAGCAGCATGAGGAGGACGCAGAGTGACCCAGTGGAAACAGCATAAGGAGGGCATACAGTGGCCCAGTAGCTGCGGCATGAGGAGGCTATACAGTGACCCATTGGCAGCGGCATGAGGAGGCCATACAGTGACCCAGTGGCTGCGGCATGAGGATGACATACAGTGAGCTAGTTCCTCCCCTGTGTGACTTTATTCGCCTAGGCAAACGAGGTGCAGAACAGTGTGACACCACTGTGCCCTGCACATGTGGTATGTTGGGGGAGCACTGTGAATTGTCCCTGCAGTGGAGGCTGAAGAAATAGTGAAGGATGAGGTGGACATTGTTGTACGACCAACGGCGTGAGAACATGGAGGCGGAAGCGGCGCCACCTGGCCAAGTTGCTGTTGACAAGGTGACAATGTGAAATTGGCAGCAGCATGAGGAGGACATACAGTGACCCAGTGGGTGCGGCATAAGGAGGCCATACAGTGACCCAGTGGCAGCAGCTTTAGGAGGACATACAGTAACCCAGCAGTAGCTATGGCATGAGGAGGGCATACAGTGACCCAGTGGCAGAGGTGGAGGTAGTAGCAGCCTTAGGAGGGCATACAGTGACACAGTGGCAGCGGCCTGAGGAGGGCATACAGTGACCGCGGCACGGGGGGGCCACACAGGGCCCGGGGGGACCGCGCATGAGGGGCGCAGAGTGACCCAGTGGAACCAGCACGAGGAGGCCATACAGTGACCCGGTGGCAGCAGCATGAGGAGGACAGCAGAGTGACCCAGTGGAAACAGCATGAGGATGCCATACAGTGACCCAGTGGCAGCAGAGGGGCCACAGGCCCAGGGCGGGCATGAGGAGGGCATACAGTGATCTAGTCCCCTGTGGCTTTGTTCGCCCAGGCAACATGAGGTGTGAACAGTGTGCACCGCTGTGCCCTGCCAGCGGGCCGGGCCCCGTGGGGCGGCAGTGGGGATGGGTGGACATTGTTGCAGGCCCGGCGGCGGGGGGCGGGCCCCCCGCCCTGGAGTGGCAGCAGCATGGGCTGTGACCCCCAGTGGAGGCTAACAGTGGTGAGGTCCAGCCCGGAGGCCTGGGGCGCGGCGCCCCCCGGCCATACAATGACCCGGTGGCAGCAGCATGAGGAGGACGCAGAGTGACCCAGTGGAAGCGGCATGAGGATGCCATACATTGACCCAGTGGCAGCGGCATAAGGAGCCAGAAAAGCCATACAGTGACCCAGTGGAAACGGCATGAGGAGGGCATACAGTGACCCAGTTCCTCCCCTGTGTGACTTTGTTCGCCCAGGCAAACGAGGTGTAGAACAGTGAGACACCGCTGTGCCTTGCACATGTGGTATGCTGGTGGAGCACTGTGAATTGTCCCTGCAGTGGAGGCTGAGGAAACAGTGGAGGATGAGGTGGACATTGTTGCAGGACCAACGGTGTGAGAACGTGGAGGCGGTAGCGGCGCCACTTGGCCAAGTTGCTGGTGACAAGGTGACAATGTGAAGTTGGCAGCAGCATGAGGAGGGCATACAGGACCCAGGGCGCGGGCATACAGTGACCCAGTGGCAGCAGCATGAGGAGGACACAGAGTGACCCAGTGGAAATGGAATGAGGATGCCATACAGTGACCCAGTGGAAACGGCATGAGGAGGGCATACAGTAACCCAGTGGCTGTAGCATGAGGAAGGCATACATTGACCCAGTGGCAGTGGCATGAGCAGGGCATACAGTGACCCAGTGGCAGCAGCATTAGGAGGACATACAGTGACCCAATAGTGGCTACGGCATGAGGAGGGCATACAGTGACCCAGTGGCAGAGGTGGAGGTAGTAGCAGCCTTAGGAGGGCATACAGTGACCAAGTGGCAGTGGCATGAGGAGGGCATACAGTGACCCAGTGGCAGCGGCATGAGGAGGCCATACAGTGACCCAGTGGAAACGGCATGAGAAGGCCATACAATGACCCAGTGGAAACGGCATAAAGAGGACATACAGTGACTCAGTCGCTGTGGCATGAGGAGGCCATACAGTGACCCAGTGGCTGTGGCATGAGGAGGACATACAGTGACCCAGTTCCTCCCCTGTGTGACTTTGTTTGCCCAGGCAAACGAGGTGTAGAACAGTGAGACACCGCTGTGCCCTGCACATGTGGAATGCTGGTGGAGCACTGTGAATTGTCCCTACAGTGGAGGCTAAGGAAACAGTGGAGGATGAGGTGGACATTGTTGCAGGACCAACGGTCTGAGAACGTGGAGGCAGTAGTGGTGCCACCTGGCAAAGTTGCTGGTGACAAGGTGACAATGTGAAGTTGGCAGCAGCATGAGGAGGGCATACAGTGACCCAGTGGCTGCGGCATGAGGAGGCCATACAGTGACCCAGTGGTAGCGACTTTAGGAGGACATACAGTGACCCAGCAGTGGTTACAGCATGAGGAGGGCATACAGTGACCCAGTGGCAGAGGTGGAGGTAGTAGCAGCCTTAGGAGGGCATACAGTGACCCAGTGGCAGCGGCATGAGGAGGCCATACAGTGACCCAGTGGCAGCAGCATGAGGAGGCCATACAGTGACCCAGTGGCAGCAGCATGAGGAGGACACAGAGTGACCCAGTGGAAATGGAATGAGGATGCCATACAGTGACCCAGTGGAAACGGCATGAGGAGGGCATACAGTGACCCATTTTCTCCCCTGTGTGACTTTGTTTGCCCAGGCAAACGAGGTATAGAACAGTGTGACACTGTTGTGCCCTGCACATGTGGTATACTGGAGGAGCACTATGAATTGTCCCTGGAGTGGAGGCTGAGGAAACAGTGGAGGATGAGGTGGACATTGTTGCAGGACCAATGGCGTGAGAATGTGGAGGCGGAAGCAGCACCACCTGGGGAAATTGCTGGTGATAAGGTGACAATGTGAAGTTGGCAGCAGCATGAGGAGGCCATACAGTGACCCAGTGGCAGAGTGAAGAGGTGGCAGCAGCATGAGGATATACAGTGACCTAGTGGCAGAGGTGGAGGTGTCAGCAGCCTTAGTAGGCCATACAGTGACTCTGTGTCAGAATGACCCAGTGGAAGCAGCATGAAGAGGACATACAGTGACCCAGTGACATTTTGGAGGTGTCAGCAGCATGTCAGCAGGATGTGAATCAGTGGAATGATTTTGTTCATCCCGTAGTCCTGGCGACTGACTAACAAAATGGTCTCCTCAAAGGAAAAAGCAAACGGCAGGTGTCACGCATGAGCTGCCACTGGCTAAAGTTAAACAGGGGAGTACCTCTGTCCGCTTGGATCATCAAGAAATGGTTTATGGTTTTTCTCTGTTCATATAGTCGATCCAACATATCGAGAGTTGAATTCCAACGGGTGGAAACATTGCATATCAGCCTATGTTGTGGGAGGCCGTTCTGCCACTGCAGCTCAAGCAGGGTGTGCTTGGCAGTGTATGAGTGGATGAAGTGCATGCAAAGTTTCCTTGACATTTTTAGGATGTCTTGCAGATGGCTGGAACACTTAAGGAAATACTTGACAACCAGATTGAACACATGCGCCATGCAGGGCGCATAGCCGACACCATGTTCTTCCCGTTGTCAGTCACCATTGTTCCGATTTTAAGTTCTCTTGGAGAAAGCCAGGATTCGATTTCTTGATTGAGGACATGGAGCAGTTCCTCCCCTGTGTGACTTCGTTCGCCCAGGCAAACGAGGTGTAGAACAGTGAGACACCGCTGTGCCCTGCACATGTGGTATGTTGGAGGAGCACTGTGAATTGTCCCTGCAGTGGAGGCTGAGGAGACAGTGGAGGATGAGGCAGACATTGTTGCAGGACCAACGGCGTGAGAACGTGGAGGCAGAAGCTGCATCACCTGTCCAAGTTGCTGGTGTGTCTGGGCAGGCACCACGCTAACCCAGTGGGCAGTAAATTACATATATTGTCCTTGACCGTAGTTACAGCTCCACACGTCGGTGCTGCCGTGCACTTTGGCAGACACCAGCAGGCTCAAGGACTGGCCTACCTTCTCTTCTACATATTTGTACAGGGCTGATACTGCCTTCTTGGCAAAGAAATGACAGCTTGGGACCCTCCACCTCGGCTCAGCGCAAGCCATCAGTTCTCTGAAAGGTGCAGAGTCCAACAGGGAAAAGGAGTGACTGCGGCACCAGCACCTTGGACAGGAGCATGTTCAGCTTCTGCACTATTGGATGAGTGCACGCATACTGTTGTCTCTTAGATATAGATTCTGTGATTGATTGCTGACCCAAAAACTGACTAGGAGGAGGAGGGGAGCAGGAGCAGGAGCATCATGACCAGCAGATGATGGGAAGGACACAAAGCTTTTTTCAGCTGAGGTGGTGGAGCCTTGACTGCCTGAAATGGGGTGCATGCCACTGGGTGCTGCAGCAGGCTGGACCACCACATTGGAGCCACGGCTCTCCCAGGTAACTTTTTGTTGATGCTGCATATGTTGACGCAGATCTGTGGTGCCAACATTGGCACCCTGGCCACGCTTCATCTTCTGCCCACAGATTGAACATATGGCCATGTACACCTCCCCCAGTGGCTTTACAAAAAACTGCCACACCGCCGAGTAGGTGATTTTACCCCCAACACTCTGTGCTAACTGACTGCCTCTGTGAACTCTTGCACCACTGCTTTCCGGGCAGGTAGGCTGCTGCGAAGCTGGCGGTCTACCCCGGGCACGTTTAGCTCCCGACCTCACACTGCTGCCACCCTGCTGACTCCCCCGCTGCCTCATGCGCAAGCTGCAACCCTCTTCTCCTGATGACGATGAAGTCCCTTCGTCACCCAGCTCCCAATTACGATCGGCTACATCATCATCCACTACTGTCTGCAGGTCACTGATGTCCTCCTCAACACCAGCTCCCACGCCACTCTCCTCATCACTACTTTCCCGCCTACCACAGGAAGCGGCGGATGTCTCCTCCAGATTTTGGCTGAGCAGTAGCTGCTGACTGTCCTCTAGTACCTCCTCCTCACTGTACAGTGGATCTCAGCCCACAGCATAGAGTACTTCTCTAGCTGAGGGAACAGAAAAGGACAGAGGCAGGTTGAGGACAGGTGAGGGCACAGGGCCTGCTGCCGGGCCATGCCAACTAAGAGTTGTGTCTGATGAATCCACTGACTTTTGGCTGGTGGTGTCTGATGTGACTTGGGATGAATTGGGTGACCGAGTCAACCAGTCTACAACCGTTGGGTTGCTGATCAAGACATGACTGCTACCTGACACTGGGAGCTCAGGCCTCTGTAACTGACCCCTGCTGCCATGCCCCCTTACTCTGCTGTGACCTATGCCTGCGCCAGAAACATTTAGGCCTGTGGCCCTCCCCTGTGCATGGCCTCTCACTTCTCTGTCTGTCTTACATACTGTTCGATGAAAAAACGTAATTGCAAAGGGCAAAAAGGCCTGTTATTTTCTACTTTGAAGACAATGGCAAATACGCCCATTCTTTCTCTCCCCACCAATGAACACCAATAAAAAAAGCATAATAAAGGCAGAGATTTGTGGCTCAGAATTATTGAATTATTGACAATACAGCATTGATAAATAGCCTGCAACTTTGTACTGGGAATAAAATGGCGAATATGGTCCTTCTTATGGGTTTCCACACTAATAAACACCTTTAAATAAGTGATAACCATTAAGAATTATTGATTTATTATTGACAATACTGTATTTATAAATGGCCAGCAACTTTATACTGGGAACAAAATGGCAAATATGGTCGTTATGTCTTTCCTCACGTTAAAGTACAGCATTTATTACAGCTAAGTGCACATATTATTGGATGATAATTCAGTTTTTTTGGCACAGTAGTACTGACAAATGTAATGTTGTGCTTTGGAAGAACAGTGAATAAGCCCCTTATAATAAACGCCTTTAAAAAGGCGATTTTTACAGATACGTGCAGATATTATTGGATGATAATTCAGTTTTCTTTGGCACAGTAGTACTGACAAATGTAATGTTATGCTTTGGGAGAACAGTGAATAAGCCCTTTATAATAAATGCCTTTAAAAAGGCGTTTTTTACAGATACGTGCAGATAGTGTATGATAATTCACTGTTTTTTGCTGTACTGCACTGCAAAAGGCTTGTTGTGTTCCACCTTGAAGACACAGGTATGAGTAATGAGCAGCAGTATAACGACAGTGAGTGCTGCAATGTGAATTATGCTGCAAATTCTTGCTGTAAATGACCCTGCAACTACCCCAAATTCTTCTCTCAATTCCTCCCTATTCTTCCCCTAAACTTGTAATCCTCTTTCCCTGAACTTCTATCTGTTTTCTAAGTCTTTCCCTAGCTCCTGCCGACGTCTGTCCCTATAGTAAGAGCGATGTGAAATGACTGTACCTAAAATGCCCGAGGGTTTTTATAGGGCTGTGACATCACAGGGCCGGCTGGCTGCTGATTAGCTCCACGCCTGGCATTGTGGGTGATCCTGCGCTCCCAGAGTCTCTTGCCCCTTGTACTAACATGTGCGGTGGCCATTTTATAAAAAATTGTGAGGAAGCATGAGGAAATCCGGAATCATAGCAAATCGAAGATTTCCTGAAATTTGGATCGAATTCCACTTCTGCAGCTTCATCTCTAGCAGTGACCCTCAAAATGCATTTGCAGTTCACCACACTCCCATTCGGAATTTCCTCTGCCCCATACACATTTATAAAGGTAGTCTCGGCAGTTCCTGCAGAACTCAGAGCCAGAGGAATTTCCATAGTGCCATACTTAGATGACTGGCTCATAAAGGCCTCTTCCACAGAGTCCCTTCTCCTACATTATCAGCATACGCTATGGTTTCTTCAGCAGTTAGGCTGGACAATAAACTGGGAGTAATCCATTGTGATACCAGGGACCAGGAAGAAGTTCCTAGGGTTTCTCATAGACTCCCAGGAGATGTGGCTCTATCTTCCTCCAGCCAGGAAGGAGAAGTCAGAGTCTGCAGTGCGCTTACTCTGTCCCTCCCCAAGAGTCAGTTCAGACCCTAATGAAAACCCTGAGTCTTATGACTTCGGCAGTAGAGGCTATCCCTCGGATTTTATGGTACCTTCGTCCCCTTTAATCTGAGATCTTGAAGGTTTGGAACCACAGGGATGGTGGCTTGGACAAGAAGTGTAGTATCCATATAGTAAAAACATAGCATGGCTTGTAGTATTCATTTAGTAACCACATAGCAAGGCTTGTAGTATCCATATAGTAACCACATAGCATGGCTTGTAGTATTCATTTAGCAACCACAACCAGATTATACCTACTGAAATGCTGGCATTTTCCATTTAGGTATAATTGAAGCAGCAAGAAAAAAGCACTGTGGGAAAAACCGAAATGTGTTTCCACCGTGGTTTTTCCCGCATCGCTTTTTGGCTGCTTTTTTGGCCCACTACTTGGGGATTTAGCCTAAAATAGTTTTCCCTCTCTGTTACAATAAATGTTATGTAATGTTGTGTCATCACGGGCGGTGCTAGAACCTGTATTGTAGGCATCATATTGTTGTTTTTTTTAATTATTTTACTTTAATTTTTATTTGTCATTTGTTTTGTTTTTTTTCTACATTGTGCCCTCATAAGGTCATAATAGACCTTTGGATGGCATTTTAATAGTACTTTTTTTTTTCTTTGGCTGATTTCCCCTGTAACTGGGGTTGATACATTTAGCCCTATTACAGGAGGAATACAGCCTCCTAACATGAATTGCATAGCTGATCCCTTCCTTCTCTATAGGAGCTCCAGGTGTAGTTACAGCTGCCTCCCCATTTCTGCAGCGGCACAATTTTGTGCTGCTGCTTAACACTGCAAGGATGTGCGGCAGAGGAATTCAGCACAGGGGTGGCGAACATGTCCAAGTGGGCCCCCAACTTACAGGTGCATCTCAATAAATTAGAATATCTTTGAAACGTTTATTTATTTCAGTAATTGAATTAAAAAAGTGACCTCCTATATTTTCTAGATTCTTTACACACCGAGTGTTCTATTTCAAGTGTTTTATTTCTGTAAATGTTGATTATGGATTACAGGTAATGAAAACCAAAATCTAAGAAAATTTGAATATTGTAAAAACGTTCAGTATTGTAAATTAAGTGTGTCACCTGCCAAGGTTTCCTAAGCTTTTAAATGATCCCTCATTCTGGTTCAGTAGGACACACAATCATGGAAGACTGCGGATTATGAATTGAATTACTGAAATGAATGAACGTTTCAAAAATATTCTAATTTATTGAGATGCACCTGTAGGTGACCGTATAGTGGTAGATAGCGGCTCTACAGACTATACAGACGATTTAGGTGAATACAGTGTAGTAACATTTAGTGACTTACAGGTGACGTCTCTGACTAATCATTCATATTTCCATTCCATTTCTCTTTCATCTGGACCGCCATGACCATTTCTTCCAGTCTCTGTAAAGTTTGCAGCACAGACATCTTTGGCTCCTCACTTTTCCAGACACCTGACCCACATTGTCCTAACCTGCACACCCATCCTGCTGCTACCCCATTTATAAAATATATACAGTGCTGGCCAAAAGTATTGGCACCCCTGCAATTCTGTCAGATAATACTCAATTTCTTCCAGAAAATGATTGCAATCACAAATGCTTTGGTAATAATATCTTCATTTATTTTGCTTGCAATGAAAAAACACAAAAGAGAATGAAAAAAAAAGTCAAATCATTGATCATTTTACACAAAACTCCAAAAATGGGCCGGACAAAAGTATTGGCACCCTCAGCCTAATACTTGGTAGCACAACCTTTAGACAAAATAACTGCGAACAACCGCTTCCTGTAACCATCAATGAGTTTCTTACAATGCTCTGCTGGAATTTTAGACCATTCTTCTTTGGCAAATTTCTCCAGGTCCCTGAGATTTGAAGGGTGCCTTCTCCAAACTGCCATTTTGAGATCTCTCCACAGGTGTTCTATGGGATTCAGGTCTGGACTCATTGCTGGCCACTTTAGAAGTCTCCAGTGCTTTCTCTCAAACCATTTTCTAGTGCTTTTTGAAGTGTGTTTTGGGTCATTGTCCTGCTGGAAGACCTATGACCTCTGAGGGAGACCCAGATTTCTCACACTGGGCCCTACATTATGCTGCAAAATTTGTTGGTAGTCTTCAGACTTCATAATGCCATGCACACGGTCAAGCAGTCCAGTGCCAGAGGCAGCAAAGCAACCCCAAAACATCAGGGAACCTCCGCCATGTTTGACTGTAGGGACCGTGTTCTTTTCTTTGAAGGCCTCTTTTTTTTTCCTGTAAACTCTATGTTGATGCCTTTTCCCAAAAAGCTCTACTGTACTTTTGTCTCATCTGACACTGACATTTGTCTCATCTGACATCTGACATTCTTCCAAAAAGTTTTTGGCTTTCTCAGGTAAGTTTTGACAAACTCCAGCCTGGCTTTTTTATGTCTCTGGGTCAGAAGTGGGGTCTTCCTGGGTATCCTACCATAGAGTCCCTTTTCATTCAGATGCCGACGGATAGTACGGGTTGACACTGTTGTACCCTCGGACTGCAGGGCAGCTAGAACTTGTTTGGATGTTAGTCGAGGTTCTTTAGCCACCATCAGCACAATCTTTCGTTGAAACCTCTCGCCAATTTTTCTTTTCCGTCCACATCTAGGGAGGTTAGCCACAGTGCCATGGGCTTTAAACTTCTTGATGACACTGCGCACGGTATACATAGGAACATTCAGGTCTTTGGAGATGGACTTGTAGCCTTGAGATTGTTCATGCTTCCTCACAATTTTGCTTCTCAAGTCCTCAGACAGTTTTTTGGTCTTCTTTCTTTATCCATGCTCATTGTGGTACACACAAGGACACAGGACAGAGGTTGAGTCAACTTTAATCCATTTCAACTGGCTGCAAGTGTGATTTAGTTATTGCCACCACCTGTTATGTGCCACAGGTAAGTAACAGGTGCTGTTAATTACACAAATTAGAGAAGCATCACATGATTTTTCAAAGGGTGCCAATACTTTTGTCCACCCCCTTTTTTATGTTTGGTGTGGAATTATATCCAATTTGGCTTTTTGACAATTCTTTTTGTGGTTTTCCATTGAAGACAAATTAAATGAAGATATTATTACCAAAGCATTTGTGATTGCAATCATTTTCTGGAAGAAATTGAGTATTATCTGACAGAATTGCAGGGGTGCCAATACTTTTGGCCAGCACTGTAATATAACCCTCCATAATGAATAATACCCCATAAGTGCATCTTTAAATTAATAACTTCCCTGTGTACACCCTTTAAACAGTGTCTCTTATTAATAATGCCCCAGGTGTTTCCTAATTAAAAGGTAAAAAAAAGGTAAAAAGAATTAGTGGGGTTCCAATACCCAGGACCCCCAGGATCAGCTGTTTGAATGAACCATGGTACCTGTGTAAGCGCCGTGACCCCTTCTCTGTTTACATAGTGTCATTCATCTCATAGTGGCCATGTAATGTAACTGCAACCCCATCCTATATATGTCTATGTGACAAGGCTGTAATTACATGAAACAGTCACGATAAACAGACAGTGTGTGACATAAACAGGCGCCATGTCCCCTTCATGTGCCGAAAAATACACACATCGGACATGCTACGATTTCCAAAAACGTCGCGATTTTGGAAATCGCAGCATGTCAATTATACCTATGGGAATGCTGCCGGTTTCCCTATTGGTATAATGGAAGCAGAAAGTCCACAGAGGATGGAGAGACGGACCACTAAAACAGTTCGGTGGCCCCAATTGTAAAAAGGCCCCCGCCCCTATAATGGGGTGTCCATTGTTTTTAAACTGAAACCATTGGAGGAAAAAGTTCCCCTTGCAGGTCCAATGAAGACTCCGACACAGATGTGAACATAGCTCTGCATAATGTACAGGTACGTCCTTGCGGACTTACTTCCTGTCTGCCTAGATATATATAGCCAATGGTTGATCAGCAATCAGTTACTATGTTGCAGAAGAGTTTGTTATTTGCATTATTTACTTTAAATTGTCAAATTATTATTTTATATTTATTTATTTCTATATTTATTTTATATAGTTTTAATTTCAAGTGCTTTAGATATTAACCCTCTGTAGCTTAATAACCACTACAGACACTTTTCACATATGTAGATGAACAGAGGTTGAGCCTGATCCCTTTGGTTTGTGAGTAAGCCTTATCTGCGTTTTTGTATTATTGTATTAGAGAACTTCACAAATAAGTAATCAGAATGCAATCTTTGAAAAAAGTGGATTTCTTTTAACCTGTTATGGAGAGAAGTCCATGGCAGTAGAAGCAAACAAACAAACAAACAAACAGAAAGACAAGAAATGCATCTTCAGATTTCCAATGTTAAGATTTATTCTATAAGTGTAGGCAAGGTGTAATCATATTTATCTCTTCTACCATTGAGGTGCTCCCTCAGTGAAATAGACACCAATGATGAGAACCTTAGAAAATCAAAAATTACCTGAGCTAATACAGAAAATTGTGGTACAAAAAAGAAACAAGGCCACTCTCCAAAATTGATGTAGCGAGAGAGGGATCCTTTCTATATAAATCAGTTAAAAGCAGCAAAGCTGGAAACAAAGAGACTCAATGAAAAGGAACGTAAAACAAATCCTAAAATATTCTTCAATTATATAAATAGTAAAAAGATAAGAACTAAAAGTATTGTTCCTTTAAAAGTAATGAGGGAGGAATTGTGGAGAGTGATAAAGAGAAAGCAAATTTACTTAAAAAAAATTTCTCTTCTGTATTCACAGAGGAAAATAAAATATCAGGTAAAATGTAAATACTAGATTAAATGTCGCTACTTTACACAGGAAGAGGTGTAGAGACACCTTAGGCCCGGTTCACATCTGTGTTCGGGTTTCCGTTCTATATGCATAGAAAAGCGGTTACCTAAGGAAACCCGTGGACCCCATAGACTATAATGGGGTCCGTGTGGTTTCCACTCAAAACATGCAGAGAGAAAAGTACTGCAAGCAGCATTTTCCTCTCCACATGTTTCGTGCGGAAACGACACAGACCCCATTATAGGCTATGGGGTCCTCGGGTTTCCTTAGGTAACCGCTTTCCTATGCGTATAGGTTTCCGTTCAGGGGGTCCCCAAGCGGACTCCCCGAACGGAAACCCGAACGCAGATGTGAACCAGGTCTTAGAAAGATTAAAATAGACAAACAGCCAGGTTCAGATGATATACAGTAGTTTTCGACCTGTGGTACACATACCCAAGAGGTACACCCTGCAGGTTCAGGGGGTACATGCTGCAACTAAAAGGAAAAACTGACACTGCTGCTCCTTGTTACCATGACCTGACATCATTGTGTATCCACTGTAATGTGCATGCACCTCAAGCATTCTGTCATGAGGAGGCACACTGTAAAAACAACCAGTGCCTGTCATACTTAGTTGCCTTTCTCCTTGTGTTGCTCTGGCCTCTGCACTGATGTCTTGGTCCTACGTTATGGTACTGTAAGGGAATTACTAGAAGAGCATTTCCCCAGCAGCTGGGGAGGGGCATGATCAGACAGTGAGCCCTAAGCTGAACCCCCCCCCCCGTCCCTGCCTACTTGCCTAAACTTCCCTAGGCGACAGAAGACAACTAGGCGGAAGTCCCTTCTTAGATATAAAGTGATGACACAGAACGCAGACAAAACAAACAACAACAAAAGGGAGGTCAGCTAGCCAATGGGTCGGTACCAGTCGAGCAGTGCAGTACAGAGTCAAAATCCGAGAGAATAGTCAAAAGTAAAGCCAGAGGTCAGAAATATGTATAGAGATAACAAACAGCAAAGAGTAAATAGCCAGCATGTACAAGGCAATAGTAAGCGACAAGATGAATGTGGGCAAACAATAAATAGGAAGGAAGAACCCACCCTAGACTTGATTGGAACAGAAGCTGACAATCATACAGGTGAGGCTAAGATTAACTATCAGAAGAGCAGAGGGAAACCAAGGTGAAAGAGATGGGTGTGGTGGAAAATCAATTACAGAGGTGAGGGAATAGGACAGTGTTCAGACAGTACAAGAAAAACCAAAAGCAAGGAATCATAGCCGGACACGCCTCCTGCGCTGTAGCATGCGGCCGGAGGATGGCGCAGAAATCCGAACGGGCAAGGATATTACAGGAACCTCACATCTGTCTTTCCCATTCAGAGTGCTGCATCTGCCTCCTGAACCATCATAACCCCCAGCATTGCCTGTGCAAGCTATGTACTTGCAAATCCTTACTCAGTGTATGTATATGTCTGTCTATCTATCAGTGTTTCAATCTATCTATCTATCTAGGATTGGGGGCACTGACTGACAGCCAGACATGTATGGAGGTCACCACCCTGTAATGTGGCGGTGTGGTAATGCTGGTGACCCCAAGGAAACTACAGAGGAACGGCGGGTTGCAGGGTCAGAGAGCACTTTATTCTATGCTTTTCTCCATTGCTCTATATGTAGCATTGGTCTCAACATGGCCTGCTCCTCCTCCAATACTTAAAGAGGACCTTTCATCTCCTCAGGCATATGCGGTTTTACATACCGCTAGAAAGCTGACAGCGCGCTGAATTCAGCGCATTGCCGGCTTTCCCATTATATTCCCCAGGGCTGGAGATATTGGGGGTCTAAATTTCACCGTTCACTGTCAGAAGGGCGTTCCTGACAGTCTAGTTTGGCTGTGAGGAACGCCCTCCCTGACTGTGCTTGTCCATAGACTTGTACTGGGGGGGGGGGCCTTCCTTACAGCTCAGCGTCATTGCTGGGCTGTAAGGAATGCCCCCTCTGATAGTACTCGGCTCAGAGAGAGGGGGAGTTCCTTACCGCCCAATGATGATGAGCGCTGAGCTGTGAGGAACGCCCCCCTCAGTACTGCGCTATGGATGAGCACTGTCAGGGAGGGCGTTCCTCACAGCGCAGCTAGACTGTCAGGAACGCCCTTCTGACAGTGAAAGGTGAAATTTAGACCCCCGATATCTCCAGCCCCGGGGCATATAACGGGAAAGCCGGCAGTGCGCTGAATTTAGCACGCTGTCAGCTTTCTAGCGGTATGTAAAACCGCATATACATGAGGACGTGAAAGGTCCTCTTTAACTGTTGTGAGGCAGAACACGCAAATGAGTGAACATCAAACTCAACTGCAAACAGTTCTAACAATACAGCCGGAGAACATTAGAACAGTTATAACAACATCACACACTCCATTTTGTTTCCATATGTTATAGCTCTTAGGAGATCAAGTTATTTGCTGTACTGTGGTTCATAGTCACATAATTTGGAGTGACAGGTGTGCAGAACCCCTTCCAGATTACACTTTCTGGTTAAAAGGTTCTCCTGTGCCAAGAAATGTTCTAACATCCCGCAGTTCAGAGTACAGCAGCCACAGGTGGCAATAACAATGTGCTCCTGCCAGAGATGCTGCCATGACTGCCTGCCAGTCACAAGTACCTCCATAAGAGTGTTTGCCAGCCACAGGTGCTCCCACTAAGGATCCTCTATTTTTTTTATCATTTGCAACAGATTGCTTTCATAAGGGTACTTACTTTTAATGCTAAGACTTACTTAGCTTTAAAGGGTTGAGAAATACTGTTATACACATCCAAGTCATAAGAGAATTACTGTATTTTTCGCTTTATAAGACGCAATTTTTTTCCCATCCAATTATAAAGCGAAGGTGCCAAAAATCAAGCTAACACTTTTGCAGGATCACCACCCATGAACCCTTATTATACTCTGGGGTCTGAAGGTTATTGGAGGCCTTGCGGAGGTGATTAAACATAATAAACAATGTAACTCACCTCTCCTGGGCTTCAGCGCCAGTCTTCCAGCTTCTTGTGTTCACAGAGACATCTCTGAATGACGTCAGAGACCACCAGTGTAATGTCACATGTGTTATGCCGCCATTATTTTGCATCATGATGCCTGTGATTGGGCTTCAGCAGTCTCTGACGTTATTCAAAGGCTTCTCTGTGAACAGAAGACCCCGGAAAACCGTCGCCGGATCCCAGGAGAGGTTACTTACACTATTTATTATGTTTCATTACCTCCCCAGGGCCTCCAATCATTATATTCTGAGGTCTGAAGAATACATTTTTGGAAAATTCATAAATAAAACTGTATGGGCCACTATAGGCCATTATAGTGTGTGGAGGGGTAACTATGGGACATTATACCGTGTGAAGGGGCCACTATAGGACATTATACTGTGTGGAAGCCACTATAGGATTTTATACTGTGTGGAAGGGCCACTACGGGACATTATTCTTAAAGAGATTGTCCAGGAATTGGTTCAAAATATCTTTTTCCTGTTTTCCTCCTCTAAAACCTATGCTAGCATCTTATCATCATATTCATCTTATAATGTGAAAAATATGGTAAGTACAGTAATAGACAGACCTTATTTCTAATATTTATGGATTCTATAAATAACAGTATTTTACACAGGACTGGTACATAGCAAAATGCAGTGCCAATATTTAAAGGAATCAAAAATTGAGACCTGAAACTATAGGCCTTGTGGGACCTCTTCATACCCAAGACTGTAACAATGGGGCATCCTCTATGTTTACAGGAAAGGTTTCTATACCAGCAAAGAAAGGGGGTTCTTTACTGTTAGAGCAGTGAGACTATAGAACTCTCTGCCTGAGGAAGTTGTAATAGGGAATTCACTAAAAGAGTTTAAGAATGCCTTTATTGAGAGTAACAATATTACAGGTTAGAAACATAGAAGATTGATGGTAGAAAAGGATCACATAATCCATCTACCACATAGTCCATCTAGTCTGACCTTATATTATTTTTATATTAGGATAGACATGTTTATCCCAGACAGGCTTAAATTCACTTACTGTGGATTTTCCAACTACATCTGCTGGAAGTTTGTTCCAAGCCTCAACTATTCTTTCAGTGGAATTTTATTGTTAGGAGCTCAGATGCAGGTACAGGGTCCAGAGTAGTCAGAATTGAGAAGAGTAGCAGAACTAAACCTAACGACCGCTAGCGGAAAAACCGTAATCAAACTGGTACACACCCAGTATGAGCCAAAGCCAATCTCAGGACGTTTTCACCAGAGCTCCTAGTGGTGGAGATGGACTTGGTATTCCCAGACCAGAGTTGGACAACACAGAGGAATGAGTAAACGACATAGCAGGGTTGGCAGCGGAGATAGCAGCGAAGTACAGGAGTGAGTGACGGAAGGAGAGGTCGAGGTACGTAGCCAGAGTCAAATGCCAGAGAGGGTAAGTTCAGCAGAGTTGCAATCCAAAGAGAAGTTCAGGTACACAGTCCGATGGTCAGAGCCAGAGAAACAAAAACAGTAATCAGGAACAGGAAGCAACAAGGAGGGGAGCCAAAACCAAGATGAAACCAATACCCGGCATGGAGGAGAGAAATGGAGGGGATTATAAAGACCCAGACCGGCACATAATTTAAAACACAGTTTCTTAAAGGGGAATTTGTCTCTGTGGACCCGGCAGACTTAAAGGGGCCACAGCAGACATCACAACCCTAACATACAGTGGGGAAAAAATGTATTTAGTCAGCCACCAATTGTGCAAGTTCTCCCACTTAAAAAGATGAGGCCGGCCTGTAATTGACATCATAGGTACACCTCAACTATGAGAGACAAAATGAGAAAACATATCTAGAAAATCACATTGTCTGATTTTTAATGAATTTATTTGCAAATTATGGTGGAAAATAAGTATTTGGTCAATAACAAAAGTTCATCTCAATACTTCGTTATATATCCTTTGTTGGCAATGACAGAGGTCAAACATTTTCTGTAAGTCTTCACAAGGTTGGCACACACTGTTGCTGGTATGTTGGCCCATTCCTCTATGCAGATCTCCTCTAGAGCAGAGATGTTTTGGGGCTGTCGTTGGGCAACACGGACTTTCAACTCCCTCCAAGTGTTTTCTATGGGGTTGAGATCTGGAGATTAGCTAGGCCACTCCAGGACCTTGAAGTGCTTCTTACGAAGACAGTCCTTTGTTGCCTTGGCGGTGTACTTGGGATCATTGTCATGCTGAAAGACCCAGCCACGTTTCATCTTCAATTCCCTTGATGATGGAAGTAGGTTTGCACTCAAAATCTCACGATACATGGCCCCATTTATTCTTTTATGTACACGGATCAGTCGTCCTGATCCCTTTGCAGAGAAACAGCCCCAAAGCATGATGTTGCCACCCCCATGCTTCACAGTAGGTATGGTGTTCTTTGGATGCAACTCAGCATTCACTCTCCTCCAAACACGACGAGTTGTTTCTACCAAACAGTTCTACTTTGGTTTCATCTGACCATATGACATTCTCCCAATACTCTTCTGGAACATCCAAATGCTCTCTAGCAAACTTCAGATGGGCCCGGATATGTACTGGCTTAAGCAGGGGAACACGTCTGGCATTGCAGGATCTGAGTCCCTGGCGGCGTAGTGTGTTACTGACGGTAGCCTTTGTTACGTCAGTCCCAGCTTTCTGCAGGTCATTCACTAGGTCCCCCGTGTGGTTCTGGGATTTTTGCTCACTGTTCTTGTGATCATTTTGAACCCACGGGGTGAGATTTAGCGTGGAGCTCCTGATCGAGGGAGATTATCAGTGGTCTTGTATGTCTTCCATTTTCTAATTATTGCTCCCACAGTTGATTTCTTCACACCAATCTGCTTGCCTATTGCAGATTCAGTCTTCCCAGCCTGGTGCAGGTCTACAATTTTGTTTCTGGTGTCCTTCCACAGCTCTTTGGTCTTCACCATAATGGAGTTTGGAGTGTGACTGTTTGAGGTTGTGGACAGGTGTCTTTTATACTGATAACAATGTCAAACAGGTGCCATTACTACAGGTAATGGGTGGAGGACAGAGGAGCCTCTTAAAGAAGAAGTTACAGGTCTGTGAGAGACAGAAATCTTGCTTGTTTGTAGGTGACCAAATACTTATTTTCCATCATAATTTGCAAATAAATTCTCAAAAAAATCAGACAATGTGATTTTTTATTGAAAGTACTTTCCTCCTGAGATTACAGTTATTATTAGATTTCTGGTGATGGGTCATTGATCCAGGGATTTATTCTGATTGCCATATTTGGAGTCGGAAGAAAATTTTCCCCTAAAAAGAAGAAAAATGACCTACACCTTATGGGGGTTGGCCTCCTGATCCACTGCAGGATAATAGGCTGAACTGGTGGGATATACAGGTATGTCTTTTTCAGACTGACAAACTATACAGACTATACAAACTATATTACTACAGTATAGGTGCAACAATTCAGGTCTCCTCCATGGGCAATTAGTACCATAATATTAAGTCAACTTTCAAACATACATACATACATACACAGAAACATGCATACAGAATATACATAAATAAATGTTTACATAACATAGTCTACAGACCATCAAGGTTAGATATAAATGTCCTGAGAAAGTCTCCACCATCAATTTGCAACCTCCAACAATTGTTTCTAACAATATTCTAATATAACTATCAAGTCCTATGGCTCTGCCCCTTTAGGACAATTGGAGCAGAGCAATTCCTCCTATTGTGCAGACCAGCCAATAAGAATCAGAAGCACAGTAGAAGCGTTTTTTTTTCTTCAGAGAGAATCAACAGCAAGAGCTGCCAAAACAAGTATATATCTGCAATATCTAGATGTCTGTATATAAATCTTTTGAAAATAGTTACATTTTAGATAATCTTAAATTTTAAATTAATATTTAAATGTGAGACAACTCTTTTAATACAGACTTATTACAGAAATATTGTACCATATGTGCAACTCACATGTAACTAGAAAGGAAGAGGAGCTTTTGCTACTCTAAAAGCGTCTACAACAGAGGTAGGCAACCTTTTTTGTTCGGCATGCCGATTTAAATAAAAAAATTCAAAGATGAGGTCCTCGAAGTGCCGAGCAATAATTGTAAGGTTGATGACCCCTATACTAAAGTCATATAGCACAAACCATAACATAGGGGTGCTCCCAGCCACATGCGTTTACTGCTATTGGCCTTGATACACCTGTACTTTTCCATTAGAAGCAATGTAAGTACATGTGTAACCCACAATTAGTGGTAAATGTATATGACTGGGAGCAGTGAGGTAACATCTATAGGAGGTGATACACTATGTACCTGGATGTTCTATCCTTGGCCGCCAGTACTTTCACTTTTCTATAAGAGAAACGCGTATTAGATTCAGCCACTGTTAATTTCTGGAGGTGCGGTAACAGCAAAACCCCAGCCAGGAATTAATGGGTGTCACACTTACCCCAAAGTGAAAGCACTGGTGCCCAGGGACAGGGTGTGGCTATAGCCACATCTGGGTACAGAGTGTGTCACCACCCGAAAAGAAACACTACTTCTATTTTCTATTCAATCCACTCCTGGCTTTGGCTCAAAAAAACGCAACAAAAAAAAAGCAGTGTTTCTGCAACATGGGGCCTTAGCCTAAGTCTGAGGCCCCACGTTGCGGAAACGCAGCTTTTTTGTTGCATATTTTTCTGCGTTTTTCTGAGCCTAAGCCAGGAATGGATTGAGCAGAAGGGAGAAGTATAAGAACTTCCTATATATTTTCCATTCCTTTTGTAGCCGTTCTTGGCTTTGGCTCAAAAAATCGCAAACAAAAACGCTGCATTTCCGCAACGTGGGGCCTCAGCCTTAGGCCTCCTGCACACAAATGGCACAGATGTGGTTTTCACTGACCTACACATTAAAAATGACTTGACAGGGCCACAGATGCAGACAGATATAAGACCTGCTCCATAATTTGCAGCTCTTCAATTTGGCCCAGACACACAGCCGCAAGTAGAACGGCCATGTGTGTGGGCCCATTGAACTGTGTAAGTTCGTACTTTTATCCACAGTTGTGGATAAAAAGTATGGTCATGTGCATTATAGTTTAGAAACTCCATGTGCCTCATATTAATAGCAGTTAACCCCACCATGTCCTTCACATTAACCCCTATGTGTTTTACATAAAGGTTACTGATATGTGAGACATATGGCAGTAATAAGTAAACATCATTGAGGTCCTTTATTAGTATCTCCATATGTCTCACATATTAGTAACTCTATGTGAGCACACAGGGGACACCGTGGGCGAGATCCGTGTGCTATCCGTGTTTTTCGCGGATAGCACACTGACCCATTCATTTCTATGGGCACATGAACACGACCATGTTTTTCACTGATCAGTGTGCGAGCCATGAGTCCGCGCCACAAAATATAGAACAGGTCCTATTCTGTTCAGTTTTTGCGGAACAGACTCGCCTATAGAAGCCTATGGGAGACTAAAAACCTAGGACTGCACACGGTACTCAGTGTGTCATCTGTGTGTCGTCCGTTTTCGCTGACAAGTTAGGGATATCATTAGATGTCTCTTGTGTTTTTTTTTTATGGTGGATCCGCAAACTAGGATCACACACTGAAGACACTCTGTCAGTTTTTGCGGACCTACTTCACTGATGCTGAAGACACTGAACACATATTGAACACACACTGCAGACACTCTGTCCGCAAAAACTGAAGACTAATTCCTAGTTTGCTGACTATAAAATACACACGGTCGTCTGCAACTAGCCTAACATTAATTGTTTAAAACACAAGGGCTCTATATAGAGCTTTTGCGAGCAAAAGGCCTACATGTTGTTCTTACATAGGGGCCAACCAGAAAACTCAGTGGGAGATTTATAATTACTGGTCTACATTTATACAGCTTGAAACAGGCAGGCAGAAGATGGGCATCTAGGAACTTTTAGACACTTTTGGCTTTGGCTTGTTTACTTTAGACCATTATTTTGCACCCACATTTTAGCACACAAACTTAGTAAATCTAGAATAAAGGCACAAGACCTTTTTTGGGACACTTTTGAATACTGTCTAGTGAGGTGCAAAAAAGTAACTAAACACATAATATATCTGGCACAAGGCTTGTATGTCACTACAAAAGTATTGTCTACAGAGCAATTACTACTACAGAAGTAGCCATACAAATGTGGCAGTCACATGCACTTATAATACAACACATAAACTGGCTATGTACAGGAGGGCCTTCCAGATCTCCCCTGAAGGCAGAGGTTTTCAACTGTCCAATTTGTTTTTGGGGAGTTAAGATACTGTATGTGTAACATCCTTGCCTGTCCGGGCTTTGGCACCATCATTTGGGCGCACGCTGCGGCGCAGGAGGCGTGTCCGGTTGTGATTCTTTCCTTTGGGTTTTTCTTGTATTGTCTGAACACTGTCCTATTCCGTTACCTCCTTAATTGATTTTCCGCCACACCCGTCTCCTTCACCTTGCTTTCCCTCTGCTCCACTAAGAGTTAACTTTAACCTGTGTGATTGACAGCCTATCCTCCTATCAAGTCTGGGGCAGGTTCTTCCTCCCTATGTATTGTTTGCTCACATTCCCATTGGCGCCTGCTATTGCCTTGCGCTTACTGGCTATACTCCTTGCTCTTTGTTACCTGTTTTTCTTATTCTTGACCATTGGCTTACCTTTGACTTTTTTCTTGGATTGTGATTGTGTACTGCATTGCTCATTTGTTACCGACCCCTTGTTACCGGCTAGCTGACCTCCCTTTGTTGTTATTCGTCCTGTCTGTTATCACTTATTATAAGGAGGGACTGTCGATCAGTTGCTGGCTGTCGTCTAGGACAGTCCGGGCAATTAGCCAGGGACAGTTGGGGGGTTCAGCTTAGGGTCCACTGTTTTGTTGTGCCCCTCCTCTCAGAGTTCTCCAGTAGGCACTCCTCTAGTGATTCCCTCACAGTATGGCTGGCAGTGGCTTTCTCCCCACGTTCAAAACATGACCACCATTCATCTGAGTTAAGAAAGCATATGTGTGTGGGGAGTTGGGAGAGATAGTTGTCACCAAGTGTTCAGCCAATAGCTATCTTATGTATTTTTATCTTTACTGTCTCCATTAAAACCAATTGTTCCAATGACTATTCATTGGTTTTTGTTGTCTTCTGTGCTAAGATATCACACTGCAACAGTTTAGCCAATTATGGAAGCTCAGGATAACGCTGCTACATTAGTATATTTTATATTTGATGTTTGCTTGCTTTGGAATTCATTTTAACCCATATCCGTTATACAGCTATAGTGAAATGTTACAAACATGCAGCATCCATACCATCTACGGGAATACCTCTCACAACACTGCCCTTAAAATGCTGACCTGATCATTCTATATATTACTATTCTGCTTTGGGGGACACAGGGTTAAGAATCTGCTAAACCAGTTGTCTTTGTGCTCTCAGGTAGAGCTCTGCACTCAGATGCTTTGTGATAGGTGGTAATCAGTTGAATGCAGGATACTGCAGAAGTTATTTTCTCCTAGACAACATTACAAAAAATGAGTCTCCAAGAAATTGCTTCTTAAATATACACCAGCTAGGAAAAATAAGGTGTTGAAACTGAGTCAAGAAGATGCAGCAAGGCATACCCTGAAATGGCAGAGAGATAATAGAGGCAGCAAGTGAAAGAACAGGACATTGTGAGATAGAGGGTCAGGGAATGAAGCAAAAATGCAGAAAATATATTTATAGATGGATAATCGCAGAATAAACTTATTAGATGGAAAATATATGATGTCCGATGAAAATGTAGTAGGGTTACTGGAATGCATTCGTGTTAACCCCTTCACGCAAAATCACGAATCTGTACATGATTGGGTGTGAAGGGGTGTATGGAGAGAGCTCAGGAGGCAGAGTATAATAGAAGTGAATGGATTTCACTATTAGTATTGCAGTGTATAGTGTGAGCGATCAGACCCCCTAGGGTTCAAGGTCCCTAGGGGGTCTGAAAATAAAAGTAAAAAAAAGTTTTTTAAAGTATAAAAAAAAACACAAAAAATATAAAAGTTTAAATCCTCCCTTTTCCCTAGATCACATATAAAAATAAATAAACAAAAGTAAACATAAACACTTTAGGTATTCCCGTGCTCAAAAATGCCCGAACTATTAAAATATTAAAATATTTATCCCATACAGTGAACTGCGTAGCGGGGAAAAAAAAAATCCAAATCGCCAAATGGCTGCTTTTTCAACTTTTTGCCTCCTATGAAAAATGGAATAAAAAGTGATCAAACCATCAGACCTTCTCCAAAATGGTATCAATAAAAAGGCCATCTTGTCCTGCATAAAAAGACGTCGTACCCAGCTCCATACACCTAAATATATAAAAGTTACAGATGTCACAACATGTCGACACAATTTTTTTTTTTCTATTTTGCAAAGTTTTTAATTTTTTAAAAGGTATCAAAACATTACAAATACTATATAAATTTGGCGTCGTTGTAATCGTACTGACCCACAGAATACAGGTAACATGTCATTTTTACCACAGAGTGAATGCCGTAAAAATTAAACCCATAAGAATTTTTTTTTTTTTCAATTCAATCTACAGCCGGGTTCACATCTGCGTTCGGGTTTCCGTTCGGGAAACCTATACGCATAAAAAAGCGGTTACCTAAGGAAACCCGCGGATCTCATGGACTATAAAGGGGTCCGTGTGGTTTCTGCTCAGTTTCCGCACGAAGCAAGCGGCAAGCACCACTTTCCTCTCTGCATGTTTCGTGCCCAGGAATATAATGATCGGAGGCCCAGGGGAGGTGATGGAACATAAAAGACACTGTTACTTACCACTCCTGTGCTCCGGCAGGCTTCGGACCTCCTTGGTGACCCCAGAGTATAATAAATGTTCATGGGTGGTCCACAATGGGGCATAATACTATGTAAAGGGGCCACTATGGGGCATAATACTGTGTGCAGGGGCTACTATGGGGCATAATACTGTGTGCAGGGACCACTATGGGGCACAATACTGTGCAGGGGCCACTATGGGGCATAATATTGTGTGCAGGGGCCACTATGGGGCATAATACTGTGTGCAGGGACCACTATGGGGCATAATAGTGTGTGCAGGGGCCACTATGAGGCATAATAGTGTGTGCATGGGCCATTATGGGGCATAATATTGTGTGTAGGGGCCACTATGGGGCATAATAGTGTGTGCAGGAATGCGGTTTGTGTGGGGGGGAGCAGTATGTCAAATGTTTGCCTTGGGGCCCGTCATTCCTAGTTACGCCACTGGCTTCAGAGTTCTACAAGTTGCATTCTCCAAGCCCTCTGTCTGTAGGACAGGAAAACCATTGAAGTTGGTGTTGCCTTTTTACTGTACAGGTGCATCTCAATAAATTAGAATATCTTTGAAACATTTATTTATTTCAGTAATTAAATTAAAAAAGTGACCTCCTATATTTTCTAGATTCTTTACACACAGAGTGTTCTATATTGTAAATATATTGTAAAAAAGTTCAGTATTGTAAATTCAGTGTGTCACCTGCCAAGGTTTCCTAAGCCTTTAAATGGTCCCTCAGTCTGGTTCAGTAGGACACACAATCATGGAAGACTGCTGATTATGAATAGAATTACTGAAATGAATGAATGTTTCAAAGATATTCTAATTTATTCAGATGCACCTGTATTTGCTCTAGGCTTTCTGTGGGATCCTCCCTCTATCTGGTGCTGTAATAGGTACAAAGGAAAAATTTGCTTCTGTCTTAGGCTGGGCTCACATATGCGCTCATTGTCTGATCGGGGATTCCATCCCCCATTCCACTTGAATAATGCGGAGAGAAAAGTTCTCTCCGCATTTTTCGGACGGAAACATTGCGGACCCCACTATAGTCTATAGTTTTTTTAAGCGGATTGAGTTTCCTTTTTCAGGTCCCCAACTAGACCCGAAGAACAGAAACCCAAACGTAGGTGTGAACCTAGCGTTATGGAGTTTTTTGCTTCCTCTGGATCAACATTGCAAGATACTGTAGTATACTGAACTAGATGGTTTTCAGTTTTACAAGCTATGGTACCAATTTATTATTACTGTGTGACAATTATATTGCATGATTATAATGTATAGTCATGAGAAAAAGATAGTATACCCTCTTAGAATTTTATTGTTTTACATTATCAGGACATAACTAAAAGACATCTGAGCATTAGAAGGTCTTAACCCATTTGCGCCTTATCCTTTTTTTCACTCGCCGCCTTTTAAAAACCATAACTTTTTATGTTTCCATTTTCAGACCCATGTGAGAGCCTGTTTGTGTGGGACAAATTGTACTTTGTAATTGTACCATATAATATTCTGTATGATGCACTGAGAAGCTAGAAAAACATTCAAAATGGGGTGGAATTAGAAGAAATTGCATTTCGGCAATTTTCTTATGGGTTTGTTTTTATTGGTTTACTGTGCAACAAACATTTTTTAGTGGGTCAGTGCAATTTTGCAAAAAAAATGTTGGTTCAGCCATTTACACTTTTTTCCCCTTAAGGCATTCACTGTATGGAAGAAATATTTTTATAGCTTGGGCCTTTTCAGTCATGAGGATTCCTAATGTGTTTATGTTAGTTTTTGTTTATTTATTTTTAGATGTAATCTAGAGAAAGGGAGTGATTTGAACTTTTAAAATTTTTTTTTACTTTTATTTTTAGACTGCCTAGGGGATTTGACCCTGGGGAGGGGTCCTGTTACCCATACAATATACTGCAATACTAATGTATTTCCACATATTGTAAAATGCATTGACTTTTATCACACACTGCCTACAGCAGCGTGCAATAAATGATCAGTAATAACTGGCCTAGGAACCTTCAATAGGCTCCCAGCTGTCATAGTAATGGATCGCTGCTACCAGTTATCATTCCGGGGTTAGATTTCTTTCTTAAAATGCAGCATCCCACGTACTGCAGCTCTTCTAATACCTTGATTGCATATGAATGCTGCATCTGAAGAGTTAATGCCCGCAATCAGACAATCAGAGTATGGGCATTAATGACGTGTGGTAGATCCCAGGATCCTAAGTCTCTTCTTATAGCTCGAAATAGTTTAGGATAATTGTGAGCATATAGCTGCTGGACAGTGGGTGTCAAAGAGACTCCCAAGTAGGGGAGGTAGTGCTGTATTTGTTGGAAGCAAAAATTAAGGGCTAACACTTTCTGGGTGTGAGCAGGTATGTTACAGTATAATACTTCAGATTTAGCAGAGTTTATAGGGAGACCAAATGTTGTAGAAAATTGGTATATAACCTTGAAAAGGTTAGGAAGGGAGGTAAAAGGGTTTGTCAGAGTGGTAAGGAGATCAGCAAACATATTGAGCTTTTATTGTTTGGTTCCTATAGTAACGCCTGTGATATCTGCATAGCATCTGATCTGTTAGGGAAGAGGTTCCATAATAGGGCAAAAAGGGCAGAGGAGATTGGGCAGCCCTGATGAGTCACTTGAGTAATTGGGATAGGCAAGGGATCGCTAGAGGCTCATTTGAGATACGCTATGGGTATGGAGTAAATTAGCCGCAGGGCCTTGATAAAGGAACCCATAATACCAAATTTATGAAGCGTGGCAAACAAGTGCTCCAATGTAACACTGTTGAAAGCATTTTCAATATCCAAAGCCAGTACAGTTAAAAGGGTTGATGTCTGAGTAGCCCATTGGATTAGATTCAACACCTTACAGATGTCGCCATGAGGATTGACAGCTCGGAATTAATCCTACCTAGTCATGATGTATAAGGCTGGGCATGACAGTGTTGAGACGTTATGATACAATAGAGGTTAGGAGTTTAGTATCCAAATTTATTCGGTGGCAATTGCTGGGGATCAGGGTATCTTTATTTGGTTTAGGGATGAGTGTTATTTTTCAAGAAAGCTATCGGTTTCCCTTGTAAAATGCGGTTACATGCTGAGGTTATTTGGGGTAGCAATAGTGGAATAAACTTTTTATAATAAGCTGCTGAGAAACCGTCGGTCCACAGGCCTTTCCCAACTTAAGTCGTTTTATCTTGTCCTCTACCTCAGCGGTCCCCAACCTTTTATTCAACACGGCCCGGCGGGGGGGGGCGGGATGGGTGGTTTAGGGGCGGGACTTTGGTCATATGGGGGCGGGGTTATACACTAAACAGCGCTGTAGACCGGGGTGTGATGGCGGGACTTTGGTGTACAGCGCTGTGGACCAGGTCCCCGCCATTAGCTATGCAAGGAGCCACAACACTGGTGCCATATTGCCGACCAACCCCACATTTGGTGTCGGGAGTCGTGTTTACCAAGGCCAGCCCGCTGCCTCGCAGACTGGCAAGGACCCACAATGGTCCGGTCCCGGTGGTTGGGGACCCCTGCTCTACCTCATCGGCTGAGACCGGGCTATTGTGCATATCTCTCACTGTTGATGTTATATGTGGTAAGGGGATGGAGCATAGGAAATCATTAGCCTGAATGGCCATAGAGTGGCCAGTCAGTTTAGTGAAGAATCGTTGAAAAATGTCACAAATGCAGTCTACATGTGACATGTTAAGACGTGGTTTAATCTGTTTAGTAGGTATACGAATAAGCTGTTGTTGTTGTTGGAACATGTGGGCTAGGAGCTTGTCGGGATAATTGGTCCATTCATAGTAAGTGGCTTGTGTCCATCTCAATGCTTTTTCAGTGCTTGTAGAAGAGCATTTAACTGAGTTTTTGTGTCTTGAATGGTTTTGTGTAAATAGACGGGGCATGAGTCGAGGGCAATCAGTTTATTCCTAATGGTGGCCTTATGGGCCAGCCAAACTCAACCATGGTTAGAGGAGGAGGGGGTAATATTGTCCTGAAAATAGGTGGTAATGGCTTCCGAAACTTGTTGTTTTGTTGAGGGTCTGGTGAGTAAGGCCTCATTAAGACACCATCTATAAAGAACCGATGTCTGTACATAAAGGTCAAGTTTGCTAAGGACAATATTGTGGCCCAACCACACACTATGTACACACGTGGACAAAATTGTTGGTACCCCTCGTTTAATGAAAGAAAAACCCACAATGGTCACAGAAATAACTTAAAAAAGTCAGACTGGAATTTGCCAAACTACATGTTGACAAGCCACAAAGCTTCTGGGAGAATGTCCTATGGACAGATGAGACAAAATTTGAAATTTTTGGCAAGGCATATCAGTTATGTGTTCACAGACGGAAAAATTAAGCATATCTTAAAAAGAACACTGTCCCTACTGTGAAACATGGAGGAGGCTCTGTTATGTTCTGGGGCTGCTTTGCTGCATCTGGCACAGGGTGTCTTGAATCTGTGCAAGGTACAATGAAATCTCAAGACTATCAAGGGATTCTAGAGAGAAATGTGCTGCCCAGTGTCAGAAAGCCTGGTTTCAGTCGCAGGTCATGGGTCTTGCAACAGGATAATGACCCAAAACACACAGCTAAAAACATCCAGGAATGGCTAAGAGGAGAACATTGGACTATTCTGAAGTGGCCTTCTTTGAGCCCTGACCTAAATCCTATTGAGCATCTTTGGAAGGAGCTGAAACATGCCGTCTGGGAAAGGCACCCTTCAAACCCGAGACAACTGGAGCAGTTTGCTCATGAGGAGTGGGCCAAAATACCTATTGAGAGGTGCAGAAGTCTCACTGACAGTTACAGGAATCGTTTGATTGCAGTGATTGCCTCAAAAGGTTGTGCAACAAAATATTAAGTCAAGGGTACCATCATTTCTGTCCAAGCCTGTTTCATGAGTTTTCTTTTTTAAAAAATTCTGTTGAAGCATGGTTGAAAAGCAATGTCTGACTTTCATTTGTTCATTTTCATAGAATTTTTATATATTATTACTTTTGTCAGATTCAAGTTATTTCTGTGACCATTGTGGGTTTTTCTTTCATTAAACAAGGGGTAAAAACAATTTTGTCCATGTGTGTACATGTCTTGCATATAACAGATGTCAGAGGGTGGCAGTGTTTATGAGAATTCAGTTGATTCTTGTATAATGATGATGCGTGAGGGAGAAATAACCCTGTAAAGTGCCTGTTATGAAATTGCCCGTAAGCAATATCTAATAGCAGCTGTTAGGGAAAGGGAAGATAGAGACAGTGAGCCCTGAAACTAGGCCCACCCCGAGTCCCTACCTAATTGCCGCAACTGTCCTAATGACAGGGACAACTGGACAACAAACCCTACTCTAGATAAGTGAAACACAGACAAAAGAGACAAAACAGTACCAAATTGCAATCCAAAAGAGAAGTCAGAAGCCAAAAAACAGAGGTCAGTAAATACAAAACAAGGACCAATGCTTAGCAAGGTCAGAGACACAATAGCCAGCAATCATGTGTGGGCTGATGGCCTGTTATAGAAAGTCCAGAATCCGCCCCAGGCTTGATTGCTAGATAAGCTGTCAATCACAAAGCACACAAAAGTAACCCTAACAGTGCCAACACAAAATTACCAGAGTCCGAGACAGGTTATCATGAGTGGACATGCCTCCTGCACCATACAATGCAGCCAGAAAATGGCGCAGAAGTTTGAACGGGTGAGGACGTAACAGTGCCATTATCCATTATGCTCCCTCCAGATATCTGCTGAGTGTGACTGGGCAAAAAGAGACTGAATGGTCCTCTGTTGGAGCTCAGTTCGTCTCAATATGGTCAAATGAGACCTGTCAAGTTTACCACTAAAGACAAAGTTAAAGTCATCGCACCAGATTAAGTGGTCATAAGCATAACCATCCAATCTGGTATACATATCTCCAAAGAAAGAGAGAGGTTCTATAGTGGGAGCCTAAGAGTTAACTATTCCTTCTTTTTTTTTCCGCCATGTTACCTTCCAAAATTATAAATCTGCTGTCTTGGTCCCATATTCCCCAGTAATGGTGAAAGGTAGGTCATTATGAAGTAAAATGAAAACACTCCTACTCTTAGAATGATATAAAGATCCAAACACTCTAGAGTATCGAGCATGTATATATACTTAGGGTATGAAGAGTGTGTAAAGTGGGACTCCTGTATGCAGATTATATCTGGCTAAAGATCTTTTTGTGGGAGAATTAAACCCTCACACATTGTGGGAGATGACTCTACACTTATTCACAGGGAAGATGTGTGGTGTAAGACAGGGCCCTGATGAAACCAAAATCTGTCCCCAAAGATATAGCAATAAACATGCAAACCTATCCAATACATGAATGCACTGTAAAACACATGAGTGAAAAAATAAGAGAGAAGCCAACTGGGCAACCCTAAGAACAACCTGTCCAAGAGGAACACAATAAGCTAAAAAACAGTATTCATACTGAGAACAAAACAGAAGTATAATGGAAGGTTAGACTCTTAACCCTAGGAGAATACTCATCCTCCAAACTCGCTGCATGTGTGTAGGGCAACATGAGGTGCAGGAACAGTGGGGTCACTAATATATGAAATATAGGCAGGATGTAGTGCAGGAGTTGTAAAAAGACTAGATAAATGGACCTATAATAATAATATCAATACATAGCCCAAAGGGGTTCAGAGAGCCACCGTTTCCATTCTCCTTGAGTAGAGCAAAGACAAAGAGACGGTAAGTACCTAAGGAGACATACCTGGGATAGGCCCAGAGTCCATGTAGAGAGGTGACATATCAGTGTCAATAGGCATACAGGAAGCTTCATTCATATAATCCTCATTGAAGATTTCCCCTAGAAGAAAATGTTATGGCAAGCATTATCCAGGTAATGTCAGGCCCCAAAAGTACACTGTCAGGCAGGCTCATTTAAGAGGTCAGAGAGGTAGGATCTCGAGGGGCCTTTTGACATCGTTGTGATGGTGGGCGAACAGTTGCCCAAATCTGGGTGGGGCGAAGAGGCCTTTGCGTAATGGAGTACCAAGTCCAGTTCCAATGGGATAGCTTCCTGTTGCAGCGCCTCTCTGGCTTCTGTTATAGTCTTGACTACATGTACAGGAGCAGATCTGGATGGCAAGATTAAAGGGGAAGCCCCATCTATACCTAATGGTATCACGCTGAAACAGCAAAAGTTGAAGGCCACATTGCGCAATGACATTCAAGCGTCAATGGTGCCAGATGGGAGTAAAGATGAACATGCATTCCAGGCAGAGTTTGTAGATTACAAGCTGCACCAAGGATCGGATCCTGTACCTCCGAGTAGTGCAGCTTCAGGATTACATCCCATGGCATCTCAAGATTTTTTGGTTTATTGAGGGCTCTATGTATGCAATAAAACTGCTGGAGTTCTGGTGAGGTTCATGTGAGCAACGCTTGAAACAAAGAAGTGACCGTTTCTGTAAGGTTAGTGAATGCCTCTTGTGGGCCTCTGATTCTGATGTTTATGCATCGAGACCTATTCTCAAAATCTTCAATTTTGAGCTCCAGTTTTAATATGTGCTCAGCATTAAAAGATCCTGGCAGTCGTTTTCCATGGCACCTGTTAGTTCATCAGCCTTTGCTTCCATGTCAGATAAGCATTGGCCTATCTCTTGTATTTGTCTGTAAAAGTCTGATATTGCCTTGGCCAATTCTTCACAAAGCATTCTCTGGATTTTGCGGTACATAGTAGAAGGAGTCAGGGAGGTACCAGGCGGGGAGGCATCTAGTTAGTCGTTGGCTCCCGCAGCTATCACATACTGGTTCTCATCTGCTGAGGCTAGTTTGGAGACAGCACAGCACAGAATATCTCTGGAATAGTTTGAGATAAATGCTGCAAAGTTCTGGAATCACCCGTTTTCCCGTACTTAGGCATCCTTGAGAGGTACACAGCTATATTTCACTTGTGGAGCTATAGTCACCATTATTGAAAGTCCTTTAGTCTGTGTCTGGAGTGAAGCTCATATGAAATATCTGACTCACATGACAATTTACAACGAATAAGAACTAAGACAAAATGCAGAAGCAGCGTGTGAAAAATTAAGTACACGCTTACTGGTTCCATAGGGATTAAGAGGGTAATTTGCAGCCTAATTAAATGCCCTTGATAAATTATCAGTAACTATGCTCACTTATGTAACCCCTGCAAGGAGCACTTAGCAGGCAGCAGATGCTGTAGTTAATTTAAAGCCAGGACCCATTACAGCAGACATCAGCCATTTTATGCTGAGGGACAGTGGATTACATTTCCCTACACCCCTTACTCCAGGGGAAGGAGGATCAGAGAAAGGAACTGATTGGCTGAGCAGGGAATTATGGGAAAGGTCTGCACAGGAAAGAGAGAGGATAGCCACATGGGCTGCAGAAAAGGCTTCTTCCAGTAACTGCCAGGGAGCACATAGCTTGGCACTGGGTAACCCAGGACATAGAGACAGCCCTGCCAGCCCACCAGCTCACTCTGAGGGAAGAAGTAGCATCCCTGCAGCAGCAGCAGTGCCACCTGTCCAGATTGACCAGACTCCAAAAAGGTTCCCAGGGCAGCATCCAAGAAGACTCCTGCCTCATACTCCATTAGTATCCTCCCAGTGATACTCCAGGCTGGCACAAGATTCTCTGCAAGAGTTAGTGAGTAGACTTTGCTGGAATTTGCTGTACTGCTGTTAGAAAGTTTCTGAGAACTGTTCTGGAAAGGATCTGCTGTGTTTATAGTGCACCAACGTTTCCTGAATGCGCGCCATCGTCCGCGGCAACTGGGCCCCAATGGATGGACTGTTTTGTTTATTGCTGCAGCCTTTAGTAATTCTGCATTGTGTGCTGTTATTTAGGAGTGCAAGCTGGTACCTGCAGTATGAGTGCATGTGTGTGATGACTATCATCTGTGGGTCACTATCTTAACCTTGTGCTATTCCCTATAGTTTATTATACCCGCCAGGCCTGGCACATAGTCTATTCTCACCAATAGGTGGTTTAATACTATAGGATGTACCTGTGCATTGTCATGTGAATCACTGAAACATTTCTCTGTTCACATTTTCTTAAGTTTGCCCTTGTTTACCCTTCCCATAATAAACCGGTTAAGTAGTTTTACCCTCAACATTTGTGAGTGTGTACTGAGCTTAGGTGGGAGTTTCCCGAGTCGACCCCTAGCAGAAGAGGAAGACCCTCCTGAATTCCTATAGAGCTCCTAGCAAGATTCGGGTGGAGGCACTGCGCCATAGTGAGGTGAGAACTACAACACACCCTGCCTACAGAGGTCGGCCCAAAGGGGTGTTACAGTGGAGACACTGCTGAGATTTAACAAGCCGAGAACAGCTGCCATGGAACTTTTAACAGAGGGAGAGGTATCTGAGTGGTGTGAGGAAACAGGTGTCACAGAGGAGCGCAGCTTTGCAGTGTATGGTGAACTGCTTGAAGCATCTGATGACATAATACTGCAGATAGTGAACAGGCTTAATGAGATTGTCAACCCCAAGGGTTGAAGATGGGCCATTGACAGCAGCTTTAATAGCCAGCGAGGAAGTTTTGGAGAGATTATACTTCCCATCTGTCCAAGCTGTGCCATCAGAATATGGCCAACGATGGAAGATTGTTTGGCCTATGGGGCCTGCAACCGCTTCTGCTCAAGATCCACATACACAGAATAAGAAGCCCAGTAGATGTCTACCTCCAACTCCGCCTAGGTCTAAATCTGAGGAGAATTCCACTGCGACTGAAGTGCTTGTGGCCGCCATGGAAAAGTTAGTCAGCCAATTTGCAAAGATGCAGCCTGAGGGGAACTACCGCTGTTTGAGAACTTTCTCAGGAGTCACGCCTATCCCAGCGGGAGAAGAAGGGTATGACACATGGAGGGATATTACTCTGCAGTATCTGGAAGAGTGTCAGTGTACTGATGCTGTGAAGAAACAGAGAATAGATGAGAGATTAAAAGGTCCAGATATGGAAGTAGTACACGCTGCTTGGCGAAGTGAGCCCCAGGCAACTTCTAAAGACTATATGGCCGCCCTCGAGGATGCTTTTGGGTCCCCAGAAGATGCCACTGACCTCCTGTATAAACTCCAAACCACCTATCAGGATCCAGTTGAGAAGCTGTCTGACTATCTTTACAGATTGGATAAGCTGGTCCATCACATCGTATCAAAAGGTGGGATTAGCCCTGGAAAAGTTGACCGGAGACGCCTTGATCAATTGCTACGTGGAGCTATGACACATGACCCTATTGCTCAAAGGCTGGGATGCTGCAACAAAGAGAAGATTCCCCATTCTTTCCATCAGTTGCTTAAGGAAGTGAGACAAGAGGAAGTTACTTTGGCAGCTAGGGAGCGGACCAGAAAGAGGGTTGCTACTGTTGCTCTGCAGCCACAACCCAGTCGTAGAGAAGAAGAGATCCTGAAGATAATTGAGAAGCAGGGAGAGCAAATTGCACAACTCTTAAGTGCCCAGGCTAAGGAAGTGGAGCTTGCTCAGGAAGCCACTTAAGAGTCCCCTACAGTCTCTACGAAGGGAAAATGATGATCGGCATAGAGGCAAAGATATGAAGACAGAGGAGTGCTTTCTATGCGGGGATCCCAGCCACATTGCTCGCCGGTCCCTAAAGAGGTGGAGTTCTCAAAAGGCTCTGTCTCCTCCCCCACCCCAAGAATAGGCTTTCAGGAAATGGGGAAGTAGAGTCCTATACTGGCCCCCCAGTGACATCCAAGGCATACTCTACTACTCCACCCTCGGTTGCTAGTTTGGAACAGCTTCCAGAGGGCTTAGTAGGACCCGCTCCAGAATTACCAGCCTGTATCAATGGACAGCCCTGCGCTGTGCTGTTGGATAGCGGATCTCAAGTGTCCATCATTTTTGAAAAATAGTACAAGAAATACCTGTCAGATGTGCCCCTAAAGCCTTTATCGAGACTCGTGGTTTGGGGATTGAGTGAAAATAGTTATCCCTATAGAGGATATTTGTCTGTTACGCTATGATTCCCAAAGACAGTTGCTGGAATTGAGAAGGAGATACCTATCATTGCCCTGGTCTGCCCAGAGGCTGAAGCAGACCAGAGATCAGTATCTGGGAACAAATGCAAACATCTTTCACACACTATCACAGTGGTGCCGAGAAACTGGGGGAGACAATTATCCACAGACCCTCACCATTCACTCAGCCTGTCTGGCTGCCTATGTGAAAAAGGAGGAGGAAGAAAGAAGAGAGCTTCATCCTGAGTGTTTTGATCCCTGCTTTGAAGATAGTGACCTGACAAAGGATGAAAGAGAGTCACTAATTCAAGGCTTGATGGAACTTGGTGCCGCCTTCTCATTGGGGGACTGGGACTTGGGTATGGCAAAAGGAGTGGAGCATCATATCTGATTAACTGATGAAAAGCCTTTCCGATGATGTCAGACAGCACCTGTGGGGTCTTCTAGATACTGGAGTCACCATAGAGTCCAAAAGCCCATACGCTTCCCCTATTGTGGTTTGCTCAGAAGAAAAATGGGGATATACGGATGTGTGTGGATTACCGCACTTTGAACAGACGCGCGTTCCCTGATCAATACACTGTGCCCAAGATTGATGAAGCCTTGGATCGCTTACAGGGCAACCAGTGGTTTTCAGTGCTAGACCTCCGGAGTGGGTACTACCAAATTCCCATGAGCAAGGAGGACCAAGAAAAGACTGCTTTCATCTGCCCCATTGGGTTCTTCCAGTTCCAGAGGATGCCTCAAGGAGTGACTGGTGCCCCCACCACTTTCCAAAGGTGCATGGATAAGGTGATGGGAGACTTGAATTAGAGAAGTATTGGTCTACTTGGATGACCTTATAGTATTTTGGCACACAATGGAAGAGCACATCCAGCGGTTGTTCGGGGTATTGGACCGTCTGAAGGAGGCTGGGCTAAAGTTGTCCCTTGACAAGTGCCGATTCTGCCAGAAGGCTGTGAAGTATGTGGGACACACTGTCAGTCAGGAAGGGATCTCTACAGACTCAGCCAAAGTGGAAGATGTAGTTACGTGGCCCAAGCCAACAAAGTTGGGGGAGCTCAAGTCTTTCCTGGGATTCTGTGGGTATTACAGAAGGTTTGTCCCACAATACTCGAAGATTGCAGGGCCTCTGACAGCCCTTACCCAAGGGTATCCTCCCCCAAATCGACAGCTCACTCCAATAAGTCAGCGAAGAAGGTCTGCTTCAAGGTTAATGAGCTGTTTGGTGAGCGATGGACACCAGCCTGTGATGAGGCATTTGAGAAGCTGAAGTCCTGCCTGACACAGTCTCCAGTGTTAGCATATGCAGACTCCAGCAAACAATATGTGTTGCATGTGGATGCTTCATTTGAGGGACTAGGAGCGGTTCTATATCAGGATCATGATGGCTGTCTGCGACCAGTTTATTACATCAGTCAAGGGCCAACTCCCAGTGAGTGCAACTACCCAGCACACAAGCTTGAGTTTCTAGCATTGAAGTGGGCGGTGGATAAGCTGCATGACTACCTCTATGGTGTGCATTTTGAAGTTCAGCTTTGAGAGCCGGCTGATCAAGGAGCTATGTGAAATCTGTGGAATCAAGAAGTCTAGAACCACAACTTTTCACCCACAAGGGAATCCACAGCCAGAAAGGTTCAACCGCACACTTCTCAACATGTTGGGCACCTTGGACCCCAAGCAGAAAGGATGCTGGAGTCGCCACATAAGTCAGTTAGTCCACGCCTACAACTGCACCAAAAATGAGTCGACTGGATACTACCCCTACTTCCTCATGTTTGGTAGGGAAGCCCGGCTACCAGTGGATATTAGCTTTGGAGTGTCATCTGACCAGTTACCTGGGAAGACCTACTTGAGGTATGTGTCGCAGTTAAAAGAAGAATTACAGGAGGCTTATAGACTGGCTAACCAAGCTTCTGATCGATCAGGAAGGCGAAACAAGACCCGCTATGACCGCAGAGTCCGAGAGCAAGTACTAAAACCAGGAGACAGGGTTCTCATTCAACAGCTGGGTCTATATGGAACGCACAAGCTTGCTGATTGTTGGTGTCCAGAACCTTATGTGGTGGTGAAAAAGCTGGCAGGTGTTCCAGCTTACAGAGTGAAGCCTGAAAATGGAGGAAGGCCCCTCAAAACGTATCATCGCCAGCATCTGTTGCCTGTAGGGAAAAATATCTCTTTTAAACCCTCACAACAAAGTGGAACTCAGCTGCCCCCCCTGCTTCCTATGAGAAGCCGTCGGTATACACAAGTGGTAAACCCAGAAGTTACCCAGGAAGAAAGCGATAAAAAGTCAAGTGATGAATGGGAACCAGGCTACAGATGGGTAGATGATCTTTGCCCTATCAGTCAAGACAGTTCCAGACAGTTAATTGACAATGAAGAAGAATCCAGACCAGAATCCAAGGTACTCTGTCCCCAGTTGGCGGAGAACTCATGGGAACAAGAGCCACCCAGTGAAGAAGTGATCATCATGGAGCCTGAGTCTCCAGATCAAGAGCTAGGGATCGAGGAGGGGGCTCCCACAATACACACTCATCCCAGAAGGGACATTAGGCCACCAATGATGTTGACCTATGATAGGCTGCGGCATGCTACTGAAGCCCCCAGGGTTATACACCCTAATATCGTTAACATGTAGCCATATTTTACATCTATGCCATGGTATGGAGGTGATTTGTGTATGACTGATTGTGGTGTTAGTCAGGATGCTTTAACACCCATTTGTATTTCAGGTGGTGAGTCTTTACTTCATGCACAGACATTTGCAGCGAGTCACCAGGGGGAGAGTGTAACCCCTGCAAGGAGCACTTTGCATACAGTAGATGCTGCAGTTAATGCCAAGCCAGGACCCATTACAGCAGACATCAGGCATTTTATTCTGAGGGATAGTGGATTACATTTCCCTACACCCCTTACTCCAGAGGAAGGAGGATCAGAGAAAGGCACTGATTGGCTGAGCAGGGAATTATGGGAAAGGTCTGCACAGGAAAGAGAGAGGACAGCCACATGGGCTGCAGAAAAGACTTCTTCCAGTAACTGCCAGGGAGCACATATCTTGGCACTGGGTAACCCAGGACATAGAGACAGACCTGCCAGCCCACCAGCTCACTCTGAGGGAAGAAGTAGCATCCCTGCAGCAGCAGCAGTACCACCTGTCCAGATTGACCAGACTCCAAAAAGGTTCCCACGGCTGTATCCAAGAAAACTCCTGCCTCATACTCCATTAGTATCCTCCCATCTGAAAGCTGCAGCACCCAGTGATACTCCAGGCTGGCACAAGATTCCCTGCAAGAGTTAGTGAGTAGACTTTGCTGGAATTTGCTGTACTGCTGTTAGAAAGTTTCTGAGAACTGTTCTGGAAAGGATCTGCTGTGATTATAGTGCACCAACGTTTCCTGAATGCGCGCCATCGTCCGCGGCAACTGGGCCCCAGTGGATGGACTGTTCTGTTTATTGCTGCAGCCTTTAGTAATTCTGCATTGTGTGCTGTTATTTAGGAGTGCAAGCTGGTACCTGCAGTATGAGTGCATGTGTGTGATGACTATCATCTGTGGGTCACTATCTTAACCTTGTGCTATTCCCTATAGTTAATTATACCCGCCAGGCCTGGCACATAGTCTATTCTCACCAATAGGTGGTTTAATACTATCGGATGTATCTGTGCATTGTCATGTGAATCACTGAAACATTTTTCTGTTCACATTTTCTTAAATTTGCCCTTGTTTACCCTTCCCATAATAAACCGGTTAAGTAGTTTTACCCTCAACATTTGTGAGTGTGTACTGAGCTTAGGTGGGGGTTTCCCGAGTCGACCCCTAGCAGAAGAGGAAGACCCTGCTGAATTCCTATAGAGCTCCTAGTAAGATTTAGATGGAGGCACTGCGCTATAGTGAGGTGAGAACTACAACACACCCTGCCTACAGAGGTCGGCCCAAAGGGGTGTTACACTTATATAAAAGCAGTTTGGTGATCTGGAGCATACAGGAGTGCCAAGGAGGAAAGACATCAGCAATGGTCTTAGAGAAGCAATTGTTGCTGTCCATCAATTTGGGAAGGGTTATAGGGCCATTTCCAAACAATCTGAAGTCCATCATTCTACAGTGAGAAAAAATTATTCACAAGTGGAAAACATTCAAGATAGCTGACAACCTTCTCAAGAGTGGATATTCCAGCAAATCCACCCTAAGGTAAAACATTGCAATGCTCAAGACTTTTCAGACTTCAGCTAGCATGTTGAATGGCCTTGATTATGACAGTACCATTAGAAAAAAAAATTAACAAGTATGCCTTGCCAGGAGGAAATTTCTTATTTCTGAAAAGAACACGGAAACATGGGTTAAGTTTGCAAAGTTGCATCTTGACAAACCATAAGACTTCTGGAAAAGTATCCTTTGAACAGACGATCACAAAGTGAAGATGTTTGACCATAATGAACAGTGCTACATTTGGCACAAAGTTAACCACCTCATATTATCACAATACCTTATACAAACTGTGGATTGGTGAAAATTTGGGCTTCTTTTGCAGCCACAGGACCTGGGCACCTTGCTGTCAATGAACTGACCATGAAAATGCACCCCTTGAGAAATTTATCCAGAGGTGTAGTAAGCATTTTTAGCCCCAAGTGTTGCATTCATTTATTTTCCAAAAATGTATGCTCAGCTGATGGTGAAAAGTGGAAACTGCAATTTTTCCAGAAATATATAATTCCAGTGTGCAAAATGAAATCTGCAAAAAGCTGTAGTACCCAAGATTATTGGTGTAACTAAATTCTTCTGGGCGGGATGCAAACTTTGACCGAGACCTCCTACCCCCTCCCTACAGCATTCTTGATAGAAATGGTTATGGGTTCTGCAGTGGTATCTCAGATACTTGAAAGGGATACACAGTGACCCCACACAGTATAATATGCTCCCCACAGTGACCCCTATACAGTATAATATGCTCCCCAGAGCTCGCCCCAAAGCATAATTCTCCACAGTGGAGCTGCTCAGTATAATGCTGCACAGTCACCCCGCACAGTATAATGCTTCTCAGTGGCATCACACAGTATAATATGTTCTGCACAGTGGTCCCACACAGTATAATGCTCCACACAGTATCAAATACTCCCAAGAGCCCCCTGAAATTCAGGCGAATCCCACAAAATTAGTGTTGATGAATATTCGTGAGGTTCATCCCTCCGGCTCTTTCTGGTGCCACTATTGTACTCTGAGGTCTCCTCAGACCCCAGAGTACAATAAATGGAGTTCTCTCCTCTCTTGGGTATCCTTGTTCCATCTGGCTTTCTCCAGCATCCTCTTCGGGCCTGTCTGGCCTGCCACTGACATCACATTCCCCAGGAGACACCGCTGGGGCCTGCAATTGGGCCTCAGCAGTCACATGGAGCGGCTAGTGTAATGACATCTGCATGACCTATGTGACTGCTGAGGCCCAATCATAGATCTCGGCGGTGACCCCCTGGGGCATGTGATGTCAGTCACAGGCCAGAAGAGCCCCGAAGAGGGCCGTGGAAGCCCATGAGCGGTGAGTATAAGTGTTTATTATTTTTACTCACCTCCAGGGCAGGCTTCTTTTGGCTCCACATAATGCTGGGCCCCTTTCCATTAAAGAGATGTATAGAGGAGACTCCAATCATGGTTCTGCAGGGCCCCGGCTATCTCCAGCTGGCCGCAGGCACTGTAACTCTTCGGGCTTGTTCGCGGTCACACCCTCTGTGACCGTGATCATTACTCCACTTCCCAGGGTAACCTGCTTAACAGTTTTTGGAGTGTTCTCTCTGCAAGACAAGCTGGGCACAACATATTGGACACTGAAATTATGTACTTTTGGAAAAATTGCAATTTTAACTTTTCACTACCAGCTGCACATTCATTTATGGAAACTAGGTAAATCGCAAAATTCAGGGATTAAATATGTTCACAACGTCCCTTGATACATTTCTTGAGGGGTTGTAGTTTACAAAATGGGGTCATATCTTGGGGAATTCTACTTTACTGGCACCTCTGGGTTCTGCAAAAGCAACATAGAATCCAAAAGTCTGCTCCTTTAAAAACCTATACCCAGTGAAAAATCTTTTGAAGGTTACAATTTCCAAAATGAGGATATCAAATTGTGGGGTACAATTTTTTCTTTAATGTTCTTTAAACTTTTTAATTTTCACATCACGTTTCAATGTTAAAATCTGTGAAACTCCAGTGGAGTCAAAATGCTTACTATACCCCTTGATAAATTCCTTGAGGGATAAAGTTTACAAAATGGGGTCACCTTTGAGTGGTTTCCATTGTACTGATACTCTGCACATACAACATGGCACCCAAAAAGTATTCCAGAAAAATCTGCCCTCCGAAAGCCAAATAGTGCTCTTTTCCTTCCAAGCCCTGTAATGTACCCATACAGCAGTTTCCAATCACATATTTCCATGTTCAGGAGAAATTGTATAGCCAACTATTTGGTGCTTTTTCTTCTTTAATCTCTTGTGAAAATGAAAAATTTGAGGCTAAATGTTTTATTGGAAAAAGTAATTTTTCATTTTCATATCCTAATGCTATTAAAATCTGTGAAACATCTGTGGGGTCAAAATACTCACTATACTCCTTGAAAAAATTTTTATTGTTCCAACATGGGGTCGCTTTTTGGGCTTTTACATTGTAATGGTTTAGGGTCTTTTGAAATAAAACAAAAACCTGTTCAATCTAATCATTTGTGACATGCATTTTCTTGTTTAGCGCCTGATGAATGTGTACATTTTAGGGATAAACGAATTTGAATTAATGAAAAGAAATGCCTAAATTTCACCTCTGTTTTGTTTGATTTCCTGTGAAAAGTTTAAAGAGTTAACAAACTTCCTAAATTCTGTTATGAATTATTGTAGGGGTATAGTTTTGATTTATGAGGGAGTTTCTAATATATAGGCCTTTAAAATCCCTAAAAAAATGGGTTATAGGGGTGTAGTTTTGGTTTATGGGGTGGGGGGTTCTAATATATAGGCCTTTAAAATCCCTAAAAAATGGGTTTGGGAAATTTTCTTATAAATTTAGAAAATTGTTGTTTGACTTACAACATCCAAAACAAATTCAGGAACAATTAAAAGATGATAAAGCAGAGATATGGCAAATAATAATTATTATCTAACTTGGGTGGTATGACTATTTGTCGGAAAAGCAGAACAATTCACATTTTGCAAATTGCGAATTTTTACAAATTTCGCCAAATTTCCTATTTTTTCAGAAATAAGTGCAAAACATATCAACCTAAATTTATCACTAACATGAAGTACAATGTGTCAAGAAAAAAAAATCTCAAAATCACATGGGTAAGAGTTATTACCATATAAAGTGACACATGTCAGATTTGAAAAATGAGACTCTGTTAGAACATCCATAACTGGCTGCGGTAGAAGGGGGTAAAGCTGTACATAAATGAACGCCCACAAACCTCTGAAGCTACGTTGTACTGAAATGTGGGAAAAATGAGAAAACCATTACTTTAAGTTTTTGCTGTTAAAAGTAGATGTCCAAGCTATTGATTCATGGGGTGTACAGTTTTTTACACATAACTTCTGTTTCATATGAATGTTTTTGTTGTCATTGTTGAGGTACAGCTTTATATTGTCTGGGAAGTGCTGGGGGAATAGGGAAATGGCTGTAGATTGTAGAAACATCTGGGAAATTACTCTTTTTGACCACCCCATCTGATGTAAATCTGCAAATACTTATCTTACAGTATACTGCATATATATGACCACAACAGTTCCAAACACTTCTTTTATTGTAGTTTGGCACCACTAGGTGAAAAAAACATCATTTTGATTTGGAACCACCCGAGAATCTATGTAAAGGATGTATAGCAGAAAAGCAAAGTCTGCACAGCATCATTAATCTCAAGACAATTTTTATTTTGATCTGTTCTCCAAAGGATTTTGCATTTAGTGAATCAATATTAGCTTCCAGCATTACTGTACAGCACCATGTACATTGTTTTCTTCATTTAACCCTTTTGCTGCCAGGGGTTTCCGGATATTTTGCACCTCTGGTAGCCAGGGCACATTCCAACTAGAGATGAGCGAATTTCTCAAAAGTTTGATTCGGCAGTTCGATTCGAAGTTCCAAAAAAATTTGCTTCGATCCGAATTACTTCACAGCGAATAAACAGCTTTTTCCGGTCTTCAGAGAGCCGGGGTGGGCGGCAAAATTGCGGAAGCCCTTGGATGCCGCAGTCATGTCTCTCTCTCTCCCTCCAGCATGGACAAGTTTTATTCATGTGGAAGGATCTGCTAACAAGTAAAGACATGCCTACTCAATCACATCACTAGAGAACATCTTGTGACCGTCTGATGTCACAAAGGTCCTTAATTAATATTTGTTACTGCGAAGCATCAGGAAATCCAGAATCGTGGCAAATCGAAGATTTCCTGAAATTCGGATCAAATTCCACTTCTGCAGAATCGATTCTCTCATCTCTAATTGCAACATTTAAAAATCATACTAACCCCCCATACTTATATATTTTCTGAAAGTAGACACCTGCAGCATTGTCAAAATGCCACTTGATACTGTATTCGAACAGGCACCTTCATGCAAATTTGATTTAAAGTGTATGTTTTATAAAAAAAAATGCAAATAAATTTATATTAGTTGCTAAAAGTGGAAACCAAACAAAACGTTACATGCACCAAACCTCCTAAAAATAAGAGCTCTTCATGTGAAAAGTTCATTCATATCACTAAGGCCTATACCTGCATGCACATATCTTCATAAAATTATAAGAACAGGAAGGAACAAAAATCTGCTTTGAAGCTGAAAATGTTAAAAAAGTATCATCCTATAAAATGTATGGATTACACACCATGAAAAACAAGTGCACCCCTAAACCCTATATATTTCTTGAAAGTAGTCAACTTGAAGATTATATTTGTCTCAATGGGTTATCAATAGCCATGTCCACCTTTATGCAACTTTGTGACAAACACAAAAAATTTTTTTTAAAAAAAAAATGCACTAAAACATATATTTGCACCTAAAACGCCTATTCAATAGTACATTCACAAACAAAACACATATAAAATAAATCAAAGTGTACACAATTTATATATACAACAAACATCATCTACACCAAGAGCTCGTACTCTCAAAAACACTGATACAGAAGACAAGCAAGATTTTGCTGATATTCACTAATATGTTAAAAATCTATACTGCACCTAGCAAACTGTTACTGTGACACCAAAATCTAACTTTATTGAGATTGCACAGCATAATGTATATAAAAACACAGCTTAATATTTCATGCAACTTTGCAGCAAACAGAGATTACAAGCAAAAATTGCACAAAAAAAATCAAATTTGCCACTAAAGTGCATGTTCAAGCCATCCCTTTCTGCAAACAAAATGTACTTTCCAAAAAACTGCAAGATGTGAAGAATTCATACATACCACACTATATATATATATATATATATATATATATATATATATATATATCTTTGCAGGTGCAGGTGTTAAAGAAACGCCAAAATCGCAGAAATGCGGCAACCAATTTTGTGCATGCAAATTAAATAGGGGTTTAATATAATTTTCTATTCCCCTATAAATATTGTATCTCTAATGAATAATTATAATTTCTATACCTAACTAATGTGATAACTAGAGCTGGTTTCAGATTGGTGTAACACTGCAGCTTTATTACTCACATATTATGGATGCAACCTCTGAAGTTCCTGCGGTCAGAGTCGGACTGGCCCCCGGGGAACCGGTGAATCCCCCGGTTGGGCTCCGAGCCCTGACTATATTTAGTCCTCATTTTGCCAATGCAAAGGTCAGGGGTCCGCTCGGGACAGTCAGGGGCCCGATCAGGCCCCTGACCATCCCGATCGGGCCCCTGACCAATGGACAGTGGCATGAGGATCGTGGTCGCAGGGGGTGCGACCGCGACTGGAGGGGTATGGGGCCCACGGCCAGCTGGAAGTGGCCAGGGCCCCGGACTACCATGATAGTGGTTGGGGAAAGCCTGGTTCCCCGACCGCTATACCTATTGTTAATGGAAAAGGTATGCCAGCCCAGGGAAAGTGACAAAAAATAAAAAAAAAATATTCACCTGTCCTGGACTCAGCATCGTCTCCGGCACTTTTCCGGCCTCACTGCAGGGGCCTGTGGTTAGGCCCCAATGGGGACATGGGCGCGCCGGCGTAATGACATCATCACGCCCGACGTGACCGCAGAGGTCCAATCAGCGATGACGTCTGGGGCACGGGACGTGGGGACCAAGGAAGATGGGAAAGACAGCAGGACGGAGCAGGATGCCCCGGAGAGGTAAGACAAGGTGAGTATAAGTGTTTGTTATTTTTAATCACTTCTCCTGGCACTCTACTTATTATATTCTGGGGTCTGAGGAGACCCCAGAGTATAATAATAGCAGCGGCTCGGGGGGGGGGGGGGGCACTGTGGGCATATAATACTGTGTGGGGGCCACTGTGAGCATATAATACTGTGTGGGGGCCACTGTGAGCATATAATACTGTGTGGGGACCACTGTGGAGCTTATAATACTGGGTGGGGGCCACTGTGAGCATATAATACTGTGTAGGGGCCACTGCGAGCATATAATACTGTGTGGGCCACTGAGGAGCATATAATGCTGTGTGGGGGCCACTGTTGGCATATAATACTGTGTGGGGGCCACTGCAGGGCATATAATGCTGTGTGGGGGCCACTGCGGGGAATATAATGCTGTGTTTGGGCCACTGCGGAGCATATAATGCTGTGTGGGGGCCACTGTTGGCATATAATACTGTGTGGGGGCCACTGCAGGGCATATAATGCTGTGTGGGGGCCACTGCGGGGAATATAATGCTGTGTTTGGGCCACTGCGGAGCATATAATGCTGTGTGGGGGCCACTGCGGAGCATATAATGCTGTGTGGGGGCCACTGCGGAGCATATAATGCTGTGTGGGGGCCACTGCGGAGCATATAATGCTGTGTGGGGGCCACTGCAGAGCATATAATGCTGTGTGGGGGCCACTGCGGAGCATATAATGCTGTGTGGGGGCCACTGCGGAGCATATAATGCTGTGTGGGGGCCACTGCAAAGCATATTATACTCTCCCAGTATTGTTTACATGCTGGGCGCTGCGCTGCTCACTCACCGTATTCTTGATAATTGCAGTTCTGGGTACTACAGCTGTATCCCTTTCAAGTATCTGAGATATCACTGCAGCACCCGTAACCGTCACTATCAAGAATTCTCTCTAGGGACGTTAAAGGGGTTGAGCAGGATAACTCTGTAAAGTGCGGTGCATTAGGGGGGTTTATTAAAGGGGTTGTCCAGGCATAATTTGTTATGGTTTATCCTCAGGATAGGCCATAGATACCTGATCTGTAGGCAGTGGTGAACCTAGCCTCTTTGCTGCCTGAGGCGGACTATAGAAAGACGCCCCCCCCCCCCAAAAAAAAAAAAAAAACTGAGTTTCCATGCTACTAGTTTAACACACTGTTATCGTCGCACAATATACACAATACACAAAGTTATAAAACAGTTTTTAAGAATTCTTCTTCCTGCATTACTTCAGTATCAGATCAACAACACGGCATTAACAATGAAAGTAACTTCACACATCTTCTGCTTGGTGGATGGACGAGCCCACGTGGCCCCCATTCTCTATAATAGGAGCGCCGCAGATAGCTGAGTACTGGACTTCGGGTATCTTTGGCACTCCCATTGAAGTGAATGAGAGCCACGTGGGTTCGTCCATCCACCAAGTGACACACCTATATATATGGCTGCGGTCAGGCTGAATTCCCACCTAGTGGGGGAAAAAAACCCAATTCTCAGGCTCAGTGGGGGTCTCAGCAGACAGACCCCCATCACTCAGGTATTTATCCTCTATCATTTAGGTGAATACAGTGCAGTAACATTTTGTGACTTACAGGTGACGTCTCTGACTAATCCTTCACATTTCCCTTCTCTTCCCTCTGGACCGCCATGACCACTTCTTCCAGCTGTGACTTGTCTCTGTAAAGGTTGCAACACAGACATCTTTGGCTCCTCACTTTTCCAGGCATCCAACCCACATTGTCCTCACCTCCACAAAGCCCCCATCCTGCTGCTACCCCCAATTATAAAATATGTGATATAACCCCCCATAATGAATAATACTCCCAAGTGCATCTTTATATTAATAATGTCCGTGTGTACCCTGTATAAATAGTGCCCCTTATTAATAATACCCCAGGTGTTAACTAATTAAAAGGTTTTCCAGGTCATTAATAAACTAATCAGTGGGGTTCAAAAACCCAGGACCCTCACTGATCAGCTGTTTGAATGGTACCTGTGTAAGCGCCGTGACCGCTTCTCTGTTTACATAGTGTATTTCATCTCATAGCGGCCATGTCATGTAACTACAGCCTCGTCCTGTACATGTCTACAGTATGTGACAAGGCTACAATTACATCACACGGTCACTATAAACAGACAGCGTATAATATAAACAGGTGCCATAGCCCATGTTTATAGCGCCCCATTTACACACACTATAAAGTTCGACAGCAGCCCCTGCACACAGTATTACACAGTGTTATGGCCCGCAGCGGCCCCTGCACACTGTATTATGCCTCTCAGCTGCCCCTGCACACGGTATTATGCTCCATAGTGGCCCCTGCTCACGGTATTATGCCCCGCAGCAACTCCTGCACACAGTTTTATGCCCCATATTGGCCCCTGCACTGGTATTATGCTCCATAGTGGCCCCTGCACTTGTATTATGCTCTATAGTGGCCCCAGCACACGGTATTATGCTCCATAGTGGCCCCTGCACTGGTATTATGCTCCAGAGTGGCCCCTGCACAGGGTATTATGCTCCATAGTGGCCCCTGCACTGGTATTATCCTCCATAGTGGCCCTTGCACTGGTATTATGCTCCATAGTGGCCCCTGCACTTGTATTATGCTCTATAGTGGCCCCTGCACTCGGTATTATGCTCTATAGTGGCCCCTGCACTTGTATTATGCTCCAGAGTGGCCCCTGCACAGGGTATTATGCTCTACAGTGGTCCCTGCACAGGGTATTATGCTCCATAGTGGCCGACCCATGAACTATTATTATACTCTGGGGTCTTTTCAGACCCCAGAGTATAATGATTGGAGACCCAGGGGAGAATACAAACATAAAAATCAGAGTTACTTACCTATCCTGGACACCGGTGCACTCCTTGCAGCTTTCGGCCCTGTTTAATTATGCACACACGTCACGTGATCAGGCCGGCGACGCGACCTGATGACGTCACCACAGGCCTCAAGCCTGCTCGGAGTTACATCGGATCGCAGGAGGTGAGTAACACTGTTTTTTATGTTCCGTCACCAACCCTAGGCCTCCGATTATTATACTCCGGGGTCTGAATAGACCCCAGAGTATAATAATAGTAGTATTTGCGGCCCGCGGCCTAACTTACCGATACCCGCGGCCGCTCACAGCGGCATCCGCTTCCCTTTCTGCGGCCCATAGCAGAAGGGGAAGTGGGGGCGGCCACGAGCAGACACGGGGTCGGTAAATAAATAGGCCCTGACCTGCCGGGGATACTCCAACAGGTTACGGCCTATTTATATAGATAAAAAAAAAGTTATACTCACCTGCGATGCCTTGATGCAGCCGCCGCCTCCTCCTCTTGTCCGCGACGTCTGTGTCTCAGCGTAGGCGGCGTGATGACGTCATTGTATCGCCGCCTGCGCTGAGATGCGACGTCTTGTAAACCAGCCCAGGACAGGCCGCGCTCAGCTTTGGTTTTTTCTCATTAGGGGTGCGCCCCTGTCTGTAGGGGTCGACCCTGGACCGATCAGCTGTACGGAGCCACTTCTGGCACCCGTCCTGTACACAATATGGGCCAGAAGCAGAAAGCTCTGTCCACTGTATATTAGCCGGGCACCTTCACTGCATCTCAGCACTTATTGAAGTCAGTGGGAGCTGAGCTGCAGTGTCGGCACCAGGTAACTATACAGCGGATGGAGTTTTCTGCTTCCGGCCCTGTGTTGTGTACAGAAGGGGCGCCGGAAGTGACGCTGTACAGCTGATAGTCTGTGTGTCAGCCCCCTAGCAATCAGGTATTTATGACCTATCCATAGGCCATAAAAAAGATTAACGCTGGAAAGTGGTTGTCTATTAACTGGAGCAACCACTGTGGCGGCCGCCAGGGAAGTGTAAAAATAAAAAAATTTCAAAAAAAGTATACTCACCTGTCCCCAGAACCTCGTTATCCCCTGCCTGTGTCTGTTCAGTCTCATGGTGGCGCCTCATTTCTGGAAATCCTGTAACTAAATGATCTTAGTGGTCCCATGAGGAGCAGGACTCCCAGCAAGGAGGCGCCGGCACGAGACTGAATGGACACTGGCAGCGGTTAACAGAGCGCCAGGGACAGGGGAGTATGCTTTTTTATTTATTTTTTATTTTACCCCTGCCGCCCGAGACTTGGGTTGCGCCAATTCCTGGACATCCTCTTCAAAGTATTTATCCATCTTTCTAATATTGATGGCCTGTGCTTAGGATAGGCCAGCAATATTACATCTGCGATGTAATGATGATCTACAGGTAATGGTAACAATTCTAGGAGCCACGCTGTTCACTTGCCATACAGGGTGTAGCAGTAGGTTTAGGTAGTGCAGTGGTGCACATGTTATGGCAGGTGAGCAGCATGGCTCCCGACATGTTATTACCTTTAGCTGCCTTGTCTCGGTACCGCTGATCTGCAGGGGTACTGATGGTGGGCACCTAGAAGCAATTCCACTGGTGGGCCCTAGACATCCCAGTCTGACACTGCCTGCGGTTCATCATTACTGGTGTTAGAGAGTCATAATTCTAGATCTGATGACCTATTGGAAGTCTAGGTGTTTCGTTTGTACTGTGGGTGCAAAAAAAAAAATACACCCACTATTATACCTATCTGAAAGCTGCCAAAAACTGGGATTTTATATGGTGATATTCAATGGGTGAAAATGTGTTATCTGACTGATGGAACTTTTCCATCTGTCACAGGTGTTTTATACATTCATCTCTAGTGATAATCATTATTGCTATTATTTTAGCATGTAACGGATATCGCTAGAGGCATATTTTACTCTATAAAGATCAGGTATGGACAGGACAGGGACAGGGTCAAATGTAAACTTTATTGATGACTTGTGTATGTGTTGTGCACGTGTTTTGTGAAACTCTTTTTGCACTGCAATCTGGACAATGGTAAACGTCTGGGTCACAGCGCCGATAAACTTCCTGGTTATGTTCAGAGGGGTATTACATAAGAATATCCCTGTGATTAGACTCAGAGGGGTAATACATTATCCCTCTATGTGACAGAGAGTAATTGGAGAGTATTCTCTCTGATTGTTAGGTATTCTGACTCAATAACTTGGCTGCAAGTGCGAGGTTGTGACAGTATCCTGTAGTATCTATATTAAAGTGTACTTACACATATATATTGTCAGACAGTGTTGAACTCTTCTGAGGAGGCGTAGATAATATACCAGATGCTTTAATCCAGGTAAATCTTGTAAAACCTCATACAGCAGCAGGTGAAAAATGATGATGCATTTCCAGGAGCTGAGCAGACATGTTACTTACAAACAAGTGAGTGAACTAGAGCAGAGAGAAAGGGGGGAGGAGCTACAGCATCACAGCTTGGGGTACAGAGGGACAGGAGGGACAAACTTCAAAGGCAAACACAGTATCACAGATACATGTCAGTGAATTAAACCAAGTCCTGGGACATGACAATAGGTGAGGGTATAACATGGACAGGAGTCCCTGCTAGCCCCCCCCCCCCGGGGTCACATACAGGTTATGCACAGGCAATGATGATTTATCGGCCATCTTGGAAGGCTGCATCTTCAGCTTCTGTGCCTCTGCTGCATCCTCCGCCAGCTTCTCTGCATACCCTGCGGTCCCAGGGAGTGTCTGCCTCCACTTTGTGCTCCCACTCTACTTCTGCTCGGGCCCCGCACCCTGATGCTGCTGCTGTACCTCCAAGCGATGTGCTGCCAGCTCCGGACCCAGGAAATCACGTGGTCCCACCACCACCATTCCACAGCACTGCTTCCCCAGCACTTTCTCCTCCTGCCTCTGAACCTCCTTCTCACAGTGGACTGGGCTCCATTCAGCCCTCACAGGTAAGTCCTGCTTCAAGAGCCCCCCTGCTCCATCTATTCCTGTCAGTGCTGTCACTGTTTATTCTGCTAGTGCTGCACTTACAGTGGGGAAAAAAAAGTATTTAGTCAGCCACCAATTGTGCAAGTTCTCCCACTTAAAAAGATGAGAGAGGCCTGTAATTGACATCATAGGTAGACCTCAACTATGAGAGACAAAATGAGAAAACATATCTACAAAGTCACATTGTCTGATTTTTCAAGAATTTATTTGCAGATTATGGTGGAAAATAAGAATTTGGTCAATAACAAAAGTTCATCTCAATACTTTGTTATATTTCCTTTGTTGGCAATGACAGAGGTCAAACGTTTTCTGTAAGTCTTCACAAGGTTGGCACACACTGTTGCTGGTATGTTGGCCCATTCCTCCATACAGATCTCCTCTAGAGCAGTGATGTTTTGGGGGTGTCGCTGGGCAACACGGACTTTCAATTCCCTCCCAAGATTTTCTATGGGGTTGAGATCTGGAGACTGGCTAGGCCACTCCAGGACCTTGAAATGCTTCTTACGAAGCCACTCCTTCGTTGCCCTGGCGGTGTGCTTGGGATCATTGTCATGCTGAAAGACCCAGCCACGTTTCATTTTCAATGCCCTTGCTGATGGAAGGAGGTTTGCACTCAAAATCTCACGATACATGGCCCCATTCATTCTTTCATGTACATAGATCAGTCGTCCTGGTCCCTTTGCAGAGAAACAGCCCCAAAGCATGATGTTGCCACCCCCATGCTTCACACAACTCTCCTCCAAACACAACGAGTTGTGTTTCTACCAAACAGTTCTACTTTGGTTTCATCTTACCATATGACATTCTCCCAATACTCTTCTGGAACATCCAAATGCTCTCTAGTAAACTTCAGATGGGCCCGGATATGTACTGGCTTAAGTAGGGGGACACCTCTGGCACTGCAGGATCTGAGTCCCTGGCAGCGTAGTGTGTTACTGACAGTAGCCTTTGTAACGTTAGTCCCAGCTTTCTGCAGGTCATTCACTAGGTCCCCTCGTGTGGTTCTTGGATTTTTGCTCACCGTTCTTGTGATCATTTTGACCCCACGGAGTGAGATCTTGCATGGAGCCCCTGATCGAGGGAGATTAGCAGTGGTCTTGTATGTCTTCCATTTTCTAATTATTGCTCTCACAGTTGATTTCTTCACACCAAGCTGCTTGCCTATTGCAGATTCAGTCTTCCCAGCCTGGGGCAGGTCTACAATTTTGTTTCTGGTGTCCTTCCACAGCTCTTTGGTCTTCACCATAGTGGAGTTTGGAGTGTGACTGTTTGAGGTTGTGGACAGGTGTCTTTTATACTGATGACAATGTCAAACAGGTGACATTACTACAGGTAATGAGTGGAGGACAGAAGAGCCTCTTAAAAGAAGAAGTTACAGGTCTGTGAGAGCCAGAAATCTTGCTTGTTTGTAGGTGACCAAATACTAATTTTCCACCATAATTTGCAAATAAAGTCTTAAAAAATCAGACAATGTGATTTTCTAGATATGTTTTCTCATTTTGTCTCTCATAGTTGAGGTCTACCTATGATGTCAATTACAGGCCTCTCTCATCTTTTTAAGTGGGAGAACTTGCACAATTGGTGGCTGACCAAATGCTTTTTTTTTCCCCACTGTACATACTGTGCAGAGTCACACCTTGCACCCCGGGCCTCTGCATCCTCTCTGTATGAGGCGCCACTGCAGCCTGCGTTGGTCCCTCCATTACAGCCCTGGAAGGAAGAAGCAGACTTGGGGGCAACCCCCTCCATATCCCCATATCCGTCACTGTCCCTTCAGCCGCAAGAACAGGAACAGTGCGCATTCTCTTCCTCCTCCCTACCACTGCAATGGGTCCAGCTACTTGCTCAATTGCCGACCAGACAGCACTTTCAGTCATTAGTCGCTGAAGTTGCAGATACCTGCTGCACAGAAATTTCTACTTAGCGGAAAGACCTTCAGTATATTGCTTCCAGAGTAGAGACCTTTGAGGAGGATCATGAACAGACCCGAGCAAGACTCTGTTCTTTCCTAATGTCAGGCTGTCCAGGAAATGCAGCGCCATCTTGAGGACTTAGACACCAGGGGACGCTGCAACAATATTAGCGTTAAGGGTCTACTACCTGAGGCTACACAGGAGCAGGACCTGCATATCACCCTGGAGGCAATCTTCAACGCTATTTTACAAGAAGCCCCTACTCATAAAATTAAACTTGACGGTGCTCATAGGGCCCTGTGCCCACCCCATGTGATGTCATCTGTTGTATGCACGACTTTGCTTTAAAAGAACTCATTCTCTCCAAAGCCCAATGCTTCAAGGACTTTGATGGAGCTAAAATCCAGCTTTAGCAGGACCTCTCCTGGATCACCCTGCAGAAGAGATGACATCTCTGTCCACTTCTCCAGCTCCTACATGACCACCAAATCCCCTGCCGCTGGGATTTCCTCTCCGCTTTGACTGCAAGATTGACTGGTCGCTCCATCACCCTGCGCTCTTATGCAGACCTGCGTCCCTTCTGTACCTCACTGGACATTCCACTCCTGGATCTATCTGTTTGGGAGTTGACCCCTCCCTTTCCACTACTTCCTCAAATCTGGAGTATCCAGAAGCCTTAGAGATGCCATCTGCCCTCCCCTGGATCCTTGGCCCGAAAACGACTGGTGGACCCTCCAGCTCCATGATTACCACTGTGTCTAACTCTCTCATTTTCATTCTAGGTCCCTGCCTTACTACTGATGCTATAGTCTCCAGTTGTTACACTTTTGCTATGTTCTGATATTCACAGTTGTTTGTTGCAGTCCCTTTATTATTGTCTTTAACTGACCTATTACATTTAGTGGGCAGGGTAGGTTACCTCACTACCCACTGCCTGCTTATTCCACTCCCTACTTTTTCTCCATCATCCCTGTTGGGAATAGACTGGTTCCCGGTAATGGTCGCCCCCCCCCCGCCTTCCCACATTGGGGGCATTTTCCAGCTGTGTGTCCATATTATGAACTCACTTGGTAGTTGGGCTTAGCCTTGTTTGGATAAGTGCCTTTTGCCCCCAGCCAGGAGATTTAGTCCTGTCCTTGATGCACTATTTGACTGTCTTCATGTCTTTGTCTTTTGTCTGTCTCTCCTCATCCCCCCCCCCACCTTTCTCTCGCTTTCTAGGTTTAAATTTCCGGCTGGTGCTACCTGTGTCCACAGCTTACCTTCTCCTCGGCCCTTCCACGTACTACGCCTAATGGGTGAGATCTGCCTTGCTATTAGCTACTCTACCTACTCTGCTTCCCCATGGCTAAGTGCATTACTTTAAATGTCAAGGGTCGGGGCTCCAGCACTAAGCGCCGTATGGGCCTACGGGAGCTTTGGTCCCTCTGGACGGATGCCGCCTTCCCTCAGGAAACGCATTATAATTACACAGGCACAATGCATTTTGCTAAGCATTATTACCCCCACCGCCTACTCTGCCTACCACAATCTCTGGAAGGCTGGGGTGGCTATTTTGTTATCCCGTACATTCCCTATCACGCTTACCACCTCTCATTTAGATCCCCAACAACGACACATTATATTGGGGGGCCTTTTGAATCGACAGCCTATTGTCCTCTGTAACATCTATGCCCCGAACACCTCCCAGATTCCTTTCCTGCGGAGGATTCTGGGTCGCCTGTGAGCTTTTTCTGGTGTGGCCTGGCTGTTGCGTGACAACCTGATAAGCGCCTCTCAGCCTCGCCTTGCCAGAGAGTTCCACCATCTGCTGCGGTCCTCTTCCCTCTATGATCTTTGGTACATTAATAATCCTACTGGTAGTTGCTACAACTTCTTTTCCCACCCCCACAACACACATTCTAGGATTGACTATTTTTTTTGGGAATGCCCGTTTACTTAGTGACATGGACATCAGGTCTATCTCATGGTCTAACCATACCCCGGTAACTGTCTCCCTGTCCTCTGCTCCGATTCCAACTAGGCACTGTCACTGGAGCCTTAAAGGGGTTTTCTGGGCAAAAATTAAAAAAAAAAAAAAAAAAAAGTCTGTTAGTATTATTAATGGGTTAATAAATGCACCCATATACCTTTAGCCGTGTTTTGAGTGATTTCTGGGTGATTTCTGACCCCATTATATACTTGCCTCTCTTTCTTCCATGGCTTCTTCCTGCAGGACGGCCCCTCCTTCTTTACTGATTCTGCAGGCGCAAGCTCTTCTCCCAGCGCTGCTCTGTGCTCTGCAGCGACATCCACCTCTACTGCACATGTGTGGGAGCTAGTAGAGCTGGATTATCTGCAGCAGTGCACAGAGCTGCGCTGGGAGAAGTGGCAGCATTCAGAAAAGAAGGAGGAGCCATCCCACAGGAAGAAGCCATGGAAGGTACTATAAGTATGATGGAGTGGATGGGGGGGGGGGGGGGTAGTAGTAGTGACGATCCGTTTCCGGAAATGGGGAAACGGATCGTCACCGGATAATCAGAAAATGTCTATGGGTAATATGATTATATATGAATAAGGGTAAATATACATCTTTGATGAATTATGTTATTTAGAAAGTAGGAGGGTGTTTAGATTAGTGTAGGGATTTCCATTTATCCCAGACAACCCTTTTAACGAGTCTCTTCCATTCGGAGTCCACTCATAACACGCTAAGCACTTACTTGCTTGACTATTTCAGAAATAATGAGACCTCGGTCTCCTCTAGTTCTATACTTTGGGAAGCACATAAGGCAGTCATGCGCAGTCACTGTATTGTTCTAGCGACGCAGCTCAAGAAATACAGAAAGGCTAGGGAGGTTGCCCTGATCGCTAAAATATGAGCCCTTACAGAATGCTTAATGGCGCGTTCCTCCCTGTCACTGCTTCGTCAAGTAGTGGCGACCCGGGCTGATCTGCAAGATCTAGATACGCATGTCACTCAATGCCTCCTTCTCTACGGTCGTCAGTGTTACAACAAGAGAGGCAATAAGGCTCACACCTTATTAACCAAAACCCTGCGAGATCACCAAGCTTCCTCCACCCCCATTCGGTCCATGACTCCTCTGGTACCCTTCAGCATCATCCTGATGCAATCTATACAACCTCCCCTCACAGGCTCGGTCCACTCCATCCTCCACTTCTCGAGAACTGCATGAATATCTCGATACCTGTCTCCCCTCGTTACCTAACTCATTGCTTGACTTCCTTAATGCCCCTGTCACAAATGAGGAGTTACTGATGTTCTGAAGGGTTTCCCTAATGGTAAAGCCCCTGGCCCATACGGATTCACCTATCTATACTATGAAACTTTTCACTTGGCTTCCCTCCCTTATTCACAAGGACCAGGTGGGTTTTGTCCCCTGTCATTATGGAGGAGACAACAGCAGATGGGCTGTGGATTTGATAGATGTGGCCAACCGTTCCGTTACGCCTACCCTCCTCCTGAGTTTAGATGCTGAGAAGGCCTTTGACCATCTTGACTGGTCCTTCATGATGGCCACTTTGGAAAAATTTGGATTCTCTGGGCCCTTCCCTCGGCGGTTGTTAAAGTCCCATACACCTCCTCCTCATCATTCTCTATTCGCAACGGAAGCCACCAAGGTTGCCCCGTCTCCCCTATTCACTTACCTCCCCGCTCCTGGCCAGGGCCCCCCCCCCCCCGTGCGCCGCACATTACGTCATCGTGGCACACAGGGCCCAGACTGATGCGGGAAGAGGAGAGGCCACGAGCAGGAGTGGGGTGAGGTAAGTGATGCAGCCAGGTTCTCCTCGGTTATGCAATCCAGTTTTAAGAACCGGATCGCAAAACTGTGGAGAAGTGGCGCCGCCGACCTGGTTCTGCTACTAGTAGAGCAGAAAGCCACAGGCTTCCTGTTCTACAACTCACAGGCTTGTAGGCCACAGGACCCACTGAGCCTGTGGCCTACAAGCTAAACTCCGATACTTATCTGCTCTTCGGCGCCTCCTGCTTCTCCGGGCGCACATTACGTCACATCAGTGCACCCGGAGCAAGAAGGAGTGGGACCGGGGAGCAGACAGGTAAGTAATCACCCAATCTACTATAGGGAGGACCAGTGAAGCGGCCACTGTATGAGCATACAGTATCCCCTTCACTATTCCCCCCCATTAATGGGGTCAATACATTGTGGAGGGGGGGTGCAGTGATGGAGGCCAATAGCCTGGGGGATATTAAAGGGCTTGTGCAGGATAACATTTTTTTTTTTTTATAATTACGTCAGGGCAGGTGAAAAAAAAAACACCCCAAACTTTCTCTCCTGTCCCCAGTGTCTGCCAGCGTGGTTTGGTCCTGCAGCTCTGGTGTTTTCTTCTATCGGAAGTTCCCTCTGCACATGACTACCTGTGATGTCACGTGACCCCTGAGGCCAATCAGTGGCCTAAGGGAAGGGACCAGGGACGTCACAGCCAGTGAGGACTTCTGGCAAAGGAAGACAGCGGAGCTGCAGGACCAGACCATGCTGGGAGGACACCAGAGCACCAGGGACAGATAGGTATGGTTTTTTTGTTTTTTTTGGGGGGGGGGGGTAGAGGTGGTTCACCTCCCCCAGACTAATTGTGAAAAAGAAAAAAATTATACTGGACAACTTCATTAAAGTGAGGCGCATTAGGGGGGGTTTATTAAAGGGGTTGTCCAGGCATAATTTGTTATGTTAGGTTTATCCTCAGGATAGGCCATAAATTCCTGATCTGTAGGGGAACAACCCCGGACCGATCAGCTGTATGGAGCCACTTCTGGTGCCTGTCCTGTACACAATACGGGGCTGGAAGCAGAAAGCTCTATCCACTGTATATTAGCCGGGCACCTTCACTGCATCTCAGCACTTATTGAAGTCAGTAGGAGCTGAGCTGCAGTGAGGGCGCCGGGTGACTATACAGCGGATGGAGCTTTTTGCTTCCGGCCCTGTGTTTAGTACAGAACAGGCACTGGAAGTAGCTCCATACAGCTGATGGGGCCGTGTGTCAGCCCCCTACCGATCAGGTATTTATGGCCTATCCTGAGCATTGGCAATAAAAAATATGAACCCTGGGCAACCCTTTTAATATGCCCCACACAGTTTAATGACCCCCTCACAGGATGTCAGCCCCCATCACTGCTCCCACACAATATAATGGCTCCATCACTGTTCCCCATACAGTATGGGGTGCCGTAACCCAGTTGGATGAGACCGGAGGATGGGAGTAGTAGTGGCGGATGCTGTGCCACCTAGCAGGCCGAGCACACTCCCAAACAGCTCCAGTCCCACTCCTAGGCCGGACAAAGTCGAGGGGGGTCCTGCAGCACTACCGGATGGTGGTGGTAGTAGTTCTTTCCCCCTGGGCACTTCCAGTTGAAGAGGGGACCTCTCCTACCTGAGCCGATGTGGTGTTGGTCGGAAGAGCCCTGATGGTAAAGCAGGCACGACTCAGGATTCAGCGTTGCAGGTAAACCAAACAGCCATTTATTTAGGCAACAGGAACAACTGGACAACAGCAGCTTCCAGATGGGGGTAGTAGTCCTACAGTATCCAACCCCCAGCCTTGGTTCTAGGAGGGTGCCCAAAGACAGTATAGGTTCCACAGTATGGCCTTCTCTACTCCACCTCTGTGTCTCTCCCAGCTAGGTATACTGGGGATAGAGTTACAGGGAGTCCTGACAGGGATCTGGTTACCTGGAGACTAGGCCCGAATGCGACTCTCCTGTCAGGGTCCTCTCCTGCTCCTCCGGGCACGACACCGAATAAGTCCAGCCTCTTGTAAAACTCTACTCCCTTGCTCTGTGCTGTCTTTAGATGAGCCTGGGGCTGATGATATCTCTCCTGAGGCTGTGAGAGCAGCGGTTGGCCTTCAGTCCAGTGGCTGGTGGCAGGTCAGCTCTGCACACCTTGTATGGCTTACAGCATGCACTGAACTGACTTTCAACCGTCGCCGGGGAGATTATATCTCCTCACAACCCCGCCCAGTGGCCTGTGATAGGCCAGGGCTGAACCAAGTCTGGGTCTGAACACTGCAGGGGGAAACATATAAGGGAAAAGCTGCACATAAATCCATTTAACACAGAACAGAACTTACAGACATAGAACCCAGAGGCACGCAAGACAAACACATAAAAGCAGTAGCACTCTGGGATGCTGCAGGGGGACCAGTGAAGTGGCCAATGTATGGGGGGGACCAGTGAAGTGGCCATAAAAAAATTTGGCCCAGACAACCCCTTAAAAGAAGTTGTACATAAACTGGAGCGACCAGTGTGGCCGCAAGGAAGGTGTAAAAATAAAAACATTTTAAAAAAAAGCATACTCACCTGTCCCCTGTTGTGCCCTGCCTGTGTCTTTTCGGTCTGATGGCGGCACCTCATTTCTGGAAATCCTGTACCTAATTGGTCTTAGCGGTCACATGAAATGCAGGACTCGCAGCAGGAAGGCGCTGGCATGAGACCGAATGGACACTGGCGGTGGATAACTGAGTGCCGGGGACAGGTGAATATGCTTTTTTATTTATTTATTTTTTATTTTACACCTCCTGCCCAGCACATGGGTTGCTCCAATTCCTGAACAACCTCTTTAAAGGATTTATCCATCTTTCTAATATTGATGGCCTGTCCTTAGGATAGGCCATCAATATTACGTCTGCGGGCATACAACAGCCAGTACCTCTGCAGGTCAGCTTTTCCAGGACAGAGCGGCTGCAGGTTATGGTAACAATTCTAGGAGCCACGCTGTTCACTTGCCATACAGGGTGTAGCAGTGGGTTTAGGTAGTGCAGTGGTGCACATCATACTGTATGGCAGGTGAACAGCATGGCTCTCGACATGTTATTACCTTTAACCGCCCTGTCTCGGTACCGCTGATCTGCAGGAGTCCTGGCGGTGTGCCCCTAGAAACAATTCCACTGGTGGGCCCTAGACATCCCAGTCCGACCCTGCTGCCGAGCCTCATGTCAACACTACAGGACTACAGTCACTTCTCATGCTACAAAATTAATCCCTCAAAGACGGAAGCTCTTTCTTTAAACATTTCGGACTCTGCTCTCTATTCTGTCATAACTATGACTTCCAATGGAGAGACCGCTCTCTCTTTTACCTGGGGATCCAACTGTCTTCCTCCTATGCCACTCTGTACTCAGTTAACTACCCCCATCTGTTCCACGATCTCCGATCCCTGCTGGATAAATGGCGCCTCCTTCATATATCACTTATAGGTCAAAATGACACTTCTCTCAAAGCTTCTCTACTTCTTTGCGACTATACTTGTAGCTGTTCCTCACTCTGAACTACGCTCTCTCTATAGGGCTTTTTTCCATTTTATATGGAATGCAAAGCATCATTGCATTGCGTGCTCTGTTATGTTGACTGGTAAGGCGGATGGGGTCTAGTGGTGCCACATCTTCTTCATTACTACTGGGCGACCCATTTACGATGTATTCTGTTTTGGGCTGCTCCCCAGACTTACACCAAGTGGGTTGAAATTGAAAAGCTTTGGTTAGCACCAGTTCACCTTCATGCTTTCTTGTGGTTCCGCTCATCCCCCGTCTGCCGCCCCCCATTTAGGACCCATCTGTTTACTAGAGCTATCTGGCTTTCCTGCCATAAGCTTTTCCCACTCACTTCACAAAATTCCTCTATGGTCTCTTTCCCCTTTAACTCTCTCCTCCCAGGAGGACTAACAGCTGCTAAGGTGAGTCCCTGGAGTAGACTAGGTCTGTTCCATATCGCTGACCTGATTGACCCATTTACCTTTGAGCTCAGGCCTTTTGACTATTTCACCTCAATTTTGCCCTTACCGGCTACTGAATGGTTCCACTACCAGCAGATAGCCCATTTCTTGACTACTCTGTTTGGGGCCCCACAGGTACCCGTCTCCACCGTTTATTTTTACATCAAAAAGTTTTATTAAGAATTTTCTAGAAATAACGATCTAAACACAAGGGTATAAACAAGAAAAATAAAAGGGGGGGAGAGAACAGTCAAAATAATAACTGGTAACAGTGGGTGAATGGTAACAAAAACGTTCCTGACGCAGCAAGGTGATGCATAACATAGCATATCAATAAAATGGTCTAATGTGAAAGGCAAATAGAGAGAAGTAGGAAGAGAGACCTGAGTGTGAGAAAAAAGAGGGGTGAAAAGTTGGAGAATAATAGAAGATAATCCAAAGCAGCAATACTTTTTGGTGAGAGCTATCATTCTGTCGAAGTGCTGTAATGAGGTCTTCCATCTGACGAATGTGTAGAATCTCCTGTAGCCAGTCAGCTTAAGTTGTGGGGGATGTAGATTTCCAAAGGCGGGGGCCAACATTCGGCAGAGACTGCAGGAAAGATCTCATGAAGGACCGATGGAACACGGTACAATCTGGAGAGAATCTTATAGTTAGTTTCTTGTGCCCTGCAGGAGACAGAAAACTTATGGCAAGAACGAAAGGCAGAGAGCCACGAGTCTGGTGGAAACGCAGACCCAATATCTCTTTCCCAGCCAGCCACAAAAGGATGGAGAGGAACATCTGTATCAGAGTAAAAGAGGGCATAGATGATAGAGATAGGGTGCAATGGCATAGAGGAGCAAACACAAAGAAAGGAAAGGAGAGATCTATGGAGGTTATTGATGTTCTTTAGGGAGGAGTAGAAGTAGTGTAGTTGAAGATATTGCCATTGTGACATCTGGTCCTTATGTTCCAAGGGAACTAGGTCAGTATAGTGAATGAGGTAGGAGGGGGACAATAATGTATGGAACTTAAAGGGGCGTAAGATCAGAAGGGCAATCAAGAAAAGGGAAGTGCATAGCTGTGGGAAAGGCTGGGTTTCCCGATATAGGAGTCAATGGACCATCATTGGTGAAAAGTTGCGAAACAGTGCAGTATATTTGACACACACAAAGAACCTGTTGGGCGACATAGGGCAGATCAGAGGTAGCACTACTCGACTAGTGACGTCTATGGAGCCACAGGAGAGATGTGAGAAGTGGTGGGCTCAAAGAGTTCTCTAGGGCAACCCAGAGTTTAGTAGAGGAGGAGTGATGCCAGTCGAGTATACAGGCTGTGACTAGGCTGCCCAGCTGTTTTGGTTTAGAGATGGTGCTTCTAGCGATCCGCAGTGGTTTGGAGGCCCAGATGAATTTAGTAAAGGCCTTTTTAATGTAGACAAAAAAGTCCTTCGGAAGAATGATGGGGATGGTTTGAAACAGGTAAAGTAATCTAGGGAGTACATTCATCTTTAGAAGGTTTATATAGCCCAGCCAGGATAGTCCTTTAGTATCCCAGTTCGTCAAGTCCGATTGTAGGGTGCGTAATAGCGGGAGGAAATTAAGGGCATATGTACAGTGCCTTGCGAAAGTATTCGGCCCCCTTGAACTTTTCAACTTTTTGCCACATTTCAGGCTTCAAACATAAGGATATAAAATTTTATTTTTTTGGTGAAGAATCAACAACAAGTGTGACACAATCATGAAGTGGAACAAAATTTATTGGATATTTTAAACTTTTGTAAAAAATAAAAAACTGAAAAGTGGGGCGTGCAATATTATTTGGCCCCTTTAAGTTAATACTTTGTAGCGCCACCTTTTGCTGCGACTACAGCTGCAAGTCGCTTGGGGTATGTCTCTATCAGTTTTGCACATCTAGAGACTGAAATTCTTGCCCATTCATCCTTGGAAAACAGCTCGAGCTCAGTGAGGTTGGATGGAGAGCGTTTGTGAACAGCAGTTTTCAGCTCTTTCCACAGATTCTCGATTGGATTCAGTTCTGGACTTTGACTTGGCCATTCTAACACCTGGATACGTCTATTTGTGAACCATTCCATTGTAGATTTTGCTTTATGTTTGGGATCATTGTCTTGTTGGAAGATAAATCTCCGTCCCAGTCTCAGGTCTTTTGCAGACTCCAACAGGTTTTCTTCCAGAATGGTCCTGTATTTGGCTCCATCCATCTTCCCATCAATTTTAACCATCTTCCCTGTCCCTGCTGAAGAAAAGCAGGCCCAAACCATGATGCTGCCACCACCATGTTTGACAGTGGGGATGGTGTGTTCAGGGTGATGAGCTGTGTTGCTTTTACGCCAAACATATCGTTTTGCATTGTGGCCAAAAAGTTCGATTTTGGTTTCATCTAACCAGAGCATCTTCTTCCACATGTTTGGTGTGTCTCCCAGGTGGCTTGTGGCAAACTTTAAACGAGACTTTTTATGGATATCTTTCAGAAATGGCTTTCTTCTTGCCACTCTTCCATAAAGGCCAGATTTGTGCAGTGTACGACTGATTGTTGTCCTATGGACAGACTCTCCCCACCTCAGCTGTAGATCTCTGCAGTTCATCCAGAGATTTCATGGGCCTCTTGGCTGCATCTCTGATCAGTCTTCTCATTGTTTGAGATGAAAGTTTAGAGGGACGGCCGGGTCTTGGTAGATTTGCAGTGGTCTGATACTCCTTCCATTTCAATATGATCGCTTGCACAGTGCTCCTTGGGATGTTTAAAGTTTGGGAAATCTTTTTGTATCCAAATCCGGCTTTAAACTTCTCCACAACAGTATCACGGATGCCTGGTGTGTTCCTTGGTCTTCATGATGCTCTCTGTGCTTTAAACAGAACCCTGAGACTGTCACAGAGCAGGTGCATTTATACGGAGACTTGATTACACACAGGTGGATTATATTTATCATCATCAGTCATTTAGGACAACATTGGATCATTCAGAGATCCTCACTGAACTTCTGGAGTGAGTTTGCTGCACTGAAAGTAAAGGGGCCGAATAATATTTAAGTTTTTTATTTTTTACAAAAGTTTAAAATAACCAATAAATTTCGTTCCACTTCACAATTGTGTCCCACTTGTTGATTCTTCACCAAAAAATTTAAATTTTATATCCAGTGGAACGAAAGGTTGAAAAGTTCAAGGGGGCCGAATACTTTCGCAAGGCACTGTAAATAAACATTTCAAATTCTAATTTATTGAGATGCACCTGTATAATTCTCCTTAATGCTCCCATGCACCGTATAATGCACCTTAGTGCCTCCACCCACTATATAATGCTTCTTAGTTTACCCACGCACAGTAAAATGTTCCTTAGTGTCCCCACACACAGTATAAAGTTCCTTAGTGCCCCCACGCACACAGTATATGCTCCTTAGTGTCTCCACACACTGTATAAAGCTCCTTAGTGCCCATACCCACAGTATAAAGCTCCTTAGTGCCCCCACACACACACAGTATAAAGCTCCTTAGTGCCCCCACACACAGTATAAAGCTCCTTAGTGCCCTCACCCACAGTATAATCCTCCCTAGTGCCCCCACCCACAGTATAATGCTCCTTAGTATCCCCTGAAATATTTTTTCCTAATTTTTCTTATGCGTCAGACATGTCTTATGTCCAAAAAATGCTGTAAATACTGTATGTGTTTAGCTGCAGTTCAGCTCAGACCTTTACTTGATGGCGGACCCCGGTCAATGGATCTTTATTAAAAGTAGTTGTGTACCTCTGTGCTAGTAATTTTATCCAATTCCTGAACATCCCCTTTAAGAATAATGTCCCATAGTACACACAGTATAATGTCCCACAGTGGCCCTTTCAACAAGTATAATGTCCCCCTGTGGCCCCTCCACACTGTATACAGTAATGTCCCATAGTGGCTCCTTCACAGTGTAATATCACATAGTGGCCTCCATACAGTATAATGTCCCATATCAGCCCTCCACATAGCATAATGTTCCATATCGGCCCCTCCACACAGTATAATGTACCACAGCAGCCCCTCCATGCAGCATAGTATCCCCTAGTGGCCCCTCCACACAATACAATGTCCCTATTCATATCTATGGTGTTCATTATGCATTTTTCAAACATTTTGGGTTCAGCTGAACTCAAACTTTTTGGGGTTCACCAGCCACAAACTATTATTATACTCTCTTCAGACCCCAGAGCAGTGTTTCCCAGCCTTTTCAGACTCGGGGCACCCCTGGAAAAAAAAAATTTCCTTGCAGTATCCCTACCAAATAATTTTTACCAAAAGACAAAAAGCTACAGTTTTGATGTGTTTTTGATAGCACTGTTTTTGAAATTACAGCTGGAACATAAATTAGTTTCACTGCAAATTTAGAAAACCTCACCAAAAACCACATAAAAACTGCATGCATTTTTCCATTGAGGTTTTGATACAATTGTAACTGCATCACAACTGCACCATGTGAATGCATCTTCAAAGCTATACCATGCTATAGTTTCCACCCAGCACATACAAAAAGTCACTTTTTACCATCACCAAGCTTCCTTAGTGGCTCCACATAGTATTATGCTTCCCAGTAGCCCAACACGCAGTACATGCTCCCTAATGGTCCTCAGACACATAATAATGCTCCCCAGTGACCCCCCAGGCACCAAATAATGCTCCACACTGGCCACCAGGCAAGTAGTAAAGCTCTCCAGTAGCCCCCAGGCAAGTAATAATGTCCCCTGTGACCCCCAGACAAGTAATAATGTCCTCCAGTGAACCCACACTGTAGTTGTGCTATACAAAATAAACACTTAGCCATCCTCGGTCCCCCGAAGCTCTGAGGTCTTCCTACTTCTTATCTGCAGATCAATGCAGAAGGTCTTCAGCAAGCATCACTAGCTGATTCCTGAGGAAGCTAAAGCTTTCCTGCTGTTCCATTCTATTCAACTACATCAGTATCTTAAGGATGCCTATGTAGTTAAAAGGGGATGTGTGGCCATTTCACCACCAGATTGTCATGAAACCCCTGGGGGTCTCCTTGGCACCCCTAGTTGGGAACCTCTGCCCCAGAGTATAATGAGCAGCGGCTCAGAGGAGGTGATTAAACATAAATAACAGTATTATTCACCTCTCCTGGGCTCCAGTGCTGGTCTTCGGGGCTTCTGAATGACTTCACAGACTGCTAAGGCCTGTAACTGGGCCTCGTTGGTCACATCGACATCCTTTTCACTCCCAGAAACATTGAGATCGCCCGTCAGACCAACTAAAACATGCCTCATGGAGGGAGGATCCGGAAAACAGGGTGTTATTGATAGAGTTAGGGGATAATTTGAGGGCAAGGTTCTTTATATGTTGTATTGTTCTGTTGTGAACAGTGGCGTAACTAAAGTCTTGTCGGCCCGGGTGCAATCTTTTGTCCGGGGCCCCCTACACCCTTCCTAGAGCGAATTCTTGATAGTGGCGGTTACGGGAGCTGAAGTGATATCTCAGATACTTGAAAGGGGTACAGCTTTAATGCCCACAACTGCAGTTATCAAGAATACGGTGAGTGAGCAGCGCAGCACCTGGCATGTAAACAATACTGGGACAGTATTACATGCTCCGCAGTGAACCCCACACAGTATTACGTGCTCCACAGTGAACCCCAAACAGTATTACATGCTCCACAGTGGCCCCCAAACAGTATTACGTGCATCACAGTGGCCCCCAAACAGTATTACATGCTCCACTGTGGCCCCCACACAGTATCATATGCTCCACAGTGCCCACCCCCCAGAGCCTGATCCCCTCATTCCCCCCCTCTTGCTCACACACAGCCTACACCCCCATGTTACCCTTGCTCACACACAGCCTGCGCCCCCATTCCTCCCTCATGCTCACACGCAGCCTGCACCCCCATTCCTCCCTCTTGCTCACACACAGCCTGCACCCCGATTCCCCCCTCTTGCTCATACGCAGCCTGCACCCCCACGTCCCCCTCTTGCTCACACATGTTCTCTTCTCTCCTCCTTCCATCAGTCTCCGCCCCCAGCAGCTTCCTTTGTAACACCACACTGTCCCGTACAATCCAGAATAGCTCTGCCCACACAGGAGTCTAATCATATGGTCATGACGTCATCAAAGGTCCTTTAGCCCACTAGGATTTAGCAGCTACCGCAGGAAGAGCCCCGGACCGGATGCTCAGCCCAGGACAGGTGAGTATAAGTATTTTTTTTATTTTTATACACCTCCCCTGGGCTGGCATCCCCGCTCAGGCCCCTTTCCATTAACAATATGTATAGTGGTCGGGGAACAAGGCTTTCCCCGACCACTATCATGGTGGTCCGGGGCCCCGGTCATTTCCAGCTGGCCGCGGGCCCCGTACCCCTCCAGGCCCGGTTGAACTCCCTGCAACCACGATCGTTACGCCACTGGTTGTGAAATAAAACTGTGACTGACTCAACCAGGTGTCTGAGGCTTTATTTTTCTTCCGGTAAAGTCAATGATGTATTTATAGAGCCATCGTGGTCTATCAGTCTAGCAGAATGTTCGTTAAAGGAGATGTCCCCAGAAGTAAAGTTTGCAGCATGTTATTCTGGTTCCACATTCAACCTGCGGCAGCCCGGATCAATGTGGGTGAGACTGTTGGCGTTCGGCATTCCCATTCACTTCAATGGGAGTGGCAGGAATAGCTGAGATTCGTACTTCTATGCTCCCATTTAAGTGAATGGGAGCAGTGGAGATAGCTGAGTGCTGTACTTTGGTTATCTCCAGCACTCCCATTGAAGGGACTTAAATGAGCTTGGACCAACTCATGCAGAACACTACTGCTCTCAGCGAAGAGTACTACTCGAGTACCAGGGAGGGGTAGGAGAGGCCTCAATTATTTCTCAAATTGATAACATTAAAACTGAGCTTTGGCTGCTCTAGGCAACAAAGATAGTTTTACTGTAGCACAATTGTGATGAATATGGCCCAATATGCATTATCCTCTACCAAGCATACCAGTTCTGTACAACTACCCAATAGATTGTAAGTAGTAAGTATATTTGTAAAGTAAATACATATATACACTGGGGCACATTTATCAATCCAAGTCCGACACTTTTCTGTTTACTTTTGCGCCAAAATTCATAGTGTACAGCATTTATGACATATTTATGAACAGTGTGCACCAGAAAGAAAATAAAAATATGACTGGCTAGACACTTTTGAAAAATGTGCACCAGAATGGGCGCGGTTTAGAAGTGTTTCACTTTACGACACATTTATGAAACAGAAAAGAACGAACATGGCACAGATTTCCTGTGCAAAGCAGACCAAGTTTAAAATGGTGTAAAGAATTTATGACAATTTACTTTGTGCGCCAAAAAAATTCCTGTCCTGCGCTACATATTTGTCTCAATAAGTGAGAGATGATTTGTGTCTGCTTATATTATGCCAATAGTATAATGTTAACACCATGTATTAACACCATGTCTGATGAAGGGAGCTAGACTTCCAAAAGCTTACTTATGAAATATACTCAGTTAGCCTCTAAAAGGTAACACCTGATTTCTTCACTCTTCCACTATGTTATGCCAAGAATTGTACGGTCTTTGATGATGCGTGCGCCAAATATTTGTTCCTTACAGTCAGCAAGTTAAGATTTTTGTCTTCATGTTTTGTGTCAAATATTTGTCTCCATGTTTGCACCAAATATTTGTCTTATGGTGAGCCAAAATTTTGGAGCTTCTAGAAATACTCCATATTTATGAAGGTACGTATGACAGATTCATAAATATGTCTAAAACTAAGAATGGGAGTCGTAGTTTAAGACAGTGTAAAGACAGACAGTATTGATAAATGTGCACCACTGTCCTCAGTGGTACATGCAGGCATCACTGCTAAGGACAATGATTGGCTGCAGAAGTCACATATGTATGGTGTCATATACTGCAGAACACTTAACAAAAACTAGATGCACTGGAGTGCCAAGAGATTTACCAGGTAAGGTACCAAGTTATTTTGACATTTTATTACACTCATTGATTTCCATCTATTTTTTAAATCCTAGAAAGCCCCTTTAAGGTTAGGCAGGTACCTCTGTTTTGTGACCAATACTGTCAGTAAATAATTTAATTATTCTAGTTTTCTTATCATTATTCAGTTAACTGTAAAAGCTGGTTTTATCCAATATGACATCAGCCCCAAGTGATATGTACACAAGCAGTGATATAAACACAGAAGATAGATAGATAGATAGATAGATAGATAGATAGATAGATAGATAGAGATACTGCATATTGGTGGCTTAAATATTGATTTCTTCAAAACATTTCCTGCATCCCCTCCAGCCATTTCAGTGGGGAAGGCCACTGCCTGGGCTAAAGGGGCTGTAGATAACATATTACAGCTGGAGGGAAAGCTGACTTGCAATAATTAATGGTGCTTCTGGTAATAGGATTTCCCAGCCCCGAGGTACCTTTTTACATAAGATATTGGCTGGAGAGTTATGATTTATAGAGGTCTGATCCCAACGAGAATCTGTAAGAGGACTCATGCTATAAGGAAATTCATCAGTAGAGGCGAGAGTAGACAGAAGCAAAGAGCTAGGAAACTGGAAAGTCAGGAAGGAGAAAAATGAAAAGACCAGGAGGTATAGTGAAAATGCTAGAGTGTTGTATTGATCAATAGCTAGAACTGAGGTCAAAGGTTAATAGAAATCTTGCAAACATTCTGTTCTCATCAATGTAGAAGGTAATAGTCGGTCTCCAGACTCCCTCCAGTGGAAAGACCATGTATTCTCAGTTAGCTGAATCACTGCCAGTGTCATACAGTTATATGCCTTTATTCAGCTAGATTACAGCATTCCCAGCTGGGATCTGAAGTTTTGAAGTTCAGATAGACTTATTGCACTTCCTCCACAAACTATCATTATCAGTGGCCCCAGTAACGGTTCCAGCTTGCCCTCCTTTTGCAAACGCTGGATGTGTCCCGAATATACTGCAGCAAGGGCAGCTCCACATGAAGCTTCCACTAGCATCAGTTCATCCTCTGTAAGAAATATAAAAGGGATAGAGTAAGAAGAAAGTGGAGAAAATACTACATGGGCACCCCGATAAAGGATGTTACACAATGTTACACAATGAATGAAAACATACAAGGTAGATCGTAATGAAAGGCTACTGCTACTCAAGCACCAACACATTATAGCTGGCCCTGACAACATGAGCTTGATATCAAATTGCAAAGAGAGCAATAGACAGGAGAGAGACTGGTGGTTTGGGATTTGTCTAATTGTAATGAGGGGTTAGGATTGAAATGAAGATGGATTGGCAATTTTGAAGAGGTGGGATCCCAAAGATTGTGTAAAGAGCGGAAAGGCAGGGGTGAGTCTATCAGAATGAATAATAGTATACTAGAGGACAGGAGCAGCAGGAAAGAAGGGGAGGGGACAATTTATTTTTCTATTATAGAAGTATTTACATTTATATAAATGTAATTTCACAAAAATAAGTGTGCAACAGCCAAGGACAGAATAGAATTGTCTCAAGAAGATAACCACTGCCTACATGTCCTATTGAAGGGATTTTCCAGGACTTTAAAATTGATGACCTATTCTTAGCATACCTGTAGGTCATCAATTGAAGATTCATGCGGGCCACCTAGGACCCCTGTGGATCAACTATTTGAAGTAGCAGTGGTGCTCCCTGAGAGCTGCTTCTGCTTCACATGCAGTCAAATCCATCGGTCACATGGCCTGATCGCAGGGCAGTTCCATTCAAGTGAACAGGATGAACTGTGACACCAAGCTCAACCACTAAACAACTGTGCAGTTCTGTGCTGGGTAAGTATTGCAGAGACTGCAGTGCCCACACAAACACTGCAGCCTCTTCAAACGTGATCACCCCGGGGCCTGGGTGTCAGACCGCTGCCAATCTTTAATTGAAGACCTTTAATTAATATGTTCAGGAAAATTCCTTTAGGCTAAAGCATTTTCATTGTGGGTGTTTTTGAAAATGCAGCTTTTCCGCTGCAGATTTTTTTTTTTTTGCAATGTGTGGATGGGATAAGCCAGAATCCCAATCACTTTGCAGGTACTGTAAAACACTGTTTTTGCCGCAGTATTTCCACCGTGGCCAAAATACTACATTTTTGTAATGTGGGGCTTCAGCCTTAAGGTCTACTGTATGAAGGGCTCAGAGATTCCATACTAAGGATTCCATCTATTCTCCACTGAGGAGAGACACTGGTCATGCAGACATTAAAAATATCTGACCAGCTACAACTTCTTCAGTAATAACAGCAGATCACCAAGGATGTCAGAAACCAATTTTGCAATAACCTTTAGGATTCCTCACAGGTATTAAAGGGATATTCCCATGAACATAATCAGATCTATATTTGTAGATAAGTAAAAGTTAAACATTTTTGCAAATATAAGTAGTTAAAAATTCTGCAGAGTTTTAAAGATTTTCTCTAACCATCTTAGTAGTGACAGTCTGTTTTCCTGATAGGTTGCCAATGGATACGACCACAAATGCAGAAACTTTCTATGGTCTGGGATTTGTCAGGAACCCAGCCATGATTTTCTTATTGTAGCTGGATTATCAGGCAGGGACACTACATATATCAGAAGATATCCCGGCCACAATAAGGACATCATAACTGATTTTCTGAGCTTAGAAAGGTCCCACATTCATGGTCGTATCCATTGGCAACCGATCAAGACAACTTGTGACCACAAGATATTTAGAGAAAATCTTTAAAACTCTGCAAAATGTTTAATTACATGTGCAAAAATATTTAACTTTTAATTATCTACAAATTAAAAAATAGTTATGTTCGTGGGAATACCCCTTTAACTATAAATGGTGTAAGGCTAAGCTTCACATTGTGAAAATGCAGGCGTGTTTGGCTGTGGGGAAAAAAAACACTGCTTTTTACAGTACCAGCAAAGTAAATAAGATTTTGGTTAATCTCACCCACACATTGAGGAAAAAAAGAGCTGCGGGAGAGATTCTTTCAAAAACGTGTACATTTTTGAAAAACGCATGTTAATTTTTACTGTAGAATTGCATGCATTTTCCCTATAGATTTAATAGGAGAAAGGAAAAAAAAAAGCAGAGAAAAACTGTATGGGAAAAAAACCACAATGCATTTTGCTATGTGGGGCCTTAGCCTAAGGCTAAAGCCCCACATAGTGGGCCATAGCCAAAAAGCGCCACCGGAAAAACCATGGCGGAAACGCATCATGTTTTTTTTTTTCTTGCAGTGCTTTTCACAGAAAGTCCACAGAGTTTTCCTCTGCGGATTTTATGCTTCAATTATATCTATAGGGAAACCGCCAACGTTTCCATAGGTATATTTGACATGCTGCGATTTCCAAAAGCGCAACAGTATTTTTCTGCAATGTGTGGATGGGATTTGCTAGACCACCAAACTGCAGTGTTTACGTCACATGGGGCCCAATGTTTTTCTGTTACCTGTTAGAAAATATTCAGGTTTTGTTTATCATGATTTCTTTCCCGGTCAGCAAAAACAGAATGCAATAAACAGTTGTAACAAAATACTGAAGTACATTAAAGGGTTTTCTGGGACTAGATTATAGATGGCCTATCAATAGTATATATTGTCAATATCAGATCAATGGAAGTCTGACACCAGGGAGACCCGCTGATGAGAGCTGTGATCACTTCTGTGTGTCAGTAACTTCACATTCATCAGTCACATAAAACAGCAGCAGCTCAGTCCCATTCAAATGAATGAAGCTGAACAGCTGGTATGCAATGTACTGAGCTGTGCTTGTTATTCAGTGCTAATCTGTAATCTACAATATCTATAAGTAGCTGATTGTAAGGATAGGTCATACTTAAAGGGAGTCTGACAGCAGTAAAATCTGTATCAAACTAATGACAGTACCTTGTACAGCTGCTTCTATACTTTGTAAAGATGCCTTTCTTATTCTGCATTGCAGCTCCATTTTCATGAAAATGAGATTTTTATTTTAATGCAGTTAGGAGCCATTATCTAGAGCAGAGAGTGAAGCCCCAGCAGGAGAAGAAACTCCCCTAAAGCCCTTTCAGCTAGTCTCTATAAGAATAAACACTGACTTTCATGAAAATTAAGCTGCAACGCAGAATAAGAAAGACATCTTTGGAAAATGTAGAAGCTGGCGTACAAGATACTATCCTTAGTTTGATACCCATTTTCCTGCTGAATGGCTCCCTTAAACTCTCAGAAAAGTACACACAGGAGGAAAAAGCACTCCAAGTAATCCAAAAGCCAAGAATTTTTTTATTCACCCAGTGTACAACAAGGTTTAAATACATCTATACAACCATTTCAAGCACTTGAAAATAGTTCCATAGAAGAAGTGAAACATTGCTGTATACTGGGTGAATAAATATCTTGCAGTGGATTTGCTTTACATTGGAGTGCTGCTTCCTGCTTTGTGTACCTGGTAATGTATAGAGGACTGGTTTAACCTCAGAAGCTTGCACTTATATACACGATGTCTTGGTTGTGCTTCTACATCCCTTGATTTGAATAATTCTCAGAAAACCCCTCGAAGAAATATAAAGTATTCTGGACATTACCACCAATGTGAACATACATTTTAACCACTTCCAAAAAAATAAAATAATACACCAATAACACACCCTTATTATAGGTTATAGCCCCACCCCCTACACCATAAAAAATAAAAATTACCGTAACGGAGAGGAAAAGCTATTTCAAAAAGTTTTTTAGTACCACTTTGTGTTATTAAATAAAAAAAAAAAGAAAAGTGAAAAACAGACACGTTTTCCTTCCTCTTTTGTTTAGATTTTCCAGGATATAAAAAAAATTAAAATGCATGCAAAAAGAAAAACATAAAAATAAAGCCCTATGTGTCACCGAAAAAAGACACAGAAATTAGTTGAATAATGCATATGATAAAAATGTTACAGCCCTCAAAATCGCACATACAAAAAACCCAAAAATGTGTCTGGTCTGGAAGGGGGTAAAGCATCTGGTATGGAAGTGGTTAAATAGTGATGCATAGGAGAGAAAAAGGTCATATTGGTTTTAGGCACAATTATACAGAGTTACACCCAGACCATACTGTAAGATAAAGGCCTTCATGTAAAGAAGAAACAAGTAATGTAAATGGCACATAGTAGGTTGGGTTCCTGTTGCAGATATTTTCTATAGGCCCAGGAGCTTGAAGTTACCCCACTGAGGAAGAATGTAGTTACAGCACAGATAAATGTGAATATATTAGACATGGAGAACTGAACAAAATATTGTAAGTGTAATAAGAGACAGCCATAAAAGAGACAGCAATGCTTCCACCTACCTAAGAACATCTCCACTGCTTGCACTGCATCTCTGTCATCCACAGTCACAGAGATGACTTTGTATTTTCGTGCATACTCCAGTGCTCTGTCACATACTGTTTTTGCACCCAGACACTTTGCAATGCTGTAAGCGACAGACAGGTTAAACACTATTATAAGGGGAATAATAGAGACCACTACACAAACCAATGGACAGGAGAGCGCAGCTGACTGCCTCTGACCTACTCATGTGTGAGTGCCTGGGATAAAGGGACAGTTCTCACTTCAGAAGTGTCAGATTGTCACAGTTAATTGGACGGTCCCATCTGATTGTGAGCGGGAGCTGTCAGGAACAGGCTGGGTCTTAATAACCCTAGTAAATTGCAGCTTGAAGAGCGACTGTAATTACAGGTACTTTTCTTCTCAGTGAAAGACAGGTGAGCTTGCTATTCAATGTTTAGTGTCCATTTGGTCAGTCGAATGGGAATTAAAGTAAAATTCTACAAACCACCATTATTTGCTTGTATCTTCAGAATATACTCATCATTAGGAATCTATTTCCGGTACACGCCCCACTGACCATTATTATCATTTTGTTTTACAATGACATAGGTTTTTCTTTCAATACTCTAGTAGTCTCTGTATCCAAAGGTCAAGCGTTAGTTTTTGCCATTGCCCCTGGGAGATTTTAGCCTGGTAAAGCCACTGTATTTTCTGATCTATCTTTAAGACTCCGTTCACACTCACATTATGCATGTACCTCTTTTCCATTTATCCAACTAGGATTTACTTGGTAGAACTTGTGTTTTTTTTTTTTTTGCTTAATCCTGTGATTACCTAGCCAAAACATTTTCATTGGCTATACAATATGCATGTATGCATGGTATGTAAATTACTGACTGCTTTCTAAAGCCAACTCTATTGCTGATTTTCCAGCTTGACAACGGCCAGGACTTTTTTATCCCATACTTCACCTTTATAGACAAATCTCTTATATGTTTAGGACTCATACACAACATCACATGAAAGATCAGTGCCAGTCAGCAATCTGTTCCATTTAATGCTGCATTCTGTCTGCTGTTCTGTAAAGCTGGTGTATAATGTCCCTGTACTTCCTTATTATTTCAGTATGATATTACATGCAGGTATTCTATCAATTTCAATGTATTTTTTTCTCACTGACAGAAGTTAAGGGGAAAAGATTACACTCATATGAGGTTAATGATCTTCATGCAAGGATGCAATTTTCTGGAACAAAGAAGATTTCAAAGTGCATACAACAACACCTTTGCGTGCCACCATATTTAGAATATGGTGAAATACAGTAATCTCTCTCCAAAAGGCTACGTCTTTCATAAGACAATCCCCTTATCCAGACCAGATTTCCTGTGATAGGTTTTCAGTTCTACCATATATCGTATTATACATACTGACCATCTTCTCTGAATAGACCACATTTCAATGCAATTTTAGGTGCTCATTTTCACTGTATTAAGATATTAAAAGTCATTCCAAAAGCAGGATCCAGAGGCGTAGCTAGGGGTTCAGCATGGGGGGGGGGCGAACACATCCAAGTGGGCCCCCAACTTAGGTATACTGATATTATCACTATACGGTGGTATATATCGGCTCTACACAGGGCTCTGCAGACGATTTAGGTGAATACAGGGCAGTAACATTTAGTGACCATTTCTTCCAGTCTCTGTAAAGTTTGCAGCACAGACATCTTTGGCTCCTTACTTTTCCAGGCACCCGACCCACATTGTCCTCACCTGCACACCCATCCTGCTGCTACCCCATTTATAAAATATATCATATAACCCCACATAATGAATAATGCCCCCCAAATTAATAAGGACCCTGTGTACCCCTGTAAATAGTGCCCATTATTATTAATGCCCCCTGTCTACCCCCATAAATTGTGCCCCTAATTAATAATGCCCCAGGTGTTTCCTAATTAAAAAGTAAACAAAAGGTAAAACGAATTAGTGGGGTTCCAATACCCTGGACCCCCACTGATCAGCGGTTTGAATGAACCGTGGTACATGTGTAAGCACCGTGCCCACTTCTCTGTTTACATAGTGTCATCAAATAGTAACCATGTGATGCAACTACAGCCTCGTCCTATACACGTCTATGTGACAAGGCTGTAATTACATCACACGGTCACTATAAACAGACAGCGTGTGATATAAACAGGCGCCATAGCCCCTTCATACAGCTGATCAGTGAGGAATCACTTATCTCTTATTGATGATCTATTCTGCAAAGTGGATGGGATTCTAGCAAATCCCATCCACACATTGCGGAAAAATGTGTGCAGCAGACACGCTGCGATTTCCAAAACCGTTGCATTTTTGGAAATCGCAGCATGTCAATTGTACCTACGGAAACACTGGTGGTTTCCCTGTGGAAGCAGAAAGTCTGCAGAAGAAACCTCTGTGGACCTCCTGTGAAAAGCGCTGCAGGAAAAACTACAATGCATTACTGCCGCGGATTTTCCTGCAGCGTTTTTTTGCTGCGGGATGCTACGTGGGGCTGTAGTCTTAATAAAGCACAAGTGTCACCTTAATTTAATTAATTGCCCCTACATATTATGCCCCTGATTCCCCCTGACATAAGTACTTCACCTCTAATGACCCCTTATGTTCATAATGCCTCCTAATATAAATTATGCCCCCTAATGGCCCATTATATAAATAACCTCCTCCCTTGTATTCATAATACCCCCTAATAATCCTTATATAAATGATCCCCCTTATGTTCTAATGTTATAATTCTCCTCCTAACAACCCCTTATACTATTAAAATATCCACAACTAAGCTAAAACAAAACAAATATAAGTTATACTCACCTACCTGCGATCGTGACGAATGGAGCCGCCGCTTTCTCTTCTTGACCCATACTCTGTGTACAGGGTCCACACACAGGAAGTCAGCGTCTCAGCGCAGGAGGCGCTATGTTGTGACGTCATCGCGCTGCCTGTGCCGGGAACCAGACGTCTGACTGTGTTCTCGTTGTCATGTAAACTGCAGGCCTGAAGTGGCTTGCGGTTTACAAGACAGTCAAGTTGCAGGAAGCGTTTTAACTAGATCGGTGTCTGTAGACACCAATCTAGTTAAAAGTAAAAGGTGTATTAATGGCAGCCCCAGGGTGGGCCCTACAATGTCAGTCGGCCCGGAGAAGCCCCCCTCTGCCCCCCCCCCCCCCCCGCTAGCTATGCCTCTGGCAGGATCCCATTATGCAGGAAAGAGTCTCCATATTGTGCACCTTTTCAGGTCTTAATTATTCAGAGCTAAGTTTTTTGTCACATTATATAAACCGCTGCTCTTTCCTCTTCTTTCCCCTTTCCTTGTTTCGTTCTGACATAAGGGGCCACTATACTGTGTGGGGGCATAAGGGGGCATTATACTGTATGAGTGACAGTAAAGGGGACAGTATACTGTGCAGGGGCATGGTCTGTAACCAGGGGGTGTGGTCTATAGCCAAAGGTGTGGCCTGCACAAAAATTTCCCAACTTGCAAAGTGTAGCGATTTTTATTCCCTCCCTGAAATCATCTTCCAAAAGTTGTCAGGTATGCCCAGCTCTCTAACCACTCTCTATATATAAATATATATGTTATATATTCAATATATTTTTGGGCATTCTTGGAATCTCCAAATTTGTACCAATATCTGTATATCCCATTATTTATAAATCGCAAACCTGGTACTCCCAAGTTTCCCAACCAATAACAACAGACATCATTCTTCTTGGCAAAAATGACAATTTTATTAAAACATTCAAATTTAACATAGATCACTCAGGGAACCTGACTCAAACTGGAACACTTCACCCCACTGTCAGTTGGGCCATGCTTGCCACCCTAGTTGTTTACCAAGCCCATTTAGCAACCAGCACTTGGATGACCACTTGGCTTCCATAGTCCATAACTGAGAGCCTATCGTCATGTCCTCTCACTGACAGTTACCCTACTTACACATCAATACCCTATTTGTTGTGAGTCCATAATATCACCGTGCCTTAGATGAACTACCACAATTTCTACCTTACACAATTCAGATCACATACCATATACTATCTACTAACTATGAGAAATGAACTAGATCTCCCTACCCAAATCCCTGCCTTCAGTAGGGTGAGAGGGAAAAACAAAAAGCTATTGGATTCTACATAATTTGGCTACCTTATTTTATACCTGTAACCGTACCCTTTTAAGGGACCTGGCTGAGCCATGGTCCCCTATTTTCCCAAGAAGATTCTCCCTTTGTTCCTCAAACAAAAGCCTCTCCAACTTCAATACTTCCCCCTCCACCACCTTGTCTACCTGCTTATTTTAACCACCTCTCAAATTGGCAATATATTGAGGCCATGACAAACTCCTTCTCAGTGCACCACAAACTCCAACAGAACACCTTAAAAGTAATGTTAAGTGTCAAGTTAAAGTTTGCCACCATATGAGATGCATTATTTTTTTGTACTCCTTACCAGTGTTATATACTGCAGTGAAATAGTTTTTTTTAACAGTCTAACTTCTTTGTGCAATGAGGTGTTTTTATACTATTCATATTTCTGGGTGTGCATTTTGTTAGTGTGTTCTGTTGTGCAGTTTACATGTCAGGTTTAAAGTACTTAACCTTTCAACAAACTTTGCATATATCAATAGTAAATTGTGTTAACTGTACATGATGAAAAACACTATTTCTGGTATTATATGACTTATATTCTGCTCTTTCAGCAGGCTGTATCAGTTCTTTTAAAGATGCTGAATGGAGACTATCTGCTATGTGTTCATAAATGGCACACAGAAAGAAGAGAAGAATCTGCTCATCTAAGGGTATGTTCACACAGTGGAATTTACTGATGATTTGGGGTGGATTCTACCCCAAAATCATCGACAGATTCCACCCTGATTCTGCCTCCAATTGTTTTCAGTGGGAGGCAGAGATCACAGAAGGTCGATGAAAAAATAAGAGTACTGCTTATTTTTGTCCAGGGCTCAAGACATTTTGCTGGTTAGGCCCATTTTTATTCAGCAGAGGAAAGCTGAAATGGAATGCCAATGCTCTGCCATGGGGAGTCTGAGAGGGATGAAGTGGAATCTAAGGCCGATGTCCACTTTAAATTCCTCATTATTTTCCAACATGTGAACATACCCTATAGCCCTGTTCACACAGCAGAATCTTCCGCTAATTTTGGAGCAAATCATGCTTTGTTGTCAAGGGAGACAGAGATCACTGCAGGATGCTGAAAAAATAAGCGTCGTGTTCGATATTGACATGGACGCCACGGCTTGAGACTCCCTGCTGATTAGGGAGTCCATTGGCCTAATAAGCGAAGCAAAGCCGCAATGCTCTGCCTTGGCATTCCACCGCAGGATGCCAGGGCCCAGAAAAAGAAGGGGAATCTGAGGTGGATTCCTCTTCATTTACCAATACCTAACTCTCTCACTAAGCATCAACTGGATCATATAGGACATTATAGAGAAGTTGTGACTTGTATTGATGTAAATAAAGGACTTTCAGTAAGATTGAAAGCATATTGATAATTGCAGCAGTCTCTGTTTGTGCCTGCCTTACTCTTCTCACCAGGCTCCTACTCACTTCCCTCACCATAAACTTCTTTTGTGAGCTGTAATATGATATGTGACCTATTCCTCTTTCTCTTGCAATAAAGAATTCAGCAGAGATTAATTTTCAGCAGAGAATCTTACCTAGTAATGTCAGGTAATGACACTGATTTTCCCGCCTGGATGGCTGCATTCAAACAATGAGCACCCATTGTTTCCATGGCAATAATAGGTACATCAGACCAGCCCACCTTGATAAGTCCTTCAACCAAACCAGCCAGAAGGCCTCCTCCACCAACTGCAACCACAAGAGCTCCTGGTTTTTGATTCCCCAGAGAAGCTTTTAGTTCAAATATAAGACTGGAGTGACCTTCCCTAGAAAAGGGAGAGAATATAACAAAACGACAAAATAATTTATTTCGGGGCCTGTTTTTTTTCTCACTTTTATTAAAGTGTTTTGGAAATTTAAAAGCTAAATATTGACTTTAGCATAACAAATAAATATTGCAAATCTATATCAGAAAGACACAATAATGTATTATCAGTCTGTTGAGAGTATATAGGAGCACACTTGTTTTTTTTTTACTATACTCACCAAAGGAGGGGATGGTTAAATGGAGAGATATATGCAGAACCTGGTTCTTCAGTCAAGCGACGAGCATACGCATCAGCATCATCCCAAACCTGTTGATGAGTTATTTTATTATACAGACTATAGAGGTTGTGTATATGTTCAGGTGAAATGTTTATGGTATATGCCTGCATGTCCTCATGATCATTGGATTTCAGAAATTATTTAGAACATTTAGAGTATGTCCACAAATAACATACTGGCAATGTAGTAGCTATGGATTTGTCAGCAGCTCATCCATGATCTGTATATAGTATGTACAGTATCAGCAATGTGGATGAAATTTATACATTTTACATGCTGCTCAAAAAACCCTGCCGTGCAAATTGACCTGTGGTGAGGTTTTAAAGCCACAAAACTTCAATTTAGGGAATTCCACTACAAAAGCATGTATGAATGCTAACCAGGTAATGCCACAATAGCTCAGTTATTTATCACTTTTATTCCTTTCCCCTCTCACTGACATTGCCTCAATGTATAGTAATGTTATGTTGATTAAAATGTTTACAACTATGCTCTTGCAGAGATAGTGTGGGGGGGGGGGTGCTTTATATGTAATGGCACTCAAGAAATGAACAGAGGGCAACAAAGTCAGAACGGCTAACTAAAGGACAGGAAGAATACAGAAACCAGGCAAAACAGAGCCCATAACAGCCAACATAGAACAAGCCCATCTAAAATAGTGAAGAGAATCACTTATTGCCAGGGCTTGTGTTATTTCACAAAAAACAAATCCTTTATTCTCTATTTGATAATATTAATTTCTGTTCTATATTTTTAACCCTGCTGTTCTGCTCGGGTCTATATGACCCAAAATGAAATTTGAGACCCTGTAGATTATTTTTCATGCGGATCTGAAACTTGTGATTAATTGACTTTTCCTCATTTGAGGGGTTCTTACTATGAGTGGTTTGTTTTGTTTTTTGTTTACTTTTTGCTACACACTGATTGTTACACTTGTACTGTTCGGGTCAATATGACCTTAACAGTTTTACAGGTCACTAATTATTTCTGCCTGCAAAATTTATGTTTTCCTGTGTACTTCGTCTCATTATTCAAAAGGGTACATATTGTAAAGTCATTTTTGATTACTGTGTCATGAAGTAAGCTAATGTGTGCCATTGTGACAAAGCAGAGTGAATGTTTGTTTAGGAGGGGCTGTATTCTCACTGCTGTGATATATTGATTGCATGGATGAGCATTGAGTACAGATTTGAACAGGGTCTGTTTTAGGGCCCCATCACACACATACAGATGCACCCTGCAATTGTGATGCTGCAACATCACAAACATGAGGCTCCAGCATCGCAAGCGTAGCGGTCACACTGCACTTTCTTTATCGCTGGGAGAGCAATGGGGCCCTTACTGTAATATATAAGCTCTTTTTGTTGTGAAACTGGTTATAGATCTTTTTCTCTTTTATTGTTATTTATTTATATAGTTAGGGGTTTTTTTTATTTCAGAGTGTTGACTCAAGTTGTGACTGTGCATAATTTCAAAATTTGGATAAAAATGTCTCGAAGACGTCTATTGCCTGACGCTGAATTGGAAGAGCTTGTCAACGCCTCTGATTCAGAAGATGATATCCCACAGGAAAATGTGTCCGAAGAGGAGGACCACATGAGTGATGGGGAAAGAAGTGCTGAAAATTATGATTCTGAAGTGGAATATGAAGAACATGATACCCATACAATTAGTCAGATGCAAGAAATCCATTCTAAAAACAAGGATGTAATTTGGAACTTGCAGCCTAGTCATGCTGGTAGATTGCCCACTGAAAATATCATAACAGCTACTCCTGGTCCTACTAGGTACGCTATATCAAGAATATCTGATATAGAATCAGCATTCGCATTGTTCCTAAATATGACTATCCTAAATATTCAAATACCAATGACAATCATTGAGGGACAACAAGTTTATGGTGTTCCCTCCATCATCATGGGCAATGTGAGATCTCTTGCAAACAAGATGGATGAACTAACAGCGCTCACCAGGCATCATCAGGAGTTTCGGGCGTGCAGCATGATGCTACTTACAGAGACTTGGCTCACTGAAGTTACTCCTGAACCTCTGGTCTCCTTGGATGGTTTGAAACTCCTTCGGGCAGACAGGACAAGGGAGAGCGGTAAGAGGAAAGGAGGAGGGCTGGCAATGTTTGTGAATAATAGATGGTGTAATCCTAGGCACATTGTGATTAAGGAGCAAACTTGCTGTGAGGACATTGAACTATTAGCTGTGAGCATGAGACCTTTCTACCTACCAAGGGAACTATCGTATGTCATCGTGATAGCTGCATATGTCCCCCCCTCTGCGAAAGCTGACACTGCCTGCGAGGTCCTACAAGCCACGCTGAGCCTTTTACAGTTAAAACATCCCCAGGCCCTCTTTCTTGTGTCAGGTGATTTCAACCATGCCTCCCCATCATCCACACTGCCCAGTTTCACACAGTATGTAACCTGCCACACAAGAGACAACAAAACACTGGACTTGTTCTTTGCCAACGCGAGGGAGGCATATAGCTCATCAGCCCTACCGCCCCTGGGGAGATCGGATCACAACCTAGTACATCTCCGACCTGTGTACAAGCCACTTGTACGTAGAGAACCAGCTGTCACCCACACAGTGAGGATATGGTCCGAGGAGAGTGATGAGGCTCTGAGGGATTGTTTTGACACAACCGCATGGGAAGTTCTGCAGGATTCTTATGGAGAAGACATAGAAGGACTCACACACTGCATAACAGACTACATTAATTTTTGTGTGGACAACACAGTACCCACAAAAGTGGTGAGGTGCTTCTCCAATAACAAACCATGGATTAACTCTGATATAAAAACACTACTTAAGGAGAAAAAGATGGCATTTAGGACAAGAGATAAGGAGGGGTTGAAGGAAGTACAAAAGGAGCTGAGGCATCTAATCAGGCAAGGAAAAGCCAGTTATAAAGAAAAAATGGAAAAGCAAATGGAAAGAAAAGACATAAGGGGGGTCTGGGAGGGGCTTAAGTCAATTTCGGGTCATAAACAGTCTGTCTGCCAGATTGAGGCAGATGTTAATTGGCTTAATGAACTAAACCTATTCTTCAACAGATTTGATCACACAACAGCTCCTCCCACCCCAGTATGTCCTTCAGCTCCCCCCACCACAATGACTTCTCCCCATGCGGCCACTTCCCAACAGACCAGTAAATCCAGAAATCCGTCTTTATCTGGCCACAGTCTGACCTTCACACGGGCCCAGGTGAGGAAGGAGATGAAAAAGATCAAGGCGAGGAAAGCCGCAGGGCCAGATGACATCAGTGCAAGGCTAATTAAGACTTGCGGGGACCAGCTGTGTGGTATAATTACATATATGTATAATATGAGCCTGAGGCAGGAAATAGTCCCTGAATTATGGAAATCTTCTTGTGTGGTACCAGTTCCAAAGAAACCCCACCCTATGGACCTCAATGACTACAGACCTGTAGCACTGACATCCCACCTGATGAAGATCTTGGAGAGATTGGTTCTCACACACCTCCGTCCTCTAGTGAGCCCCGCTATGGACTCCCTCCAGTTTGCTTATCGGCCAGGCATTGGGGTAGATGATGCCATCATCCTTCTTCTGCACAGGGCTCTGTCTCACCTGGAGAAACCAGGGAACACAGAGAGAATAATGTTCTTTGATTTCTCCAGTGCTTTTAACACCATACAGCCCAGGTTATTGAAGGACAAGCTGGGCCTTGCTGGAGTGGACCACCACCTCTCCAACTGGATCCTAGACTACCTCACAAATCGACCTCAATACGTGAGAGCCCAAGACTGTGTGTCAGGTACCGTGATCTGTAATACGGGGGCACCTCAGGGTACGGTTCTCGCCCCTTTCCTCTTCACACTGTACACTGCAGATTTTAGGTGCAACTCATCCAGCTGCTACCTACAGAAGTATTCTGATGACTCTGCAATAGTGGGTCTCATCACAGATGATGATGATAGGGAGTACAGAGAACTGAACCAGGATTTTGTGGACTGGTGCCACCGGAATCACCTGAAGATTAACGCGGGGAAGACCAAGGAGATGGTGGTGGACTTCCGTAAAAGCAGAAGCCCTCCTAAACCAGTGGACATCCTGGGGACGGGCATCGAGATTGTGAACACCTATAAGTACCTGGGTTTGCTCCTTAATAATAAGCTGGACTGGGCAGATCATATGGAGGCCCTGTACAGGAAGGTCCACAGCAGGCTCTACCTGCTTAGGAAGCTGAGAGCCTTTGGAATCCGGGGGGCACTTCTTAGAACTTTCTTCAACTCGGTAGTGGCATCAGCTATCTTCTTTGGAGTGGCCTGCTGGGGGAGCAGTATATCAACCAGGGACAGAAATAAACTTGACAAGCTTATTAGAAAGGCCAGCTCTGTCCTGGGGAGCCCACTGGACCCAGTGCAGGTGGTGGGTGACAGAAGGATACTGTCCGTGGTGAGCTCCATGCAGAAGAAGAAGTCCCATCCCATGCATGAGACTGTGATCGCGCTGAGCAGTACTGTCAGTGACCGACTGCTCCACCCTAGGTGTGAGAAGGAGCGCTATCGGAAGTCTTTCCTCCCCACCGCGGTTAGGCTGTACAACCAACACCGACCTAAGCGGAGATCATTACACACAGAGAACTGAAATATCTCTCTGCCTGTTAAATCCATCCCCCCCCCCCCCCCGCTACTTCCTATATGTCTGTCGGCTATCAAAGTAATGCCTCTTACCTTGGAACATTCCTGTACATGTTGTATTTGTATTTGTATCTGCTTATCTTTGCTGCTGTAACACACTGAATTTCCCCATTGTGGGACTATTAAAGGACTATTATTATTATTATTATTATAAATGGCACAAATTAGATGTGACAGCTCTAAATGCTTATATTGGTTTACTTCTTTTAGCAGGAGTATACAAATCTTATGGTGAAGCTACTAAAAGTTTGTGGAATTCCGAAACCGGTCGCCACATATTTAGAGCTACAATGTCTCTTGAAAGGTTTCATGAGATTTCTAGAGTATTGAGGTTTGATAATAAAACAGATTGAAATGAAAGAAGAGCTAAAGATAAACTAGCCCCTATTAGAAATGTTTGGAATAAATGGGTAGAGATTCTACCACAATTATATAATGTTGGTGAAGCTGTCGATGAACAACTGGTGGCATTCCGAGGTAGGTGCCCGTTCAGACAATACATACCGAGTAAGCCAGCAAAGTACGGCATCAAGGTATGGACACTTTGTGACAGCAAAAGTTCATATGTTCAAAATGCTCAAGTGTATACAGGAAGAAACCCTGGAGAAAGAGCTGAAAAAAATCAGGGTATGCGAGTTGTTCTCGATTTGGCTCATGGATTAAAAAAAATAAACAGGTAATTCTAATGAGCTCAATGCACCATGACAATGCAATAAGTAATCGAGAAGACAAAAAGCCAGACATGATATTAGATTATAATGCTGCAAAAGGGGCAGTTGATACACTAGATCAAGCAATATCAACATACACATGCAAACGCAAAACTAATCATTGGCCAATGATAATGTTTTACAACATTCTGGATGTTTCGGCATACAACGCATTTGTTTTATGGAGAGAAATCGACCCCAATTGGAACAGGAATAAGCTGCATAAAAGAAGAATGTTTATTGAAGAATTAGGAAAATCCCTAGTTAGGCCGTATATCGAAGCCAGAAAAGTAAACCCCAGAAGTGAAGGAGCAGCCGCCATTGTGAAGAGTGTCCAGCAGCATGCTCAAGAAAGAGACTCCACGGCCTCCACCAGCACAGCTACCAGCCAAAAAAGGAAGATATGTAGCTTCTGTCCATCTTCTTGTGACAATAAAACAAATCTGACATGTGCTGGGTGTGCAAAATATCTTTGTAAATGACATGTGTTTTATTATTGTGCTCAATGTAAAAATGAATGAACCTGTTCAAACTTTTTATAGATAAAAAAGAAAAATTGACGTTTTGTTATTTTTCATTTGTTGTTTTATAAAATAGGTTAAGACAAAGTTATATTTAGTTAGATTTAAAGTTATAGTAAATTAAAATAAACATGTTTGTTATTTGTATGCAGAATTCTATAAAGCGAACATAATTGCAAACAGCCCGTGTAACCTTTTTTCTGAAAAAAAAAAAAAATAATTAAGTTTTAATTTCATTTTTCATTTGTTTATGATCAACCTTGTTCACATACAGTTTAATAATGAAATAGGTATTTAAAAAAAACACAGTAGCTAAAATCAACATTTTAATAGGTTGGGTCATATTGACCCGAAACAGTACAAGTGTATAGTAAATGCGAATAGTACAGCAGGGTTAAAGGAGGAGGTCCCAGAATTAAACACCTCTGATAAGTTCAATATGAACCAGAGCAACACAAGAATGGGTTAACGTGTCACTTGTTAATGCCATTGACACATAGCTTACTGGCAATGTACTATATAGCTCAGTGTATCAGTAAAATGGTCAAGACATGTAAAATGATCAAAGAAGGTAATGACTGGCAGCTAAAGTATTCAGAATATCCCATTGCATGTTGGATTGTATATATTTTACCCAGTGTAATAAATTTGTATTTGCATGACTATTTGTAGCTTCATATTAGTTACATAACTGTCAAGAGATCCACAGAATTGAACTAAATCATGTAACCACAAAATGAAGCGATGCTCACCAAAAAGAGAAGTGGTAACAAAAGTGGTTAACTAACCTACAATATTAAAAGTATATCACATTGTTGGTGGGGTGAAGCCCTCTTCATCATTCTGGTCCATGTGCATATTGCTAAGAAACATACTTTTAGTAGCTGCCCTTCAGTATACTACAGCTTTCTCCCATTTACTTGTATGGGGCAAAGCCAAGGATAGACCATTCTTTTAGATGGCTGGTGTGGGAGGATTGGCTTAGTGTTAGCAGCAGCGGACCCAGACAGTCAGAGACAGACACAAAAAAGTCAGGTACAAACAAGTTTTACCCTGTGCATTTATTTTTCCAAAACAGCAAAACAAAAATAAGCTTTAACAGTCAGGCAAAAAGATAACAGAAATCCTGCTCGTCTGAGCTAATAACTATACAAAGAAGCCCTCACTATATGTGTGGCTTGCTTCAGCCACACGGTTAATACACAGGGCAAAAATAAAGGCAACAGTTCACACTGGTCTCTAACCAGATATCAGAGTCTTAGGACAGAACCACCACCTCCTCTCTCCCCAGGACTGAGGTCTTGACAACCTTTTATGGGCCTTTTAATGAGGCCCAGCTCCCACCTGTGCTTGAAGGCTCCTTCCTGCTGTAGGACAGGAAACTGTTAATAGAAAGGCCTTCTCAAAGCTGAGGTTTTGCTACAGACATCAGTGTTGTAACCTCAGTTACCACACATAAGTGAGGAATCTGGGGGAGATATAGCGACCATCCAGAACTTTACCTGTCACCTTCTCACACTGGATAATTCCGTTTAATGACCAAATACTGGCAAATAGTCTGGAGTCATATGATAGGAATGTAGCTATTTGCATTAAATTTCTAGTATATTATACAGTAGCATCGTATATTATCCAAGATAGGACTGTAACCCATAGCAGAAACCCACTGCGAAGAACAGTGCTGCTTTGGTAGGTTTGATGTGTCCATGCATGAAATAGTAGGCATGAACTTACTATATACATTTTTACATGCAACCTTCCCTGGTTTCCAGCTAGTCAACGGAATTTGGAGAAGTCAGACCTGTGAGAAGTGACAAATCTGCTTCATCTTAAAAAGAATTGGTAAAGTCACATCAAATCCTTTACGTATTAGGGATACAATATATATCCCTTGTATATATGGTTGTCGGATTTGCAACATTTTCAACTCCACAATATTTGACACAACTGGTGTTCTTCGGTGCTTTCTGAAAACAGAGCATGTTGAGGGCGTGCTGTGGGCAGGGCTATCAGCTCCGCCAGATTTGTCCTCATTTGCTCCAGTTTTCTGGTGTAAATGATGCCTGAAATATATGCCAGCTCTGATCTGGCATAGATTTTAATGTAGTTGCATGGCCCCACGAAGAATACATCTGACTTAAGATGACAACTCTGCCTGATCATAAATCAGGGGAATTCTCCATCAATGCCCAGAATGCAGGGAATATCAAGATAGGGGTCTTGATAAATTTCCCTCATTGTTTTTTCCCTTTACTAGATACCTTTGCAGTTTTTTGCTCACCTTTCCAGTTATCACCACTTCGGCTCCTAACTCTTGCAGCTTATGCATGATTGTTTTAGAGGTACTTTCTGGAACAACGATAGTGGCTGGGAGCCCCAGTTTACTACAGGCATAGGTTGCTGCTAATCCAGCATTTCCACCTAGGAAAACGGAGAAATAAAAGAAAACATTGACTCTATACAACTATTTGCAAAACATGTAAGACTTTGTACATTAAATTGTTAACCATATTGGGTATAATAGGTGTTAGCTTACATAGAATATTGCAAACGTATCAGTTACAGTATAGATTGTATAATATAAGCATATAGAAATATTTTTATTTGGTACCTGAAGAGCAGACAAATTTCTTGCATCCCTCCTTGGCCAACTGTAGAAGAAAAAATGTTTAAAGTTTTATTTCCAATTGAATAGCCCGCTTTTAACTGATAAGGGGCAAACACTCTGAAACAGTGCTGTCTACACATGAATGTCTCAGGTTTGGCTGGTATGGCTGTCGCACATAACGCGACATTCATTTCAATAGGAGTGCCGTAAATAGCCGAAGTACAACTCTCAGCTATTTCTGGAACCCCTGTTGAAATTAATGGAGCAGTGCATGTGCCGACCCAATCACTGCTTTATTCAGAATGGAGAAATAAACTCCCCAGTTCTCCTGAGTGGTTAGACCCCAGGATCAGCAAGTTATCCCTTATCCTATAAATAGGGGATAACTTTTTATGATGGAAATACCATATCACGTGAAAGCACCAATGGTCACAGCACTTACTGTGGCAGTGCTGCAGAAGGTGCCCTGGGTGCCACCAAATTTATCTCCAATGTAGCCGGACAGATTTTTACCATCTACATCTAACTTCATTCAGAAACTATAATGGTACATTTTTCATGATACAAATAATGACATACAATGTATTTGCGATAACAAAAATAAATACCTTTGAATGGGCTTTGAAGGGTCCCTCTTCCCATACTATGCATAGTGATGAGCGAACCCGAACCGCACAGTTCTGGTCTATACCGAACATCATGGGTTCGCGTACCCAAACCAAACTTCAGCGCTGAAGTTCAGGTTCGGATTTGGCTCATCTCTAAACCTGGTTGATTGACTGCTGAGCAGCCAGTCAACTAGCTTAAAGGGGTATTCCCATGAACATAATCATATTTATATTTGTAGGTAATACAAAGTTAAAGATTTTTGCAAATATACTGTAAGTAGCTAAAAATTCTGCAGAGTTTTAAAGATTTTCTCTAACTATGTTAGTGGTGAAAGTCTGTTGTCTTGATCGGTTACCAATGGATACGACCACGTATGCAGAAACTTTCTATCGTCTGGAACTTGTCAGGAACCCAGCCATGATTTTCTTATTGTAGCTGGGATATCAGGCAGGGACACTACATGTATCAGAAGATATCCCGGCCACAATAAGGCAAATCATGGCTGACATTCTGACCTTATAAAGGTCCTGCATTCATGGTCATATCCACTGGCATCCGATCAAGACAACAACTCATGACCACAAGATATTTAGAGAAAATTTTTAAAACGCTGCAAAATGTTTAATTACTTATATTTGCAAAAATGTTTAACTTTTAATTATCTACAAATTTAAAAATGGTTATGGTCATGGGAATACCTCTTTAAGCCCACAGACATCACAGCACAGACATGCCCATACCGTCTCCTAGCGCAGTAACAATAACTGCCTGTGTACCCATACCATCTCCTAGCGCAGTAGCAATAACTGCATGTGTACCCATACTGTTTCCTAGCGCACTAACAATAACTGCGTGTGTACCCAGGGCCGTTTTACCCCATTGGTGGGCCCAGTGCAAAAGTTTCATAAGTGGGCCCCCACATCACCACCACTTAAACATACCTGACCCACCCAAATTAAAATGGTCCCCACATAATATAATTTCTTCTTACTGTCCCCATACAATATATGCGGCCATGCCCCTGCACTTATAAATAATAGTCCCTCTTTATAAATAATAGTTCCTGTTCACAGATAACTGCCCCCTTATCAATAATATTTACAGTCATATGAAAAAGTTTGGGCACCCCTATTAATCTTAATCATTTTTAGTTCTAAATATTTGGGTGTTTGCAACAGCCATTTCAATTTGATATATCTAATAACTGATGGACACAGTAATATTTCAGGATTGAAATGAGGTTTATTGTACTAACAGAAAATGTGCACTATGCATTAAACCAAAATTTGACCGGTGCAAAAAGTTGGGTACCCTTATCATTTTATTGATTTGAATACTCCTAACTACTTTTTACTGACTTACTGAAGCACAAAATTGGTTTTGTAACCTCACTGAGCTTTGAACTTCATAGCCAGGTGTATCCAATCATGAGAAAAGGTATTTAAGGTGGCCAATTGCAAGTTGTTCTCCTATTTGAATCTCCTCTGAAGAGTGGCATCATGGGCTGCTCAAAACAACTCTCAAATGATCTGAAAACAAAGATTGTTCAACATAGTTGTTCAGGGGAAGGATACAAAAAGTTGTCTCAGAGATTTAACCTGTCAGTTTCCACTGTGAGGAACATAGTAAGGAAATGGAAGACCACAGGGACAGTTCTTGTTAAGCCCAGAAGTGGCAGGCCAAGAAAAATATCAGAAAGGCAGAGAAGAAGAATGGTGAGAACAGTCAAGGACAATCCACAGACCACCTCCAAAGAGCTGCAGCATCATCTTGCTGCAGATGGTGTCACTGTGCATCGGTCAACAATACAGCACACTTTGCACAAGGAGAAGCTGTATGGGAGAGTGATGCGAAAGAAGCCGTTTCTGAAAGCACGCCACAAACAGAGTCGCCTGAGGTATGCAAAAGCACATTTGGACAAGCCAGCTTCATTTTGGAAGAAGGTCCTGTGGACTGATGAAACAAAGATTGAGTTGTTTGGTCATACAAAAAGGCGTTATGCATGGCGTCAAAAAAACACACCATTCCAAGAAAAACACTTGCTACCTACTGTAAAATTTGGTGGAGGTTCCATCATGCTTTGGGGCTGTGTGGCCAATGCCGGCACCGGGAATCTTGTTAAAGTTGAGGGTCGCATGGATTCAACTCAGTATCAGCAGATTCTTGAGAATAATGTACAAGAATCAGTGACGAATTTGAAGTTACGCCGGGGATGGATATTTCAGCAAGACAATGATCCAAAACACAGCTCCAAATCTACTCAGGCATTCATGCAGAGGAACAATTACAATGTTCTGGAATGGCCATCCCAGTCCCCAGACCTGAATATCATTGAACATCTGTGGGATAATTTGAAGCGGGCTGTCCATGCTCGGCGACCATCAAACTTAACTGAACTGGAATTGTTTTGTAAAGAGGAATGGTCAAAAATACCTTCATCCAGGATCCAGGAACTGATTAAAAGCTACAGGAAGCGACTAGAGGCTGTTATTTTTGCAAAAGGAGGATCTACTAAATATTAATGTCACTTTTCTGTTGAGGTGCCCATACTTTTGCACCGGTCAAATTTTGGTTTAATGCATATTGCACATTTTCTGTTAGTACAATAAACCTCATTTCAATCCTGAAATATTACTGTGTCCATCAGTTATTAGATATATCAAATTGAAATGGCTGTTGCAAACACCCAAATATTTAGAACTAAAAATGATTAAGATTAATAGGGGTGCCCAAACTTTTTCATATGACTTGTATAAGCAGGGATTATTATTTAAAAGGGAGCTAAGGTTCCTTGATTAGAAATAATAATGTCCCCTTATAAATAATAATCCCTGCTTATAAATAATAATGCCCCCTTATAAATAAGGGTCCCTGCTTATAAGTAGTGCCCCTTATTACTAATAGTTCTCCCTTTTAAATAGTTCCCTCTTATAAATAATAGTCCCCATTATCAATAATAGTCCCCCTTTATAAATAATAGTACTACCTTATAGTTCCCCCTTTTAAATAATAGTCCCCATCTATAATTAATAGCCCCCCTCCCTGTTATAAATAATAGTTCCCCTGTATTATTTATACAGGGGAACTATTATTTATAAGGAGGGGAACTATTATTCATGAGGACTATTATTTATGACTGACTATTATTGATGACTGGAGCAGCTGACATCTTCTCCTGTAGTTGTACTCTTGTGCAGATCCGGGCCCGACTTCACTGCATCGTGTCACCTATGCCAGGATGTCCTACCCATCATTGTACAGTGGGTACGGAAAGTATTCAGATCCCTTTAAATTTTTCACTCTTTGTTTCATTGCAGCCATTTGCTAAAAGCAAAAAAGTTCATTTTATTTCTCATTAATGTACACTCAGCACCCCATCTTGACAGAAGAAAAACAGAAATGTAGATATTTTTGCAAATTTATTAAAAAAGAAAAACTGAACTATCACATGGTCATAAGTATTCAGACCCTTTGCTCAGTATTGAGTATAAGCACCCTTTTGAGCTAGTACAGCCATGAGTCTTCTTGGGAATGATGCAATAAGTTTTTCACATCTGGATTTGGGGATCCTCTGCCATTCTTCCTGGCAAACTCTATGCGGGCTTTCATATGTCTTGCACTGAGGAGAGGCTTCCTTCGGGCCACTCTGCCATAAAGCCCCAACTGCTGGAGGGCTGCAGTGATAGTTGACTTTGTGGAACTTTCTCCCATCTCCCTACTACATCTCTGGAGCTCAGCCACAGTGATCTTTGGGTTCTTCTTTACCCCTCTCACCAAGGCTCTTCTCCCACGATTGCTCAGTTTGGCTGGACGACCAGGTCTAGGAAGAGTTCTGGTCGTCCCAAACTTCTTCCATTTAAGGATTATGGATGCCACTGTGCTCTTAGGAACCTTGAGAGCTGCAGAAATTCTTTTGTAACCTTGGCCAGATCTGTGCCTTGCGACAGTTCTGTCTCTGAGCTCCTTGGGCAGTTCCTTTGACCTCATGATTCTGATTTGCTCTGACATGCACTGCGAGCCATGAGGTCTTATATACACAGGTGTGTGCCTTTCCTCCATTGGAGTCCAATTAAACACAGCTGGACTCCAATGAAGGAGTAGAACCATCTCAAGGAGGATCAGAAGGATAATGGACAGCATGTGAGTTAAATATGAGTGTCACAGCAAAGGGTCTGAATACTTATGACCATGTGATATTTCAGTTTTTCTTTTTTAATAAATTTGCAAAAATATCTACATTTCTGTTTTTTTCTGTCAAGATGGGATGCTGAGTGTACATTAATAAGAAATAAAATGAACTTTTTTGCTTTTAGCAAATGGCTGCAATGAAACAAAGAGTGAAAAATTTAAAGGGGTCTGAATACTTCCTATACCCACTGTAAGTCTTCTATGACCAGTGCCGGTTTTAGACAAAGTGTGGCTCTGGGCAAAATTAAAAAGTGGGGCCCCAAATGATAACATTTTGCACTTACAACACCGTCACATTCTGTTAATTCAGTGTGCTGTACTGACCTTTGGCGCTTCCAGGGGCATTCTTAGGGTCTTTAAAGATCATTGGCACAAGCAACAAGGCAAATGTCCTTCCCAGCACAAAAACTATTTATACACATATAGAGTTATTAAATATCAGGGCCCAATGGCGTCATTTCAATCCCTTACTACAAGACAGATTCCCCCATGCCCCAACAGTATAATCCACATATAACTTCTTTTATTGTACAATGTGCCCCTCATAATGCCACCCACTCCACTAGTGTCAGAGTTACTTCCATACCTCTATATGGGGAACACAAATAATCCCCTTTTATCACAAATGCTCTGCTCATAATGCCAACCAGCATATTAAAGTGGTTGTCCTGGAATTTTTATTTATCATCTGATTGGTGGGGGCCCAATAGCTGTGCCCTGAATGGATCATCTGTTCAGGGCCATTTCTAACACCCATACTATACACTCCAGGGAGCCAGAAGCAGAGGACTTAGTGCCATTTATAGTGGAAAGGCACTGGTACTGCAGCTCAGCTCCCATTGAAATCAATTGTTAACAGAGCTGCAGTAAAGCTGCAGGGCCACTATACAGGGAACGGAACCCTCTGCTTCTGGCTCTGTGCAGTGCATAGTACAGGTGTCGGAATATATTTTATTATTCATTATACATATTTAGGCCATAAATAAAAATTCCTGCACAACCTCTTTAACCTCTGCCAGCCCTGCACTACAATAGCACGCAGCAGTAAACAGGTCATTCCTATAAGCAATTTACTATAAAGAGTACAGTGATGGTATGGCCATAGGAGCTGTGCCAACCCCATCACTTGCAAGTTCCAGTGTCTAACAAAGAAACACACTGTATTGGCACCAGTTTCCTGCTTGAACAAAGGTACTGGACAACCAAGATACTGGTGCAGGAGGAGTGCGTTTCAATAGGAGATGCTATTAGCAGATATTTTTAGGCTAACATTATGTGACGCTTCACAATGGTATTAACATGACTGAACTTTTAGAAAGTTTATATTGTACAGACTATTGAGTAGTTCCACACTGGATGCCACCCTCAAGTCTGCACGAATCCTCTGTGTGTACGTCTTCATACACCGAAGGGATTTTCCTATAATCAGCTTATTACCTGTCCACAGAATAGGTGTTATGCTGTCCTATTTGAATGGCAGTTGAGTATGCACATGGTTATAGGACCAACCAAGGTAGCTGAATGCTTAACTTGGCTATCTTTGACAGTCCCATACACTTCAAAGTGAGCAGCAGTGCGCATACTGAACCGCTAAACCATTCAAACGGAAGAACAAAGGACACATGACTGATAGTGGTCCTAGAGGTTAGAAACTTATCACCTATCCTTAGCTTCGGTTATAAGCTTTTATTTTAGAATTCTTTTAACAACTTCAATATATGGTTTATTATACTATAAAACAGTAATCTAGAATACACTGTGTGCAGAATTTAGGCAAATGAGTATTTTGATCACATCATCCTTTTTATACATGTTGTCCTACTCCAAGCTGTATAGGCTTGAAAGCCGACTACCAATTAAGTAAATCTGGTGATGTGCATCTCTGTAATGAGGAGGGGTGTGGTCTAATGACATCAACACCCTATGTAAGGTGTGCTTAATTATTAGGCAACTTCCTTTCCTTTGGCAAAATGGGTCAGAAGAGAGATTTGACGGACTCTGAAATTGTGAGATGTCTTGCAGAGGGATGCAGCAGTCTTGAAATTGCCAAACTTTTGAAGTGTGATCACTGAACAATCAAGCGTTTCATGACAAATAGCCAACAGGGTCGCAAAAAGCGTGTTAAAAAAAAGGCCCAAAATAACTGCTAATGAATTGAGGAAAATCAAGCGTGAAGCTGCCAAGATTCCATTAGCCACCATTTTAGCCATATTTCAGAGCTGCAATGTTACTGGAGTATCAAAAAGCACAAGGTGTGCGATACTCAGGGACATGGCCAAGGTAAGGAAGGCTGAAAAATGACCACCTTTGAACAAGAAACATAAGATAAAACGTCAAGACTGGGGCAAAAAATATCTTAAGACTGATTTTTCAAAGGTTTTATGGACTGATGAAATGAGAGTGACTCTTGATGGACCAGATGGATGGGCCCGAGGCTGGATCAGTAAAGGGCAGAGAGCTCCACTCTTACTCAGACGCCAGCAAGGTGGAGGTGGAGTACTGGTATGGGCTGGTATCATCAAAGATGAACTTGTGGGACCTTTTAGAGTGGAGGATGGAGTGAAGCTAAACTCCCAGACCTACTAACAGTTTCTGGAAGACACCTTCTTCAAGCAGTGGTACAGGAAGAAGTCGGTATCGTTCAAGAAAAACATGATTTTCATGCAGGACAATGCTCCATCACATGCATCCAAACACTCCACAGCGTGGCTGGCCAGTAAAGGTCTAAAAGAAGAAAAAATAATGACATGGCCCCCTTGTTCACCAGATCTGAACCCCATAGAGAACCTGTGGTCCCTCATAAAATGTGAGATCTACAGAGAGGGAAAACAGTACACCTCTCAGAACAGTGTCTGGGAGGCTGTGGTGGCTGCTGCACGCAATGTTGATCGTAAACAGATCAAGCAACTGACAGAATCTATGGATGGAAGGCTTTTGAGTGTCATCGTAAAGAAAGGTAGCTATATTGGTCACTGATTTGTTTTTGGTTTTGTTTTTGAATGTCAGAAATGTTTATTTCAAAATTTTCTGTTGTTATATTGGTTTACCTGGTGAAAATAAACAAGTGAGATGGGTATATATTTGGTTTTTATTAAGTTGCCTAATAATTCTGCACAGTAATAGTTACCTGCACAAATAGATATCCTCCTAAGATAGCTAATCTAAAAAAAAAAACACTCCAACTTCCAAAAATATTAAGCTTTGATATTTCTGAGTCTTTTGGGTTGATTGAGAACATAGTTGTTGTTGAATAATAAAAATAATCATCTCAAATACAACTTGCCTAATAATTCTGCACACAGTGTATACATATAGATATGTCTGCCCTTATATACACACATTTCAGGAAACAAGGAATTAACCCCATTCATCCCAAAACCTGAAGTGGCTGCATGGAGTGGAGACACACCCATTTCTCCCTACTCCAGCAGCCAGGCCTTTTACCAGGATTTTGGTAAAACACTCCAGCAAGGAACACAGCTTTCTTATTGCAAGCTTTCCCATGTGCTTTTAGAAGGTATATGACAGGAACCTGGGAGAAATGTATACTGCTTCTACCCTGTTTCGACCTCAGGGCCGGAACACTCTGTGTACTTAAACAATATGCCCTAGACAGGGCATCTGCATTTCCAAGCTGACAGCCTGGCCTATGCTCAACCATAAAGTCCTGCAAAGACATAAACTATCTGGTCACTCGCCTGTTTTTCTCACGGTTTTGAGACATCCACTTAAGTGGGGCATGGTCTGTAATGAGTGTGAATGTTCTCCCTATCAGGTAGTACCTAAGAGCTTCTAATGCCCATTTGATCGCCAGGCATTCCTTCTCGACAATGGCATATCTCTTCTCATGCTCATTCAGTTTTTTACTCAGGTAAACTACAGGATGCTCTTCGCCTCCCCTGACTTGTGACAACACTGCTCCTATGCCGACATCAGAGGTATCAGTTTGCACAATAAACTGTTTTTGGAAGTTAGTTGTTATCAACACAGGCTGGGCACAAAGAGCTTGCTTCAGTCTTTGGAAGGCCTGATAAGCTTCAGCAGTCCACTTGACCATGACGGAATCCTTACCTTTTGTAAGGTCAGACAAGGGGGCAGCAATACTGGCAAAGTTTTCAATAAATCGCCTATAGTAACCATTTAGGCCCAAAAATTCCCTGACTTGTTGTTTACTGGCCTAGGCCAGTTCTGAATGGCCTCAATCTTGTTTATTTGAGGCTTAATAACACCTCGTCCAATTGTGTACCCCAAGTACTTTGCCGCCTCTTGCCCAATGGTACATTTTTTGGGATTTGCTGTCAAACCGGCTTCCCTAATAGAATTCAAGACAGCTTGAACTCTGAGTAGATGAGCTATGTATTATTACATCTTCCAGATAGGCAGCTGCATATTTTCGATGGGGTTTTAAAATTCTGTCCATCAGCCTCTGGAATGTGGCTGGATCCCCATGCAGACCAAAGGGAAGAACTGCGTACTGAAAATGACCATCAGGGGTGCTAAAGGCAGTTTTCTCTTTGGTCTTCTCAGTCAATGGCACATGCCAGTAGCCCTTCTTCAAATTCAACGAAGTGAAATATCGGCCATTACCCAACCTATCAATCAGCTCATCCACTCAAGGCATTGGATAAGCATCAAATTTTGAAACTGCATTCAACTTTCTGAAGTCGTTACAAAATCGTATAGTGCCATCTGGTTTTGGTATTAACACTATAGGCCTAGACCAATCACTATGTGACTCCTCGATTAACCCCTAGATTAAGCATCAGTTGCACTTCTTCTGCAATAGCTTTGCGCCTCGCCTCAGGTACTCTGTATGGCTTTTGGTTCACTCTGACATCTGGTTCTGTTATGATGTCATATTTGATTAAATGGGTTTGGCCTGGTAGTTCAGAGAATACATCTCTGTTGTGCTGCAAAAACTCTTTTGCCTCCTGAGTTTGTGAACCAGCCCAAGTTTCTGGAATGTTTACCTTAGGTATCCCAGAGACACCATCCCCTTTACATGTTTTGTTGATCGCTAACAACACCTCATGGTCCTTGCCAAGGTTTGATTAAATTTATATGGTAAATTTGGTAAGGCTTCCATTTACCTGGCTGATGTACTCTATAATTTACATCTCCAACCTTCTCCTCAATTTCATATGGCCCTTTCCATTTAGCCAAGAATTTGCTTTCTACTGTAGGAACAAGAACCAACACCCTGTCACCAGGGCTGAAGTTCCTTACTTTAGCAGACCTGTTGTAAACCCGGGACTGATTCTCCAGAGCTTGCTGTAAGTGTTCCTTTACAATAGGCATCACTTTTTCAATTCTATCTTGCATCTGGGCAATATGGTCAATCACGCTTCTGTATGGGGTAGCCTCATGCTCCCAGGTCTCTTCAGCAATATCCAAAAGACCACGGGGATGTCGATCATACACTAGCTCAAAAGGAGAAAACCCCGTAGAGGCCGGAGATACTTCCCTTACAGAAAACATCAGAAAGGGTAAGAGGTAATCCCAGTCTTTCCCATCCTGTGCCACCACTTTTGTAAGCATCCCTTTTAAGGTTTTGTTAAACCTTTCGACCAACCCGTCAGTCTGAGGATGGTAAACTGATGTACGTAAATACATTATCTTTAACAGTTTACACAACTCTTTTGTGACATTAGACTTAAAGGGTGTCCCCTGATCTGTAAGTATTTCTTTAGGTAACCCTATTCTGGTAAACATAAGAAACAGTTCTTTTGCAATGTTTTTTGCTGAAACTTTCCTTAGAGGGATTGCTTCTGGGTAGCGGGTAGCATAATCAACAACAACCAGAATATGCTGGTGACCTCTAGCAAACTTAACAAGAGGTCCTACCAGATCCATTGCAATCCTCTCAAAGGGAGTTTCAATAATCGGCAGAGGCACCAAAGGGCTCCTAAAGTTTGACACAGGGTTGTGCAACTGACTTAGTGGACAGGACTCACAGTATTCTTTCACCTCTTTATGTATACTGGGCCAGTAAAATCTTTGCAGGATGTGGTCTTTTGTTTTATCATAGGCCAAATGTCCTCCTAACACACGGGAGTGAGCAAGATCCATCACCCTTCGGCGATGTGATTTAGGGACTACAAGTTGCTCTACTACCCGTCCACCAACCTCATTGACTCTATACAACAATTCATTTTCTAGTGCAAAATGTGGGAATATTTTCTCTGCACCAGATTCTTGGGGTACCCCATTTATTACTTTGACATATTCACAAGCAGGGGTTAATATAGGGTTCGTGAGTTGAGCAGTCCGAAAGTTATCACTGGAGACTGGCAAATTCCTCGACATCCCCTGCAAAAACCTCTACAGGAAAGGTCTCATTCTCACCCAGAGATACACCTACGACTTGTACCTGGTCAGGTTCTCCCAAGGGAACTGGATCAATAACAGGTATAGTTACCCATTTCTCCATCATTTCCCACAACTGCCAAAACAAAGGAAAGTCACATCCTAGAATGACATTATGCAGTAAAGTCTTTACAACCCTGACTTCATGAGTAATTTTTCCACATGGAGTCTCAAAAGACAATATGGCAATGGGGTAATCTTTTGTATCGCCATGTATGCAAATGACCCCCATCTTCCTGTGTTGTAATTTCCTGGTGTCAACAAAGCTGGCATTCACAAGAGTCACTAGACTACTAGAGTCCAACAGAGCATTAGCAGAGCGTCCTTCAACAGGCACAATACAAGTTTGTCGCTTTATGCCTTGAGAGAGCGAGACAGAGTAGGCAGGTGTAAGATGGTGAAACAGCCCTCATGTTGTGAATGTACAGTACAGACCAAAAGTTTGGACACACCTTCTCATTCCAAGAGTTTTCTGTATTTTCATGACTATAAAAATTGTAGATTCACACTGAAGGCATCAAAACTATGAATTAACACATGTGGAATTATATACTTAACAAAAAAGTGTGAAACAACTGAAAATATGTCTTATATTCTAGGTTCTTCAAAGTAGCCACCTTTTGCTTTGATTACTGCTTTGCACACTCTTGGCATTCTCTTGATGAGCTTCAAGAGGTAGTCATCTGAAATGGTCTTCCAACAGTCTTGAAGGAGTTCCCAGAGATGCTTAGCACTTGTTGGCCCTTTTGCCTTCACTCTGCGGTCCAGCTCACCCCAAACCATCTCGATTGGGTTCAGGTCTGGTGACTGTGGAGGCCAGGTCATCTGGCGTAGCACCCCATCACTCTCCTTCTTGGTCAAATAGCCCTTACACAGTCTGGAGGTGTGTCTGGGGTCATTGTCCTGATGAAAAATAAATGATGGTCCAACTAAACGCAAACTGGATGGAATAGCATGCCGCTGCAAGATGCTGTGGTAACCATGCTGGTTCAGTATTCCTTCAATTTTGAATAAATCCTCCTCTGTCTCCTCTTAACAGTTGTTGTAGAGCTGTGTCTGCTGCTAGAACTCTGTGTGGCATTGACCTGGTCTCTAATCTGAGCTGCTGTTAACCTGCGATTTCTGAGGCTGGTGACTCGGATGAACTTATCCTCCGCAGCAGAGGTGACTCTTGGTCTTCCTTTCCTGGGGCGGTCCTCATGTGAGCCAATTTCTTTGTAGCGCTTGATGGTTTTGGCCACTGCACTTGGTGACACTTTCAAAGTTTTCCCAATTTTTTTCGGACTAACTGACCTTCATTTTTTAAAGTAATGATGGCCACTCGTTTTTCTTTACTTAGCTGCCTTTTTCTTGCCATAATACAAATTCTAACACTCCATTCAGTAGGACTATCAGCTGTGTATCCACCTGACTTTGGAACAACACAACTGATGGTCCCAACCCCATTTATAAGGCAAGAAATCCCACTTATTAAACCTGACAGGGAACGCTTGTTAAGTGAAAACCATTTCAGGTAACTACCTCTTGAAGCTCATCAAGAGAATACCAAGAGTGTGCAAAGCAGTAATCAAAGCAAAAGGTGGCTACTTTGAAGAACCTAGAATATAAGACATATTTTCAGTTGTTTCACACTTTTTTGTTAAGTATATAATTCCACATGTGTTAATTCATAGTTTTGATGCCTTCAGTACTGAATCTACAATTTTTATAGTCATGAAAATACAGAAAACTCTTGGAATGAGAAGGTGTGTCCAAACTTTTGGTCTGTACTGTACCTGTTTCTGTAAATAAGTTTATTATTTTATAAACTGACATTTTGTTGTTTGACCACAAGAGGCCACTGTTGCCTAAGAAATGGAAAAAGACTGTACTTCCCTGGAGTAGTGACGTGGAGACCCTGTTCTGCAGAGGTGGAGCTACAAGGAGGAACAGAGTGTGTGTGGCAGCCATCTTGAGAGGGTGCTTTGAGCTATAAGGAGGAGGACTGGAGTATGATGCACGTGTAGGAGCATCCCTAAGGGAGCAGAGCTACAGCAAAGTGGTGCTGAATCAGAGACAGAGTTGGTCCAGACAGCATCCTGAAGGAGAAAATTGCCATCAAGGCCTCGGCTGAGAAGTGGCACTGTCAGTGAGACTGCATGATTTTAAAGTTACCCAACAGACCCGGGTCGGTAAGAGAAGTACCGCATTACGTTTTTGGCACCAAATTGCTTGGGACTGAGTAAGGGCCTGTAGTTAGATTAGTTAGACATACTCATCGTCACAGGCCACACTACTGGTGAATTATCTACCTATTTGGTAGTAAGGACTCGGAGAATTTTATTGAGTTGTAACCCTCAGTGAGGAGCTGCTAAGGAAGTCTAGAAGTGACATTTTATACATCTTCACATTTCTTTGACTTGCAAGCTGACCTACTATTATATTTACTTGGTTGTACTTTGTTTGGGGGGAATAGGGGTATTTTGATAAGTTTGTAAGCTTCGGTGTTATACCGCCCGTGCCCCTATCACATTCACTGAATTGTTCCTGTGACTAGGGTGATAAAAGGTAACAAGTGGCTGGTTAGTTGCAGCCGCAGATAGGTAAAAGCTTGGAGTATATTGGAGGCACACATTAGAGGGCACCGTGCTGTACAACACCAGGGCCTTAGCTTACTGGCTGAGTGTATGTAAATATCTGGGAGTGTTCTTTTAGGTAAAGGGGTGTTACTAAACTAAGTAAAATCTTGTTTTTACTAAAGTGAATTGGAGTCGCTTCCTTTGTTCGTGACTTTGCTGTATCCTGGGGAGCCCACCCTGTGGCACGGCTTACACAGGACTAGTAAAAAGGAACATCTTCCGCCCAACATCACACTGCATAGGTTCATCCATGAGTGGACAACTGGCAGCAACATGGCCCAGTCCGTGACAGCAAGTAAGGTTCAAAGGCACTTTGGGGTGAATGGGCCTAGAGTTCCTGGCTAATAGTTCTGAGCCAGTTCCTACTCTACCGGCCTCCTTCATCCCCTTTACATTAGGAACAGTCCTACCCTTTTCAGGATCAGGTATCCACTTCTTCTGGTTCCTTGGGGCTGGCCGAGCAGAAGTGTAGTCTTGGAGATAATCCTCTGTATTCAGATACCGCTCTACCAGGGCAATTATCTGGTCCACATCCTTGAGCTCAGTTTGTCCCACACAGCGCTGTAGCTGTACTGGCAAGGCTCGAACAAACCGGTCTAGGACGACTCTTTCCACCACCTCAGCCGCAGTAGAGAATTCTGGCTGTAGCCACTTTTTAGCCAGTTGAAATAGGTCATACATTTGTGACCTCACAGGTTTATCCATCTGGAACTTCCAGGTATGTACCCTCTGGTCTCTGACAGCAGGGGTAACACCTAAGCGAGCAAGGATTTCTGCCTTTAGTTTGTGGTACTGTCTGGCATCTTGCTCACTTAAATCAAAGTAAGCTTTCTGGGGTTCTCCACTGAGAAATGGAGCAACTATATCTGCCCACTGGTCAGCTGGAAGTGTTTCCCTCTCAGCGGCTCTTTCAAAAATGGTGAGGAACGCTTCCACATCATCCTCTGGGGTCATCTTTTGTAGAGACGCTTGTACTCTCCTTCCAGGAGTGACACTTTGCACTTTGACTTGAGGACTTTCTGTCAGCAACTTTATCTGCTCCAGCAGATTTTTATTAATCGCCTGCTGTTTTCTGAAGGCCACTTGTGTGGACTCTATGAGCAGACGGTTGGTCTCATGTTGGTTGGCATTAGTCTCTCGCTGGTTAACATTTGCTTGTTGCAGCTGAATGTTAGTCTGGATCAGCTGTTTAACCACCTCCTCCATGCTTGTAGGATCTGGTTTTGCAGGAGTCACAGACTTAACCCTCGACATACAACTTGCTGGATTTTTGTGCCAGCGCAGCCTCCACCATTTGTAACAGGATTAGCTCACGGATCGTCGTCTCCTCAGATAGACGAGCACTTTTTGGCACAGGAATTAGAGTCCAATCCAGTCAAGTATGGTGCAACTGGCTGCAACCAGGTTTATTAGTGTTTTAAGGAAAACAAAACAATAACAATACAAAATAAAATCCTAGCCGTCTGGCCACTACCTACAATACAGGTATCTAACTAGAGAGTGCTGGGCCTACTGTACAGCTCCCTAAAAACAATTCACAGCAGTTATAACTCACAGTGGTTTCCCAGGAGCAGAGAGAGTCATATACCTGTGTGCTGTCTGCCCTTATATACTGTACACACTCTTCAGGAAACAAGGAATTAACCCCCAGTCATCCCAAAACCTGAAGTGGCTGAATGGAGTGGAGACACATCCATTTCTCCCTACTCCAGCAGCCACACCTTTTACCATGGTTTTGGTAAAACCCTCCAGCAAGGAACAAAACTTTCCCAGGTGCTTTTAGAAGGTATATGACAGGAACCTGGGAGAAATGTATACTCCTTCTACCACTTTGCCCCTGGTCCTGTCACGATATATATATATATATATATATATATATATATATATACAGTACAGACCAAAAGTTTGGACACACCTTCTCATTCCAAGAGTTTTCTGTATTTTCATGACTATAAAAATTGTAGATTCACACTGAAGGCATCAAAACTATGAATTAACACATGTGGAATTATATACTTAACAAAAAAGTGTGAAACAACTGAAAATATGTCTTATATTCTAGGGTCTTCGAAGTAGCCACCTTTTGCTTTGATTACTGCTTTGCACACTCTTGGTATTCTCTTGATGAGCTTCAAGAGGTAGTCACCTGAAATGGTCTTCCAACAGTCTTGAAGGAGTTCCCAGAGATGCTTAGCACTTGTTGGCCCTTTTGCCTTCACTCTGCGGTCCAGCTCACCCCAAACCATCTCGATTGGGTTCAGGTCTGGTGACTGTGGAGGCCAGGTCATTTGGCGTAGCACCCCATCACTCACCTTCTTGGTCAAATAGTCCTTACACAGTCTGGAGGTGTGTTTGGGGTCATTGTCCTGTTGAAAAATAAATGATGGTCCAACTAAACGCAAACTGGATGGAATAGCATGCCGCTGCAAGATGCTGTGGTAACCATGCTGGTTCAGTATTCCTTCAATTTTTAATAAATCCCCAACAGTGCCACCAGCAAAACACCCCCACACCATCACACCGCCTCCTCCATGCTTCACGGTGGGAACCAGGCATGTAGAGTCCATTCGTTCACCTTTTCTGCGTCGCACAAAGACACGGTGGTTGGAACCAAAGATCTCAAATTTGGACTCATCAGACCAAAGCACAGATTTCCACAGGTCTAATGTCCATTCATTGTGTTCTTTAGCCCAAACAAGTCTCTTCTGCTTGTTGCCTGTCCTTAGCAGTGGTTTCCTAGCAGCTATTTTACCATGAAGGCCTGCTGCACACAGTCTCCTCTTAGCAGTTGTTGTAGAGATGTGTCTGCTGCTAGAACTCTGTGTGGCATTGACATGGTCTCTAATCTGAGCTGCTGTTAACCTGCGATTTCTGAGGCTGGTGACTCGGATGAACTTATCCTCCGCAGCAGAGGTGACTCTTGGTCTTCCTTTCCTGGGGCGGTCCTCATGTGAGCCAGTTTCTTTGTAGCGCTTGATGGTTTTGGCCACTGCACTTGGGGACACTTTCAAAGTTTTCCCAATTTTTCAGACTGACTGACCTTCATTTCTTAAAGTAATGATGGCCACTCGTTTTTCTTTACTTAGCTGCTTTTTTCTTGCCATAATACAAATTCTAACACTCCATTCAGTAGGACTATCAGCTGTGTATCCACCTGACTTCTGAACAACACAACTGATGGTCCCAACCCCATTTATAAGGCAAGAAATCCCACTTATTAAACCTGACAGGGCACACCTGTGAAGTGAAAACCATTTCAGGTGACTACCTCTTGAAGCTCATCAAGAGAATGCCAAGAGTGTGCAAAGCAGTAATCAAAGCAAAAGGTGGCTACTTTGAAGAACCTAGAATATAAGACATATTTTCAGTTGTTTCACACTTTTTTGTTAAGTATATAATTCCACATGTGTTAATTCATAGTTTTGATGCCTTCAGTGTGAATCTACAATTTTTATAGTCATGAAAATACAGAAAACTCTTGGAATGAGAAGGTGTGTCCAAACTTTTGGTCTGTACTGTATATACACACACATACGGAGAAGGAAATAAGTATTTGATCCCTTGCTGATTTTGTAAGTTTGCCCACTGACAAAGACATGAATAGTCTATAATTTTAAGGGTAGGTTAATTTTAATAGTGAGAGATAGAATATCAAAAATAGAATCCAGAAAATCACATTGTATACATTTTATAAATGTATTTGCATTTTGCAGAGAGAAATAAGTATTTGATCCCCTACCAACTATTAAGAGTTCTGGCTCCTACAGACCAGTTAGACGCTCCTAATCAACTCGTTACCTGCATTAAAGACAGCTCTCTTATATTGTCACCTGTATAAAAGACTCCTGTCCACAGACTCAATTAATCAGTCAGACTCTAACCTCTACAACATGGGCAAGACCAAAGAGCTTTCTAAGGATGTTAGGGACAAGATCATAGACCTGCACAATGCTGGAATGGGCTACAAAACCATAAGTAAGACGCTGGGTGAGAAGGAGACAACTGTTGGTGCAATAGTAAGAAAATGGAAGAAATACAAAATGACTTTCAATCGACATCGATCTGGGGCTCCATGCAAAATCTCACTTCGTGGGGTATCCTTGACCATGAGGAAGGTGAGCGATCAGCCTAAAACTACAAGGGGGGCACTTGTTAATAATCTCAAGGCAGCTGGGACCACAGTCACCAAGAAAACCATTGGTAACACATTACACCGTAATGGATTAAAATCCTGCAGTGCCCGCAAGGTCCCCCTGATCAAGAAGGCCCATGTGCAGGCCCATCTGAAGTTTGCCAATGAACACCTGGATGATTCTGCGAGTGAATGGGAGATGGCGCTGTGGTCAGATGAGACAAAAATTGAGCTCTTTGGCATTAACTCAACTCGCCGTGTTTGGAGGAAGAGAAATGCTGCCTATAGCCCAAAGATCACCATCCCCACTGTCAAGCATGAGGTGGAAACATTATGTTTTGGAGGTGTTTCTCTGCTAAGGGCACAGGACTACTTCACCGCATCAATGGGAGAATGGATGGAGCCATGTACCGTAAAATCCTGAGTGACAACCTCCTTCCCTCCGCCAGGACATTAAAAATGGGCCATGGCTGGGTCTTTCAGCAGGACAATGACCCAAAACATACAGCCAAGGCAACAAAGGAGTAGCTCAAAAGAAGCACCTTAAGGTCATGGAGTGGCCTAGCCAGTCTCCAGACCTTAATCCCATAGAAAACTTATGGAGGGAGCTGAAACTCCGAGTTGCCAAGTGACAACCTCAAAATCTTAATGATTTAGAGATGATCTGCAAAAGAGGAGTGGAACAAAATTCCTCCTGACATGTGCGCAAACCTTATTATCCACTACAAAAAACGTCTGACTGCTGTGCTTGCCAACAAGGAAATCGCCACCAAGTATTAAGTCTTGTGTGCCAGAGGGATCAAATACTTATTTCTCTATGCAAAATGCAAATAAATTTATAAAATTTATACAATGTGCTTTTCTGGATTTTATTTTTGATATTCTATCTCTCACTGTTAAAATTAACCTACCCTTAATATTATAGACTGTTAATGTCTTTGTCATGAAAATACAGAAAACTCTTGGAATGAGAAGGTGTGTCCAAACTTTTGGTCTGTACTGTAAATACATACACACGTGGACAAAATTGTTGGTACCCCTCGTTTAATGAAAGAAAAACCCACAATGGTCCCAAAAATAACTTGAATCTGACAAAAGTAATGATGTATAAAAATTCTATGAAAATGAACAAATGAAAGTCAGACATTGCTTTTCAACCATGCTTCAACAGAATTTTTTTTAAAAAGAAAACTCATGAAACAGGCCTGGACAGAAATGATGGTACCCCTGAAAATAATGTGACCAAAGGGACATGTTAAATCAAGGTGTGTCCACTAATTAGCATCTTAGGTTTCTACAATCTTGTAATCAGTCAGTGGGCCTGTATATAAGGCTACAGATACTCACTGTGCTGTTTGGTGACATGGTGCGTACCACACTCAACATGGACCAGAGGAAGCGAAGGAAAGAGTTGTCTCAGGAGCTTAGAAAGAAAATTATAGACAATCATGTTAAAGGTAAAGGTTATAAGACCATCTCCAAGCAGCTTGATGTTCCTGTTACTACAGTTGCACGTATTACTCAGAAATTTAAGATCCATGGGACTGTAGCCAACCTCCCTAGACGTGGCCGCAGGAGGAAAATTGATGACAAATCAAAGAGAAGGATAATACGAATGGTAACAAAAGGGCCCAGAAAAGCTTCTAAAGAGATTAAAGGTGAACTTCAAGCTCAAGGAACATTAGTATCAGATCGCACCATCCGTTGTTGTTTGAGCCAAAGTGGACTTCATGGGAGACGACCAAGGAGGACACAATTGTTGAAAACAAATCATAAAAAAGCCAGACTGGAATTTCCCAAACTACATGTTGACAAGCCACAAAGCTTCTGGAAGAATGTCCTATGGACAGATGAGACAAAAATCGAAATTTTTGGCAAGGCACATCAGCTCTATGTTCACAGACAGAAAAATGAAGCATATCTTGAAAAGAACACTGTCCCTACTGTGAAACATGGAGGAGGCTCTGCTATGTTTGGGGCTGCTTTGCTGCATCTGGCACAGAGTGACTTGAATCTGTGCAGGGCAGGGTCGGACTGGCCCACCGGGGAACCGGTGAATCCCCCGGTGGGCCCTGACTATTAGTCCTCATTTTGCCAATGCAAATGCATTGATCATGGGCCCGATCGGGAAGGTCAGCGGCCGGGCCCCTCACCATCCCGGTCAGGCCCCTGACCAATGCATTTGGTAGCCAGATCACTAACCTCTGGGGCCCCAGGCTCAGGGGCTCCTGGCAACTGCTGATGATGTCAGCGTCCTGACCCATGGCACGATGACGTCACTATATTGCGTCTCCTGAGCCGGGACGCTGATGGTGCGTGAAGCGGGTTGTGAAGAAGTGACGGTGGCAAGTCAGGTGCATCAGGGAATTGAAGGCAGGTAAGTATTTTTTATTTATTTATTTTTGGTTGGGGGGGGTCAGGGGGGGTGCCTTAATATTAGAGGGCAATAACAATATAAAGGGGTCATTGGGGCAGGCAGTGGTATTAAAAACAGCTCATTAAGGGGAATTATTAATACAAGGGGGAGTATTGGCAGACAGCATTTATGTAAAGGGATTTTAACTTATGGGGTATTGGGCTATATTAATTTATGGTGAGCATTATTGATTTAAAGGGGTTGTCCAGGAATTTCAGAAGTCAGGGAGGAGATGGTGAAACATGAAAAAAAAAAAAACATACCTGTCCCCAGTGTCTGCCACCACTGACCGGTCCAGCACAAACCTCAGCTTTACCGGTGGAAGCCCCTTTGCCACACATAACTGCTGAGGCCAATCAGTGACCACAGGAAAGGAACTGATGATGTCACTTACATTCGTTACCGGTTTCTTTCTTGTGTCCGATGATTGGCCTCAGCAGTCAGGTGCAGCGCAAAACTTCTGTAGGCAAAGGTACAGCACATGCTGGATCGGACAGTGGCGGCAGACACTGGTGTCAGGTGAGTATGATTTTATTTTTTGGTATCCTTGGTATCCTCTCTGAAATTCCTGGACAACCCCTTTAAAGAGGCTGTCCAGGATAAACAGAAATTTCTAATTAGGCCAGGTGAGGTTAAAAAATAAACAAAACAAAACAAAAAAAACATAATCACCTGTCCCGGTGCTCTGGTATCCTCCCAGGGTGGTCCAGTCCTGCAGTCCTTTCTTGCTGTGGAATTTCTCGCCGGCTGTGACGTTCCCTCAGCGGTCACGTGTGGTGGGTACTTCTGCCGGAAGACAACAACAGAGCAGCAGGACCGGAGCATTGGGGACAGGTATGTTTTTGTTTGTTTTTGTTTTTCTCCACCCACCGATGATTTAAAAAATAATATTTGAGTCCATTTTTGCCTGGACAACCCCTGTAAGGGGATAGGCAGGAGTATTATTATTATTAGGGGGAACACAAGGGGCATTATTAATTGATGGGAACTCTTAATTTAAAGGTTTAAACTTTTAATGCAGACAGCAGGGGAGGGTTATAATGCATCTTCCCCTCCTTACCGGCGCTGGGTTGGCTGTCACCTTGTATGTATACAGAGCAGCTGCAGCAGTAATGTCAACAAGACCATGGGCAGCCAAACACTGTATACTGCTGTGCTGCTGAGCACAGGGATTGGCTGTAGAGGTCCCGTAAACTTGACGTCACTGCTGCAGCCACTCCGTATACAGAGCAGTGAAGGTGACAGGCGGCCCAGCCAAGGAACAGAGAGGAGGATACAGGTACCAGTTAGCGCATTTTTATTTGATAACTCTCCTCTGCTGCATACATTAAAATGTCTGATCCTGGACAACTTCTAAGACAGCATACAGGCGGTATTATTAACTGAAGTGGCACACAGCGGCATTCATTTAAAGATACATACAGGGGTATTATTCATTTATAGGGGATTTTTATATTATATATTTTATAATTTGGGGTAGCAGCAGGATGGGGGCTTTGTGTAGGTGAGGACAATATGGGTCAGGTGCCTGGAAAAGTGAGGAGCCAAAGATGGAAGAGACAGGAAATGTGAACGATTAGTCAGAGACATCACCTGTAAGTCATTACATGTAACTGCACTGTATTCATCTAAATGGTCTGCAGAGCCCCGTGTACAGCCGGTATATGCTACTACTACTACTGTACTATACTACTAATGTATAGTGATAATATTGGTATAACTTGGGTTGGGGGCCCACTGGGACATGTTTGCTCCCCCCTGTGCCGAACCCCTACCTATGCCTCTGTTTGGAACCAATCCAGTTGCAGCTTGTTGCTGCAGGCGTCACTGACGTACTGACGCTGTGCGCGGAGGCGGGTTTCTGCATAGGAGCCCAGACCAGCAGTATGAAAGGTAAGTACAATTTAACCACGCAAACAAAAAACATTTCCCCCTATTTTGCCCCCAAATCTTTCAGTTTCACTGACCACTCTGATAACTACAACCCCCAGCAGCTCCAGATGCTCTAGGTCTGTTGAGAGTTATAATCCCCCAACCCCACCCCAGCTAATTTCCCACTGTATTGTTATATTTGTGCCTGCTCTAGGGCTCCAGCATAAACAATAACTAAGTCACAGAAACTCCAATACTTCTATAGGGGAGACCAATGAAGGGGCCCCTTCAATATGCCCCCCCATACAATGGCCCCTTCACAATTGCCCCCCCCCATACAGTGGCCCTTTCACTGGTCCCCTGTACTGTATGGGGACCATTGATGGGGCCATTATATTGGGGGGGGACAGTGATGGAGGCCACCTGTCCCCAGCAGCCCGTTGTCCCCTGCCTGTGTCTATTCGGTCTCATGGCGGCGCCTCATTTCTGGAAATCCTGTAACTAATTGGTCTTAGTGGTCACATGAGGTGCAGGACTCCCAGCAAGGAGGCACCGGCACAAGACTGAATGGACACTGGCAGCGGACAATGGAGCGCCAGAGACAGGTGAGTATGCTTTTTTATTTTTTTATTTTTTTATTTTACACCTCCTGCCCAGCACATGGGTTGCACCAATTCCTGGACAACCTCTTTAAAGGTTTTATCCATCTTTCTATAATTGATGGCCTGTCCTTAGGATAGGCCATCAATATTACATTTGCGATGATACAACAGCCAGGACCTCTGCAGATCAGAATTTCCAGGACAGTGCAGCTACAGGTAATGGTAACAATTCTAGAAGCCACGCTGTTCACTTGCCATACAGGGTGTAGCAGTGGGTTTAGGTAGTGCAGTGGTGAACATCGTATGGCTGGTAGCAGCATGGTTCCCGACATGTTATTACCTTTAGCCGCCCTGTCTCGGTACCCCTGATCTGCAGGGGTCCTGATTGTGGGCCCCTAGAAACAATTCCACTGGTGGGCCCTAGACATCCCAGTCCGACACTGGGCAGGGTCATGAACTCAAGACATCAAGGGATCAGAGAGAAAGACGCCCAGTGTCGAAAGCTTGTCCAGTCGCAGGCCATGGGTCTACAATAGGAGCCCTGACCACACACAGCAAAACACCCAAGATGGCTAAGAAGAAAACATTTGACTATTCTGAAGTGGGCTTTTATGAGCCCTGGCCTTTAAATCCTATTGAGCATCTTTGGAAGGACTTGAAACATGCTGTCTGGAAAAGGCACCCTTCAAACCCGAGACAACTGGAGCAGTTTGCTCATGAGGAGTGGAGCCAAAATACCTGTTGAGAGGTGCAGAAGTCTCATTGACAGTTACAGGAATCATTTGATTGCAGTGATTGCCTCAAAAGGTTGTGCAACAAAATACTAAGTTAAGGGAACCATCATTTCTGTCCAGGCCTGTTTCATGAGTTTTCTTTTTTAAAAAATTCTGTTGAAGCATGGTTGAAAAGCAATGTCTGACTTTCATTTGTTCATTTTCATAGAATTTTTATACATTATTACTTTTGTCAGATTCAAATTATTTCTGTGACCATTGTGGGTTTTTCTTTCATTAAACGAGGGGTACCAACAATTTTGTCCACGTGTGTATATACACTGTGTTCCAAATTATTATGCAAATAATATTCTCTCATATTTTCCAAAATTACCTATATGAATTGCAGTCATTGTAATTTTCCAGTCATCAACTATTCGAGTATAATTGAAAGGTTTTTGAACAAACTGCCTATGATAACAGTATATTTAAAAAAAAAAAAAAAACACTCAAAATGCATGTTTTAAATTATTATGCACAGCAGAATTTGCAACTTTTTCATTTTTATTAAGAACAAAAAAATGGTCATTGTGAAATTATAAGCATTAGCAGGTTATTACAAACTGAAATCAAACAGTTTTCAAGCCAAAACTTTATTCGAGGTGATGTTACATTTGCACATAGGACCCCTTGTTCGAAAGAAGCTTCTGAACTCTCTCGTCCATTGAATTTGTCAGTTTTTGGATGGTTTCTGCTTCAATTGTTTTGCATGAGGACAGAATACCCTCCCAGAGCTGTTGCTTAGATGTGAACTGCCTCCCGCCATCATAGACACTCCTTTTGATGATGCTCCAGAGGTTCTCAATGGGGTTGAGGTCAGGGGAGCATGGGGGCCACACCATAAGTTTGTCCCCTTTTTTGCCCATAGCAGCCAGAGATGCAGATGTGTTATTTGCAGCATGAGACGGTGCATTATCATGCATGAAAATGATCTTTTTTGCGGAATGCATGGTTCTTCTTCTTGAACCATGGCAGGGATCCTAAATGGGCCGACAATCTCTCTCCCCATGATTCCAGCCCAAAACATTACTCCACCTCCTCCTTGTTGGCGCCGTAGCCGTGTTTGCATGGGGTGTCCATCAACAAGCCATCCTCCACTCCATCCATCTGGACCACCGAGCGTTGCACGGCACTCATCGGTGAACAAAACAGTTTTGAAGTCAGTCTTCATGTATTGTTTGGCCCACTGGAGCCATTTCTGCTTGTGTGCAGTGGATAGAGGAGGTCGACAGGATGGCTTACGCACAGCTGCAAACCTCTGAAGGACCCTGCACCTTGTTGTTCGGGGGGACGTTGGAGGCCCCAGCAGCTTCAAAAACTTGTCTGCTTCTATGACAAGGCATTTTTGAAGCTGCTCTTTTAACCTGACGTAATTGCCTGTTGGAAAGAGTCCTCAATTTTCCCTTATCAGCACGCACACGTGTGTGCTGTGAATCAGCTACATACTTCTTGATTGTGCGATGATCACGATGAAGTGTCTTGGCAATGTTGATTGTAGTCATGCCTTGACCTAAACACTCCACAATTTGTTGCTTCTCAGCAGCCGACACATCCTTTTTCTTTCCCATTTTGGCTGAAAATGTAGGCTGCTTAATAATGTGGGACAGCCTTCTTAAGTAGTCTTGCCTTTAATTGGACACACCTGCCAAACTAATTAGCAAAGGTGTCTGCAATTGCTTTCAGTGATATAAAGAGCCCTGACACACACCACCATCAATGAGTTTAACTGACAAACAAAAAAATTCTTACCTTATCACTCCTAAACACTTTTTGCATAATAATTTGGAACACAGTGTACACACCCACACACACACTTATACACAGCAAACACTGTAAACAAATTTACATATTGTACAAATATAAATATTAAATATTCATGTTTTATACAAAAAAGACACATACATTGTGGCTGAATTGCATAGCGCAGAGTACTAGAATAAGTAATTTGCTGAATGGCAGGACTGATAACTGTGCCCTCCCTGCACACATCCTCTTCTGCACTTCCTCTGGACAGCCAGTTAGTTCTGTGTGTGAGAAGGGTTGGGGTGTTCTTAAAGCTGCACACAGGCAGTTTTATTAAGCTGGAACTTTGCAGCTTCAGCTGGTAAGTTCAGGGACTGTGTACAAGCAGTAATTATCATATGCTGCAGCTGCTGCTCGTGTCCCATCCTCCTGATATACTGTATCCACAGTAGGAGTAGTATCCCACTGGTAGGGGGCCCTAATAGTGATGGGGCCCTGGGCAATTGCTCATTTTGCCACCCCCCTGTAACGCCGACCCTGTCTATGACAGAGCAAGGACTTTACAGCTCCATGCTGTGTCATAGGCTTCAACTGTATCGGCGTGCATAGCACGGTGATACCGTTGTGAGTAGGGCTCTCCCGGGCAGAAAGTCTTGTGCCCAGATCTGGGGGCCCCCCGCAACCATAGGGCCTGGTGCAAGTGCACCGTTTGCCCTATGGTTAAAGTGGCCCTGTGTGTACCCATACTGTTTCCTAGGACAGTAACAATAACTGCATGTATACGCATACTGTCTCCTAGCACGGTAACAATAACTGCGTGTGTACCCATACCATCTCATAGCGCAGTAACAATAACTGTGTGTATACCCATACTGTCTCCTAGCGCAGTAACAATAACTGCATGTGTACCCATACTGTCTCCTAGCACAGTAACAATAACTGTGTGTGTACCCATACCGTCTCCTAGCGCAGTAATAATAACTGTGTGTATACCCATACTGTCTCCTAGCGCAGTAATAATAACTGCTTGTATACCCATACCGTCTCCTAGTGCAGTAACAATAACTGCGTGTGTACCCATACTGTCTCATAGCGCAGTAACAATAACTGCACGTATATGCATACTGTCTCCTAGCAAAGTAACAATAACTGCGTGTGTACCCATACTGTCTCCTAGTGCAGTAACAATAACTGCATGTATACGCATACTGTCTCCTAGTGCAATAACAATAACTGCGTGTGTACCCATACTGTCTCCTAGCACAGTAATAATAACTGCGTGTGTACCCATACCGTCTCCTAGTGCAGTAATAACTGTCTGTGTACCCATACCGTCTCCTAGCGCAGTAACAATAACTGCGTGTGTACCCATACTGTCTCCTAGTGCAGTAACAATAACTGTGTATATACCCATACTGTCTCCTAGTGCAGTAACAATAACTGCGTGTGTACCCATACTGTCTCCTAGCGCAGTAATAATAACTGCGTATGTACCCATACTTTCTCCTAGCACAGTAATAATAACTGCATGTATACGCATACTGTCTCCTCGCACAGTGACAATAACTACATGTACAGTACAGACCAAAAGTTTAGACACACCTTCTCATTCCAAGAGTTTTCTTATATTTTCATGACTATAAAAATTGTAGATTCACACTGAAGGCATCAAAACTATGAATTAACACATGTGGAATTATATACTTAGCAAAAAATTGTGAAACAACTGAAAATATGTCTTATATTCTAGGTTCTTCAAAGTAGCCACCTTTTGCTTTGATTACTGCTTTGCACACTCTTGGCATTCTCTTGATGAGCTTCAAGAGGTAGTCACCTGAAATGGTTTTCACTTCACAGGTGTGCCCTGTCAGGTTTAATAAGTGGGATTTCTTGCCTTAAAAATGGGGTTGGGACCATCAGTTGTGTTGTTCAGAAGTCAGGTGGATACACAGCTGATAGTCCTACTGAATGGAGTGTTAGAATTTGTATTATGGCAAGAAAAAAGCAGCTAAGTAAAGAAAAACGAGTGGCCATCATTACTTTAAGAAATTAAGGTCAGTCAGTCCGAAAAATTGGGAAAACTTTGAAAGTGTCCCCAAGTGCAGTGACCAAAACCATCAAGCGCTACAAAGAAATTGGCTCACATGAGGACCGCCCCAGGAAAGGAAGACCAAGAGTCACCTCTGCTGCGGAGGATAAGTTCATCCGAGTCACCAGCCTCAGAAATTGCAGGTTAACAGCAGCTCAGATTAGAGACCATGTCAATGCCACACAGAGTTCTAGCAGCAGACACATCTCTACAACAACTGTTAAGAGGAGACTGTGTGCAGCAGGCCTTCATGGTAAAATAGCTGCTAGGAAACCACTGCTAAGGACAGGCAACAAGCAGAAGAGACTTGTTTGGGCTAAAGAACACAAGGAATGGACATTAGACCTGTGGAAATCTGTGCTTTGGTCTGATGAGTCCAAATTTGAGATCTTTGGTTCCAACCACCGTGTCTTTGTGCGACGCAGAAAAGGCGAATGAATGGACTCTACATGCCTGGTTCCCACCGTGAAGCATGGAGGAGGAGGTGTGATGGTGTGGGGGTGCTTTGCTGGTGATACTGTTGGGGATTTATTCAAAATTGAAGGAATACTGAACCAGCATGGTTATCACAGCATCTTGCAACGGGATGCTATTTCATCCGGTTTGCGTTTAGTTGGACCATCATTTATTTTTCAACAGGACAATGACCCCAAACACACCTCCAGACTGTGTAAGGGCTATTTGACCAAGAAGGAGAGTGATGTGGTGCTACGCCAGATGACATGGCCTCCACAGTCACCAGACCTGAACCCAATCGAGATGGTTTGGGGTGAGCTGGACCGCAGAGTGAAGGCAAAAGGGCCAACAAGTGCAAAGCATCTCTGGGAACTCCTTCAAGACTGTTGGAAGACCATTTCAGGGGACTACCTCTTGAAGCTCATCAAGAGAATGCCAAGAGTGTGCAAAGCAGTAATCAAAGCAAAAGGTGGCTACTTTGAAGAACCTAGAATATAAGACATATTTTCAGTTGTTTCACACTTTTTTGTTAAGTATATAATTCCACATGTGTTAATTCATAGTTTTGATGCCTTCAGTGTGAATCTACAATTTTTATATAGTCATGAAAATACAGAAAACTCTTGGAATGAGAAGGTGTGTCCAAACTTTTGGTCTGTACTGTATACCCATACCGCCTCCTAGCACAGTAAAATTAACTGCGTGTGTACCCATACCGTCTCCTAGTGCATTAACAATAAATGCGTTTGTATATGCATACTGTCTTCTAGCGTAGTGAAAATAACTGCATGTGTACCCATATTGTCTCCTAGTGCAGACTTTGACTCACATGGTGGATAAGTATGCGGCAACACGTCTCCTGGTACTGAGCAATGGGTCCTCCCCGTTCAATTTCTGGGTTGGTAAATTGGACACGTGGCCAGAGCTTGCCATCTATGCCTTGGAGGTGCAGTCCTGCCCTGTGGCAAGTGTCCTATCAGAACATGTGTTCAGCACCACAGGGGGTATCCTCACCGAGAAGAGGATCTGTCTTTCCACAGCCAACATGGACATACTTACGTTCATTAAGATGAACCAGGCATGGATCCCGCAGGACTAGGCTGTGCCAGCGCCTGAGTGAGTGGTTAAAGTGTTGGCTACCTCCTACTCCTCCGCCTCTTTCACTTACACCGCCACATCCACCTCCACCTCCTCTCCCTGGATCTCTACCACCTGTTTTAAAATTATTATTTTATTTGTTTTTATTTTTTTTTAATTAATTAATTAATTTCTTTATTTTATTTTTTTATTTTATGTTATCTTAAGTACTTTCCCTAGCCCATTTTTTGCAGGGTACTTGCCCTGATATTACCTGCATTTTGCAGCCCTCTACCCCTTACTATCCCCATTTTACAGTCATTTTTGGGTCCCCATTGATTTCATTGGGGTTCGGGTTCGAGTCAAGTTCGGGTTCCCGAACCAAACTTTTGGGCAAAGTTTGGCCAAACTTCGACGGATTCACTCAACACTAACTATGCACAACTGAAATCTGACCAGCACCAGCTGTGCCTGTGTCCACATGGGCAGTAGCTAGTTTGTGGTTTTGCTTTGGCTTTAGTGCATTTCTTTTTATTTTACAGTCGAAATGGGTTTGGTTCACAAATTACAATTTTGTTGTATTGTGAAAGCACATTGTGAAAAACACATGGAAAAATGCATGTCTTTTTTCAAAAAGCGGATTCATTTTTTAAAAGGACACGTTTTGCATTTTTAACTAGTTACCATTGACTAAAGAAGCCCCTTTTAAAAAAACGTATGAATTTTTTTTTCTGAATGCAGTTTTAATGTGTTTCAAAAACACACAGGAAAAGTGCAACACGTGAACCAACCCTAATATGCATCATAAACTATTAAATGAGCTGTACACCTATGTGAGCAGGCAGGACTAGGGTAGGACAAGTTTGAAGCGAAGCCATGAATGTAATTTTTTTGCATTTTCTTTTTACAGAAAAGGCGCCGTATTGTTTTTGCAACTGAGCCCCATTTAAATGAATAGGTATGAGCTGCAATACCAGACACAAACCATAAACAAGAATGGCATTGTTTCTAGGAAAAATAAGAACTTAATTTCTATTTTTACACAACGCCTTAAAGTCGGGGCCATATATGGCATAATCGCAGGGGGTTAGCTAACCTGCTGTGATATACAGTATGAGTGTGGTGCATGGGATTTAAACCAATCTCATAAAAACACTTCTAGAAAAAAAAAAACGCAGGGAAAAGTGTCTTCTGCGGATTTGAACCCGGATCAGAAATTTATTGTTGTAGGTTTGGCAAGGTTGAAATCTGGCCCAGTGGCAGGAATAAAACCTGCAGCAAACAACAAACTTTTTTTGGCTGCTTTTAGCCTTGGTCGAGTCCACTGCAAGATGTCTGCAACAGAGATTCTGCAGTAGACTTGACAAGTGTGGCTTTCGCCTTAAACTGAAAGTTAATACAACAGCACACCGGATCCAGCATGTGACATTTAACAATCATCTCACCTTCTGACACAAGTGCCCGATTCCACGTATCTTGAAGGACCCCATTGGTTGAATGTTTTCCAGTTTCATTAGGACCTGGATACCAGCCAGCTTAGAAAGAGCTAAGCTCTCTTTCAGTGGACTAACAATGTGAAGAGGGATTTCATCTTGGGGATCCATCACTTATGTAAATGATATCTGTTATTATAAAAGATACAGAGAAATTTGTAAAATTTACTTGAATCTGTATACAAAATTTGAAAAATTGAAGACAGTGTAATACATCTACTACAACTGGAAAGACAGTAGAAAATTGGGTATTTGTTTCCTCCTTGCCCCATTAAGCTGGGACCAAACAGGTAGTATTTGCAGCTGGTTAGCTGCCACAAACTCACCAGCAACTAACTCACTGCAATGTACAACAGCAGCATAATGGATGAGATTTAAAGGGAAACTACCACCTCCCCAAAGCATATTTAACAGCATTCCAGGGCACGTTACACTGATCAACAAACAGTAGTTATATATGTCACTTTTTAAGTTTTGGAGAAAAACACGTTTCAAGTCGTATGAAAACAAGGCAGTTAGTGCACTGGGGGCGGACCCTCAGCATCCTGGAGCACTTCTAGGTAGCCTGTAATAGAAGTCTAGGGATTTTACAATACATCGCAATGCATTAGCATTGCTGTGTATTGTATTAGTGATCAGACCCCTAGGTAGTCTAAAAATAAAAGTTAGAGTAGATTGCAGATACAGACATAAGATCCTCTTCCTTTGGTATTGTGAACATATTATGAACAGTAGCTCTAAGATGTCACAAAAGTGTGCATCTATAGTCTATTCAGTTAGCCAATAAAAAAGATATTATACAACTACAATTCCTTTCTCTAATGATACATCTGTATATCACATTGTATTATAAACCATTTAACCACTAGTCAGTAACCCTCCCTCCCAAGATAGTATGTCATTGAGTTAAATCAACTATTTATCATGCATTATCTATGTGAAAACTAGATACAACAGCCTAGGATTAGTACATATTTTCGAATGTCAATGTCGAGTATGAATATTAAGGTATTTTAACTTCACTACACATGACAGAATGTTTAGTTGGATAAAAACAGCTTTATGAAAAATTGCCTTGAATGATTGAGTTAGTATGAAGAAAGTATACAGAATCTATACCCAGACAATTAACAAACCCCAGTTCACATTAACCATACCTTAGTTATTCACTCTTATCTGTAGGACTAGCTTCTTGCTTCTTACTCTGGTCAAGGTCCTGAGGGTGTGTTAACATGAGGAAGGAGGGAGCCTCTAGATCACCAAAGTCTCCTTGTCACTTAGAAAAACAGAGTATTTGTTTTTAGATTACACCTGATAGCATGTACCATAGCTAAAGGATATATTTCATATGTCCATATAAGGCTGAGGCCCCACATTGCAGAAACGCAGCTTTTTTTGTTGCAGATTTTGTAGCTAAGAATGGCTACTAAAGGAATGGGAAATGTATAGAAAGCTCTTATACTTCTACCTTTTGCTCATTCCACTCCTAGCTTTGGCTCAAAAAAAAAAAAAAAAGCGCAGTCTGCAACAAAAAAAAGCTGTTTCCGCAACATGGGGCCTCAGCTGCATTTTACAATCCCTGCATAGTGTAGAAAAAAAATGTGCAGCCAGGGGCGTAAATACCAGGGTAGCCACGGTAGTGGCTGCCACAAGGCCCGGAACATTATGGGGCCCGGAGCCCTGTGGCAGCTGCTACCGCAAACCCCAAAAACACTGCTCTCATTATACTCTGGGGTCTTTTCAGAGCCAGGAGCATAACGATCGGGGGCCCAGGGGCGGTGAGGGAACATAAAAAAAACACTGTAACTCACCTCTCCTACGCTCCGCAGCCTTCAGGCCTGTTTGGTGACGTCATTATGCATCGCGACGCCGGCCTGACTCACGCGAGATATGGTCCAACATTGAAGATGGCCAAAGTATCGCACCGGACTGCATCGGAGCCAGGGAGAGGTAAGTAGCATTGTTTTTCATGTTTATATCCTACCCTGGGTCTCTGATCATTATACTCTGGGGTCTGAAAAGATCCCAGAGTATAATAATCGTTCATGGGTGGTTCACAATGAGGCATAATACCGTGTGCAGGGACCACTATGGGGCATAATACTATGTGCAGGGGCCACTATGGGGCATAATACTATGTGCAGGGGCCACTATGGGGCATAATACTATGTGCAGGGGCCACTATGGCGCATAATACTATGTGCAGGGGCCACTATGGGGCATAATACTGTGTGCAGGGACCACTATGCTGCATAATACTGTGTGCAGGGGCCACTATGCTGCATAATACTGTGTGCAGCAGACGCACTGCGATTTCCAAAACCGTTGTGGTTTTGGAAATTGCAGCAAGTCAGTTATACTTACGGGAACACCAGCGTTGCGATGCATTGCCGCCACGGTTTTTCCGGCAGCACTTTTTTGCTGCGGCCCGCTATGTGGGGCCTTAGCCTCAAACAGCTTTCAGATTTGTTTAACAGCTGTCCTTGGCCCGTTAGAAAGGAATATAATGTAAGTTGCAGTGTGGGTAATCTTAGCAACTGCTGTATTCGTGAGTTATTCACTCCCTTCTGGTCCTCAGCTGTGTCATGTGACCAGCGATCAGATTCTCCACCCCACAGTGGGGCATATTTACTAATACTGTCTTAGGCTAAGGCCCTACATTGCGAGCTGCAGCCAAAAAGCTCTGTGGGAAAAACCACGGCGGAAACACATTGCGGTTTTTCCCACAGTGCTTTTCACAGAAAGTGCTTCTTCAATTATACTTGGAAAACACCAGCATTTCTGTAGGTATAATTGAAATGTTGCGATTTACAAAACGTCACGGATTTTGAAATTGCAGCATGTCCGCTGCAGATATTATTCTGCAATGTGTGCATGGGATTAGCCAGAATCCCATCCACTTTGCAGGTACTGTAAAACGTTGCGGCAAAATTACGGCGTTTATGCTACACGGGGCCCCGACCTAAAAGTCCGACAGTGCGAGGCTGGGCCAGATGTAATCTTAATTTATACCATTTTGGGGAAATGTCTGATGATTTGATTGCTTTGTATTCAATGTTTTGGCCATTTTTTTTCCCTGCTACAGCGTTCACCATATGTAATAGAACATGTCTTTCCACAAAATCAAGTCTTATTGATGTGATATGACAGGGCTAATGTCTTACTCTGTATGATTTCCTTGCTGTCCATCTATGGATATCTTATTGATTTACTTCTGTAATTGATCTGTTACACTATGCCTCATTTCAGCACTATTCTGCACATCTACATGTATACTATATATATTTCCCTGTTAGGATATATAAGTTTCTTACTTCCTGTGTACACATTACTGTACAATACATGGTCATCCACATCCAGGAAGTCCTTCAACCCCCTTCAAGGGTACTATAAAACTCTGGTCTATTGTGCTAGTCAGCTCCAGCTGGGAGCAGGAATGTAGGTGCCCAGCAACCTTTGCATGTCATTGAATAAGATGGGCATATATTAGTGGATAACATACAATGGGGCTCCCCATTTCAACATGTGAACATTTCATCATTTGTAACCACAGCTAAGTATTATCTCGTTTCATTTATTAAACCCCCATTGTTTTATTATATTCTGATGTGCTTATAGTCATTCTTTAACCATCTTTGAGTTAACCTGTTATAAAAACTTGTTTTCCTACACCATATGGAAGAAATATTTTTATATGCATGTAGTCCAGGTTTGGATACCTAATGTGTTTGTTTATTTTTCTTTGAGATATAGGGAAACGGGGGTGATTTCAAATTTTCTATTTTTTTTTATACATTTAAAATTTTTTATTTTTTTTCCTTTTATTATCTTTACTTTCATTTTTGGACTCCCTAGGGTCTTGAACCTTAGGAGCCTGATCACCACTGCAATGTTGGGAAAATAGAGAATAAAAGCAGGTTCCAGCATCCAGAAATTTAAATAAAATATAACTTTTAATTCATATAAAAATAAAAAAAAAATGTAACAACAGTTACATGCGAAGAGGATCCGTAACCAATCCTACGCGTTTCAGGGCGTCTAGCCCCTTAGTCATGGCTTTTTTTTTTTTTTTTTTATATGAATTAAAAGTTATATTTTATTTCAATTTCTGGATGCTGGAACCTGCTTTTATTCTCTATTTTCCTAACATTCTGCTTCAACGAAGTCCGGAGAGTGTTCTCTGCATCCTATGATACATTTTCTATGGAACTAATTGGCATATGAATATGGTGAGCCGAAGATTTAATTTTCTTTTATTTACCACTACAATGTACTGCAATACATTGCCTACAGCAGTCTGTAATAGAAAGATTTCAAAAGACAGGCTTGGGAGCCTTAAATACACTCCCGGCTGTCACAGCTACAGGTTGCCACCCATGGATCTCATTGTAGGGGACGGCGATCCTGGTAAACATGGCATCAACCATGTGTCACTAGAAATCTGATGCCCAATGGCTATGGCGTCCTGAGTGGACACAGTCTTAAAAGTGATGATATCTGCAGTAATATTACAGTGGATGTCAGCAAGGGGTTAAAATTGATCACAGTATCTGATGCTGGATGATAAATCTGCCACATTATTAGACTGTCTAGTGAAACTTTACACCTCCTATTCATTGGATTAGTTTATGCCATAGAAATATGACAAATTTTATGGCACAACAGTGCCACGTAGACCACGCCCACTTTCCACTAAGACACACTGTTTTCATCCAAGAATTAAAAGTATCTAAATAGTGTCTAAAACACTTGATAAATATGGCATAATGCATGTTTATTGCCCTTTTGGCTTAGTAAATCTCCCAAAGGAGAAGGCCCCACTTAGCGAGCCATAGCCAAAAAGCGCTGCAGAAAAGACTGCGACGGAAACACATTGCGTTTTTCTGCAGACTTTCTACCCCTATTATACCTAAAGGAAAGCACTAGCGTTAGCATAGATATAATTGACATGCTGCAATATACAAAACTGTAGCAGTTTTTTAAAACACAGCATTTGGGGCGGAGCCTACTGTGGAGCGAAATGGCCGCATAGTTGTAAAGCTCCAGGCCTGAGTCTCATACAGCGACAGAAATAGCGACTTGCCCGTGGATTACACCTACCCAAACAACAACGTTAAAGCTTCATACTGTCAGGGATGCCGAGAAAGAGAAAATCTGCGGTAAAACCACAGAAAATCTCAGATTTCTACTTCCCCCATGGCGGAGGGGAAGATCACAATGGCGGCGGTTCGCGCTCCAGCGCCGTTTCCGGGGCCTCAACTCCATCTCGGGACCCTCCGGAGGAGCCGCTCACCCTCTCCGCTCAGCGGAGAACGTTTTCAGCGCTGTCGATACCGCAGCTGATGGAGTGCGGGGGTCTGGAGGCGTCGGAGCCTTCTCTCCGGCAGGCCGGGGTGAGCGCGGCTCCGGGGCCTTCTCCTGCGGATGCACCGAGGCCTACAGGCCTAAATAACGCCGAGACACCCCACTCGCCCACCGCCAGCCCGGTCAAACAGAAGCCCAGGCTCCAGAATACCGAGTCTCCAGAAGGGGAGGTGAGCAATACCACACAGTATATACCACCATCCACTGACTTTTTTGCAGATATTCCAGCAACAGAAAGTTTGCTCACTGAGGCCTCCATGAAAAATATGCTCATGGCCTTCTGTAAACCACTGACAACAGACATGTCCTTTATGGTTAAACCGCTAGATAGAGACCTCCAGGAATTGCAACAACGCACGGTGCATGTGGAATCTAAAATGGCGGAATTTGCTGCATTGCACAATGTTCTTATAGACGCTCACTATGAGGTGGAAAAAGATGTGTCGTTTCTAAAAGCTAAAATAGCAGACCTGGAGGATCGCTCGCGGCGCAACAATTTGAAGTTTAGAGGGATTCCAGAGTCAGTACCTGCGAGTAATCTAACAGTTTTCCTCCAAGACCTGATACGCACGCTAATACCAAATCTCACAACAATGGACTTAACAATTGATAGCGCGCATAGAGTCCCAAGGCCTTCACACCTGGATGAAGCCGTACCCAGAGATGTCCTAGCAAAGATCCATTTTTACCGTACTAAAGAGCTGGTGCTGCTGACCTCACGGAAAATTGGCCGTCTACCTGACCCATACCATAAAATATACATCTATTCCGATCTTTCGGCCGCAACGCTACAATTAAGACGGCAATTCATCCCTATTACTACAGCTCTACGCCAACATAACATCCTATATAAGTGGGGATTCCCGGTCCGAGTGATCGTATCCCGGGACAACCTTACTCATGTTATCAATTCTCCGGAAGATGGCAAGAAGTTGCTAAATAAATGGGACATTCCGATCCTAGACCCGACACCCAAATTACCACCTGGCCAAGTGTCTGCTGGATGGCATCAAACGAAAACCCCAAGGCGTCCACCAAAAGGGCTGCACAGCTAGAGACTCACCTTACAATGGATTTCGTATGTCCACTACTGCTGAACTTATCCCCCCAGGATTACAACAGCCGCTGGTCCGCTGTACCACATTTCTTTTCTTTGTTTTGTTTAGGTGGCTTACCCACTGGTTTTATTGTTTCCATAGTTTGTTTTCTCCTCGGTTTTGGCACATGGGGCTGTCATGTCCCAGGACTTGGTTTAATTCACTGACATATATCTGTGATACTGTGTTTGTCTTTGTAGTTTGTCCCCTCTCTCTCTCTGTATCCTTAGCTGTGATGCTGTAGCTCCTCCTCTCTCCCCCTCAGTTTAGTTTCACTTATTTGTAAGCAACATGTCTGCTCAGCTCCTGGTGATTCATCATTTTTCACCTACTGCTGTATGAGGTTTACAAGATTTACCTGGATTAAAGCATCTGGAATCTTATCTACACCTCCTCAGTTGAGTTGAACACTATCTGATAAATATCTTGGTGTAAATTGCTGGTTAGCATAGAGACTACAGGACACTCTCACAACCTCACACTTGCAGCCAAGCTATTGAGTCAGAACAGTGAAAAATGATGCATAAAGACTGCCAGATACGGCTGTAAGACAGTTCACCAACTTCTGACATACAGTCAGTCACAGCAAGTTACCTGAAGCCAGAAGGAATCAGCATTGCGTAAGTTGCATCTGCAGCTCAGACCCCTCAGCATAGAAGATTCTATCAAGCAGACATCTTACTCCAGCAAAGTTATATATATCCTGTTTGTGTTGCATCATGGCTGAAGGGCACCCTGAAGCACAAGGTAGCATGGACCTCAGTCTGCAGCCCAGTGAGAAGGCTAGACGCTTGATTAAACCTACGTGGAAGGTTAGAGACAATCTAGAAGGTTTAAAGCATGAACTTTCCTGTGAACTCTCAAAATGGTGGCAGAAAATACAGACTAAGATATCTGCCATGTGCTTGCCTGCATACCATGTATCACCACTAGAGGGAGCTCTGCGACAGCTTTGTGCTATGCATGGACATTATAAAATGAATGCTGAGGAGTATGAAAGCATATTGAGAAAACAACATACAGACGATTCTTTAGCTGAATTGCAAAGCTTCCAGCATCTCAAGTCAGAACGAGACAGCTTAGTACATGAAACTAAGTTAAGGACAGAGGCAAGAATTGCGCAACTGCAGGAAATGGCATCCCACGTTTCTGAGTCTACCAAGCGTTCAAAGCGTACATCTAAGTCACGTTCCTCAAAATCTTCCACACTCAGTGAGCAACTTATAAAAGCACGTGCAGAGGCGGAAGCTACTAAGATACAGGCAGCCTTTGCACAACAGAAAGCAGAAATGGAAGCTAAGGTAGCTCAACAGAAAGCAGTGATGGAAGCTAAGGCAGCTCAACAGAAAGTAGAAATGGAAGCTAATGCAGCAGCAATGGAAGCTAATGCAGCTCAAAAAAGGGCAGAACTAGAGGCTCTAGAGAAACAGTATGAGCACGCTGCAGCCATGGCAAGGTTAAGCATTTTAGAACAGGCCATCAGTGGAAGCGAAAGCGACAGCACCAGTTTGTGTGATGTGGAAGCAGAGGATCCCCTCAAGCGCACAAGAGACTATGTACTAAGCCAAAGCAGTGAATCCCTATTTGCCACAAATGTTCCTGTCAGGGACAACATTTCTCCAGAGCAACAGGGCACAGTATCTTCTGCAGCACACCGCATTCAAGGTCAGTACAATGCCCTGCCGGTCCAGAATCTAGTTTCTTCTTCCTTCATGGATTCCCAAAGCCTTGCACCTCAGCAAATGCAATATACTGATACTCAGGTAAATACCAATGTGACACCATACCACCAGACTGCAAACAACCGTCCAGTCTCACATCCATATGTGGCTAAACCTATGGACTTTAAGCTAGCTCCTAGGCTGAATGCCTACGCAGCCCCTACACTACCTACCTCTGTTAACCAGAACCCCACAAACAACGTAATCACCGCTACTCAGCCAGCAACTCAATATTTAAAGTCAGAGAGAACAGACATGTCAGAGTTTGCAAGGTACATGGTTCGCCGTGAGCTTACTAAGACTGGACTCACAAGGTTCGATGACCAACCTGAGAACTACAGAGGCTGGAAATGTGCCTTCAAAACTGCAGTTAGTGACCTTGGCATTACTGCAGCTGAAGAACTAGATTTGCTTATCCGGTGGCTTGGCCCACAGTCCACAGAACGTGCTAAAAGACTCAGATCCGTCCACATTTACAACCCCATAGCAGGCCTTACCGCTGCTTGGGAAAGACTGGAGAAAACCTATGGCAGTCCTGAAGCAATAGAGAATGCTCTGTTCAAATGGTTGCAAGGGTTTCCAAAGATATCTGGTAAGGATCATCAGAAATTTCAAGAACTTAGTGACCTACCCATGGAGCTCCTACTGGCTAAGGCGGACACTCTCCTACCGGGCCTCAGTTACCTGGACACTGCTCGTGGGGTAAACCCGATAGTCTCCAAGTTGCCATATAATATTCAAGAAAGGTGGACCACAGTTGGGTCAAGATACAAAACTGAGAATCAAGTCTCCTTTCCTCCATTTTCCTACTTCTGTGAGTTTATCAAGAACATTGCAGAATCCAAGAAAGAAGATCCCAGTGTTCCTGGTTCACCTCCTATTAAGTATGACAGCTCACATTCTAACTACAGAAACCGCAGAGGCCCAGTTTCAGTGAAAAAGACTGATATTCTTCCTACACCTACATCAGCACCAGAAGAAAGCAGTTGCAACAGCAACCAAGACGAAAAGGTAGAAAATCCTAACCGTCTGTGTCCTATTCACAAGAAGCCTCATCCCCTCAAGAAGTGTATTGGCTTCAGGAGGAAACCAATCCAGGAACGTAGAGAGCTTCTAAAGAAACTAGGGATATGTTTCAAATGTTGTTCCTATACTGAACATGTTGCTAGAGACTGTAAAATTGCTATTAAGTGTATAGAGTGTGGCAGTGAGGACCATGTACAAGCTCTTCATCCAGCCCAGCCTAGTGCCACACCACCTAGAGGTTCCCCTCCCCCAACTAAGCACGGCGGGGAGAACACAGATCAATCAGCAAATACTACCACAGTATCTTCCTCATGTACAGAAGTCTGCGGAGAAGACCTTTGTGACAAGTCCTGTGCAAGGATATGCCTAGTCAATATATACCCCAAGGGCCAACCAGAAAGGGCTCTGAGGGTGTACACCATCTTGGACGACCAGAGCAACCACTCACTTGCAAGGTCAGAACTCTTTGATCTGTTTAACTTAAAGGGTGATACTTATCCGTATACCTTGGGGACTTGTAGTGGCATATCAGAGGTTTCTGGAAGAAGGGCCAGTGGTCTTGTAATAGCTTCTCTCAAGGGCAATCTGGAGATGCCTTTGCCCACACTTGTTGAGTGCAACCAGATACCATCAAAGAGAGAAGAGATACCCACACCAGAGGCGGCTTTCCAGCACCCTCATCTAAGGGCTATAGCCAGTGAAATACCATCCCTTGACAAAAATGCAGACATTCTAGTTCTGCTAGGTAGAGACATTCTCAGACTGCACAAAATACGCCAGCAAATTAATGGACCACATGATGCACCATTTGCCCAACGCCTCGATCTAGGATGGGTTATCATTGGCAACGTCTGCATAGGTAGGATGAAAAGGCCCACCAATATTTCTTCATTTAAGACGCATATGTTACCAAATGGTAGCAGCACTTGTTTTCAGCCATGTCCACATCACTACCAAGTGAAAGAGAAGATAAGCAACAGTAAGTGGCTGCATAATCATCGAGACAACGTGAATACTTTTCTGCCTGGGGACGACACCCTTGGATTAACAGTGTTCAATACAACAAGTGATGACAACAAGCTGGCACCGGCTATAGCTGATAAAGAATTTCTCAAACTTATGGACAAGGAATTCATTCAAGATGATTCCAACAGCTGGGTAGCACCCTTACCTTTCCGCTCCCCGAGATCAAAACTACCAAACAATCTGAAGCAAGCAGTTTCTAGATTTTCCTCTTTAAAACGTACCCTCAAGAGGAAACCAGAGATGGAGAAACACTTTGTAGGTTTCATGCAGAAGGTATTTGAGAGAGATAATGCAGAACCTGCACCTCCACTAAAGGAAGGAGAAGAATGCTGGTACCTTCCATCATTTGGCATGTATCACCCTCGCAAACCTGACCAAATCAGGGTCGTGTTCGATTCTAGTGCTCAGTATGAAGGCGTCTCTCTCAACAACCTGCTCCTCACTGGTCCTAACTTAAACAACAGCCTCATAGGAGTCTTAATCCGTTTCAGACAGGAACCAGTTGCAGTGATGGCCGACATCCAACAGATGTTTCATTGCTTCATCGTTAAGGATGATGACAGAAACTATCTCAGGTTCCTATGGCATAAGGACAATGATGTCAACAATGAAGTCATAGATTACCGGATGAAGGTACATGTCTTTGGCAATAGCCCATCTCCTGCAGTAGCGATCTATGGACTGAGAAGGACCGCCCATGAAGGTGAGAAAGAGTATGGCTCTGATGCTCGTCAGTTTGTTGAGAGGAACTTCTATGTTGATGATGGTCTTAAATCCTTACCTGCAAGTGAAGAAGTGATCGATCTCCTCTCTAGAACACAGGAAATGCTGTCTGTAGCTAACCTCAGACTTCACAAGATCATCTCCAACAATATGGAGGTAATGAAGGCATTTCCCTCTGATGATCATGCAATCAACTTGAAGGATCTTGATCTCAGTTCTGATGCTCCTCCTATGCAACGCAGCCTAGGATTGCTATGGAACACTGAACAAGACACATTCACATTCCAAGTGTCTTCTTGTGACAAACCTTTCACCAAACGAGGAGTTTTATCTGTTGTGAACAGCATTTATGATCCTCTTGGTTTCATTGCTCCCATCACCATTCAAGGCAAGCTACTACTAAGACAGCTTACCACTGAGAACATGGACTGGAACACTCCACTGCCTGCTGAGAAACAACTGAGGTCTGACTGTGGCACTAACTTCGTTGGAGCCTGCAAAGAACTGCAGTTAGACAACTTCTGATCCAACAATGGGAGCACTTGGACGTTTAACCCTCCACATTCATCCCATATGGGAGGTTCCTGGGAACGTATGATTGGGATCACACGCAGAATCCTTGACTCTATGTTGATGGACCACAAGTCGACACTGCTTACCCATGAGACGTTAATAACCTTTCTTGCTGAAGTGTCTGCGATAATCAATGCAAGGCCACTTGTCCCAGTATCTTCAGACCCTGAATCTCCAATTATCTTAACCCCAGCAACGCTTCTTACTCAGAAAATTGGTACTGCTGCTACCTCTCCACGTACCTTAGATCACAGTGACATTTACAGACGCCAATGGAAACAAGTTCAACACCTGTCCAATGTGTTCTGGCACCGCTGGAAAACAGAGTACCTCCACATGCTACAGAGCCGTCACAAATGGCAGACCTCAAAACCTAATCTCCAGGTGGGTGACCTCGTCCTTCTAAGGGATAAAGAAGTCCATCGGAATGAATGGCCTATGGGTCTCATCACTAAAGTTGTCCCTAGTGATGATGGGAAGACTCGGAAAGTGGAGGTCAAGGTAACCAAGGGAGGCTCAGTGCGAGTTTTCTTCCGCCCAATTAATGAACTGGTGCTCCTTCTTCCAAGAGGAGACGTCACATAAAAGAAGATAAGGACACCATTCACAGCTCATGGTGGGGAGCTTCCTTCCATGAACTAAAACCGTGTACTTGTGGATTACAGTGTGGGTCGGTGGAGGTGTTGGCAAATTGCGGCTTCCCAATCTGAAGATTGGTTTATTTGGACTAACTGTTGATTATTGTTGTTTGTTGTGCATGTTTCTTTTTTGTTTTTCAGGTTTGAAGAGGACCTTATGGACATCTCAGGACATTTAATGTTTGTTTTCAGTGAAATCTAAAGATTTCAGGCGGGGAGTGTCATGTCCCAGGACTTGGTTTAATTCACTGACATTTATCTGTGATACTGTGTTTGTCTTTGTAGTTTGTCCCCTCTCTCTCTCTGTATCCTTAGCTGTGATGCTGTAGCTCCTCCTCTCTCCCCCTCAGTTTAGTTTCACTTATTTGTAAGCAACATGTCTGCTCAGCTCCTGGTGATTCATCATTTTTCACCTACTGCTGTATGAGGTTTACAAGATTTACCTGGATTAAAGCATCTGGAATCTTATCTACACCTCCTCAGTTGAGTTGAACACTATCTGATAAATATCTTGGTGTAAATTGCTGGTTAGCATAGAGACTACAGGACACTCTCACAACCTCACACTTGCAGCCAAGCTATTGAGTCAGAACAGGGGCGGCGTGACTACACAAGGCGGAGACTAATCTGCTTCCGATTGCTACTGGTAACTTCTGATGTGGGTGGTTGTGGTAAGATCTTTGAAGCATTATTAACTGTAAAATATGGTACTTAAAATTATGTCAATGAATGTCAGAGGCTTGAACTCCCCTCAAAAGAGAGCCAATTTGTGGCGGGAGGCCCCAGCTCAAGGCTGTGACATTCTTGCAGTTCAGGAGACACATCTTTTGGAGGTAGATGCCACTCGCATCAGGCATTCATCATACCCACATATATTTCACGCTCACTGCTCCTCCAAGCGCAGGGGAACACTAATTGGAATCAGAGATTCAGTGGCATTTCAACAGGTGTCCCTTTATGCCGACCCTGGAGGGCGATTTGTCATATTGGTGTGTATCCTTAACAATGTCACATACACATTAGTTTCGGTTTACGCCCCAAACAGAAGACAGGTGTCTTTCTTGGGGAGACTCATGAGAGCAGTGGAGCGAAGAAAGCAGGGATGCCTAGTCTTAATGGGAGACTTTAACATGGCTCCGGACCCAGTGGTGGACACTACTTCTGGCATAGCGACACGTCATCCTTCATTTTCGCAGGCTATATGGCGCCATAACCTATTTGATATATGGCATATCCTGCATAATACTGAAAAAGATTACACCTACTATTCAACTGCACACAATAGCTATTCACGAATAGATCTATTTTTAGTGGAACAAGCTAGTATTCCCCTTGCCGCAAAGTCGGATATTTCACAAATAACATGGTCAGACCATGCAGCAATAACCTTGACTCTCAGAGAAAAATATGAATGCCCTAGAGCGTACATATGGAGGTGTAATATATTCTTAATGTCACAGCCAAAATATAAAGCAATTTTGGAAAATGATTTGAAGGAATTCTTTTGGACCAATGCCCCCTCTGCCCCTAGCCATGACATATTGTGGAATTCCCATAAAGCTTTTATCAGAGGAACGTTTATTCGCCTGGGACACATAGAAAAGAAAACTAGGTTAGCAGAAACTGATCGACTATTACACCAAATAAAATCTATAGAGAACAGTAACAAAAAATCTCCTTCCCCCTCCAATGCAGCAAAGTTGGTGACATTATGCCATCAACTGACAGCCTGTCTACTACATACATATGAGAAAAACTTGAAAAGGGCAAAAGCGACTTATTATTCTCAATCTAACAAGGCGGGTAGGCTTCTAGCGTCCAAACTTAAACAAAAACATGCAAGGTCTAAAATCCCGTTTCTTCAGAGTAAAGATGGCACTCACAAAATCTATGATCCTAGTGGCATCGCCAATGCCTTTAAAGCTTTTTATGAAGGTTTATACAATATTAGAGAGGACTCCTCTGTGACACCTCCAACGAAACAAGACAATGCCAATTTTCTTGCAAACACTCAATTACCCATACTCACAGATATATAGCTGGACTCTTTAAACGAGCCCATCTCACCAGCAGAATTGCTGTCAGTGGTCAAGTCACTGCCACCTCGGAAATCCCCGGGCCCAGATGGCCTTACTAACGAATATTACAAAAAGTTTTCTCCGATCCTGCTAAACCCGCTGCTGTCCTTTTTGACAGCTGTGGTGGACTCTGGCACTATTCCGAGGGAAAATCAGGAGGCCCTGGTGGTGACGTTGCCTAAACCGGGCAAGCCTGCCATCAGCCCCCAAAATTTTTGACCAATATCCCTATTAAACTCAGATTTAAAAATTTACGCCAAAATTATAGCGAATAGAGTGGCAGCTTGTCTTCCGAGCCTAATAAATCACGATCAAGTGGGATTCGTGAAGGGGAGGCAAACATATGACAATACTAGACGCATTTTGAATATTATACACCATATTAATTCTAAAAAGATGGAGGCAGTGATTCTCGCATTAGATGCCGAGAAGGCGTTTGACCGCATTTGCTGGTCGTATGCCTTCTTGGTTCTTAGGAGCATGGGGTTCGCTGGAGCTATCTTAAGAGCAATTGAGGCGTTGTACTCTGCGCCATCTGCAAGAGTATTTACTAATGGGGTAGTGTCGGATCCCTTTTTAATAACGAACGGGACTAGACAGTAGTGCCCCCTCTCACCGTTGATATTTGTTCTCTCGATGGAACCACTGGCCCAGACACTTAGACTGGACCCAGAGATAGGTGGCATTGCTATACGGGACAAAACTCATCAGATATCACTTTATGCAGACGATATCATTCTTACTTTGTCCAAACCACAAGAATCTATTCCCCGACTTATGGAGATTATTGCCAATTTTAGACACTTATCATTCTATAAATTAAATATGGCCAAGTCACAAGCTCTACCTTTGTATATTCCTCCCTCTTTGCTTCAACCCTTACAATTGCAATATGACTTTGACTGGAGGAAAGATGGCATCCAATATCTGGGGATACAGGTGACACCCTCCACAGGGGCCCTATTTAGAAATAATTATACACCCATGTTGAAAATACTGCAGGATGAGATGGAGCGAATGTCTAAAATAGACGTGTCTTGGATGGGACGTGTCGCAGCCTTCAAAATATTATTATTGCCTAGACTCCTGTACCTGTTTCGCACACTGCCGATATCCGTCCCGGTTTCATTTTTCGAAATCATGCAAAGAATGATCTCAAAATACATATGGAATGGAAAGAGACCCAGAGTTAATAAAAGCTTCCTATTTAAACAAAAAGAGGCGGGAGGTTTGGGAGTACCAGTGGTAAGGAATTATTACATAGCGTCTTTAGTTACACAATGTGCTAGATGGCGATCAGCTGATACCTCGGTTCCATGGATGCACATAGAGCAATCGTTTATATATCCCTTAAAATTGGCGGATGCCCTGTGGGCGCCCTTTTGGAGCATTCCTATGCCTGAGTCCTCATCCCCAGTCATGCAAGCAGCGGTGACCGCATGGAAGCTGCTTCATGGGAAAGCGAATCCTACAAGTCATTTTTATGCATCAGAGATGCCTTTGTCACTTCTGGCCTGGGCGATAGAGGACCTGGTAACTTCAGAATGGGAAGCGAAGGGGATTACACAGGTCTCCCACTTACAGTCCGATACCAAGCAATTTTTATCACTTACAGATCTAACACAGAAATTTGGAATTCATAGTGGTGACTTCCTTAAATACTCTCAAATATGGCACTTTATATATAAAAACCCGATATCGAAAGTACCCCACAGTAGCAAGATATTCACCTGGCTGTCGACTAAGATGAGGGGATTACGGTTTCTATATGACAAAATGTTTGGAGTGGCGACTTTTACTAGATCTACACCATTCCGTTGTTGGGAGAGAGATTTGGGAAGAGTCATTACTTCGGACGAGTGGGAACAAGCAATCAAACTAAGTCACTCATCCTTAAAATGTAGTACCCACATAGAAACAGCTATGAAAATTACTTTAAGGTGGTACCGAACCCCATCCACTTTACAAATGATATACCCTTCCATGTCTGGGAATTGCTGGAGAGGGTGTGGAGGGAGAGGAACCCTTCTCCATATTTTGGGACAATGCCCTATAATTTGTGGATATTGGAATAGGATTTTTGACATGCTATCAGAAATATTTAATTTCCACCTCCCCTACACCTCACCTTTGGCCATCCTATTAATTGGAATTCCCGAGGAATGGAACAAGCATAAAAAACTCCTATGTAAAATCTTGACTATAGCCAAATTAATGTTGGTACAAAGTTGGAGATCAGTGACCCCTCCGTCTGACTCCACGCTGTTGCTAGCTATTAACAATACCTATACCTACGAGAGGGTACTTGCATTGGGAAATGACACATATCATAACTTTGAAAAGGTATGGGACGCGTGGATTAATTCTCGATTTGTTGCATAATGGAAGGCACGGAGTTATATGGCATCTGCTCTTATACATCGCAGTGGACATGGCGGTGTTGGGAACGGAAGTGGGGTAGAACATATGACAGATCGTCTCTGAGGTGTCTCACGCTAACCCTAGGAATGTGCCCACGTTATTGTTATTGTTATTGTTTAACGCATATACAATCGTTATCTTTTGTCTCATTGATGTACAATTCAAAAAAACATACCCTGGACAAATGTATATCAGACTCTATATTGCAATGTATGTCAATACTGTGTCTTACATTTATTGTGAAACCCAAATAAAAATTATTGAAACTAAAACACAGCATTTCCGCTGCAGATATTTTTTCTGCAATGTGTGAATGGAATAAGCTAGAATCCCATCCAATATGCAGGTACTGTAAAATGCCACGGCCAAATCGCAGCGTTTTCGCAACGTGCCTCGGCCTTAGTGTCTTTGCTCCATTCAATTTTATGAAACTTACATTGATGTTATCAAACAAATGAATAGAGAAACTGACATACAGGAGTGTTATGGCTGGTCATATGACACAGCGGAGAATAAGAACAAAGTGGATAAGGCTGTGTTAACATGGTTTGTTTTTCAGGAAAAAAAAATAAATCGCATGCCTTTTTATATAAGTGCAAGTGCTCCATTAATACTTTAAACAATTATAACTAATCTGAATCCTTGATGCCAATATTATAAAGAAATAGCTCGGCTACAATGTAATACATTGAGCAATTCTTGTGGACAATTTACCTTTCACAGGTCAAGCACATTGTTGATGTTATTGAGTTCTATGAGCTCCCTACGATCTCCTAAAAGAGCTGTATTGGCATTCTGTTCTACCATAGCTGTTGATGCAGCAAGTATGTCATTATTGCTGAATCATTCAGCCTGCATGGACTCGTGTGCTCATTTTCTATAAAGGCTGAGTACTTATCTCTATTCTGCAGTCACAATTATCAGAATATACTGGAATATATTTTCAGTATAAAATACATGTTACAGAGTAACGCTAGGCTCACACTAGCGATCAGGTCTCTGTCTTTCAGGTCCACATGGGGACCCGAAAGACAGAGACCCTGTCTGATTAAAAAGAGGTTATGAGCAGAAACCTGTGGACCCCATAGACTATAATAGGGTCCGCCAGGTTTCTGCCTGGTTTCTGTACGGAGACCCCAATGCAGTAGTGAATCCAGCCTTACAGTTTACTTTACTCAGTTTTCAGGTATACAGAATATTATTTGTATGATCAATCCACTTAAGCAACAATGTACATTTAAGTACATTAAATTTCTGGTCCGTTTGGGAGTTATGTAGATATCTGTCATATGTAGGTTAACTGCACAACCATATTGTAAGGGGATGTAACAACAAGTCAGGTTATGTTTATCTTCTTTCCAGCACTTGTACTTGTGAGTTATCCAGTTCCTTCTGGTCCTTAGCTGTGTCATGTGACCAGCAATCAAACTCTCAAGTTGACACAGTGGGGCAGCATAACTAATTCTGCCAGACAGTACAAAGTTAGACTAGACAGTCTTAAAGTGCAGTTGGCACCAGGAATAATTTTTCATGGGTGCCAACTTGCAGGAGGGAGAGGTGTCAGTCAGTGGGACCCATTGTACTAAGAACCCTTTACTGACGTAACAGTGATTATTGTGGTGCTAAGACACTGCACCACAGCATTGGTAGGTGGGGGTGCATCTACAAGACTTTAAGGTGCAAGTACTGTATAAAACTCTGTATCCACTGTGTTTGAGGCATATACTGTATGCTTGGAATATATTGAGACATGTGATGTATTTCATACAGTGGCAATTGTAACTCGTATGGTCCCATTATACTCACAGTATACATTTTTTGCAGTGGCCTTCTGTATAGAAAAGTGCAGTAAGCTGTGCTTTGCAATACAGTTGAAAGAGAATGATATGACGGGACGCAAGGGTCAGGAGGCCAAAAGGACTCCTTATAGACTATAGAACTGTCAACATATACTGTGGTAGCTTTTCCTGTGTATTCACAGACACAAAGTCCACTAAGTCTAAAAGGCACTGTTTGGGTCCAAGTTTATGGTGACATACAGCTGAAAGTGAGCAGAGGGAAAGCCTGAAGTTAGCATAGAGAAGCAAGATATCTGAGAGATGCCTGTGAATAATTGCAATGGTCATGGTGGCTAAATGGCTAAAGACTCAACTAATTCCTCCAGCTCTCCTCCTGGGCTGCTGCAGTTCCAGTTGGGGGGGGGGGGACTGATTGGTCTCAGCAGTCACGTGAACCTTACAGCTTCCAGAACTGCGAGCTCCAGAATGTGACAGAAAGGATGTCGGGAGTGGAAATCAAAGCACCAAGAACTAGTGAGTATGCCTTTTTTTCTCTTTAACACCCTCCCCAGTCACCCCAAAGGTTGCTCCAAATCCTGGAAACCTCTTTAAAGGGTTGTCCATGATTTTTTATTGATGGCCTATACTTATGATAAGCTATAGATATAGAATAGGGGGAGAGCCAACAGTCGACCCCCGCACGGATCAGCTGTTTTGAGGTCTGTGTACTATACAGTGCATGGAGCCGAAAACAGTTGACTTGGTGCCCTGTATAGTATCTGGGTGCCAGTACTGCAGCTAAACTCCCACTGACTGCCAAAGATAGGCCATCAATAAAAAATAAAATCATAGACAACCTCTTTAATGCATTAAAAGTCATGTTAAATTTGGCTGTATTATTAAACTCCATTTTTTGGTAGAACATAGTTTTCAGGTCTCTAGAACATTCACAACAGACAGGCTTCTTCTTTTAGGTTGCAGCCACACATTGTGGAAAGCTTTTTTGTTGCAGATTTTGCTTATTTTTTGCCAGACTGCACCTTTCATATGATCGTATAAAACTACTATTACATTTCTTTAATAACTGACTTTAGGGATTATCCGACCTTTACAAAACTTGCCATACAACAGAGAAATCTGTAAAACAAAGAGAAAACAATGCCTGCAACGTTGCAGCATTGTGGGTCTGGTCAGGGCCTGTTGGAAGTTATGTTCATGGTTCACTTGAGTGCTCAGCCAATTACTGTCTTCCGTGGTTATGTGTACGGGTGAGTCATCTTTTACTCTTCATTTTACAGGGTTCTCTCCTTTGTGGCAAGTTTGGATAAAACACTGGTGCTGCTATAACATAGCATAGCTGTTTTCACAGGCTGCGAAGATTTCTGATGATGGATCTTATGATCTCCTAAAAAAAGAGCATGAGCATATTTTCCTACAGTAGAATAGCTGTTGATGCAGCAAGTATTAATCACTGCTGTGTTATTCTGTATTCTTGCATGGACTTTTGTCCTCATTTCATCCAGGAGCTGAGTACTTATCTCTGTTCAACAGAGTCACGATCTTATGATTATCAAAAACAGAAAAATGCTGAAATGTTATGTGCCAATCAAAAACTTAATTTGGATTAGGAGGTTCACCCACTAATATATGGAAGTATTAAAATAATAACTTTTATTAATATTTGCTAAAAATATTGACAAGAAACTGGGGAAACACCTACAACTTAATGCTGGGAAGGAACAGAACGCCATCCAATGCAGTATCAAATCCAATATAACACAGGACCAATGATTAGCTTCTTTTGACCAGAAACCCACAGTGTCCCACTACTGTTCAATGTTCATTGGATCTATATACACCTGCTTGGATAACCCTTTCCATCCCATTAAAACAAATAGCACATTGTGGAATGCTGGAGCATGTGGTCTGGATATAGTTTTACAGGCTTGCTCATAACTGACAGAGCTAAGCCAGCCAGCACTGAAGCATGTAGTCTGGATATAGTTTTTCAGGCTTGCTCATAAGCAACAGAGCTACACCAACCAGCACTCACTCCCCACCAAAAACAGTCAGTGTATCTCCTATATTATTGTCTCATAGAGAAACACTGACTAGTGTCCACAGTGTCCTCTTAACTAACACTTCTGTGCAGTCTCTTAAATAAAATTATATCACAGCGACTAGCGGTCACTGTAATTAATACCCTTGCTGACACCCCTAAACACCAAGATCAGACACACAATGAATAACAATGAATACTAAAGATCTCTATCAGAAGATTTTAATAATATACATATCTAACTTATGTTGAAAAGAACGAATAGGACAGCACCATCACCAATAAAGACAGGGTCCAGGAATTGCCAGTATTTTACTGGTATGATATAACAAAACCCAAGATATAAAGCACTCCAATCTCAAATGAATGATGCATAAGATATTGCATCATTTAGGCCCCAGGGTTTAGCTGTTTTCAGTATAAATGTCCACCGAGCCTCGCGTTGAAGGAGCTTTTGATCAAAATTGCCCCTCTATGAGATGGAGTTACCAGTTCAATACCCCGGAATTTAATATGAGAGGGATCACCCCTATGATGAGTCCAAATATGATGTGCTGGCGAGTTATATTATTCACATGTTCTCTCATCCTCCTGCGGAATTCCCTTATCATTTTACCTAAATATTGAATCCGACAAGAGCATGTAATGAGGTAGACTACGCCGACCGTTTTACAATTGTAACCCCTGGCAGTTAATGCCAAGCCAGGACCCACTACAGCAGACATCAGCCATTTTATGCCGAGGGACAGTGGATTACATTTCCCTACACCCCTTACTCGAGGGGGGAGGAGGATCAGAGAAAGGAACTGATTGGCTGAGCAGGGAATTATGGGAAAGGTCTGCACAGGAAAGAGAGAGGACAGCCACATGGGCTGCAGAAAAGACTTCTTCCAGCAACTGTCAGGGAGCACATAGCTTGGCACTGGGTAACCCAGGACATAGAGACAGCCCTGCCAGCCCACCAGCTCATTCTGAGGGAAGAAGTAGCATCCCTGCAGCAGCACCACCACCTGTCCAGAGTGACCAGACTCCCAAAAGGTACCCAGGGCTGCATCCAAGAAGACTCCTGCCTCATACTCCATTAGTATCCTGTCACCTGAAAGCTGCAGCACCCAGTGATACTCCAGGCTGGCACCAGATTCCCTGCAAGAGTTAGTGAGTAGACTTGGCGGGAATTTGCTGTACTGCTGTTATAAAGTTTCTGAGAACTGTTCTGGAAAGGATCTGCCGTGTTTATAGTGCACCAATGTTTCCTGAATGCGCGCCACTGTCCGCAGCAACTGGGCCCCAATGGATAGGCTGTTCTTTTCATTGCTGCAGCTATTAGTAATTCTGCATTGTGTGTTGTTATTTAGGAGTGCAAGCTGGTACCTGCAGTATGAGTGCATGTATATGATGACTATCATCTGTGGGTCACTATCTTAACCCTGTGCTATTCCCTATAGTTTATTATACCCGCCAGGCCTGGCACATAGTCCATTCCTACCATTAGAGGGTTCATACTATAGGATGTACCTGTGCATTGTCATGTGAATTACTGAAACATTTCTCTGTTCACATTTCTTAAGTTTGCCTTTGTTTACCCTTCCCATAATAAACCGGTTAAGTAGTTTTATCCTCAACATTTGTGAGTGTGTATTGAGCTTAGGTGGAGGTTTTCCGAGTCGACCCCTAGCAGAAGACGAAGACCCTCCTAAATTCCTATAGAGCTCCTAGCAAGATTCAGGTGGAGGCACTGCGCCATAGTGAGGTGAGAACTACAACACACCCTGCCTACAGAGGTCGGCCCAAAGGGGTGTTACACAATTAATAAAGTTGTTATTTTTAAATTGTTTACCTGTTGTTGTACTAGCAAAACCTTTACTAGATTTAATAAAGGGACAAGCCCTACAGGACCCACAAGGATGGGTACCAACAATCCTCCTTGCCTGTCTGTCCAACCATGTGTTAGAATTGGTAGGTAACAAATCGCTATGAACCAGCTTGTCTTTAAAATTTGTGCCACGTCTGTATGACACTGATGGGAGCTCCCCCAACAATGGACCAATATCAGGATCAGACAAGAGGATGCCCCATGTTTCTTGCAAAATTTGTTACTTCCAAGTGGGAACTATCATAGGTCGCTATAATCCTCAATTCCTGTCCACCCTCTTTTGTTCTCGGCTGCAACAGATGACTGCGCTCAGCTGACAGAGCATGTTGGTACGCTGTCCACAGAACTCCATCTGGTTATCCCCGTCTATTAAATCTATCACGTAGGTCCTGCGCCGCCACGTGATAGTTTGATATTGAGGTACAGTTCCTGCGAAGTTGCAGGAACTGCCCTTTGGGGATACCCTTCCTCAGGGAATTTGGGTGCCAATTATCCCATTTTAGGAGGCAGTTGGTAGCCATCTCCTTTCTGTAGTCAAACGTCCTGTTTCCGATTTTATTATAGTTAGATCCAAAAACGTAATGGAAGTCTCCTGAATATCAGAGGTAAAAAAGAGGCCCATCGTATTGACATTCAGAGCTGTTACAAACTCACTAAAGTCCTCCTTTGTGCCTCCCCAAATCAGCAATACATCGTCGATAAAGCGGACCCAAAGCAGTATGTATGAGGACCAAGCCTCCATTGGATCCGCAAAGACCACCTCCTTCTCCCACCAGCCCAGGTAGAGGTTAGCAAAAGTCGGGGCACAGGGACTCCCCATAGCTACCTCCCTGAGATGGTGGAAGAAGTGGCGGTCAAACAAGAATGTATTACATTCCAAGACGAATCTAAGCAGCCTCAGGACTCAGTTATTATGTGTCCCCAAATGGCTACCTCAGATTTTCAGAAAGTCCCCCACAGCTCCACACCCCGCATCATAGGGTATGGAGCTGTAAAGGGCCTCCACATCAAGACTGGCCAAATAGCCTCCAGGTGGTACAGTCAGATCATCTATCCGCTTGAGGACATCATTTGTGTCCCTCACAAATGATAGTAGGGAAGTTACAAATGATCTTAAAATAGCATCCACATACAAAGAAATATTTTGTGTAATGCTATTGATCCCTGCAACAATTGGCCTACCTTTTAAGGGACTCAGCCCTTTATGAATCTTAGGTAATGCGTAAAAGGTAGGCCGTGTTGGATGTTGTGGTAAGAGGAAACTTAATTCACCATCACTGATAAGATGGTTGTCTCTAGCCTCAATCAGAATTCTCCTCAACTCCAGAGAGTAATTCTGTGTTGGATCGTGGGGGAGAACCTCGTAGCATTCTGGATCATTGAGGATATTCTTACACATCCTGATATAATTCGTGTGATCCATGATCACAAGGTCCCCCCCTTGTATAGTGTCTGGGTGCCAGTACTGCGGCTAAACTCCCACTGACTGCCAGAGATAGGCCATCAATAAAAAATAAAATCATGGACAACCTCTTTAATGCATTAAAAGTCATGTTAAATTTGGCTGTATTATTAAACTCCATTTTTTGGTAGAACATAGTTTTCAGGTCTCTAGAACATTCACAACAGACAGGCTTCTTCTTTTAGGTTGCAGTCACACATTGTTGAAAGCTTTTTTGTTGCAGATTTAGCTTATTTTTTGCCAGACTGTACCTTTCATATGATCCTATAAAACTACTATTACATTTCTTTAATAACTGGCTTTAGGGATTATCTGACCTTTACAAAACTTGCCACACAGCAGAGAAACCTGTAAAACAAAGAGAAAACAATGCCTGCAACATTGCAGCATTGTGGGTCTGGTCAGGGCCTGTTGGAAGTTATGTTCATGGTTCACTTGAGTGCTCAGCCAATTACTGTCTTCCGTGGTTATGTGTACGGGTGAGTCATATTTTACTCTTTATTTTACAGGGTTCTCTCCTTTGTGGCAAGTTTGGATAAAACACTGGTGTGCTGCTATAACATAGCATAGCTGTTTTCACAGTCTTTGAAGATTTCTGATGATAGATCTTATGATCTCCTAAAAAAAGAGCATGAGCATATCTTTCTACAGTAGAATAGCTGTTGATGCAGCAAGTATTATTCATCACTGCTGTGTTATTGCGTCCTTGCATGGACTTTTGTCCTCATTTCTTCCAGGAGTTGAGTACTTATCTCTGTTCAACAGAGTCATGATTTTATGATTAACAGAAGATTATAAAACATAGCGACCTAAAAAATATATGAATACATGTTATAGAGTTATATTCTACTAATCTTATGTTTCAGATATGCATTAAAGAAATGCATCTACTCACAATACCACTTAAAGTGTGATACAGTTAATTTCTTGATCCTTAAAAAGGTTCATTTAGTTAAGCAGTTACTGTATATGCCATTGAATATGTACAGCATAACAGACTGATTTTTTTTTTCCCAATAAAAGGGTTAAATCTTAAGCCATGGTTATGAACTTAACCAAAAGTAAATTAGTTAAAAAGATACCATCTGACAAAGCACTTTGCTGCACTACTAGTGCTATGCCTGCAGAAAAACCCACAAATATGAGTCTGCAATACATCCAGACACCATATGCAAATGGATCAAGTGAATCCTGCAAACATGTGCCTTGTTTTGATCCAGTAAGTACATGTATCACTGCATACAGACACAGTAAAACTCTGTACAACTCCAGGTCATAAAACTCTGGCTGTTATACAAAACGTATAGAAATGTAAGGGCCCATATTTTATCTTCCGATTTCATGCAGAGTGCATATGTGTCATATAAATATTCTGTATATATAATATATATATATATATATATATATATATATATATATATATATATATACAGTACAGACCAAAAATTTGGCCACACCTTCTCATTCCAAGAGTTTTTTTGTGTTTTCATGACTATAAAAATTGTAGATTCACTCTGAAGGCATCAAAACTATGAATTAACACATGTGGAATTATATACTTAACAAAAAAGTGTGAAACAACTGAAAATATGTCTTATATTCTAGGTTCTTCAATGTAGCCACCTTTTGCTTTGATATATATATAGTATATAATTCCACATGTGTTAATTCATAGTTTTATGCCTTCAGTGTGAATCTACAAATTTTATAGTCATGAAAATACAGAAAACTCTTGGAATGAGAAGGTGTGTCCAAACTTTTGGTCTGTACTGTATATACAGTCATATGAAAAAGTTTGGGCACCCCATTAATCTTAATCATTTTTAGTTCTAAATATTTGGGTGTTTGCAACAGCCATTTCAATTGATATATCTAATAACTGATGGACACAGTAATATTCAGGATTGAAATGAGGTTTATTGTACTAACAGAAAATGTGCAATATGCATTAAACCAAAATTTGACCGGGCAAAATATGGGACCCCATTATAACCCCCCCCCAAATAGGTTTTGTAACCTCACTGAGCTTTGAACTTCATAGCCAGGTGTATCCAATCATGAGAAAAGGTATTTAAGGTGGCCAATTGCAAGTTGTTCTCCTATTTGAATCTCCTCTGAAGAGTGGCATCATGGGCTGCTCAAAACAACCTCAAATGATCTGAAAACAAAGATTGTTCAACATAGTTGTTCAGGGGAAGGATACAAAAAGTTGTCTCAGAGATTTAACCTGTCAGTTTCCACTGTGAGGAACATAGTAAGGAAATGGAAGACCACAGGGACAGTTCTTGTTAAGCCCAGAAGTGGCAGGCCAAGAAAAATATCAGAAAGGCAGAGAAGAAGAATGATGAGAACAGTCAAGGACAATCCACAGACCACCTCCAAAGAGCTGCAGCACATCTTGCTGCAGATGGTGTCACTGTGCAGATGGTGTCAAGCTGTATGGGAGAGTGATGCGAAAGAAGCCGTTCTGAAAGCACGCCACAAACAGAGTCACCTGAGGTATGCAAAAGCACATTTGGACAAGCCAGCTTCATTTTGGAAGAAGGTCCTGTGGACTGATGAAACAAAGATTGAGTTGTTTGGTCATACAAAAAGGCGTTATGCATGGCGCAAAAAAACACAGCATTCCAAGAAAAACACTTGCTACCTACTGTAAAATTTGGTGGAGGTTCCATCATGCTTTGGGGCTGTGTGGCCAATGCCGGCACCGGGAACCTTGTTAAAGTTGAGGGTCGCATGGATTCAACTCAGTATCAGCAGATTCTTGAGAATAATGTACAAGAATCAGTGACGAATTTGAAGTTACGCCGGGGATGGATATTTCAGCAAGACAATGATCCAAAACACATCTCCAAATCTACCAGGCATTCATGCAGAGGAACAATTACAATGTTCTAGAATGGCCATCCCAGTCCCCAAACCTGAATATCATTGAACATCTGTGGGATAATTTGAAGCGGGCGCCATGCCGGCGACCATCAAACTTAACTGAACTGGAATTGTTTTGTAAAGAGGAATGGTCAAAAATACCTTCATCCAGGATCCAGGAACTGATTAAAAGCACAGGAAGCGACTAGAGGCTGTTATTTTTGCAAAGGAGGATCTACAAATATTAATGTCACTTTTCTGTTGAGGTGCCCATACTTTTGCACCGGTCAAATTTGGTTTAATGCATATTGCACATTTTCTTTTAGTACAATAAACCCATTTCAATCCTGAAATATTACTGTGTCCATCAGTTATTAGATATATCAAATTGAAATGGCTGTTGCAAACACCCAAATATTTAGAACTAAAAATGATTAAGATTAATAGGGGTGCCCAAACTTTTTGATATGACTGTATATATATATATAGTTATACTGGAAAAAAAAAACTATCATATTGGATGTCAAATTCCTATTACAAAGTTGATCTCCGTTTGAAGCTTTGCTGCTCGGAAACAATGTCTCCATAATGGGTACAATTATGGTACCTGTGCCTTTATTTTTAACACTGTATTAGTATTTATGTGTTATTGAAATAATGTAAACTTTCTTAACACGGGTATACATAGACTTCCACTAGGGTGTGCTGTAACATGCAAGAGTTCTATAAAATTGCAGTTATATCTTTAACCCCTTAAGGATTTGGTTAATTTCCATTTTTTCATTTCCTTCTTTATCTTCTGGCCTTCCAGGAGCCTTACATATTTTATTTTCCATCAACATATGAGAGCAAACTTTAAAGGATCTTAATACTGAATTGCGCAAAGTGTAAACAATTATTTGTGGGTGGAATGGAAAAAACACAATGTTGACTTCTGTTTTTTTATGGGGGGGTTTACACTGTTCACTTTGCAGTACTGTGCCATGTTAACTCTATCCTGCAGGTCAGCACAATTACAAAAACAAATTTATATATATTGTTTAAATATTTCATTACTTTTAACAAAAATATCCCTTTTTTTTTTTTAGTAAACTTTTTGTCACCACATTCTGACACCCCTAACTTTTTTAGTTTTCTGTTGATGGAGTTATTTGAGGATTTTTTTTATTTTTATTTTCTTGTCTGGCTAGCTGTAGTTTGTATTAATACAACTTTTTGATCTCTTTTTATTCCATTTTTATGGCAGGGCAAACTGACCAAATAAAATATTGCAAGAAGAATGACATGATAGATAGACTTTTTATGGATGCAGCAATACCAAATACTTGAGTATTGCAGTGTATAATACTGAACAAGTGATCAGATGGTCACTTGTTCGAGTCCCATAGTGGGACTAAAAGAGAAGAAGTAAAACAAAAGTTTTAGAATATAAAATAAATAAATACATCAAAGAACACGCTTTCACTATATAGAAATACTTTGCTACGTAATAAAAAAAACAATACATATTTGGTATCACCCCATCTGTAACAACCTGTACAATAAAATAAAAACATAATTTAACCCACAGTTAAAAGGACAATGTCATGTGTGTTTTTTCACCATAAACTGTCCCTATCATGTGCAGGAAGAAATAATTTTATTTCCATTGGTTCCCTTCTGTAATCTTTCTGCTGCAGTAAAGTGAAGTTACAAATATTTGCAAACATAAAAAGTCGTATGTACATTGCCCTAAGCAGTCATGTTGGGCAGAGGGCAGCATCTGTCTAGTCATGCTGTCCCCTTAGAAATTACGCCTCGTGGATGTGATTGACATCTCCCCCACAATTCCCTCACTCCCTGATGTCACAAGGGAGATGTCAGTGACGCCCAGAAGGTGCAATTAATAAGGAGACAGAGTGACTAGACAGAAGCTGCTCCCCGCCCACTGTGACTACTCTGATTAGTTTGTATATGACTTTTTGTGCTTTCAAACATTTATAACTTCACTTTTCTACAGCAGAAAGATTCAAGAGGGGCAGCAATGAAATGGTCATTACTTGATCCTGCAAATGATGGGGCCAGTTAATGGTATATATATATATATACACACACACACACAGTGGGGAAAAAGTATTTAGTCAGCCACCAATTTTGCAAGTTCTCCCACTTAAAAAGTTGAGAGAGGCCTGTAATTGTCATCATAGGTAGACCTCAACTATGAGAGACAAAATGAGAAAACATACAGTACAGACCAAAAGTTTGGACACACCTTCTCATTCCAAGAGTTTTCTGTATTTTCATGACTATACAAATTGTAGATTCACACTGAAGGCATCAAAATTAAGAATTAACACATGTGGAATTATATACTTAACAAAAAAGTGTGAAACAACTGAAAATATGTCTTATATTCTAGGTTCTTCAATGTAGCCACCTTTTGCTTTGATTACTGCTTTGCACACTCTTGGCATTCTCTTGATGAGCTTCAAGAGGTAGTCACCTGAAATGGTTTTCACTTCACAGGTGTGCCCTGTCAGGTTTAATAAGTGGGATTTCTTGCCTTATAAATGGGGTTGGGACCATCAGTTGTGTTGTTCAGAAGTCAGGTGGATACACAGCTGATAGTCCTACTGAATGGAGTGGTAGAATTTGTATTATGGCAAGAAAAACCAGCTAAGTAAAGAAAAACGAGTGGCCATCATTACTTTAAGAAATTAAGGTCAGTCAGTCCGAAAAATTGGGAAAACTTTGAAAGTGTCCCCAAGTGCAGTGACCAAAACCATCAAGCGCTACAAAGAAATTGGCTCACATGAGGACCGCCCCAGGAAAGGAAGACCAAGAGTCACCTCTGCTGCGGAGGATAAGTTCATCCGAGTCACCAGCCTCAGAAATTGCAGGTTAACAGCAGCTCAGATTAGAGACCAGGTCAATACCACACAGAGTTCTAGCAGCAGACACATCTCTACAACAACTGTTAAGAGGAGACTGTGTGCAGCAGGCCTTCATGGTAAAATAGCTGCTAGGAAACCACTGCTAAGGACAGGCAACAAGCAGAAGAGACTTGTTTGGGCTAAAGAACACAAGGAATGGACATTAGACCTGTGGAAATCTGTGCTTTGGTCTGATGAGTCCAAATTTGAGATCTTTGGTTCCAACCACCGTGTCTTTGTGCGACGCACAAGGTGAACGAATGGACTCTACATGTCTGGTTCCCAGCGTGAAGCATGGAGGAGGAGGTGTGATGGTGTGGGGGTGTTTTGCTGGTGACACTGTTGGAGATTTATTCAAAATTGAAGGAATACTGAACCAGCGTGGTTACCACAGCATCTTGCAGCGGCATGCTATTCCATCCGGTTTGCGTTTAGTTGTACCATCATTTATTTTTCAACAGGACAATGACCCCAAACACACCTCCAGACTGTGTAAGGGCTATTTGACCAAGAAGGAGAGTGATGGGGTGCTACGCCAGATGACCTGGCCTCCACAGTCACCAGACCTGCACCCAATCGAGATGGTTTGGGGTGAGCTGGACCGCAGAGTGAAGGCAAAAGGGCCAACAAGTGCTAAGCATCTCTGGGAACTCCTTCAAGACTGTTGGAAGACCATTTCAGGTGACTACATCTTGAAGCTCATCAAGAGAATGCCAAGAGTGTGCAAAGCAGTAATCAAAGCAAAAGGTGGCTACTATGAAGAACCTAGAATATAAGACATATTTTCAGTTGTTTCACACTTTTTTGTTAAGTATATAATTCCACATGTGTTAATTCATAGTTTTGATGCCTTCAGTGTGAATCTACAATTTGTATAGTCATGAAAATACAGAAAACTCTTGGAATGAGAAGGTGTGTCTAAACTTTTGGTCTGTACTGTATCTAGAAAATCACATTGTCTCATTTTTCAAGAATTTATTTGCAAATTATGGTAGAAAATCAGTATTTGGTCACCTACTAACAAGCAAGATTTCTGGCTCTCACAGACCTGTAACTTCTTCTTTAAGAGGCTCCTCTGTCCTCCACTCATTAACTGTAGTAATGGCACCTGTTTGACATTGTTATCAGTATAAAAGACACCTGTCCACAACCTCAAACAGTCACACTCCAAACTCCACTATGGTGAAGACCAAAGAGCTGTGGAAGGACACCAGGAACAAAATTGTAGACCTGCACCAGGCTGGGAAAATTGAATCTGCAATAGGCAAGCAGCTTGGTGTGAAGAAATCAACTGTGGGAGCAATAATTAGAAAATGGAAGACATACAAGACCACTGATAATCTCCCTCGATCAGGGGCTCCACGCAAGATCTCACCCTGTGGGGTCAAAATGATCACAAGAACGGTGAGTAAAAATCCCAGAACCACACGTGGGGACCTGGTGAATGACCTGCAGAAAGCTGGGACTAACATAACAAAGGCTACCGTCAGTAACACACTACACCGCCAGATGTGTCCCCCTGCTTAAGCCAGTACATATCCGGGCCCGTCTGACATTTGCAAGAGAGCATTTGGATGTTACAGAAGAGTATTGGGAGAATGTCATATGATCAGATGAAACCAAAGTAGAACAGTTTGGTAGAAACACAACTCGTCGTGTTTGGAGGAGATTGAATGCTAAGTTGCATCCAAAGAACACCATACCTACTGTGAAGCATGGGGGTGGCAACATCATGCTTTGGGGCTGTTTCTCTGCAAAAGGACCAGGACGACTGATCCATGTACATGAAAGAATGAATGGGGCCATGTATCGTGAGATTTTGAGTGCAAACCTCCTTCCATCAGCAAGGGCATTGAAGATGAAACGTGGATGGGTCTTTCAGCATGACAATGATCCCAAGCACACCGCCAGAGCAACAAAGGAGTGGCTTCACAAGAAGCATTTCAAGGTCCTGGAGTGGCCTAGTCTCCAGATCTCAACCCCATAGAAAACCTTTGGAGGGAGTTGAAAGTCTGTGTTGCCCAGCGACAGTCCCAAAACATCACTGCTCTAGAGTAAATCTGCATGGAGGAATGGGCCAACATACCAGCAACAGTGTGTGCCAACCTTGTGAAGACTTACAGAAAACGTTTGACCTCTGTCATTGCCAACAAAGGATATATAACAAAGTAGTGAGATGAACTTTTGTTATTGACCAAATACTTATTTTCCACCATAATTTGCAAATAAATTCTTTAAAAATCAGTCAGTATGATTTTCTGGATTTGTTTTCTCATTTTGTCTCTCATAGTTGAGGTCTACCTATGATGTCAATTACAGGCCGGCCTCATCTTTTTAAGCATCCATTAATGCTGAGTTTTGGTCAGCTCATAAAATGTTGGATTTAGTTTTTTCAATGACTTTGGCTTTTGTTCTCTTCTGTAAGATAAGATGTCAATATGTGACAAGTTATTCTGCCACAGAAATTCGGATTAAGCCTGCTACATCTGTACAATAAAGATCACTGCAAAAAAAATTAACACAAATCCTGGCCTTTTGACTGCTAACTACACATAACATACAGCATGATTTAATATCTGGGTGTAGGCCTGTTAGGGAGGAACCTTTGGGATGCACATTCAGCTATGGCAGACCACCTTATATCAACCTACCCAAGGACAGGATAGCCAGGTCTATGCTATTCTGTGATTGTAGAAATAAGGCCAGAGAAAACACTCTCAGAGTATGTTCACATCTGCGCTCGGGGATTCCGTTCTACATTCCGCTTTAAAAATATGGAGCAGGACTTTTCTCTCCACATTTTTCGGGCGGAAATCGTGTGGAAACCTGCGGACCCCATTATAGTCTATGGGGTCCGTGGGTTTCTTCAAGTAACAGCTTTTTAAGCGGATTAGGTTTCCATTTTCAGGTCCCCAAGCCGACCCGAGGAACGGAAAGCTGAACGCAGGTGTGAACCTAGCATCACACTTCTGCAGTTCTGTTTATCACAAGTACTTTATTGAGGTAGTAGTTGTTTGGCACAAAAGTGGTTACTAACAGCAGATAAACACTAGACGGTACAACATTATACTACTAAAAAACCTTTTCAGTATGAGATCAGTGGTCCCAAGGCAACATACAGAGATTGTGCCCAAGAAGAGTAACGTACATTTCTGCTTGATAAAGCTAAGGGGAATTCGGTAAAATGTAGGAGGCATTTTTATAAATGTGGGCGCTCTTTGGCTAGAGCCTTACGCGTTCAGAGGTCCTCCACCTATGTACCCAGCATCTGAACGGATCACGGTGTGCGAGTAAACCTACCCTCGGAAATCTCGGCGGCATTCCGCGACTATTACACCTCATTATATTCGGTCGACACTTCTAATCCCGACTCATCCGGCATAGTGTTCCGCGATCGTATTCGTTTTTACTTGTCCACCTCGGGGCTTCCTGCGCTGTCACCTGAAGATTTAGAGGTCCTGGAATCTCCTATAATCGTTGAGGATTTATCCATGGCGATTACACGTATGGCCACGGGTAAAGCACCTGGACCAGATGGCCTGACCCTCGCTTATTATAAAAAACTCAGCCCTGAGCTTAGCCCTCAGTAGTTAAAAGTATTTAACTCTCTTGCATCTGGTTCAGCTTTGTGTCGTGACTCGCTACGGGCGCATATCGCAGTAATTCCAAAGTCTGGTAAGGACCCTCTCATCTGCCCCAGTTATCGCCCCATCTCCCTCCTGAATGTTGATATTAAAATTCTCACCAAGATCCTTGCGTCGCGACTGACCCCCCTGTTAGGCGATATGCCACCCTGATCAGGCTGGCTTTATGCCAGGACGTGAGGCCAGGGATAACACTACCAAAGCTATTAATCTCATTCACGGTGCTAGATTATTGAGTAGGCCTCTTGTGCTTTTCTCCACAGACCCAGAAAAGGCCTTTGACAGGGTTAATTGGCAGTTTATGAAGGAAACCCTGTTACATGTGGGTCTTCGAGAGACTATGATGAACTGGATTTTAGCCTTATACTCCCATCCTTCGGCATTGGTTAGGGTTAATGGGTTACTCTCCCAACCTTTCCGCATAGCTAATGGCACTGGGCAGGGATGTCCCTTGTCGCCCCTAATTTTTATCCTGACTTTAGCACCTTTTCTTCGTCATGTTAAGGCACATCCGGATATTTCAGGAGTGGCCCATTCTGCCCGTCTCTATAAAGTGGCGGCATACGCAGATGATTTATTGTTCTTTCTTTCGTCCCCCCATGTCTCCATTCCCATCTTGATGTCCTCCTTCCAGCTCTCTAATTTTAAGATTAACTTTTCTAAATCAGAGGCGCTTAATGTGACACTCCCTGCTTCTCAGGTCTCCTCCTTGAGTCAAATCCTTCCCCTTCTGCTGGGCGACCCGCACGCTACAATATTTAGGGGTCCATCTCACACCTGTCCTGAAAGACCTTTTTCGTTACAATTTTCCACCCATCCTGGCCTCGATCCGTGCTGATTGTAATAGATGGACTACCAGGACATTTACCTAGTTTAGGAGATGCACAATTTTTAAAATGAACATCTTACCGCTTCTTCTATACTTAATGCAGACCTTGCCTATCCATATCCCCGATTACAGAGACATCTCATCATCTGGGCCCTGCTTTGTTTCTTCTCCATCATTGCGAGTCTTTGGTGCAAACTTACAAGTGCTCACTACTCCGTTTTTTGGTCCTCACTGCCCGTGCTTGCATTCCACAGTACTGGAAGCAAGTTGAGCCTCCTCCCCTTTCCCTTTGGATTTTAAAGGTCAATGAGATCATGCGCATGGAAAACCTCACGTCCTTCCTGCATGACACAGTTGAGGTCTTCAATAAAACCTGGTTTTATTGGTTGGAATTCCAACGCTCTGGAAAGTATCAGGCGCTTCTGGGCTCTGGGCCTTCCTCTATGGCCTGAGCGTTATACTCAGTGCAGGGTGTCCACCGTCAGCCATGGTGCTATTGCTGCAGTTATGCTAATCTCTGTCCTAATGTTAATGATTATAGGTCCTTCTGATGGGCACATCCGGATATTTCAGGAGTGGCCCATTCTGCCCGTCTCTATAAAGTGGCGGCATACGCAGATGATTTATTGTTCTTTCTTTCGTCCCCCCATGTCTCCATTCCCATCTTGATGTCCTCCTTCCAGCTCTCTAATTTTAAGATTAACTTTTCTAAATCAGAGGCGCTTAATGTGACACTCCCTGCTTCTCAGGTCTCCTCCTTGAGTCAAATCCTTCCCCTTCTGCTGGGCGACCCGCACGCTACAATATTTAGGGGTCCATCTCACACCTGTCCTGAAAGACCTTTTTCGTTACAATTTTCCACCCATCCTGGCCTCGATCCGTGCTGATTGTAATAGATGGACTACCAGGACATTTACCTAGTTTAGGAGATGCACAATTTTTAAAATGAACATCTTACCGCTTCTTCTATACTTAATGCAGACCTTGCCTATCCATATCCCTGATTACAGAGACATCTCATCATCTGGGCCCTGCTTTGTTTCTTCTCCATCATTGCGAGTCTTTGGTGCAAACTTACAAGTGCTCACTACTCCGTTTTTTGGTCCTCACTGCCCGTGCTTGCATTCCACAGTACTGGAAGCGAGTTGAGCCTCCTCCCCTTTCCCTTTGGATTTTAAAGGTCAATGAGATCATGCGCATGGAAAACCTCACGTCCTTCCTGCATGACACAGTTGAGGTCTTCAATAAAACCTGGTTTTATTGGTTGGAATTCCAACGCTCTGGAAAGTATCAGGCGCTTACGGGCTTTGGGCCTTCCTCTATGGCCTGAGCGTTATACTCAGTGCAGGGTGTCCACCATCAGCCATTGTGCTATTGCTGCAGTTATGCTAATCTCTGTCCTAATGTTATTGATTATAGGTCCTTCTGATGGGGACCTGACCCTCGTTGGGGCCCTTATATGGTTTGTTTTCTGCTTGTCCCCTACTCACAGCCTTTAGCTACTCCCCCCCTTTTTTTTTCCTCTCCTCTCCTCTCCTACTCTCTCTCTCTCTCTCTCTCTCCTCTGCCTTCTTGCCTTTTTCTACTTTCACTCTTTCCTCCTTTTCTTTTTCTTAATATCTCTGTAACCTTGTTGGCTTGGTCCGTCTGGGAGTCTCCTCAGGTGGCTCCGGGCCTGTTTTGTTAGTGTTTGTATTTTTTTTTTTTTTTTTTTTGTACTATTGGTCTGTTTCAGACCTTGTTGTATTATTATAAAACTGCAATAAAAATTTGAATTGAAAAATAAATAAATAAACATACAGAGATTGTCCAGCACTTACAGGGGTTTGTGCTCAGCTCTAACTTACACTGCATTGAGCTGAAAGCAAATGCCTCAGTGAACTGGAATAATGGTCGGCCACTGGTACTGTAGCTCATCATCCATTGACTTTAAAGGGAGCTTCGATGCAGTAATGGCACTAAACTGCCTCTCAGCCCCCTCCCTGACCAGATATTTTTGACCTATCCTTACACTAGGCCTTATATAAAAATTCCTGGATGACCCCTTTAACTTACTGTAGCCTAATACATGTGTTAAAGGTTAAAAATTGGGAAGCAGTTCACAAAGTATACTATTACTGTATACGATGCACTTCATATCTAATAAGCAGCTATGCTACCACAATCTTGAGATAATATGATTTACTGTGGCTAACTGATGCCCAGTCCAAAGACTAGTATGCTAGAAATTTATTTTAAAGGGATATTTAACTACAACCTGTACATATCACAAATGCATGTCTCATAATGGAGCTGTCTGCTCAAAGCACCTGCAGCACGCAGCTGAGACTGCAATATTTCACTGTGTTGGCTATAAGACTCTCATCAATTAAAAACTTCGTAATTTCCCCCTGAAATGTTTCGAGGACTTGGCATCATCAGGGGTCATGGTGCAAAAGCACCAATGCCTGTAGATGTTGGACTTTTAAAACCTAGGGTCTAAATGCTGGAGAGAATCTAATCCAACCAAAGTGCTGTATTTGGACAAACCTCCAGAGGTCTCCTGGATCAAACATCATACTCCAGTAGTGAAGCGCAGCATCCCCCAGGAAAGAAACCGAATCCTCTAGTTACCAAGCATCTATGCCTAAGACTGACCAATAGTGCTATGTGCTAGATGCATGCCCAGTGTACCTACCATCAGATTCAGGCTAGGTTCACATCTGCGTTGGACTCCGACGCAGATTCCGCCTAAAATCAACAGAGAGAAAAGAGAAAACCCCATAGACTATAACCATGTTGGCGAACCTATGGCACGTGTGCCAGAGAGGGCACGCAGAGCCTTCTCAGTTGGTACGCGCGACATCGCCATGATCGCTCACCAACGGGGAATTCGGTACAGGATTCCCCGTTAGTGAGCGATCGCTTTTTTCAGCTGTATGTGCAAATGCACATACAGCTGAAAGCTGTCAGTGTAGGAAGCAGTCCGCAGGACCGCAGCTTACACTGACTGCAGAGTGTGACCTCTGCCCTGACACAGGCGCGATGACGTAAGTCATCAGCGCCTGCGATCAGAAGAAAGAGGACGCTCTTCGTGGGACTGCAGCCATACTGGGTAAGTAGCATAAACTGCTGTGTGGGGGCCCACTGTGGAGCATATAATACTGTGCGGGGGCCACTGTGGAACATATAATACTGTGCGGCGGGGGCCATTGTGGAGCGTATAATACTGTGTGGGAGTCACTATGGGCATATACTACTGTCTGGGGGCCACTTCGGAGCAAATTGTACTGTCTGGTGGCCACTGTGAAGAGCATTGCACTGTGTGGGGGCCCTTCACTATTTATATCACACAGTATCTGTTTTATAGCAGACATGTGATATTATTACAGGCTGTAATAACATTTCACGGTCACTATAAAACAGATCCTGGTTAATTTAAGGTTAAATTGCCGTGTTGGCACTTTGTGATTATTTATTGGGTTTTGGGTTGCAGTTTGGGCACTTGGTTTCTAAAAGGTTCGCCATCACTAGACAATAATGTCCGCAGGTAACCACTTTTTCAGCAAACAGGCTCTCCATCTTTCGGGTCCCTACGCAGACCTGAATGACAGAGACCCAAACTTGTTAACCTACCGTCAGTCTCTGAACTGGATGAAATATTTATTTATTTATTTTGTCCTCCATGGATATTAGTTTGCTATTGAGAATTTGGTACATACAGTGGGGAAAAAAAGTATTTAGTCAGCCACCAATTGTGCAAGTTCTCCCACTTAAAAAGATGAGAGAGGCCTGTAATTGACATCATAGGTAGACCTCAACTATGAGAGACAAAATGAGAAAACATATCTAGACAATCACATTGTCTGATTTTTCAAGAATTTATTTGCAAATTATGGTAGAAAATAAGTATTTTGGTCACCTACAAACAAGCAAGATTTGTGGCTCTCACAGACCTGTAACTTCTTCTTTAAGAGGCTCCTCTGTCCTCCACTCATTACCTGTAGTAATGGCACCTGTTTTAAATTGTTATCAGTATAAAAGACACCTGTCCACAACCTCAAACAGTCACACTCCAAACTCTACTATGGTGAAGACCAAAGAGCTGTGGAAGGACACCAGAAACAAAATTGTAGACCTGCATCAGGCTGGGAAGACTGAATCTGCAATAGGCAAGCAGCTTGGTGTGAAGAAATCAACTGTGGGAGCAATAATTAGAAAATGGAAGCCATACAAGACCAATGATAATCTCCTTCGATCAGGGGCTCCACGCAAGATCTCACCCTGTGGGGTCAAAATGATCACAAGAACAGTGAGCAAAAATCCCAGAACCACATGGGGGGACCTAGTGAATGACCTGCAGAAAGCTGGGACTAACGTAACAAAGGCTACCGTCAGTAACACACTACGCCGCCAGGGACTCAGATCCTGCAGTGCCAGACGTGTCCCCCCTGCTTAAGCCAGTACATATCCGGGCCCGTCTGAAGTTGCTAGAGAGCATTTGGATATTCCAGAAGAGTATTGGGAGAATGTCATATGGTCAGATGAAACAAAAGTAGAACTGTTTGGTAGAAACACAACTCGTCATGTTTGGAGGAGAGTGAATGCTGAGTTGCATCCAAAGAACACCATACCTACTGTGAAGCATGGGGGTGGCAACATCATGCTTTGGGACTGTTTCTCTGCAAAGGGACCAGGACGACTAATCCGAGTACATGAAAGAATGAATGGGGCCATGTATCATGAGATTTTGAGCGCAAACCTCCTTCCATCAGCAAGGGCATTGAAGATGAAACGTGGCTGGGTCTTTCAGCATGACAATGATCCCAAGCACACCGCCAGGGCAACGAAGGAGTGGCTTCATAAGAAGCATTTCAAGGTCCTGGAGTGGCCTAGCCAGTCTCCAGATCTCAACCCCTTAGAAAACCTTTGGAGGGAGTTGAAAGTCCGTGTTGCCCAGCAACAGCCCCAAAACATCACTGCTCTAGAGGAGATCTGCATGGAGGAATGGGCCAACATACCAGCAACAGTGTGTGCCAACCTTGCGAAGACTTACAGAAAACGTTTGACCTCTGTCATTGGCAACAAAAGATATATAACAAGGTATTGAGATGAACTTTTGTTATTGACCAAATACATATTTTCCACCAATGTGACAATTAGACAATGTGACTTTCTAGATTTGTTTTCTCATTTTGTCTCTCATAGTTGAGGTCTACCTATGATGACAATTACAGGCCGGTCTCATCTTTTTAAGTGGGAGAACTTGCACAATTGGTGGCCGACTAAATTCTTTTTTTTACTCACTGTATTTCTTTATAAATCACACAGATGTGATTACTATGGATGTCACTATGACCTTAAACTACAATTTCCCCACATGGGAAGTGACAGTCAAAACTATAAACCGAGTCTGCTCACCCATAGTACTAAGCATCATCAAAACTATGCTGGTCATTTTGACTGTAATTTTACCACTAGGTTCAATGTGAGGAAATGTTGGTCTAAACTGTCATGAAAACATACATCATGTCAGCTCGATTTGTACAAAAATAGTGGAAGAACTGAATAAAACTTTTTAGCCTCTGAGATGCATTTGTTCTTGTGCTTTGTTCTCTATATTTAATGCAGGTAAAAGATGACATTTAGATGGGGATGGTGGGCGTACCATGCAGCCATATGCATCAGTACAAATGTGTGTGTATATATATATATATTATTTCATTAATAAAGGGTGAATAGGAAATGCCCTTTTAAAAAAAAACTTTCTGCAGCAGCTGAGATGTGTATTATAAAGGTTCATGTATCCCTTATTATAAGTTAAAGAAATTTTAAGTTAAGAAATTTTTATGATTTATGTACAGGAATGAACATGCCTGCAACAATTAAAATCGTTTCAGCTAAGAATAGCAGCTCAGAGTTGTAGCACAATGCATTGTCTTTAAGTAGTTAATCATGGTTGGCCTTGCTGACAGGCCTGGGGCATTGAAAAGGTTAGAGGTGAACTTGAAAAGGACCCATCTGCGCTCCTAACACACCTATTTTAGTAAATAATTGCATTCTCTGTAAATTAACAATTCTGGAGCATCTTTTCTTAGAATTCTGTGCTGTGTCATTCGTCTGAGAACCATATGAATTATTTGTCAGCTGGGTATTCCCAGGTGGGGGATGTTCTTGTTCACACTGTGCAATAGGTGCAGAAAGTGCTAGAATACGTTGGAGCACACTACCACATCTAATATCTCACACAGTTGCCCCAAAATACCGAAAGAAATCGTGCGATGCGTATCCTGCCTCAGCTTACCCCTGCGGAAACCTCACAAGGCTTGCTGAACCAAGAAAAAGATTTTGTATAATCTCTCATCCCCGAAGTTTAAAACCAAATGCAAGGTCTGACATAAACCGCTTGACCTTAGTCCCAGACCAGCCCTCACCTCGCCTTACCTTATCGCTTGATCCCCAAACTGACTTCGCTCACCCACCTTTCCCATGTACACCAAACCGAAACATACATTGTCCGTGTGGTATGGGCCAGCGGAGCATCCAGGAGATGAGCCGCTGAAGTCAATCCAAGTCCAATAATTCCACTGGGCACTCCAACCCCTGACTCTCTGCCCCTGGAGCCAGTTACCAGAAAAGGTCCACCCTCGGAACATGCATCGCCACCACCCAAGCAGTCAAACACAAGCAGTGCAGAACCAAACAACGGAGCAACTGGCAGAGAGGACGCAGACATGTTATTAATTGCCATAACCACCCCCATATTGTCGCAATGGAACCTCAATTTTTTATTTCTAAACAGGTCCGCCCAAATGGTATTAGCCACTATAATGGGAAAAAGCTGAAGCAGAGCCATTTTAACCGTTAACCCCTTCTCCACCCAGTCATTTGGCCACGCTGCTGCGCACCAACTCCCCTTGTAAAAAGCTCCAAAACCCTTACCCACAGCTGCATCCATAAATAAATCTCAGTCAAAGCTATCAACAACCTTTGCCATCAGCAGAGATCTACCATAATATTGATCTAAAAACTCAGACCAAACAGCTAAGTCCTCCCTATGATCCAATGACAGCCTGACAAAGTGGTGAGGGGCCATTACTCCTACTGCAACACTTGGCAGCCATCGGCAGAATATTCTGCCCATGGGCATGACCCTAACCGGAAAGTTCAATTTGCCCAGGAGAGACTGGAGGTCCCAAAGCATAATCTTATGCAAATGCCTAGCTAAAATTAGTTCCCCCTTAAGGTCTGCTAACTTATCCTTGGGCAAACCAAATTCCATGCGCAACGTGTCTATGGTTATACCCAAAAAAATTCAAGCAGGCAGGGGGCCCCTCAGTTTTCTCAGGTGGAAACGGAACACCAAACTTTTGCGCAAGCCATTGAACTGAAACCAACAACAACGAACAAACATCACTGTCCACAGGACCAATGCGTAGAAAGTCCTCCAGATAATGGATGATTATAGGGATACCGGAAACATCTCTCACCACCCATTCCAAAAACGAACTAAAGGCCTAAGAGTACGCACAAGAAATTGCGCAACCCATAGGTAGGCATCTTTCAACATAGTATGCATTGTCCCAGCAACAACATAATAACTATTGGGATGAACCGGGAGAAGACGAAAAGCCGCCTCAATGTCGGTCTTTGCTAATAACGCAACGCCCCTGGCCCACAAGATCTAACCCATTCTATGGCTGCATGGAACAACACATAGACAACAGCACAGACATCCGCATCGATCCTGTCATTCATCAATGAGCCCCTAGGATGGGACAGATGATGAGTTAGCCTGCACTTGAAAGGCTTCTTTCGGAACCACCCCCAGGGGTGAAACAACCAGGTCCTCAAAATGCGGGACCACAAATGGACCCAACATCCTGCCCAAACTAACCTCCTTGACTAATTTTTCTGCAACAACAGTGGGATGTTGTGATTTTAAATTTCGACTACAAGAAGGGAAGTACGCCATTTCATGGTTAGGGTATCTATTTAGATACAGATGCATTTCCAGAAGCCTCCCACAGGGGGGTTTTCCTTTTCCTTTGCGCAAACATCGGGACGCTCCGTGAGATGTGTCATTACAATGGGAACAAGCATTCTTGAACTAGCAACTATAGCCAAATTTGCACAGTCCCTCATTGAATTGCCAGCACACGCCATGCTTTTGCTCCAGCTAGTTACTGTTCTGCCCTGCACTAGCATTAGATCCGGAAGGGACATATAATAGGCAGAAAAAAACTGAAATGTGATATTGTGCACTGCTGTAATATTGGGTATATCATGCAAGAGAAGGAACACTTGAGTAATAATATTCCTTTAATGGTTCTTAAAAACAGGCAACACGTTTCGACGCATTGCTGGCGTCTTCGTCAGGCCAACTATGCAGAAAAATATAAAAAAATATACAATACATGTAATGGGTAAAAGACATATAGTATAATTAAGTATAATTAAATATAGTTAAATATGATATAATACAATATGTAAAACAAGGGGGGAGGGGACTGGGTTGTATGCCCAAGAGCGTTTTTGTGTCAGAAAAATTGGAATCAATATGTAAATGGATGAACATAGTTAGAACTAGTGGTGCAAAGGAAAGAAAGTAATAGTTATGTTGGGTTCACATGTTCGGGGATTCCGTTCCCTTCTCCGCATGAAAAATGCAGAGAGAAAAGTGCTGCAAGCAAGATTTTTCTCTCAGCATTTTTCCACCCTTTTCGGGCGGAAACCGAGCGGAAACCACACAGACCCCATTATAGTTTATGGCACGGGTGTCAAACACAAGGCCCGCGGGCCGAATCCGGCCCGCTGCCTTCTGTTATCCGGCCCGGCACTTATCTGGCCCGGCCTCACGCAATACAAGAGCAATAAAGATGGCGGCCGCCAGCATAGCACAGCGGTTAAGATGGCGGCCGCCAGCTTTGCACAGCAAATACAAGAGCCTCCCTACCTTCCTGTGCCACCCCCCTGGATCCTGGTGACGGGCGACAAACCAATGTAATGACGCTGTGCGCGGCGGCGGGATCCTGCAGAAGGTGCCCAGACGAGTAGTGTGCTGCAAGGTGGCAGGTAAGTACACATAAACACACATACACACACACACAATGAATTTTATCCCCCAATCTATCAATTTCCCTAATGAAAACTACAACCCCCAGCAGCTGCAGATCCTCTGCAACTGTTGAGAGTTGTAGTTCCCCCCTCCCCCAAATTCCCCAGCCAATCAGTGTATTATGCTGGTGTCTGCTCTAAGGCACCTCACTGTGTGTGCAAAACTCCAAAAGTCAAATTGTTTTTGGAAAAAATTTTCACTTTTGCAAAAAATGTGTTACTTTTTTTAATGGCTTGTACACCAGTTTTTTTACATTGTACGAACAGGATGCATGATGTTCAAAAAAAATGTCATGCATCTTATATAATGCCATGCATTCTATTTGTACAGTGTAAATACTATGTGGCTGATTTAAAGAGGTCCTTTCATGTCCTCATGCATATGCAGTTTTATATACTGCAAGAAAGCCAACAGTGCACTGAATTCAGCGCACTGTCGGCTTTCCTGGTATGTGCCCCATGGCAATAGATATCGGTGCTGTTATTTTTAGCACCAATATCTCACTGTCAGAAGGGCATTCCTTTCTGTTCCTTAGGGGCCATTGACATCTCATTTATGACTATGTCCCTGGTAACCCCTGAGAAAAACCATACCTCAACATATATCATGGTATAGCAATGGAGACTACATTTGTTCTATATCTGCACTATTATTCTCCATTGCTACACCGTTATATACAGTATGTTGAGGTACGGTTTTTTACAGTATGTAGTCATAAATGAGATGTCAATGGTTCCTCAGTAACAGAAATGTCTCCTATGTGGTCCTGATCAAAATCGTTCATATTTTACAAATTGTACAGTGCTGCGGAATATGTTGGCGCTATATAAATAAAATGTATTATTATTATTATTATTATTATTATTATTATATTTTTCTTTCATTGGGATGATTTGCTACATTGCCCAATGGTCACTGACCACTAGGAGGCACTGAAATTCTATTTCTGGATATTTTAACACCGTAGATTAGAAAAAAAAAAATCCATACACCAAAATTGTAGTTTTTTTGGTCATTTCAAGTTACCAAAAAATGCAAATAAAAAGTGATCAAAAAAGTTACATGGAAAACTGAGGATTCTAAGATGTAAGATGTAACATACCAATATCTTAGGTTTTAACAATACATTCTGTTCTTCCTGGTTGGCCTCAAAGGGCTGATTGTAACAGTAGTAATGTACAAATGTAACTACTCCTTAATAGCTCGCTTAACTGTTAAGAAGTTACTTTTATACACGTGTAAAATAATCTTGGCCCTTCAAGGTACCCCATGAGGCTGAAGTGGCTCCCGGTGAAAATGAGTTTGACACCCCTGGTCTATGGGGTCTGCGGGTTTCCTAAGGTAACCGCTTTTTTATGCGGATTAGGTTTCCGTTCGGGGGTCCCCAAGTGGACTCCCCGAACGGAAACCCGAACGCAGATGTGAACCTAGCCTTAGAGGGATATATAAAATGTAACAAGTAAAATGTAACAATTAAATTGACTAGTTAAAATGTAGAATTATGGCAAAAACATATGCAGAGGGAATGGAGGAGACAGAACAGACAAGAAAAAAATGAGTGTATAGGTAAAACCATTATGAAAGATATAGTGCTATGTAATGATAGATATACATAAATGGATACTGTGAAATAGGTAAATAGATACTGTATTGGAATAGTGGAAAGACTTGGTGCTGTTGATTATGAAGGGAAAATGCCTAAACAGATATAATGTGCCAAAAGAATAATGTTGTGGCAAATAGAGAACAACAGGAACAAGGAGGCAATGCTTAACAGAAATGAACTCTGGTAGCTAGAAATGAATTTATGCACCAAGACTAATATGTGAAAAGCATATTTAGTACTCCTAAAGGGAGATGTGGAGTAGGAGTTAATTACAGCGGAGGATAGGTGGGAGATGTATAAATAGAGAAGTTGCAATGTTGGAAATAGCGTAGGACGCCTGTGCATGCGTAATCCACGTCATCATTCCCGGCCTCCCGAAAAGTTCTGGCCAAATCTCACCGGGGCCAATGTCCTTCTGATCCCATCTGATGTTAGGCCATATGGTTTTTCTCTGCCAAAATTGTCGTATCGCAGTCAAGTTTGGCCGCCATACACACAAAGGGCCTCGCCGATCGCTTTCCAACAAAAAAAAAGGCCCAAACAGTTGTCCAAGGCCTTCTCCCCTATGACCCTAGCCAATATCACAAACGCCTCCAACCAATTAGTAAACGTTTGTGGTATAAGCCGCCACCGACGCTTTTCCTCCTCCTCCTTTTTACTGTCATCCTTCTTGCTCTTATCCAGATTAAATTTTTCAAGGGGCAGAAAGGAGATTATCTCAACAAATACATCCTTCCAGATCTCCTTAACCTCTTTTTTTAAATACGTGCCAGGCGTACCCTCAAAACATACATAAACTTCGCCTCATGCCCTATCATCCAACCTAATGCCATTCCCGGACACCATCTCCGTCTGAACTGAGACCGTAACCCCATCCTCCTTACCCATGCTGGCACCGACCCCAGACCCCACCGCACTGCACTAAACAACCCTGAGGCCCCACCCAACAAAGCCGACGATAAAGCGGGAAACCATCTCGGTAGCGGGGACAATGACACTGTTTGCCTGCAACGGGCTAACAACTACCTCACACTCCCTAGAATTGCCCTGACACCTTCACACACAGACCTCTACTCACACATCCCGCTAGATGGTGACCTAACCCTGACCTCCTCTGCAACCGTCTGAGACATAAGAATAGGGAGGAACGGACAAGACAGAGAGACATACTCACCGGGCTGTGCAGGTGCTGTGGGCCCACTAGCCGGAAATTCAGTGTTCTGATGCATCCCCTCATCCCTGGTCCAAACGGTTGTCGGTCGTCATTGCTGTATGTCTGCTGCAGCCGCAGGAAGATGTAGGATGAAGTGCAATGGGAGAGGCAGCTGGTATTTGAAGCGTGGAAGTGATAACTTCTTCAGCACACACTGGCGCCCTTGATCCAAGTTGTTTCAAGCCCCTCAGCTGATGCCTGGCGGTCCCCCCTGAGATCAATGTGGATAGCTGGTAACTGGAAGTGGAGGAGAGTCCAGCCCCACTCCCGCCAAGTTCGACCAACTTATAGGATTCCTCCCAGACTGGGATCTGCCCCCCGAGGCTGAAGGATGAGGAGCCTGGTCTGGAGGGTCTCTTGTAGGACTCCGGCAGTGCCACGTTCTGCTTGCATTGTCTGGACTAAGCCACGCAGGAGGGGAAGCCCGGCGAGGGAGCCTCTCCAATGTGGCTGCTGGGGCCCCCCTTCCCAGGATTCCCTGCCACATGGAACCGCAGTGATACGTCGCTGTATGTGCTGAATAAACACCGAGCCATGTAGGGAAGGCATTACTGACTGTGGAGGGGAGGGAGGGGAAGTTAGGAGTTGTAGTACTGTGGAGAGTTATCTCCCTCCCTGTCTTGCCATTGGGAGCTAGAAAGGATGCGGGGGGGGGGGGGGGGGTGTAGTTTTTACTGTTGCTAGCTGGATGAGTCATGGTGGCCTTGCTCCTCCTTCCCACCCCATTTAGCTGAGAGTAGAATGGTATGCTCTGCAAGGTTTATACTGCTCTCCCTGCACCACCCTCTTCCTCTTACCAGCACTTCAGCAGAGCGTTTTGGCTGCATGTCCGCAGTGTCCTCGCCAGCATGCTCCAGTCCTGTGGGGTTATGGCTGACGAGGGGTTGCTGAATTAGCTCCGGGCCCATGTTGGAGAAGAAGGCCCGGGCTGGCTGGCTGCCTTCCTTGCGCAGCTCCTCCACTTGTGTCTCCCGTGTCCCACAGCGCCTTAGTCCCGGCGCTTCCTCCCCTGCCTGTGGTGGGTGGCGGGGTCAGGAAAGCATTTCCCAGCCCCTCCCACATCAGAGCCGGCCGGAGTGATGCACTTCCGGTCCGGCAGCATGCCGGCCGACGTCACTTCCGGTCCACACCCGGCTGCAAGCATTGTTGTGCGCTCAGCCAGGCATGGCATCATCACATCCCCTGCTTTCCTGTGCTTGGCCACTCCGCAGCTACGGGATCACAGCAGAGCTCTTCCCCAGCTTCTGGGTGCTCCACCCAGTTGGGGGTGGCGGGGCCCTGTGATATTGCTCCCCTCGCGGCCATTGCCTCTGACCTTGTGCCTGCGGCGGATGCTGTTGGCCTGGTGGAGGCATTGAACCTCCCCAACCCCCTCCCCTCTTGGAAGCCGTGAGCGCTCACCAGTTTTTGACCCCTCTCGCTGCTCCTCCTGTCACAGGTCCCCCAGCTGCCCACACCCGCTGTGACAGACACTCGCAGGAGGTCCCAGGGGGGGCGGAGTTCGAGATCCTCCTTGGGGACCTCCTCCCTGGGTTCTCATAGGAGGTGTAGGAGGAGATTCGCTGGGTATAGTGGCCGTCACTCCCGAAGTTCTCGCTGCAATCGCAGTTCCCGGCGCTCCAGGTCATCGAGATGGCAATCCATATCTTCAAGTGAGGAGTCCTGCCGCTCAGGTAGTTACATCAGGTCATTGCGACGTTGTTGTCATCAGCGGCAGGCCCCGATTCCGCCGGCAGAGCAGCCGGCCCGCGGAAAGAGTGGCTCCCGCGTAGTTCAGGACCCATCTCCACCCGTGGTTTCCCCGATCCCTGCAATGCCTTCAAATTCCGGTGAGTTTAATTTGGCAGGGGCTTGGAGGGCGGGATTCGAAGCTTCGTCTCTGGCTCCTGCCCTTCAGGCCCACCTATCTACTTTGTCAAGTAATTCTGTAGTGGCCGCTCCTGCAGCGCCCGTAGGGCTGGTATTCACAAGGAGGCTTTCTTTTGTGGGATCAGTCCTCTGGGGGCTCATTTGGATACTGAGACCAAGCAGATGATCTGGGACAATCAGTTTGTTGATGTTTGGTCTTTGTTGTCTTACAATCAGCATACGGTCAACCGCGAGCGGCAGCTGTATTCTGAGCACCCTGTTGACTGCAATCCTAAGGTTGCACGCACCATGAATAACTGGCTGCAGGCCTTTTGTGTCCTGGGTTGTGTCATGGGGGCAAAGCACCCCGAGCGCTGTTCAGAGTTGTTTCTCTACATGGACACCGTTTATAATGCCTACAAGGCCCATGGGGGCAATGCCTGGTGGAAGTACAACGACGAGTTTGGTTGTTGTTTGGCACTTCAGCTGGACATCGGCTGGGGCGTCAAAGCTACTGATGTATGGTTACATCTCGCAGCGTCAGCCCTTTCTAATAGGGGCTGCTGGCCCAAGTGCCTCGCAGGGTTCAGTGACCATCCGACGTCCAGGAGCCTACTGGCTCTTTAATGAGGGCCACTGCCAGTTCTTTGGACTATGTAAGTATAAGCACGAATGTTCGGCTTGCGGTGGTCCCCATGCAGCCGTGCGGTGTACCCGACCAGTCAAGCCTGGGGCTACGCCACCAGGTCCTGCTGGTGGGAAAGACTCCAGTGAGCGTAGTCAAGATGTCCCCGTGGTTAGAGTTGCACCCCAACCGTGATGCGGCAGCGATCTTAGGTCCGGTTTTGAGTTTGTTTTTTTTATTCCTTTTGTGTATTTTGGTTCCCCATTTTTTGCAGAGAATTTGAAGTTGTGTAGGGACCATCCAGAGGCCCTTCAGGACAAGATAGCTAAGGAGGTCAGTTTGGGCAGGTTAGAGGGTCCCTTTTCATCCCCTTTTATGGCCAAGTCAGACATAGAGTCAGCGTTACGGCTGCTTCCGATTCACCCTGAATGTTATCATCTGTTGGGTTGTTGTGTTGATAGTCAGTTCTACAGTATTATAATACCTGCCTCTGTATGGGCTGTTCAATATCGTGCCACTTCTTTGAGCTGTATAGCTCCTTTCTTGAGTGGGTGGTTTGCTATAAAACGAGCTTGAGGTCAATCATTCACTACCTGGATGATTTCCTCTTTATTGCCCCTGGCAGGGATGGTCGTTGCCAGTTTTTGCTTGATTCCTTCCGTTTTCTGATGGGTAAGATGAGTGTTCTGCCCTCCCTGGAAAAGACTGAGGGCCCAACTACAGTTCTGTCCTTTTTGGGGAAAGAGCTGGATTTGGACCTCATGGTTTTTCATCTCCCCCAGGACAAGCTGGAGAAGTTGATGGGATTTCTGGATGGCTTTCTGTTTGTTCAGAAGGTCACACTCTGCCAGATGCAGTCTCTGCTGGGTCTGTTAGTGTTTTCTTGCTGTATCATACCTATGGGTTTTGTTTCTTTCTAGGTGCCTCTCTTTGGCTACCAGGGGTGCTAAGCACCCCTCCCATCATATTAGGCTAACCGTTCCTTGAAGGCTGATTTGTCTATGTACTGAACAGTGGCCCGTGTACTGGCGGGACATGGGTTTTTGTTCCAACCTGACTCTACTCAAATTGTTCCCGATCGTGGTTTCAGTGGTGTTGTGGGGCCATGTGCTCCGTAATCGGCATGTCTGTTTTTGGTGTGATAATGAAAGCGTGGTTCATTGCATTAATCATTTGTCTTCTTCTTCTCCTCCTGTTTTAACCTTTGCTTAGGTACCTTGTGTTGCACTGCCTGGAACTGAACATTTGGTTTCGGGCCTGTCATGTTCCTGGGGTCAAGAATACTTTGGCTGATGCTTTATCCCATTTTCATTGGCAAGGTTTTCGGGAGCTGTTGACGGATGCAACGCCAGTGGGCCTTACCTGCCCATCATTCCTGTGGGAGTTACCGACAATTAGACACTGTCCCTGTTACAACGCTCGGTCGCTCCGGTGACCTGGATAGGCTATGGTAAGGCCTGGGGGGAGTATTGTTCGTTGATTCAAGGCGAGAAGGTTGGTGAGAGTGAGCAGGACCATCTAGCAGTAACCTTGCGCTACTTGGGTTTTTGTGGGATTCAGGTGTTTCGGCAGTGGCAGCACGGCATTGTTTTTCCGGGGTTAATTTCCATTTCCAGTTGAGGGGTTGGGCTACTATTTTTGGGTCCTTTTTGTTAAGTCAGGCATTTAAGGATTGGTCGCGCGAAGGGGTGTCGGTCGATTCTTGGCAGCCCGTTTCGTATGATCTGTTAGTACGCTTGGTCTCTATAGTGACCCAGGTATGTGTGGACCCGTACGAGTATATCGTTTTTGCTACTGCTTTCTCGCTTGCATTTTTTGGGGCATTGAGGATCAGGGAGCTACTCTCCCCGTCCAAGCACATGTTGGGTGGGTTGCGAATGGAGGATGTCGTCTTGTCCAATGGGGCTCTGCGATTACGTATCCGTCACTCTAAGACGGATCAACGGGGAAGAGGCGCTTGGGTCCCCTTGCATGCAGTGTCTGGTCTGGTATGCTCAGTGCGGGTGGTCACTGAGTTTATGGCAGTTCGGGTGGCTGGTACCCCCTTTCTACTTCATTCCTCGAGTGATCCTGTTTTGGTTTTTCAGTTCCGATCGGTTTTCCTTAAATGTCTTTGTGCTTTGTGTATGGAACCTAGTGGCTATGGTACTCATTCATTTCGCATTGGCACGGCCACAGAGGCAGCTCATGCTGGTCTTTCTAATGATTCTGTTCAATGTACAGGGAGGTGGATGTTGTCCTGCTTTGCGAGCTATGTTCGCCCTGATTTGTTGCACTAATGCTGTTTTATTTTCCAGGTATTTGTCGCCCCTTCGTTTGTTTCTTGAGGCATAGTTCTATTCCCTGGGTGGCCCAGCGGGCGGAGGCCAGGCTGGACGGTAAGGCACTCAGCTTCAGAGAGATTGATGTTTCCTGGCGTGGGGTTCGGAGTCTTCAGTGGTGTCAGGTGCTGCTGGAGGCTATCGAGGTTAGTAGGGTGTCCCCCTCTCCGGTGATTTTGGTAATACACGCCGGTGGTAATGACATCTGTGTGTTGAGCATGGCGGAGCTGATCACCCTCATGCAGGCCGATCTGGAGCGTATTATAGGCTACTTTCCTGAGTTGATCATTGTGTGGTCGGAGATTGTCCCCCGGGTTACCTGGCAGGAGGCGCGGGATGCTGGGGCTGTGGAGAAGGCTCGCTGTACAGTTAATGCATGGCTTTCCCGTTTCGTTCGGTTGAAGGGTGGTGTGGTAGTTAGGCACTGCCAGCTTGAGGGAGACAACAGGCGCTTGATGCGCCCAAACGGTGTGCATCTACAGTAAATGATATCGGTCTAAATGATATCTTCTTATCTGGCCTTCAGGACAGGGTCGAGCAAGCGCTGTTTTTGCTGGGTGGGGGTCGGAGCCCTGTGTGAGTACTGGGCCGCTCCTTGACGGTACAGAAGTGTATGGTGGAAATGAGAGCAGACTTGCCTGCAGGGAGACCTGCGGCCGGCATACTGCTTCATGTCCGGGTTATGAAATAAGTATGTTATGATGTAATCAAGTTATGACGTGATCCAGTTAATGGTCGTGACAAGAGATATTGAGAGTTAAATAGAGCTGTGGCCGACCCATCCACTTAAAGAGTTAAGACCTTGTCTTGTCTTTATTTCAATAAGGGAGATGGTATTACAGTGTTAAGTGTTTAAGTCTCCCCAGTCTGGCGGCAGTGCTAAACTGCCTCAGGTTATCTATGGACACCATAGTGGCCTAACTCACCACTAAAACGTGTGCAGGAAGCACTGCTGCACGGGTGATCGATCGTTATGGTGTCTGCCCACCAAGTGAAGCTATCCAGCCTAACCACCGGAAGCTTCATCTAAGCCCCGCCCCATCACTTCCACTACTTACGGAGTTGCTGCGCTCGCTCCGATACTAGTCTGTTCCTGCACCGTCCTACAATGCCAATCATGCTGGCATTCGCTTAAGGTCAGTGCCCCCCTCGCTCCAGCCATTTCTTTTCAACAGTATTTAATATTTTACAATTCATTATGTATTCTGTAGTAGAGACATACCAGGAAAGGCTTGTTTTTAAAGAATAATCCTTAAAATATGACTATACTGAATAATAATGTAGTTCCTTCATGTGCTACTTGCTTTTATAAGTGTTGAGTGAACAGGAGCTATCTTTTAGCACAACCCATTCCACCAAAAACAATATTCTGCTTAAAGCACTACGTATTTGTGTGCATTGCTTGTATTAGTTTAACCACTTAGATCAAAGGTGTCAAACACAAGTCCCCGCGGTCCAAGTCCAGCCGTGGCCTTGTATTTTGTGGCCTGCCAGCAGGGTCACATCTGATGCACACAGGCTGTGTGAAAGAGGAGATCCCATCCACCGCATCACCGCTCTGTAAGTACAATAATTGTACAGTGCTACAGAGCATTGAATGATATGTGGGAGAGGAGGACTATTACCTGTGGGGTGCACTATTAGGCCACTATTGCTATTTTAGTGTTTCCCCACACAGGTAATAGCATTACATGTTGGTTGTGGGGGGAACTATTAACAGTGGTAGGGCACCATTACAGTAATTGTGTCCTCCTGCAGGTAATTGCATTACTCATGCGTATGGGGAGAAGAACTATTAGGCACTATTACAGTAATAATGCCCACCCACAGGGAGAACTATTTCCTGTGGGGTGCACTATTAGGGTACTATTACCCACCCACAGGGGGAACTATTACCTGTGGGGGGCACTATTAGGGCACTATTACAGTCATATAGTCTCCCTGCAGATAATAGCATTATTTAGGGGAGGGCACTATTAAAGTTGCCTTTGGCCTTATGGTTGCCTGCAGCAGGCTATGAATGTAGCTACCACCAAAAATGTTCCTCAAAAAGCTACGAAAACATGGCCCATACAGAGAATGCTAAATACAAAACCAAAAAAATGTATGGAAACCAACCAAAAATAGAAATAAATCACAAAAGAGTTTATTAATGTAAAATACATATGACCAAAAAATACTAAGCATAACGAGGTAAAGAAGCAATAAATACTGCAACAAGCAGCTGTGATACTGAATCCATTCCCCGCTGAGGCAACACCAGCTCAAGCACAAACCCACATAATAATAAAGAGGGTACAAGAAATCAATAATCCCCTATAATAAGAAATAAATAAAGAACACAATCAAATAATATAATTAGAGTGTATAGGGTTTAAGATATAAAAGCGCCAAAGAGCATCATACCTATAGACATATTGGGGTGTGCAAGAGGCAAGCGTGCCAGATGGAAATACAGGCAAGGAGAAACGCTGATGACCCAACGCGCGTTTCGCCAAACAAAAGATGGTTTCTTTACCTTGTTATGTATAGTATTTATTGGTCATATGTATTTTACATTAATAAACTCTTTTGTGATTTATTTCTATTATAAATATAGCTACAACTAACTGGCACAGCTAAATTTATACAGTCACAGAATAATTAACGGCCCTTTGAAGACAACCATAAGACTGATGTGGCCCTTGGCGAAAATGATTTTGACACCCATGACTTAGATTATCACTTATATGTAGCAAAGGTAGCCAGGAAGGGCATGTTGGGCAACTAGGATGCATTAAAACATTTCAAATTATCACAACTAGATACAGTCATATGAAAAAGTTTGGGCACCCCTATTAATCTTAATCATTTTTAGTTCTAAATATTTGGGTGTTTGCAACAGCCATTTCAATTTGATATATCTAATAACTGATGGACACAGTAATATTTCAGGATTGAAATGAGGTTTATTGTACTAACAGAAAATGTGCAATATGCATTAAACCAAAATTTGACCGGTGCAAAAGTATGGGCACCTCAACAGAAAAGTGACATTAATATTTAGTAGATCCTCCTTTTGCAAAAATAACAGCCTCTAGTCGCTTCCTGTAGCTTTTAATCAGTTCCTGGATCCTGGATGAAGGTATTTTTGACCATTCCTCTTTACAAAACAATTCCAGTTCAGTTAAGTTTGATGGTCGCCGAGCATGGACAGCCCGCTTCAAATTATCCCACAGATGTTCAATGATATTCAGGTCTGGGGACTGGGATGGCCATTCCAGAACATTGTAATTGTTCCTCTGCATGAATGCCTGAGTAGATTTGGAGCTGTGTTTTGGATCATTGTCTTGCTGAAATATCCATCCCCGGCGTAACTTCAAATTCGTCACTGATTCTTGACATTATTCTCAAGAATCTGCTGATACTGAGTTGAATCCATGCGACCCTCAACTTTAACAAGATTCCCGGTGCCGGCATTGGCCACACAGCCCCAAAGCATGATGGAACCTCCACCAAATTTTACAGTGGGTAGCAAGTGTTTTTCTTGGAATGCTGTGTTTTTTGGACGCCATGCATAACGCTTTTTGTATGACCAAACAACTCAATCTTTGTTTCATCAGTCCACAGGACCTTCTTCCAAAATGAAGCTGGCTTGTCCAAATGTGCTTTTGCATACCTCAGGCGACTCTGTTTGTGGCGTGCTTTCAGAAACGGCTCTCTCGCATCACTCTCCCATACAGCTTCTCCTTGTGCAAAGTGTGCTGTATTGTTGACCGATGCACAGTGACACCATCTGCAGCAAGATGATGTTGCAGCTCTTTGGAGGTGGTCTGTGGATTGTCCTTGACTGTTCTCACCATCTTCTTCTCTGCCTTTCTGATATTTTTCTTGGCCTGCCACTTCTGGGCTTAACAAGAACTGTCCCTGTGGTCTTCCATTTCCTTACTATGTTCCTCACAGTGGAAACTGACAGGTTAAATCTCTGAGACAACTTTTTGTATCCTTCCCCTGAACAACTATGTTGAACAATCTTTGTTTTCAGATCATTTGAGAGTTGTTTTGAGGAGCCCATGATGCCACTCTTCAGAGGAGATTCAAATAGGAGAACAACTGCAATTGGCCACCTTAAATACCTTTTCTCATGATTGGATACACCTGGCTATGAAGTTCAAAGCTCAGTGAGGTTACAAAACCAATTTTGTGCTTCAGTAAGTCAGTAAAAAGTAGTTAGGAGTATTCAAATCAATAAAATGATAAGGGTACCCAAATTTTTGCACCGGTCAAATTTTGGTTTAATGCATATTGCACATTTTCTGTTAGTACAATAAACCTCATTTCAATCCTGAAATATTACTGTGTCCATCAGTTATTAGATATATCAAATTGAAATGGCTGTTGCAAACACCCAAATATTTAGAACTAAAAATGATTAAGATTAATAGGGGTGCCCAAACTTTTTCATATGACTGTATACCATTAAACAGAATGTGCAAAGACTTATTGCCACAAATGTCCTTGCACGCTGTTCTTGGTAAGCAGATACGTTTTTAGTAGTATAGAAAATGGACCTTAAAATAGGGTAATAGAGTAGTAATGAAGTAGTATAGTGTATAGGTAATTTTGCTTAACATTGCAAACACAGTGAAACTTCTCCAAAAGACCACCGCTCCTTACCCAGAGCACAGTTTCTGTGACGGATTTTCAGTTTTCCATACTAACCATCTTCTTTTAGGAGACCACCTCTCTACCAGACCACTTTTTCATGCAATTTTAGTTAGCTATCTCAAAGAGGCTTATATATTCTATATAACAACCTGCAAGGCTTGAAAAGACCAGAATGAGCTATTTGGCAAGAGTAAGAATACGTAGGAAAAGGAGAAAAAGGGTTATTTAATACAGAAAGCCTTGCAAGAATTAAAGGGGTTTTCTGGGACTTTACAATTGACAGCCTGTTATGAATACGTCATCAGTATCAGAAAGATGGGGGTCCATCTACTGACACCCATCAGCCAGCTGATTACAGGGCCCCTTTCAAACAGATGATGATAGGTGTAGGTGCAAGGAGTTGGTCTCACACTTATATAATATTGATGACCTAAGATCAGGCCATTAATTGTATAGTCGGAGAGAACCTCTCTTAAAAGGATTGTTCAGAATTAAACTTTTCACAACTAGTTGGGGTATACTTTTGATGCTGAGTCAGGGGTCCAACTCATGATACTCATGCCGATCAGCTGTCTGCAGTGACTGCAATGTACAAGAATTAGCATAGCTCTGTACACTGTGTAGTTGCCAGGAAAGTTAATGTAAGCAGTGTCCAATTCATGTCAATGTGATTATGCTCGCAGTAACATTCCCTGACACTTCACAGTATATAGACCTTTGCTAGTTCTGGTCAGGGCTGTGGAGTCAGTAAGCCAAACCACTGACTCTTCTTTTTTTCACAGTCTGACTTAATGCCTCAGAGACAGATGAGCCAAACAAGATCCTCAGATGTCATCAGACAAAAATCAGAGCTTTGTAGGAAGAAATGGAAGTTTCTTATGAGAAGCTGGCCAAGAAAAGGAAGAAATCTCTGGAAGAAATGGTCTGTCTATATCAGTTTTTTATAACTTTGTAAATTCCTATCAAAGTAAATATGCAATACGCTCTACATTTAATTCATTATGCAATATTAAAGTAGAACTCCCACAAAAAAAATGTATTCTCTGACCTATGAGAAAGGCACATGATGTAAATTGTAGTAAAGGTGGCTGCATTTGTTTGTAATCTACTCTTTTCTGGTCCACAGCTGTGTTATGTGACAAGCAATAAAACGCACCAAGCTGCACAACACAGGAAGTCAGTTTCTCCACTTATTCCTATGAGACGCACATCAGGCATCTCATAGAAATGAATGGAGAAATTGACTTCCAGTCCACACATCAGAAGCTATGTCTGTTGGAAAGTCTGATTGCTGGTGACATGACACATCTGTGGCAGAGAAAAGAGTAGATTACTCACAAATACAGTCTCCATCAAGAAGATTACCTTTACTACAATTTACATCATAAGCCTTTCTCACGGGCCACAAAATAAAAAGTTTTGTGGGAGATTAACAATTGTATAATATAATATTTAACACCTTTAATTTTTTGCTTCAGATTCTTTTTTTTCACTCCCCGCCTTCCAAAACCTTTTTTTTATTTTTGCAGTTACAGAGCCATATGAGGGCTTATTTTTGTGGGACAAATTGTACTTCATAATAGCATTATTTAATATTCTGTTTAATGTAATGGGAAGCTGGAAAAAAAATTCAGAATGGGGTAGAATTACGGGTTTTTTTTTATGCAATGTTCACCGTGGAGTAAAAATTACATGTTATTATATTCTACGGGTCACTATGATCATAGAGATACAAAATTTAGACAATTTATCATTCTTTTATTTATTAAAAAAAGTGACAATTTTGAAAGCAATAATAATTTGCTATATTGTAACATACAAAACTTTGTGTGAGAAACTGTGTGAAGTGTCTTTTTTATTGTTACCATTTTGGGAAATTTGTGTGTTAAGATCACTTTTATTCAAAATTTTTGGTTAGATAAAACTACAACCCCAATTCCAATGAAGTTGGGACGTTGTGTAAAACATAAATAAAAACAAACAGAATACGATGATTTGCAAATCCTTTTCAACCTATATTCAATTAAATACACTACAAAGACAAGAAATTTAATGTTCAAACAGATAAACTTTATTTGTGTTTTGAAAATATTCATTCATTTTGAATTTGATGCCTGCAACACATTGCAAAAAAGCTGGGACAGGGGCAACAAAAGACTGGGAAAGTTGAGGAATGCTCAAAAAACACCTGTTTGGAGCATTCCAGAGGTTAACAGGTTAATTCGGAAACAGGTCAGTGTCATGATTGGGTATAAAGGGAGCATCCCCGAAAGGCTCAGTCATTCACAAGCAAGGATGGGGCAAGGTTCACCTCTTTGTGAACAACTGTGTGCGCAAATAGTCCAACAGTTTAAGAACAACGTTGCTCAACGTACAATTGCAAGGAATTTAGGGATTTCATCATCTACAGTCCATAATATCATCAAAAGAATCTGGACAAATCTCTGCAAGTAAGCGGCAAGGCCAAAAACCAACATTGAATGCCTGTGACCTTCGATCCCTCAGGCGGCACTGCATTAAAAACCGACATAATTTTGTAACGGATATTACCATATGGGTTCAGGAACACTTCAGAAAACCATTGTCAGTGAACACAGTCTGTCGCTACATCTACAAGTGCAAGTTAAAACTCTACCATGTAAAGCAAAAGCCATATATAAACAACACCCAGAAACGCTGACGGCTTCTCTGGGCCTCAGCTCATCTGAGATGGACTGACGCAAAGTAGAAAAGTGTCCTGTGGTCTCAAGAGTCCACATTTCTCATTGTTTTTGGAAATCATGGACGTCGTGTCCTCCGGGCCAAAGAGGAAAAGGACCGTCTGGATTGTTATCAGCGCAAAGTTCAAAAGCCAGAATCTCTGATGGTATGGGGGTGTGTTAGTGCCCACGGCATGGGTAACTTGCACATCTCTGAAGGCATCATTAATGCTGAACGGTACATACAGATTTTTGAGCAACATATGCTGCCATCCAAGCAATGTCTTTTTCAGGGACGTCCCTGCTTCTTTCAGCAAGACGATGCCAAGCCACATTCTGCACGTGTTACAACAGCATGGCTACGTAGTAAAAGAGTTTGGGTACTAGACTGACCTGCCTGCAGTCCAAACCTGTCTCCCATACAAAATGTGTGGCACATTGTGAAGCGCAAAATACAACAACGGAGACCCCAGACTGTTGAACATCTGAAGTTGTATATCAAGCAAGAATGGGAAAGAATTCCACCTACAAAGCTTCAACAATTCGTGTCCTCAGTTCCCAAAATGCTTATTGAGTGTTGTTAAAAGGAAAGGTGATGTAACAGTGGAAAACATGCCCCTGTCCCAGCTTTTTTGGAACGTGTCGCAGGCATCAAATTCAAAATCACTGAATATTGGCAAAAAAAAAAAAAAAGTTTATCTGTTTGAACATTAAATATCTTGTCTTTGTAGTGTATTCAATTGAATATAGGTTGAAAAGGATTTGCAAATCATTGTATTCTGTTTTTATTTATGATTTACACAATGTCCCAACTTCATTGGAATTGGGGTTGTACAAGAAAATGGAAATTTAGGAATTTAGATTCTTTTTTCCCACTAGTGTGTCTATTTTGTGATGCATGGATGCCTAATATATTTATTTTTATTCGTATTCTAAAGAAAGAAAGTGATTTGCATTTTTATATTTTAAACATATTTCTTAAATACAGTACTTTAATATTTTTTATTTTGACCTTTATTTTCCCTAGGAGGGCTGAACAACTCCATGCTGAGCTTCAGTGTGACAGTGAAAGTGGCCGCATCTGACCATGATCTCGAGGACCAGAGCAGCTTGTGCTTTGCTATTGACGTGGTCATCCACACAACTTACTCTATAGATAAGCTGCATCTATTAAATGGGTTTTACGGGCAAATTTTATTATTTTTTTAAAAGGTCTGTTAGTGCTATTAATGGGTTAAAAGAACACCCATATACTTTTAGTGTTTTGAGTGATTTTTGTGTTTTTGTGGGAGCTCCTGGCATCCTCTGCATTTGTTTACATGGTGTTAGCTTCCTGCTATGTAACTTTCTGTGTATCTTCCATACTACCTCCCTGTCACTGCTCCCCCCCCTCACTCCATTACACCCCCCTCCCTGTCTCCCTAACCAAGCTATCCCACCCACTACTAAGACCGCCCCCAGCCCCATCGCATCATAATTACCTATCTTCTGATCTGGGAGACGGCTCCTCCTTTCTCTTTCACTGTGCGCAGGCTGGAGTCGCGATATGCCTGCCCTAAACACTATGTTAAAATAGCCTGTACCTTTTAAATACATTTTATGGGGGTGAATCTGTAAATTTATGTAATAAATGAGATGTATAATTGAATCTTTAATGTTAGAAAATTCAAAACAATCCTAGAAATCCTACTGCAGACATCTAATATGACATCTAATAACTGACACATCTTATGCTAGGTTCACACCTGCATTTGGGTTTCCGTTTGTGGTTTCCACGATTGGAAACCTAATCTGCTTAAAAAAGCAGTTACCCGCAGAAACCCTTGGGGTCCATTGGGTTTCTCCCCAATTCCCGCCCGAAAAATGCAGAGAGAAAAGTCCTGCAAGCGGAATGGGGAACGGAATCCCTGAGCAGAAATCAGACGCAGGTGTGAACCTAGCCTTACAATGCCAGTGGTGTCACATATCACCTAGCTATAACATTGAAGCTTTTATTAGCTGACCAACAAGAAATGTTACTTGTGGTTTCTGTTACTTCTGGTGACATTTATGACCATCAATAGAAAATCAAAATTCGGCCAGTTGTAAAAAAAAAAGAAAAACAAACTTCTAAACATTATATAAATATACAGCATGTACATCCTTTTTTCACAGTTTTTTAAAATGATCTATTCAGTATCTACAGTCATTGTACTACGCCATTGTGTGGTGTCCTGATTCATGTGTAGCTAATGCTAAGTCCACACCTGCGTTCGGGTTTCCGTTCAGGGGGTCACTCAAATGGAAATCTAATCTGCTTAAAACAGCGGTTACCTGCGGAAACCAGCGGACCCCATAAACTATAATGGGGTCCGTTGGGTTTCCGCACGAGAAAGGGCAGAAAATGTGGAGAGAAAAGTGCTGCTTGCAGTGCTTTTCTCTCCGCATTCCTTAAGCGGGTTCGGGGACGGAAACCCCGAACGGAGTTCAAGCGCTGGTGAATCCAGCCTGATCCTTAGCTTCTTTGTCTCTATGCATACAGTTCTATGTTAAATACATGTAAACACTTACCATCATTATCTCTGGTACAACAGATAATGATTAGTTTATGGAATGGTTGAAAAGAGAGAAAAACCAAAGCAGATTCTGACAAAAAATCAAAAAGAAATGAAGAGTTCACAGATTGTTCCAGAATGGACAATGATTTCTCAAGGTATAAACTTGTTTTCTGGGTTAATCTATAACTTCTCGACACAGGGGGAGGCAAAGTCTGTGTGACAAATTCAATGCTTACTCAACAAGTAGACAAATAGTTACTCTTATACTTTAGAGAAGTGCTTCAGCAGCAGTTTCCAAATATACAGTATATCTGTTAATGAAACCACTTAATTTATATGAGCTTTGAAGCCACGGTCTCCATTCCCTGCTGGGTCCTCAACCCGCCCCCCCCCTCTTTTTTTCTCACATGACCCTTCTTAGCAGTCTGATTCTATCTCCATATTTCCACAACCCTATTCACACCTGAAACAAATGAAACAAATGTATTGCTAGCTAATATAAATGTAAGTACACTGGTCGATTCTGACCTAGGTCAATTTGCAGACTCAAAGTTTAGTTCTAAGTGCTATGATCATAATTAGGCCAGAATTGGAACTGAAGGTAACAACAACCCACAAAAACAAAACCTAGCAATTGTATAACAGAAATGTGTCTTACTATAATCACTGTTGTTCTTCCCATACTTGGAAAAACGACTTTTCCACCCCACACCAGCCTGGTCACTAAGGAAATCTTTATCTCTCCATCTATCCTACCCCACCATCTGACCTTCTCTGCACAGCTACTCACACACCTGAAAGCTTTCCAACCCAGAAACACACAACTTCCCCACACTCTCTCCTACCTACACCTGCTATCCCTCTCCCAGCTTCTCCTTACTACTTGCGACATATCTCCCAATCCTGGACCACCCCTGCAAATCCCTACTGTCAGATCTCTCCACACAACTGCATCAGCGCACGGAACCCCCTAAATCTTACACCTATCTTACCCGCTAATGCTCCTCCCCATGCCCTCTCCGGTGCACTATGGAAGCTCAGGGGCACACGCTGGACCTCATATTCACCCGCCTCTGCTCTCTAGTCAACCTCTCTAACTCTCAGTCCACACTCTCTGACCACAACCTGCTGACATTCTCTGCCCTCTCCTCTGTAGCAGACCCTCCAAACCCTAAACCAACACGCCCCCGCAGGAACCTTAATCACCTTGACATCCACACTCTCTCAAACTCCCTCCTACTGCTCGCTAACATATCCTCACTGATGCCCCTGCTGCCTTCTATAATACCACCATTACTTCAGCCCTTGACTCTGTGGTCCCCTTCACAAACACCAGAGCCCAACCGATCAATAGCCAACCCTGGCACACCGACCTGACTAAAAAACTGAGACATGCCTCACAGGTTGCAGAACGCCACTCCCCGGAGGACTTCATCAGATATAAAAAGAGGCAGTACTCACATTCAAGAATGCGCTCACCTTTGCAAAGTAGGTCTACTTCACCACACTCATATCAGCCCTATCCCGCAACCCCAAGCAGCTATTCACTACCTTCAACTCCCTTCTCCGTCCTCCAGTGCCCCCTCCGACATCACTCATCACAGCTGATGACTTTGCCTCTTATTTCAAAAGCAAAATCGACACAATCAGAGACAGTCTCACCCTACACCCCCGACAACGACTCTACCCAACTGCTCAGTGCTCTTCTTCTTTAACCTGTTTCTCCACCGTCTCTGATGAAAAGCTCTCCACACTAATCTCTAAATCCCACCTCACCTCCTGCGCGCTTGACCCGATCCAGTCACATCTCATCCCCAAACTCACTGAAGTCATTACTCCGGCCCTAACCCATCTCTTCAGCCTATCTCTAACCAATGGATCCTGCCCTTCCACCTTCAAACATGCTACCGCCACACCTATACTTAAGAAACCGTCCCTCAACTCATCCTCTCCAGCCAACTATCGCCCCATCTCACTGCTCCCGTATGCCTCTAAATTGCTTGAACAAGACGTCCACTCCGAACTATCCTCCTATCTCTCGTCCAACGTGTTCTTTGACAGACTACAGTCAGGCTTCAGACCCCATCACTCCACAGAAAGTTCCACAACCAAAGTTACTAATGACTTTCTAACTGCCAAAGCCAAGCTTCACTACTCTGTCCTTCTCCTCCTTGACCTCTCCTCCACCTTTGACACAGTCAACCACTCCCTCTGGTTAGAAACGCTCTCATCCCTTGGCATCTCAGACCTGGCCCTTTCCTGGATCTCTTCATACCTCACCAACCGCACATTCAGTGTCTGCCACTCACACACCACCACCTCGCCACGCCCTCTTTCTGTAGGTGTCCCCCAAGACTCTGTCCTAGGACCTCTCCTGTTCTTCATCTACACACTCGGCCTTGGCCAACTCATAGAATCTCATGGTTTCCAATACCATTGCTATGCTGATGACACTTAAATATCTCTCTGGACATTACCTCCCTGTTGTCCAGATTCCCAGATTGTCTAGCAGCTGTAGCCTCCTTTCTCTCCTCCCACTTTCTCAAACTTAACATGGAGATAACGGAGTTCATCATATTCGCCCCACCTCGCACAGCCCCTCTACCTGACCCATCTATCATAGTTAATGGTGCTAAACTTACCCCAGTCCCATGGGTTCACTTTCTTGGGATAACCTTAGACTCTGACCTATCCTTCAAGCCGCACATCCAAACCCTCAACGCCTCCTGCCACCTCCAACTCAAGAACATCCATCGAATCCACTCCTTCCTCACCCCTTAAACTACAAAGATGCTAGTCCATGCTCTCATAATCTCCCGCTTAGAATATTGTAACACCCTTCTCCATGACTTCCCAACAAATACTCTCGCCCCCCCTACAGTCCACCTTAAACTGTGCTGCTCGCTTAATACACGTCTCCCCCGTTCTTCATCGGCCGCTCCCCTCTGCCAATCCCTTTACTGGCTACCCATTGCCCAGCAAATAGAGTTCAAATTGCTAATGCTGACATATAAAGCCATCCACAACCTGTCCCCTCCATATATCTCCGACCTAATCTCCCGCTACCTGCCCACACGTAATCGCCGATCCTCCAAAGACCTCCTACTCAGCTCTGCTCTTATCCGCTCTTCACACAACCTTCTCCAAGACTTCTCCCGTGCATCCCCCATACTCTGGAACTCATTACCAAGACACATAAGACTGAAACCCACAATCACAAGCTTCAAGAAGGACCTGAAGACTCACCTATTCAGGAAGGCCTACAACCTGCAATGACACTACTGTCACCACACCACCATCTGTAAAGCCTATCCCCTCACCTTCTGTCTCTATCCATCTTCCCTCATAGATTGTAAGCCCTTGCGGGCAGGGCCCTCTATCCCACTGTTCCAGTTGGTCACTGTTAGTATTATACTTGTCTTGTATATTTTGTGTACCATATGTAAACCCTCAAATGTAAAGCACCATGGAATTAATGGTGCTATATAAATAAACAATAATATATTAATTGTCAACTCTATATATGCCTTGGTGTTGTGTGCAGAGTGCTACTATATATTTTGTATTCGTATATTTATATATAGGCTCTGCCTACACCGATGTAACTATAAGGGTCACAGTAGTTGCAGCTGCAACTGGCCTAGAAGCCAAGAGGGCCCACACATCACCCTCAACACACTAAGGCTCATAAATTTCTTTGATCTCTTTTCTGATTTCCTTTTATGGCAGTCAGTCTGTGCATCGTACATTTATTAAACCTGACCTGGTGCACTGGAGAGAGAAGATTTATGATACATAGCTTTCCACAGTCAGAAAGGAAAAAAAAATTAACCCTTTGATTATAAAAATAACAGTTGGTCTGCAGCATATAGTCAACTTGGGTTTCTGTGGGGGAAGCACCTCATCGGCATTAAATCTAAATAATAACCGCTAGTAATGGTTCACATGATGTTTTGGTGCATCAGCTTTTTGGGACATTTTTTATTTAGTGAATATGTGTATCTCATATTACTTTTTGTTTTGGATGCACTTCACCAATACCAAATTGAAATTTTTAATATATGAAAGTCAATCACAAAGGTTATATTTTGAACTAATTCCAGCTAAAGAGTTCTGGAATTCTGGTGGAATTCTGGTGGAATATGCTGTATAGAAAACTAGTTTGAAAAAATGTCAGGCAAATTCATAGATTTCTTTAAACCATACCTTCAATTATAAAACAACTTTTCATAAACAAAACAGGTGAATATACCTTATTAAAAAAAACAGTATGTTTCCTTCTCCACTTATCAGTATTGCTAAACTCTTGGCTACTGTTGTATGTTTCTTTGGATGAATTTTGGGTATTATCTATGTATGTACTATTCTGTCCTGCCTATGCATGAACTTGTAGCACTTTGTCTTTGATTTAATTTGCACATATTGAAAGGCTATAGTACAGTAGATTTATATTACTCTTTATGTCCTTTATGTATTTATCAGCCTATTACTCTATCCCTGTATTTCCCTACTGGTCTAACATGCCTCCCTGTAGTTGTATGTCCCCCACTGTGAGTATGTTGTATGTTTATTTGTTATATATATTTAATAAACATTAATTTATTTTATTTATTCATGGTTTTTAGTTTACTTTGTCCACTGGCCAAATACATCTACACTTCTCTGACCTCCTAAAGGTATCCCCCATTCCCCAAATAAAACACAAAGACTTATTTTGGATTTAACTGGCCCCAGCAGACAATTTATTGACAACAACAAAATATGAAAATAAATATTTTATTGTAAATTGGTATCTATAACCAACATAAATAACCACATATATACAGTAAGTAACAAACACGGATGGGCCGAGGGCCCTTGAAGCTATAAAAATTGGTCTGACACCTCCAAATAACCAATCACATAACCTTACCAGCCATAACCACTGCTTTGTGGCTCCATAAAAAAACTGTAGATGACCATCTGTTTAATTTAGCATCTCCCAAGGACACCACTATCTAAGCGTTCCACTGGCGGACTGAATCAACATCATCTGAACCCACATTTAGCCATTAAAACAAGGGAGGAAGGAGGGAGGAACTGCTGTTGTTGCACACTTCCTACTAATAATTTTTTATTGCCCTCTGTTAACCCCTCCCTGCTGCACTCCAACTTGCCCACCTTTCTCAAACCTAGTCTACAAGCCTCAGTCATGTCCCCTCCACCTATGACTTTTTCACTATGCTCCGTTCCTTATTGCTGCATCCCCACCTCCATGACAATTTTGTGTCGATGCTATATGGAAGGGGTTATCATGGAGGATTACCTGGAGATGTGTAGAACTGCGACAGGGAAATACTACTATAACTTAATTGGTCATCTGCAAGAAACTATCAAGGAGAAGAGGCATGGGAAATTGAGAAAAGATGTCCTTCTCCTTCAGGATAATGCTCCCAGCCACACCTCCATGTCTGGCATTTCCTGTTTTTAGCACTTTTTTAGCACTGAACTTTTATCATCTGTTAATTTTCCAAGTGACTGGAGTTGTCGTATGGTCATTGGAAGGATCATGGTTGTTCATGTGTGTGGACCAACCACAGTGCATTTCAGATGAGTGATGGCAGTCTAAAATCTAGTGCCTATGGTCAGCTGTACTCATTAGATCTTGTCCCAAGTGACTTTCATTTATTTCCAAAAAAGAATGGGCTCCTAGCGCAATCTGTGAAGAATCCCAAAGATATGTCCAACATTTAGGATAAACAATAGATGTGAACATCTGTAGCATGAACTAAAATCTGCACAGATTCATTCCACAACTTGTGAATGAGGTTCTGTGAAACTATGCACATGCATTGGAATCTACTTCATTGCAGGTTTTCAGTGCACATGCATTCAAATTATCAACCCGCTGTATTGCATGGAGTTTCCAACTGTTTACACTTCCAGAACTGATAAGTGAATAAATGCTTCTTAAACACCAGTAGGTTAAATTTATAGTGCAGGGAATAAGATTACAGAGTGCGTTCCCAGGTTTCCTTCATGCACAAGAAAACAACACTTAAGTAATTGGAGCACGTGGCAGTAGCACTAATACAGTATCTACTTACAGTACACTACAGAGCAGTTCAAAGCATTTGTTCTGTATGTGAACCTGTATGTCATCCATATGACAGAGCCATTTAATAGGTTTTGCTGCACAGACACTATGGTTACACGTGCAATGTTGTAAACTGTTGAAACTAGATCTTACATTTTTTTCAAGGTAGGTCAGTAATTTCCAATATTACTGACGTCAAGTAACTGCTGAACTTTTTTCACTCCCTGGGACCATCATACCATTGTTACCTGAAAAGGTTTAGGTTTGGTGAAGTATAGTGTTAGGTCTGATACAACATCCAATATTTTATATTCCGGTTGACCATTTGGCTTTTTACAGTGTTGGGTTTGACACAGTATTCAATATTCCTATGTTTCAGTTGACCATTAGGTTTTGTATGCTCCCTTGTAAGGTGGTGAAGTGACCCCACCAGACATGTTCAAGACTACTGTCACCTGTTTCTTTAAACATATTAGAGACTGTTTTATTGCACAACTTTTGTAGATACTGCATTTGATTTATTGTTCCCAGCCACCCAGAAGAAGCCGGAAACTATACTTGACTAAACATATGTAGGGATAGTCATACTAGCAGGGACAGTTTACTATATTCCTTTATGTGCTACTAATCTCAGCCAGAGTACTATTAATTACGGGAGACAATCTGAGGATAAACTCCTTTCACAGTAGGTTACATTGTTGCAACCCTCTTATGAACACTGAGGCCACATTAAATCTACTGCGACTGGCACGGAAGCTGAGGCATTCCAGCAGGACAACTTATTCCTTTATGTGCACTAACCGCCAGAGTACTTATTACGGGAGACAATCTGAGTAACCCTCACAGTAGTCATGTGCACCCCATGAACACTGAGGCCACTTATCTCTGCGACTGGCCGGAGCTGAGCATTCCACTGCAGCATTAGCTCTGTGCCGTAGTCCCACAAAGTATCGCGAGACATTGGCCACAATTATTAATAGACACTGGAGACATAGCATTCTCCAGGGTGCTCAGTAGTGGGTCTGCATGTTCAGTGGCGGATAGCTGGGGACCAGGGTGCACATCCGGCCCCTGGGTTTTGACCTTGGCAATATTGGGCTCGTTATAGAATATAGTTTATGAACAGGCTGGCCATAGTTATCTAAATCAGAGAGTCATATATATTTATGACTGAATCAGCCCTAATACATGCCTTTTGTTATTACTCAGTATCATAGCTGAATTAGATAGAAGGATAAAATAGATATATACGGTAAGCACAACTACATCTGAATATAGTAACCATACGATAGATTGCCCTGCGGAGTGAATAATAGGGGACCATTTCACTCCTGTTATATTTTATATTATAAACTCATTCTTTATATTTTAGGGAAATTTAATAAAAGTCAAATTTTACTTTTTTTTGGTTCCACTGTACTAATCATATCTTTTCCCTTCCTTTTGCAATTTGGGTGTATACAAGGGAGCAGTTTAATGGTTAAAACCGCCCCCTTGCTGAACCCTGCTCTCCTGAATGATCATCATTGCTATATGACATGACTATACAGTACAGTCATTGGCTCTGGAGTGTGGAACATGCACACAGCCTTTCTGCTACTTTCTTCTTTATGCATTTTATATTAATATATTATTCAAAGCTGTCTTTGACAGCTATTACTGGATGAGAAGGACATGTATGAACATAGCTACGAAAAAACAAAAGTATTAGTTGGGAGCCGAGCTGCAGTAACAGTGCCTGACCACTATGCATAGAGCCAACTGCTTCTGACTCTGTGCACTGTATAGTAACAGGGACCAGACGTACTCTTTCACAGCTGATCCATGCATGGGTGGCTGTTGGCTCCCCACCAATCAGATGTTTATGGACTATCCTAAGGATAACTCATACATAAAAGATCCTTTGTTAACCCATTTAAGACAAAGATATTTGGATAATTTCATGCCACTTGTGAATTTCATGTCATTAAAATATATTTGAATATATAGCATATCCTCTATGCATTGTGTATGGAGCTGAAAATCTTACACATTGGAGGACATTTATAATTCCATGGTGTAAAAAGATGATATTGAAGTGCACGTTTGAAACAAAGAACCTTGCGCCAGACTTGCTCCTCAAGCCCCGGTTTGCTTTTCCGCTGCAGATTTGTTTCTGTAATACATAGATGGGATTAGTCAGAATCCCATCCACTTTGCAGGTACTGTAAAACACAGTGTTTTTTGCTGTGGCCGCAGTCAGCATGCTGCATTTTCGCAACGTGGGGCCCCAACCTTAAAGGGGTTGTCCGGGATAAACTATGAATTAACCCCTAAACTAAACCCCCTCCCCCGCCTAACTTCTAATTTACTTCTATTAAAAAAAAATGTATAAATTACGCATATCCCACTGGCGGTCATGTGACCGCCCCAGGGACACTTTCTGATAATCCAGTGACGTTCCATTTCACCACTTCCAAAACGGAACGTCACCAGTACTCCCTTCCCCACCCCCCAACACCATCAATACTTACGTGTCTTCCTGTGTCCGGGAACAGCTCCTCCTCTCCTCCTCTCGAAGCGCTTGCGCAGCCAGGAGGTGACTGCAAGACATGCGCAGTAGAGATGGCACTCCATCTCTACTGCGCAGACCTCGCAGGTACTTCCGGTCTGTTCACAGCGTCTCCAGCCTGTGCACAGTGAAGAAGAAAGGAGGAGCCGTCTCCCAGAGTGGAAACTAGGCAATGGCGTAAATACCGAGGTAGCAGCGGTAGCGGCTGCCACAGGGCCCTGGACATTAGGAGGCCCGGCGGGCCCCTGATGTGTTTTTTTTTTTTTTCAATAGGCCTTTACCTGCTGGGGTTACTCCAGTAGGTAACGTGCCCTATTTACTTACCGATCCCCACTCCTGTTCATGGCCGCCTGCACATCCCCTTCGACTGTGAGTAGGAGCGGGGATTGGTAACTGAGACCACGAGCCCGCAAACCCCACATGGCCGCCCATGAACAATTATTATACTCTGGGGTTTTTACAGACCCCAGAGTATAATGATCGGAGGCCCAGGGGAGGTGAGGGAATATAAAAAAAACATGTGATGTCTGGTCCAACATTGAAGAGGGCCAAAAGTAGCGGGAAGTGCGCCGGAGCCAGGGACAGGTAAGTAACATTGTTTGTTATGTTTGTCACCTCCCTTGGGTCTCCAATCATTATACTCTGGGGTCTGAAAAGACCCCAGAGTATAATAATTGTTCATGGGCGGTCCACAATAGGGCATAATACTGTGTGCAGGGGCCACTATGGGGCATAATAGTGTGTGCAGGGGCCACTATGGCGCATAATAGTGTGTGCAGGGGCCACTATGGCGCATAATAGTGTGTGCAGGAGCCACTATGGCTCATAATAGTGTGTGCAGGAATGCGGTTTGTTCGGGGTGGGGTCTGCATGTCAAATGTTTGCCTTGGGGCCCAGCCATTACTAGTTATGCCACTGAACCTAGGTAAGTATGATGCGATGGTGCGAGGGGTGGGCTTAGTTAGTTATTTGAGAAGGGCTAGCAGTGGGCGGGATAGCTTAGCGTAGCTTAGCTAGGCAGACAGGGAGGAGGGTATAACAGAGTGAGAGAGGAGGGGGGGAGCAGTGACAGGGAGGTAGTGTGGAAGGTACACAGGATGTTACATTGCAGGAAGCTAACATCATGTAAACAAATGCAGAAGATGCCAGGAGCTCCCACAGACACCCAGAAATCTATCAAAACGCTGCTAAAAGTATATGGGTGTACTTTTAACTCATTAATAGCACTAACAGACCTTTAAAAAAATAATTTTTGCCTGGAAAACCCCTTTAAGCTGCTTCAAATTACTATTGATAAAAGCTATTAATAGACTTTTATTAAGAAAGGTACCCCAATGTTGAGATGGTATTCACAGAAAATTACCTTGAAGAAAAATACATAAAACATAACTTTTAAGGAAAATTACTCAAATAAAATAGATAAAACACAAGAGTGCATTAACAACCTTGCCGAATCAGAACCAAAGTTGCAATTTGGAGTCTAACACCCCAAAATCGGACCTATAATATAAACAGTATGTAGGTCCCTTCTCTAAAATATACTCCCTATCCAAACACAATTCAGATGATTATAGCAGTGAAAATTGCTGTTTAAGATATGTAGGAACGCTATATATCGGTGGTGGTATAGCGTGACCACTCTGATGCTGGCATGAGAGCGTTCACACTATACCACCACTGACATATAGTGTGGTGAGTAAAAAATAAAAATGTAAAGAAACAAAAAGGTGGTGTTAGGAAACAGATGCAGCGTTGAGCTGAGCAGTGAGTCCTAGCACCAGTCAAACCGAATCAAAATGATAAAAACCGTGCTGAACGTCCCGCGCTCTCCCAACCGCTCAGAACCTCACCCCCCAGAGATGTTCACCAGGGCCCCTGATGGTGGGGATGGACTTGGAAGCTACTGGCGGGCAGAGCGGCACGGGTCAAAGAGCGTCGGACGCACAGCACACCACCAGACACAGTAGAACAGAAAGCGGAATCACTTACCAGTAGTAGCAGGAGTAAGGATGTCAGTCTGCAGAGTAGAAAGCAGCGGATGGCGGCAGGCAGTAGATGGCAGTAGAGTTCCAAAGAGTTGTCGTACAGTCCTAGTTGTCAGCGTGAGATTAGCGAAGTACAAAAGGGAAATCCAAATAGATGTGTCAAACAAGCCGAATGGGTAACAGGAGAGCAGAGCAGTACCAAATCGAAGTTCAGGAGGACGAAGTCTGAAGGCAAGCCGGGGTCGTTAGCAGGAGAGGAGAACAAGGTACAAAATCAGGAGGCCAGAAGGATAGTCAAACAACAGGAGCAGGAGGTCTAGGCAGGAGGTAACAGGACAGGAAATATGTAAAGCTTACTACCAGGGAAAACTGAATAGCCAGGGCTTACCTGGAGTGGAAGTCCTGAATATAAAGGTTCCGACCGAGCACCTGCTCCGGGAGGGAATCTCGTGGCGGGGAAGGACCGGCAACCCCCGAATACCATTGCAGAGGTTCCAGCCTGCCTCCCTAGGGGCCGGAAGGAGCACTTAGAGGAGAGGACCGGCAACCCACGCATGCTGCCACGGAGGTTCCGGTCCAGCTCCTTACAGGTGGCTGAGTTAATATTTGTATTGGCCTAACTGGTTAAAGAAACACTTCAGCATTTCTGAGCATTGTTTAGAACAAACTGGTGCACATTTATCAATCCATTATTAATATAATAAGGCATTTGGACAGAAATATATTTATGAAGCCCCCATGCCAGTTTATGGTGCACTCATGCATTGTTTTAAATAAAATGGAACACATGTCAAAATTATACTCATTTAACTTGTTTGAAAAACAAGAAAAACAATGTGAGATCCAACCCGCAGATGTCTCTATCCCTCTTCCCTCATAGATTGTAAGCCCCTGCAGGCAGGGCCCTCTATCCCACTGTGCCAGTTGGTCACTGATAGTATTGTATTTGTTTTGTATATTTCGTGTACCGTATGTAAACCCTCAAATGTAAAGCACCATGGACTTAATGGTGCTATATAAACAATAATAATCATAATAATAATAACCTTCCTCCTCTAGGGTAGATTCTCCAACAGTGTTGACTGATTTTCCTGAATTGTTGTCTGCCCATAGGCCCTTATTATTGATTAACTTGGCTAAATAATAAGGCTATGGCTACAAGGCTGTAACTCCCATGGTGGGACCAAAGATTGCCATTTCGCCCTGCATCTTCTTCACTAATGTAAGTGAATGAAGTCGTATTGTGACTCCAAGGGTGCTGCGATTGCAAATTCTAGTCGCAAAAAAATCCAGCACTTCTCAAACTCTTTGTGACTATTAGTCGCAGTCACAGCACCATCAGGGTCACAATGACACTACATTCACTTACATTGGTGAAGGAGTCGAATGGCAACCTGGAGATATTTGGTCAAGTGATGGGAGTCGCAAAGTCACCCTTGTAGCCCTCACCTTAGATCTTACCATATCTATGACAACCTACAAGTTGCAATATAGAGTGTATAGGTAATTTGTGCGTCCAAAAATGTGAATGTCTCAAAGCCAAAAAATCCACAAACATAATAATATATGGTGCTGAGTTCAGACTTGTTGCATAAAAGTTATTTCATGTCTGTGTAAAACTGATAACGAACCGATATCAGTTTTTCAATCCATACATAAATGATGGAAAAATGGAAAAAAAAAATAAAATAAAATAAAATATGATGGCAGATCCTATAAAAAAAAAAAAATCATCGGTATGGAACTGATATACACAGATGCACTATGGGGTCCCTCAGCAGATCATGATATAAAATATTAAAAAGAGGTATTCAGCGTCCCCCAGTATAATGATTTGTCTAAGAACAGAACATACATTTGCGTGCCATGCAGTATTTTAATAATAGCAGTGTATATTAAGTACATAAACATGTTGTTGCAGTGTCAGCACATGTTTAGGACTTGTTATGAGAACATTTTATTTCTATGTATCTTTATAGGCACAACATTCCTGGGTGTTTATCTGCTGTACTGTACCCATTCTACAAAGAACATACCTAAATGTTTTTTGAATTTTTAACACAGACCTTAAACCTTTCACACAGTCACCAGTTCTCCTGCTCCCAGCCCGAGGATCTTAGTAAAGTATTTTATCTTCCATTTGACTGAGAGGCTCCTTTTCCCCCTCTTCATGTTTACTGTGTTCTCTAATAACCAGTCTGACCAGCTGGAGCCGGTCTATGATGAAACTGCAATGCAGCCAAGGAGGGGGTCTTTGACCTCCTTTTGGTAAATGAGCCTTAAAATAGCCAGCATTTCCTTTAGCTGCCTGCTACCTCCCACCACTGGACCCTTTTGGTATTGTCTAAAACTAACAACTCCTTTAGCTGTAAAATCTGACAGCTGTGCATGCAGATAGGAGGGTGGGTGTGCTGGGGGTGTGTTTCTAGCAGGGCTCCGATTGGTGCCTGGGAATGGTCCTGGTCCTATAAGTTTATCAGTGTGAAGCATGGCATATCATATTCAAGCTCCAGGACCTATCATCACAGGAGGTGAGCTCTCATACGCCTTCAGCATTATGGCACTCATTCTATTCTTACTTTCTACTGACCACTTTTCTCTCATTAATTAATTAGTATATGCATTAAGTTATTGCAATATTATTTTCATATTTGTCAATATTCTAGAAAAGGACAGCACTTAATTCTTCCAAAGTCCTGGGCTGGGAATCTGCCTAGTTATGCAGGGAAACAGGAATACAGGATGTATCAATGAATAACTAGCAAGTTTGCCTTTCAGTATTTTTGCGAAGCTGGGTGATAAAAACTTATCAAACCATGCGAGAGCTGCAATACTTTTCAACTTTGGTTGTCATCAATATTTTTCTTTAAAAATAAGAATTTTGTGGGGGTTGCTCTTAAAGGAGTTGCATGTGTTTGTTCTTTAATTTCAATGGGAGTAGATCTGCAGTAACAACGCGCAGCCACTGTACAGGACACGGAACTATCTGCTTCCATCTCCATACACTATATAGTACATGGGTTGGATGCACTTCTAATCAGCTGATCCATGCAGGGTCCAGCTGTTGGCGCCCTACTGATCAGATATTTATGGCCTATATCTGATTAACTAGCTTTTGCACAAGATAGGTGATAAATGTATGGTTAATGGGGGGGATCCCCACTACTGGGACCCCCACTAATCCCTAGAATGGAATTGCAGTGAGGAGGAGTTTGAATGAAGTGATGATTGAACACACGCACTGAAGTTCCATTCAATGCCTAGGGGACTGAGGGAGATAGCGAAGTACATTGCTCTCTGTCTGTCACATGTATTTTAAAGGGGCTGTGCTATTAAAGACACCTACCCACTATCCACAGGATTGTTGGGTCCGACAGCTGACTGGCACTCTATTCATATCTGTGCAGATGCTGGAGATTACAGTCCCGGCAACCACATAGAAGTGAAGGAAGCGCCTTTTATGCAAGCACCCTGGAACTTCATTCACAGGGAAACTTCTGGTCTCCTGTTCTGATCACTGGTGGTCCCAGCGATCTTGACATTAATGCCCTATCCTGTGTTTAATGGCACAACCCCTTTAAATGGAGTCAGCACTCAAACAACCCTGATGACATTTAAACTCCTCCTTGATACAGGACCACAGTAAGGAGGAGTGTAAATAAATGGTCAAACTCAAGAACCCTGCTCACAGCAAAAGGTTCCCCAGCAATAAAACACTATCACCTATCTTATGGATTGTGAGACAACCACCTTCATGTAGTTTTTGTACAAAATTGAGAACAATAATGAAAATATGAAATCATGAAAATATGGTGATGATTAAAATTATTATTACACTATCCCTTGGGTGGATCATTTTCTATATGAGTGGAGTATATTTGTGATAGCTGTTTAAACTCATAGAAGTGAAATACACACACCTGACTTAGAAAACTGCCTTTTTTTTTTTTTTTTTTTTTGCACGCTTTTATTGTTTAATTTTGTGGGGTTATTTTGGCCTTACAATTCCCTTTTGGGGTCTTTCCTGTAGGTTTTAGAGGTTTTTTTTTTCACAAAATCCAACATATTAAACTTACTTTAAGCTAGGAATTGCATGCATGTAAACAAAACAACATGTCTGCTTTTGTAAAAGCTTGAAATAACAAGTCTGGGGCATCTTTTCTATTAACTCTTTGGTGCACCATTTATTTCCCCTGAACATTTTTAATAAATTGACAATTGGGAGTTACCATTGCAGAAATGGGCATGTCACATTGATTCATGAATCCCAGGCTGGTACTTGACAGGTCTGAACCTGTGTAACCTCTGTTATCTGATCAGTGTAGTTGCAGACATTCGGTTTAGATTGCAGACATTACACAGCTATTGGGCACAATAAGCAACAAAATTCTGGGACATATTAATCCACCCAAATGATTCTAATCTCCAATAGATACATTAATATTATACATTATGAATGCATAATATATCAAAGCTATTTTATATTGTAAAAAACAAACTGATTCATTGCACTCACTTGATGGGCTGTGAGAAGTCTTGAGCCTGAAGCTCTCTGAATACTGATGTTTCCTTTTGCTGTTAACACATGCACAAGTGCATCATGGGAACTTTTTTCTAACAAGATTACTGATTCCTAGGAAACTTGAAATACAAAGAACGGGGAGTAGCTAGAATTGTCTGGTTCTGTGTCTAAAATGTTGTCACTGGGATTCATCACATGGGTGGTATCACACGTCAGTATACAATAATGAGATGATAAACCCTCTCTGGATCTCACTCTCAATAAGCAATAGCTTTGCACATTGCTATAGAACATATGACATGGTAAGGTCAGGATTGTTTGTATTAGAATACACAAACCACAATGTATGCAAATATTATTTTTGTTTTATACAATTTTCTTTATCGCACCTATGTACCTCAACTCAACTTCAAGATTCTCATCAGAGTAATTTTCTTACAGGAAAATCCATAGGGTTAGTTTAATTAAAAAAAAAAAAAAAAAAAAAAATATATATATATATATATATATATATATATATATATATATATAATAATAATATAATATATACATTTTATATATATATATATATATATATATATATATATATATATATATATATAGACATGACCCATATTATTTTTGTATCGCTTTATAGATCAACATGCCAGAAATAAGCAGTCTTCATCTGGACACTCCACTAAGAGACAGTGTGACAATGTCCAAACTAGCTGGTACCAAAGTGTATCTAAAACTTGACAATGCACAACCAACTGGCTCCTTCAAAATCCGTGGGATTGGACATCTTTGTAAAACCGTAAGTAAAAAAAAAAAAAGTACATCAAATACGTAAGACCATATAAGAATTACTCAACCAAGTAGATCACCACCAAAGATGGGTCCTAAAAGGTGTTTGATTTCTGTATGTTTTATTTATCGGGAAGTTATCTATAGACATGGTTGCTATCAATAAATTTAACAGAAATAATGTAATGTGTTTCTATGTTACAGTGGGCAGAACGTGGCTGTAAACATTTTGTGTGTTCTTCAGGTATGTTTCTCCGTGAATTTATCTTGTTACTACAATTTCTCTGTGGGCATTTCCTACCATAACGTCAATCAGATGACTGTTTAGAATCATACCCTATACTTTATATATAGCCATAGAAGGAAATGGTATTGTATTCTCCAACCATTAAAGAGGACCTTTCATCCTCTACCATTGGCTGTGTTATATATGGCTGGAAAGCTGATGGTACAATTCTATAGTCTTGTACTGTCAGGGGTGGGTGTGTACTTCACTGCCCGGCAATTACGCTGAGCTGTAAAGCTGGCCCCTCTGACAGTGCAGTGATATCAATGCCGAAAATAACAGCACTGATTTCTCTGCAAGCGGGGAAGATACCAGTTATAAAACACGTTGCCAACATAGCATAGCAAATCATAAATGTTCAACTGGAAGTCATTGATGTAGAAATTATTATCAGTATACATGGTTAATCATGTGGTTTATTGTATTCTTTTATAGGAGGTAATGCGGGCCTGGCAGCAGCTTATAGTGCCCGCATGCTATCCATCCCTGCCACTATTCTTGTACCAGTTACTACTCCAAGCTTTACAATTCAGAGAGTGAAAGATGAAGGTGCTACAGTCTGTGTAGTAGGAGAGGTGGGTTTATTCTTCCCTAGATTTATTGAAAATTAAAAAAAAAAAAAAAAAAAAATTATTTTTAAAAATATGAATTAAAAAAAAAAGTGATAGGTTCTCAGCAGATTCATGCTTCCTCAACCATGGGCACCATAAAAATCCAGACAGGCTCTCTTGTTACAAAGGGCTATGTTCTACTCTGAAACACTGCTCCACTTCAGAGTAAATTATAGGAGTTTATAGTGAAGGAATCTTTTGGGATTTTATGCTGCCTATGGTTCATGCAGATTGTATACTTCCCTATACTGAGGAACTTGCTACCGCAACACATCAGGCTGGGTTCACATCTGCGCCAGAGACTCTGTCACAGAAACTGCCAAAAATAAGAGGAGAGAAAAGTCCTGCATGGAGGACTTTTTTTCTCCACCGATTTCAGTTTTGAAATGGCGGACACCCCAGCAGACCCGAACGAAGGAGACCATGGCACTAGTGTGAACCTAGCATCAGACTGACCCCCACCTTCAAATACAACATGAGATCTCATCTCTTCAGGAAGGCCTACAACCTGCAATAACCCCTGCTATTACACCATTACATGAACAACTTCTAACCTTCTCCTTCCCCTCATCTTTATAAGCTCTCAGAAACCTTTCCTTTCCTAGCACATGACTTTCTTTGTAATTCTCACAAAGCCTACTTGTCCTTACAGATGCTTGATGATACTATTGAGCACGCTAAAGAGCTAGTGAAGAATAACCCAGGATGGGTGTACATCCCTCCATTTGATGACCCCTTAATATGGTAAGATAGATTTGAAAAAATGCTATACTTTAATAAATATTCTCATAATTCAGATGAATACTAGCCTACATTTTTATTGTATGAAGCATCTCATACTGACTTGCATGAATAGGTACATTTTCTTGCAAATGGTTTTGTTCCAAAGTTTATTATCCAACAATTTAAGACTTGCAACAACTTTATATTTTATAGGGAAGGCCACACCTCATTGGTAAAAGAAATGAAGGAAAGTCTTCCTTCCAAACCAGGAGCAATTGTCCTCTCGGTTGGTGGTGGTGGTATGCTCTGTGGCGTAGTCCAAGGCCTCCGTGAAGTGGGATGGAGCGATATTCCTATCATTGCAATGGAAACAAAAGGTGCTCATAGTCTTAATGCTGCTCTAGAGGAAGGAAAGCTGGTAACTCTTCCAGAAATTACCAGGTAAATAAATGTGAGAAGACCTAGTAACATACTATGTGTGTATGAAGTGAGATAAAAGAAAGTTGACTAACAAACCAAAATGAATATCTACTTTTTATCATTTAGTTTGTCCAATATTACTTGTTTATGAATTTTTGTACAGTATTAGAAAACATGGCTACTTTCTAGACTGTTATTCCGCCCCGACTTCTCCTGCTCTATCAAGCATGCTCACTTCAAATTCTAACACCCTATTCCATATCTGCCATTATGGGAGAGCTACACTATTTCTATAACTATATTTCTATAACTATTTCTATATACCTGACCACCGTTGACAGTCTAGATTTCATGTCAATATCATATTTTAATATAGATTTGTTTTCAATGTACCAGCAAACTGATTGGGACTGAAACACTACCATTGCCTCCCTGCAATTACATATACAGTGTATATATAGTCATATAGACTCCTGGTGATCTCAGTCTTTAAAGGGGTGCTGGGAGCCAATAAACATAAGCAACAAGTACTCACCTGTTCCCAAGACTGTACCCCAGAAGCTTTAGACCTGTTTGTTTGTATACAGGTCCTGTGCTGATTCTAAGAGGGGACTGCTGCAGCCATTCACATGCCTCCGTGATCACCTCTAGAAATACATCACCTCTGAGGCAATATATAAAAGTAATTTATAAGCAGTCATTTTGGAGTCTCTTAGACTCACAGGCAGTAGTAGGGTTTAGTAGACTCAAAGTAACAGCAGAGTTTATATACATATAAATGGATTCAGTAAAAGTGTAAGGGAAACATTTTCTTTAAAAGTATTACATGCTACACTATTACTAACTGCATATATACACTAATATACACTTTTTTTTCCTATCTTAGTGTGGCTAAGACACTGGGAGCCAAGACCGTAGGAGCACAAACACTGAAAGTGGCTAAAGAACATCCTGTATTCTCTGAGGTCATCTCAGATCAAGATGCTGTAATGGCCATTGAGAGATTCCTAGGTAAACCATTACGAAGAACTAACGCATGCTGTCATAATATATTACATTTTTCTAAAACTACATACATGAGCAATATACTTAAAATGGCCTTAATGACCTGACACCATCTTGTGCAGCCTAACTATGTTGTACTACAAAAAAAAAAAAAAAAAAAAAAAAAAAACACATTCGGCAGCATTTTTTTGCACCGCTGTTGGTTAATACCTTTTTAAATCAGCTGGGCTCACATCTGTGTCGGAAACTCCAGTGCAGCGAGTCTAAAATTGCCAGACGAAAAAAGTCCTGCATTCCCAATTTTTTTTTTCCATCCGTCGTCAGGTTAAAAAAAACACGACACCATTATAGTCAATGGGGTTCCTCAAGCTCTGTCCATGTCTGTTTTACCATTTTTCTGGTACTGCAACTGACCAGAACAGAAAGACATGACAGAGATGTGAACATAGCAGTTAGCTGCACTGTTTCCTGTCAAGCTATGCAAACAGTGTAACTCAGCTGTGTTACGCTGTTTTTATAAACACCAATTCACCTATGGGAGTTACAGAAACAACATAGAGCAGTAGTCCTCATCTGTTATAGTAAGTCCTGCCCTTTTGTTTGGGTGTTAGGAGCAGTTCTATCCCTCTTGGGATTTGCCGAGATGGGAATAATCCTTTAATTTGTAGCTATATCAGGGCTTGTTTTCTGTGGGACAAATTGTACTTCCTATTGGCACAATTTAATATTTAATACAATGTACTGAGGCTAAAAAAAAACAAAAAAAAAACAAACACACCCCCTTTGGCAACTTTTTTTTTTTTTTTACACTTTGTCTTAGTTCTGTGGCCTACTTGTGGGTTACACAACCTGACATTCACCTGTATCCTGCTACTCATTTTTATACTTTAAACACTTTTAAATATATTCTAATAAAAGTGATGCTTTACATTTCTGCCCCAGCCCTCTACATTTCACCTCCCTTTACCCTTTAATGTTCATTAATGACCCTTTGATAGACATCCAGCCTATCCCTTATCCCACCTCCTATGACAATCTGTGGGATGAAAATCCATTCCAATATGGTGGCACTTATGTGCCACAAGGGCTTAGATGTTGTGGTCGTAATTGGCTGTTGCTGGGGTTAACAGCCCCTATCAGTGCTGTTACTGGCGAGTGCCTGCACTAGAACATTATGACATTACATCATGTTGTAAAGGGGTTTCTCAACACCAAACCCAGAACCACACCAATCTGATACAGACGGTAGATCACGAGTATCAAAAATGCCCCCAACCAGGAAAACTCCATTGAAATGGATACCATGTTTTGCCTATTTTGATACCTAATATGTGTAGTCTCAGGTGAACTGGGTGGCTTATTTTGCACCCGTATGAGCTCCAGTTACATATGAAACTAGAGCCCTACAGTGACAACAGTTACTGGCAGAGCTATTCTACATGTGCCAAGATCCATTGGCTTTGGCATGCTGGGGGACACCAGACAAACATATTGAATGGAATGGGTGGGAATAAAAGACAGAAATTGTTATAAACTGCTTCTGTCAGCCGACCCAGCTAGATTGCAAGAGCTTTAAACCTGTGCTGTAAATTTACAGTAGCTCAAGTGTCATGTCCAAGACTAAGCAGTGCACATTTACAGTGCTTAGCCCTTATCAGGTTAAAATAAAGGTTTAATGTATCATGATGCAGGTACAGATTGACATGATTTTAGTACACAAACAAAAGCGACTCTTCAGTATTTAGAACATTGTGACTGTATTAAGTTCATGTGCCTGTTGTACATCTTTCTAGATGATGAGAAAATGCTTGTTGAACCAGCCTGTGGTGCAGCCCTTGCTGCAGTCTACAGTGATGTGATTGGGAAGCTGCAGAAAGAGGGCAAGCTGAATCAAGATCTCTCATCCATGGTCATTATCGTGTGCGGCGGGAACAACATTACTCTCACACAGCTCTTCCAACTTAAGGAGCAGTTGGGAATAGAGTCTGTCAGTGCTGCATAGAAAGACCTTGCCTTCTAGACATTCAGACTCACTGTACCAGTTTCCTGGGAATTGCATCAACGCCAATGGCACCAAGGCATAGGAGGAACAGGATAACAGTAAAACAAAACTCAGGTTAAATGTTCATATGCCCAATGTATAAGTATGGCATTATCTGCAAGTTAGTTCACATTCCTACACGAGCTGTCCTTAAATTATTGTTTTGGTGATGGATGGAGATTTCTACTGAATGCCGGTAACTCTGTGCTGCATGTTCAAGACATGTCAGTACTGCTCATGTGACCTTATCCTCTGGCATCCAGAGACACAAATGGCTGTGTCTGTTTATATCTTTGCATAAAGCTCTGTTAGAGTATAGCATGGATTGGAGTGAATCGAATAGTGTATTTATGAAATTAGTATAAAGACCACACTTTGTATAAATAGGCTAGCTGAAAGTAATTTCTATGTAACCACTACCTCTATGTTCTGTGGAAGATCACTGAATATACTGTTTGATAGCAGCTTTACTGAATTGCTGCACATAAGTCTAATAATGGATTTTTTTTCCCCAATGTTACCTAAGATTCATGTTTAACTATTACATGTCATTAAAAAAAAGTTGATATTTAATAAAATCTACTGAGAACATCTTTGATCGCTGAATTTCTAGAGAGATAGTGATGCCAGGCATTCAGAGAGTAAATGTTTAAAAGCATGGACAGGTCACTAGTGTTGGCACAAACATTCTTTGGTACAGCATATAAAGAAAAAGAGGAATCAATTACAAGACAAAATAAAATTACAACTTTAATTAAGCAAATTCATGAAAAAAAAAACCAACAAAAAAAACCCAGTATATTATTTATACAAAAAGGACACAAAAGCCTAGTGGACTATATCAATGCTCATTTGTTGCAGCTTAATAGAATTGCATAGATATATGGCAAGGATGAAAGGTGACATCAGATGTCAACCTACTGTATCCATTTGGTATATTACCTCATATTGGTCACACTGTGGCCTAGCTTGTAGAGAAGTACTAACATTTTCAATGAAACAATATACTCACAGTATGCTAGATTGTATATCAACCCTAGTCCCGTGCTAAGAGCTGTATAAGGCTACAGAGCAGATCCTACAGTCATTATTAAGAAGAATCAAAATCTAAAAGCTGTAACAGGGCTAGCTTCTACTTTAAGAAGCATTTACTAAACATCTGGAGGAAAGTAAAGGCAGAGGAAGCAATTTCATATTGCTTTAACACCATTTAAAACATTTTACAGCAAAATTTAACATGTACCTCATCTAGACATAGTGGTCTCAGCAGTTAGTATTTCCATGAATTGTGATCTTGCCTAACCCGAGTATTAAAAGGGGTTGTCCAGTTTCAGAAAACAAAAGTTATAGTTTGTTTAACGAAAAGTTTTACAATTTTCTGTATCAATTCATTATGGTTTTTTAGATCTCTGCTTGCAGTCATTCATTGTTTACTTGACATGGATACAATTCAGTCTATGGTCATGTGATGGACACACAGGCGCACAGCTTGTTACAGTCACATCACAGTAATCAGAGCTGTTTTGTAACTAGCTGTGCAGCTGTGTCCATCACATGACCATGGACTGATTTTTATCCACTGGAAGTAAGCAGAATGAATGACAGCAATCAGAGATCTAGAAAACCATGAGGAATTGATACAGAGAGTATATTGAAAAATTGTTATTGTTAGTATAATAAAAAGCTATACATTTATTTAGTGAAACCAGATAACCCCTTAAATTCATAAGGAAGTTGCGCTACAGGGTAGGCTACACTCACACAAAATGTTTGGCTCTTTATACTGAACTGAGTCAGCAACAAAATATAAATCACATATTTACTTTGGCATGGTATAATAAGGTAATAATGCAAATTCTTGCTCTAACAAACATTCAGCAATAATGATATTGGTAGCAGTCAGGTTAATATAATAAGATAAAGGTCATATTTGCAATTTAACATGGACTTTTAGGCCATCTTCAATATTTTATATTGCTATTTAAAAAATCTGGCTACTCCAGTGCTAGAGAGAGACTGATTCACACTATCCCTTTAGCAAATGTAAGCAAAAAAAAAAATAAATAAAAAAAAAAAAAATCACTCAGCACAAGTTTAACCTGCCATGAACTACACTAATGATATCCCTTATCATACGAGACTATTAATCCTTGATTCACTTCTTCAAACAGTAGCCTTACCAATAAAAGCAGTACCATCCCAGTTGGATTTCTTGGCACAAGAGTTGTATGTGCTGATCTAAAGTGCATTGATTAAAGACGGCATATGGAAAAAAAATGCCTCAATCCCAGTTGAAGACAATGGGAGAAAAATTCCAGAGGTCAGGATGACCCATGTGCATAAGGTTGCTGAATGGAGAAGTGCTCCACTGGAAGGCTGGTACCTGGTCCCATGTCGGACCATTAACAGCCACCAATTTATGATGTTTGGCAAATCCATAGCTTGTGACCTGTCAAAGCAGAAGAAAGAAAGTTCACTGACATCAACTTACTGACAAAAGTTCTGAGGACTCATTATAGCAATACGGCGTTTGAATGTCACCCACCTTCATATCAGTGCCACCGTGTTGTCGCTGCCTCATGGCTCCAAATGGGTATGTTCCATTCTCAGGGTTAAGATCAGATCGAGCAGAGATTGCATTCTCGCCATTTTGTTTTGGATCACAACCTTCACAACGTGAGAGAGGATCATGAAGAAAATCATTGTACCTGAAAAATAAAGAGTAGACCATGTTCTTACAATGCAGTATGTACAGTACAATATGAAGGTGGTCACTAAGGTACTAAAGTACCATATATCATGGGTCATATCATGTTCTCACCTCATAAGACTGACCATAGATTTTAGATCTTGCACAAGTGTGTGATTCCTGCGAAATATTTGAGCACGAGGAGTTTTTGAATAACTGAACCAGTCGCCATATTTTTTCTGTAGGTCCACTTGCCCACTTGCATTAAAAATCTCTTCAAAGTACCTGTACAAAGGTAGGATATATGAATAAACATGCCCTGACACAGCAGGCCCACATTAGGTCTTTATTCCTACAGTAATTGAACTTCAGAGGTACTTGCACTGTGCCAAATATCAAACATGTACTTACGGTACATTGTAGCTTGCCCAATATCCAGTTTGGTAAAGAAGATCAGATTTATCTGCCGAAACCACCATACCCCTAGAAGGGCCCATGAACATAAATCAATAAAAAACAAAACTGATCAACATCATTTCTACTTTTTCTGCATCTCCTGGACACAATTTTTTTATGTTACCATGTTTTATTAGACTATAAAAACACAGAAAGAACAATACCACTAATAGGTATAAAACAATGGCACAAAACACAACAGCAATATTTGTAAGTGCTACTTTTATATAGTAGAGACAGAGACTTATAAAACTAAAAACTAATCAAAACAAACTCCATCCTCTATTATTCTCCTTGATCTACTATGGAGTATTAAGAACAGGCTTAATGTGTAGGCCCAACCTTGCCTGGCATCAATAAGATATTTCATAGATCTTTCTAATGCATATAAAGACTTGATTATTAATCACTAAGATGCCAGGATAAAAGCACAGAAAATGCGTAACTTACGGAAGCTGTTCTAGGACGGTGAGAAGTCCATCGGGTGCCTCAGTGCCTCCAACATCAAATTTATTGTAATCCAAAACCATCCATTGATTATTGTACCTAAGGGAGGGGAAGATCAGGAAGCAACGTATGAAATAAGAGATTTATATAAAAATGTACCTGCAAGACCGCTGCCTAAGAGTTAACATTGAGTACTGGGAACCACATCGCCCTTTACTCTGGTTCCTAACGGAAACTTCAGTTCCATAGCCTCCTTCATTATCCGACATATTTACAACCAAAACTTAATCCTTTGTGATAGACTATACATCATCTCTACTTACGTTCCACTATTAAACTTTGTAAAGAGATCAGCCCATTCTTTTCCCCCTGTGGCGAGTCTGTTTGCCACAATGTTCCTTAGCCACTCTAGGACAGAATTTTGCGGCTGGATGTATTTCCAGAGATCCGAATTGCTGTTCCCAATGGTCGTCTCTAAAGAAACCTGCAAAAGACCAACATAATATCCATGTTCTCAATACTATTATATATTTATTTTTCACCAAAACCAATGCCATTTTAGTTAAAATACTTGATGACAATATGCGGATGTTTGTGCTGGCTACAAAAGGCATCATTTTTCCAAGATAAGAGTTATTGTTTGTTTTAGTGATTTTTATTTTTTGTGTACTGTGTCATGAGAAAGAACTCAAGTAATTGTAGGAAGTGCTATGGTGGAGAGGAAACGAAGTCTCTATCAAGGCTCAGAACAGGACGATCACTTTCACATATACTTATACAAATAGACATTGTGTACTCACCAGCCCACTGCTCAGAATATAGAAGTCATCACCAGAGAAGATTGTTCCTGGGTAAGAAGAAAATGTCTGAACAAAGCCTGGTACTATAGAACCTCCTGCAGAGAGAAGGAAATCATGTGAAGTGTCTCTTAATTCTAAGAGAAACATTGAATGTATAATGCCAAATAACTGTAATATCTAATTGGTAATTTATAGATCTAAGGTAGCTGGTAGCTAGTAGCATCCTCCCCCGTCTGGAGTCCATCTGCATATTTTTTACTTTTACTTCCTTAATGCATGCAGTAAACAAACATGACAGAAGTAAGTTCATCGTGTTTTTCTATATTAGCGTCAATGGGAACAGATGCACCCAGGGGTTGTTCTGTCTATGTCTGTTACTCTACTACTGTTGATGTCCATTGCTGTAATCCTATGACTTGTAATAACGGCAGTGTGAACATACTCTTAATGGAAGTCAGACTGTTGCCTCTGCAACTCTACCTCCCAGCATTCAGTTGCATTTTGGACAGGCCAATATTGCCTGAATACCCCCCATTACTGTTATCTAGGGAACACTATGCAATGGCAGCAAATGACACCTTACAGTGTAATGAAGGAAGGTAAGGCATTCAACTTGTTGCAAAATTTTAGTAAAATCGGTTTTCCACTTATAAGTAAATAAACCTTTAGTGAATTAATGAAAACTTCTGCAACTTTCTAACATTCTTCATGTTTCTTTTTCTCACCATTTTCAAGATCTCAGATTAATTTTTGTGTCAATTTGAGTTTTCCATGGGTTTTTTTTTTTTTTTTAAATATACAGGAAAATGTAAATATAAAAAGGAGGGGAAATGTATGTTTCACACACAGTGCTACATAAAAAATTAAAATAGTTTTCCCTGTTATGGTAATATTTTAATTTAGATTTTTTTTTTCCTCATTGTGCCCCCCCTATCAGGTCATTATAGACCGTTCGGGGCATTTTAGCATCCTTCTTTCTGATTTACCCTGTAACTGGGGCTCTTAGCATAGACTGCATAGCTCATTTGGGTCTTCTAGGACCAAGCAGCTCCTGGGATAACATGACCACTGAACCAAAAGTGAAGTCGCATCATTACAGCTCCCATAGCAGTGTATACAGCGATCAGGAAGGCAGGGATTGTAATAAACCATCCCTGTCTTATCCAGGATGTCCAGCTGTTGCAACTCAATCTCATACAGCTGCTTAGCACTGTTAGGACATATAGGTACAGCCTTTAAGAGTTAGGAGCAGACCACCTGGACATATGAAATCTTCGGGTGGTCCAGAAGCACTTAAAGGTTTTCCAGCCACAAATTAAGTTTTCATAAAGATGACCTATCCATCAGTATGTGATCTGTAGGGGTCTAACACCCAGACTCAGCACAGATCAGCTGTTGCAACTGCCTCTGTATGTGGAAGCTGCTAGTGGACAGGCAGTGCCGCTCCTATTCAAGTAATAGAAGAAGCAGCAGCCCCTTCCAGTGCATAGCAGTTCTTCCTATGACTTGAACAGAAGCGTTGCTGCAAGTCTACTAGTAGTTTCCGGCAACCGGAGGCTGCTACAGCAGCTGATCTGTGTGTAGTCCAGCTGTTGGACCCCTACAGATCATGTACTGATGACCTACAGATTTAACTAAGGTACGAACAACCAGCAAAAGATATTCCTCAAAACAGTAATGTTCTACTTGAATCTCCCTTTCCCTGACTATTATTTTTTATTTGCCTAAAATTGGCTGCAAATCATCCTCACTCACCACTGGGGGTAGAGCGAAAGGGAAGTGTGTACTGTTTGATGATGCGTAACATGGATTGGTAAGTGTTCCAGGTCACATGAGAGACCAGTAGATCTTTATTGCCAGGAAGAAGCTTGATGAGAGCAGAGCATGACCCTGAGCCCAGCTCTCTACTAGCATCTGACTTATTCAGTGCAGCTTCTAGATCTTCTAAGTCACCACCAAGTTGAAAGAGCCTGGGACATGAAAATGACATGGACATAAACAGAGATGGTTAAGTCAACTCCACACAGATGTCAACAATATTTTGTACTCAGAAATATACATTGTGACACGTGTATGGGCACAGAAGTAGGCAAGTAAAAGAGAGCTCACACAATCCAACCCCCACAGTATCTATGGAGATATCAGTATGAAAAATTGGATGTATTATCACCCTCTTGCGTTTAGGTGGCCGTGAGCCTGAGGGCAAAACTCAGAACAGGTCCTATTTTTATCCGTTTTGAGGCTCAGGCTCATTAATAAAATGAATGGGTCCATGAATGTCATCCAGGTGCTGTTTTCTCATGGACCTGTAAATGTACATATTTGTGTGCATGCAGCCCAAAACAAACTCCAGTACAGATCCATTACAAAATTACAATTGAAAACTTACAGGAACCCAAAGGGACTAATTGTGAACCTTTTCTGGGGAAAGGAGATTCGGCCACCATAGCTGTCTTCCAGACCTTTCAGCTGCAGCAGTGCAAGTCGAACCTGCCAATGTATAAATTCACTTATTAAACAAAAAAACAATGTGCTAAACAACAAAGAAATAGGCTCTGTTCACACCTGCCCCAAGAATTTCATCAAATGTATTGGGGTTTTGTCAAAATTTTTATTTTGACTGCAAGAACAGCTCTGAATACTGCACTATTCTTGCCATCAAAAAGTGATGGAACACATCATTATAGCAGCTAGACGCATATTCAGAGCATGCTTTCAAAGGTAGACATTTTATTGACTGCACTTTAAAAAGGCCATTCTTCTCCTACCTTTCATTGTGGTCTTCTCCCAGCCGTTTCTGTAAAAATCCGTTTCTTCAATTATGGAAATGATCCTCACGGAGCACTCAGGGCGTTTCTCCGTGGCAGCGAGCACCCATCGAGTCATCGATTGTAACCCCCCATTAGTCTGTTGTGGTGACTCCCATCTTGGTTTTCTCTGTATCTTCTTTCTTCTACTTCCTCTGACGCAGCGCTGGACCGCCGCCATTTTCCGGTGGCCTTTCACAAGAGGCACAGTATGGACGACCGGAAAATGGCGGCCCGTCATGCACAGTGTCAGAGGAAGTAGAAGAGAAGACCAAGATGGGACTCACAACAACAGACTAATGGGCGGTGACAAGCGATGATGCGATGGGTGCTCACTGCCACGGAGGAACGCCCCGGGTGCTCCGTGAAGATCATTTCCATAATTGAAGAAACAGATATTTACAGAAACGGCTGCGAAAAGACAACAATGAAAGATAGGAGAAGAATGGCCTTCTTAAGACTCCCTTTAAGGTGAGGGCTACACTACTACTTTTTGGAGCGCTATTTTTAACTACTGAGTGAGAGCTGCAACTCACAAGATTGCACACAATTTAATACATTCATTTGGACTGCATCTGTAGCTCAATAGTTAAAAACAACTATCAGCAATACTAAAACTCTCAGTGTAGTCCTGGCCCAATAGCAACTTCTATTAATGAGAAAAGAGTGCAACTTTGCACTACAACATCACACTTAAAGACAGTGAATTTGGTCACAGTGCAACCCACAAGGTGCCATTAACTCGACAGTTGGCAAAAATCAAAACTTCTGGATTATCCCCTTGCACCATTAGACAGTGCCCCTATGGCTTCCAAACTCAGACTTCAAGTCCTCTAAACATTGTTTAAAAGGGTTCTCCCAAGAAAACAATTTGTCCACCATAAATTACTGTACCTCAGCCATCTCCAGAATGTGGAGGCACCCACGATCCAGCAGTGGCAAGACAGTTTGTCAACTAAGCAGAATTCAAGAACTCTGTAGTTGGGATCACAGCTCCAGGCACAAATTCCTAATTCCGAATCCTGGTCTCATACCTCCTTAACTACCCAGAACACTCTTCCCCCACACCATGCACTTGAACTGAAAGTCTTTCAAATAAGGATACATTCCCACTACAGTTGTTAATGTCCGTTGCTGTCATCTGTCATAGGAGACAACAACAGACATATACTGTAACAGAGTAAGCCTCCATTCAGATAAATTTTTTTCACATCCATTTAACAGATGTAAAAGCAGACAAACTGATGGCTAGCCGTTTACACCAACAACGTTAAAAAAAACAAAAACAAACAAAAAAAAAACAAAAACGTATTTTGTAGGATGCAAAAATGTAGTATACCATACTTGTGTCCATTCAAAAAAATTCGGACAGAAAGGGATCAGTTTGGTTTCTTTTAACATTGATGTCTATATAAATGAATGGTCATCCGTTTCATGGATGTGCTAAACAAATGTAAGAAACGTGATCTGAATAGTGCCTTATGGACAAAGACGGAGCACCCAGAAATGTGAAAATCATGATGGAAAAAAAGCTTTCATCATGTTTTCACTTGAGGTGAATGCAGACGAACACCCAAACCTGTGATGGTTGAGAGCAACAGACACTAAATAACGGTAGTGTGAACCTAGCCTAAAATAGAGCAAATCAGGCTTCTGATTGGTCTTCATATTTGTACCATTACCTGCTGTGGTCCTGCTGTGATCTACTGAACTACTTGATTGCTTCATTTTTTGTTTTAGTTCTATTTTTATTTTATGACTTTATTGACATTGCACTGCTTATACTGCTTTCTTGTGCTTTTTTTAGAAACCATTTATAGAACCATGTGATATTTGTTCTACTTATTTAAATGCAAAGTGTTAAAAAAAAAAAAAAAAATGTAATAAAAACTTCCTGGATTCCGTGTGACTACATTCACTTGCAGCACAACGTTTACAATCTTAAAGAGGTATTTCAGTTTAGTTTTTTTTTTGTTTTTTTTAAATGCATTTATCTATAGAACAAACAAGTCATACAATTTTCTAATATGCTTGTATTGAAAATTCAGCTCACATACTTTTATTACAGTAGAATGGTATAACCCAGGAATTAGTCCTGTGTAATACTTCCATGGTTTAGCAATATAGGACTAAACATGGCGTCAGTCATATGACACATCATGTGACCCCTGGCATAAAGTAAGTAACTTGGCTACATACATGTCTTTGACTGGGCACCTAGGACACATCCATGATATAACTACATAGGGCTAACAATAGACACAGATCTTTCTTTGTTATAACTACAGCACTGTATATATATATATATATATATATATATATATATATATATATATATATTATATATAGATACATATACATACAGTATATATATAGATGCCTGTCTCCAAGTTATGTTGTCATGTTGTTAATAAAGTTGACTGGAAAAACTAAATCAACAAAACAACCAAACTGTGGAGACACTAGGAAAGGAATATAAGATGGTTTCTTCCCCACAGACATGATGATGCTGTAGTAATACTGTACATTTTCTGTTCCTGAATATACTACTGTTTACCTGTGTACTAGACAAAATGACAGGGTCACATGACCTGAGAGAGGGTCACTTGACTCACTCCATATTTAGTCAATTTCAGTTCTCCTACGGAAACATATCACAGGATTAAGAATGGACGGTACCATTTTTTTTTTTTCATTAGAGACAGACTTTTGCACTGATAAAATATAGATGTGTGAGCAAAATTTTAAATACATGTATATTAGAAAAGTATATGAGATACTGCTCTCTACAAAATTAAATTAGTCATGAAAACCAGAATACCTCTTAAAAGCAACACAGTCATTAGCCACTGTGTAGCCTTAGCCTATAATACAGGGAGTAATATATGAACAAGTTGACATGTGGCATAGAAGTGGCACATCTTTGGCGCACAGCCCTGTTTGTGACGAAGGTGAGGCACTTTGTCCCTTTTCCAGTCCCCTTGCCACTTTTTAAGACAGTGGATGGGGCAGGGAATAAAGGTGGGCAGTGCAGGGAAACCATGGCCTATCAGATTTACTATAATTAGGGCCTCATGCACACGACCGTGTGCATCGTAATGTGCTAGCCTAGTTTCTCATGGCTAGCACACTGATACATTCATTTCTATGGCCCCATACACATGACCGTGTATTTTCACAGTTTAATGTATGGGACTGTGGGTAAATCTCAGTACAGGTCCTATACCTGCACATTTGGCAGCCGGTGCTCACTGGCAGCACACGGATGTCATCCATGTGCCATCCGTGCCATTTACTCACGACAAATAGCTGAGTTATGACACATGGGACCTACAGACATGTACCAAAATTATTAAGAGGCCAGAACCCTTACTAATTCTGGCATACCTTGCACCAGACAGAGAATTATCACCTAGCCTAGTTGTGCAGGGTGGCTTTGGGGATGTAAATGTTTTGCAGGTCTTCTGCAATTTAAATAGAATAAATGTAACACTAAAATAATTCTCACACTGCTTGTATAGCACAACATATTCTAGAGTGCTGTAAGTGGCTTGCAAGCACTCACATCTGTCCCTATCCTCAGGGGGTTTACAGGCTGACTCTGCCATAGCAGACACTAGATTTTCTTTTGCTTACCTGGTGCCAGTAATCCTCATCTTGCTCTTTCTCTATTTGTTCCTGCATCCAGGCTAAATTGGCTTCTAGATAGTTTCTCAGCCTTTCACAGTATGGAGTTTGGTACTTATATGGACCACAATAACCAACCATTGTGTTCATCCAATGCATGTAGATAAGCTGCAAACACAGAAGTCAATACAAGTCATTTACAGCCCACTTAGTAAGTTTTATTTATAAAATGTGGAAACTAAAGAGCAATGTCTTTCTTCAGCAAGTAATACACTTGTTTTTGGTATATTACAGCAGCAATGCTATTAGGTGAGAATACTTCTGTCATATGGCATCTACATTACTTTTTTATGGAACTAATAGTTCCAATGTATACCATATTGTTAAAGGAGTTTTCCGCCCCAATTTCATTTTTCATATTGATGACCTATCCACAGGAAAGGGCCGGGAGCATCTCTACTCTGTTCAAGTAAAAGGACCAGAGCTGTAAGCTCTGTCCACTGAATATGCCATCAGTGGAAGAAATTACTTGGGGGGGGGGGGGGTGCTTTGGAGGTGGGCGGAAAGCTCCTTTAAGGTATTCGCATAAATCAATACTGCAGGTGAACATAAACTTTGACACTTTTCTTTAATAAAGTATATTACAGTTTCTTTCATTTTCTTTCTTTTTTTCTATACTCTTATCACTCAAATCATTGAGTAATCGTTTCCATACACATAGAAGCCTGTATACAGATAGATCAATTGACAATGAAATGTATGGTGAGTAAAGGAGGATAAAGAGTACAAGAGAGACAGAGGGCAGAAAGAGACATGTGAGCCTCTATAGCATGCACTGGGTCATTCCTCTCATAGAACTAATGATCCAGCTCTGTTTTGGGATAAAACAGTCACTTTGTAGTACTGAGAGGTCTCTTGTCCCTTTAGATCTCTCTGCCTTCAGAAACTCTTCTCTTTCTATTGCCTACTACTTATAGCTGAACAGATTTCTGTGTACAGATTTGATCTGGGCCTGAAGGAGAGAATCAGTGAAACAGGCGGTTTACTTTATAGAAAACATTGTAATATAATTTATTAATCACCTGGACTATTGATTTATGAAATAAAACAAAACATTTTAGAAGTTTAAGGAAGAATATGATGCTGCATGGAGGGACCATGTGTCACACTATTCCAAGCAACATCAATGTTTATCAACTGTTGGTCCAATTTAGAGCTCTAGAATATAGAAATACTGTTATTACGGAGTGCTGAAATGCACCATTGCCATCTTCCAGGATGGTGCCCACTTATCCGTACCCGTTGGGTAACTGCAGCTTCAGCCACCCCTGCTGCATAAGCCTGGAGGCTGTCATTATACTTTTCATTGCTCTGTAGCTCAAGAACTGCCCACCTGAGGAGAGAAAAAAAACAACAACAAAGTAACTTACTGCTAGATGAGACAGAACAAGAATACTAACATAGCAGAGCCGATTACCAGTGGCGTAACTAAAGTCTTGTGGGCCACGGTGCAGTCTTTTGTCCGGGGCCCCCTACCTCATCCCTACAGCGAATTCTTGATAGTGATAGTGGTTATGGGTGGTAAGGAGTTTAATCCACCTTAGTGTGGTTAGGGTAATCTGTGTGTCTCCTTGGTTTATGGGCCAGATGGAAGCTGCAATCTCAATACTGTTGTCAGTGCTTATGGGCCCCCTAAGGCTCCTGGGCCCCGGTACGACTACACCCCCCCTCAAGTTATGCCCCTGCCGAATACATTGTCTGCACTATGATAACACTAAAGATAACATAATAGGGTCCTATGGAAAGTCACTAAGGGAGAAGAGATGGGTACTTCCCTTTAAGAACAAAGAGAAACTCTCACTTCCTAAAATCCATGTGCTTTGGCCAAATGCCATCTATTTCTGCTGTGGAATCTTCCTGAAAGCTTTGCCTGCAGTGCCCACTTATTTTTCTGGAAATGTTATTTAGTGAAACAAATGACAGACTACTGCCACCTAGTACCTTGGGTTAGCTCTCTATGAATTCCCTTGTGCCCACTACTTACAAGTCTACTAGGAAACCCCTAGTGCCAACCTGGTGCCCCCTGCAGGGCGATCCTCTCAGGCTGGCAGGATCAGGTGACTAGTTACCCAGAGGCTCTGCCACTCACCCGTTCTCCACGATGGAATCTTTGAGCACAGCCCATGCCACCGCATCGGGCCTCCTCTCAGGCACAGTGATCAGCTTCCCGGTGGTCTCATCCAGAATCACCGACACCTCGGAGCTCTGCGCCCGCCCTAAGGAAGGCGCCAAGACTGCGAGCAACAGCAAAACCTGAGCGGCCATCTCTACGCTCACGTGATGAAAGTCCAAAGTCATGTGAAGTTATCACTTGTAGTCAGCTGACACCTGCGGGAGGAGGAGCCTCACGTTAACCTCTTGCTGACCGCAACTATTTTCTGTGCAGGAAATAACATATATATAAATATATATCTATATATAGATATATAGATATATATATACTGTAGCTTTAATTCCAGCGATCTGTCGCTTTGCCTTATGATAAGCTCCTCTCCTCATTATTCGGACAGTGTCAACGAAACTAGTTATGTGGTGTGGTTCTGCTCTACCTGTGACTTTAAATAAACCACGCCCTTTATCCCCGCCCGTGTTATGGGCGGGGCATGCTCCGCACAAGTCTCCGTTCGGTCAGCTGATCGGACACCGCTGGCTACTCTGTCTTCGCTGGTCACTCTCTGTAGCTGCAGCAGAAGTCCTGAGGTTACACACTGAGCCGGTAGCGTGCAGGTGCAGTACCGCCTGATCCCCTAGGGGGTGATGTACAACTTGTAGAGGTGCCCTTACCGCCAATGCAGAGGGACCAAATGTCTCATGTCATATCTAGTACAAGCAAAACACCCAGAGATGCTTTCTGCTTGTATAAATCTGCTCAGTCCTTTCTGAGCACTAGTATAGCAGATGTAAAAGCTTCTCAAGCATGTGCTTAGTGACCCCTTCTCCAAATCATTGTGGGTAACCAGATGAGTGCAGTGTAAAGTCGGGGCTGTGGTTACTGCCATTATAAAGGGCATAAGCCCATGGGGGCAGGCTTGTCTAGGTCTCAGGTGGAGTACATAGTGTTGTGATATGTAGACTGAAAATTAGCTCTTAAAGGGAGTCTGGCACCAGGGTGAAGCATTTTAAACCAGCTATACAGATAGGTCACACTTGGCTGAATATCATGTCCTTTTTCCCATGAATAGTCACACCTCCATTTCTGAAATATTAATTTTTATTTCACAAAATACAAAAGAGCAATCTGTAGCACTGAGGGTGGTTCCATTGCTCCAAACTCCTATGCTCCACACTGCTCTCATATGTCTGCACCCTCCCTTTGAGTTACAGCGCCAGGGAGTTATACTGAAGTCTTCCCTTGTCTTGTCCCTCAAAGAAGGGGGTTGGGGGAAGAGGGCATACTACAGTAGTGTGGGGTGTAGTAGTTTGGAGCAATGGAGATGCCCTCTGTGCTCCTGACTGATCACTTGCGTATTGTGAAACAAATTAATATCTCGGTAACGGAGGCACAAATTGTCATGGAGGAAAGTGTTAAATTCAGATGAGCCTTACCCATCTGTTACTGGTTAAATATGCTTCACAGACCACCTTTAAAGATAGGTTAGGTCACCTAACAGCTCTCTACTCTGTACAAGTCACAGAGCATGCCTAGAAAATGCCTGGATGAGTCTGTTCTATGCTGATTATGGGACTTCCCTAGGAGTGATTTGGAACTTAGGAAGTAGTGCAGAAAGCTTGAGTTATCAAAACTACATATTTCACGGCACTACCCTGTTTCTTTAGCTTCTATTTACTTCTATGGGAGTTAAATAAAGAGTGTGGCTCTGCCATGTTCAGCTATTTTGGAAAGTCAACTGGGACTTGGGAGTCCTATAGTCCTCTCTTGGCCATGACTGATATGAGAATGCCCTTTTTAACATGCAACAATGTGCACCCTCAATGTGAGTTTTAGACTATGTATCCAATTTTACACTCTATTAATAAATGTGGGCTGATGTTTCAATCTGTAAAACAATCATCCTTTCTAGGCCCCAGGCATGATGTCTTGGAGTTAAGGTGGTCATACACATTAGATGACTGTTAGCCAAACCCAGTGTTTTCGGTGGGAAGTCTGACCATCTAATGTGTATGGGGCTTCCAAACTCTCCTGCAGCAACATATGCCAGAGGAGATAAGAATTGGGCACTTGGATTTCAGCTATTATTCTATTCTCAGGGAGATAAACTACTACCAGCAGCTTCCTTCATTCTCCTTATTTGCTGCTTTTACAAGTAAAACACATTTCTGGTATCTGTCCCTACCATCATTCTGCTTTGAGAGCAGCAACCAGGTTGACCAGTTTTCTAGCAACTGCTTTTACTAGAAATGTTTTTCCTTGTTGACAAAGCACTCCACGATATGGCTTTCAGCTCTACCAATAGCAAGCACTGTTCAGGGCGCGGCTTCATTGCAGAAGCGGGAGAGAACAACTGCATTCACTTACCAATCTCAGTTTCTGCTTATGGCCTCCTTTGCTTCCCCCTTTACCCTTCAGGGTGTCTTGTACGCTGAACATCATTCTGATTCAATGATGTAATGTGCAGTGCACAGGGTGCCCTGGAGGTTGAAGTGGAGGAGGCCATGGGGATCGGTAAGTTAATAGCGGTTGGAAGATTCACTGGTGCCCCGGAGGGCCAGTTCAAGTTTTATATTACAATAACATATATTTTTCTTTTTCAGTTTTCCCCATTCACCAGAAGCACCAAGCATCTGACAGTCGTAAGTCTATGTCTTTGTGTAATGTTGAGGAGCCAGTAATGCAGTCAGGGCTCCACAGCAATGTATAGCGATATTTGACACAGGACACAATAGTTGACCATACAGTTCCAGAGCCTTCTGCTTGATGCAAGGATTGTTTAGCACTGAGTGCAGTTTAATGCTCTATTTACTAGTGAGAATGCTGTGGCTTAACAGATGAAGCCAGATAGAATCTGCCAACACATATAGTTTGAGAAAAGTTCCAGGTTGGAAAATCCTTAAGGCTGAGGCCCCATGTTGCGGAAACGCAGTTTCTTTTGTTGTAGTTTTTAGCCAAAGCCAGGAGTGGATCGAGCAGAAGGTAGAAGTATAAGAGCATCCTATATATTTCCCATTCCCTCTGTAGCCATTCTTGGCTTTGGCTCAAAAAAAACACAGCAAAATATGCAACAAAAGAAGTTGCTTTTCCGCAACATGGGGCCACAGCCTAAAGATGCTAAGTGTGGCAGGATACAAAGTTATAAAAAGTTCATAGTTGGATATATATGCACCTTTCATGTTGTCTACAGTTGACATGTCACAGGCTGTGAATGACAGTTGTTACTTGAGATGAAGAATACCTACAACGTTTCAGGAATCACATTAAATAAACTGTTTTTAGATAGACCTCCTTGACTTGTTTTGTAACTTCCAAATTAAATGGATTCTATCACCAGAACCCAGCATATCAATATTGTTTTTTGTCAATATGCAGATCAGCTCTTTGCAACAGAGAGATCTTTTGTTGTTCCAAAGAGGTGATAACTCCCTCATACAACCTAAAGAGCTCATTTGTATATTGACACAAACTGCAATCTCTTTGCATTGAAGATGTCAGTTCAAAGGGAAAACTCTGTTTGATTCCAGTGACCCTAACCAATCTTATTTGAAGGGTTTTGGTGACTCTCCCATTAATAAGACATATAGGAGTTGGTTGTATTGTTTCTAATTGCAATAGATGGCAGGTAACTGTTTTCTATTAAATCAAAGTTAACTTGTGCATCGTGTATCAGGTATTACTTACCTTAACACAGTGGCTGAAAATACATAATTACACACATCCAGTTCTTTTCTGCTATGGTGTCTGTAGAAATCCTGGCAGACTTTTCATTGTGCACTGCCCCTCTCGGTTATGTAAGTTTTCTGTGAAAAGAACAAATGAGTGGCAAAGTGTGCAGCTGTTCCAGAACTGAGCAGGTAATGAATTAAGTTAGCTGTACGAAGCCTAGGCTCATTGATCCTGCTATGCCTGGAATGTCCATTACATGCTCTCTCGGACACTTTGCTTTGAGTGCCTCCTGCTATTCAAGAAGCCGTCATTCGTATATGAACACTTAATACTGTTTGATTTAGAATCTTGAGTAACAAAGTCTTTGTTGGCGACCCTAACCTGGCTATTCAGGGTGGTAAAAAAGTTATATGCCATCAAAGCTAAACCCATTTACACACTGATAATTTTCTAGAAAATGGAAAACGGGCATAAAAGTTGTGTGGCATAGAAACCAAATGGCTAAAAATCTTGTGGTTACTTGGAAACATAAATGTATAAGATACAGGAGAAACTGTATGTTAGAAATGTGTATAGTGAACATAGCAGCAGAATCTACAATCCTCTGTTTCCCTGTAATGTTTGTCCAGCAAATACCTCCCCAAGCAAAAGCCTATATCCTTTTTTTTTTTTTTTGGGGGTGTCTAGTGAGCTTGGGCTAGAAAATAGAGGTTTAGGGCCTGTCTTGAGTTTTGCCCTCTTGCTGCATAGGCAGGCTCACTGGATATGTATATTGATTTTACTTAATAAAATAAGTTCATACTTGCCTAGAGCAGCTCACCACTACCACATTGACCTATAAAGCCATTTGCTTACCCTAAAACACTTTGTATATAGTGTTTTGCTTACATAACATTGACTAGCTGTAGTTTATCAGGAATGATTGCTTATAACAGCACACATTGAACTCTTCTACTGAATAGTTAAAGTACTGAATAGCAGCAGGAACATGAAAGTCTATTTGTGTTTACCTGTAGCCAATAGTGCATCTATCTGTCCACTTATACAAGAAATACATCTCCATTTTGCACTAGCAGTTAAACTAGCATAACAAGCATGACGAATCTGATACAAGGGACTAGGCTCTTTCACCCAGACATGTTTATTGGTTCTTTTCAGTTACATATAGTTTAAGCAAGGGTGTAGCTATAGGGAATGGAGGCCATGGGGAGAACCTACAATGTGAGCATTGCGGCCCTGCAGCTTCTAGCTATGCCTCAAGTTTTAAGTCACTAAATGAACTTCTATCACTGATTTTAGTATGCATGGAAGGAATTGCAGTAACTGAAAGCATATTCAGTATCTAACTAAAAAATGTACACATAATGCAAAATCAATTTACTATTAGGGGGTTGAAAATGCAGGTGCTGAAAGAATACTTACCCAGTGTTGTGCTGAATATTTCAGCACTTTCCCCTTGGTTTAGTGGTAGATCACAAGCTGGTAGAGTATACTTTGAGATTTTTCTGAAATTTTGATATGGTTTAGTTTTCACATCTACTACTATACATTCAATGAACTATTCGTCTTTATGATCAGATTCCAAATTACTAGAGAAAAATTGTTGTAAAATCAGTAAAAAGCATATAATTAAGCCTCAGGGTTGTTAAACATAGACAATTGCCATATAACTACAGTGACTTACTATGCAACTGCTCTTTCTGCTTTATATGGCTAATCAAATGTATGGATATATAAATACATGTTGTATTTTGGGTACGATGCAGTACCATGCTAAATGCCCTGAAAAAAAAATTCTAGGGATGTTTTATGAGCATAATTGTGAAGTCAGAGCTCTTCTTGATTTTCGAAAACTATATCAAACTGCAATAAGTGGAATGTGTAAAGGCCAAGGTACAAAAAGTTCTATGAAACCTAAAGGTAGGCTGTAGTGGTGGCACCGGAGAATTGAAGCCTCAATCCAATTCACTTGTATAGGAGCAGGGCTGCTTCTGGCTGTATACTTAGTATATGGCTGTGGGTGTCAGGTCATCAGTATCAAATATCTTCCAATTCTGGACAACCCCTTTAACTGCTTTCAAAGATAGGAGGGTGTTGTCCACCCACAGCCCTTTGTCCACTCACAGCCCATTTTCCTGAACTTTGGCAGACTACCTCCTAAACAATACAGTGGCCAGATAGAACAGCCCCATACAATGCTATTCTGATAGAGTAAATCCTAAATCTAGGGTCTTATAAAGATTTAAAGCGGTACTACCAGAGATCTTCAGTGGCTGTGCATGCAGATAGATATACTCAGTAAGAAATATATGTGGTAATTCAACATATGTCCACATAACATGCCACATGATAGATATATATGATTGAACATTAACCAATATTCTGGATAGCCACTCCAAGCCCCAAGAATGGCTGAGTCTCCTACCTAATGCCCCAGACATTAGGGAGCCCAGTGGGCCCTGTGTGTGTGGGGTGTGTTTTTTTTTTTTTTTTGTTTTCTTTTTTTGCTCACGGCCGCCTGCGCTTCCCCCTTCTGCGGAAGCAGAGGCGGCTGTGAGCAGCAGTGGGGATCGGTAAGTAAGGCTGCAGGCCCGCAAACCCTGCTATCGTTATACTCTGGGGTCTGAAAAGACTCGAGCATGCGTTCATGGGTGGGCCACTATGGCACATACACATAAGGTGATAATGCTCACAGCCTTCACAGACATTTCTGCAAACTGATGCTGTGTTGAAAAGTCTGAGAATTCTGAAAATCCCAGTTTACAGTATAAGAAAAGTCTTCTCTGTACTTGTATCTGCTCCTGGATGCCTGTGTGATTACAGATGGGTTATTCAGACAATAAGCAGATTTCCTGACTGCATATGTAGATTTAGTGGGGTGTTTGTGTGGTTTTTTTTTTTTGGTTTTTTTTTTAAATCTACTTGGTTGCATGTATTTGCAGTCCACTGTTCTTGAATCTCCTATATTAATGCCACATGAGCTTTTCTTAGGTATGTTTGCAATTGTATAGTTTTTCCAGGCAGAACATCAGCAATGGTTAGGGGAGGGGAAGACTGCACCTATTGTATACTCCCACAGCCTGAGACAGAAATTCAAAAAAACATGTATGAATGCTTATACAGTCATAGAACAGACTGCTGAGCAAGACCCTGCACATATTTAATTTTTTCATGAAAACTCAGGTACCCCTAGTGCCCACTAGTATGGAGTTATTTTTCAATCATTGAGGAATGTTCATGTTACTTCAGAACAATCATTGGATTATTTAATTTTATTAATTTCCCAGTGTAAATGAGGCCTTTACTAAAGGGCAGCTTCCCAATATCATACAATTTAGAAATTACATCTGTAAGGAAATGGACACCTGCTGGAGCTCTATCTTGTGGCTTATTTCATTCAGCGGCAGTATTTGCTTATGACACAGTGTGAATGATATGCAATTTCTTTCTAATGTGACTTTTACTTCCTCCTCTTTCACATGACTCTGCTTCAAGAAAGAGATGTATGCTTTCTGCAGTGTCTATACAGGAAGAAAGTCATAGAAAGAAATTACAGTGGGAAGCAGGGGCGGTGAAGGACTGAAATGTGCATTGAAAATGCAGAGAGATTTCTTAGGATTAAAATAAACAGAATCATTTTATATTTCTTTTTCTAAACGCCTAGGATGCCCCTGACTCATTTGCAATGGCTTATGACTACCACATCTTTAAGTCAAGAAGCCATCAATTTACCTCTGCATATACGCCCTCTAACTTCAAAGAAACATGGGAACTATACCACAGAGGAAGATGTGAGTATGAATATTTTTTTTTTTAAATAAATAAATGTTTAACATTTTTGAGTCTTTTCTAGTCCTGGTGTCTGCATATTTATATTGTGCAGGATTATATGGGTCCATTCTAAGAGGACTTGTGATGACCTCAAATTAAGTGAATCCCAAAATGTTTGTTTATATAGACTTTAACAGCCTTTGTTCCAGAATGAAACACTAGCAAACTATCAGAAATTTATGCAGCTTCTACAGTTTTAAAGTAGAGCACTGCCTAACCTGTTATAGCCACTTCTCGGGGCAAGGCTAGCTATGTACAGCATCTCAATGTAAGCTATGTTTTCATTCACTGATGGTAAACTGGCTAGGAACTGAAAACCAAGTACATGTCTCGCGTCCATCAGAAACACTCATGGTTCTCATGGTGCTCAGCATCACAGCAAGTTTACAGAATATCCACAGAAGCAAAAGCCAGATTTGGCACTTGCCTGTATGGGTCTTTTATTAACGTTCATAGCAGCGGGATTAGTGGAGTTGATTATTCACAGGCAGTGAATAATTTAATTTATTTATTTATTTATTTTTTAACAAATGTCATCTGGGTGAGTGAAGCATCATATTTCTTTTTTTTTTTTTATAACTGTAATTTTATTGAAAAATTTTTCATTAACAAGGAATAAAGAAAAAACAAAAAAACAATAATAATCAAACAAACAGGAAGCATTGAGGTAAATAGAGGCTATCTGCCTCCTCCCCCTTAAGCAATATGCATTTAAATTAAGCAGTGAACAAGGGAGGGGGGAATGGAGGGGTTAAGAAGACAAGGGTAGGACCAAAGGGAAGGGGGGGGAGGGAAGGAGAGGACTAGAGATCAGAGACCCTGTAATGTACAATACATGTCCCAGGGTGCCCAAATAGCCCCAAAGGCTTCCCGTGAATTATGTAGGCCAGCAGTCAGGTATTCAAGACTCCTCACATCCTTCATTCTAGCCACAAGCTCAAGACTAGATGGGGGACTCACCTTCTTCCAGTTTCTAGCTATGAGAGTTTTAGCTGCAGTACAAAGATGCAAGAAAAGCCTGGATGACTTATTGCTCAGGTGTCTGGGGGGAAGGTTCAGGAGATAAAGAAGAGGGTCAAGAGGAACCTCTTGCAAAAAGAGAGCAGTCGTCAGAGTCCTGACCTCCCTCCAAAAACCGAGGATGAGAGGGCACGTCCAAAAGATATGGTGCAGGGTACCCACCGCAGCTCCACAGCGCCAGCACCAAGGGGGAACTAATGGGTTTAAAGTATGAAGGAGAGCCGGAGTATGATACCAATGCATCAACAGCTTATACTGCGTTTCCCTAAACGTAATGCACTGAGATGATTTCTGGGCCCGAGACCATACAATCCGCCACTGTTCCTGGGAGATGGGTTTACCCACCGCCTCCTCCCATTTAAGCATATAGCGATGATTAACAGGAGAGCCTGTAGTTTGTGAGTTAAGAAGTTGGTAAATAGAGGATATAAAGCCCCTAGTGGACGTGCCTGCACGGCAAATCTTTTCAAAAGCGGTGGGGAGTGACACCTTAAGAGACCCATGGAGGGAGCGGACAAAGTGAGCCACCTGCAAGTAATGGAACCATTCAGTACTTGGCAGGTTTTGATTAGCTGTAAGATAAGCAAAGGACCTGAGTTCCAAGGTTCCAGGGTCAACCATATCAGCAATCCGGTAAAGGCCAGCTTCAGACCACACTTTAGTCATGGCAGAAGTCAGGCTCTCTGGGAGAAGGGGGTTGTATAGTATGGAGACCATAGATGAGCGCGGGGACATCAGGGAGAATCTAGCACAACAGGTAGACCAGATAGATCTAGTAAACCGAATGGGGCCCAACAGGTACGAGGCAGGGGGGGTGGGGGGGGAGCTGACCCACAGAAGCGCGTTAGGATGCATGGGTGCCAGCCATAGCTTCTCTATCTGCACCCATCTGGTGTATGCTGGCATAGCCGCCCAGAATGGGATATGGCGTAAGTGGGCCGCCCAGTAATAATGTAACAGATGTGGGACAGCCATACCCCCAGACCCCCTATCCGCCAGCATAACAGATCTAGGTATTCGGTGTCGTTTTGCTTTCCAGATAAACTGGAAGATAGCTTTCTGTAGGTTCCGTAATTCTCCCCGAGGTATCGCGACTGGGAGCGTCTCGAAAAAATACAGTAGCTTCGGGAGGAGAGTCATCTTGACCGCAGCAATTCTCCCCAAAAGGGAGATAGGCAAGGGTTGCCATTTGTCCAATAGGGCTCTTAGCTCACAAAACAACCGCGGGTAGTTTGCCGAGTAGAGGGTCGCATAGGAAGTGGATATATGGACTCCCAGGTAGCGGATAGAGGACTCCCGCCACTGGAAATCGTAATTACTGCGGAGGAGAAGGAGAAGGTCCCGTGGGATGTTAAGTGGGAGTGCCTCAGTCTTCGCGGGGTTCACCTTATACCCTGAGAGATCACCATAGGTCTCTAGCGAGCGCAGCAAGTTTGGAAGGGTAGTATGAGGGGAGGTGAGAGTGAGGAGTACATCGTCCGCAAAGAGAGATATCTTAAATTCCTTATCTTGGACCATGATGCCCTTGATATTAGGGTCTCGCCTAATCTTGGCCGCTAGCGGTTCAATGCAGAGGGCAAATATGATGGGTGACAGGGGGCAACCCTGCCTAGTGCCATTTCGAATAGGGAAGAAGGGCGAAGATGCATGGGGAAGCTTAATTGCTGCTGAGGGTAAGGAGTAAAGGGCCTGGATAGCTGTGAGAAACGGTCCCGTAAGCCCGAACGCCTTAAGCGTAGTATGCATAAACGACCAATTTATGCGGTCAAAAGCCTTTTCAGCGTCCAGGCTCAAGAGAAGGGCCGGGGTAGAATAATGATTGGCCACCTCCACCAAATCCACAGTCCTCCTGGTGTTGTCACCACCCTGACGACAGGGGATGAATCCCACCTGGTCCTTATGGACAAGCAGAGGGAGCCAAGCATTCAGTCTGTTGGCTAAGAGTTTGGTGAAAAGTTTCAGGTCCGTGTTCAGCAAAGCAATCGGTCGGTAGTTAGCACAATCCTGCAAGTCCTTACCCGGTTTAGGGACCAATGTGAGTAGTGAAGAGAGCATAGTCGGGGGTATAGGGGAACCTGAAAGGAAGGAATTGAAGAGGGACAATAGATGAGCAGAGAGTTCACCTTGGAAAACCTTATAATAATTGTAAGTGAACCCATCTGGGCCTGGGGCTTTCCCATTTGGGAGGTCCCTCAGGACCCCTTCTAGTTCCTCCCTGGTGATGGGGGTGTTCAGGGAGGTTAGGGCCTCAGGAGGAAGGCGTGGGAGACAACAATCCTTTAAATAGTCTTCCAGTAGTGTTGAGTCATCCCCAGGGAGTAGTGCTCGTGGGGGGGGTAAGTCATACAGCTTAGAGTAATAAGAGTGGAACGCCAGCGCCACAGCATCAGGGTGATGTTGAAGAGTACCCGCGGGGTCACGGACAGAGTGTGGTGTGGAAGAGGCCCGATGATCCCTGAGGGTTCCTGCCAGGAGGGTATGAGATTTATTACCTCGTTCAAAAAACCGCTGACGGGTATAAAGGAGAAGTCGTTCCACATGGCGGGTCTCCAAATCACGGAGGTCCGCCCGGGCCAGGACCAAACAGCGAAGAACCCCCAGGGATGGATGCGCTGCCAAAGTCGTCGTAAGGGACCGAATACGGGCTTGGAGGAGCTGTTCCTGGGCCTGTCTGTCCCTTTTAAGCCTAGAAGCCAATGCGATACAGCATCCTCTCATGACCGCCTTATGGGCTTCCCAGAGAATGGCAAGAGAGTCTACCGAGCCTAAGTTGTCCCTAAAATAATCTATCAAGTGTGTGCGCAGGGTCTCGAGGGAGGTCGGCGAATTGAGCAGTGTTTCGTTAAGACGCCAATGACATTGGCGAGTAGGCACTGGAGTCGTAGATAAGGTAACCACGACTGGGGCATGATCAGACCAGGTGAGAGGGCCAATGTTCGTGTCCCTAAGCAAGCGAAGAGCGGGAGCATTTCCAAAGAAGTAGTCAATGCGGGTGTGAGTGTTATGAGGGTGAGAAAAGAAGGTGTAGGAGCGCGCCGTAGGATTGTCCACTCGCCAAAGGTCATACAAAGAGTGGGCGCGGATCAGCCTGCGGAACTCCCTTGCAAGTTGGGCCAACCTATGGGGGGTTGGGCCCTGGGGTAACGCCAGACGATCCGCCCGTTCAGAGAAGACCATGTTAAAGTCTCCCCCCACCAGCCAAGCTGATGGTGGGAGAGCGCGCAGACGGGAGAATACCCGGCGCAAGAACGGGATCTGTGCTGAATTGGGGGCATAGACATTGCATAAAACAATCGGGGCACCATAAAGGAGCCCCTCCAAGATAACAAACCGGCCACCTGGGTCTATGTGGGAAGTCGTCACTGTAATTGGGCAGGATCGAGAAAGAAGGATAGCCACCCCAGCTCTGCGTTGATTGTGGAAGGCTGAAAAAGCTACGGGAAAATAATGCTTAGCGAAGGCAAAAGTACCAGGGCGGTCAAAATGAGTCTCCTGAAGAAACGCCACATCCGCTCGTAAGGAGCGGAGTTCTCTAAGGACATGGCGCCTTTTAATGTTGGAACCCAGGCCCTTGACATTAATTGTCACGCACCTAACCATTGGGACCCAGGATTGGAGGACAGTGGCGGATTGCAATAAGCTCACCCATCTCACATGACGCTGGCAAGTTTCCCTCGGAGAGGCAAAAGGGCAATCCACAAACAGGAACCCAAAGTCGAGGCAGGGTCTCTAGATCAGGGAGGGGGGGGGAAAGAGAGGGAGGGAGGGAGGCAAAAGACATCATAAATGACAAAGTAAAAATAAAAACAGTTAAACAATACTTTGTGGGCGAGGCTAAGTCACTCGCCTGGGGACCAATGAGGGCAGCCAGAGGTCCAATCAGGATCAATGGCCGCACAGTCCAAATATCCCCTTAGGGGGGAGAGCGTGGACAGGAGGTCGGAGGGGAGGCGGTGGATCCCCAACCACCAGTAAAAAGAAGGAAGGAAGGGGAGTCACCGGAACCCCACCCCGCCCCACTCCGCTAAAACAATCCAATAATAAGCATAATAGATGAGACCCGTAGACCTAAAAAAGAAAAAAGAGAAGCAAACATAACATTAAGGCATGCAGATTCCAAAGCACCACTGAGAAAAGGGAGAACGTCTCAAGGGGGGGGCAGCCTCCTCAGGGATCAGTCTCCAGCCGGGGCTGAAGCATCATATTTCTGATGCTGTGGAAATTGTTTCTTGACACTCAGTTTATAAGGTTTGCACACTTTTTGATGTCACTGCCAACATAATCTCATAACACTCATCTTTGTCACCAGCCTATTCAACCCTCCTACTTCCCTGGCATTCTGTCTATAATATAATATTCCATTAAATGGGGGTTGGGTTTCAATGATTTATACAACATATATTGTTGCTGTTAAATCTGCCATATATTTATCAAAATGTTGTGCGCAACTTCAAAAATATGTTGTAAACCTGTTGAACAGGTCTGCCTGCATTATGGTACGGACAAAGGTGAGAATAGGAAGGTTGTGTATATTTACAAACTTTTAAGAGTGAGTACTACTAGTTTTCTGCTTTGCCTGATACTCTACTGAATGTGACTAGTCACTTCAACTCCTGCCTTTGGGTAAATATGGCTGGGTACTTATAGATTTTTGGCAGATCAACACACAACTAGAAAGCAGGCAAAAATACTCAAATACGACAGAGGTCTGTGAGCGACAATAAATAAATTCACATGGAGAGCTCACTAGACAAATATGCATGTTTATTGAATAAGCAATAAAATTTGTATTGTCACATGAAAGGAGGAAAACACTAGAAAATGACCAAACGTAAACAACATTGTAGAAAGTCAGCACACGCAAGCATGAGGCATACGAGTGGGAAGGGAAGTCCAAATATGCCGAGGTAAAGTTGTAAACCTAGATCTATGAGCTACCAGACAGGAATGCAATAAGACGAATCCCAGTGCTGACCTTCCACAATGTTTGTGGTTATTTTCTAATGTTTTCCTCTCATGTAACTACAAATTTTATTGCTTGTTTAATACACACTCGTTTTATTTGTCTAGTGAGTTCTTTATGTGGATTTATTTTGGCAGATCAAGCTATGTTTGGTAAAATCAGCCTAGAATCTGTGATGAACATGCACACAAGATTAACAGCAGATGCTTCTAAACAGAAGTTGAGTGCATCTGTTAATCTGCAGATAAATATCATGCATGGCCAGATTCAAACTCATCTTCTAGATTTCTTTAAGATGAACACAAGGCTGCGGCATCCTTAACAGCTACTTCTCTGCATTTGTTTGCATTTTCTTCTTCTTGTTTGGGGCTTGTAAGTGTTAGTTTTCTGCAAAAATTTCATGGGTGCTAAGTAGTTCTCTTAGGAAATGACTGCAGTTACACATGTTTATTTCCTTTTGTGTGTATTGGAAGAAAAGAAAACAAAAGACAAAAAATAACTTCACACACCACTGCAAAAATGAGCTGGACAAAATTACTGGCACCTTCAACTTAATATTTGGTTGCACATCCTTTGGAAAAAATAACTGAAATCATTCGCTTCCTATAACCATCAACAAGCTGCTTACACCTCTCAACTGGAATTTTGGACCACTCTTTTTTTTCAAACTTCCCCAGGTCTCTCATATTTGAAGGGTGCCTTCTCCCAACAGCAATTTTAAGATCTCTCCACAGGTGTTCAATGGGATTTAGATCTGGACTCACTACTGGCCACTTCAGAACTCTCCAGTGCTTTTTCCATCCTACTTCTGGGTCCTTTTTGAAATATGGAGTTATTGTCCTGCTGGACCCATGACCTATTACGCAAAACCCGCTTTCTTACAATGGGCTTTACATTCAGACCCAAAATCCTTTTGGTAATCTTCAGATTTCAAAATGCCTTGCACACAGTCAAGGCAACCAGTGCCAGAGGCAGCGAAACCACCCCAAAACCTATTTGAATCCTAAAGGATTTTGGCACACTGCTGTCGTGTGTGTGTTGTGTGTGGCTTTTTTTTTTTTTTTTTTTTTTATAAATAGGTTGTATTGGCAATGTCACATTTTTGATAGTGATGACCTAATCATCAGATAAGTCATCAATATCCAATTAGTGGAGGCCTGACACCCAGACCCTGTAACAGCCAGCTCTAACAGGCGGTCTCTAGTTCCTGAAGATATACAGCAGATGGTTGTATAATACTGGCGTCCCAGTATTGCAGCTCTGTTCCTATTCATGTTCGTCTGGCTCTGTCCACTGCATATCTTCCCACTCAGAAGTTTTGATTATAGTCCTCACATCTGTTAATAAAGGACAATATACTGCTGGTATTAAAGATGCAGTCGGCTGACAAATAAGCACTTGCTTTATCAGCTGACCTAGAGCACTAGAGTTCTTAGCAGCCGTTAAGTTTGTGCGGTCTTGATTTGCACATGTTCATAAACCTGTGGGCCACAAACCATTACACACATTAGAATCTTGTTGCTGTAAACTGTACAATGCCAACCTCGAAACATAAGTTATGCGAAGTGTGGATTGATAAAATATTGCAGCCTTTGTATTTGAAAAGTTCCAGTAAGAAATATACACAATGTTAATGGTTTAACTTTTATACTATATATTTTGTTATATGCAGTGCCAAGAAGTGGGGAAGATAAACGTTTCCCTCCGCTGTGAGTTTATCAGGACAACCTCTGACTGCAATGACACTGATGGATACATAAGCTACTTGGATGGGGCATTCTGCAGTTTCCCTCCTCAATTGTTTCCATTGGCTATCTTTCTATATGTAAGTCTGTGGGGTGTATTTGTGTCTTGTTTTTTTTTTTTTGTTCGCCCCCCTCCCTTGGGTGGGCAGGATATCAGATGGTGTCTTTACCAAGAACCAAGTCTGTAACCTAGCATTTGAACACTGCAGAGTATTCAGGACTTTTAAGGGGTTCTCCAGGGAGTTTGTGAACACTTACTACTTTAAGGGTTTTTAGTCTTAGGGGTTTCTCCTCTCCTCTAGTTACCTGTACTGTGTAAGCTGGCAGACTGGATGATTGCAATAGTAAAGCTAGCTTCTGTATGGTGAACACTGCAGAGGAGTGAGGAGGTAGTGCAACTTGGGGGCCCGATGCTGGTTCTGATCACATGATCAAGGGCCGCAATGAATACACACAAACCCTGGAGGAGGTAGGTGTACAGTTTCCAAGGAGAAACCCCCTTTAAACCTCCTAAAACAATGTGGCAGAAAGCTACTGAAATTTTACTGCATCTTTATCAGCACTTTTAAGAAAATGTTGTTACACAATGCCCTTCCAAAATGTGACATCTGGTAACAGTATAACACATACTTGAAAAGAGTATTTTCTTACTCTTCTACATGCTCACAAATTGGACAGCCTGTGCAAGTTGTACTTCTTCGTACAAATAGAACTGTTACTGTTTCAATGGGAGAGAGGATGTGATGTAGGACAGTATTGCCACACAAAAACTTGCGTAAGATAAGAACTTTGAAGACTTCAATGAAACTGACTTCACCTTCTGGATCCATAACTTGAATGAGGGAGGGAACAGAAGTATCCAGTGCTGAGACATATCCAATGGTTGTGTTAATGGATGTCTGAGTTTTCACACTTTTTGAGGAAGGTCTTTCAGATGGAGGGGGGAAAAAGGCAAGGAGAAGGGTATCACAAGTCAGACTATTTTTGGAATTGCCCTCTACCTTGCTCTCAGCTGCCTGGCAGTGCCAACACAGGGATGCGATTTAGTAGGTTCACAGTACCATCTGGACAGGAGTTTACATGGTTTATTGGAGGCAACTAGAGAGAGATGAACAATGTGTAATATGGAACAGTCTTCACATCTGAATCAGAGAAAAGCCGAAGTCCCATGCCCAAACTCTGAAGGAAGAATAGGGCAAGTCTGGAGGAGATCCCAACATGGCTTCCACTAGGGAGGGAAATTGGAGGGGGGGTGTCTTTTGGATCAGTGCCTCAAATTTCATGAGGCCCAGGTGAAGTTAGGAGGGGGGGAAAAGAAGTTAGACAATAGGTTTCTAGAAAGAACCAAAGGCAAGGTTCAGTGGAGTCAGGTAAGGACCGAGCAGAAGAGCACAGACCCTTAGCTACAAATTTAGTCCTCCTGTAGATGAATGTGTACATTTTGGCCTGTAATATGATGTACAGGCTGCTTTGGTTCTGTGTGAGTTTGGCTCCGTTTTCTTCTAGAAGCATTGAATTTAGACTTGTAGGGAAGAATGATTTCTGATGTATGGCATGTCATGGTGCTTGGGCTTTCTTTGGTATATTTTGACCTTTTGAAATGCACTTATTTATGTGTGTGGATATATAATATGTAGTAATGTAACTATAAATTTACTTTTTTTTTTCCCCCCCCCCCCCCCCCACAACAGGCCCTATGGCTTCTCTACCTCTTCGTAATTCTTGCAGTGACAGCAGAAAAATTGTAAGTTATACTATTTCTGTCTCTTCGTACTCCTATAATCTTTAACATGTATAGCTCTACCATATTCCACAGCAATTCATAATCTTGGAAAGCAGTATTCCTTCAAAATGTGAAATCATGAATTTTTTTTTTTTCTTTGGAAATATGTCTACAGGATGCCCAACAAAAAAAAACAGATATCTACTATGCTGGTACAGTACATTGCAGCAGGTAGCTTAGACTAGGACTTTTTTTTTTCTCTAAAAGATGCCAGAAAAGGGTTTGAAAACAAACTCTTAAGTTTATTACAAGTATGTTTTAGAACCCTCAGCATGATGGGTAGCCATAGTATAAACTTTCTGTGGCTCACACTTGATTGAGGACCAGATATTCTTTAACCATGTCTAAGTATTTGTCACTATCTCTTAACGGAACTTGAAAGTGGTTCTAATCTACAGGCTAATGTAGTGATAGGAGGACAATTCAATTTATCTTTAGGTTGTTCAATGACTTCTTGGTAAGAGGACAAGTCTTATGATGATGAGATTAGTAAGATTAGATTAGAAAAGATTATAAGCAGTGTCATATGTTTGAGATGGCACAAAATGAAACTTGAGGGCAAGATCAGGATTTGGCAACTCCAGGCATATCTACCTGGCACAGGGCTCTCTGCTGTCTTTAAACACAGAGCAGTGCTGCTCTAGGTGGCAGTCTTTCTCATGGACTATGGAAAAAGATGAAGGGTAGGATGTTCTTGGGGAAGAAAAGCTACAATGCCGTGGGCAATTACATGCTTTAATGTGTTACACCAGCCTACCCAAAGGGATGAAAAGGGAAGGCAGCTTACTTCTCCTCTAGTGGTTCTACAAGTTGGGCCTAATAAAGAACACGTGCTTTCAGATTGTTACTGGTACTTTGAGATGGTCTTAAAGTACAAAACAGCAGTTTCTTGGTAGCTTCATGGAAAGCAACAGTAATCTTCCAGTGTGGGAGTTGCAGTCCAAAGGCAACACACAGCAGCTTCCCTGTTTGTGTGGGCGATGTGCTTGGTTCTTGTGGGTCTGCTACTCCAGGTGCGCAAACTAGTCTCTCCACACTATCTCCAGCCTGAAGATCCCTCAGAAGGCACAGGAAAATCTTAAGCTAATGCCCCACGTTGTGGAAACCCTGCGCGCTCCTTTTTTTTTTTTTTTTTTTTTTTTTTGTCAGCAGTGGATCCCAACAGAAGGGAAGCATCGAAGTGTTTCTTTTATATTTTCCATTCCTTTTTCAAGCCAATTCTTACTTTGGCTCATAAAACCGCAACAAAAAAACGCGTTTTCACAACATTTGAGGCCTTACACAGATTCTCATGCTTCAGCATAACCGAAGGGCATTCTACTGCCACATGCAAAGGCTTTACACAAGTAGCATGAAAAGACCCCACAGTGTCCTGCTCAGCCTGTTTGGAAGAATCCTCATGCTGCCATCTATCCAGAAAACCCCAGACCAGAAGGACTGATGACTTGGTAGCACATTTAAAGACACAAAAGCACGCAGTGCAACAAAGTCCTCAACATTTACAATAAACTAGATCCATACACAGCAAAACCATTTACCAAATGTACAATATCTGCAAACGTACAAAGCATACACTAGACCATCCTGAGTGAGAACCTAAGTTAAGGCTAATTCTGGCAGGTGGTGGCTTCTACCTACTTCATGCTTGTAAGGTGGATGTCCTAGTGTCTGAGCCTTGAGCCAGGCTAGTTGTGGAGGGCAGCAATGTTTTTGTACTTTAAAGTGCAAAATTATAATATGGCATTGACACATGTCCATTCATTTTAACAAGGCTGAAAAAGTTTGTATGGATTTCTTCGACAAAAAGCCTGAGCTGTGTTAGTGGCATTCTCTGCCCTAGATCACTTAGTTCTGTGTGGTATCCTATGGAGATGGGTTATCTTTGAACAGAAAAATCAGAGCATGGATCCGATTCAAATGGAAATGTAATAGTAAAATATTTGTATTATGTAAAAATGAGGAAAAGGGGGAGAATAGAAGGGTGAAAGAGGTTTTTCAAACAATGGTGTAGAGGCCCCTCTTTACTATCCACTAAAAGAAAAATGGTAAAACAAAACCAACCTTTATAATGTATGTTAAACACTGTAAAAATCAAAATGTGCAAATGTATTGACCACCTTCCCTCCCCCAAATCTAGCATAAGTGATGAAAGTTGTACATAGAAGTGCATCTCAATAAATTATAATGTGGTGTGTGGCTTTTTTTTTTTTTTATTATTATATGTAATTCAATTGAAAAAATGACACATATATTGAGTCATTACATAGTGAACTTTTTCAAGTGTTAGTTTATGTTGATGACTATGGCTTACAGCCAAGGAAAACCCAAAAGTCATTTTCTCAGAAAACTAGAATACTTAACCCAAAACGGCTGAAAAGGCTTCCTAAGCATTTAAAAAGGTCCCTTAGTCTGGTTCAGTAGGCGACACAATCATGGGGAAGACTGCTGACTTGACAGATGTCCAGAAGGCAATCATTGACACACTCCACAAGGAGGGTAAGCCACAAAAGGTCATTGCTAAAGATGCTGGCTGTTCAGAGTGCTGTATCAAAGCATATTAATGGAAAGTGGAGTGGAAGGGAAAAGTGTGGTAGAAAAAGGTGCACAAGCAACTGCAGCCTTGATAGGATTGCTAAAAGACCATTCAAAAATTTGGGGGAGATTCACAAGGAGTGGACTGCTGGAGTTACCACACAGACGTATCCAGGACTTGGGCTACAAGTGTCACATTCCATGTGTCAAGCCACTCATGACTAATAAAGTCAGAAGCATCTTACCTGGGCCAAGGAGAGAAAGTGCTGAAGTACTGGACTGTTGCACAGTAGTCAAAGGTGTTTTCAGATGAAAGTAAATTTTGCATTTCAGTTGGAAATCAAGGTCCCAGAGTCTGGAGGAAGAGTGGAGAGGCACGTAATCCAAGCTGCTTGAGGTCTAGTGTGAAGTTTCCACAATCAGTGATGGTTTGGGGAGCTATGTCATCTGCTGGTGTAGGTCCACTGTGTTTTATCAAGACCAAAGTCAGCGCAGCCGTCTACCAGGTAATTCTAGAGCACTCCATGCTTCCCTCTGCCGACAAGCTTTTTGGAGATGGAATTTTCATTTTCCAACAAGATTTGACACCTGTCCACACTGCCAAAAGTACCAATACCTGGTTTAATAATCACAGTATCACTGGCCAGCAAACTCACCTAACCTGGCATTGTCAAGAGGAAGATGAGACACCAGACCCAACAATGCAGACAAGCTGAAGGCTGCTATCAAAGCAACCTGGGCTTCCCTAACTCCTCTGCACTACCAAAGGCTGATCGCCTACATGCCACGCCGCATTGATGCAGTCATTCATGCAAAAGGAGCCCCGACCAAGTATTGAGTGCATTTACTGTACATACTCTTCATTTGGCTAACATTTGTGTTTAAATTTTTTTTTTTTTCTTACATAATCTACTTTTCTGAGGTAATGACTCTTGGGTTTTCCTTGGCTGTAAGCCATAACATCAACATTAACCTAAATAAAGACTTGAAAAAGTTCACTCTGTTTGTAATGCCTAATTATGTTTCACTTTTTCAATTGAATTACTAAAAAAAAAAAAAAAACTTCTAATTTATTGAGATGCACTTGTAGTTTTGATTGGTATCATTTTCTGGTACAACTTGCCTGCCAAAAAAAGCCCAGTAGTATAATGTTGTACCGTGTTAGCCATTGAAAGTAGTGGAAGAGTGAAGAAATCAGGCGATACCTTTTAGAGGCTAACTGAGTATATTTATAAGTAAGCTTTCAGGAGTACACGCTCCCTTCATCAGACATGGTGTGATACAAGAACTGAAAATTAACAGATTTTTATACACATGGTTTTCAAAGCATTTTAGAGTCCTTAAAAAAATTGCAATCTAAGTAGAGAAGTTATTTACAACAGGTCAAAAAAACAGTCTGGAAACTTGTGGTGCGTGACGGAGGGATCAGTAATTCTTGCTGTTATCTGTTTGCTATCAGGAGGTGATTTGTGTCCCTCACAGTTCATACATAGTGTGATTTGAAGCTGGCATGAATATTGAGTTCAGTTCATGGTTCAAACATAGTGTGACATGAAGCTGGCATGAATATTAAGTCCAAATTGCAGAGTTTGAAATTTTTGCATAAATTTGTACTCCATTTCTTTCCTTTTCTCCTGTGTCTTAAAATGTCCCATTAAAACCACAACCCGCAAATCTTCAATAGAGTGGTTTTCTCCGGAGAAATGTGCGGCCACTGGGAGATCTGTTCTGCTGTTAATGGTGGATCTGTGTGAGTTCATTCGTTGACTGAGTCTCTGCCCTGTTTCCCCCACATAGAGGCCTGTGGTGGGACATTGCACACACATTATGAGGTACACCACATTGGAAGACCTGCAGGAAAATGTCCCCCTAATTCTGTGCACCTGTTGTGACTGTGGGATAGGTACACTGTCAGCGGTGTGGATGTGCTTGCAGGTCATGCACCTTTTATGTAGGCAAGGTGAGGTGCCATTTTCAGTTGGGGCCTTCAGGGCACTCCGGACGATAATGCGCCTCAGGTTTGGTGGTTGTCGAGAGGAGAGGGGGGACTGGAAATATGTCCTTGAGTCTGTTGTCCCTATGTAGCACAGGTTGGAGCTCCTTGGCAATCCTTCGTAGGATCTCCAGCTGTGGGTTGTAGGTGACAACTAGGGGCACTCGGGCATCTTTCTGGGTCTCTCTATATGTGAGCAGACTGTCTCTGTTAATGGCTGCTGCTTTGTTTAATTGGTTGTCTGTCAGATCTGTCAGCAACGGTAAAAAGGTTAGACTTCAGAATATGGTGCCCTCAGGCAAATAGTTTTTTTTCAAAAACAGCTTACAGTTTTTACGAAATAAAAACATAATACATCCATAATACGGAATACACCTAAATGTTGTAACACTGACTGACCAGCCACAATTTGTGTGGATTTTTTTTTTTTGAGGTGCAGAGTGAATGCCATAAAATCAAAACACAAGTACTGACAGAATTGTAGGCTTGTTTCAAATGGCTAACCCCCCCCCCCCCCAAAAAAAAAAAAAAAAAAAAAAATAAAAAAAATAAAAGCTAATCTAATTAATGAGCCCTAAAATGCAACACCTTGTGCAAATAAGCACTCATATGGTGCTGTTGATAGAAAATTTAAGTTATGAATTGTGGAAGGCAGAACTGGAAAATATGAAGTAAAATCATTGAGCATGAATACCCAAACTACCCCAAGTCCTTTTAAAGGGTTATTTGCCCTTTAAGATGCTATCTAGGATGTTCGTTCACTGGCTTAGTTTGCATATGACAGATTCAGGGTTCAAGAACTGATCATCTAAGTCTGCTGCCCTTTTATGAAAGCAAGATGTGATGGAAGGAAAACTAAGTTCTATGATGGGTTTATAGGGCTTGTAGCAGGATTTGTGTAATAAGACTATATCTTGACAGGAATCATAGGCAAGATGGCGTGGGTAAATTTTTCAAATACTGCATGCCAGAATTCTGGCTTTTAATAAAAAAAAAAAAAAAATTTTTACACCACTTACTGTGTTTGGAAAGTTGATGGTGTTATCCTATCTGTGCATCATTGTCACTTGTCAAATGTGACTTTGCAACAATTTTGATTTTTAAAATCTCACTCCAGGAAGGTGGAGGCATAGAAATTGGAGTAACTTCTCAAGACAAAAGTGTTAGACTTACAGTACAGACCAAAAGTTTGGACACACCTTCTCATTCCAAGAGTTTTCTGTATTTTCATGACTATAAAAATTGTAGATTCACACTGAAGGCATCAAAACTATGAATTAACACATGTGGAATTATATACTTAACAAAAAAGTGTGAAACAACTGAAAATATGTCTTATATTCTAGGTTCTTCAAAGTAGCCACCTTTTGCTTTGATTACTGCTTTGCACACTCTTGGCATTCTCTTGATGAGCTTCAAGAGGTAGTCACCTGAAATGGTTTTCACTTCACAGGTGTGCCCTGTCAGGTTTAATAAGTGGGATTTCTTGCCTTATAAATGGGGTTGGGACCATCAGTTGTGGTGTTCAGAAGTCAGGTGGATACACAGCTGATGGTCCTACTGAATGGAGTGTTTAGAATTTGTATTATGGCAAGAAAAAATCAGCTAAGTAAAGAAAAACGAGTGGCCATCATTACTTTAAAGAAATGAAGGTCAGTCAGTCCGAAAAATTGGGAAAACTTTGAAAGTGTCCCCAAGTGTAGTGGCCAAAACCATCAAGCGCTACAAAGAAACTGGCTCACATGAGGACCGCCCCAGGAAAGGAAGACCAAGAGTCACCTCTGCTGCGGAGGATAAGTTCATCCGAGTCACCAGCCTCAGAAATCGCAGGTTAACAGCAGCTCAGATTAGAGACCAGGTCAATGCCACACAGAGTTCTAGCAGCAGACACATCTCTACAACAACTGTTAAGAGGAGACTGTGTGCAGCAGGCCTTCATGGTAAAATAGCTGCTAGGAAACCACTGCTAAGGACAGGCAACAAGCAGAAGAGACTTGTTTGGGCTAAAGAACACAAGGAATGGACTTTAGACCTGTGGAAATCTGTGTTTTGGTCTGATTAATCCAAATTTGAGATCTTTGGTTCCAACCACCGTGTCTTTGTGCGATGCAGAAAAGATGAACAAATGGACTCTACATGCCTGGTTCCCACCGTGAAGCATGGAGGAGGTGGTGTGATGGTGTGGGGGTGCTTTGCTGGTGACACTGTTGGGGATTTATTCAAAATTGAAGGAATACTGAACCAGCATGGTTACCACAGCATCTTGCAGCGGCATGCTACTCCATCCGGTTTGCGTTTAGTTGGACCATCATTTATTTTTCAACAGGACAATGACCCCAAACACACCTCCAGACTGTGTAAGGGCTATTTGACCAAGAAGAAGAGTGATGGGGTGCTACGCCAGATGACCTGGCCTCCACAGTCACCAGACCTGAACCCAATCGAGATGGTTTGGGGTGAGCTGGACCGCAGAGTGAAGGCAAAAGGGCCAACAAATGCTAAGCATCTCTGGGAACTCCTTCAAGACTGTTGGAAGACCATTTCAGGTGACTACCTCTTGAAGCTCATCAAGAGAATGCCAAGAGTGTGCAAAGCAGTAATCAAAGCAAAAGGTGGCTACTTTGAAGAACCTAGAATATAAGACATATTTTCAGTTGTTTCACACTTTTTTGTTAAGTATATAATTCCACATGTGTTAATTCATAGTTTTGATGCCTTCAGTGTGAATCTACAATTTTTATAGTCATGAAAATACAGAAAACTCTTGGAATGAGAAGGTGTGTCCAAACTTTTGGTCTGTACTGTATGTACACAATGTTTCGTAACTTTGCTTCTATTTGATACATTTGGCTTAAACTATGTCAACGCAGACTCCAGCAAAACTGAACAAAAAAAAAAAAAAATTCTCCTCTTGATCAATGCACCTAGTGAGTCCTGGTTTTGATTCCAATCATTGTGTGTGGGGTAATCGGGACTCTTGCTGTCTCTCTGAGGAGTCCTGTAAATGTACATAGTACTCAAAAGTAAGTAATTAAATTCAACTAAAACTTTTTCTTCCAGCTTTTGTCCGAACTTGTCCGCAATCTCTCGAATACTCAGGCTGTCCCATAATGTAGCTGTATCCTTTTTGAAATGTTATATACACTTTTAAATACTGATTGGATATAGAATTGTAGTTTAGCAAAACGCATCCATTATCCTACTATGTTCCAGTCACCTTTTACGAACCTTTGTGTTTGGCACACCATAAAATTTGAACAGATTATAGATCAACCTACAATTTGCCTACCACACACACTTGTCATTCTTGTCATTGTGTACTACAGTCATGGCCAAAAGTTTTGAGAATGATACAAATATAAATTTTTACAAAGTCTACTGCTTCAGTTTTTCTAATGGCAATTTGCATATACTCCAGAATGTTATAAAGAGTGATCAGCTTAACAGCAATTACTTGCAAAGTCAATATTTGCCTAGAAAATGAACTTTATCCCCCAAAACACATTTCAACATCATTGCAGCCCTACCTTAAAAGGACCACCTAACATCGTTTCAGTGATTGCTCCATTAACACAGGTGTGGGTGTTGATGAGGACAGGGCTGGAGATCAATCTGTCATGATTAAGTAAGAATGACACCACTGGACACTTTAAAAGGAAGCTGGTGCTTGCCATCATTGTTTCTCTTCTGTTAACCATGGTTATCTCTAAAGAAACACGTGCAGTCATCATTGCACTGCACAAAAATGGCCTAACTGGGAAGAGTATTGCAGCTAGAAAGATTGCACCTCAGTCAACAATCTATCGCATCATCAAGAACTTCAAGGAGAGAGGTTCCATTGGTGCCAAAAAGGCTCCAGGGCGCCCAAGAAAGACCAGCAAGCGGCAGGACCATCTCTTAAGTGTTACAGCTGCGGGATCGGGCTACCAGCAGTGCAGAGCTTGCTGAGGAATGGCAGCAGGCAGGTGTGAGTGCATCTGCACGCACTGTGAGGCGGAGACTCTTGGAGCAAGGCTTGGTCTCAAGGAGGGCAGCAAAGAAGCCACTTCTCTCCAGAAAAAAACATCAGGGACAGACTGATATTCTGCAAAAGGTACAGGGAGTGGACTGCTGAGGACTGGGGTAAAGTCATTTTCTCTGATGAATCCCCTTTTCGATTGTTTGGAACATCTGGAAAACAGCTTATTCGGAGAAGAAGAGGTGAGCGCTACCACCAGTCTTGTCTCATGCCAACTGTAAAGCATCCTGAAACCATTCATGTGTGGGGTTGCTTCTAAGCCAAGGGAATCGGCTCTCTCACAGTCTTGCCTAAAAACACAGCCATGAATAAAGAATGGTACCAGAATGTCCTCCAAGAGCAACTTCTCCCAACCGTCCAAGAGCAGTTTGGCGCTCAACAATGCCTTTTCCAGCATGATGGAGCACCTTGCCATAAAGCAAAGGTGATAACTAAATGGCTCAGGGAACAAAACATAGAGATTTTGGGTCCATGGCCTGGAAACTCCCCAGATCTTAATCCCATTGAGAACTCGTGGTCAATCATCAAGAGACGGGTGGACAAACAAAAACCAACAAATTCAGACAAAATTAAAGCATTGATTCTGCAAGAATGGACTGCTATCAGTCAGGATTTGGTCCAGAAGTTGATTGAGAGCATGCCAGGGAGAATTGCAGAGGTCCTGAAGAAGAAGGGTCAACACTGCAAATATTGACTTGCTGCATTAACTCATGCTGTCAATATAAGCTTCTGTTACTCATAATATGAATGCAATTATATTTCTGTATGTGATAAAAACATCTGACAAACTCACATAAAAACCAGAGGGCAGCAGATCATGTGAAAATATAATATTTGTGTCATTCTCAAAACTTTTGGCCATGACTGTACTGTCCTGAAGTAAATTGTCCCAGCAGGAAATCTGCAGATTGGATGTTGCTCTTGAACTGGATAAAATGACTAATTTATAAACTACTAGTGGGGGTGGGGGGGAAGACTCCTTAATATGTGTGTAATATAGAATACTATAGAAAAAAGAACCGCTTCTCCTTAACAATTGATCTCCATGGTGTCACATTTTTGGCCTTTGGGAATGGCGCCCCTGATGTGTTCAGTGCTGTGGCTGCTTTCTCTGATTCCAGAACTGCTGGTTTAGCCATAGGTGCACTCTTTGGTATGTATAACTACATAACTGTTACGCAGTGTTGTAGAACCAGGCATTCCTATTTGCACCAAAACTTTTACTTCTATATTTTTACCAGAGTAATGTGATTTCTTGCACATATAGTATTAAGCATTTAGGTTTTCTGTCTGTTCCAGGTGCTGGTGTGTTTGTCACCACTGTGGTGGCTGGAGGCATTACATTGGTGAAACCATTTACAGCTGCTTCTCGTCCCTTTCTAAGAGACATTGTGTTTTATATGTCTGCCATTTTCCTCACGTTCTATGTGCTCTATCGAGGTTATATTGGCTTGCCAGAAGTTTTGGGTACGTATAGAATTTTATATATAAATTTTTCTTTTTTCTTAACTGCACTTTACACTGTACACAATCCATGAATCATTGCTTTTACACTAATCTTCAATTTTAACTATTTTTGTCATCAATGTTTTACAGTGTACTTGTTGCTCTACTTGGCTTATGTTCTTGTGGTTGTCCTATCCTCTTGGATCTATCAGAGAATGCGTTATCAGCTATTATCTGTCCCCAGCTTAGCTGAACCAGGTATGGCCGCCTTGGGGATTGTGACAATATGTACTTGGCAACTTTAAATTTTGATGGGGAAAGTCTATTGAGAGATCTACTGTATAAGGACATTTAATCTTCTTGGGAACTCTACTCTGTAAACTGGTCTCTTTGCAGACTTCACCCCCCCCCCCCTTCCCATGATGTTTGCTTTTTCTTAGTACAGCCTTTTAACTCAGACAGATGCTCAAGTAAATCTGCCCATGCACCTGCAATACCTGTTGTCCAAACAATTCTGTTATTCTTACAGACCTTCCCATAGACATGCATGCTTGGCTCAGCAACATGTGCACACAAAAAAACTATATTTTTAACATGAAGGGTGAAAAAAGGATCTGCTATGTTGAAACTTAAGGAAACGCAGGATTTGACATGTTGAAATGTAACTTGCCCAATCCTCCTTTTAGTATGCTCACATTTGTATTCTACAATTGGTTAAAATGTGCGTTTTTGGACAACTTACCAGAGCAAGCGTTGATTCAAAGTAAAATATAGTTAAAGCGGTTTATCGGCCCAAAATCAAATCTTCGTAATGGTGACCTATCCTGTTACCATCAGTATATCATCTGTCAAGGTTTGACACCCAGATCCCACACTATCTGTCCTAGCAGCTTGAGTGCTGGAAGCTGGACAGGTGGCACTGCTACCACCGGTATTTAAGTAATAAATGTGGTGAAACAGCCCTATCTACTGCATAGCAGTGGTTCCAGTGAACTGCAGCACTACTCCTATTACTTGAATGGGGTGGCGCTGCATGCACCACCCAAACTCTAGCAGCTTACAACACCCAGAAGCTGCTAGAACAGATGATCTCTTAGGAAGTCCAGTCATTGGACACCGACTGATCACATACTAATGACCTATCCTGTGGATAAGTCATCAATATGACAACTTTATTTGGGGTGAGAAAATCCCCTTTAAGGGGCCCTGTCATTACTGCATGCAGCTTTTTGTTGGGACAGCATGAGACTACTGACCAGTACCCTTTGAAGGTTAGGTTTACACTAGCACTCGGTCTCCATTGGGGGTTTCCGTCCCCCATTCCACTTTAAAAATGTGGAGTAAAGTCCTGCAATCAGGACTTTTCTCTCCACATTTTTCAAGCGGAAACTGGGTGGACCCTATTATAGTCTATGGGGTCCAGGGTTAACCGCTTTTTAAGCGGATTAGGTTTCCATTCTTCGGGGGAATATGCAATGCCGAATGCTAGTGTGAACCTAGTGTCAGTTTGTCTGAAGAAAGTGTTTTTGAACATGGCTAGATTTATTGCGTGGTGTTAACTTATCGCTTATAAATTTATCGTACTAAAAATGATACCTTCTCTTTTGCTCAGACCTTCTAATAGACACAGAAGAAAACACAATCTCCACTCCTCATGGCTCAGAGTATGGTATGATGATTTTATCTTTAAAAAAAAAAAAAAAAAAAAATATATATATATATATATATATATATATATATCTTTATTTATTTATTTTATTTTTTTTTCCAAACTGCTCATAAATCCAAATCTAAACAACCTCAGAACAGTTTCCATCACAATATATATGGATATAAATTGATGATGTTCTGGCTCAGTCTTCAGAAGACCTGACAGGAATAAAAACCAAGTTCAGAATTTGGCAGTAGTTTATCCTTAGGCTTTGGGCTTGATCACTACCACATCTTCTTAATCCATTAGTCTCTTTTAATTTTAATCAGTTTTTGAGTATTTCAAATTCAAAAGGAAAACCAGTTCCAAATCCCCTTAGCCTGAAAGGGTTTTCTGTTCCTGGGCTGCATTATTGTTGACCTATCAAGTTGTCATCAAATTGGTGGGGGTCTGACACCTGGAGTTTGCACTGATTGACTGGTCCAGGTAGCCTCTGTGCACTTGGACTATACAGTATACAGAGCTGAAATCGACTCTGTATACTGTGCAGTGGCCACACCAGTGTGAGCTCTACTTCCATTAACAATTGTAGTTGTGAAAGCAATAATTTGATTCTAACTTCCATTTTCACATCTCAAATTGTAGATAGTATAAAGTATTGCCTAATTATATTTGTGACCTGTAAAGAGTCATTGTCTAATAAGCTGTCCATTTCATATGCACGGTTTACCCAGGAGATGAGTATCAGCCGTTATTGCCACTGCAACACACTACATGGCAAATAATGTGGAATGGGATTAATCCAGTGGACTCTAGGAAGTGGAGACAAAAACGCTGGCATTGGAAAATTTTAAAAGCTTTTAAGGTATGGGATATCTAGTGTTAATGGGAGTTTCTCACAAACTTAACCTTATCTAAATTTGTAGACAAAGTTAAACACTTTTGCAATATAAATGAGAAATTTTCTGACAATCTTCAGAAACCCAACCATGATTTCCTACTTGTGAACAGGAATATTGGATAGTGACAGTGTGTGCACAAGAGAAGCCGGCTGTGACCACAAAATCATGGCAGAGTTTCTGACCATAGAAAGTTCATGCCTGTATCCACTGGCAACCAATCAACATAAGACTGTCACCACTAAGATGGTTAGAGGACATCTTTAAAACTCTACAGAATTTTTAACTTACAGTATATCTGTAAAAATATTTTTTAAATAGTCTACAAACTTTAAATATGGTTATTCGTATAAAAACCTTTTTATATGGTGCAAGTTGGAAGTACGCTGAATAGCTGGTTGTAGGGTCTTCAACAAAAGGTCAAGGACCATTAAAATAAACCTAAACTTCCCTTAATTACAAGTGCTTATATAGTGCTAGTAGGTTTCAGAAAATAAGAATACAGGGAATGTATCACCATATAGATAGATAGATAGAGATATATATATATTATATAATATATATAAATTTTTTTTTTTTTTTTTTTACTCTTCTCTATTAATGGGGGTTAGCTTGTCTGAGATGCTGTGGACAGCATTTAGAACTAGGCTTTACAGTAGCCACCTGGACCATAGGAACCTGAAGTCTGGAGACTTTCTTTGAGGTCTGTGTCAGAGTTTTGTGTACTCTGACATTTTCAGGGGTCATTGTGCAGCTGGGGGAGAAAATGAGATGTGACCATCATCTATTGTGAATGGTGGTCCCTGTGTTATGTAGATGACACATTTCATTGCAGCAGTCATCTCATAACAATTAAAAAAATCTTGCAGATCAAGAACTGTCAGCGTATTAGGTATAGTAATCACAGTGGAAACTGAATAATTTTGTTTAAAATTCATTTATACAGTCAGAAGATCAATTGTGAGTTTAGGTGTACATTTTGTAAAACTTTCATTTACCATAAAAATACAGTACTCCTATAAGTCAATGTCTGCTTGGTAGGTGTCTTTTGTGTTACGTGCAATATTTAGATGTATTCAGCTGCTTCTCACTGTATGTAAGCAACTTCTCTTTAATTAAAACTATCTTATGTTATGCGCTCTTGGCCCTAGGTTCCCATAGAGGTTTTGCTGCTACTTTGTGTGCCGGTTGTGGACCCAGATAAAGAAGACCGCAACTGGCAGAGACCTCTCAATTGCCTACATGTAATCACCAGTCCACTTCTCTGCCTGTTTTGTCTGCATTCGGGAGCTTGTGAGTACCATCCTGCTATTCATCATAACTGGTGCAAAGAAATGGCATTTGTTTACTGTGTGATCTTAAAGAATTGTGCTCCATTCAATGACAAATTTTAATGGTAGAGTTTCTGCCCTTAGATGCATGCTACTTTATTCAGGAAGTTCTTCCGTTGTGGGCCCTTTTGCTGCTGATTGGAATTCCTTTGTCACTTATCATTTTCTTTACCACCAAGAATGGAGAATCCCCCAAATATCACTGTGTAAGTTATTTGCCTCCACACTTTACTTCGTTCTGTGGGACTTTTCATTTTGGCAGCTTTTTGTAATGTAATTTTCTTTTTCTTTTTTTTTTTGTGTCTCAGATATTTTCTTTTATGGGGTTTATTACAAGTGCACTCTGGATAAGTGCTGCAGCAACTGAAGTTGTTAACCTTTTGCGTACCTTTGGAGTCATCTTTCGCCTGAGTAATACAGTTTTAGGTCTAACGTTGCTTGCCTGGGGAAATAGTATTGGAGGTGAGTGTAGAAAATTAATTTACATTAAAAGTTCAGTTAATAACTACAAAATAAGCAATGTATGTGTAAAGCTCATACACTCCCCTAGAGGTGCATTTACAATTCTGCAGGCTTTGGAGCTTAAATCTCCAGTTTAATTGGTTGTTGCTTTGGAGTTAAAGGGTTATTTCTATCCACAGGAAATGTTTGTTAGTTGCAGGATCCAGAAGTGGGACCTGCATCCATCTTTAGAATGAGAATCTCCTGACTACTTCCCTCCTTGTATACAGCAGGAATAAGGAAATATTATTATTTATGGGAGTCATCCAGACACCAGTTATAGTATCCCCACACATGTTAATATTTTACCATTCTGTAGTTTGTCATGTGTAGTAATTTTTTTTTATTTTCTACAGACTTTGTATCTGACCTCACGTTGGCTCGTCAAGGTTATCCACGCATGGCGTTCTCTGCCTGCTTTGGAGGCATTATCTTCAGTATCTTTTTACATGGTTTTCTACCCTAACGCTTTCATGAGGTTTAGTGACCAAAAAGTTTGGAAGTGCCTCTGCAAGGTGGTGTGCGTGTGTGTGGGGTTGTGTGTTTGTTTGTTTTGGTTTTTTTTTTGTGTTTTTTTTTTATAAAAAAGAGAAATTTATTCATGTGCATCTGACAGGTCTCTTATCCTACTTCTAAGGTGAGCATAGGATAGACTGAGGTGATCAGCTCAGGCTGGGTGCACAGTTTCGTCTAAAATAGTATGAGATTGCAAGCCCAACTTGTCCTCTTTAAAGAGAACCTCTCATGTATATGCTGTTTTACATACTGCTAGAAAGCAGACAGCACGCTGAATTCAGCAGGCTGCCAGCTTTCCCGGTATGTGCCCCAGGGCTGGAGATAGACTGTTAGTTTCACAGTTCACTGTCAGAAGGACGTTCCTGACAGTCTAGCTGGGCTGTGAGGAGCGCCCTTCCTGACTGTACTCCTCCATAGACTTGCACTGGGGGAGCGTTCCTCACAGCTCAACATCATCACTGGGCTGTAAGGAATGCCCCCACTGACAGTACAGCGCTGTAGATGAGTACAAAGAGGGCGTTCCTTACAGCCCAGCTAGACTGTCAGGAACGCCCTTCTGACAGTGAACTGTGAAACTAACAGTTTATCTCCAGCCCCGGGGCACATACCGGGAAAGCCGGCAGTGCGCTGAATTCAGCGCGCTGTCTGCTTTCTAGCGGTATGTAAAACAGCATATACATGAGGATGTGAAAGGTCCTCTTTAACTTAAATTGGTTAAAATGGATCCCATTGTAGCCAGTGGGGTCCCTCAAGCTTACTTTGGGTCAGTCATAGAAGGATCAGGTTTTTTTTCCATTCTTATGGCCCTCCAACTGACCAGAAGAATGGAATCTCAGATGTAGGTGTGAACCTAGCATCAGGGATATATAGTGTGGTGGTGGTTTTTTAAATTTTAATTGTTGCGCACAAATGAACACCAAAACAATAAATAAAACAAAAAAAGGGGGAGGAAAGACTGGGTCCCTGGATCATGTGATTGGAACCAGCCTTCCCCCAGTCTCTCCTCTTCACCTCTAGCTACCTGTACTATGGGGGATGCCAGCCTCCACTGCACAGATAACAACCTGTGAATACAGGTGAGGAAGTGGAGCTACCTGGGACATGGTGGTTCTGACCTCAGGTCATGTGATTGGAACCAGTCCCCAAGTCCAGTTTCATAAAATTGCCAGAAAATGCAAGTTGAATTGCGTTAAGAAACACGCCCACAAAAATTTGTATTCTGTACCCAATTAGTAAGGCACATGATATAAATTGTAGTACAGGTGATCTTCCCAGAGGCTGCATTTGAGTTATCTACTTCATGTGACACAGACAATTGTGTGGATTGTAAGTCTGCTTTTCTATTCATTCCCATAAGAGCCTCAATGTAAAACTGACTTTCAGTCCACATATAGACTCTCGACTGACACACAGCATCCTGCCAGTTGCATGACTTAGCTGAGGACCAGAAGGGAGATAACTCACAAGCTCCTAGCATGGAGCTGTATAACTTCTGTGCATTCCCATATGAACACTATAACAGACTAGAACAGTATACATTTTATGGCGTACATGCAGTGTTAGTGTTTTGTCTTCTGTATACTTTTGCATGCTTCCACGTACATGGACTCATCTGGCAATTGTTTCCTTTTCCTGATCTGGTGTTAGATGTACTCATTGGCGTTGGTCTGGGTTGTCTCCTACAGATGAGTCCATCCAACAAAGAGTTACAGGTTAGTTTGTCCAGACCCTGATGTGCTCACACTTCAACCACAGACCACTTTCAGGCTAAAGCCCCATGTTGTGGAAATGCAACTTTTTTTTTTTATTGTTGCAGATTTTGCTGCGGTTTTTTTTTTTTTTTTTTTTTTTTTTTTTTTTTTGTGGGGGGGGAATGTTTAGGAAGTACTTTAACTTCTCCCTTCTGCTCAATCCACTCCTGGCTTTGGCTAAAAAAAAAATGCAACAAAAAAGCTGTGTTTACACAACATGAATATGGCCTAAATAGCTTGCCCTTCTAAGGGTCCCTTTTGTAAAAATTTCTTGTGACCCTCTTCTGACCTGGTTGTGGATTCCTTTGCACTCCAGTCCTTTTGAGGACCACTTGCTGATTGGAATATAGACTAAATCTAAATATGCATAGGCTCCATGACAGGAGGTAGAACTCTAGCTAATATTTTGGATTGCTGGTATTAATGTGAGCAGAAAATAAATTTGCCATGCTCTTGCCTAAACCCTAATACTCTTAATTTCTTCTTCAGCTTGAAGCACAAGGACTTTTAGTGTGGATCCTGGCTGGAGGTCTAGGAATCAGTCTGGTTTTCTCGCTAATAGCAGTACCTGCACAGTGTTTTCACTTACGAAAAGGCTATGGGATTGCCCTTATCTCAATCTACGTACTCTTTTTAGTTGTTGCACTTTTAACTGAATTTGGAGTCCTCAAACTAGAAAACATTTCTCCTTGAGGAAAGAGTCTTGGAATTACTTAAAGTAGAAAATGAAGTGACTCCTTTCTTTCACCTCTACTCCAGATGATCTTAACCCTTAATGGCTGCATTATTGTCTCAGGACTCTTTTTTTTTTTTTTTTTTTTTTTTTTTTTTTGGGGGGGGGGGGGTTTGGAGGAGTTTTTTTTTTTTTTTTTTGTTTAAGGCACACAATCAAGATGGTTTTTACTATCCAATTTTATTTTTTTTAAAGGGAAAGTGGAATTTTTTAATTTTTGTTTTTAAAAACTTGAATAAGTGATCTTGATATGAACTGTTCGTTTGTTTTGTGTGTTTTGTTTTTTTTTGTTTTTTTTTTTTATTCATGTTGTGATAGCATTATACTGCTGCACCTACCCAGGGTAACAATAGAACTGTCTAACTACTTTATAAGGCACTCATCTTTTTATATTTGTATTTTTATTTTAAATAAAGCTGTTCCATGTTTCCCATTCCACCCCCATCTTTAATCTCTCCATAGGAAAACACAAAAACTGATGAGGTGCCACAGCACAAGCTGTCTTCAGGTGTACAGATAGATTCTTTAACCCTTTCTCTGACACTTTTGTTATACATTGTGACAGGGTGGCACTTCAAGGATATATGCAATATTTCAGGCTCTGGAAAGGCTAGCAACATGAGAATCTCATCTTTAACCACTTCTGGACCACCCATTGGGTTTATAACTCCAGATAGTGGTTGTCTTGTTCTGCAAGGACGTACTGGTACAGCCTTGCAGTTTTAAGCACCTACATGAAATCATGCAGCTGCAGATGCGGGGAGCTCCTCTAGAGAAGGCAGGGATGGTTTATTACCATCCCTGTCTTCCTGATCGCTGTGTATGCAGATATGGGAGTTGCCATGATGCGGCTCCCCTCTGACCCTGTGGTCATGTGATCCACCAGGGATCAGACTCTTAGAGCTGCTGGGTCCTAGAGGACCCAGATCAGCTAAGCCGTCATGGGCAGGAGGCTGCATTCCTCCTGTAACTGGGGCTAAATGTATCAGCCCCAGTTATAGAGGAAATCTGCCCCCACCAAAAAAAGTATTCAGATGCCCCCAAAGGTCTCTTATGACCTTATGGGGACACAATGTTAAAAAATAAATATATTAAAGTGAAAAATAAAAATTAAAATATTTTCAAAAAAGTCAATACCATGCCCACATCACAGGTTCTAGCCCCACCCCCAACAACACAAAATAAAATTACTGTAACAGAGGAAAAACTATTTTATAGTAGCACTTTATGCTATTTAAAAAAAAAAAAAAAAAGTGAAAAACAGGCACCTTTAACCACCTCTTTTGTTGAATATTTTCCTGGATAAAAAAAAAAAAAAAAAAAAGAAAAAAAAAATAAATACAGCCTAAAAATAAAGCCCTATGTGTCACTGAGCAGACGCAAAAATTATTTGAATCACCCAAATTATAAAAAGGTTATAGCCCTCCAAAACCGCACATACGAAAAAAAACCTGACACTGCCTGGTCCTGTACCTGAGAAATTAGCCCGGTACTGAAGTGGTTAAAATTTTGCCATGGTAATGCTATCTGCTACAGAGCCTTAATTACAGGGCTGTGGAGTCGGAGTCGTGGAGTCGGAGTCGGTGCCTATTTTGGTGGAGTCGGTATAAAATGGACCGACTCCGACTCCCAAAATATATAATAAATTGGTACAGTTAGTAGTACAATGCAGTATGTGCTGAATATATTTTCATAAGAAAAGGATGAAATGTTGAAAATGATGAAATGTCCTGTAAAGGTCTGTTCTATTCCTCATATAATGATGGGACTGAGTTCTGAGTGAACCTATAAGGTTTAGCAGTGCCAGGGCTGTGGAGTCGGAGTCGTGGAGTCGGAGTCGAAGTCGGTGCCTATTTTGGTGGAGTCGGAGTCGGAGTTGGAGTCGGAGTCAGGGGAAATTGAGGAGTCGGGGCTTTGGCGTACTGACTCCACAGCCCTGCTTAATTAGTTTAAAGGGAACCGGTCAACCGATATTGGCTAGTAAAACCTAGTTGTGTACCTGACAGGGCATATAATCATTGATTATGTTAATCTGTTTTCCCTTAGTCCTAACAGCAGCACAATGTGGGGTATTTCTGCCCCTGAGTGTTGATAGGTCAGGTGGAATTTTTAACATAATTTATGCATGACTATGGTACTCTATAAGAGGGCAAGAGAGACCTCCACCCCCTTCCCTTGTTAGGATTGTTTTCTTTATAACTATATTAGGGAGGGAAGCTTGTGCTGCTGTTAGGACTAAGGGAAAACAGAATAACCTCAATCAACAATTCCCTTATGTCCTACAGCAGCACAATATGGGGATGTAGCAAGTAATTCCCCTAGGGAGAGTTTCCTCGCTGTACAGTACCTCTGACTGACTGTCTCAAAGGCAGTCGCCTCTGAACTCTGGACACTTAGCCAGTAATATTTTACAAAGGTCAGCTGATATGACAAAGCGGCTGCGCAAATCTGATCAAGAGGTACCGCACAGCTCTCAGCCCAAGAGGTTAACGCTGCCCTAGTTGAGTGGGCTGTAAAGAATTCAGGTAGAGTTAACCCCTGAGCAGAAAAATTTTTAATCGCTTCCTTGATCCATCTAGATAAGGTAGGTTCGGAAGCTTTGAGACCTTTTGTCTCTACCATATATATTAATGAGATTCTCGGATTCCCTGAAAGGTCGTGTATGTAGAAGGTAGGTCTGAAGACACCTTACTACATCCAGTGTGTGAAGTCTATCCTCTTCAGAGGAAGGAGCTGGAAAAAAAAACACTGGTAAGGAAATCTGGTTGATATTGGCACGAGAAGGTACCTTAGGGTTAAAGCCAGGCTGAAATCTGAGCTAGACCCTATCCGCAAGAACTAAGTATATGGTTCCTCAGAAGAAAAAGCCTGGAGTTCACCCACTCTTTGCTGAAGTGATGGTTAACAAAAAGGTGGTTTTAAAAGCTAAATACTTAAGATCCACGTCCTCTAATGGCTTAAATGGAGGACCACAAAGACCCGAGAGAACTGTAGCAAGATTCCAGTGGGGAACAGGAGTTGAAACCACCAGTCTGTCTCAGAATCCCTTAATTTCTAGGTTCCTTAAGGGTGCTATGAGACAATCATCTGCCTAAACAGGCGGATAGGGCTGAAAACTGTACCTTGAGTGTGGCAGGGGAAAGGCCCTTATCCAAGCCGTCCTGAAGAAAGTTTTAGAATCTCCCTGTATTAGTATTCGAACTGTTAACTTGCTGTTTGGAGCACCACTCTTTGAAGACATTACCTATCCTTAGGTAGCTCTTATTGGTAGACTCTGCTCTGGAACAGGAAAGAGTCTTCAAGATGGCTTCTGACAGTCCTCTGGATTTCCATAAGGACTGGTCAACCTCCAGGCTGTCAGGTAGAAGCATCAGGATCTGAGGAGATTGAGTTCCTTCGGAAACCAGGTTGTGGGGTTGGGGTGGGGGGATGAAAGCATCCAATAGATCCCTCGACTCATGTACATGAGCTGAGCAACCAAGCTCTTTTTGGCCAGAATGGTAGAATGGCTGTCACACAGGCTTGGTCCTGTCAGACTTTAACCAATACCCTTCAATCAATCCACCTTGGTGTTGAGTCTGGTCGTCATAAGGTTTACTTCTGGAAGACCCCAGTTCAGGGTAATCTGATGGAAGGTCTCTGGATTGAGAAACCATTCTCCTTATAGTGAGACCCTGACTTAACTGATCCGCTACTGTGTTCAAGGAGCCCCTGATGTGAACCGTGGATAAGTGGGTCAGATTTTCCTCTACCCAGGTAAAAATCAGACCTGTTTCCTGAGGAGAGATGGCGAACTGGTGCCTCCCTGTTTGTTCAAGTACATTACAGTTGTCATACTGTTGGACCGCGTCTTGACCGCTCTTCCTCTGAGGAGGGAAATGAAGTAGTGCAAGGTAAACTGCTCTGAGCTCCTTCCAATAGGATTATGGCTTCTCTTTTAGCCTGCTCCAGATTCCTTGTACAGTCTTATCGTACAGGTGGGCTCCACATCCAGAGAGGGATGCATCGGTAGTCAACAGGGTCCAGTGAGGTTGGAATGTGGATATTCCATCTTTCAGGTGTATCCACCATCTGAGGAAAAGACGGGTACTGGGAGAAAGTCTGATCCTCTTGCTGAGACCGAGAGGAGTACGATTACAGGCCTTTAGCTTCCATCTGAAGAGGATGCATATGCCATAAAGCCCAAAGGGCTGCCATGGTTGAGGATGACATTAGGCCTAGGACTATCATAGTTGTCCTGATAGACACCAGGTGTGTTCTGATAAAATACCGGACCACTGTGGTTAACCTTTCTTTCCTTGCAGGAGTTAAGGATATTTTCATGTGGTCTGAGTCCAGGAGAAACCCCAACAGGAGTCTGCCACAGGAAGAAAATAGCTGGCGTCAAAAGTTAGGCAAGCCATCTCTTGCAGTGAGATGAAAGCTATTATAGGAGGGGAGGAGGAATGAGCAAGTAGTGCACCAGAAAAATCCCTCCCCCACCCCGCAAATCTTAATTCCTTGTACACAGAATTGTTAAAACCTACAAATATATAGACCGATGCTAGAAAAGAGGCTCAGCAAACATAACCTTACAAAGGGAGGAAAAAACCAAGCTGCAATAAGTCCGTCCGAGAATTCAGTCCCTGGAAAACCGGAACACAAACAAAGGTTCTGGGGGAACGAAGTGACCGACATCACTTCTGGCTGCGGCGGAGATTGTTAGGTACGTGTAACGGCAATGCTCCTACATGAAGGCTGCACAAGTGGCCTGCACTACAGGTCTTTGAACATGCAGCATGCAACTACTACTGCATGTACTACTGAAATCAACCTTTTCAGAGCGAAGGTTGAAAGCTTGGCTAAGCACAAGAAACTGCCTAAGTAAAACCCCCCTTCTTTTCTACAGAAGCGTCCAGTGGAAGAAAGAAGAGAGGTGTAAAGATGACTCCCCAAAGGAAGTTAACAAACTTTAGGGGAAAAAACAAAACATGGGAGGACAAAAGACCTCCATCCACCTGTCCCACCACAGAGGACAGAAAAAAAAACACAAGGGGGGAGGTCTCTTTTGCCCTCTTATAGGGTACCATAGTCATGCATAAATTATGTTAATTAAAAATTCCACCTGTCCTATGAACACACAGGTGCAGAAATACCCCATATTGTGCTGCTGTAGGACGTAAGGGAATGTTTTTTCCAGTGATATCCTTAACACTGCAGAGATGCCAACATTATCAAACTATGGCCAGAATCTTACCTTCCACTGTAAGGAGCCTGCCCAGTTTCTATGAAGTCACTACAACATCCCTTGTAAACTGCATGCTTGCACAGTATACAGCAAGCTAGAGTGCATGTGCACTGAAGCTGGGAGTACATATCTCCCCCCGGCTTCATTATATCACTGCACATACCACATGTTACGTTTACTGACTAATTTTGATTTCACCTACAGCACACAGCTTCAGCTCAGCTCCCCTCCCTCTCTCTTCTTTCACCGTTTTGGTTGCATAACCACATGAACACAGCTAGACAGTGTCCAGGAACACTTGATAGTGAGTAGGCTGTAGGAAGGCGGGGAAGATGTGATGTGTACAGCAGGCTAACATGCTACAGCAGATGGAGGCAGTGGTGAACCTAGCCTCTTTGCTGCCTGAGGCGGACTATAGAAAGACGCCCCCCCCCAAAGAAAAAAAAAAAATTGAGTTTCCATGTTACTAGTTTAACACACTGTTATCGTCGCACAATATACACAATACACAAAGTTATAAAAAACAGTTTCTAAGAATTCTTCTTCCTGCATTACTTCAGTATCAGATCAACAACACGGCATTAACAATGAAAGTAACTTCACACATCTTCTGCTTGGTGAATGGACGAGGCCACATGGCCCCCATTCTCTATAATAGGAGCCCCACAGATAGCTGAGTACTGGACTTTGGGTATCTTTGGCACTCCCATTGAAGTGAATGAGAGCCACGCAGGTTCGTCCATCCACAAAGTGACACACCTATATATATGGCTGCGGTCAGGCTGAATTCCCACCCAGTGGGAGGAAAAAAACAATTCTCAGGCTCAGTGTGGGTCTCAGCAGACAGACCCCCATCACTCAGGTATTTATCCGCTATCATTTAGGTGAATACAGTGTAGTAACATTTTGTGACTTACAGGTGACGTCTCTGACTAATCCTTCACATTTCCCTTCTCTTCCCTTTGGACCGCCATGACCACTTCTTCCAGCTGTGACTTGTCTCTGTAAAGTTTGCAACACAGACATCTTTGACTCCTCACTTTTCCAGGCATCCAACCCACATTGTCCTCACCTACACAAAGCCCCCATTCTGCTGCTACCCCCAATTATAAAATATGATATAACCCCCCCATAATGAATAATACTCCCAAGTGCATCTTTATATTAATAATGTCCGTGTATACTCTGTATAAATAGTGCCCCTTATTAATAATGCCCCAGGTGTTAACTAATTAAAAGGTTTTCCAGGTCATTAATAAACTAGTCAGTGGGGCTCAAAACCCAGGACCCCCACTGATCAGCTGTTTGAATGGTACCTGTGTAAGCGCCATGACCGCATCTCTGTTTACATAGTGTCATTCATCTTATAGCGGCCATGTAATGTAACTACAGTCTTGTCCTGTACATGTCTACAGTATGCGACAAGGCTAGAATTACATCACACGGCCACTATAAACAGCGTATAATATAAGCAGGTGCCATAGCCCCTGTTTATAGAGCCCCATTTACACACACTATAATGTTCCACAGCAGCCCCTGCACACAGTATTACACAGTATTATGGCTCGCAGCGGCCCCTGCACACGGTATTATGCTCCATAGTGGCCCCTGCACACGGTATTATGCCCCGCAGTGGCCACTGCACATGATATTATGTTTCACAGCAACTCCTGCAAACAGTTTTATGCTCCCTAGTGGCCCCTGCACACGGTATTATGCCCCATATTGGCCCCTGCACACGGTATTATGCTCCATATTGGCCCCAGCACACGGTATTATGCTCCACAGTGGCCCCAGCAAACGGTATTATGCTCCATAGTGGCCCCTGCACTGGTATTATGCTCTATAGTGGCCCCTGCACTGGTATTATGCTCTATAGTGGCCCCTGCACTGGTATTATGCTCCATAGTGGCCCCTGCACTTGTATTATGCTCCATAGTGGCCCCTGCACTTATATTATGCTCAATAGTGGCCCCTGCACCCGGTATTATGCTCTATAGTGGCCCCTGCACTCGGTATTATGCTCCATAGTGGCCCTTGCACAGGGTATTATGCTCTACAGTGGTCCCTGCACAGGGTATTATGCCCCATAGTGGGCCAGCCATGAACTATTATTATACTCTGGGGTCTGTTTTTTACTTTTCATTTTTTTTTTTTTTTTTATTTAATAACACAAAGTGCTACTAAAAAAGCTTTATAAAATAGTTTTTCCTTTCTGTTACGGTAATATTTATTTTGTATGGTGTCATCGGGGGTGGGTCTATAACCTTTAATAAGGGTGGGTTATTGGCCACTCCTGCTGCCGCCGGCGGCTTCCTGTAGCGGGGCTTCCTGCAGCGGCAGGAGTGGGAAGATGCGCGGGCCCTGGAATCAGGGAAGCGGGTGTCTTAGTGAACCCATCCCGCCATCTGCCGTGCTATTACGGCGGATGCCGGGGCTGTAAAGATGATGGCGGCTGCTCTGCTACAGAGTAATGGACAGCGCAGACCCAGAGCTAATGCCCGCGGTCAGAGTCCACCACTACTTCAAAGCTTCCCCCCCAAAGTGTAAAAACTGCCTCAGGGGCCGGTCCCCACCGGCCCCGTACCTTTGAAGTTGCATGCCGGCTCCCGCGCGGTGAGATCGCGGGAGCCATCCTGTTCCTATGACAGCCCGGAGCGTTATGAAGGCTCCCAGGCCTGTCATAGGAATATTACTATTGCGGCTAGCCTGGTCTGTCACCAGGCGCAAAAGCATTGTAAAGAATCTCTCATAGACTGCAGTACACTTGTATTGCAGTCTATGGGACTTGCAATCAAATGATTGCAGGTTAAAGCCCCCTAACTAATAAAATCTTAAAAAAAAAAAAAAAAAGTTCTAAATCACCCCCTTTCCCTAGAATACATATAAAAGTAGAAAATGACTGTGAAACACATACACATTAGGTATCGCTGTGTCAGAAAACACCCGGTCTACAAACTTATAAAAATATTTTTCCTGTACGGTGAACGTCATAGCGGGAAAAAAAAAATCAAAAGTGCCGAACTGCTGGTTTTTTCACTGTTTCAACTTTGATTTGAATAAAAAGTGATCTAAGCAATAGATATTCCCCAAAATGGTATAACTAGAAAGAACATCTGGCTCCGCATAAAAAGATGCCCTATGCATCCCCGTACAGTTGCAGGGCCACCTGTCAATGTGACCTTGCAGCTGTTGCAAAAATACAACTCCCATATATTATTTTACCAATTTTTGCTTAAAATTTTTTTTCCCCCATTTTCCTCCTCTAAAACCTAGGTGTGTCTCATAGTCCGAAAAATACGGTACTACAGATGCAAGCGCATCGGGTTGGGGAACAATTCTCTCATTACAGGTGGGTATGGCCCTTGGCTCTCCATAGCCATTCCTCAAATTTCCTGGAGATAACAGCAGTATGGGAGGCCTTAAAAGCAACCAGACCATTGATAAAAGACTCTCATGTCAGGATATTATCAGACATGACCACAGTAGCATTTCTACACCACCAGGGAGTTACTCGATGGCAGAATCTTCAAGCTCTCTCAGCACAAATATTCTCCTACCTAATATCCATTTCGGCTGCTCTCCATGTAATTATTATTATTATTATTTTTTTTTTTTATTGTTTATGTATATAGAACCATTGATTCCATGGTGCTTTACATTTGAGGGTTTACATACGGTACACAAAATATACAAGACAAATATAATACTAACAGTGATCAACTGGCACAGTGGGATACAGGGCCCTACCTGCAAGGGCTTACAATCTATGAGGGAAGAGGCTGTTCAGATGGTGATGTGGTGACAGTAGTGTTATTGGAGGTTGTAGGTCTTCCTGAATAGGTGAGTCTTCAGGGCCTTTCTTGAAGCTTGTGATTGTGGGGGGTCAGTCTTATGTGTCTTGGTAATGAGTTCCAGAGGCACGGGAGAAGTCTTAGAGATGGTTGTGTGAAGAGCGGATAAGAGCAGAGCGGAGTAGGAGGTCTTTGGAGGATCGGAGGTTACGTGTGGGGAAGTAGCGGGAGATTAAGTCGGAGATATATGGAGGGGACAGGTTGTGGATGGCTTTGTATGTCATCTAATGGAATCTTTAAACTGCCAAGCGGATTTTCTGAGCAGGAAACATATAAATCCTGGAGACTGGAGTCTAAAGACAGAAATCTTCCAGCAGGTTGTCAGATCTGGGGGACTCCAGAAGTGGACCTATTTGACAATTGTCAAAATACAAAAGTTGCTAAGTTCTTTTCACTCAACCCAAGAGAACCTTGTCTAGGGGTAGATGCCCTTTCCTGCAATTGGGAGTTCACCCTGGCATATGCTCCAATTCCTTTACTTCTAAGGGTTCTGCAGATGTTCATCAAGAGGAATCTGAAGATCATTCTAATAGCCCCAGTATGGCCTAAAAAAGTATGGTTTGGGCTTCTAAACAATCTCAAAATAGAAGAACCGATGGTGCTTCCGTTAGTTCCTGACCTTCTACATCAGGGACCGATATTTCATCCAGATCCTCAAAAACTCCAGTTAGCAGCCTGGCTTCTGAGATCTCCATTTTGATATCAAGAGGACTGTCGGTTATTCAAACCTTCCAGGCCGGAAGAAAATAAAAGTTACTCATGCTATCTACAAAAAGGTGTGGAAGAAATTCCTTTCCTGGTGTGGCAGTAGTGTTCCTGATACCAACCATCCAAATATTGCAAAAATCTTAGAATTTTTTCAAGCAGGTCTGAATAAGGTTTTAAAACCTAGTACTCTGAAGGTACAAAAAAATAAAAAATATTACAAATTCAGATCCCCCCCTTTCCCTAGAGCACATATAAAAGTACTCAAATACTGTGAAACACATACACATTAGGTATCCCTGTGTCTGAAAATGTCTACAAATCTATAAAAATATTTTTTTCCACTAAGGCGTTCACTGTACAGGAAAAATAATCAAAAGTGCTGAACTGCTGTTTTTTTTCACTGTTTTTCCTCTGATAAAAATTTGAAAAAGTGATCACAGCCATAGACATTTCCCAAAATGGTATAACGAAGAAGTACACCTGGCCCTGAAAAAAAAAGACACCCTGTGCATCCCCGTACAAGGAAATATAAAAAAAGTTTGGGGTTTGGGAGACGAGGAGTCAAAAACTAAAACTGAAAAATGTCACTGGCTGGAAGGGGTTAAGATTTTCACTCCAGTTCCCCCCCCCCTTTGCTTTCTACAGGACATCACATGACGTAACACATGGATTTTTTTTTTGTCGTTTTATTAAACTGAGCCATTGAATAGACAAACCTCATTCGAGAATCTGACTAAGAAGTGCATTTTGTGATTTTTCACTGATGTGAATGAGCACGTGAACAGGAATGACTGCTGTCTTAATGGGCCCTTTATGCATTAGTTATTTGTATTGTCTTCACTAGTCTGAATTTACATACTTCATATACAGGCATTTGCACATGAGCAACATACAAAAACAAAAATTTGTTTATTTAGGCACAAACAAGACCTATATTTTTCCCAAATCTAACCTGCCTTCTGCTAAAATTTGCCAGACACCTAGTTTAATAAAATATGTGCCCTTATAACTTGAGCATCTGCTCCTGGCACAGATCCCAAGAAACAATCTGCAGGGGCAGTGGAGCGCCAGTACATTTACATGGAATCATAAGTTAAATACTGAAAGCTAAAAGGTCCATTGAGTTCCTTTGTACCTGGGTCAGTAGACAATGACTCCAAATTCACAGGGGGAGATGGCCAATTATTAAGTGAAGTTATGCAGCCGTGGAAAACTCTAGACAATAAATTCCTCAATTTGCCTTAAGCGGTAGGTATGTTAGTCACTGACAATTAACAGCTATCTGCCATGTGCTTAGCAGGGCAGATGATTGTACATACTCCTCATATGCAGTTGCCACCAAGCCATTATTAGCTGGTATTTCTCATACTTGCCAGTATGTCCAGAACCTGCCTGCCATGATTAACTTTTCTGGCTAATTTGTAGTTTAATATGGGTTGTGTCAGGTTATGCTGCAGTATTACAGAGCAAAGACTAAACCAATTAAGGTTACATTCAAATAACCAAGCTGCCAAACGGCCATGAAAAACGTCCATTTTCACCACAGGACACACAACTGTCGGCCATGGGTCTCCCGAAACTTCTCTTCATTGATCACATGAACTTTCTACAGCCTGGTCCCATTCAAATAAACAGGACTGAGCTGCAGTACTATGCTAGATGCTATAGTGGGTAAAATAAATATTTGATACACTGGCAATTTTCCAACTTTTCCCACCTACAAAGAATGGAAAGGTCTGTAATTTTTATCGTAGGTACACTTCAACTGTGAGAGACAGAAAAAAAAAAAAAAATCCAAAAAATCACATTGTATGTTTTTTAAATAATTAATTTGCATTTTATTGCATGAAATAAGTATTTGATCACCTACCAACCAGCAAGAATTCTGGATCTCACAGACCAGTTTTTCTTTAAGAAGCCCTCCTACTCCGCACTCATTACCTGTATTAATTGCACCTGTTTGAACTCGTTACCTGCATAAAAGACACTGTCCACACACTTAATCAATCACACACCTCTCCACCCTGGCCAAGACCAAAGAGCTGTCTAAGGACACCAGGGACAAAATTGAAGACCTGCACAAGGCTGGGATGGTCTACCGGACAATAGGCAAGCAGCTTGGTGAGAAGGCAACAACTGTTGGCACAATTATTAGAAAATGGAAGAAACACAAGATGACAGTCAATCTTCCTCGGTATGTGACTCCATGCAAGATCTTGCCTAGTGGGGTAAGGATGATTCTGAGAGGTCAGGAATCAGCCCAGAACTACACGGGAGGACCTGGTCAATGACCTGAAGAGAGCTGGGACCACAATCTCCAAGATTACCATTAACACACTATGCCGTCATGGCTTAAAATCCTGCAGGGCACACAAGGTCCACCTGCTCAAGCCAGCACATGTCCGGGCCTGTTAAAAGTTTGCCAATGACCACCTATATGATCTAGAGGAGTCATGGGAGAAGGTTATGTGGTCAGATGAGACCAAAATAGAACTTTTTGGTATCAACTCACTCACCATGTTTTTCGAGTAACAAGAAGGATGAGTAGAAACCCAAGAACATCGTCCCAGTTGTAAAGCATGTGGGTGGAAACTTCATACTTTGGGATTGCTTTTCTGCAAAGGGGAAAGGACAACTGCACCGTATTGAAGGAAGGATGGATGGGGCCATGTATCGCGAGATTTTGGCCAACAACCTCCTTCCCTCAGTAAGAACATTGAAGATGGGTCATGGCTGGGTCTTCCAGCATGACAATGACCTGAAACACACAGCCAGGGCAACTAAGGAGTAGCTCCGTAAGACGCATTTCAAGGTCCTGGAGTGACCTAGCCAGTCTCCACACCTGAACCCAATCAAAAATCTTTGGAGGGAGATGAAACTCAATGTAGCCCAGTGACATCCCCGAAACCTGAAAGATCTGGAGAAGATCTGTATGGAGGAGCGGGCCAAAATCCCTGCTGCAGTGTGTGCAAACTTGGTCAAGAACTACAGGAAACATTTGACACCTGTAATTGCAAACAAAGGTTTCTGTACCAAATATTAAGTGCTGTTTTTCTATTGTATCAAATACTTATTTCATTCAATAAAATGCAAATTAATTATTTAAAAATCATACAATGTGATTTTCTGGATTTTTTTTTTTTTTTTAAGATTCTGGGTCTCACACAGTTGAAGTGTACCTACGATAAAAATTACAGACCTCTCTATTCTTTTGTAAGTGGGAAAACTTGCAAAATTGCCAGTGTATCAAATACCTATCTCCCCATTTATATAATGTATACAACTGTGCCTGGTATACAATAATGATGCCACAGAGCTCACTCAAGTGTTGTGACCCAACAGCTGATTGCATAATAGTACTGGCAGTTGGACCCCCACTGATCATCAAATTTTAAGTCCAAGAAAATCCTTTTATTGGGTTTTCCATGATATTTAATTATTGTGGCAGGAGGCTGGGGAAGGTGAAAAAAAACAAACAAACAAACCAACCACAAAACAAAAACAAAAAAAAACTTACTCACTCTGGGGCTTTTTCGGCAGAAGTCCCCACTGCACGTGATCACTGAGGCCAATCAGCGGCCTAAGGAAAGGAACTGGGATGTCACCAATGATGTGCCATGTCCTTTCCGTAAGCTGCTGAGGGTGCTAATTGGCCTCAGTGGTCACATGCGGTGGGGACTTCCGCCAGAAAAGCCCTGGGAGTAGACAGCGCACTGGGACACCTGAGCACTGGGGACAGGTGCGTATGGTTTTTTGTTTTTATTTTTCACCTTCCTGGCCTCCTTCCGCAATAATAAAATTTCCTGGACAACCCCTTTAATCTTAAGATAAGACGGTTGTGGCATCCTTTTATATACATTCCCTGGAAATCTGTAAACACCTCCTCTTCATTTTGTGCCAATGTCTGAAAGACTGCTTGAAAAAGTGCTGGCAAATCTCCCAGGTGTCCTACATACTCGCCCTTTCCCCGACTCCTGGGCATTGCCACACACTGGTCTAACTCCACTGATTATTTCACATCATTTAAAAAGGACCTTTCACCACCACTGCCAAGTTCTGCTCTTTACATCAATTAATAGCTGCTGCTCCACTGATTCGGTCACAGTTGGAATTCTTTCTCTAGCCCTCACCAATTTGGAGCAATATGTGCATCTAGTTTTGGTGCGTCATATGCTATTTAGTCTCTGTACTGTTAGGAGGGCGGTGTCAGGCAGGAGCAGGCAAGGGGCGTGATTCAGAGCTTCAATCAGAGGCGGATAGTGTCAGAGCTCAGAATCACATCCCTTGTCTGCTCCTGCCTGACACTACTCTCTAAATCGCATATAAGGCACAAACACTAACTGCACGTTCCAGGGCTAGAGAAAACAATATTCCAATTGTGACAGAATCAATGGAGTAGTATATTAGGGACCAAATTGATTAGGCATTGATTGCTTGGGAACTGTGGAGGCTAGAGAAAAAAAATTAAACTAGCTGGAATCAGTGAAGCACCACCAATTCAGAGATGCTAAGAACTGGAATTGGTGGAGGTGGTGAAAGGTCCTTTTTAAGGCACCCATATAAATTAAATTAAATTAATATTGACCAAACCTGCTGGATTTGGTGGGATTTTCCAACCATCTAATGTGTATGGGGGTTTCCTGACTTTCCTCAATAAAGCCCTCTGCAGGGGGTATCTAACAGTAGCTTATTCACAAACAGTGGGTCATCAATAAAAAAGGACTAGAGAACCCCTTTAAAGGGAGTCTATTAGCAGTAAATCCGTTATAAACCTAATCCCAGGACCTTGTAGAGTAATTTTACCATTTCCAAATATACCTGTTATTTGGCTTTAGAGCCCCATTTTCATGAGGGGAAGTGATTTGAAAGAGATTTTGGAGATACATGCACATTAGATTTTACACTGCCCTCACCTGTTTGAAATGAACTACGGTTTAATGCTCATACGACCAACTATCCCAAACACATGAACAACCACGATCCTACCAACAATCGTTCGACAACCCCAGACAATTGGAAAATTAACAGATGAAAGTCGTTCAATGCTAATAAAGTGCTGAGACCAGCAAACGCCAAACAGTATAAAAACATACCCACAACACAAAAATCATCCACAGGTCTGTCAGTCTTGCCCATACACAACTGACCACAGTAGACAGACTGCATGGTTGGCTGCATGGGATGAACTATCGTAGGTATATGTACAACAAACCAACAGCAGACAGTCCAAAATCTTTCACATAACCCTTTCCCGAAAACCTCAGATACTGGGTCTTTAAAGATGTATTCTACAGCGAAGCCCCGGTGCTAATGCCCACGATCGGAGTTCATTGCAGAGCAGGGCAGGACACCCCCCCCCCCCCCCCAAAGTTAAAAAATAGCCTCCGGGGCAGGTCCCCATCACGGGATCCGACCTGTTCTTCTGACAGCCGGTAGCCTTTTGAAGGCTCCCAGGCTTGTCATAGCATTATAACTATGTAGCGAATCTCCCATAGACAACTGTATTGCAGTTTATGGGACTTGCAATAAAATTATTGTAGGTTCAAGCCCCCTAGGGGGACTAATAAAATAGTAAAAAAAAAGTTTTCAAAAATATAAAAAAAAACTAAAAGTTCAAATCACCCCCCTTTCCCTAGAATACATAAAGTAAAATATTACTGTGAGACACATACACATTAGGTATCCCTGTGTCCGAAAACGCCCGGTCTACAAACTTCTAAAAATATTTTTCCCGTACGGTAAATGCGGTAGCGGGGGGGGGGGGGGGAAATTGTTCCAAACAGCCATTTTTTCACGTTTTTTATTATTATGCTTACTTGTATAGCGCCATCATATTCCACAGCACTTTACAGACATTGACCCATATAGGGTTCACAACCTACATTCCCTATCAGTACATCTTTGGAGTGTGGGAGGAAACCTGAGTACCAGGAGGAAACCCACGCAAACACGGGGAGAACATACAAACTACTCGCAGATGTTGTCCTTGGGAGGATTTGAACCCAGGACTCCAACGCTGCAAGGCTATCCACTGAGCCACCAGGGATCAAAACAATAGACATTCCCCAAAATGGTATAACTAAAAAGTACATCTGGCCTTGCAAAGAAAGACTCCCTCAGAATATGGCAACTTTTAGAAAAAATTTTTTTTTGCATAGTTTTAGATTTTTGTTAAGGGGTTAAAATGTAAATAAAACCATATAAATGTGGTATCCCCGGAATCGTATCGAAGCATAGAATACAGGTAACATGTCATATTGGTTGCAGAGTGAACGCTGTAAAAACGAAGCCCATAAGAAAGTCGAACAAATGCACTTTTTCTTCAAATTTTTTTCCAGCTTCCCAGTACATTGTACAGAATAATAAGTGGTAGCATCTTGAAGAAAAATTTGTCCTGCAAACATTAAGCCCTCATATGGCTCTGTGAACGGAAAAATAACAAAATTATGGGGTTTGGAAGATGGGGAGTCAAAAACGAAAATCGAAAAATGTCACTGATGGGAAGGGGTTAATCATTCTAAAATGATTAACCCATTAAGGGTCAAGTTGGGAAAATATAGGACATGTCAGGTATTTTGACAAACCGTTTTCAGGGCCCCAGACACCCTGGTCTGATACTGTATGCTGCTACTGTGAATTTAGCATTCCCACACTTGCTGTAGGTTTGACTATACGTTCCATATATTATTTTACTGACATGCAGACTACATGACAGTTTAGAAATTAAGATTTATCATAAAATAAAACTGACCACACAGTAGTAAATCAGAAAGGTAGAACAGTAGCCAATAAAGTTGGCATAGTTCTATTTTGTTGTAGTGGTGAAAAAATGACCTCACAAGACATATACAGTCATATGAAAAAGTTTGGGCACCCCTATTAATCTTAATCATTTTTAGTTCTAAATATTTGGGTGTTTGCAACAGCCATTTCAATTTGATATATCTAATAACTGATGGACACAGTAATATTTCAGGATTGAAATGAGGTTTATTGTACTAACAGAAAATGTGCAATATGCATTAAACCAAAATTTGACCGGTGCAAAAGTATGGGCACCTCAACAGAAAAGTGACATTAATATTTAGTAGATCCTCCTTTTGCAAAAATAACAGCCTCTAGTCACTTCCTGTAGCTTTTAATCAGTTCCTGGATCCTGGATGAAGGTATTTTTGACCATTCCTCTTTACAAAACAATTCCAGTTCAGTTAAGTTTGATGGTCGCCGAGCATGGACAGCCCGCTTCAAATTATCCCACAGATGTTCAATGATATTCAGGTCTGGGGACTGGGATGGCCATTCCAGAACATTGTAATTGTTCCTCTGCATGAATGCCTGAGTAGATTTGGAGCTGTGTTTTGGATCATTGTCTTGCTGAAATATCCATCCCCGGCGTAACTTCAAATTCGTCACTGATTCTTGTACATTATTCTCAAGAATCTGCTGATACTGAGTTGAATCCATGCGACCCTCAACTTTAACAAGATTCCCGGTGCCGGCATTGGCCACACAGCCCCAAAGCATGATGGAACCTCCACCAAATTTTACAGTGGGTAGCAAGTGTTTTTCTTGGAATGCTGTGTTTTTTTGACGCCATGCATAACGCCTTTTTGTATGACCAAACAACTCAATCTTTGTTTCATCAGTCCACAGGACCTTCTTCCAAAATGAAGCTGGCTTGTCCAAATGTGCTTTTGCATACCTCAGGCGACTCTGTTTGTGGCGTGCTTTCAGAAACGGCTTCTTTCGCATCACTCTCCCACACAGCTTCTCCTTGTGCAAAGTGTGCTGTATTGTTGACCGATGCACAGTGACACCATCTGCAGCAAGATGATGCTGCAGCTCTTTGGAGGTGGTCTGTGGATTGTCCTTGACTGTTCTCACCATTCTTCTTCTCTGCCTTTCTGATATTTTTCTTGGCCTGCCACTTCTGGGCTTAACAAGAACTGTCCCTGTGGTCTTCCATTTCCTTACTATGTTCCTCACAGTGGAAACTGACAGGTTAAATCTCTGAGACAACTTTTTGTATCCTTCCCCTGAACAACTATGTTGAACAATCTTTGTTTTCAGATCATTTGAGAGTTGTTTTGAGGAGCCCATGATGCCACTCTTCAGAGGAGATTCAAATAGGAGAACAACTTGCAATTGGCCACCTTAAATACCTTTTCTCATGATTGGATACACCTGGCTATGAAGTTCAAAGCTCAGTGAGGTTACAAAACCAATTTTGTGCTTCAGTAAGTCAGTAAAAAGTAGTTAGGAGTATTCAAATCAATAAAATGATAAGGGTATCCAAATTTTTGTACCGGTCAAACTTTGGTTTAATGCATATTGCACATTTTCTGATAGTACAATAAACCTCATTTCAATCCTGAAATATTACTGTGTCCATCAGTTATTAGATATATCAAATTGAAATGGCTGTTGCAAACACCCAAATATTTAGAACTAAAAATGATTAAGATTAATAGGGGTGCCCAAACTTTTTCATATGACTGTAATAGGAACGGAAGGCCCGCCCCAGTGCACCAACTGCCTCATCTGCATAAGAGTTTAAAGTTGTTTTTCTTCAAATTTAGAAAAAAAATTTGGGAGGTTTTAAAACATGGTGGTAAAAAAAATAATCCAATATTATAAAAAAGTATTCTATAGATTAATATAAAAACTATATAGCTAGATGGATATATATTTACGTCGATAAAAAAATTAGATATGTACCCGAAAATGGCGCCTTCAGTATGAAAATGAAATAAAAGGCATGTCTACTGAAACGCAAGGCGATATAAACTAAAAATGAAAACAATCTTCAGACTGAGTCCTCAAGGGGTTAATGAAGTCCACATTTAGTACATATTTTGCGCTCCACCTCCAGTACTGTAACACCACCCAATCAGAAGACACCACGCTCTGGTTTAATAAACAAACCCTTCCACGTTACGTCTTCTTTCCCACACAGCCAATAAACCGACAAAAGGTCCATATTTTGTGTCCACTATCGCGGCGCCATATTGAAGACTATTCTAGACCTATTTCAGCAGAATTCACGTCTCCAAGATGTCGGCGCTGGTGATAAATCGGGGTAGGTAGTGGAGACACTTTTATTGTTCTGTCAATTCTTCACCTAGTGTTTAAAACTGCCCAGTACTACGGCTAGGAGACGATGAGATACGCTAACAGGACTGTTACTCAATTGACTGGCATGTGCAAAGCCAATAGGATGATAGAATGGCGTGTGGGCGGGATTAGGAGCATCAATGTGATTTACGTCATAGAAACTAGGAAGTCTGGTAAATTCCAGTTGATGGGGGTGTACGGGAACTCTCACGTATGTACAGGGGTTCGGAGTGGGGGACTGTGGTGGGATAATGATAGAGGAATTAGGATCAGCCAGTAGAGCCGTATAGTGGGCCGGGATCTACTGTTGTGTGTGACACTTTTACAGCTGGAGTAGTTTAACCCTATGATAAGAACCACTTGTAAATTCTGAGGACTGGGTAGTAGACAACTTGTGGCTTTCCAGGTGTCCCGGTTTACTGGGACTTGTGGTTCGTGTGCTGCTATGAATCTCAGCATAGTTGCAGTAGAACAGATGGAAGGTATGATGGAGCTGTATTCCCAGAGGACAGGTTACCATGGCATATTGTAAAGGATATTACACTGGCATTGTATGTGGCATGATGCTTGGCTCTCTGATCATTATTTTTGGTATTTCAGATCCGTGGTAACCTTCAGGAAGATGATGCGGCTGCGAGTGCCTGGAGTTGGGTGATTGATAGTTCAATGGCAGTGACAGAGGTTCAGTGGCCGCAGTTGGGTGCTCGGTATGGGCTCAGGGCAGCACTGGTGTTGTTGTCTGGGTCACTGCTGGTGGTGCTGTTCCCCCTGAGTGAACTGGAGGGGCACTATAAGGCGGCTTTGAAGGTTCTGCTGCAGTGTAACCTATGGGGAGGGAATGAGCGGCTGCACACCTACAGCGGACACTCCACAGGACTTGCTGTTGCCTCGACTGCCATCGAACTTTTGGTGTTTAAACAGAAGCCATCTTCAGGTAAAGAAAAAAACATTATCAGTTGTCCATTGTAAGTACAGGACATTTATTGTAAAAATGCACATTATGGTATGCACCCAAAAGTGATCACACGTATCCTAGGCATGTCAGTACACTACATCTGTAGAGTCTCTAAACTTGCACCTCCACCATCAAAACATATAGCGCAGCAAACTCATTCTACATGCTCAGAGAGTATTCCTCATTAGAGATCATCAATCTGTCTGTAGGTAAATTGGCATGTAAGTGTCCATTGACCATTGCCAAGTCAGGGATGTCTCTTGGCTTTTTGTCAATATTCCTCTCCCATTCATATTGACTGTAGACACAGCAGAGGGCAGCGCATGTGCAGTATGTGATGTGGGAAAGTCGCTATGCACCACCTCCAGAATGCACAGTGCAGGATTTCAACAGAAGTTTATCTTAATCACAAAGAGCAGCTTCTACTCTGAGCGCTATTTACTGTTACTATTTTCAGTTTCTTTGTGAACTCATTGACTATATAAAGTGAAAAATTTATGTCACACCGCTATTTTAAAAGCAATCAAGAGTTAATGGGTATATTCACATGTCCGTTTTTTTGACTAACCATTTTACGAAGCTGCCAAAAAAAGTACATGCTTTATCTTTGTTTATTATGACGCATACAAAACTAGATATGTGAATACACCCATAGATGGTCATGGGTTTCAAAGCTACCATGTGAGAGGTCATTCAGAAAAATGAACCGACTGTCATGTGCATAAGAACTAAGGAGTTAAGTCTTTAGAAGCTTTAGTCACCTTTCCTTATCTTTGTGCTTTGTGTAGGGCTTTTACTGAAGTATAAATGTGATAAGTGAATACAAAGAAGTGAACAATTCGGGAGAGGCAATAGGAAATAACATGAGAAAGGAACATTTTTATTCAATAAAATGTATTACAGCGTTTACTATTATAACCTGCACTATTGATTTACTAAAATAAGTAAGTTACAAGCTTAGGTACGCATTAAAGGGAATCTGTCAGGTCAATCTGGGACACTAAACCACCCACAAGTCCTTATAGACCTGGGGCTTAGTGTCCCAAATCGCCCTGTTGTAATGCAATCCGCAGGCGCATTAAAAATAAAAAACCATTATACTTACCTAGATAAGAGTCCGATCGATGCTGTTTGGTGAGATCGGTCTGGCTTATTCATGAGGCATGCCTCCCGGCGCTGTTCTTCAGTGAAGCCAAAGATGGACACCCCGGCTTCACTGCGTAATTGCTGGACATGCGCACTGAAGCCGAGGTGTACTCTTCTGGCTTTATTGAAGAACTGCGCAGGCGCGGGGAGTACAGCGGCATGGTGAGTATAAAGCTTTTTTATTTTTAATGCGGCCATGGATTGCATTATAATAGGGTGATTTGTGACACTAAACCCCAGGTCCATATGGACGTGTGGGTGGTTTAGTGTCCCAAATTGCCCTGACAGATTCCTTTTAAGGTCCCTTTACCCTGAGCTATAATCGCCCAATTACTGCCCAGTGTACTCTTGTGCAGCGATCCAGGACAAACGATAATTTGTTTGTTTGCCTTTGGTGACATCTTTTAGGATGGCATAAAAAATTTTTGTTGTTGGCAGCACACAAAAAGCCTATATCAGTATTTGTAAGGCATTATTTGAAACAATATATGAAGAAGGGATAGTAATACTGTATATTTTACCATTCAGATGTCAAGTTTGAAGCCAAAGCTGCTTTGAATCAAGCACTTGAAATGAAGCGGCAAGGCAAGAGGGACAAAGCACATAAGCTTCTTCTCCACGCCCTGAAGATGGATCCAGATCACGTGGATGCCCTTAATGAGCTTGGCATTTTTCTAGAGGAGGAGAAGGATATCATACAGGCAGACTATCTCTATTCTAAAGCGTTAATGATCTCACCACACAATGAGAAAGCTTTAATAAATAGAGATCGCACCTTGCCTTTAGTTGAAGAAATAGATCAAAGGTATTTTAGTATAATTGATAGCAAAGTTAAGAAAGTGATGTCCATTCCAAAGGGTAACTCTGCTCTTCGCAGGGTCATGGAAGAGTCTTACTATCACCACATTTACCACACAGTTGCTATTGAAGGAAACACCCTCTCATTGTCTGAAATCCGCCATATAATTGAGACACGATATGCCGTGCCTGGTAAAAGCCTCGAAGAGCAAAATGAAGTCATTGGTATGCATGCTGCAATGAAATATGTCAACACCACTTTAGTATCTCGTATAGGATCTGTGACAAGCAACGACATACTGGAAATACACAGAAGAGTGCTGGGCTATGTGGACCCCGTTGAAGCTGGTAGATTTCGTACAAACCAGGTGTTTGTGGGCAACCATATTCCACCACATCCCAGAGACGTAGACAAGCACATGCAAGAGTTTGTCCAGTGGCTTAATTCAGATGATGCAATGAACCTGCATCCTGTGGAATTTGCAGCTCTAGCACATTATAAACTGGTCTATATTCACCCATTTGTTGATGGTAATGGGAGGACTTCACGTCTGCTTATGAATGTGATTCTGATGCAGGCAGGTTACCCACCAATTACTATCAGGAAAGAGCAGAGGTCGGAATATTACCACGTTTTAGAACTTGCAAATGAAGGTGATGTGAGGCCTTTTATTAGATTTATTGCTAAATGCACAGAGACCACCTTAGACCTTTTACTGATAGCCACAGCAGAGCATCCAGTGGGCCTCCCAGAGCCCAATTCGGACATTTTTGAGTGCAAACAAACTATTCCGGTCAAGACTTGAGTTCTAAGTGAAACCACGTGGCCTTCCATGTCTTATTTACACCTCCAAAGATGTTGTTTATTGCCAGCAAACATCTCATTAATTTATTTGATGCTTTTTGCTGCTAGTTTAATTTTAACTATTTCATGTTTTGCAGGAAAATCCTGCAGTGTAGATTTGGGGCCCATGCATTATGGATTACGACTTGGCACAGTCTCCAAGTTTTACAGAGCTAGAAACAGGTGCATACAAGATGTGATTCTTCAAAGCAACCAATTATATTCTTATTGTCAAACTTCTAAATGGCTGCCATGATTTTAGTGTGCACTAGTATTTATAAATGCTAATATAAAACACATGTCTGTGTTGCTCTGTTTAACAGGGACTGGTCTGCTCTACTATTTGTCCAAACAGAATATAGCAGACTAATAGATTTGGAGAAGGGAAGCGCTCTCTGACCTCCTCAGTATAAGACTTACAAAACTAAGTGCACCAAAATTCTATCCTCCAAAAAACTGGAGGACTCCACATTAAAAATGGCATGTCTTGGCAGGAAAGGGGCATTGCTTACTGAGAAAAGGGCTCAACTTAAGGTGTGCCAAGGTGATCCAAATATTTGGCACAAGAAAAGACGAAAAATAGGTGCTATAATGTTAGGAAGCAGTGTCTAAACATGCATCAAATGTATCATCCAGCGCGAGCCATCGAGATAAATCTGGTGCATATATAAAGAAAACCTTTTACCATCTCCACCAAGCCCAGCCCCCTCTGTTCCCAAGCAATAAATGCTGTTAATTTTGATGTATGATATGCTATCTAGGCTCTGTACTGTCAGGTGGGTGGTGTCAGGCAGGAGCAGGCACAGGGTTGATTCTGAGCTCTGACATTGGCTGTCTCTGATTGGAGCTCTGAATCACCCCCCTGCCTGACACTGCCCTTCTGACATTACAGATCTTAAATAGCACAACAGGCACCTAAACTAACTGCACTTATTAATTGGGAACGGTGGGGGCTACAGAGAAAATTCCAACTGCACTGGAATCAGTGGAGCAACACCTATTAAGAGATAAGAACTGGAGTTGATGAAAGGTCCTCTTTAAGTTTGCACTGCATAAATGTTAGACTGGATTAGTACATCTCCAATATTTTTAGTAAAGCTGATCTGTCCTTGTATTATTCTGCCCCTAAGCAGGGCAATAGAATCTGGTAACATGTCTGCTTACGCACAGCACTTGAGAACATTTTTTATTTATTTAATTTTTTTTATTTCTTCCCTGCTTGGTAGTGGACATAGGGTTCATAATAGTTGGTATAATCTTCTTACCAGTGGTCTTATGTCTATGAGAGCCTCAAAGTGAAGAGGCAAGAGGAATTAGGCAGTCACAGCGTGGTCATGTTGGTATGACTATGCAACTGAACAAAGGTTCCTAAAAGCGGAAATATGCCATTGGTAAGAAAAATATATGCACCCTATTACTAATGTAGGAAGGAATGGAAAAAAAAAAGTGCTACTTTAAATGTTGGGGTTTTGTGGTCCATGGGATAGGGCATCAGTATATGATTCGTGGTGGGTCTGACACTGCATTAATGAGCTGATCTGGCTGCTTCCAGGCACAGAAAGCTATAACCGTAAATTTGCTGGTGCAGCTCTTCTCCTGTTCAGATACAAAGAGCAGAGACGCAGTACCACAGCATCATTACTGTATGGTGAATGGTGCTCAAAAAAGGTTCTTTCCTCGGTATTGCAATGGCTCAGTCTTTCTCCATAGCGTTTATGTGCCTGAAGGCAGCCAGATCAGCTGATCAGTGCGGTGTTTTTCAGTCAGCCACCAAACACTGATACCCTATGCTGTGTATCTGTCATCAGCATAAAAATTGCCTGGGGGGCTTGAAAAACCCCTTTAATGTTACTCACCTAAAATGGCATATGGTACATCCTCAAGGTCTGGAAATTCTAGAAACCTCCCATTTATGGACCCAGTTACAGATTGCATATTGTGGAGTATAAGAGCCAGTGAGTGGTTTTTGTCTGTGACCAAACAATAAAACATCCTTAGTTAGCACTGGTTGCACAAGGAGTTGTCGAGTCCTAATTTCAGCTGTTACATTAGTCCAGGCTTGTGGATACTTAAAGGGGTTGTTCTGGCAGAAGTCCTCACTGCATGTGACCGCTGAGGCCAGTCAATGGCAACGGCAGTCATAGGAGAGGACACGGGAGTTCACTTTAATCCTGATTTTGCATCAAGTGATATTACTGTGGCTCTCTCCGATATGGGGTGGAGGCTATCATTTTGTTGACATGCTACAGTGGATGCTTTCTACTGAATTGACAGCATATGTACTGACAAATGTTAAGGGCATTCTGTACTACACAAACTACTGTTGTGAAGGAACAAGAGATACCAAGGTTTTAGTTTTATTTATTTCTATACATTATTTCAGTGGGTCTAGCTTACAAACAAAATGATGTATTAATGGAAAGAAAATATACTAATCCTGTAACATTTTTATATAGTAGGAAAGCCAGTTTCCAAAAACACTTTGTATGAAGATTTTTTTTTTTTTTGTCGGGGTCTGTACAAATCTTTCAGCAACACAACGTGGTATGTGCTTCATTGATTGCCATGTTACAAGTATTACTTCTGGGTATAATATCTGTGTCACACTGTGCCATTATGGTGCTGCGCAGAGTGCCATAAGTCACAGGGATTCTTTTGTGCAAGTTGCCCCACATCTTAAACTTGTGAGGGTATGAACACACACCAGTAATACAGTACACATTGAAAAAAAAATCTGGCATCTATTTTTGTACTGGAACTTGCTGACTATCCCTACTCAATGGGGCCTATGAGTGTGTGGCCAGCAGTCGCATTTATCCAGACATTTTATGGTGAGTACTTATAAGCCAAAACAGGGGCAGAACACAAAAACACAATACATTAGGCTTCTGTATTTTGCTCCCATTTTTGTTTTGCTTATAAATGCTGCTGGATAATACTGGAAAATTGTTACCTATAGCAACCAATCACAGGACCATTTTCATTTTTCAAGAGGACTGTTAAATAATAAAAGCTGTGATTGTTTGCTACAGGCAACAAGGACACTTAGCCAGTGCTTTTCAATTGCCACCATTGTGCCACAGGGAGCATTATTGTCTTTGGAATCTTGTATGGAGAACTTGGGGTATGTAAGAGGTAAGAGGATTTTGAGGTAGAGTTCTGCTCCTCGGGCTTTCACCTGCTGGTTAGGCTCAGATGAATGAGTGGCTCATACCATAGGTTCTTTAGCAGAATCCACCTCAAAATCAGTGCCAAATTCCACTGTGTGAATGGGGCCTTACGCACCATAAACATTATTTATAATGTACTTCATGGAACGGATATCTTCTGATGGACTTACATTTCTTAGGGTAAGCTATTTGCACTTTACATGTTCATAATTGTTAAATTGTGCATAATAAATTATTTTGGATTTGGACTGTGTACTTTTATTTGACAAAGTAACGCTTACTAAATAGCAGATTAAAACATGCAACCAAGCTGCTTCCAATTGAGACAGTGGTATGTGGTCCAGGCTAAATACAGCTTACTTGAACTCGCTGCATCATATCTACATCTGACTGACGAGAAAGTCCAAAGCTGTACAAAATATACCTCACTAGTAATGGGTGCAAATCCATTGGAAAGGCAATGATCCACCGTAGATAAATAAGAAAAGGCAGAACCTTTAATCCAAAAGTGATGTTTCGGTTCAGATGTGAACCTTTCTCAAGCAACATACATAGTGAGCATATCAAGTTTATATAGTGCTGCAAAGTGCAATATTCTCCAATTATCATATCATCAATTAATCCAAAATTCATATTCAATAAATAAATTACAAATAGAGTAATGAAGTGCATAGTCAAGGAATTAATAGTGAATATAATCGGTATATACGGTAAATATAAATAAGTGTATAATAACAGTACAATAAGTACTTGCTAATGAAACACCCCACACATTTGACATGTGGACACGTTTGGGGGGGGGGGATTTCATTAACAAGTATTTGTTGCACTCAGATATTATGCACTTCATTTATATTTGCTGTATATACTGATGATATTCACTATTAATTCCTTGACTATGCTCTTTATTACTCTCTGTAATTTATTTATTGAATATATTAATTTTGTGGAGACAGATACAGATGGGAGTGCTCTCTATCTTCATCAGGTATTCTGTTAGGATCAGAGCAATAAACTGAAAGCCTATGATGGGTCAGAAAAACTGATTTGAATATGGCAGTGTGAAAGTAGCCTTATCCATATAGCATTTGTATTTCAAAATGAAGTCTTTTGAAGTGATTTTCTTCCAAAACGACAACCCAGCGTTACACTTCTGTTAGGGTGTTGCGACACTCCTGGATGGACAATGCAATCTTGGTGTCATATGAAAGTTGAGAATCTGTTCTTTCATATGACACTGGTCTAGGTTTTATAATGCCTGAGATAATTGTTTGAAGTGACCTTCACAAAAAGGAGACAATTTATTTAATAAATTATATTACAAAATGTATTAAATGACAAATGCTGCCAGAAAATCAAAAGTTATGTGAAAGCACTGGTGGCCCCATCTTGGAGTGCAGCAGCACCCCAACACTGATAAGATGCATTATGATCAATAATACTGTGAGTCCTTATTATGCACACATACTTCAAGCACATACTCATGGGCTCCTTCCTGACTTCAGAAGTAGAAATCCACAATATATGATCAGCGTTCTAGAACAAATATGGATTTCTTGCAAATAGAGACCATGTGAGCTATTTTATTGATTTCATTGTATCCTGGTGCAACCATTCCTTTCCTAGGTTCTTCCACTTTTACTTTACATCTTATTCATATGATTTTGTTAACATTTCTATTTGGCAGAATAAAATCCAACAAAAAAAATAGCTTAATAAAAGTGTGGGACATTGTGGGTACCCACTCACCATTTAGCAATGAACTGCCAGGGCACACACAAAACTCTTTTCAATCAGATGGCTGCCACCATAATCATGTATGAATTGCAAAAATTAAGAGGGGGGAAAAAAAAAAAAAAAATGCTCTTTGTACTCACCGTAAAATCCTTTTCTCGTTGTATTCACTGGGGGGACACAGCAAGATGGGTATAGACCTGGTCACTAGGAGACAGACACTAGGGAAAAGAAAGCTGTTGGCTCCGCCTCCAGGCTATACCCTGCCACAGCCACTGTGCATGAATCAGTTTGTACCGTAGCAGTAGGAGAGAGAGACACAAAGGAACATGGAACCAACAACCACCAACAATGCCTGAACCCGAAAAGGAACCAACACAGTTAGGGCAGGAACACTGAAAAACAAGGGAGGGATCTATGTCCCCCAGTGAATACGAGAAAAGGATTTTACGGTGAGTACAAAAATCCCATTTTCTCGCTTATTTCACTGGGGGATACAGCACCATGGGATGTCCTAAAGCAGTCCCAGAGGGTGGGAATAACACGGCCATGCAAACCTGTAACACTCAACCACTTCCAGAAACTTACAACCCAAACTGGCTTCGGCAGAGGCCACAGAATGGATCTGGTGAAACTTAAGAGAAAGAGGATGGAGACCCAGTGGGATACTTACAGACCTGGGAAGCAAAAGCCTGATGCTGGAGGTCCAGGGAACATCAACAGCTCTAGAGGAGAGAGCCGTCACACGGAAAGGCAGAGCCCTACCCTTAAACCGATAGGTCTCCCTAATCTCAGACCAAAGCCACCAGAAGATGGGAGCTGTGGAAGCAAGCAGGCCCTGGCAAGGGCACTCAGGGAGAACGAGCAAAGCGTCCGAACAACAGAAAGGATCCGTGAGGGACAGTATGCACGCAAATCGCCTGGGCAACAATCGGGCAGGGAAGAGCAAGCACTCACATGGATGCCTGGGGACCGAGCAGAAAGAAGGCAAGACCAAGTCCTCGATGTGGAAGCAGGAAAAACACCCTAAGAAAAAAAAATTCTGTGGCAGACGGAGGAAAACCTTATCCTTGTGGAGGACCAGAAAGGGAGGCTCCCGAAAAAAAGGGCAGCCAATTCGGGAAACCCTGTGGATGGAGGTAATGGCCACCAGAAACTCATTCTACCAGGACAGAAGGCAAAAAAAGGGATATCAAAGGCTCGAAGGGGGGAACCTGAAGCACCTTAAAGACGAGGTTAAGATCCCATGGATCCAAGGGTTCCATAGGAGCACAGAGTGGCATTCCTGTAGGAAAGTCTTTTAAAAGGAAAGAAGACTAAGACCTTAATCCAGACCAGACTGCGGAAGATCCGATGAGAATCGTTACTCTTCCAACGATGGACGTAAGCCTTCCACGTTTGATGGCAGATCTAAGCTATCTGGAATTTCCGGGCCTTGAGTATGTTAGAATAACAAACTCCGAAAAAACCACGACGCCTCAAACCTCGGATTCAACAGTCATGCCGTGAACGCAGCTGAATCAAGGTGGGGTGGAACAGCAGTCCTTGAGACAGAAGGTCGACCAGCAGAGGAAGAGGCCAGGAGCGTGAGATCCACATACCAGACTCGGCAGGACCAATCTGGTGCCACCAGGATAGCTTGAACCCCCTTGGTCTTGAGATTCTGGAGGACCCAAGGGAGAAGAGGAAGTGAAAAACCGAACTCACAAGAGCGCCAGCGGTGATGGTTCGAGGATCCAGAGATCTGGCAACTTAGCCGGGGACTTTGTGGTTCCGGCGGAGGCAAAAAAAGGTCGGCGTTTGTCACGCCACAGCGGAGCACAGTGGAAGGAAGATCTGCAGATAAAGTGACCCTCGCCCGGAGCAATATTTTCTCGACTCAAGTAGTCTGCCACCCAGTGGTCCACGCCAGAAAAAGGTTGACCACCGAAAGAGCTGGAACAAGGCGCTCCACCCAAGGAAGAAATTGTGAGGCTTCTAAGGCCGCACGGCTCCTGGTGCCCCGCTGAGGGTTCAAGTAGGTGACCATGGAGGAGAGGTCAGTCTGGACTGAGACAAATGTCCTTGGAGAAGAGAGGTCCAAGGAGAAAGGGCAAATAAGATAGCCCTGGGTTCCAGCAGGTTGAACCAGAGGGAGGAATCGGCCCTGGACCACAGTCCCTGAACAGTCAAAGCATCTAGGACCACTCCCCAGCCGGGGAGATTGGCGGCAGTGGGAATCACCTACCAACAGAGGGGAAGAAGGACTTCCCTTGAGAAATTCCTGGGGAGGAGATACACTAAAGAATCTCTCAGTGAACCAAGGTGGAAAGAGAACCAGGCAGATGAGGCTGTCCGGAGATTTGTCCCAGCAGGCCGTAATCATCAAGTGGAGAGGACGACAGAGTAAGTGAATGAAAGGCACAGCCTAGAAGGTCGAGGCGATCGTGCGTAAGACCCACATGCTGATTCAAAGAGAGCAAGGAGAGTACCTCCGAAGGTGGGACACATCGTACCTCAGGATCATGGCCTCCGGAGGGAGAATCACAACCTGGAGCGAGCAGAGGATCATGTCCCAGATTCCATGTGTTTAGAGGGCACGAGACATCCTCATTGATGAGCCAGCAGAACCGGCGAAGAAGGACCAAGATGATCCACAAGCTGGTCAGATTGTCTGACCTGGAGGGGCTTCACCAGGAGGTCGTCCAAGTCTGAAAACACGGCAACACCTCTGACGTGGAGGATGGCCATGAGAGACACCATCACTGAAGAGAAAGAAAAAAAAAAACCCAGGTGGCAGAGGCCAGCCTGAAGGGGAGAGAGACAACTGGAAAGGTCAAGGATCCACCGCAAAACGAAGAAACCGCTGACGGCACAGCGCAATGATGTAGATGGACGAAGAATTCGCCCATCTCCCGGGATGCCACCACAGATTGCATAGACTACAGCGGAGCCTGCAGACATGGACGAACCTGTGGAGCCCCTTCAGGTCCACGATGGGACGAAGGAAGCCGTCCTAGGGGAATGGAGAACAGGTAGGAATAGTAACCCAGGATACACTCTGAAGCAGGAACGGGGACGCTGACTCCCTGCCGCTGGAGATTGGAGACAGCCTGGATTGTCCGACATAGGGAAGGCAGAGACTCCAGCGAAAGCTGGAGTAGCCGGACGACACCGCCTCTCAGGCCCAGGACCCAGACGTCCCGCCATTTTAGATGCCCAGAGAGGGGAAAAAAACTTCATGCCGAGGAGGCTAGGAAGAGGAAGGCCTGGACGACTTGGTGCAGAACCGCCAGGGAGGCCTGGACCTGAAAGAAGCTTTCTGGAACAGGAGAACGGCTGACACATAGGACTCCTCTGAGGAAGGAAGAATCTATTCCCCCGAGGCCTCAGGGATAAGCTTCTCGACGCCCTTAACAAAAATTTTGTCCAGGTTGACCTGGAAAGGGAGAAGGGCTGCAATCGCCTTCTTGAAGGCGGACTCAGTATTCCACAACAAATCCAAACGGTATGGCGGATAGCCACTGTGTTGGCAGCCGCCTTGGCAGATTTGAGAGACATCTCCAGTTATTTGGAAGCGTTCAGGATCTCAGAGACGAGCAGCTGGAGGGAAACTGCATCAGGGAGGTTTGACTGAAGCTGTTTGGCCCAGGAAAAGAAGGCCTTGATGACCCAAGAGGCAGCGAAGGAGAGCCGCAGGGAGAAACTAGCCACTACGAAGGCCACCCTGGCGAGGGAAGCCACCTTCTTGCAGCAATACAATAGCCAGCATTTAGGACAATGCAATGTATCAGTTCTGTATTGCAAACAATACAACAGAAGCGATCCGATCTCACTCCGAGGGATCACTGAGGTAGGCAAAGTCCACTGAAGGCAGACTAGAAGCCTTGGAGAGCCTAGCTATCATGGGATCCACCGCGGGAGGATCCTAATGATAGGAAGGGACACATGGGGTGGCTCGCTGACAAGATGTCAAGACAGGCCGGCTTGCGCTCACTAGTTACTGATATATAAGTACCGTGTGCTAACCGATTGCACCACTGGAGCAACCTGCTTCCTTTACCTCGGATGTTCATCATTGCCAGCCAGGAAGAGCTGGAGACATGTGTCACAGCATAGCCTGGCAGAACTGCCCGAGCTCACCTTCCACTTGGAGACACACAGGTCAAGGGAAGGGATGTCCGACTTCCTAGTCGAAGACAGAGGATGGTCCAGGGAGAAGTCACTGTGCCCTCAAGATGTGATCAAACACCCAGTGGCAGAAGGAGATGTCCACTTGAGAGGATGAGTCTGGGTCCTCAGAGATCTGTAAGGTCTTCTCTACCGCATGGATGACTCCCACGTAGCAGCAGATATAGATGAGCCTAGCTGAAGCTCCGAGTAGGAGTCAGAGGCGTCCCCAGTTAAGTAGACCGAGCAGAGGGAGGGAGGTATCCGCCTGTCGGAGTGGAGCCATGAGTTGAGTCCCTATCTGGGGAGTACCCAGAGGCAGGGGTGGCGGACCGTGAACCGTAGGAAGACTTCCTGGTCCTTTTGAGGGAATGGCTCCTGGAGCTGCGACGGGAACTATGAGGGTGTCCAGGGAGATCCCTAGAAGCAGCTGACTGAGCGGCGATCTGGGAAAGCAGCCATTCCAAGTTTCCAGCACTGACTAGTTAAGTCCAGTAAGGACACCATGGCCAAGGTTAGGGAGGCTGCCCAATCCGGGGGATGGAAGAACTGGAGAGGGGCCAGGAGGTTCCTGACTGGCTGAGGCGGAAGGCAGAGAGAGCACATGGGCTCAGGCTGTCCGCATGGCAACTGTTTTTGATACAGTGGGCGCACGTGACGGAACCAGAGGGTGAGTGACAAAGCAGAGGGAGCCCATGGAAATTAGGGGTAACCCAGGGGGTTAGCCTACCAGATTGCAAAAGATGGCCGCTCACAAACTGCTGCAGAAAGGGTTCCGCAGCTGCAATGTCTCCCAGGGAGCTGTGAGGATAGTAGGAATCCCTGCTGTCCCAGCAAGCCAAAAAAAAGCAAATAAAAATAGATTATGAGGAGAGCAAAGTTCTTCCCCTGGTAAATACAGGCTCAGTAGCTACTGGGCAGGCTGGATGGCTTGCCAAGACAGCCCCCTGGCCAGGCCTCGGACTCGCGTAGAAACGTGGCTGACCGCGAGGCATCGGCGGCGGCGCGAACTCCGGAGGTCCCGCGGAGGCCTGGGAAAGGTACCGGGGCGGGGCCGGGAAAGGTACCGGGGGGGGGGGCCAGGAAAGGGGGTTCCCACACGAGGGGGGGGGGGGACCGGCGCGCCCCCCCCCCCCGACGGGGGCTGCTCGGTAGGAGCGACCAGAAGGCCCAAAAACGCCCCAGAAAAAAGGGGCTTATTTGCTAAAATTTAAGGCCCAGCTCTGGGGGACCCTGTGATGCCCCCCTAAACAGGACCCATACTAATTTCCCCCTGGGAGAGACACTGAGGGGCTGAGTGGGGCCTGAAGGGGAGGTGGAGAGGGGCTGAGGTAACTTTCATACTCACCTGCCTTCTATTCTTCTCATACTCAACTGTCTGGCGTCTTCAGGCGCCGCAGGGTCACCCCCTCGGTAGGACCTCGCACGTGGGAGTGGGGCCACCGGTACTCCGGCCGCCTGTGCGGCGAGTGGGGACTGGGTGACCGGTGAGGCGCTCTTTTGCAGAGCGCTGCACCCGCAGGAGGGTACGACTAGTGTGGCGTAGACGCTGACGACCCCCTGCACTTGAAAGAAAGGTAAAAATAAAAACGATGTAAGACAGAAGACCTGAGTCAGGTCGTGTCTGCCTCCTATGACACTAGGTTTCAAACTGATTCATGCACAGAGGCTGTGGCAGGGTATAGCCTGGGGGCGGAGCCAACAGCTTTCTTTTCCCTAGTGTCTGTCTCCTAGTGACCAGGTCTATACCCATGGTGCTGTGTCCCCCAGTGAAATAAGCGAGAAAATACTAATAATCAGTAAATAATAGATTAGAAAAAAACCTATCTGGTTTCAATTAGCAAAAGAAAATAGCTGATACAGTCCCTTTAAATTCTCTACAGTGAGTACATTTTAATCCGCTTGCTCGGAGAATATTGTTGTAGAACTTGAAGATCGTATAATATTTTGGTTAAAAAAAAAAATAACAAGATTGTATATATATATATGATATAGATAGAAAAAAATGTAGCTGAAATATGTATCTATATCTTTCTAACTACGAGTCTTTGTGGTAACCTGTTATGGTCCAGGTTGATCAGTCCTACAATGTGCAAGAGACAAATTTCTGTAGATATAAAAGTCATGAAACATTGAACACTGCAACAGAATTATTTGGTCACATCAGGACATTTTAGGTAACTGTCGTTTAATAAACCAGAAAGGGAAATTGTAAAACACCACAAGATCTGCAAGGCATACAAACAACCAAACAAAAATGCATGTCTGCAGTAAAATGCAGCTACTGTCTAGTACACTGCCAAAAACATTGCCTTATGGTCCTTAGAACACTAAGCTTATTAAAAAAAAAAAAAAAAGAAGACCATAGCTATTGTATTTTCACAATGCTTTTGCATTTTCTTGCATCTGACAAAAGAAAACCTGAAAAGACAATATACATATTGAAAAATAAACAATTTTTGGTTCATTCTATGGCATTACATCAGTAATAAAAGAAGCACAAGGAGGTGAACCATGCCACAAAGAGAAAAATAGATTTTCCACCCTCCTGTTCACATCACAAATATAAACAAATGTATTATTAGACATTATTGGGACAGAGAATTAACTTAGGGTGAACGTGATATCGTGAAATGTGGATGTGGCTATCCCTGGAAAGACATTGTTGCAGACTGCATCATACTGAAAATGGTATATGTATAGGCTGAACACCCAAAATTTACAGAAACAAATCAATACACAATAAATGGTGGCCAACATAAAAAACAAACAAAATTATGCTGTCTATTTAGGCATGCTGCTTGCCAAAAATGCTATTAATGAAAATACTGCAGTCACCCTCTAGTATTCCGCAAAGATCGAGAAATGTATTTTGTCGTTTCTTCATTATATATTTTAGGAAGGTTGAAGGACAAGCAATAAGGCTGCCACTGCAACTGCTCCCACAGGGGTTGTACTTTCTTAGGATCTTTAATACAGCTATGGCCTATGATACCATAACAAGTGAGCAGAATTGTATCACTGTATAACTTCTCAGAGTTGCTTTATAACATCCTGGGAAAACTAAAACCCCACAAGAGCTGTAACAGCAGCCATTTTCAGATGGTTTTCTCAAAAACAGACTTGAAAAAAAATGGATTAATGGAATAAATAACCATCTTTAAATTCACTGGAAACATATGTCATATGGAAAGAGCATGCACAGCATTATGGATTATTATCCAAGTAACTCATGTCTATAATGGAAAGAGGAGTGTGGTGTTAATTGAGTATGTACATAGCTACAGCATGAGGAATACTATCGCAAACTCTAAAATATCTTCAATGGGAAATGGTCACTGAACAGTTCTCTTTAGATTAGGGCACTTCTAAGGCTGAGGTCACACACTATGGAAAAGCTCCATTTTTGTCGCAGATTTGGCTGTGGTTTTTTGAGCCAAAGCCAAGAGTGGCTTCAACAGGAATGGGAAATATAAGGAAGCTCTTATACTTTGCCTTTCTTCTAAATCCACTTCTGGCTTTGATTAAACAAAAAAAAAAAATAAAAAAATCACAGCAAAACCTGCAACAAAAATATGCAGCTTTTCTGCAACGTGTTGTCGCCTCGGCCTAAGGGGCTTTCCAGCAGGTGGAAAAATAATAAAATAGCCAATACCTCACAGATCCCATGCCACTCCCATTCTGATGCTGCTGTGGTCACATCTCTACACACACAGATGCCTTTGGTGAGCGGTGACCCATCTCAGTCAGTGATTGCCAAGCAGGTACTTGCAGTGTGTCCAGACTAGGAAGTAGACAGCAGCAGGCAGCTGTCTGAGCAGCAATAAGTGGGAGTAATGTGAGATCTGCCAGGAAATTTTCTTGGTGAAGAGAGGTCAAAATGGATCACCCAAACAACCCATTAATTGCTTAACAAGAAAGGTCTATGATAGATTCCCTTAAAGAATCAATCCTCGTTCAGACAATTCTATTGTCCATAATCGTACCTACTTCTTAGGTGCAATGCATCTACACAGCATATCTGTGACCACAGATTAAGTACTGCAGTGTGCTTATGTGGAAAACGATAACCTTAAAAATATTAGCAGCCATATTTAGGTGACATTTACCATCCTGGATCAAACTAGTCCTCAACCAAAACAGTTTTACTTTACCTGATGTAACCAAATGGGATACTAATATTAACTGAGTCACCGAGCTGGCCTGTGTGTTTATTTTCAGAAATAATGGAACTGTACATGGGCTGATGATCATAAACGCCCCTCGATTACTGGCAGTGTAAACATGACCCCAAATCAGCTGACAAATGAGCAAATGTCTGTTTTCTTGACTGTACAAGGTCCGTGTATGTGCTGTATTTCCTGGACTGAACATGGCTGTGTGAACGGAGCTCACTATATCATAGCGAGGTACGATGCAGTGAGCTCCCGAATGGCTGGATCGATACAGTGCTAAATAGTACTAGGCTTTATGTCAATTCAGTACTATAGTGATCCGGCCACTCAGGTCATGCAGCAAATTTGATTCACACATCTGTGTTCAGTCCAGGAAATATGGCCTATCCACAGACCATGGTTCCTAGAAGGGTCATGTGAATACGGCTTTACAGCTGTGCGGTAATAGCAAAACGGTGTGCCCAGTAATGAGATCTAGCTGAAACTATTCTGAGCAGCTTTCACCAATTTTGCCATGGTTCTGGGCAAAAAAAAAAAACAAAAAACGGATGTATGCAAGCCCAAACACAATTTGCCAAAACACTGCAACAAAACCACAGCTTGAAAATTCACTAACATGTTAGGTAATTGTTCTCATTTGCTTTTTCTCTAATATAATAGCTGCTATGGCTTTGCTGTGCTGCTATCTACACTTTAGGTGTGAAAAGGTGCCACACATCCATAAAAGACATCTTCTTACAGGCACATGTAATAGAGGAGATCCAGAAAATGAGATCTCTAGTGAAGGTACTGTAGCACCTAGTCAGGTGTAGAGACATGCTTCTGCTGAGTGAAGAGGAATGTAATTTTAGGGCCCTTTTGCAGTCCATTCTTTTCCACGAGCTGGGAAAGCCTCAGGTACTGGACCTTCTCCAATACTACCTTTTGACTTCTCACATAGTGCTTGTTTACTTACCCTCACAGAGGAAAATCTAAGGTAGGTCTCAATAGTGCAGTTACATCCACAAATTAACAGACAAGCAAACACAAAGTTCTACAAGCATATCTTTACAATGCTGTGAGGTGCCACAGTGGCCACTCAATGTATCTCATTACCCATATATGAATGAAATATAATTGGGCAGTGTGTACATTGGTCATTAATATAAACTTGCAAAATGGTTAGATTGGCTTGAGTACAGCAAATGTTTTAATCCAGTTTTAACCAACATAAATGAACTGTAAATTCCACAGGGAAAACAAAGCATGAAATTAGGGTAATACATATAAAATACCCATACTTGGGTGTGTTCCACTATAACTTTTGCAATTGGGTGCAATCGACAGACATTCTGCAGCAACAGGTGTAAAAACATACCCTAACAGACCGTTATTAGCTACCCCTAGTTTGCCTTGCCTGCCTCAATATGAGGTAAATAAGGAAGCCTGAAGTCTGCACTATTAAAACATAAAAGGAAATAAGTATAGGACCTAGAAAAACAAAACCTGTAAAATAAACTGTACGTATAGCCCAGCTGGGCAGAATCTGCAGTCCAAGAGTTTAGTGGAGCCATAAGCAGCTGCAGTGATGGATAAGGTCACAAAGGGCAGTCATTTTTTTTCACATATTCCCATTGCACAGGTCCCAGTTTAATCACTTTCGGAGCAACATCCTAGCAAAGTCAGCATTAGACATCTTTCGGGGCTCTCCTTCAGCACCTGATGAAGGCCCTGGTGTCTGTGGGGTACCGTTTTCTGTTTTCGTGGTGCCTGGTGTATTCTGGCGATGCAGAGATCGGGGTAAGAGAGCCACTTGGGTTCTTCCTTTACCTCTCCTGTTAACAGAAAAATTATTATTATATGGTTATTTTCCGTTTTTAAGATAGAGCTCTAAGTCGCGGCTTTCCATCAATGGCCTTTACTACCTGCTGCTGCTAACTGCTGCTCAGTTCCTCCCTATAACTGTATTGTGCATGTCTAATGATGGCACATTGTACCCGGAAGTGAAGGAAGCTGGCTTCAGATGGGGGGGGAGGGGGGATGGAGGGGGAGGATGGGTGTCATAATCAGACATGTGCAGTATAGTTATTGGGCGGAGTTGAGCAGCAGTTAGCAGCACCAGATAGTAAAGCCCATTGATGGAAAGCCCTTTTCTGCTTATCTGCATAGGGATAAAAGGACAATTTTTACAAAAATGGAACAGCGGTCCTGAGTAAGAAATACATCATTGTAAACTGTCCTGACAGCCCTACAAGGTACTGTGATTAGTTTATATCTCAATTTTGTGCTGACAGACTCCCTTTAAAAGGTCACTAACATTTTAGACAACTTAGTCGCAATTTAATAGAGCATCAGATTCTGATCCAAAATGTATTGCACTTTAATTTAAAAAAAAAGTTGCTTGTTTCTTCCTGAATAATCACTATCTCCCTTCTAGAAAACCATATGATTCAGTGCACGTCGGTTATATCTGTTCATATTTTATATTTGTGAGCCTTTGCCTGCAGTTTCCTTAGGACTGAACACATCCGAACCGGAAATGCCATTATTATACTGTGGGGTAACTTCAGACCCCAAAGTATAGTTACTGGAGGTCCATGGAAGGTGAGCAAACATTAAAAACAGTGTTAGTCACCTCCCCTGGGCTGCTGCACTGGTCTTTGTCCTCTTCTGGTCTCCTGAATAATGTCAGGTACCATGGAGGCCTGTAATTGAGCCTCTGAAGAGACCCCACAGTATAAAGGGGCGTTATCTTAATAATCACCATTAATTGAGGTGAAATCCCGATTAATTAGGTCATAATTGTCCAGCCCTCAATGATGTAAGTACTTCTATATACTTGTGACTAGCTGTTTGTGCTACTGCAGATAGGATATTAGTCACAGACAGTAAGCAACTTTCTTTATTGTGCTCAGATCTCTCTTTCGCTGTGTCAGGGATGTGTGTGGCTGTATCATATCCTGTATTTGTAGTCTGGTGTGTCCGGATCTCCAATATTATCTTCTCTTGGGCTTTTCTCAGCAATTTTACATGTTACTTTACAGTTGCTTCTGGCAGAAGTACATGTAAATAAGCCAGTAGTAGTTATAATGGATGGGGAAGGGGGGGGCAGACTGCTACTTATTGTACACACCCACAGCCTTAAACTGAAATGCAAAATGTGCTACAACCATAATGGTGCTTTTAGAAGCAGAAAAACTGATAGGACATCATGTATAAAGGCTTATACAGTCAGAGAACAGACTGCCCAGCAAGACCCTGCAGAGATTTCCGGCATCCACCGTAATAGTGTGGCGGATGCCGGGTCTTATAAAGATGGTGGCCGCTGTGCTGCAGAGCTGTTGCCATAGCTATCGGGTCTCCGCTGTACATTACAGCGGAGACCCGGAGCTAATGTTTCACCACTGATAAAAGTTTTAATAAAAAGTGATCAAAGCGATAGACATTCCCCAAAATGGTATAACTAAAAAGTACAGCTGGCCCTGCAAAAAAAAGACGCCCTATATATTCCCGTACACGGAAATATAAAAAAGTTACAGGTGTCAGAATATGGCGACTTTAAGAAATTTTTTTTTTTGCAAAGTTTTAGATTTTTGTTAAGGGGTTAAAATGTAACTAAAACCATATAAATTTGGTATCCCCAGAATCGTACCGAAACATAGAATACAGTTGACATGTCATTTTGGCTGCACAGTGAACGCTGTAAAAACGAAGCCCGTAAGAAAGTTGCACAAATGCACTTTTTCTTCAAATTCACCCCATTCTGAATTTTTTTTCCAGCTTCCTAGTACATTGTACAGAATAATAAATGGTAGCATCATGAAGAACAATTTGTCCCGCAAACATTAAGCCCTCATATTGCTCTGAGAACGGAAAAAAAAAAAAAAGAAGAAGTTATGGGGTTTGGAAAGTGGGGAGTCAAAAACAAAACTCGAAAAATGTCACCGGTGGGAAGGGGTTAAGGCTACGTGCACACGATTTACATGCAGAAAATCCATGTCAAAATCTGAACCAACTGGCAAAGATATTAATACATTCAAAGCCATTTTTTTTAAAAAAATCTGTGCTGGGAAAAAAAATAAATTGTCATGCACCATTAAATCTGGATCATAGATCAATTTCCATCTGGAAAAAAAAAAAAAAAATGGTTCATGTGCATAAGAAATATAACTTCTCCTTCACTTTAATGCTACAGGATTATTGTGCAGCTTTTCCGCATTGAAATCTGTGCAGAAAAATCCACATGTAATCCTGATCATGTGGATGTACCCTAAATGACAGGCAAATCTTCCTACATACAACTCAGAAGAAATGCTGTCAAAGAAGTAGTCCACAGGGTATTCATCAAAGTAGTATTACAGACAGAAGGTCAAGGACCCTTACTTCATATAATACTACACATTTGTTTTATACTTACGCTCCGTATGCTTGTCGAGGAACCATAGACATTGCAGATCGAGAAGCTTCTTGACTGTCTTGTTGTTTTCTTGAAGGAGGATTACTAATCGCCACCTTAATAGTATGGTCCTTCAATTTTGTGCCATCCAGTTTTATTACAGCCTGTGAAGCCTGAGTCTCATTTTCATATTCGACATATGCAAGCCCCTGAAAAGAGTAAAGGATTATACAGCAATTATTATGACTGAAAAATAATCCTACAGCAAAGTTACTTTTAAAGGGGTCTTCCCACATCCAGGATCATATTTATACTTTTAGCTTAAGCTAAGAGAAGTTAAGTACATTGCCTTATCTTTCTCCACTTGTCCGATACAGTGAATTGTGCCTCCTTTGTGTTTATTGCTGGTTGCCTAGGTTACAGACCACCTCTCTGGTTGAGCTGATAATTCAGTCCCTGTTCCAGGCCACCTATATTCTCTTCTCTTTCGCTCTCTACAAATTGTTTTCAGTTACTGAGCCCTGATAAGGGATAGAACAGTTTCTTGAAAACTACCTCTGTAAATCTAGAGAGAACTGCAACTGGACTGAGCTGAAAACCAGGAAGTGGATGGGAAAGACGACTGAGTTAGACCATGCTATACACATTATTTAACAGTCCATCCATTTGTATGCAACAACTACAAACAACATTCCTGGCCAAACCAGACTCCGTCTTGGCTTGACGATTATGACCCAAATCAAAATCACAAATAATTGAACATTTTACCTCAATTATGATTAACCCCTTCAGGTCTGAGCCCAAAAGTGCGTTAAAGACCAGGCCTCACTTTTCAAAACTGACATATGTCACTTTATATGGCAATAACTTTAAGACGCTTTAACTTGCACAAGTGATTTTGAGACTGTTTTTTCGTGAGACATTGTACTTCATGTTAGTGGGTAAACACTGATCAATATTTTTGTATTTATTTATAAAAAAAAAAATAGGAAATTTGATGGAAATTTGGAAAAAAAATCGTAATTTTCAAAATGTGAAATGCTCTGCTTTTCAAACAGATAGTCATACCACCCAAATAAGTTAATAAATATTATCTTCTTTTTTTTTTTTTATATGTCCCACTAGGACACCTGAATCACTGATTCAGCACTATAGACTGCAATACACGTGTATTGCAGTCTATACAGGAATTCAGCCTATGTAGACATAGGCTGATTTCCAGAGGTCCCGGCCGGATCAACCAGGTAGTGGGGGCTTCAGGCAGCCTGGGGTCACTGGCCAGATCCCGGGCTGCAGATTATAGATATCGGCACCCCCGATCTCGCCGCGGGGGGTGCCAGGGGCGGCAACATGGCGGAACCCCTTGGATGCCATGGTCATGTTTGACCGCGGCATCCAAGGGGTTAAAACCCCGATCAGCGCTCAGCGCCGATCAGAGGTTAAGGAGCAGGGTATTAGCTGTCAGTTACGGCTGACACCCTCTCCCAGTGCCGCTAGCAAACACTTAAAATGCCGCGGTCGCTATTGACCGCGGCATCTTAGGGGTTAAACAGCGGGGATCGGTGTTATCACTGGTCCCCGCTGTTTCAGCGGGAGCCTGGCTGTCAAATACAGCCGGGCTCCCGCGGTGATTGCACGGGCTCTGCTTCTGATCCCGCTCGATCACCGTCACGTACCTGTACGTGGGGATGTGGTAACTAACCACATTCTCCCACATACATGTACGTGAGAATGCGTGAAGGGGTAAATGAACAATTATGTTAGGACACTCCCCCTTTTACATGCCACACACCCTATTTATATAAAATAACATATCAGTGAATTCTAGTTTCAGTTATTCACATATCAGCAATCCTGATTGGATAGCATACAGTTAGTGACATATCCTTTAGCCAATGACAGCGTGACACAGTACGGCATAGGTGCAAAATAATTTAAATGGTCAATGTGAGCAAATTCACATCCATTAATAGCGCTGACTTTTGATTTTGGTTATTTTTCGATTACTTGCCCAGCCCTAGCTCAGACACAACTCAACACATTCTTATCTTACTGCTACAGTGCCTTGCGAAAGTATTCGGCCCCCTTGAACTTTTCAACCTTTTGCCACATTTCAGGCTTCAAACATAAATATATAAAATTTTAATTTTTTGGTGAAGAATCAACAACAAGTGGGACACAATTGTGAAGTGGAACGAAATTTATTGGTTATTTTAAACTTTTGTAAAGAATAAAAAACTGAAAAGTGGGGCGTGCAATATTATTTGGTCCCCTTAAGTTAATACTTTGTAGCGCCACCTTTTTCTGCGATTACAGCTGCAAGTCGCTTGGGGTATGTCTCTATCAGTTTTGCACATCGAGAGACTGAAATTCTTGCCCATTCTTCCTTGGAAAACAGCTCGAGCTCAGTGAGGTTGGATGGAGAGCGTTTGTGAACAGCAGTTTTCAGCTCTTTCCACAGATTCTCGATTGGATTCAGGTCTGGACTTTGACTTGGCCATTCTAACACCTGGATACGTTTATTTGTGAACCATTCCATTGTAGATTTTGCTTTATGTTTGGGATCATTGTCTTGTTGGAAGATAAATCTCCGTCCCAGTCTCAGGTCTTTTGCAGACTCCAACAGGTTTTCTTCCAGAATGGTCCTGTATTTGGCTCCATCCATCTTCCCATCAATTTTAACCATCTTCCCTGTCCCTGCTGAAGAAAAGCAGGCCCAAACCATGATGCTGCCACCACCATGTTTGACAGTGGGGATGGTGTGTTCAGGGTGATGAGCTGTGTTGCTTTTACGCCAAACATATCGTTTTGCATTGTGGCCAAAAAGTTCGATTTTGGTTTCATCTGACCAGAGCACCTTCCTCCACATGTTTGGTGTGTCTCCCAGGTGGCTTGTGGCAAACTTTAAACGAGACTTTTTATGGATATCTTTGAGAAATGGCTTTCTTCTTTTCACTCTTCCATAAAGGCCAGATTTGTGCAGTGTACGACTGATTGTTGTCCTATGGACAGAATCTCCCACCTCAGCTGTAGATCTCTGCAGTTCATCCAGAGTGATCATGGGCCTCTTGGCTGCATCTCTGATCAGTCTTCTCCTTGTTTGAGATGAAAGTTTAGAGGGACGGCCGGGTCTTGGTAGATTTGCAGTGGTCTGATACTCCTTCCATTTCAATATGATCGCTTGCACAGTGCTCCTTGGGATGTTTAAAGTTTGGGAAATCTTTTTGTATCCAAATCCGGCTTTAAACTTCTCCACAACAGTATCACGGACCTGCCTGGTGTGTTCCTTGGTCTTCATGATGCTCTCTGCGCTTTAAACAGAACCCTGGGATTATCACAGAGCAGGTGCATTTATACGGAGACTTGATTACACACAGGTGGATTATATTTATCATCATCAGTCATTTAGGACAACATTGGATCATTCAGAGATCCTCACTGAACTTCTGGAGTGAGTTTGCTGCACTGAAAGTAAAGGGGCCGAATAATATTGCACGCCCCACTTTTCAGTTTTTTATTTTTTACAAAAGTTTAAAATAACCAATAAATTTCGTTCCACTTCACAATTGTGTCCCACTTGTTGATTCTTCACCAAAAAATTAAAATTTTATATCTTTATGTTTGAAGCCTGAAATGTGGCAAAAGGTTGAAAAGTTCAAGGGGGCCGAATACTTTCACAAGGCACTGTAAATGCTTGCAAACTAACATAGCGCTGTATGTATTATGTCAATGACAAGATTATTCCCACAATTCTTTATCTAGTATACTGCTCATTCTATACCTCGGCCCAATGTACCTCAAGTACATCATATTCTGTCCTTACCTATACCAAGATGATGAGGCAGAGGTCTTAACATTAAAAGAAATCTGCCATCATATATTTTACATAGCAGTCTACAAATTAGTAGTTAGGAGCCATTTGGATATTGCTGCTCTCATGGACTGACAGTCCAAACCTAAACTTGCTCTTCAGGCATGACTTGCATCCCTTGGCTGTGCTATTTTAGCTCCAGGAGTACATTGCTATGGTACATGAGCAGTGTAATGAGGTGTATTGTCCACAGCTTAATATACTACAAGGACAGTAAAACCATACTTTACTGTGTATGTGCCATTCCGCTGTACACCGGGTGCATAAAAAGGTAGCTGGAGACAATGCAGCACAGCCTAGAAAACATCAGCCAGCCTGGAGGGCATGTTTATTAACCGTATTCCCTGACTATCTGATACTAGTAACTTGATGGTAATTTGCATACCATGTTCCACTTTAGAAGTAGACTTCATAGGTTGTGCTCACCTGCAAATAAATACATGGACATCTTTTGTGTGCATTAGTCACTGATCTGTCCCATGAAGACAGCTTACTTCCCACCTACAAGTACAGAGGTTGGCTATCTCTGGCAGTCTGACAGAGATAAATGGAGTAGCGGTGCATACATGCCATACACAGGACTTATGTTTTTGTGCTTGCTGGGGATCAGTTATTTATCTCCCATCTTGTGGATAGATATAGGTTGCCTTCCTGATGGGGATATCCCTTTACTAGTGTTTGTAAATTCTGAATCTCTAAGTTACAGTACAATCATGACCCACCTTTGGTTTTCCAGACCGATTGGTTACCAGACGGATCTCCTTAATGGTACCATGCTCTTTAAAGACTTCTTCCAACTCCTCTTTGGTGCAGGAAAATGGTAGCCCAGAAACAAAGAGCTTATGTTTCTCCAGAGCGGTGCTGTACTTGAATACCTAAGAAGCATTAAAGGTGTATGAAATACTATTTTGGAAACAGTACACAGCCCCGTTGCTACAGACTAGCTAATTTTTCACCTGACTTTTATTTATAAGAACCAAATGTGTGGCTATCAACTCTATGTATTCATTCCCAAAGATTTTATCTGCAAACTCAGATGATCTGAATAATATAGATAGCTGCTTCTAAACCTCTGGAAAGCACAGTACATTTTTATGATAAACTAACCTTAAAATCTGGGTTCTTGTTCTTGTCCACACAAGGAGAAACAAACATGGGTCTCCCATTCAACTCATGTCGATCCATTTTCAGGGCATCCAAAGCACTTTTCTCTTCAGTAAACTCAACATAGCAGTATCCACGAAAGGTCCCTTTGTTAGTGAAGACAACCCTGACTTGGGAGATATCCCCACAGCCAGAGAAAACATTTCTAAGTTGTTGCTCTGGATCAGACAAATTGTAGGGCAAGTTACTCACAAAAACAGTGATGTTGTCCTTGTTAGGATTATGAAAGATCTTGGGCTGTTCCTTTGCGGCAAGCAGTTTTTGTTTGGATTCTGACTGGCCCGTGGAGGAGGCGCTCCTTCCAAAAAGCCCTGTTTCAGACTCCATCTCCTCTGCCTCCACGTCTTCAGACTGCTCCTCTCCTCTATGCTTCTTACTGGGCTGCTCTGCTACAGGACACAAACATGAACACTTGTCTATATACCTTACTTACTTATACATGTGCAGAATGTTTTATACTGCTATTAAATCTGAAGTGAATTCAAAGAAACTCATTCATAGTATCACATGAAGAGGGCATGAAGCTCCAATGCAATGTGTACAGACACACTGAAAACCATGAAGAACTGATTCACAAAGTAAAAGTTCATTGAATATGCTTCTTGCTAAAAGCAGAAATCCATTTAAGCCATAACTGCTTTTAGTTCATTATTAAATAAGTGAAAAGAATAAATGTATTTGCTAAATTACAGAACCCCGAGTGATTCAGATGAAAAGTTCAGTATGCTTTCTAATGCTTGCAGCTTTTTATTTCAGACAAAAGTTTTATTTACTATCATTTACACTCACAGTATCCATCTGTGCTGAGAAAGCTTTTGGCCTATATGACAAACATAATCCACTTACCCTTCAGAAGACCAAAAGAGTGTCCCTTTAAGTCTGTTATGTGTTTTTTTTCTGTTTTGAATAGCAAATCATGCCATAGACATGAACCCAAAGCAAAATTCACTGAATTTTACTATGTGGTGGTAACTGAAAATCTGCAGAAGATACTAAAAATTCCAGGTTTGTGTGTCTCACCCAATTCCTGTAGACACAGCCGATTTTACTCCAGTCACAGGATGCAATATAATGCAGCTCAAATTCTGTACTCAGTGGGTTAAGTAAGGAAAGAGGATCTTTTTAGAATCTTTAGCAGCTATATAAGTGCAGTTACACACACACAATGGTCCACTTATAAAGTGTTGTTTTCTGCCTCCGTACTAGTTGACTGCTTCTATATGTGGGAAGAAGCAAGTTTAAAAGGAAACGCTCACTTCTGAGCAACAGCTAAAGGGTCTATGTGTAGCATAAACCACCAGCATTATCACAAGCACATTGCCAACTGTAACTGGGGATTTGCTGTGATCATTACAACTGAATGTAGTTTGGCAGTGTCAACTTGTACTCAGTGCTCCTCCTGCCCGTATATTGGGCTGGAAGTGTAATGCCGTCCGTAAAGGGGTTGTTCCATTATGGACACTTATCCCCTATCCACAGGACAGGGAATAAGTGTCCAATCGCTAGAGGCCCGATCACCGGGTGCCAAAAGCCCCCCTAAGGCCTTCTTGTGAATGGAATGCCAGTGCGGTTGCGTAACTGGTGCTCCATTCACTTCTATGAAGCTGCAGGTGCTATCAGAGATTACAATTCCGGCAGCCCCATAGAAGTGAATAATCTCTGGTAGCGCCTGCAGCCTCATAAAAGTGAATGGAGCAAAGGTTACGCAACCGCACTGGCATTCCTTTCACAAGAAGGCTTTTGGGGAACGCGGCAATTGAGTGCCCAGCGATCAGTCACTTATTTCCTGTCCTGTAGACAGGGGATAAGTGTCCACAACAGTACATCCCCTTTAACATTACATAACATTTTGCGTAACTCTTCAATTACTGAAAAACCTGGCACATCACAAGTAACAGAATCTTTTAGGCAACACATCCATAAAGGATCCTGACACCTCACACAAATGGAGGGCAGAACATCAGTGATAATAAAATCTGACACAATTATACTGGATTTGAGAAGCACAATAGTTTTTTTAAGCTAAAACCTTTGGTAAGTTATAAAGCGTGAAATGCATAAAGACTTCTCAATTTTAAAGGTTTAATCCTTACACAGCCATCTATAGCATGTCCACAGGATATGCTATAAATGTCTGGTAGGTATGGGTCCCAGAGTCAATACCCACTTCTATGTCAAGAACGGTGGTCTTCCAATCTCCATTCAACTTGGTGAGGTTGCGTTGGTCCAGATGGTGAATGAGTGGAGAGTTGCCTAAGTTATGGAAATAGCTCACAGTTACCTTTTTTATTCCCAGCCTGAATTTAGCAGCCTCACCAGGCAGGAAGGGAACACCTGTTCTGGAGTCATGTGCAGGTCCCATGTCTTGTAGATATGCCATTAATAGCAATAACAGGAATAAACCTTTAAGATCCACCCTGTTTTGTCTAGAAAAACCTGCATCAAAACCTGCATATGTAAATCTAGCCTTAGATATTATAGCAATTAAGTGAGTGAAGAATTCTGTAAAGCAGTCAGGTTTCTCTTTCAGGAAATGTGAATAAGAAAACCTCACCTGCCTCCTCACCCCACTCTTCATCATCTTCTTCCTCATCTTCTGCTTTGCGCTTATCCCCAGTTTTGGCTTTTTTGGGTTTCTTAGCTTTCTTCTCAGCTCGGGATTTTTTCCTCTGCTCAGCCTTTTCCTCCTCCTGTCTAGCAAGGATGGCTTGTTTCTCAGCGGCCTGTGAAAAAAAGTACAGAATGTGATAAGCTATTAAAGGGGTGTTCTGGGTTAAAAATATTGATTACTTATGCTGAAGGTAAGTCACTAAGATCTGTGGGGTCTGATACCTGGCATCCCCATCAATTAGCTATTCTCAGCAGCTGATGCACAGAGATTAGAGCGTGAAACAGACAGCTCCCTTCTCTGTGTAGTGGTAGAATTGAGTCACTGCAGCTTTGGCTCTTGACTATCATCTGATGAGAACAGCTGATTAACTGTGGAAAATGGGTGTCAGACCCCCATAAATCTGGTATTGCAAACCCATCCATCCGTCTAGGTCATCAATATTTTCAACCTGGAAACTTCATTTAACCCCTTAATAACTTTTGGCTTTTTTTTCATCCCTGTCTTCTGAGAGCCATAATTTTTTTTAACTTTCCACTGACATATAAGACAGCTTGGTTCTTCAATTTTTTGGCTTATTTTTTTGTGTTTTGTTTTTACATCTCTCTCCATACCATATAAATGACATGCTAATTTTATTCTGTGGGTCAGTATGATTACTGCGATGCTCAATTTATAAAGTCTTTTTTATGTTTTACTACTTTTGCACAATAAAGACACTCAGAATACGGAAATGCAAAAAACAAAATATTTAATTTTTCATAAGAGTCATAACTTTTAAACTTTAATTGATCGAGCTGTATAGGGGCATTTTTTTGCAGGATGAGCTTTCATCTGTCTAGCCACTTTATATGCCTATTGACAGCAGCATGTAAAGAGTTAAACTGCTAGGGATCAGAGTTATCCATCCACAGCAGTTGCTGCAGGGACCCAGCTCTGTGTGTAAACTGCGCTCCTGCCAGTAATCGCGTAGGTACACTAGCAGTGCCTGCGTGATCACCATGCCGAATATATTCATCATGGAGCATAAACTGCCCCTAGTCCATGATGAATATATTTGTCATGGAGTGGGAAGGGGTTAAGTTTATCAATAATATATTACTACTATATATTTTACATAGATGTGAGGTAACCCTAGTACCTTTGCACGCTGTTCATTAACTCTTGATAGTCTTGCTTCAGTTTTAAGAACAGCTGCATCCCACTCTTCCAAACTCCCTGACAAAAAAAAAAAAAAGACAAATTTTACAGAAGCATTCCAACAAAAAAAACCCCAAAATCTCTAATTTCGCCATTTAACACAAGCTACCCACCTTCTATTCTCTCCAGGGTGAGTAACACATCGCACACATGCTCAGGATAATCCACTGTGCACTGCACAGCCCGATGTAAGGCCTTCCTGCAGTGCTGAATGTCACCATGGGCTCTGGAAGAACATAAGTAACACAGGTAAATATATTTACTATGCAAAGTATAGTATGCAGGAGAAGTCTTCTCCGCCTGTAACTGAGAATCACTCGATTTTATTTCTCATAACAATAAAATCACTACATAAAACAAATTACATCGGATTTCATGACAGATACATAGATATGTGTGACAAAAATATATCAGGTCAAACTCAAAGGACAATTGTGATAAACTTAAAGGGAACTAACACGCAGGCAGAATGTTTCAGAGGAGGAAGAGCTGAGTATTTGGAAATCTAGGTATGAGGGAAAAAATTCAGTATAACTTTCTCAAAATAAAAATAGCAGATTTTAATGGATAAATATATGAATCTGACATTTTTGACTTTTTAGATATTTTTGGTTTCATTTGATCCTTTTGGGGAGTTTTAATAAAGAAATAAAGGTTAAGTTTTAAAAGGAATATCTATCTTTCTGTGAATTCCTAAGTACAAATTTCTCTTTTGATATATTGGATTCTGGCGGCAGCTTGGGCAGTTTCTGTAATTTAGCGATGAATGAACCTGCTCAGCTCTTCCTGCTCTCTAACATGCTGTCTTCAGATAGCACTGCATTTTAATTTCACTTGTACCCATTAACTACCCAACACTCACATAAAAACTGCAAAAACCCTCCCAAAAATGTCATTTTTTTATTTGAGATTTTTAATTTATGGTTCAAATAGATATTACTGGCACATAACTCTGGTGCCTTATGTACATTTTAACCCATTAGCAATCAAACATTTTAGCCTTAAGGCATACCTCCAGTTAACAACTTTTCATAAATGAATAGTACAGGTGAAAATAACAAAATTTTGTAATATATCGTATTAAGGAGATTCGTTTCCTTAAGCACTTATTAAGTTGCTCTCCTGCTCCTTATCTTCAATCAGACTGCTTGTTTACATTATATCCATCTCACACTAGCGTTTGAGTCCCAGTATGAGATTCTGTCCCCCATTCTGTTTAAAATTGACAGAGAGAAAAGTCCTGGCGGAAACCAGGCGGGCGTATAACCAATTTTTACGCAGATAGGGTTTCTGTTTTTTGGGTCCCCAAGCAGACCCGAAAGACGGAAACTCAAACGCTAGTGTGAACCTAGCGTCACACATACAACTCTATGGAGCAAGGGTGGGTTGAGTAGGATTCTCTTGCCAGCAGGTTAATAGATTTACTGCCTCATTCTGTGTACTAACAGCCCCTTATCTACAACTTAGGGTTAAAAAAAACAAAAAAGAAAAACAAGGAACAGCAGAGTAACAGCAGAAATTATTTGAGGGCCTTTTCTAATCCCCCCTCCCCTCTTCATAGACTACTACCAATAGGGAGAAAGTAACTGCCTGAAAAGTGAAGAAAAAAAACCCAAACATGTTTCTTTAATAAGATATACTACAAACGATTCATATATTCTCCTGTACAACTGAAAAGTTGTTTATAACTGGAGGTATGCTTTAAATCAGTTACACTGTATCCCTCTCTCTGCATTCCCTCTTTCATAACTTTTTATCTTTTTCTTATTTCAGTGTAGCTTTACAAGACCATGTATTTTGTGGGTACATAAGACTTTTTGATCAGTTTTTAATTACTTTTGTTTTTGAGAGATGAGATAATCAGAAAACATCAATTCTAGCATTTGAATTTTATGGTTTATGGCGTTTATCATGTAGAATAAATAACGTACTAATTTTATTTTAGGGCTTGTTATGGATATGGCAATACCAATTGTATGGTTTTTATTTTTTTAATTAACAAGGCAAAAAAAAAAAATTATTACATTTTTCTCTTTTAATAAATTTGCAATTTTAAAATTCTGTTTTCACATTCTCATTATGGGGTATGGAATGCAGAAGGGGGAAAATTGTTTTTTTTTTTTTTTTTTTTTTACATTTTAGTACAAGGACTCAACATAACAAAATGTGAAACGGTCTGAACATTTTCTGCCAGAAAATTAATGATGCAAATGATACTGTGACGCACATTTGGCGCAAGGCCTTTTTTGTGGAGAACTCTAGTAAAAAAAAAAAAAATCTGCGCTAGTTCCTAACTGGCATAGATTTCCATTCTGATGCCGGAACCTCTGCTAGATTTATGAAGAGTCTGTGGCCTCTTCGTAAATCTTTTGTTCCCTGCGCCAGTGAGGCACTTTATTGAGACTGATGAACTATACACCAGTTTTAATAGATCTGCCCCATTGTATTCTTTGGATATGCCAAAAAGTTCTAAGATGGGAACGAAAACTGAAGAAAAAAAAAGTATAAAGACAAAAAGTACAATAAAAGAATGAGATAAAGTATAACCCCAGCTAGTGATATTAGATGATGACTCATTATTCAAAGTCAAAATTCATTGAATAGTTCATTATGAAGCTGTTCTTACCTTTCTAGGTTGTAATACTCTAGCCACATATTGGCAAATTTGGAATTGCCTTTGGTCATGATGCTATCCCAGAGCTCTCTAGCTTTCTGTATGTTGTTGCAGTGACTAGCCTGTGGGGATGAAGTGAAAGGAAACCCTTTTTTTAATAAGTAAATCAATTGCAAAAAGATCTGTACAGAATACGCTCAGCTTATTTCTCCCAGTAAAGCAATGTATAACAGATAACTCCAACTAGGAGGACCTCCGCCTGAGAAATGTAACAAGTCAAGTGAGAAGAACTGCAGTCTCAAGTGGACAGGTATGAGGTGATATTTGTCTGTTATTTGGCCAGCGTGGTAAGCGACTGTGGTTGGCACTGATTGTTAGCAAAAGAAACACTAACTGGCAGTAGAGAGCACGCCTCAACTGCTGCCAACTTTTTCTCTCTTTTTTTTTTTTTTTTTAAAGCAGTTGGTTATAGTATTCAAAGATCAACCTATGGCTTCTGTTTCTTCTTCGTAAACTGAACTTGCAGCCCCCTCAAGTATGTATCATAAGGAGTAATTTATCAAGATTATTATAAGTCACCTCAAAGTTCCACCACAATGCAAGCACATGCATTGTAACTCTTTTTCAACAAGCAGTAGGTAAATGTGCTGGATAGTTTTCATTAATCGCTGCTAAAAGAGCCTAAAAAAGTGTAAATGACTAAATATTCTTTATCATTCCGGCAGAATTTCTCTTCCGTGTGGCAGTAGAGAAATGCACAATATCATAATTCATCTTACACAAGGACATGTGGAATCACAGCCAGAAACAGCAGATAAATCAAAAAGGTATCATAAGGTTAAGAAAAAACAAAACAAAAAAACATACCTCTATTCTGGCCCAATTCTGCATTATGCTACAAGAAGGATCTCCGCTTTCACTAAACCCTGTCATGATAGAAACATTCAGCATATCAGGCAATTACGACATCCTCCCCATAAAAACCACACAGGCTTTACAGTGGGGAAAAAAAAGTATTTAGTCAGCCACCAATTGTGCAAGTTCTCCCACTTAAAAAGATGAGAGAGGCCTGTAATTGTCATCATAGGAAGACCTCAACTATGAGAGACAAAATGAGAAAACATATCTAGAAAATCACATTGTCTGATTTTTTAAGAATTTATTTGCAAATTATGGTGGAATATAAGTATTTGGTCACCTACAAACAAGCAAGATTTCTGGCTCTCACAGACATGTAACTTCTTCTTTAAGAGGCTCCTCTGTCCTCCACTCATTACCTGTAGTAATGGCTCCTGTTTGACATTGTTATCAGTATAAAAGACACCTGTCCACAACCTCAAACAGTCACACTCCAAACTCCACTATGGTGTAGACCAAAGAGCTGTGGAAGGACACCAGAAACAAAATTGTAGACCTGCACCAGGCTGGGAAGACTGAATCTGCAATAGGCAAGCAACTTGGTGTGAAGAAATCAACTGTGGGAGCAATAATTAGAAAATGGAAGACATACAAGACCACTGATAATCTCCCTCGATCAGGGGCTCCACGCAAGAAACACAACTCGTCGTGGTTGGAGGAGAGTGAATGCTGAGTTGCATCCAAAGAACACCATACCTACTGTGAAGCATGGGGGTGGTAACATCATGCTTTGGGGCTGTTTCTCTGCAAAGGGGCCAGGATGACTGATCTGTGTACATGAAAGAATGAATGGGGCCATGTATTGTAAAATTTTGAGTGCAAACCTCCTTCCATCAGCAAGGGCATTGAAGATGAAACGTGGCTGGGTCTTTCAGCATGACAATGATCTCAAGCACACTGCCAGGGCAACGAAGGTGTGGCTTCGTAAGAAGCATTTCAAGGTCCTGGAATGGCCTAGCCAATCTCCAGATCTCAACCCCATAGAAAACCTTTGGGAGTTGAAAGTCCGTGTTGCCCAGCGACAGCCCCAAAATATCACTGCTCTAGAGGAGATCTGCATGGAGGAATGGGCCAACATACCAGCAACAGTGTGCGCCAAACTTGTGAAGACTTACAGAAAACGTTTGACCTCTGTCATTGCCAACAAAGGATATATAACAAAGTATTGAGATGAACTTTTGTTATTGGCCAAATACTTATTTTCCATCATAATTTGCAAACAAATTCTTTAAAAATCAGACAATGTGATTTTCTAGATATGTTTTCTCGTTTTGTCTCTCATAGTTGAGGTCTACCTATGATGACAATTACAGGCCGGCCTCATCTTTTTAAGTGGGAGAACTTGCACAATTGGTGGCTGACTAAATACTTTTTTTCCCCACTGTATATGTAATAAGTAACAGTATATACAAAGACATATGAAGCCTTAATAAAACAGGAGAATCAAAATTTTATTTAAACTTATATGCACTGAAAAGATTACTGCTTCACTTAAGCCGTCAAATATTGAATGCGAAATGAATACAACACTATATAAATTTGTATTCTCTGTTCAGTAAAGGATAAGGCTTTTTTCACAATAGCATTTATTACTGAAGCGGTGATGGATCCATTGTACGACAGTTCTAAGTGTCACACCCAGTGAAAAATGGGTATAATTTGAGTTTCTACAGAGGTGTCATCCATTTATCATAGTATGCAGCACTGTTCTGGTCTTCAAATACCAGAATCCCCACAAAAAAAGGTCTTTATGGGAATGTAAATCTTGCACAATATTGCAAGTTGCAAGTTAACTACCCCAAATGGAAGTTAGAAGTTTATGCCTGACTTATCCTCCATCTGCTACTTCCTTAAATAAATCTGAATGTTAAGTAGTAAACTGAACAAAATTCACATCACTGAAACTCAGTATCAAACCAGACACTGTGCATTGCAGGGGACATTATGCGGAGCACCATTACACCGATAGACAGTCCAGTAGATGTACCATTTCCTTGAAAAAGCAGTTTTCAGAAATATGCAATTGAGGATCCAGGGTAATGGGGGGATATGACAGCCTCAGGTTTACAAGCCCAAATACATTTATAAAAACACCTTTTTAATGAAATAATGCATCTGTTTGACTGAAGGTATGATGGTGCACAGCATAATGTCCCTTACACTTCACTGTGGCTGGATTCATAGTGTGTTTCCTGGTGACATTCCCTTTAAAGGGGTTGTCTGGCTCCAAATCAACTTTTTTTTAACACTTCTCCACAGGATAGATCATCAGTATGTACTTTGTGGGGATCTGACAACAGACTCCTATCACTTGAAAAGGAGCAGCCTGCACACGCATCCTGTCCACTGCTATGGATTCCAGCAATCAAACGCTACTGGAAAAGCTGACTCGTGCATGATCCAGGTGGTTAAAATACAGTAGCACCATACAATACAAGAAAAGACCTACTTTCTTCCACTTCCTGCTTAAGGTAGTCTAGCGCACGAACAAATGCAGCTCTAAGCTCTTCAAGTTCTTTACTGGAATCTGAAAGGTAAAGTGGTCAGATAAGAAATATATATATATAAATATAAATATAAATAAAATATATCACAAACTGTATAATACCCAGTTTGGGAAGTTTTGAGGTTTTTTTCCCCCTTAATTCTAATGTGCATAAAAGAACAACCTATAAAAGTCAAGATAGTAGGTCAATGGTACCAGGTTCTGAAATTACGTGGTGCCTTGTGGTAGGGTTCTCCAACCCACACTAACATTGAGGAGAATCCAAAGCACACACTTTTGTTAGATGAAAATAGGAATTTCAGTTTATTGAACATACATATAAGGAAGACAGGACTGTGATATTTTGAAGCTTTCATTTTATTGTATTTTAAAAGGGGATGTCCAGGCAAAAATAATTATTTTTTTTTTTTTTAAATAGGCTGGGGAAGGTTAAAAAAAAAAACAAAAAAAACTCCCCTTTCCCCGCTGCCTCCCAGCGCGATCTGGTCTGTTATCTTCTGGCAGAAGTCCCTGCCGCACGTGACCGCTGAGGCCAATCTGCAGTCTCAGTGAAGGGCACGTGACGTCAGCTTGACCTCAGGAACAGACACCAGGACGTCACGTGACGTCCTGGTGTCTCTTCCTGAGGCTGCTGATTGACCTCAGTGGTCACGTGACCGTTGAGGCAAATCAGCAGCTTCAATAGAAGGCATCCGGGATGTCACTGCACCACACCGCGATGGGAAGACACTGTAGCACTGGGGACAGGAGTGTATGATTTTTTTTTTTTTATTTAGCATATTCATGTCTTTTCATTGCCTTTACACAGATCTGGCTTTATAAAGGTCACATTATAAAGGTCACATTAAATGTTATTGATCTGAACAATAGATTTCCATATAATCCTTATATTTAGATGGCATTTACCCGTGTCATTACCTGAATACGCCGAATGATATGTATATATTATTCAATAAACTGAAATTACTATTTGCATCTCACAAAAATGTGTGTTGTGCTTACTCCTCTATAAAAGTCAAGTTCAACAAATCATTGCTTACCATCAACCTCCAAACATACAAGAAAGTTTTAGAGCAGGGGTGCACAACCATTTTAGGGCCACATTGTCATATTGGAAGTGGTTCAATGGCCACAATAAAAGTTGACTTTGAAACCAATAACAGTGCAGAGTATGGGCTTTTAATCATAGCATAAACATGCATCTGTAACCACAAACTGATAAAACAATGTGCTGATATACATCTTTTTTCGATATGCAAATCAGTAGCATTTGCACTTGGGGCAGACCTGATTTGCCTATAGACAGTGTTCTGGCTCTCCTCTGCCAACATCAACTCTTCAGCCATAATTGAGATTTACAAACAGCCTTATGGCTGCCTATCAGCAAAACTGGCAAATTAGGCCTCACCCCTAAACATGCTCCACTCTAATTCACATTAGATACTTTTCTTTCATCTTTAGGATAATCTAATTTCTAAGCCGTATAAGATCTTTAAACCCTTCTCAACATCTGATAGTGAAGCAGAGTGGCAAGCTGATCTCTGGCACTATTATTATTATTTTATTTATTTATTTTTTTTAAATACCCGAGTGTCCACAAAAACAGCTGCGGAGAGAAGGGATTAAAGAGAAAAAATATTAGTTACCTTTAGTAAAGTCCACTCTTCGTCTGAGATAGTCCAGATATGATTGCCAAATCTCTACATAGTCTGTGGCTTGAATGAACCCTGCATTTAGAGCCTTCTCAAAAGTTTCTACATTAGAAATCACAGAAAACATTTATAAAAGAATGAAATAATACTAGAAAAAGGCTGCAAATATTTTATAACATTAGACCCAAATATACATCAAGTTAAATGAGAAGTTCCTAACAGCTTGGATCATACATTTTACATATTATACTCACTCTCTATAAATTGGGCATTTGCAATGAACATATTTAGTCTGATTAAAATTGTCTGCATAACTGAGGTCAAGTTGTGGTCTTAAAGCATGCCCCTCATTTTACACAAATCTGAAATATGCACAAGCCTGTTGCTTATATAATCATTATTTTCTGTCGCTGACTTCCCATCATTCAGTTTGGTAATAAACGTGCACAGTCTTGCTGCGTTGTCTCAGTCGCCACATATGTGATGCTAAAGAGCAGTAATAGTAATGCCAGTACAATATGCCCTGCATTACACACAGTGTCAGTGTGTGGCTGCAGCGATACAGCCAGCACACTTTGCTTTGAACAGGGGACAGGAAAGGGTTAATATTAAAGGTGATACTGTTCTTTCTGAAGGAGAAAGAACTTGCAGAGAAGAGGACAGTAGTGCTTGTTACTACGAAAGCAAAGTGCAGCCCAAAGTGCTATTCCTGTAATCTGTCTCAGTATCTCTGATTATCTTGGACTTCACTTGATAACAGATAGAGGGAAGGAAGACAGCTAGTGGCCAACACTTGAAGCAATGTTTTAGCATAGCAACATTATTTTAGGTGATCATATGAGCATAAACTAGTTAAAACAACAATTACCATTTAAAGGGTTATTCTCATCCTATAAAGTGATAGTATATCACTAGGATATGACTGATGATGGTCTGACCTCCAGGACCCCAATGATCCATAGAACAAGGGATGTCAAGGATATGATATTACTTCACCAAATGGGAATTATATACAACTCACCACCTACTGGATATTCTTAACTGCTGTTTATTATATTAGCGCGCGGTTATGTTCATGCATCATTGTTGAAAAGCAGATATAGTCTTACATGGTTGTCCAAGAGAAGATATTGATGGCCTATCCTAAATCAGCTTATATGTGCCCAGTATATGGAGTCAGAAGCAGCGATCTCCAAACTATGTAGTGGCCGTGCTGGGGTACGGTCACTCAGCTTCCACTTAAGTGCAGATATCAGTTGAGTGGTGGGTATCTGTACAGGGGAGATACACCAGCAATATCTACTCCTGGACAACCACTTTAAATCCACCTCTAACCTTGTTACAGTAAACTTACAAGAGGAATTTGTATTAGTTTTTGTTGCCTGTAACCTTCATTATTTTCATAATCACAGTGAAGCCACAATTATTTTTACAAAATAGATATCTAACTGTAAATGAAAAACTTGCAGGGAAAAATGGAAAATACACTATTATAGAGTAAGACTGCATCTCAGTCCCCCCTCACGAGTTAAGCTACAGCTCCACTGTTCAGTTTGAGGCTGTGTATAAGCTGATGCCTACTAGAATGTCAGGACATGGAGAACAGATTTTCATTATAGCATAGAGAGAAACTTTGTAGAAACAATAACTAAACCACCAGTGAGAAAAGTAGGTAAAGAACTGCGGCACACATCATGAGCGTGAGGTGAGTATAGCTGTCAATTGTGAACATTATGAAACAAAAAAACACCACACCACATGCTAAAATCGCAATATGATAAAGTTGAAAAAGATACACCCAACAGTTTGCAATTGTTGCAACCAACATTATTTACTATCCTTAAAGGGGTTGTCCGGGATAAAATAAAAATTAAACCCTAAATTAAACCCCCTCTCCCCGCCTAACTTCTAATTTACTTAGTTTAAAAAAAAATCTATAAATTACCCAGATTGCCAGGGCGCTCATGTGATCTCCCCAGGCACACTTTCTGATAATCCGGATAATCCAGCGATGTTCTGTTTCCCCGTTTCCGGAAACGGAGCGTCACCAATACTACCGCCACCCCATCATACCTGCCTGTCTTCAGTCTTCTGGGCACGAAACGTCACTTCCTTCGTTTCTGCTGGTGCCTGCGCAATAGAGCCAGTGATTCTAGCTCTATTTGTACAAATGCCCAAAAGAAGTGAAGAGTTGAAAGATCCTGCCTACCACGCATGTGCAACAAGTCCACAGAAGAAGGAAATGCCAGGGCAGAAGAAAGTGATCTCCAGAACACAGAAGACAGGTAAGTTTGATTGGGGGGGGGGGGGCTGAGTTAGTTTGTTAGGTAGGGCTTGTAGTCCACGGGCTAGCTAGGGAAACAGGGAGACTGTATGAGAGAGGGAGGGAGAGAGTGAGAGGGGGATCTGAGTGAACAGCAATGCATCATGGTAGTTGTAGACTAAGACAGTAGGAAGCTACCCATGTAAACAAATGCAGAGGATGCCAGGAGCTCCCAGAGAAACTCAGAAATCACTCAAAACACTGCTAAAGGTATTTTGGTACACTAAATAGCACTAAAATACCTTTTTTAAAAAAAACGTTTTTTTGCCCGGAAAACCCCTTTAATGTGGCAAAGGGACAGAAAGTGGTTCAAGTATAGCTCGAGTTGCACCAAGTATATTATATATGGTTCACTTTCCCTTTCAATGTGTAATGTAGTTTGTAGTAGAGCTGGGTAATCAAAAAATATCCGAAACCCAATGGATCAATCAACAATCAACCAATGTGATTTTGTGCATGTCAGTTATGTCTGTTCAGTTATTACAGTATTCACAAGATTCTACTTATGGTTTTGTTTGGACTGAACTGAAACTGCTATTATATTCTGGATCTTTTCAGACCAGAGTATAAAAATTGGAAGTCCAGGGGAGGTGAACAAACTTAACAGTGTTAGTCATATGCCCTGGGCTCCAGAACGGGTCCCCCGTCCTCCTGAATGGTGCCACGGACTGATCAGGCCTGTGATTGGGCCTAAGTGGCCATGTGGTGTTGTGTTTTAGCTTTGCTCACCTTCCCTGGGTCTCCGCTAACTATATTCTGTGATCTGAAGAGATCCAAACTGCTAGGTGCATCTTGCAAGGTTTGCCCAACACATACTCACCTCCTATAAACTCCCATGCCGCGCAACAGTAATTAACTGCAGATGCAGATACAGTTGATTACGAGGTCGGATTATAATGGGGGCAAATGGACAATTACTTGCTGTAGGCCCGGGCTACAACCCATTTTGCCCTTATTATAATATGCCCCTGTGGGCGGGGCTTTAAAAAGAAGTGGTCTAAAATAAGATAAAACACCCAATTAATAGCAATTTAGATTTAAAGGGGTATTCCCATGAACATAATCATATCTATATTTGTAGATTATTAAAAGTTAAACATTTTTGCAAATATAAGTAGTTAAAAAAATTGTGCAGAGTTTTAAAGATTTTCTCTAACTATCTTAGTAGTGACATCTGTTTTCCTGATCGGTTGCCAATGGATACGACCACAAATGCAGAAACTTTCTATGGTCTGGGAATTGTCAGGAACCCAGCTATGATTTTCTTATTGTAGCTGGGTTATCAGGCAGGGACACTACATGTATCAGAAGATATCTCGGCCACAATAAGGAAGTCATGGCAGATTTTCTGAGTTTAGAAAGGTCCTGCATTCATGGTCGAAAAAATATTTAAAACTCTGCAAAATGTTTAATTACTTACATGTGCAAAAATGTTTAACTTTTAATTATCTACAAATTAAAAAATTGTTATGTTCGTGGGAATACTCCTTTAAGTCATGATCACCCAGGCCTAGTTTGTAGAGTTAAAAGTGGTTTCCCCATGAACATATTCCCTATTCACAGGGTTAGACACTTATTTTCTAGCCCAGAGACAGAGGATAAGTGTTGTTTGTAGAAAATCTTTCTTTACATAAAGGTGGATTACAGATTAATACTGAACTACTTGTCTTTTATTTAGTAAAATTCAGCACAACCAGTCGTTAAAATGATTTATTTCAACTACATTTCACACTTACCAGTTATAGTGCCGTGATCAACACAATGTCGCTCTAAGGCAAGGATATAACTTTTCCACAAGCCTACTGTCCATGGACAATTTCTGACAGCTCGATCATGTGCACCAAGAACAAGTTCCTTCATTTTCAGCCGCCTGTCCTAAGGGAACACAGATATGAAAACAGTGTTATTATATTCTTCTATTAACTGAAATGAAAGAACATCATCATGAGAAAATCATCTGTAAACAAGCAACATTGCCTTTCCAACCAGGTACTCACAAGATACTGTGTATATCTGGCCCAGAGATCTGGCACCAAGCAGTTCTCAGCCAAAGCACGCTCGAAAATAAGCTGGATACGCGCAGGGTCTCCTTCCTTCATTTCAAAGTCAATGTAAGCTTGGTATTCTACCAGCTTTGGCGTTTCAGCAGCCAGCTAATGAAGCACAAGATGGAAAGTTATAGCCACTAAGGTCAGAACATATAACACAAGACATATCCTGATATTCTTAAGGCCTCATGTAAACTCTGTTTGACAGCAGTATTAGTAAAATCGGTCACCTACATGGCCATTTTTTAAAACACGCCCGTACTGAAATCTATGGCAGATTCTTGCTGGAGTAGATTTTAGGAATCATTTACACCAGAAAACTGGTGTAAATGATAATAAATATGATGGGACCGATGGCCCATCTCCAGAACAACCTTGCCAAGCCTCCTTTCAGGTAAGTGGCAAGGGGGCGCGCATAAAAAATTGGTTGCCACTTGCGAAAAATATTGCACATGGTGTTCAAAAAGTCACAAACCAACAAAAATGGGTTAGACAATAAATTTGCTTTACTGACACTAATTCACAAGTCTGTTTTTTTCCACAAACTGACAAAAATTGGAAATGTCATATTTTGGTCCATTTTTATGGATCCTTCAATAGACTAAAGCCTATGAGGGATCTGTAAGAACAGCTCTCAAACGGATGCCAAATAGCAGTGAAAAAGGTGCCTTTGCATGGCAGTTTTTTTTTTTTTTTGTTTTTTTTTACAACATTCCTGTGCATGTTGCCTAGTGGTGCACACTACAAGCTTTCGTTATTTTATGTTCACTGTTTTTCAACAGACCCATTTCTACACTTAAAATGAAATGCATGGTTTATGCTATATATTTGGTTGAAAGATTAGCGTTGGACATCATGTACTATTCTTAGCACAGTCTGTACAGAAGGAGATGCATACGAAAGCCATAAAAACATAATGTGCCTCTGTCTTAAGGAGCACATCACTGTAAGGGTAAGAACACAAGTTCAAGGTTTTTAATGCAGTTTTTGAAGCCAAAACTAAGAGTAGATTTAACCCCTTAACGCGTACATATATGTCAGGGAATCTGGTTAGTTACCGCATTACGTGTGATGGTGATCGAGCGGGCTCAGAATCTGACAGCCAGGCTCCCTCTGCAACCGCGGCATCTTAGGTATTTTTAAGCGAAAGTGCGGGTGGCACGGGAGCGGGTGTTAGCTGTAACTGACAGCTAACACCCTGCTCCTTAACCTCCGATCGATCGGGGGGTTTTAACCCCTTGGAAACATGACTGCGGCATCCAAGGGGTTCTGCCATGTTGCCGCCCCCCCCCCCACCAGCAAGCAAGATCGGGGGTGCCAATATCTATAATCTGCAGCCCGGGATCTGGCCAGTGACCCCAGGCTGCCTGGAACCACCAGTACCTGGTTGATCCTGCAGGGACCTCTGGAAGTCAGGCTATGCATCTGCATAGCGCTGACTTCCTATATAGACTGCAATACACGTGTATGGCAGTCTATAGTGCTGAGCCAGCGATCAGTGTATTGCTGGTTCAGGTCCCCTAGTGGGACATCACTAAAAAGTACAACAAAAAAGTGAAGTGTATGGAAAAATAAAATTAATCAGGCAAAGAAATAATGATTTTTCGCCATCTCACCTTAAAAAAAATGCTATAAAAAGTGATCAAAAAGTCATATGTACCCCAACAGTATCAATAAAAAGCACAGATCGTCCTGCAAAAAATAAGCCCTCAACCAACTCTGTCAACTGAAAAAAAAAAATGCTACACATCTCAGAGGATGGCGATGCAAGAATAATTGATTTTTTTCCCCAAATGGTTTTTTGTTCTACAAAATTAGTAACGCATAAAAAACAAACAATATAAATGAGGTATCACCATAATCGTAGCGACCCGCAGAATAAAGGTAACGTGTTACTTATGCTGTACGCTGCACGGCAAAAAAAAATTAAAAGGTAAAACACAATACCAGAATTGATGGGGGTTTTTAATCCACCGAGAAAGCGTTAATAAAATTTATTCAATAAGTTATAGGCACCCAGAAATGTTGTCATTACAAAATACATCTCATACCGCAAACAACAAGCCCTCATATGGCTACATCACCAGAAAAATAAAGAAAATATAGCTTGTACACTGTGAAGACAAAAACCTCAAAAATCGCCAAATCATTAGAACAAAACTGGCTGCGGCAGGAAGGGAATGTATAAGCTGTGCGAGCATATATCAAGGGACACCCCAGATTTAGCGCTTACGAGGAAAAAGACACCAGAAGTCACCCCCAGCGTGACACCCCCCCCCCCCCCCAATCATAGGAACTACTGGGGAAATAGTAGGGAATTTGGTGTTCCCAATGCACTCCGCACAGCTTACATATTCACTCATAACCATCCGCTGTGCATTCACGTCTGGGATACTAATGCTCACTACACCCCCTGATAAATTCTTTAAGGGGTGCAGTTTTCAAAATGGGGTCACTCCCTAGGGGATTCCACTTTGCTGGTACATTAGAGGCTCTGCAAACATGACATGGTGTCCAGATACCAAACATCTAAATATGTGGTATAAACTGCTGTTTGGGCACAGCCAGGCACAGAAGGGAATGAGCGCTATTTGGTTTTTGGAGCACAGATTTAGATGGTTTGGTTTTTGGACACAATTACACTATTGCAGAACCCTGAAATGCACTCTTGGGCTCAAAATGATAATACCCCTTGATACATTCCTTGAGGGGTGTAGTTTCTAAAATGGGGCCACTTTTTGGGAGTTTCCATTGTATTGGTACTTTAGGGGCTCTGCAATTGCGACATGGCATCTAAAAACTATTCCAACAAAATCTGCCCTCCAAAAGCCAAATAGTGCTCTTTCCATTCTGAGCCCCGCCATGTTCCTGTACAGCAGATTACAACCCCATATAGGGTATTGCCGTGTTTAGGAGAAATTGTGTAACAAAAATTGGGGAGCTTTTTCTCCTTTATCCTCTTGTGAAAATAAACAAAAATGGGACTAAATTGACGTTTTATTGGGAAAAAAGTAATTTTTCATTTTCACGTCCCAATATTAATAAAATCTGTGAAACAGCTGTGGGGTCAAACTGCTCATTATATGCCTTGATATGTTCTGTGAGGGATGTAGTTTCCAAAATGGGGTCACTTTTGGGTGTTTCCATTGCATTGGTACTCTAGGGGCTCTGCAAATTGGACATGGCACCTGAAAACTATTCCAGCAAAATCTGCCCTCCAAAAGCCAAATAGCGCTCTTTCCATTGCGAGCCCCGCCATGTACCCATACAGCAGATTATAACCACATTTGGGGTATTGCCGTGTTCAGGAGAAATTGTTTAACAAACTGTGGGGTGCTTTTTCTCCTTTAACCCCTTGTGAAAATGAAAACTTTGGGGATAAAGTGACATTTTAGTAATTTTTCATTTACACATCCCAATGTTAATAAAATCTGTGAAAAGGCGGTGGAGTCAAAATGCTCACTATACCCTTTGATGAATTCTGTTAGGGGTGTACTTTCCAAAATGTCACTTTTTGGGGGTTTCCTTTGTATTTGTACTCTAGGGGCTCTACAAATGAGACATGGCACCGAAAACTATTCCAGCAAAATCTGCTTTTCAAACACCCAGTGTCGCGCCTTCCCTTCTGTGAACTGCCGTGTGCCCAAAGATCAGTTTACATCCACATGTGGGGTATTTCTGTGCTCTGGAGAAATTGTATAACAAACTTTGAGATGCATTTTCTCCTTTAACCCCTTGTGAATTTGTTAATTTTAGGGCTAAATTAACGTATTATAAAAAAAAAAAAAAAAAAAATGTCTAAATTTCACCTCCATATTGTTTTAATTTCCATGAAATGCTTTAAGGGTTAACAAACTTCCCAAATGCTGTCTTGAATTATTTCAGAGGTGCAATTTTGAAAATGGGGTGATTCATGGGGGTTTCTAATAAATAGGCCTTTATATTCCCCTTTAGAACTGAAGTGGTCCCTAAAAAATTAGTTTGGGAAATATTCTAGTAAATCTGGAAAAATCTCTGTTAACTTCAACGCCTTGTAACGTCCAAAATAAATTAAATGATAAGTAAAAGATTATGCTGATATAAAGCAGAGATATGGTAGATAATATTTATTAATGTATTTGTGTGATATGACTGTTTGAAAAGCAAAGCATTTCACATTTTGAAAATTGCAATTTTTTCCAAATTTCCATCATATTTCCTATTTTTTTTTTATAAATAAATACAAAAATATTAATTATTGTTTACAACTAACATGAAGTACAATGTATCATGAAAAAACAATCTCAAAATCACTTGTGTAAGTTAAAGCGTCTCAAAGTTATTGCCATATAAAGTGACATGTCAGTTTTGAAAAATGAGGCCTGGTCCTTAACACATTTTTGGGCTGTGTCCTTAAGGAGTTAAAGAGAAAAAGCACATTATGTGCTTGATAAGTTCTTACTCTTTATAATCCACATTTGATTTTTGCTTCAAAAATCTGATTATGTGTTCTTACCCTTAGAGAAATATTCACATGTCATGGTTGAAAACACATAAAAATACATGCATGTTGTTTTTCTTTTTAATATTTTTTTTTTATATTTTTTGAAACCAAAACCAAGCGTGAACAAGAGAAAGTACAAAACCTATAAAATGACAGATACGTCTTTTTTAGGATAGGCAAACAATATGAAATCATCAGGGTTCTGACACCTGGAACTCCCATCAATCAGCTGTTCCCGCCAGCCTTTATATGTAGTACAGAGAGCCAGAAGAGTTATATGGAGAATGAACTGACCCATGTCTACCCAGCTCTGTTATCCATGTAGTTGCTGCTGAGATCAGCTGATCAGCAGGGATCCCAGGTATCGGACTCCCACCAACATGATACTGATGATCTATCCTAGGGATAACTCATCATTGTCATTTGCACGGTAAACTGCTTTAACTACAGCTCAACTTCAATGTCCAAATATACCCTAATAAGGCATCTGATAGAACATAATACCAGTTTTTTTTCCAGATACATACAGAGTCTAAACAGATATACAGTGGGGAAAAAAGTATTTAGTCAGCCACAAACTGTGCAAGTTCTCCCACTTAAAAAGATGAGAGAGGCCTGTAATTGTCATCATAGGTAGACCTCAACTATGAGAGACAAAATGAGAAAACAAATCCAGAAAATCACATTGTCAGATCTTTAAAGAATTTATTTGCAAATTATGGTGGAAAATAAAGTAGAGCTCTCACCAGTGCTTCCTCATAAGGCTTGTATTTCTCAACTTGTTGTATTGCCTTCTTGTAGTTTTGATTGACATTCTCTGAAATGGGTTCTTCTGACCACTCTTCGTACTCTGCATAGGTTGATCCCATATCTAACAAGTATAAAATAATCCAAAGATTATAAGCACTTTAATGTCATTCCTTATATTACAGAAGTCTACTTCCTCATTGTATGGATATCCAAAACACAAAATGTAGGAGCAGAAAGTCAACTCTACATGAAAGCCGCCAGACTAGATTTCAACATGCCAGATCCCTTATTACCCTTGTAGTTAAAGGGGTTTTCAGAGCAAAAAAACTTTATTTTTTAAAAAAAGGTATTTTAGTGCTATTAATTGCACCAAAATACCTTTAGCAGTGTTTTGAGTGATTTCTGGCTTTCTCTGAGAGCTCCTGGCATCCTCTACATTTGTTTATATGCTTCCCTAGCTTCCTGTTGTCTTAGCCTACAACTCCGATGATCCCCCTCTGACTCTCACACCCCCTCCCTGTTTCCCTAGCTAGCCCGCAGACTACTAGCCCTATCTATCTACCTACCCAATCCACCCCCCACTCCCAAACCATACTTACCTCTCATCTGTGTCCTGGAGATCAGTTTCTTTGGTCCTGCCGGCATCTTCTTCCGTGGACTTCTTGCACGTGCGTGGTATGCTCTCCTCACTTCTGCCAGCGAGTGTACAATAAAGCTCTATTGCACAGGCGCTGGCAGAAGCGGAGGAAGTGACGCTTTGTGCCAGAAGACTGAAGATAGGTAAATATGAGGTAAGTATACGTATGAGATAAGTATAAGTCACATGACCGCCCCAGGTATATAGGTAAATATAGATTTTTTTTTTTTTTTAATGAAGTCAACTAAGTTAGGCGGGGGGAGGGGGTTTAGTTTAGGGGATAATTTTCAATTTATCCCAGACAACCCCTTTAAGCGTTGCCACGTGTGCCTTGTACCCTCAACTTATGTGAATGGTCAACTTAATGTCAGCATATTAGTGACTAGATCTGTTGTGTAGGGCCTCTTAGCCAATGCTCCAAGCATACGTTTGATTCCACAAAATGCAGGCTCACTGTGGACAAAATGTCTTTAGTAATAAGAAGCAAATTAGGCTACCAATAAGCCACCGGTTCCTATACACTAACTGTACCTTGGATTCTTCCTTTTCTTTCGTGTGAAGCCACTTCCAGAGAGAAGTGAAACAGGGAGAAAGGAGAAAGGGAGAAGGGTGAAGTCCTAGTCCAGGCTAGGTGGGTGGTGTAAAGTGGCACTGGGCAGAATTCGTTTTATGGTTCTGCAAGACTTGCAGTGCTCCAACGATACCCCATTGCACTTCTAGCCTTATTTTCATTTTACTGAATTCAAAATTTTGTCCACAATGAATCTATGTTTGGGGGAATCATAGATAAATTTGGAATGTTTTCTGGGCGCAAATTCTGATGACAGATTCTCTTTAATACCACCACTGAAAAAATAGGCAAAGAATAAAAAGTCCTTGGTCTGGGCCCTGGTGTCAGGCAACTTGTTGGAGCAGGAGCCAAAACCAAAATGCCCTTGGCTAAATCCCACCCCCACGTCAGGAGATTAAATTGTCAACAGCACACAGAAACCAGCTTCAATGTGTGGAAAGACTTAGTTTTATATGTAAACATAACTACAAGACTTTGCTTCAGGAACATGCAGAAAATCCTACAGTATAAGGACATATTTACAGCATGTTTAACACAAAATTAAGTGTGTATTCTGCAATGGCAACAGTGTTAAAAAAAATTCCTTAACACCTTAAGGACACAGCCAGTCTTGACCATCATGATGCAGCCCATTTTTTCAAATCAGACGTGTCATTTTATGTGACAATAACTTTGTAATGCTTTTACTTATCCAGCTGAGCCCAAGTTCACATTAGCGTCGGAGTCTCCGTCACAAAGTCTGCCTGAAAACCAGCAGAGGAAAAAGTCCTACACAGAGGACTTTTTCCTTTGCTGGTTTCAGTTTTAAACAAACAGACCTCATTATAGTTAATGGTGTCCGTGGGAGTCAGTTTGTTACTGCTATTTTAGCAGTCCACCTCTCAGTTGTTCTGGTCCTTTGACGGGTCAAAACAACAGAGAGGCAACACTAGCTACTTTATTTTAGTGATAAGTTTTGACCAATATGGTTAGAATTTATTTATAAAAAGATCCAAAATTTACAGAAAAAAAAAAAGAAAAAAAAAGAAAATATCAGCAAATTATAAAATTTACATTTTTATGCTTGGAAAACAGTCATACCACCCAAAATAGGTAATGATTAAAATTTAACATATGTCTATATTATGTTAGCATCATTTTTTGCACACTTATTTTTTAGGATATTAGAAGACTTACAAGATTAGCAGCAATGTTTCACATTTTCAAGAAAATGTTCTGTTTTAGTTAATTTTAGGCATTCCCATAGATGAACTTACCTAGAAGGGAAACACTTAGCTGGCGCCTGAAAAGGGTGTGGATCCTCTCAAGTTGGGTATTTAGCATCTGCTGCTGCTCTGCTGAAGGAATAGTACCTGGCAAAGGCTAATACATGAGACATAACGTAATTAATAATTAAGTCAATGTATATTTACAATAATAATAATAATTATTATTATTAATAAATGTATACATGGCAAAACCAGACATTCTAGTATCCAGAGAATACATTACCTGTATGGTTCCTAATATTGCATTCTCAAATTCCCTGTAGGCATCCCATATGGTTGATCCTTTGGTCATATGAAGTCCAACAGCTGTTAATGCTCTCTCAAGGATGGCACGAACCTTAGCAATGCCACCCTCTTCCCCCATCCCTCCAATTGAATATTGAGCATACTCTAACCAAATTTCTGGACCTAAAAAAAAAAAAAAAAAAAAAAAGGAATATATATATATTTATTTCTGGAAATGCATTATAATTTCATTTTCTGCTTTGCCTCAGTATAATGTCAGCTTTGAATTAAACACAAGGTTTTGTTTGGTACAAGATGATATGCATAGATAGATAGATAGCTAACAATACAATGAATGACCACACCAGTAAAATATGCACATAAAGTGGGTTTATTGCCCCTTGCATGGGGGCAATAAACCCACTTTTTTCTTCACTTTACTATGGAGTGCTGCCTGTTTTTTTTACAATTTAGATAGATAGATGTGCATTTGAGACAATTGGAGCTTACAGATATAATCTTTAACAGCTTTCTCAAACAGCTCGTAAACAGCCTCACGACTTGAATCATCTTCAGCAATTTTCATCTCATCCTTCAACCAGTCCAACCATATCTCTGCAGGAGAAAGAATATACAAAGAAGATTTAAAGAGCAGCGCCGCACCCAGCATGGGGCACATCTGGGGGGGCCCACAAAGTTTGGCAATACAGATGGAAGCACTATTTGCACTGACTGAGCCAAGCAGTAAGTGCAGATTTCACTTCCACTTACCGCTTGTAGATCCTCGACACGGACAGGTATCCCAGAGCAGGGAAGACGTGGGTTTTGAGTAGTTACAAGCAGTAAGTATATATCTGCATGTACTGTATGGGGACATTATATGGGGGGCATTAACTGGCATTGTACTGTATGGGGACATAAGGGGCCAATATATGGGGGAATTGTATTGTATGGGCCAATTATATGGTGGTATAAGGGGGCATTTTAATGTATGGGGGTATTACATGGGTGCCACTGTACTGTATGGGGGCATAATGAACCACTTTACTGTATGGGGGCACAAGAATGACATTATACTGTAGTGGTGTAAGGGGGGACATTATACTTTATGGGGGCATATGGGGCCATTGTATGTATGGGGTCACATAAAGTATAGCTGCAAATTTCACGGTTTTTGATCTTTGCAATTTCTTCATAGAAAAACATGAGGTTCCCGCCCACATGAAGAATCAGAGCTAGCTTACATATAACTTTCCAGGGGCCATTTCTTTTGAATGGATGTACGGCTTTTAAAAAGAAAAACACCAAATTGATCTGGGGAACAGCAGGAATCATAAGTCATACATATTTACCATTTTCTACTTGGTGACAGATCCTCTTTAAGAGAAACCATTACAAACACTACCTACGCAAATATTAATGAAGTCTCAATCCCTGTCTTCAAGGACTCATTGTTTCCGTAGGTGGCACTAATCCCTAACGTACATAGGGAGATTTATGAGCACTACTTTACATGTACTTGTTGACTTGCAGTGATTTACAGACAGAGGAAGTATAATCTATTTAGGTAGTAATAACAACCTATTCGGTAATGGCAAACTGCATAAAAACGTCTAGAATATCTGACCATTCAGATGGGAACATCATGGTTATCCATTCTGGCTCATAGACAGTAGTTCCAATGGGACAAATAAACACAGGTCAGCTTGAGACAGCGGCATTAAAAGTGTCTTCATCATGAGTCAAGCTGTTTAAAGAGGAACTTTCATCACTTTCAGCTTTTTGTATCATGTATTAGATGCTACTCCACTAATTCTGGGGCAGTTGTAATTTTTTTCTCTGACGCTCACTGTTACTGAGCAATCTGTACAGGTAGTTTCAGCACACAATATGCAAGTTAAACTCTTTGTCGCATGGGGGGTGCCATACTGTCCGATTCAGCCCTGCACTACCCACCTGACAGTCGAATTAGCCTATTGCTTAAACTAACAGCACTGATTTCTCAGGAATGGTGGGGGCTAGAGAGAAAAAATTACAACTGCACTGGAATCACTGGAGTGACACTTATTAAAATGAATGGTCCTTTATGTTTATGTATTTAAAATGCTGATAACCAGTGTATATGCATATCATGAGCCTACCTTCAGTTAATGGGAAAAGTTCACTCATCTTTTGACGGGCACGTCTTAATCTATCCAGTTCTCCCTCCTGCCTCAAGAGTTTTATGAGGTCCACATGGCAGTTGTAGTCAAAGGCATTTATAGAAAGCTGATAAAGAAGAAACACGTTTCAGATTAATGTCAATAAAAGGAGTGTAATACTGAAGAATAACAGGCAGTTAGTACATTGTGTTTTCTTTTTTATTACAACTGGAAATATCTCTTCAAATCACTGCACAATATATTACTTTTATTAAAGGAGTTTTCGAGGCTATAAATATCAATGACCTAAGTTTGATAGAGATCCAGTAGCCCCACCGATCACTTGTTCTCAGCAGCTGATAAACAGAGAATGCAGCAGAAATCAGACAGCTCAGTCCTCTGTATAATGGCCAGACCAGGATGTTGCAAATCAGCTCCCATTTACTTAGATGGGAGCTAATCTGCACACACACATATTTTTTTTCCACAAAACAAATTTAATTGTCTAACCCTAGATTCACACAAGAGTTTCACCTGTGAAACTTGGCCCATGTGTGTGCTAGGAGTTCCTGTGACATACTGTCCCATAGTGATTACAGTCACTCTCCCCGCACACTGTTCAGGGTGCACAAACGAAAACCTGGTCTTGTTAATCTAGGGCAGGGGTCAGCAACCTCGGCACTCCAGCTGCTGTTAAACTACAACTCCCAACATGCTCCATTCACTTCCATGGGTTCAGGACCAGACACATTTTCGGGTTTTTTTTATGTGCGGTTTTGAGGGCTGTAACATTTTTATCATTTGCGTTACTCAACTAATTTCTGCGCTTTTTTTCGGTGACACATAGGGCTTTATTTTTATGTTGTTTTTATTTTTGCATGTGTTTTAATTTTTTTTTTTTTTATATCCAGGAAAATATAAACAAAAGAGGAGGGAAAACGTGTCTGTTTTTCACTTCTTTTTTTTTTTAATTTAATAACACAAAGTGCTACTAAAAAAAACTTTTTAAAATAGTTTTTACTCTCCATTATGGTAATTTTTATTTTGTATGGTGTTGTTGGGGGTAGGACTATAACCTTTAATAAGGGTGTTTTATTGACATATTTTATTTATTTATTTGTACTTTTCTCTTCATTTTTTTTTTTTTTTTACATTGTGTCCCCATAAGGTCATAATAGACCTTTTGGGACAGCTGATCACTTTTTTTTTTTTTTTTTGTGGGGGAGGCCGATTTCCCCTGTAACTGGGGCTGGTACGTTTAGCCCCAGTTGCAGGAGGAATACAGCCTTCTGCCTGTTACTGCTGAAATCTGCTTGGACGTACTGGTACGTCCTTGCAGAACAAGGCAACCACTTTCCGGACGTATATACAAATGGGGGGTCCGGAAGTGGCTAAATAGGCTGGGGAGGAGTTATCCTCCCAGCACAGTCCGGTCCTGCTGCTCAGCTGTCTTGAAGTGAAATTCCTCGCCTCAGCGGTCACGTGTAACGGGGACTTCCGCCAGAAGACATCAACGGACCGGAAGGACAAGACTGCATTTGGAGGCCATGGAGCATCTGGGACAGTTGAGTATAATTTTTTTTTCACCTCCCCCAGCCTATTTAAAAATAACATTTTTGCCCGGACAACCCCTTTAACTCCCGATAAATAATGCTTCATGACTCTGACAGCTGCTAAATTGATCCTAAAAGTGGCAAGAGATACTAGATGTCACTTATAATCCAACATCTATGGGGACAGCTCCAATGTCCTCCAATAACTCTTGGCAAAGTAAACATGGATTGAAAGGCTGGTCTCTCTCTTCAATCTTCTCTTTCCCAGAGATTAGCAGGAACAGAAGTCATATTATATCTATCCTTCCCTCCATACAGCGATGAAGAAAAGGGTATCTCTCAATGAGATGGTATATTTCAGAAATACTATTTATAAGGAGGCTATCAGCAGAAAAAATTTGACAAACCAATGACCAATGTAGGACTGTTTCTACACTTTCCAAAGATGTCTTTCTTATTCTGTATTGCAGCTCTAGCTAACTACCCCACTGACCAGCTCCACCCCACATTGCTTGAGTGACATCTACTTTGTCTGCAGTTAGGTGCGGTTAACGATCTAAAATCACTCTGTATTAATGGTGAAAGATTACCCTGGACACACTGGTATAACTATAAAGGCTGTAATCGTTGCATACGTAACCCGGCCCAGAAGCTAAGGGGGCACACAGGTCACACTCAACACACTAGGGCTCAATAAACCTCTTTGATCTCCTTTCTGATTTCTTTTGGTGCCTGGAAGCTTATGCATTGTAAATTTATGTTCCCTGCCCTCTGGTGAGCAGAGTGAGAACATTTATAATACACAGACTTCCACTGTCAGAAAAGGAAAATTAATCCATTCTTGGTAAAATAGCAGTTGCATAGTCAAGGAAAGATTCTGTGAAGGAGGCGGTGGCACAAAAGGGGGGATTGTTATGGTAAGTTTGTGTGCATGGTCTGGGCACAGAATGAGAAAGAAAGGAAACGGTAAATTACTGCTATAATATATGGATGTGATGTGGCTAATGGTCGATAGGATAAGTTGCGCAAGTGGGCCCAAACTGAGCCTGTAAACCAGGGCTGTGAGCCTTTAGTTATACCCCTGCTTGGGCCCCCGACCTGCCATGTACATTTCATTTACTATTACAGTATACAGTGCCCTGAGGGAGATAGTTCACCTCTAGTTACACCCTTGTGCTGAATGCACATTCACAAAATACAGGCTACCCCACAAATGGCAGTATTCTGCCGAGAGCTCCAGGAGAGGAGGCAGCTGCACAGAGCTACTCAGACCTTCCCCTGGAGGAGCACAGTAAACACTTGCTGCTGTAACTTCCAGTATGGCCACTTACAGCTCAGGACTATCCCTGCGGTTGGAAACAGCATGGCGCCCGTTTAGCTCGGGAGAAGACCCCTTCCCTCCATGCTATCCTTCGGGATACCCCGATACATTAGAGACACTTGTCCCCACTTATCACCTGCTCTTCCAGCCTCTGGATTTCTGCTTCATTTTCTTTCTCGTCTTCCTCATCTGAGGAGGACTGCCCTGTTCCCTCGGGTGAACCATCCCCGCGCTCTTCTTCCTCCGACTCCATTTCTTCTTCTCCTTCTTCGCCACCTAGACCTTGGGTTTCCCTATCCTTCTCTCCGTGCTCAGCAGCCGCCATCGTGCTCTTTGCTGCGAATTCACAACGTTGTTGGGCGGTCAGGTGTTCGCGGTTTCTCCTGTTTGCAGCTTTCCTGTCAGCAACCAGTACTAAATACACGTTCGTTACACATACATCCTTTGTATGATACAGAAGGTCTCCACAGACTCTGGTTGCATTTTTTAATAATATTATTTCTAAATAAAAAGTTTATTTTTCATGCAGGCAACCAGGACAGCCTTGTCTCCAGGGAGACGGAGGACCAGGCGTTCTGTGGGTCCTAGTTTGAACTGCCTAGGCTGTGCACGTTACGTTCTGTTCGGTGTCAGACATGTTGGTTGTGGCAATCTGCACAGGGCTGGCACTTGGGAAAGGTTGAAGGGAAGTCTATTAGAGTACTGCCCCTATGTGTGGATATGAATGTGAGTTTGGAGAATTCCTGTATCAGGCAGGGGACTGTCAGTAACATATGTGAATATATATGGACTAGAGAAGGATGCGGCTAGTGGAAAAGGGAATCATGGAGCTTCTGTGCTGCTAGTGAAGTGGTGAGCCCAAGAGGCCTTAGCTTTACTGCAAAAATATAATGTCCAGAGTAGCCAGTTGTCCTTAATTTTCCGACAACTGGTAGCAGCTAAACAATTGACTTGCTAAGGAACTTCTGAAAGCAGAAGATCACGTGACAGGCTTGTCCGCATCAAACCAGGCAGGTTAGGGTTGCATTTAGGGGAGCAATATTTATTTATTGTGACTTGGACCACAGACTGCAGCACTAACACGCCCAAAAAGCAGTGCCACCTACTAGAATTTGTAAGCCAAAACACAGCATATGTGCAAGTCTTTCTAATATACCTTTTCTTCATGTATGTTCCATTCCTGCTTACAGGGTTGGGGAGCCCTAGCTACATTTTCCAGGTTTTTTGGAGTAGGCTTGAAATATAAACCCTACTCCAAAAATAAGCCCTAGCTAATTTAACCCCTTACCGACATCTGCCGTGCGATTACAGCGGAGGCCGGGTCCTTAAAGATGTCGGCCGCTCTGCAGCAGAGCGGCTACCATAGCTGCCGTATCGGGTCTCCGCGGAGACCTGGAGTTAATGCCCGCGATCAGTGTCTACTCTGATCAGGGGCATTGTTGAGCGTGACCCCCCTCTCCTGCCCACCAAAGTAGCAAAACCGCCGGAGTTAATGCACTCGGGCATTGCCAAGTGTGACCTCCGCTCTCCCCGCCCCCCCGCAGTCCCTAGGGCCGGTCCCCACCCCCTATAGCTACTATACCGGGTCTCCTTGTACAGCAGAGCCCCGCAGTTAATACCCACGATCAGAGTCCACTCTGATCGTGGGCATTGTTGAGTGTTCAAGCCCCCTCCCACTTTCACTAGAATACATATAAAAAGAAAATATTACTGTGAAACACATACACATTAGGTATCCCTGTGTCGGAAAACGACAAAAAAAAAAAATCAAAAGTGCCGAACTGCTGTTTTTTCACTGTTTCACCTCTGATAAAAGTTGAAATACAGTAAAAAGCGATCAAATGTGTAATTGTTGTTCATGGGAAAAAATTAAGACCTACCCCGAAAATAAGCCCTAGCCCTTTTTTCGGAGAAAAAAATAATATAAGACCATGTCTTATTTCCGGAGAAACATGGTATAGCGCTGTACTGTCAGAGGGGGTGTTCCTTACTGCCCGGCGATGACGCTGGGCTGTGAGGAACGCCCCCCCAGTACAAGTCTATGAACGAGAACTGTCAGGGAGGGCGTTCCTCACAGCACAGCTAGACTGTCAGGAACGCCTTTCTGACAGTAAACCGTGAAACTTACACCGCCGATATCTCCAGCGCGCTGTTGGCTTTCTAGCGGTATGTAAAACCGCATGTGCCTAAGGACATGAAAGGTCCTCTTTAAAGAGAGTCCTTAGACCTGGGGTTTAGTGTCTGAAATTTCCCTGTTTTAAATCCATCTGTGCCCGCAATAAAAAAAATAAACCTAGAGATGAGTATGATGAGTCTTATCGGACTCCTCTCTGGTGCTCCCAGCGTCTGCGCAGTTCTTCAGTGAAGAACGGTGCGGGGAGTAGAGCGGCAGGGTGAGTATAAAGCTTTGTTATTTTTATTGCAGACACAGATGGCTTTATTACAAGGTGATTTCTGACACTAAACCCCTGGTCCATAAGGTAACAAAAAGATGGTTTAGTGTCCCAAATCACCCTGACAGATGCACTTTATAGTATACCCTAAAGTTTCAAAATACCTTTGATTTTCTGGCAGTATTGGTGTCATTACTATTTTTTTGTAATATACTTTATTAATTGATTTTGGCTCTTTTCTGTAAAATCCATTTTCTGTCTGTTTTTCTCTTGCCAGCAAAGATCAGTACACAACATCTTAATGGAGTACAGATTGGTGCACCCTTGTATAATGCTGGGAAGATGGAGTCACTTCAAACCGTTACATCTTTGGCACACATTATAAAACTTGGTGTTCTTGTGAAAGATGAGATTCTCAGCTTTCATATGACACCAAGATTGCTATTCTAACTATTATTTCTGGTTAATATGACCAGTTGAAAACACAGTCTGGATTGGGAGCGGCTGTAACTGAATATAAATATGCCAATCCCAACTGTGTTTTCAACTGGTCTCTCGGAATAATAAAGCTAGAGTGGCGATCTTGCTGTCATGTGAAAACTAAGATTATCATATGAGAAGTGGTGTACAGATTTCTGCTGGCAATAAAGAAAACAGACAGAAAGTGGATGTCAGAACAGGATTTTACATAAATGAGCCAAATATTACAATATTTATTAATGATACAAATACTACCAGAAAATCAAGATCATGGGAGCCGTCCTGTTAGTATGACAGCCAGACCTGTCATAGATATATGCCTGTGGCAGGCTTCTGTAGTTATGCAGTGGTCTTCCCATAGACTACAATCCAGTTGTATTGCAGTCTATGGGACAAGCGATCTAAAGATTGCAGGTTCAATCTCCCTAGAAGCGCTAAAAGAGCAGTAAAAGAAAAAAAAAAAAAAACTTTAAAAAAATTCAAATCATCCTCTTTTTTTCTAGATCTCACAAGGTATATTGTCCACCTTCAGCTTTCCTTGCAGTTTAATGTTCCTCTCTAGCTGCCTCCAGTTTAATTTCCCCCTCCAGCTACCCCCTCCGCTACCCCCACAGTTTAATATACCCCTCCAGTTGTTCCACAGTATAAAGTCCCCATCCAGTTCTCCCACAGTATAAGGTCCCCCTGCAGCAGTGTCGGACTGGGATGTCTAGGGCCCACCAGTGGAATTGTTTCTAAGGGCCCACCATCAGGACCCCTGCAGATCAGCGGTACCGAGACAGGGCGGCTAAAGGTAATAACATGCCGGGAGCCATGCTGCTCACCCACTATACCATGTGCACCACTGCACTACCTAAACCTACTGCTACACCTTGTATGGCAAGTGAACAGCGTGGCTCCAAAAATTGTTACCTTTACCTGTAGCCGCACTGTCCTGTAAAAGCTGATCTGCAGAGGTCCTGGCTGTTGTATCATCGCAGATGTAATATTGATGGCCTATCCTAAGGACAGGCCATCGATATTAGAAAGATGGATAAATCCTTTAAAGAGGTTGTCCAGGAATTGGAGCAACCCATGTAGCTGGTGGGAGGTGTAAAGTAAAAAATAAGTAAATTAAAAAGCATACTCACCTGTCCCCGGCGCTCCGTTGTCCGCTGCCAGTGTCCATTTAGTCTCATGCCGGCGACTCCTTGCTGGGAGTCCTGCACCTCATGTGATCGCTAAGACCAATTAGGTACAGGATTTCCAGAAATGAGGCGCCGCCATGAGACCGAACAGACACAGGCAGGGGATAACAGGGTGCTGGGGACAGATGAGTATGCTTTTTTTAAAAATTTTCTTATTTTTACACCTCCCTGGCGGCCGACACAGTGGTCGCTCCAGTTTATGGACAATCTCTTTTAAGGGGTTGTCTGGGCCAAATTTTTCTATGGTCACTTCACTGGTTCCCCCACATAGTGGCCTCTTCACTGGTCCCCCATACTGTATGGGGAACAGTGATGGGGTCATTATATTGTGTGGGAGGAGTGATGGAGGCTAACATCCTGTGGGGGGGGACATTAAACTGTGTGGGGCATATTAAAGGGGTTGTCCAGGGTTAATCTTTTTTATGGCCTATGCTCAGGATAGGCCATAAATACCTGATCGGTAGGGGGCTAACACACGGCCCCATCAGCTGTTCGGAGCCACTTCCGGAGCCCGTTCTGTACACAACACAGGGCCGGAAGCAGAAAGTTCCATCCGCTGTATAGCAGCCCGGCGCCTTCACTGCAGCTCAGCTCCTACTGACTTCAATAAGTGCTGAGATACAGTGAAGGTGCCCAGCCCCTATACAGTGGACAGAGCTTTCTGCTTCTGGCCCTGTATTGTGTACAGTACGGGCATCAGAAGTGGCTCCATACAGCTGATCGGTCCGGGGTCAGCCCCCTACAGATCAGGTATCTGTGGCCTATCCTGAGGATAAACCATAACAAATTATGCCTGGGCAACCCCTTTAATATACCCCCTAGGGCCCACCTAATGCGTCACACTTTAAAGAGGTTGTCCAGTATAATTTTTTTTCTTTTTTATAATTAGTCTGGGGGGAGGTGAATCCCCCCCTACCCCCCCCCCAAAAAAAAAAAAAAACATACTAAACATACTCACCTGTCTCCGGTGTCCTCCCAGCACGGTCCGGTCCTGCTGCTCCGCTGTCTTCTTTTTGCTGGAATTCCTCACTGACTGTGACGTCCCAGGTCCCTTCCCTTAGGCCGCTGATTGGCCTCAGGGGTCACGTGACGTCACAGGCAGTCATGTGCAGGGGGAAGTTCAGCTGGAAGAAAACAACAGAACTGCAGGACCGAACTGCGCTAGGAGACACTGGGGACGAAAGAAAGTTTGTTTTTGTTTTTTTGTTTTGTTTTTTTCACCTGCCCCGGCGTAATTTAAAAAAAAATGAAGGAGCCACTGTATGGAGTATAAGCTCCACAGTGGCCCCCACCAAGTATTATATGCGTCCAATAGCCCCCCTCCGCTTCAGTGCTATTACTATACACTGGGGTCTCCTCAGACCCCAGAGTATCATAATCGGAGGCCCAGAGGAAGTGATTAATAATAACAAACACTCATACTCACCTTGCCTTACCTTTTCTTGGCATCCTCGCTCCATCCTGTCTGCTTCAGCGTCTTCAGGCCCTTTTCCGACGTCGCTGCTGAGGCCTGTGATTGGGCCTCAGCGGTCACGTGGGGGCGCACTGACGTCATTATGCGGCCGCGCCCCATGTGACCACTGGGGCCTAATCACAGGCGTCAGTCACATAACGGAAGAGCGCCGGAGAGAATGGTGTGCCCAGGAGAGGTGAGAATATGTATTTATTGTTTTCAGTCACCTCCCCTGGGTGCCCTGCCCTGCCATCTATTGGAAAGGGGCCTGCAATATGCCAGGGTCCCTTTCCAATAACAGTATGTATAGCGGTCTTGAAACCAGGCTTTCCCCGACCGCTATCATAGTGGTCTGGGGCCCCGGCCATCTCCAGCTGGCCACGGGCACCATACCCCCGCCGAGCCCGGTCACGGTCGCACCCCCTGCGACCGCGATCGTTACGCCACTGGTCAGGGGCCCGATCGGGATGGTCAGGATCCCGATCGGGCCCCCATGACATGAGGACTAATAGTCGGGGCCCATCGGTGGATTCACCGGTTCCCCGGTGGGCCAGTCCGACCCTGCCCTCCAGCTCCCCCCACACTGTAATGTCCTCCTCCAGTTTCCCACTTTCCCCTGTTGTTCTGTCTGTTGCCTCTGGTTGCGGGAGCTGCAGGCGCGATGTAAGTGATGTCACTACATCGCTCCTACTACTCCTGGAGCAGAGATGGTCAGAATGGTGAAGCAGGGAGTGGACTTTATGAATAAAAAGTGATCAAAACATCAGACATTCCGCAAAATACACTTGGCCCCCCGCAAAAAAAAAGCCTTATGCAGCCCTGTATACAAAAATATAAAAAAGTTATGGGTGTCAGAACATGGGGACTCCAAGAAATTTTTTTTTTCCAAACTTTTGAATTTTCGTTAAAGAGGTTGTCCAGTGATTGGACAAATCCCAGAGCAGGCCAGGAAAGGTTCATGCCTATGCTGCATCTTCGCTGCTGGAAGTTCTGCACTGAAAGTGACAGCTGAGGCCTATCATATCAGTGGCCTCATCGGTGGCTGGAAAGCACTCGGTGACATCATGTCCAAACGTCACCAGGTCCTTTACTAATATCACCGATTGACCTCAGTGGTCACGTGTGACGCAGGACTTCTAGCTGGGAAGGCACAGTGCACACCCGAATGGACGGCAGTGGTGGACATGGTGGGTATGACTTCTTTTTTTTATGTTACACCTTACCAGGCCTCTATTGGAATTTGTCCAATTAATGGACCAACCCCTTTAAGGTATTAAAGCAGAGACGCAGGCTACTGCAAAAAATAGGTTTATAGTAGGTTTTGTATCGCAGCACAGAGTTTTAATCACATCAATACATCTCTATAATGTCCTCCATAATGCTTCTGAGTTTGGGAGCACCCCTTGGACAACGGTAGGGCAGGCGGCAAGATCTTTGTGACATGACAGACCTGTGGCTAAAGCTTTGTTGTGGTGCAGTACTTACCCCCACAGACACTACTGTAGAGATTCTTTACAAGCGCAATGATTTTGTCAGCCAACACTTCATTTAGTGATTCTGCCAAATGTTATTTGAAAAGCTCCTGTCACCATAATAAAAAGGATTTACAGCTTTCAGCAATTTTTTCTGACTTGTATGTGTAAGGGTTTGCTATATATATTTGGTTATCTGATGATTTTTCTTTAATCTTCATTTTTTATATTTTTGGTGACATTTTGGCTAATCAAAACCAATAGCCTATAGTTTTGTAGCCTATAATCTATAATTTTCTATATCTTACGTTACAATGGTTTCAACTCACAATGGTTGTCCCGCTACATATTAATAATGTAACTTTTGGGACCACTGTATTGTGTACAGTATATGCACAAATATTTAATCATTCAACTATTCCAACCAATAACATTTTAAAAATAACAATCCTTATACTAAAAACATAATGGGGCAGATTTATTGTGCCTTGTCCGCTATTGGCCCCACCAGACTTATCACATATATAAAAAAAAAAAAAAAGCAGCCCCCAGAAGTAGCACATTGGTGCTCGAGATAGAGGTTGCACCCATTCTGTTCTCCTCACCATAAGCCTGTAGGTGTTTATATAATGAACTGATGCTGGATTTGTCCTTTTGGATGCCCACTTGGGACATGACTTATATCTTTAATAGTGGACAATTATTTTTTTTTTTTTACTTTACTGTATAGCCTTTATGATACATTATGATATGTTTATGAATTGTGACTGCCATGAATTGACACTGTTTTTGTTTATTATGGATACCAATTTTGGACATGAATTGTATTTTTTACAGTAGATAGACATTTATTTTTAACTGTCACACTGTACAGCCATAATTATGACATATTTATGAATTGTGACATCTGCTTACAATCATGTTATTTTGTGATGTATTATTATAAATTTGAAATATGTATATTGTTGACATGTAGATATACAATTTTCACATCTGTTTAGTGGGGAGTTGGGTGACAACTCTCACCTCTTTCTTTTAGGCGACATGCACACATCTGTGTGCTTGTCGGCGTGCCGTGATTGAACAGTACGGTGTGCTCCGGCCATGCCTGGCCCTTGCTTCCGTGATCTCATTCATAGGAATAGGACCTGTCCTGAGTTTTGCTCACAGCCCCATACAAAGGATCGTGAAAATACACAGTTGTATGTATGGGGCTATAGAAATGAATGGGTCAGTGTACTAGCCGTGAAAATTATGACTAGCATACTAACTGTGCACGCAGGCGCGTTCATGAGGCTTAAATGTTCTTAGGGGGCGTTCACACTTCACAGACTGATTCTGTGTCAGTTCCCATTGTCCATTACCATGTTTGTTTACTTTTGTAACTGAAGATAAAATCGTGCATACAGGACTTTATCTTCTGTTACAAAAGTAAACAAACATGACAAGATACAGTGCCTTGCGAAAGTATTCGGCCCCCTTGAACTTTTCAACCTTTTGCCACGTTTCAGGCTTCAAACATAAGGATATAAAATTTAAATTTTTTGGTGAAGAATCAACAAGTGGGACACAATTTTGAAGTGGAACAAAATTTATTGGTTATTTTAAACTTTAGTAAAAAATAAAAAACTGAAAAGTGGGGCATGCAATATTATTCGGCCCCTTTACTTTCAGTGCAGCAAACTCAATCCAGAAGTTCAGTGAGGATCTCTGAATGATCCAATGTTGTCCTAAATGACTGATGATGATAAATATAATCCACCTGTGTGTAATCAAGTCTCCGTATAAATGCACCTGCTCTGTGATAGTTTCAGGGTTCTGTTTAAAGCGCAGAGAGCATCATGAAGACCAAGGAACACACCAGGCAGGTCCGTGATACTGTTGTGGAGAAGTTTAAAGCCGGATTTGGATACAAAAAGATTTCCCAAACTTTAAACATCCCAAGGAGCACTGTGCAAGCGATCATATTGAAATGGAAGGAGTATCAGACCACTGCAGATCTACCAAGACCCGGCCGTCCCTCTAAACTTTCATCTCAAACAAGGAGAAGACTGATCAGAGATGCAGCCAAGAGGCCCATGATCACTCTGGATGAACTGCAGAGATCTACAGCTGAGGTGGGAGAGTCTGTCCATAGGACAACAGTCAGTCGTACACTGCACAAATCTGGCCTTTATGGAAGAGTGGCAAGAAGAAAGCCATTTCTCAAAGATATCTATAAAAAGTCTCGTTTAAAGTTTGCCACAAGCCACCTGGGAGACACACCAAACATGTGGAAGAAAGTCAGATGAAACCAAAATCGAACTTTTTGGCCACAATGCAAAACGATATGTTTGGCGTAAAAGCAACACAGCTCATCACCCTGAACACACCATCCCCACTGTCAAACATGGTGGTGGCAGCATCATGGTTTGGGCCTCCTTTTCTTCAGCAGGGACAGGGAAGATGGTTAAAATTGATGGTAAGATGGATGGAGCCAAATACAGAACCATTCTGGAAGAAAACCTGTTGGAGTCTGCAAAAGACCTGAGACTGGGACGGAGATTTATCTTCCAACAAGACAATGATCCCAAACATAAAGCAAAATCTACAATGGAATGGCTCACAAATAAACGTATCCAGGTGTTAGAATGGCCAAGTCAAAGTCCAGACCTGAATCCAATCGAGAATCTGTGGAAAGAGCTGAAAACTTCTGTTCACAAACGCTCTCCATCCAACCTCACTGAGCTCGAGCTGTTTTCCAAGGAAGAATGGGCAAAACTGATAGACATACCCCAAGCGACTTGCAGCTGTAATCTCAGCAAAAGGTGGCGCTACAAAGTATTAACTTAAGGGGGCCGAATAATTTGGCACGCCTCACTTTTCAGTTTTTTATTTTTTACAAAAGTTTAAAATATCCAATAAATTTCGTTCCACTTCACGATTGTGTCCCACTTGTTGTTGATTCTTCACCAAAAAATTTAAATTTTATATCCTTATGTTTGAAGCCTGAAATGTGGCAAAAGGTTGAAAAGTTCAAGGGGGCCGAATACTTTCGCAAGGCACTGTAGCTTCCTGTCATGTTGTTTACATTAGTGTCAATGGAGACAGACACAGAATCAGTCTGACCGTTCTCTGTGACAGTTTATAGTAATGTTCATTGCTATCTTCTGAACACTACCTTAAACTTTGGCTTCCAGACTATAAATAAATTCTTGCCATATCTAGGAGTTAATCTCTGTCACTCAATAGAAACTCATTTCAAATGGAACTAGGCCACATTGATCCCAAAACTTTTAAAAGAACTCAGTTCATGGCATTGCCCCACTCTCTCTTGGATTGGACGTATCCACTCTGTAAAAATGGTTACATTGCCCTGTATCCTCTACTTTTTTAACACCCTCCTGACTCCGGAAAGGAATCTTTCAGTTTATTTGCTGCTAGGCCAGTGATGGCTAACCTTTTAAGCTCAGTGTGTCAAAATTCGTAAAAAATAAAACCTAGCTTAATTCAGGTGGTGTGTCACATCTAGAAATATCCATAATTTTGTGATATTTGTAGCTCTAGTAAAAACATGTTATATTCTTGATATATGTATTTGTATTATATGTATTTCTGGCCCATCACACAATATATGATCCCCTTTTTCTGGCCCATCACACAGTATATGACCCCCTTTTTCTGGCCCATCACAGGGTATATGACCCCCTTTTTCTGGCCAATCACACAGTATATAACCCCCTTTTTTTTAGCCCCCACACGGTGTATGACCCCCTTTTTTTGCCCCCAGACAGCATATGATCCCCCTATTTATGGCCCCCACACAGTTTATGACAAATTTTATACCCCCCACACACAGTATATGACCCCCTTTTTTTAAAGCCCACCCACAGTATATGATCCGCTGTTATCCCCCCACTCCCACACAGAGTAGTGGCCGATACTTTTTACTCACCTGTCCATGCTCCATTCCTGGCCGCCCTCTGCTGCTGCCTCCAGGGTGCGCTATTGCCAACGCAGAAGAAGGCCAGGACGCTGTACGTATCGTCCTGGCATTCTTCAGCTTCGTGACGTCAGTGTAGCACCGCCTAGAGGAAGCAGTGGAGGGCGGCCAGGACAGGAGCGTGGACAGGTGAGTAAAAAGTATCGGCAGCTGCTTATTGCCACACTGCAGCATCCCAGAGCGCTACTGCATTTATGTGTTTGTCTTGTGTGCCTCTGGGTTTTATGTCTGTAAGTTCTGTTGTGTGTTAAGTGTCCCTGTTTGCAGCTTTCCCTGTTATTTCTCCCCTGCAGTGTTCAAGTCTAGCCTTGGTTAGCCCTGGCCTATCACAGGCCATTGGGCAGGGTTGTGGGAGACCTCGTCTCCACGGTAACCCTTGGTCTGAGAGCAGTTAGTCTAGTGTGAGCAGTGGAAGAGTGGGGGTGTGCAGAGGTTTCCTGCCCCCACAAGCTGCACTGAGGCCAATGGTTAGCCAACACAGCCCCATTTAGGAGGACTATTTCGGGCCTAGTCTTCAGGTTCCAGTTCCTTGTCAGGCCTCCTAGAACCAAGGCTGGGGTTTGGACACTGTACTACGACCCCCATCAAGAAGCTGCTGTTATTCTTCTGTGACAGTTGCCTAAATAAAAGGCTGTTTGATTTACCTGCAACGCTGACTCCTGAGTCGTGCCTGCATTACCATCAGGGCTCTTCTGACCAACACCACACCGGCTCAGGTAGGAGAGATTCCTCTGCAACTGGAAGTGCCCCGGGGGGAAAGAACAACTACCACCACCATCCGGTAGTGCTGCAGGACCCCCCTCGACTTTGTCCGGCCTCGGAGTGGGACTGGAGCCGTTTGGGAGCGTGCTCGGCCTGCTAGGTGGCACAGCATCCGCCACTACTACTCCCATCCTCCAGTCTCATCTGACTGGGTTGCGGCAACACAATAAGTAGCTGCCGATGCGTATCACCAAAAATGTCTTATAGGTTCGCCATCACTGTGCTAGGCTCTCGCAGCTCAGTTGTATTCATAAGGAGACTGACTTCCCACAATGGGTAATATTGGAATCAGCACTGGTAGCCCTGACCTCTTTGCAGGCCTTACTCTGGACCCCGAGGTTAATAGCCCCTACTGTTGCAGATGAGGCCAAGGTGACTGATTACATGTTGCAATTGTGGCGGAAGGTTTAATTTCAACATGGCTTACAAAGCCAGATTTCACCTTTAATACCACTGTTTTGTAACCCCCTCTTCCCTCCTGGCCTATCTCCTAAGGTGTTTGTTTGGTGGAGACACACTCGGTTCCGCCGCATTCATGACTTTCTCTGTAACTTGTGCGTTTACACCAAAGAATTCTTCACTACCACATTCTCCCTTCCCCCCTCAGAGACCTTTTGTACTGCTTGGTTGTTCCATTTTCTGTGTTCCCTCACCCCACTCAATCCTGAGATTACCCTTACTAGTTTTGAAAGACTCTGTTTATTCCGTGCAGCAGAGAGGGGATCTCTCTTGTCTATATATGGTTTACTTAACACCCCATCCCCTGACACCAAGCTCGACTTTATGGCTGCCTGGGAGCGAGACCTTGAATCTGTACTAACCCTGCCCAATGGACTGACTGTTGTACTGCCATCAGCAAAGACACCTGGCAGGTCACCTTTATGGAAACATCATTGAAGGATCTCCATAGAACCTATTTGGCGCCCTGAAAGGCTACATAGCGTCTATCCTGTGGTTTCACCCCTCTACTTTAGGGGTTGCAACGCCATAGGCTCCACATTCCATATTTGGTGGTCCTGCCCTAATCCCTGCCGCTTTTGGACAGCCTTACATAGAATGACTCAACATCTCTTTCAACAGTCCTTTCCGACATCAGCAACTATTTTCCTTCTTAGCCTTAACCCTTTCGCTGCCACGGGTCTCCGGATATTTTGCACCTCTGGTAGCAAGAGCAATTTTCACAGTTTTGAGATAAAACCTAAATTGCAATGTTAAAAATCATACTAACCCCGCATACCTATATATTTTCTGAAAGTAGACACTTGCAGCATTGCATGAAGGTACGAACAGGTACCTTCATGCAATTTGGATTTAAAGTGTATGTTTTATCCAAAAAAAAAATGCAAATAAATGTTGCTAAAAGTGAAAAACAAACAAAAAATTATATGCACCAAACCTCCTAAAAATAAGAGTTCAACATGTGCAAAGTTCATTCATATCACTAAGGCCTACACCTGCATGCACATATCTTTATAAAATTACCAGAACTGGAAGGAACAAAAATCTGCTTTGAAGCTGGAAATGTTAAAAAGTATAATCCTATAAAATGAAGGGATTACACACCGTGAAAAGCATGTGAACCCCTAAACCCTATATATTTCTTGAAAATAGACAACCTGAAGATTACATATGTCTTAATGGGTTATCAATAGCCATGTCCACCTTCATGTAACTTTGTGACAAACACAAATAAGTTTTTTTTAAAAATGCACTAAAACATATATTTGCACCTAAAACTCCTATTCAATCTTACAATCACACACAAAACACATATAAAATAATAGATCAAGGTGTACACAATTTATATATACCGCAAACATCAACTACAACAAGAGCTTGTACTCTCAAAAACACTGATACAGAAGACAAGCTATATTTTACTGCTTTCACGAATAAATAAAAATCTATACTGCACATAGCAAACTGTGACTATGATACCAAAATCTATCTTTTTTGAGATTGCACAGCATACAAGATATAAAAACACAACTTAATATTTCATATATACAACCAGGGCCGGTTTTAGACAAAGTGGGGCCCTGGGCAAGTTTACAAGTTGCAATTCTAAGACATACCCAGTGGCAGAACTACCACCATAGCAGCTGATATGGGGCCCATGACCATAGGAGGCCCGGTGGGCCCCTGCTGCTTTTGTTTTTTAAATTGGTCATTAACTGCCCTTGCTTTCCCTTTAGCCCTTCAGGGGGCCCCATGCATCCCATATCACGCCGCTGACATTGAACAGCGTCAGGTCTTTGCCGACAGGGATGTGATATGGAATGCACAGAGATTAGTAAGTAGGACTGCGGTACTTGGTATTTGTTGGGCGAACCTCGCAAGATCCTCCTCGCGAGGTTTGCCTGGCAGTTTCACTCCAACAAACTGCTATTATTATACTCTGGGGTCTTTTCTGACCCCACACTATAATGTTCAGAGGCCCGGGGTAGGTAAAAAAAAAAAAAAAAATCTTACTTACCTCTCCTGTGTTTCTACGCGAATTCCTGCTATCTTTGGCCCTCTTCAATGATGTCATAGACGACATGTGGGTGCGGCTGGCGTCACTGACACACAATGACGCCGACGTAACAACCCACGTCTGTGATGTCATTGGAGCAGCAGGAAATAGAACTGGAGCACTGGAGAAGTAAGTAAAACCGTTTTGTTTTTTTTCACCTCCCCTGGGCCTTCGAACATTATACTCTGGGTCCTGAAGAGACCCCAGAGTATAATAATAGTTCATGGGTGATCCCCCAAAATTTTTGGGTTCTACCGAACCCAAAATTTTTGTAATATTTGCACCAAACACCGTAGGGGACATTATAATGTGTGAAGGGGCCACTATGGGACATTATACTGTGTGGAGAGGCCGCTGTGGGACATTAAACCTTGTGAAAGAGCCGCTATGGAACTTTATATATATATATATATATATATATATATATATCAATGAATTATGTGGGTATATAGATAAAGCATTTGAGGAAAGGATATGACTGGTTAGCAGCCTGCCCAAGCAAAGCAGAATTAGGTCATGTAGTTCCCCATATGTTTCAGGCATGTACAACTAAGGCTAAGTTCACATCTGCACCAGAGTCTCCAGAAACCGCTGAAAATTGGCAGAGACAAAAATCCTGCATGGAAAAATTTTCTCTCGGACAATTTCAAGAGGACCTTTCACGTCCTCTGGCACCTGTGGTTTTGTATACCACTGGAAAGCTGAGGTTGAATTCAGTGCACTGTTAACTTTGACGGTACGGTTCTATTTAAAGGGGTATTCCCACAACCATAACCATTTTTAAATTTGTAGATAATTAAACGTTAAACATTTTTGCAAATATGAGTAAACATTTTGCAGAGTTTTAAAGATTTTCTCTAAATATCTTGTGGTCAAAAGTTGTTGTCTTGATCGGTTGCCAGTGGATACGACCATAAATGCAGGACCTTTCTAAGGTCAGAAAATCAGCTATGATTTCCTTATTGTGGCCGGGATATCTCCTCATATATGTAGTGTCCCTGCCTGATAATCCAGCTACAATAATGAAATCATGGCTGGGTTCTTGACAACTCCCAGACCATAGAAAGTTTCTGCACTCGTGGTCGAATCCATTGGCAACCGATCAAGACAACAGACTGTCAACACTAAGACAGTTAGAGAAAATCTTTAAAACTCTGCAGAATTTTTAACTACTTATATTTGCAAAAATGTTTAACTTTTAATTATCTACAAATTGTGGCAATTGGGGGTAGTTTAACATCAAAGGTAGCAGCTTCCTGGATTTAACAGAGGTTTTCCAACTTCCAGTCAGGGTGGGTTCACACTTGCGCCGGAGTCCGTCTGCCGCGAATCCGACTGAAAATCTCGAAATACTGTATAGGGACTGGATAGGGAAAGCTTTGCGACGTATTGCTTAAAAACCCATTCATTTGAATGGGTTTTTAAAGCAATTCGCGGTTGTGCGCTTACACCCTCTGCGCCGCGAAGCCAGTTTTTTTCGTCGAAAACAAAGTCGGATTATGTCTGTCCATACATTGTCTATAAAATACGTATTTAATTGTGATTATTTACAATTATAAATATTTACATATTGATCTTTTGATATTTTTCATATTGTTACAGCCTGACGAAGGGTATCTAACCTGAAAAATTATAATTCTTATAACACAATTAAAGAGAACCTTTCATGTCCTCTTGCATATGCGGTTTTATATACCACTAGAAAGCCGACTGTCGGCTTTCCCGTAATGTGCCCCGGGGCTGGAGATATTGGTGCCGAAACTAACGGGCTTTCCGTTGTTCGGGTCCCAAGGTGCATATGAACGACGTAGAGAACAGCACAAGTGCGAACCTAGCCTATAGGAACATTTTATCTAAAACCTCTGAGCATCTTTCCTTGTGAGAGAATCTGCCTCTTTTTATACATTAGTCATGTGACTTAGTTGAAATTGACCCTCCAGCTGTTTTTCATTAATACCACTTACTTTTCCAGCCTTTGTTAACCCTGTCCCAACGGTGTTGAGATGCATCGCTATCATCAATTTCTAAATGACTGTTAAATTTTACTCGTATATCTTTATTTTATCAGTGCAGCAGACTGCCTCTAAAGAAAAAAAAAATGTATAAAATGTATGTTGAATATTTAGGAGAATGGAATATGACTAAACATGGTGTCAGTCACATGACTCCTTGGCAGGGCCACTTTAACCATAGGGTCAACGGTGCACTTGCACTGGGTCCTATGGTAGCAGAGGCCCCCTTGGAACAGTGGGACAGTCCTGCATTTGCTTTCCCTCTGTGCTGCCCCAAATACAACTCATCCGTGTCCTTCAGATGTTGATGAGTTAAATGCAATGGCGAGGCTTGGAGCCGTCTGCTCCCTACTTTACCATCTGGCTGCTGTCTCTGCTCTTGGTGTCTTGAAAAAGTAGGCGCAATGTAGTGACGTCACTTACATTGCACCTGTTGCTCCCTGAATACTCCGGGACCAGAGACAAAAGAGAACAGGGGAACGGGACAAAATGAGTATTAAGGTTTTTTTTTTTTGTTTGATATATACAATGGGGACAACCTGGAGGGGGACATGAAACTGTGTGGGCAACTGGAGCGGGACATGAAAATGTGGGGGCAACTGGAGGGGGACAGGTTAATACTTAAGGGGCCACGGGGGGACAGGCTAATGTGTGATGCATGCAGGGGCATTTGACTGTGTGATGGGCCACCAAGGGGCATTTTATTGTATGGGGCCACTAGGGATGCTTTATACTGTGTGAGGGCCACTAAAGGGCATTATACTATGTGGGGGCCTTTGAGGGAGCATTATAATTTGTGCATGTCAGGTATTTCTAAGTTATGATGATGGGGGGGCCCACTTATGAAACCTTTGCACTGGGCCCACCACTGTGTTAAAACTTTATTAACAACATCATATAGACACAGACAACCATGTAAATACACACTCTATGAGGTAGTTATAATAAAGAATTCCGTTAAATTGTATTGATGATTTGTGTGTATAAGTGGTGATTATGACATATCCATAACTAATTAAGGACCAACAATATGTAAATGCACGTCCCTCACTAAAAGGCTTTTAACCTTTGCATGGAGTTTTGCACCAGAGCTCCATAACTACTGGGTCTTTGCTGTTTTATACAGCAGGAGCCTGGCAGTAATGGCCAGGATTGGAGACCGCTTTAATCATGGAAAATTTAACCCCTTAAATGATGTGGTCAAATGCGACCATGGCATCTGAGATGTTACTTTCACGTTCAGTCTCCTGGTTGGTTATGGAATACCAATACCGCAGGGAGATCGCTAGAGCCATTCCATTTGTATGGCAGTCAGGAGTCTTCTGATGCCTCCCAGGCCTGCCAATGCTATATGACTTCTCAGACCTGCTGCTGGCAGGGTTCAATAGTAACATAAGGATTTTACCATAGACTGCTAGGTCAATGATTGCTAGCTCAAGCCCTCTATGGGGGCTAAAAAATAAACAAACTGTAACATCTTTGCCTGTTCAGGCCTCTGCGCCATCCTCCGGTCGCACACTTCACCACAGGAGGCGTGTTCAGTTGTGATCCTTTCAGCTGAGGATTCATTGCTGTGTGTTAGTCCAAGCAAGTACTTTAATTCCTTTGGTTACTATGGAGTTAACTTAGTAGCCTTTGATTGACATTCCTCCTGGTCAATCAAGTCTAGGGCGGATTCCTTTATATACTTTTCCAGCCCACTCCCTTATGAGAATAATGTTCTTTGATTTCTCCAGTGCTTTTAACACCATACAGCCCAGGTTACTGAGGGACAAGCTGGGCCTTGCTGGAGTGGACCACCACCTCTCCAACTGGATCCTAGACTACCTCAAAAATCGACCTCAATACGTGAGAGCCCAAGACTGTGTGTCAGGTACCGTGATCTGTAATACAGGGGCACCTCAGGGTACGGTTCTCGCCCCTTTCCTCTTCACACTGTACACTGCAGATTTTAGGTGCAACTCATCTAGCTGCTACCTACAGAAGTATTCTGATGACTCTGCAATAGTAGGCCTCATCACAGACGATGATTACAGGGAGTACAGAGAACTGAACCGGGATTTTGTGGACTGGTGCCACCGGAACCACCTGAAGATTAACGCGAGGAAGACCAAGGAGCTGGTGGTGGACTTCCGTAAAGGCAGATGCCCTCCTAAACCAGTGGACAATCTGGGGACGGGCATTGAGATTGTGAACACCTATAAGTACCTGGGTTTGCTCCTTAATAATAAGCTGGACTGGGCAGATCATATGGAGGCCCTGTACAGGAAGGGCCACAGCAGGCTCTACCTGCTTAGGAAGCTGAGAGCCTTTGGAATCCGGGGGGCACTTATTAGGACTTTCTTCAACTCGGTAGTGGCATCAGCCATCTTCTTTGGAGTGGCCTGCTGGGGGAGCAGTATATCATCCAGGGACAGAAATAAACTTGACAAGCTGATTAGAAGGGCCAGCTCTGTCCTGGGGAGCCCACTGGACCCAGTGCAGGTGGTGGGTGACAAAAGGATACTGTCCGTGGTGAGCTCCATGCAGAAGAAGAAGTCCCATCCCATGCATGAGACTGTGATCGCGCTGGGCAGTACTGTCAGTGACCGACTGCTCCACCCTAAGTGTGAAAAGGAGCGCTATCGGAAGTCTTTCCTCCCCACGGCGGTTAGGCTGTACAACCAACAGCGACCTAAGCGGAGATCATTACACACAGAGAACTGAAATATCTCTCTGCCTGTTAAATCCCCCCCTCCTCTGCTACTTCCTATCTGTCTGTCTGCAATCAATGTAATGCCTCTCACCTTGGAACATTCCTGTACATGTTGTATTTGTATTTGTATCTGCTTATCTTATCTTTGCTGCTGTAACACACTGAATTTCCCCATTGTGGGACTATTAAAGGACTATTATTATTATTGCCTTGTGCATGCTGGCAGTATACTGTTTGCTATCTATATTCATATTTCTGACCTTGGCTATTTCCTCTGACTACTCTTTTGGATTCTGATTCTGTACTTTGCTGCTTGGCTGGTTCTGACCCCTGGGCTAGCTGACCACCCGTTTGTTGTTGTTTGTATTGTCTGCGTTCTGTGTTATCACTTACATCACAAGGAGGGGCCGTCGCCCAGTTGTCCTCTACCCCTTAGGGTAGTTGAGGCAAATAGGCAGGGACTGTGGGCGAGTTCAGCATTAGGACTCACTGTCTTGTCGTTCCTTTCCTCCCAGGTTTCACCAGCAGCTACTGGGGAATTGCTCATCTAGCAATTCCCTAACACAAATTAATATTGTGAAAAGCTTTTTTTTTATATAAAAATATTAAAATTCAATTCACCCCCCTTATCCTAGATCACATATAAAAGTAAAGAAACAAAAATAAACATAAACAAATTGGGTATTCCCACATCTGAAATTTCTCACACTATTCAAATATAAAAATATTTATTCCATTCTCTGAACACTGCAACAGGAAAGCAAATCAAAATGGCAGAATCTCAGTTTTTTTGCCTTTTGGCCTGCAAAAAAGATACAACAAAAAGTGACCAAAACATCACATATTCTCCAAAATGGTACCCCTAAAAACTACATCTCGTCTTGCAAAAAAAGACATCATACACAGTTTTGCATACAGAACTATAAAAAAAGTTACTGGTGTCACAATATGATGATGCAATAAAATATTAGATTTTTTTTTCAAAGTTTTCAATTTGTTGAAAGTTATTAAAACATAAAAAAATTATATAATTTTGGTACTCCTGTGATGGCAGTGACGTGCAGAATATATGCAATGTGTTATTTTCAGACGGTGCACACTATTAAAACAAAAACAGAAAGAAAATCGGTCATCTGCGTTTTTCCCCAAAATTTACAGCATTGTGAATTATTTTTTTGTGTCTCATGGCGTTGTACAGAATAGTAAATAGCGCCATTAGAAAGTGCAATTTGTCCTGCAAAAAAGAAACCATTATACAACTTGATAGTAAGGAAGTAAAGGACGAAAACACAAAACTAAAAAATTTCATGGTCCTGAAATGTTAGTCAACTGTAGTCATTTCAAAGGATTCCTGTAGGGGCTTAAGTCCCAGATCACAGAACAGATGTTTATGGTGGAAGCTGTGACTAGGAAGTCTTCTAAAGAATATTGTAAAATGCAAGGCACTGTCCACCACCCCATCAATGAAAAGGGGGAAAACATTAAAGACAAAAGACTTTCTTAGGCCCCACGTTGCGAAAACGCAGAGTTTCACCACGGCAAAAAAACGCTGCATTTTACATTACCTGCAAAGTGGATGAGATTCTGGCTAATCCCATCCACACGTTGCAGAATAAAATCTGCAGCAGAAATGCTGTGATTTCAAAAACGCTTGTGCTTTTGTAAATCGCAGCGTGTCAATTATACCTACGGAAACGCTGGCATTTTCCGTATAAGTATAATATAGGCAGAAAGTTCACAGAGGAAAACTCTGCGGACTTTCTGTGAAAAATGTTGCAGACAAAAAATGTTCTGGATTACTGTCAGTGAACAGGTGGTAGAATGGGGTGGGGGGGTGTTTGACCTCCAGTGAGGGTGTTCAGGACAGTAGTCCTATTTAGTTTTCCTATGGATGTGTCCTTTGTGCCAACCAAACACATACTGTAACAGGATTAGCTCAGGGATCGTCGTCTCCTCGGATAGACGAGTACTTTTTGGCACAGCAATTAGAGTCCAGTCAAGTATGGTGCAACTGGCCGCAACCAGTTTTATTAGTGTTTTTAAGGAAAACAAAACAATACAAAATAAAATCCTAGCCGTCCGGCCACTACCTACAATACAGGTATCTAACTAGAGAGAGTTGAGCCTACTGCACAGCTCCCTAAACACAATTCATAGCAGTTATAACTCACAATGGTTTCCCAGGAGCAGAGAGAGACAGATACCTGTGTGTTGTCTGCCCTTATATACACACACTTCAGGAAACAAGGAGTCATCCCAAAACCTGAAGTGGCTGAATGGAGTAGAGCCACACCCAACTTTGCCTACTCCAGCAGCCAGACCTTTTACCAGTGTTTAGGTAAAACCCTCCAGCAAGGAACAAAACTTTCCCAGGTTCTTTTAGAAGGAATATGACAAGAACCTGGGAGAAATGTATGCTCCTTCTACTACTTTCCCCCTTGTCCTGTCACAATACATATAACCCAGTTGCTTACTAATAGCCAGAGGTCGCATGATGTGTCACATGACCCATGTCATGTTTATCCCTATTCCATTAGCCAAATGATATTTTATATAGTCCATGAGTTATACCATTCTATTGTGCAGAAAAGGGTCTGAACAGATATAATAGATGTTTCTTATTTGTCCTGCAGCAGCAAAGATGGGCCTTTAATTGCTACATAGGTGGACCTTTAATTCCCCCTAGGACCTGCTCACCTACGTAGCAATGAGACAGTTAATTATCATAATTGATGGTATAAGAACCCCCTTTTACAAAATTTCCTTGTGTTTTTATTTGTCCTAGTTTTCTTCCTAAAAGTGGCCCGCAGGGTGGGGGGGGGGGGGGTTTCTTTAATACAGGTTTTTTGTTTTCTCTTCTAAATGTTCCCAGGCTAGGTCTGAGGTTCTCAGATAGCAATATTAACACGCCTGGAGCCTCCTCTGAAGGCAGAGAGGGCTGCTGTAAAACTAGTATTGAGCTAGCTAGTGACTGGAGAAAGAAGATGCCGTTGGTACCATAAACTATGTGGTTATAGCCGCCATTCCGGATAAGATCCGCCAGCACAGCGTTCCCCAGCACCTAGTGCGCATATCCTGAGAGGTGCAGGAGCAGCAGGAAGTGATCGCAGCTCAGTGAGAGACGCTGAAAACAGTACCTACTGGGTTGAGGAAATCACTGTTGACGCAGGTATGTCGTGTCACGGTGGGGGGCAGAGCTACTGGTCTGGGAGTGCCCATTTAAGTCTGCTAATGATGAGGGCCAGCACACTGTGCCTGGCAAGCCAAACCCTCAGAGTTCTAAGGTAAAATGCCCTCCTAGGGGTCTACTGGTCTATGTTTCCACCTGTATTTTATGTACTAAGACAGTCTTTTTTTTCTAGGCTTGCAGATGTCCAGTGGTAAAAAGCTCTCTAAGGCTAAGACCCCACGTTGCGAAAACAAAGCCTTTGTTGTTGCATAGTGTCAGCATTTATTACCTGATGACCATTTGTCTGACGTATGTATGCTTTGTACTCAAGAGTCAAGTCTCTCCTACTAGTCCTCATGCATCTTCTAAAACTAAGCAGAAGACTAAATCTGAATGCTACATTAGTTGTCTGAAACACCTGAGGATTATTCCTGTATGTAGTGTTTGCACTCATGTTTCTGAGGATGAGTAAATGACTGATAAGGAGACCAAAAATGATTTTTCTTTTTTGAAATTGTGTATGTCTAGCAAAAAGAAGTCCCAAAAATTCAAACAGGATTTTTTATGAATTGTTTGATTCCACTAACTCTTCTGAGGGTGAACTTCAGACATTAGAATCAAGATTCAGACTTGGCGATTTCTGAAGGTAATTATTTGTTTAAAAAAGAAAATTCTGTTAAGTTAACTAAAAATGTTTAAAAAAAATTATGGAAACAGGACAGGCTGTCCCTTCCTCTCTTGACAGGGAGTGTCTGTTTCATTTTCCCAAAAGAAATGCTACAGTCCTTCCAGGGCATCCAGTCTTGAAATCCATTATGGAGATGGAGTGGAAATTTCCAGCTAGAAGATTTGAACTTGGTTCCAGGTTTAAAACCGTGTACAAATTAGATCCTGGGGAATGTGAAGCTTGGGAGGAGCCAGCCAGAGTTGATCCAGAAGTAGCAAACCTCTAGAAAATGCTTTTTTCCAGCAGATGATTCATATCTTCTTAACCCTTTCCCGATATCCGCCATAATAGTACGGTGGATGTCGGGTATTTAAACATGGTGGGCGCTCAGGAGCTGAGCGGCTGCCATAGCTGCCGGGTCTCTGATCACGGGCCTGGGTGCCACCACCAAGCCCCCCGGCGCCTCTGGCGCTGCCGTTTTGCTGGGGATTGCCGGTACCTGGAGTGAGTTCCGGGTCCGGTGTCCCATTGGCATCACAACCGGGAGCCTATAACAAAAAGATAAGATAAGATAATCCTTTAATAGTCCCACCATGGGGAAATTCAGTGTGTTAAAGCAGTATAGATAATACAATACAATAATACAGTTACAGCATTACAGTGACAGTCGGTACAGATAAAAAGGTAAAGGTAAAAAAATTGAAGGCTCCCAGGCTTGTCTGCCATTTACTTCTATTACAGGCTGCTCAATGCACCCTGCAATAGAAGTGCCGATATTTTGCAATGCACTAGCATTGTAATGCATTTCATTAGTGATCAGACCCCTTAAAAATTCAAATCACCCCCCCTTTCCCTAGAACACATATAAAAGTACTTAAATACCGTGAAACACATACACGTTAGGTATCCCTGTGTCCGAAATGCCTGGTCTACAAATCTATAAAAATATTTTTCCCATACGGTGAACGCCGTAGCGGCAAAAAAAAAAATCAGAAGTGCCAAACCGCCCTTTTCTCACTGTTTTTCCTCTGATAAAAATTTGAATAAAAAGTGATCAAAGCAATAGTAATTCCCCAAAATGGTATAACTAAAAAGTTCACCTGGCCCTGCAAAAAAATACACCCTATGCATCCCTGTACATGGAAATATATAAAAGTTATGGGTGTCAGAATATGGCAACTTTAAGAAAAACTTTTTTTTTTTGCAATGTTTTAGATCTTTGTTAAGGGGTTAAAATGCAAATAAAAGTATATACATTTGGTAACCTCAGAATTGTACCAAAACATAGAATACAGGTGACATGTCATTTTGGCTGCAGAGTGAATGCTGTAAAAACAAAGCTCATAAAAAAGTCGCACAAATGCACTTTTTCTCCAATTCCACCCAATTCTGTTTTTTTTTTCAAACTTGTACTGAATAATAAATGGTACCATTATAAAAAACTATTTTCCCCGCAAACATTAAGCCCTAATATGGCTCTGTGAATGAAAAAATAAAAAAGTTATAGGATTTGGGAGGCGGGGAGTCAAAAACGAAAATCGAAAAATGTCACTGGCGGGAAGGGCTTAAAGATCCAATGGATCGCAGAGCTGATATATTTCTTAAAAAGGCATATGTATAAAGCCGCCATGGCAGCCATTCCTGTGTCCAGGGTTTTAAGATTATGGTTAAGTCAGTTGAGAAGAGACATTCAAGATGGTGTTCCAAGGGAAGAGCTAATGGAGCAACTTTATTCCTTTAAACTTGCTGCAGATTTTTCTTCTGATTTTCCTTACTCTTTGAACCTGAAAGTCTTTTTGGGGAGAAATTGGATCAACTTTTGGAAGCTAATAAGAAGGAAAAAGCCCTGGTGTTTCCTCAGGCCAATAGAAGCTTTAAAGGGAATCTGTCAGGTCAATCTAGGACACTAAACCACCAGACCTGGGGTTTAGTGTCCCAAATCGCCCTGTTGCAATGCAATCCGCAGGCGCATTAAAAAAAAAAAAAATCTTTATACTTACAGTACCTAGAGAAGGGTCCGATGAACGCTGTTCGGCCGAGAACAGTCCGGCTTATTCATGAGCTTCTTTGTTGGCATGCCTTCCCCATGCTCCTGGCGCCTGCGCTGTTCTTCAGTGAAGTTGAAGATGGACACCCCGGCTTCACTGCATAATTGCCGGAGGTTACATGGCATGCGCACTGAAGCCGAGGTGTACTCCTTTGGCTTCACTGAAGAACTGCGCAGACGCAAGGCGTACAGTGGCAGAGTGAGTATAAAGATTTTTTATTTTTAATTCAGACATGGATTGCGTTATAACAGGGTGATTTGGGACACTAAACCCAGGTCCATATGGACGTGTGGGTGGTTTAGTGTCCCAAATTGCCCTGACAGATTCCCTTTAAGCCTTGTTTGCATTATCAAAGAAGATATGAATTGTTCCTATAAAGAGGAAATAATAGTGTAACATCTTTGCCCATTCGGGCCTCTGCGCCATCCTCCGGTCACATGCTTCAGCGCAGGAGGCCATTTGTGAGTTTTTGGCTCCTGCTGTTTTAGCCCAGCTGGGAATTTGTTGCTGTGTATCAGTTCAGCCAGTGCTATTAATCCTCTGGCTACTAAGAAGTTAAGTTAGTAGTTATTTGATTGACATTCCTCCTTGCCATTCGAGCCTAGGGTGGATTCCCTTTATATAGTTTTCCAGCTCTCTCTTCTATGCTTGCTATTAGCTTATCTGAGCTTGCTGGCTTTCATACTGTTTGCTGTATATATATATTTCTGACTTTAGCTATTCTCTGTGACTAGTCTTTTGGATTCTGATTCTGTACTTTGCTGCTCAACTGGTTCTGACCCCTGTCTTTCCTGATTATCTGTTTGTTTGTCTTGTCCGTGTTTTATGTTTACACTTGTTTTGTAGGAAGGGACTGTTGCCCAGTTGTCCTCTACCACCTAGGGTAGTTGAGGCAAGTAGGTAGGGACAGGGGCTGGGTTGAGTATAAGACTGTCTCTGTCACTGTCTCTGTCATTTCCTTCCTCCCAGGTTTCAGAAGCAGCTACTGGGGAATTGCTCAACTGGCAATTCCCTAAAAAATAGACTAATTGATTGGGGTAGACTCTATCAGAAATTCAGAACCACTGACTCAGAGAAATTGAAGAAAAAATATGAAGACGCAGGTGTTGCGAAATAGGATTTTTGACATCAGAAGTTGTCAAGTTGGAGGTTGTTTGCAATTTTTTTTTCCTGAATGGTGCAGCATCACCACAGACAAGTGGGTTCTGGATCTTATAGAAAAAAGTTATGTAATAGAAATTTTACACAAACCAAAGAATCATTTTCTTCTGAATGAGCAAGAAATTCCCCATGTTTTTCCTCAGAAACAAATTTTTTATGTAAAAAATGCCATAGAAGAGGTCCCAGTAGAGGAACAATGTTATGGAATTTATTCAAGGATTTTTCTGGTTCCAAAGGTTGCTGGTTCATGGAGACTGTTCATAGATCTCAGATCCCTGAATCATTACATAAAGAAAATTCATTTCAAGATAGAAATAATAAGGACAGTTACAGCAGCCTTATAAAGAGGCCAAGTCCTAGCACCCCTGGACCTGAAAGCTGCATATCTGCACATTTCTATCCATCCTGTTTCAAGAAAATTTCTGAGGTTAGTGGTCAATCATTTAGAAACAATCAGTCACTACCAATTCAAAGTACTCCCTTTTGATCTAACTTCCTCTCCAAGGGTCTTCACCAAAGTGGCAGTAGTAGTAGCAGCTCTGACGTTGAAAGAAATTCAAGTTTTTGCCTATCTAGACGATTGACTGATAGCCGCTCCATCTGCATATCTTCTGCAAGATCACCTCAAAGTAGTTATCACACTTCTCAGAGATTTTGGATTCCAAATAACTAGGAAAAATCTCAGTTACTGCCAGAAACTTCAAAATTTTTTCTAGGCTTCATAATAAAAACAGAATTGCAAGCTCTTTTTCTTCCTCAAAAGAGAATTCAAAAAATTCAAACTGCGGTAAAAATTCTAATCAAATCCCCACTATCTACAATTCATCAAATCATGAAGACTTTGGGGTTGTTAGTAACCTCGATTAATGCAGCACTTTGGGCTATGGTACCCAGCCGTAGCCTCCAGCACAATATGCTTCTTCATTGGAATGGTGATATGAAGAGGATGCATACAAAAATAAGTCTAGACCAAGCCACAAGAGAAGGCTTGAAATGATTGCTCAATCTATACAACCTGGAAAAGGAAAAATTTCCAGTTCATTATAACCACAGAATCCTCCCAGAGAGGTTGGGGTGCTCATCTGCAAACCATATGGGCACAAGGACTATGGGACAAATTGGACAGACAATGTTCTTCAAATTTTTCGATAGATGAAAGCTGTCAGGTTGACACTTCTGCATTTCAAACCATTGATCCAGGACAAATTTGTACTAATTCAAACAGACAACCAAGTAGTGGCCTATTATTTGAAGAAGCAGGTTGGAACTCGAAACAAGTTACTGATGACAGAATGCGAAAAGATTTTTCATTTGGCAGATACTGCCCTACTGAGCTCTGTATATAAAAGGTTCTCTGAACACCAGAGTGGATATTCTGAGCCGGATGACACTCAGACCATCAAAGTGGGAACTAAATCCCAGATATTTTCATCTTCTAATGGACAGATGGGGAATACCACAGATGGAGTTGATGGCAACCAGGTAAAATGCAAAACTGCTGTTCTGTTCTCTCTGAATCTTCAAGATCACCCGTATGCAGTGGACGCATTCTCCATGAGTTGAAGACACAAATTTCTTTACTTCTTTCCTCTAGTCCAGATTATCCAGAGGCTTCTGCAGAAAATATTGATGGAAGGACCATCAGGGATAATAATAGCACCATTCTGGCTCCGGAGGGCCTGGTTTCCTCTATTATTGCAAATTTCAAACAACGAGCATTGGCCTCTTCCACAGTATCCAGATATGTTAATCCAGAAAGGCCCATTCCAACTCCATCTTTCAGCTTGGTTTGTGAAGATTCAAGATGGTAGAATACAGGATTATCTACATCAGTAATTAATATTCAATTGGCAGCCCGTAAGGACTCTACAAATTAGACTTCTTTTAAAATATGGTCTAAATTCTCTTCCTGGCTCAGTGATTCAGAATTTCATTCAGTAGAAATACCAAGTGTTCTACAATGTCTGCAAGACAGTTTCCAAAAAGGCCTTAAAGAGGACCTTTCATGTCCTCATGCACATGCAGTTTTATATACCGCTAGAAAGCCAAATTCAGCGCACTGTTGGCTTTCCCGTTATGTGACCCGGGGCTGGAGATATCGGTGCAGTTACTGATCTCTGCCCACTGTCAGAAGTGCATTCCTGACAGTCTAGCTGGGCTGTGAGGAACGCTCTCTCTGACAGTACTTGGACATAGCCCTGTACTGTGAGAGGGGGCGTTCCTGTGAGGAACGCCCCTCCAGTACAAGTCTATGGACGAGTACTGTTAGGGGGGAGTTCCTCACAACCCAACTAGACTGTCAGGAATGCCCTTCTGACGGTGGGCAGAGATCAGTGCCGAAACCAAGGCACCAATCTCTCCAGCCCCGGGGCACATAACGGGAAAGCCAACAGTGCGCTGAATTAGGCTTTCTAGCGGTATATAAAACTGCATGTGCATAAGGACATGAAAGGTCCTCTTTAAGGCCTTTTTGGAAACTATCTTGCAGACACTGCAGGCACTTATCTCTGCCCACCGTCAGAAGGGCATTCCTGACAGTCTAGTTGGGCTGTGAGGAATGCCCCCTTAACAGTACTCGTCCATAGACTTGTACTGGAGGGGCGTTCCTCACAGGAACGCCCCCTCTCACAGTACAGGGCTATGTCCAAGTACTGTCAGAGAGGGCGTTCCTCACAGCCCAGCTAGACTGTCAGGAACGCACTTCTGACAGTGGGCAGAGATCAGTAACTGCACCGATATCTCCAGCCCTGGGTCACATAACGGGAAAGCCGACAGTGCGCTGAATTCGGCTTTCTAGCGGTATATAAAACCGCATGTGCCTGAGGACATGAGAGGTCCTCTTTAAGAATTTTTCCCAATGGGGTTCTCCTGAGAACTTTACCAAAGTTCCTTCTTTTCACAATATCGATAAAAAAATCCTTCCTACCGATATTCTATCCTCATCCTGAGACAGAAGAATCACAGAACAGTTACATTTCCACACCTTAGATGTTAAAAGAGCTATTCTGACCTACCTGAATAGAACCAAGAATTTAAGAAAAGAAGAAAATTTATTTGTACTTTTTTTTTTTAGGTACTAGGAAAGGGATGAAATCCTCTAAAAACACATTAGCCAGATGGAGGCCTACAGAGTAGCAAATCGCACATTACCAATTATGCCAAGGGCACATTCTACATGTTCCAAAGCAACCTTATGGGCTGAAAATGCACAAATCTCTATCTTGGATATTTGTAATACTGCTTCTTGGAGCTCTTCCTTTACCTTCATCAAGCATTATCGCCTGGACATCTACTCTGAGGGTCCAGCCTTTGGCACAGCAGTACTTAATATGGTTTCCAAATGATGATCTTCACCCCCGTTAGGTAGGTCCCATCTGTGCTGCCCTAGGAGAATAAGACAAAATTGGGTTTTACCTGAAATTTTACTTTCTTTGAGTCCAAGGCAGCACAGCATACCCTCCCAATTTAAGATTAAAGAGGACCTTTCACCACCCCAGGGCTGTGCAGTTTTTTGTACCTTGTTATAAGTGCTGCTGCACAGACCCTGGGGCACTTTGAACTTTCTTCCTACCCCCCCACCCATTGCGGAGTTATGAACCCCGTTATTAAAGCTCTTCACTGTCAGAAGGGAGTTCCCTGACTGTAAGTGAAGGGCTACGTCATTTGCGTCGCTCTGACACTGTCCAATTAGCAGAGGATAATTTCAGAGCGGCTTTGGCTGTGTGATCTCCTGAGAAGTTGCGAGATCTCGCGAGATCACACAGCCGAAGCCGCTCTAATACAGTCCTCTAGGGCTACGTCATTTGCATTCCAATTAGCAGAGGTCTGTATTAGAGCACCTTCGGCTGTGTGATCTTGCAAGATCTCGCAACTTCTCAGGAGATCACACAGCCAAAGCCGCTCTGACACTACCCTCTGCTAATTGGACAGTGTCAGAGTGATGCAAATGACGTAGCCCTTCACTTACAGTCAGGGAACGCCCTTCTGACAGTGAAGAGTTTTAATAACGGGGTTCATAACTTCGCAACGGTGGGGAGGGGGGGGTGGTAGGAAGAAAATTCTAAGTGCCCCAGGGTCTGTGCAGGAGCGCCTATAACAAGGTACAAAAAACTGCACAGCCCTGGGGTGGTGAAAGGTCCTCTTTAAGTAAAAAAAAACTTGGGCAATAAAACACAAGGAAATAGTGGAAGGGGGGGGGCGGTTTATACCAACAATTATGATAATTAACTGTCTCATTGCTACGTACTGTAGGTGGGCCGGTCCAAGGAGGAATTAAAGGCTGGGATACAGACCCATCTGTACTGCCTCGGACTCAAAGAAAGTAAAATTTCAGGAAAACCCAATTTTGTCTATATGAGCAGAATTTTACCCCTTTCCCAACATCCACTGTAATAGTATGGCAGATGTCAAACTTTAAAATAGCATTTGCTCAGGAGCCAGCAGGTCTCCACTGTTTTACATAGCAAAGCCCTTGATCAGACTCCTCTTTTATCGTGGGCATTAACCCTTCAGATTAATCTGAATGCGATCCAGAGGCGGCGATCTGTTTCCATGACAGCCTATTCAAGGTTCCCAGGCCTGTCATTAGTATGCTTCTACTTAGGAGCAAAACTAAAGGCCCCAGACCCTGGTGCAAAAAGATTTTGACCAACTTCACCTCACAAAGTTGCCCACATCCCATCTGAACATTTTATCAGCATTTATATTTACCTTCTCTTTCTGGATGATACCACCATGAAGACTTGCTCACAACGTGTCTATGCACACAAGCGCCCCATCATTCCCATCACATTGTAATCATGACCCCTTTTGTGCCACAACCTCCTCCATGTGAAATGGTTAAATTTTCTTCTTTCTGACAGTGCAAGGTGTCACCAGAGGATAGGGGAAATATGCACAGACTACTAACCATGAGAAAAGACATCAAATAAGTGTTAGAGTGTTGAGGGTGACCTTGGTTTGTGGGCCAGTTCCAGCTACAACCACTGCCACTTCCTCAGGGCTTCTATTACAGGCTGCCATAAGCAGGCTGTAACAGAGGTGAATGGAGTTTTCAACAAGTACATCATACTGGTGATCAGACACTCTTGGGTCCAAGTCTGCTAGGGGGTGTAAAAATACAGAAAAAATACAGAAAAATTTAAGTTTAAAAACAAAAGTATATCAAATTTCAAATCACTCTGCTTTCCTAGATCACATAAATTAAAAAAACACATTATGTATCCCCAGATCCAAAAATGCCCATACTCGAAACAAATAAAAGTATATATCACCATATTGTAAAAGCCATAGTGGGAAATAAAATCAAAATGGGCAAACTGCTATTTTTACCATTTACCTGCCAAGAAAATGGAATAAAAAAAGCAATCAAAATGTCAGATAATTCCCAAAACAGTATTGATAAAAACTGCAGCTCAGAAAAAAAAGGATCAGTGGATCAGATTTTTGTAAAGGTATTAAAACATAGCAAAAACTATGTAAATTTGGTATGGGTACAGACCTGGCCACTAGGAGGCTGACACTAGGAATAGCAAAAGATGTCGACTCCGCCTCCAGACACTGTGCTAGTCAGTTTGTACCGCAGCAATAAGAGAGAGATACAAATAACCAAAAATGAACACGAAACCAACACCACCATGTCCTGAACCCGAAAATAAACTAAAAAAGCGCAGGGCAGGAACAACAAGAAAACAAGAGTCGGTTCTGTCCCCCAATGAATACAGTGAGAAAAGGATTTTACGGTAAGTAGAAAAATCCATTTTTCTTGCTTATTTCATTGGGGACACAGCACCATGGGATGTCCTAAAGCAGTCCCAGATGGTGGGAATTACAGTACATGGCCAAGAGAGCAATTTAGCGCACAGCTGCTCGCAGAACCTTACGACCCAAGCTGGCAGCAGCAGAGACCACACAGTGGATGTAGTAGAACTTGGAGAAAGTGTGGACAGAGGCCCAGGTGGCAGCCTAGGAAACCTGTGTGGCAGAAGCCTGATGGCCGAACGGCCAGGAGGCTCCAACAGCTCTCTTGGATGATCATTCGGACAAAGAAGCAGCAGCCTATTCTTGAGCCGACAGGCCTCACGGATAGCACACCAAATCCATTAGGAAATGGAAGCCTTGGAAACAGACAGGCCCTAGTGAGCGCCCCCAAAGAGAACCGGACCAATCCAGGCAGAGAAGAGAGTGCTCACACGGGTGCTTGGGTACAGGAAGATAGTAAGCCAAATGTCCTTAATGATGTGGAAGAAAGAAACCACCTTAGGCAAAAAGAAGGTGGTGGACGAAGGACAGCTTTGTCCCTATGGAGAACATGAAAAGGAGGCTTCTGGGACAGGGCAGCCGGTTTGGAGACCCTGTGGATGGAAGCAATGGCCAACAGGAAGGCAACCTCCAGGACAGGAGGCGAAGAGAGATCTTAAAAGAGGGAGCCTGAAGCACCACAAGAACGAGATTAAGGTCTCAAGGTTCCAAGGGAGGACGGTAGGTGAGGGGGGGGGGGTACAGTGTGCCACTCCCTGCAGGAAAGTCTTCAACTGAGGCCCAAAGGCCAGGGTCTTCTGAATAAGAATGGAAAGGGCAGAAAATCTGCCACTGAAGAGAAGAGACACCAAGCCCTTGGGCCAGACTGGACTGGAGAAAAGCCAGGATCCTAAGAAGAGAAAAGAAGAGCGGATTGAAGACATTACTCTCACACCAGTGTACGTAGTCCTTCCACGTGCAATGATAGATACAGTGGGGAAAAAAAGTATTTAGTCAGCCACCAATTGTGCAAGTTCTCCCACTTAAAAAGATGAGAGAGGCCTGTAATTGACATCATAGGTAGACCACAACTATGAGAGACAAAATGAGAAAACATATCTAGAAAATCACATTGTCTGATTTTTTAAGAATTTATTTGCAAATTATGGTGGAAAAGAAGTATTTGGTCAACAACAAACAAGCAAGATTTCTGGCTCTCACAGACCTGTAACTTATTATTTTTTTTATTATTATTATTATTATTGTTTATTTATATAGCACCATTAATTCCATGGTGCTTTACATTTGCGGATTTACATACGGTACACCAGATATACAAAACAGATAATGCTCACAGAGACTAACTGGTACAGTGGGATAGAGGGCCCTGCCCGCAAGGGCTTACAATCTATGAGGGAAGAGGGATAGAGACAGAAGGTGGGGGCAGAGGCTGCTCAGGTGGTGGTGTGGTGACAGTAGCGTTATTGGAGGTTGTAGGCTTTCTTGAATAGGTGAGTCTTCACGGCCTTCTTGAAGCTTGTGACTGTGGGGGACAGTCTTATGTGTCTTGGTAATGAGTTCCAGAGTATGGGGAATGCCCGGGAGAAGTCTTGGAGTCGATTGTGTGAAAAGCGGATAAGAGCAGAGCAGAGTAGGAGGTCTTTGGAGGATCGGAGGTTATGTGTGGGCAGGTAGTGGGAGATTAGGTTGGAGATATATGGAGGGGACAGGTTGTGGATGGCTTTGTATGTCAACGTTAGTAATTTGAACTCTATTCGCTGGGCAACGGGGAGCCAATGAAGGGATTGGCAGAGGGGAGCGGCCGATAAAGAACGGGGGTAGAGGTGTATTAGGCGAGCAGCACAGTTTAAAGTGGACTGGAGGGGGGCGAGGGTGTTAACTGGGAGGCCATAGAGAAGGGTGTTACAGTAGTCTAGGCGAGAGATTATGAAGGCGTGGACTAGCATCTTTGTAGTTTCAGGGGTGAGGAAAGAGCGGATTCGGTGGATGTTCTTGAGTTGGAGGCGGCAGGAGGTGTTGAGGGTTTGAATATGCGACTTGAAGGATAGCTCAGAGTCTAGGGTTATCCCAAGGCAGCAGGCCTGTGGGACTGGGGTGAGAGTGGTTCCATTAATTTTGATAGATGTGCGAGGAGGGGTGAAGATTATGAATTCCGTTTTCTCCATGTTGAGTTTGAGAAAGCGGGAGGAGAGAAAGGAGGCTACGGCTGCTAGACATTCTGGGACTCTAGACAACAGGGAGATAATGTCTGGTCCAGAGAGATATATTTGGGTGTCGTCAGCATAGCAATGGTAATGGAAACCATGGGATTCTATGAGTTGGCCAAGGCCTAGGGTGTAGATTGAGAACAGGAGGGGTCCTAGGACGGAGCCTTGGGGGACATCTACAGAAAGAGGGTGTGGCGGGGAGGTGGTGAGTGAGTGGGAGAAGCTGAATGTGCGGTTGGTGAGATATGAGGAGATCCAGGAAAGGGCCAGGTCTGAGATGCTGAGGGATGAGAGAGTTTCTAGCAGGAGGGAATGGTCGACTGTATCAAAGGCAGAGGAGAGGTCGAGGAGGAGGAGGAGGACAGAATAATGACGTTTGGCTTTGGCGGTTAGAAGGTCGTTAGTGACCTTGGTTAGGGCAGTTTCTGTGGAGTGATGGGGTCTGAAGCCTGACTGTAGTCTGTCAAGAAGCATATTGGACGAGAGGTAGGAGGATAGTTCGGAATGGACGTGTTGCTCTAGTAGTTTTGAGGCATACGGGAGCAGTGAGATGGGGCGATAGTTGGCTGGAGAGGACGGGTCCAGGGAGGGTTTCTTAAGTATAGGTGTGACGGTAGCATGTTTGAAGGCAGAAGGGAAGGATCCATTCGTTAGGGATAGGTTGAAGAGATGGGTTAAGGCAGGAGTAATGTCTTCCGAGAGTTTTGGGATGAGATGTGACTGGATTGGGTCGAGTGCACAGGAGGTGAGGTGTGATTTAGAGATTAGGGTAGAGAGCTTTTCATCAGTGACGGTGGAGAAACAGGTTAAAGATGATGAGCACCGAGCAGTTGGATAGAGTGGTTGTTGGGGGTGTAGGGTGAGACTGTCTCTGATGGTGTCGATTTTGCTTTTGAAATAAGCGGCAAAGTCATCAGCTGTGATAAGTGATGTTTGAGGGGGCGCAGGAGGATGGAGAACTTCTTCTTTAAGAGGCTCCTCTGTCCTCCACTCATTACCTGTAGTAATGGCAACTGTGTGAAATTGTTATCAGTATAAAAGACACCTGTCCACAACCTCAAACAGTCACACTCCAAACTCCACTATGGTGAAGACCAAAGAGCTGTGGAAGGACACCAGAAACAAAATTGTAGACCTGCATCAGGCTGGGAAGATTGAATCTGCAATAGGCAAGCAGCTTGGTGTGAAGAAATCAATTGTCGGAGCAATAATTAGAAAATGGAAGACATATAAGACCACTGATAATCTCCCTCGATCAGGGACTCCAAGCAAGATCTCACCCCGTGGGATCAAAATGATCACAAGAATGGTGAGCAAAAATCCCAGAACCACACGGGGGGACCTAGTGAATGACCTGCAGAAAGCTGGGATTAACGTAACAAAGGCTACCATCAGTAACACACTACGACGCCAGGGACTCAGATCCTGCAGTGCCAGACGTGTCCCCCTGCTTAAGCCAGTACATATCTGGGCCCATCTGAAGTTTGCTAGAGAGCATTTGGATGTTCCAGAAGAGTATTGGGAGAATGTCATATGATCAGATGAAACCAAAATAGAACTGTTTGGTAGAAACACAACTGGTCATGTTTGGAGGAGACTGAATGCTGAGTTGCATCCAAAGAACAGCATACCTACTGTGAAGCATGGGGGTGGCAACATCATGCTTTGGGGCTGTTTCTCTGCAAAGGGACCATGACGACTGATCCGTGTACATGAAAGAATGAATGGGGCCATGTATCGTGAGATTTTGAGTGCAAACCTCCTTCCATCAGCAAGGGCATTGAAGATGAAACATGGCTGTGTCTTTCAGCATGAGATTGAGCCCAAGCACAGCACCAGGGCAACAAAGGAGTGGCTTCGTAAGAAGCATTTCAAGGTCCTGGCGTGGCCTAGCCAGTCTTCAGATCTCAACCCCATAGAAAACCTTTGGAGGGAGTTGAAAGTCCGTGATGCCCAGCGACAGCCCCAAAACATCACTGCTCTAGAGGAGATATGCATGGAGGAATGGGCCAACATACCAGCAACAGTGTGTGCCAACCTTGTGAAGACTTACAGAAAACGTTTGACCTCTGTCATTGCCAACAAAGGATATATAACAAAGTATTGAGATGAACTTTTGTTATTGACCAAATACTTATTTTCCACCATAATTTGCAAATAAATTCTTAAAAAAATTAAACAATGTGATTTTATGGATTTGTTTTCTCATTTTGTCTCTCATAGTTTAGGTCTACCTATGATGTCAATTACAGGCCTCTCTCATCTTTTTAAGTGGGAGAACTTGTACAATTGGTGGCTGACTAAATACTTTTTTTCCCCACTGTATCTGCAAACTGGGGTTTCTGGACCGGGGCATGGTCCGGATAATAGGCTCCGAAAAACTTTGATGCCTCAGGACCTTGGCTTCAACAGCCACACTGTTAAACACAGCTGAGGTAAGGAGGGGTGGAACAGAGGTCCAAGGTCTAAACCGGGCGTGCCCCATCGGGAGAACAACTGGAGAAAGTTCTTCTGGTGAAGAGACAACTCGCCCGGGTTGAGCTTTCCACGGCTTAGGTAATTAAGTAAGAGATCGGTAGGCTTCTTGCATGGCTGCATGGCTCTTGGTGCCCCAGATGGATCAAGTAGGTGACCGCGGAGGAGGTGTCGGTCTGGGCTCTCACCGGACGTCCTTGGAGGAGAAAGAGCCAATAAGACAAGACTAAGAAGATGGCCCTCAGTTCCAGTAGATAGATCTGAAAGGAAGTCTCGGCTTTGGACCACAGGCCCTGGAAGGTCAAAGCACCAAAGACCGCTCTCCAGCCGGTAGGTCTGGCGTTGGTGGAATCACCTGCTAATATAGGGGAGAAGGACTTCCCCCATGAGACTCCTGAGGAAAAAAGCTCTCTATTAACCCGGGGAGGCAAGAGAATCAGGCGGTCGAGGCTGGACAGAGACTAGTCCGAAAGGGCCAGAATAACCACTGCAGAGTACGCAACTGGAACAGAGGAAAAGGGACAACTTTGAAGGTCAAGACCATAGAGCCAAGGACCCGCATGCAGAACCGAAGAGAGCAAGGAGAGTTTCTCCGAAGGCATGACACACTGGATAGGAGGGCCAGGAAGGACTCCGGAAGAAGGATCTTACCATGGTGCGTGACTATGATCATGCCTGGGAATTCCATGCACTGAGAGGGCACGAGACAGAACCTTTCTTTGTGGATGAGCCAGCTGAACCAGTGAAGGAGGTCCAAGTGATCAGCAAGCTGATGACATTGTCCGCCTTGGAGGGAGCCTTCACCAGGAGGTCGTCCAAGTATGTAAACACGGCACCTCCTCTGGAACGGAGGACGGCCATGGGAGAAGCCATCACCCTGAAAAATACTCAGGGGACAGAGGCCAGACCAAAGTCGACAGTAACAAACTAAAAATGAGGCAAACCCATGCAAAATCAAGGAATCACTGGACTTCAGGGTTACCACCACTGACTGCAGGGGCTCCATAGAGAACCTGCGGACAAGAACAAACCTGTTGAGGCCCTTCAGGACCAGGATGGGGAGAAAAGAGTTGACCTTCTTGGGAACGGTGAACAGGTTGGAATAAAAGCCCCAGCAAACACTCTGAAGTGGGGACAGGAACAATGACACCCTGCTGCTGCAGAGTGGAGATGACCTGAGAAGGGCGGTCACTCAAGCAGGGGGAAGAATGCAAAGTGGAGGAAAACATCTTCCATTTGGAAGAGAGAACTCAGAGTAGCCGGTCAACACCAGCTCTCGAACCCACGTGTCTTCGATACTGGCGAGCCAGATCTCCAGAAGGAGAGCAGTCGCCCCCCCACCCAAGGAACTTGGAAGGCTTGGAAGAGGAAGGCCTGGAGGACTTGGTGCGGGACTGCCAGGCAGGACTGGGCCTGAAAGAGGGCTACTGGGAGTGGTAGTCCCAGGAATCCAGTGCTCCAGAGCGAGAGGTGGAGCCACCAAAAGGAGCAACAACGCTGAGAACGGCTGGAGGAGGGTGGCTGGGGGAGTGGAGAGCTTTTTCCCCCTGTAGCCACAGAGATGAGCTTTGCTAGGCTGTAGCCAAAAAGCCGACTCTGTTTGTTCCGAAGGAAGGGAAGAGCCACGACCACCTTCTTAGAGACGGATTGGGTGTTCCATGAACGGATCCAAACAGTATGACGATTGCCACAGTATTGAAGGCCACCTTTGCAGAACGGTGAGCTGCTTTCAGGGAAGCATCGCACAAGTACTAGGAAGTATTTAGGATCTGAGAGACGAGCAGCTGGTTGTCTACTTCATAGGAGACCCCCTTCTAGAGCTGTTTGGCCCATGATGATGCAGGCTTTGATGTCCCAGGACACAGCGAAGGAAGGCCGCAGGGAGGAGCCAGCTGCTATGAAGGCCGCTTTTGTGAGAGAGTCCACCCTCTTGTCTGAGGGATTGCCTTGGAGAGCCTAGCTATCGCGAGGTCCACTGCGGGAGGCTCTGATCTCTTGGAGACACACTGGTCTGGAAGGAAAAAGGATGTCCGACTTCATTGGACGGCAGGAGGCGGTCCGGGTGAAGCCATTGTTCCTTCAAGATAGAGTCAAACTCCTTATGTTGGGGAAGACCAGAGGAGGGCAGCGACTGTGGCAGAAGGAGATGTCCTCTTCAGAAGCACGATCCGGGTCCTCTGAGATATGTAGAGTATCTCTTACTGCATGTTTGAGCTACTGCATAGCAGCGGATGTAGATGTACCAGCTGATGAGTCAGAAGAGTCCATGCAGGGGGAGTCAAGTTTCCGCCTGTCGGAGTGGAACCGTGAGCTTAGGCCCTATCCAGGGAGTGCCCAGAGGAAGGGTAGGAGGACATTGACCTGTAAGAAGATTTCCTAGTCCTCTGCGGGGACGGCTCCTAGAGCTGGAATGGGAGCGAAGAGGGTGCCCGGGAAGGAGCCTAGAAGATGCCGTTTGAGTGGCAACAGGAAGACAGCTGTTCCAGAGATTCCACCACAGACTAGTTAAGTCTGGCAAGGTCGCCTATGGCCCGGGTAAAGGAAGCTGTTCAATCCAGGGGAGAGTCTGCCGGAGAGGGGCCAAGAGGGTCTTGAGCTGGCTTAAGCATAAGGCAGAGAGCAGATGGGCTTAGGTTGACTGCATGGTAGCTGTTTAACCACGGGAGGACATGGCGGAAAGGGCCCTACGAGGTAAATCAGGGAGGATAGCCTACCAGATCACCGGGGGAAGTGTGATCGATGACTGCTGCTGGGAGCTGCACAGAGACGATTCCTAGGTGCTGTGTCCCACAAGAAGCTGGAGAAGAAGATCCTGAGGAGCTGCAGTAGCCAGCAGGGCTGCAAAAAGCAAGCAAGCCAAGAAAACACAACCGCAGAAAGAAAAACATTACTGAGGAAAAAAAGGAAGAAACCCCAACAAGAATTCCTGCCAGGAACAGCAGCCAGGGGATTAGAAGAAAAAGATGGGACCTCCCCTGGGCCAATGGGAGGGCTAGGAGGAGTCCTGGAAACACGGGGGGAGGAAGGCCTAGTTACGGCCTAGTCCCCAACGACACCGGGAGCTAAAGCAGAATTGTGGCCGGCTGCGAGGCACCCTCAGTGGGGAGCCCGACGGAGACCTGAAAAAGGTACTGGAGGCCAGGAATGGGGGTCCCCACACCAAGGGGTGGAAAACCGGGTGCCTCGCTGACGGGGGCGCTTGGTAGGAGCGGCAAGGAAGGGCCAAAAGAATAAAGGGGCTTATTATCTAAAATTATGACCCAGCTCCGAGGTCCCCAGTAAAAAAGGACCCAAGGAGAGAGGCACTCAGGAGGCCCTGTGGGGGATTTTGAGGGATCGGTCATACTCACCTGTCTGGCGTCTTCAGGCGCCGCAGGGTCACACCCTCAATGGACCTCACACATGGGAGTGGGGTAACCGGCATTCCGGCCGCTGATGCAGGGAGTGGGTACTGGGTGACCAGCGAGGCGCCCTTTTGCAGAGCACTGCACCTGCAGTGTGGTAGGACTAGTGTGGAATACAAGCTGAAGACCCCCCTGCACCTGAAAGGAAAATAATAAGGTGTAAGACAGAAAGACCTGAGTCAGGTCATGTTTTCCTCCTACGGACATTAGGTTAAAACTGAATAGCACAGTGTCTGTAGAGAGGGTATAGCTCAAAGGCGGAGCCAACATCTTTTGATATTCCTAGTGTCAGCCTCCTAGTGGTCAGGTCTATACCCATGGTGTTATGTCCCGCAATGAAATAAGCGAGCTATGCTTCTATGCGTTTTAGAAGGTGGGGAGGAAGAGGCAAAACTGAAAAATGGCTGCATTAGAGCAGGTTAAACATATGTATATTAGAGCAATGTATGACAATCTATTACATAGACAAATAAATTAAACTAAAAACCACAATACCCTTTTAGGCTGAGGCCCTACGTGTAGAAAAGCAGCTTTTTTGTTCCAGATTTTGCATGAGTTTATTTGAGCCAATGCCAAGAATGGTTTGGGCACAATACGCAGCAAGATAGAGCAGGACGCTTATTTCTATAGTATCCTGCTGTGATTCCTGCCTTCCATTGAAAACAATGGGAGGAAGATTTGGGGTGGAATCCGCCCCCAAAACCACGGCAAATTCCTATGTGTGAATGTAGCCTTAGAACTTCCTCATTCCTTTTGTAGCCACTCTTGGCTCCAAAACAACACAGCAAAACCTGCAATAAAAATGCTGTGTTTCTGCAATGTGGGGCCTCAGCCTTACAATAGGATTAATCAGCGTATGCCCAATTGCTGCTATGTCCTCAGCACTGAACTGAAGGAAGATATTGCTAACATACCCCAATGGGTTAAACTGCTAGACGTATAAACAAACAAACACTGAACTAAAGCGCAGCAGACCCCTGCACACATAGGACATAGTAACGCCCAGGTACCGGGTCTACATAGCAGCAGGCAGTGTGACGCACTTCACATAATATTACACGCCCCCTTTTACTTCCTTGCATAACATAGCACGGCCTACTTCAATCACGTGACAAGTCAGGCCGCGGGAGAGACCGTTCAATATAGATTATTGCGAGCAGCCACGTGACTTCCGTACACAGCTACGTCAGTACGTCGCCATTTCTCCTAACTAGCCTGTTCGAGGGACGCAATGGCAGGAGTAGGACGGCTGTTTTGCTCGGTGTGGAGTAGATGTGCGGTGCCAGAGCTTCGAGTCCCGTGTGCCAGCTATCACAAGAAGGTAGGGTGCACTGCGGAGGTTAGGAGATGACGGCAGCCCTTGTGTTAGTAGCAGCTGAGCGCCCAGGCTGCAGCTCCTCGGGACATGTGTGCTTGCAGTGTCCTTTCAGCCACGAAGGTCTGAAGTTGTGAGGCTGAAAATGCCAGACAATGAGGTAGTCGTCCTCATATACAAGTGGCGGAGCGGGATGCCATAGCTCTGCTGGCACTGGGTATATGAGCCACTGGGACTGCTGGGTCTCCTGTGGGAGGGCATGGCTCTGCTGGCACTGGGACTGCTGGGTCTCCTGCGGGAGGGCATGGCTCTGCTGGCTGTGGGTATGTGAGGCCCTGGGTCTACAGTGGGGATGGATGGTCTAACTAGGCCCAGTGCCCTGTTGCTATGGGCATAAACCTGCACCACAATCACAGCACAGCTTTCATTTCATATTGTGTTACTATGGCCCACAAAGTTGTTGTTTTTTTTTTTTTTGTTGCTTCTATAAGGCAGTGGGGGGGGGGGGGGGAAGTATCTATCTCTCGCCTTTCTCCGGTGCCTCCCAAAGCTTTCCGGTCTTCTCAGTCCAGCGTTGGCGTGACTCAGAAGTTCCAGCCACGTGTGACTGCTGAGGCCTGTGATTTCATAGGTGGTGAGCAGTTTCAGTTTAAGATGCCGGATGAGGAGGACTGGACCACGCTGGGAGGACACCATACTCACATGTTCCCCGTGCTCTGATTTTTTTTTTCCCCCCCCCCCCCCCCCCCCCCCCCCCCCCCCCCCCACCTCCCCGGCCTATATAAAATTATCAATTTGCTTGGACAGCCTCTTTAAGGATCTGTTTCCTGGAATAAAAAAAATGACTGACTGTATTCAGCCTCACTCATTTGCATGTGGTATGAATGCAAAGACTGAACCTGGGAGAGCCCTTCAGGGTTGATTCGTAATTGCCAAGTTGTGGCAAAAGTTGGAGTGGTCTTTTTAAGAGGCAGGGCCTTTATAAAAGGGCACACTTACATATATCCAGAACACATATATTATTAGACTCCAGATTGTTATTGGTTGATTTAAAATAAACAATTGCTTCATTTTTATTTACAAAATTGTGTTCACGTTAAATATTTTACTGAGTATCTATAATAAATGTTATATAATCTCATTAAATAATAAAAAAAATTGCTGACTAACTTTTTAGGGTGTGTTCACACGGAGGAATTTGCCGCGGATTTGGGGGTGGATTTCGCCCCCGAATCCGGAGCAGATTCCTCTTGGAATCCATCTCCCATAGTTTTTAATGGGAGGCAGAGATCGCAGCAGGATGCGGAAAAAAAAAAAAAGCATCTTGCTCGATCTTCCTACGGATTCCGCGGTTCGCGACAAATACACTTTTAAGCTAATGGCACGTTGGAATGGCCTTTAAAAAGGCCATTCTTCTACATTTACTTAATTTTCTTCTCCCAGCGAATTCCAATATAACTTGTTTCTTCATGTATGTAAATGAGCACCCGGGGCATTCCTTCCTTCTCTTCTGCGAACACCCATTACGTCATCACTTATCACCGCTTCTTCATCCGTTGCAGTGACTCCCCTCTTGGTCTTTTCTTCTCAGTTCTCGCCACCAGCAAATTCTTGCGACTGCGCAAAGCTGACCGAGGCGCCATTTTACCGGCAGCGCACAGGCGTGTTGATTTTGCCAGGGATCGCCTGCACCCGGAGCAAGCTCTGAGGCCGGAGTCCCGTTGGCATGACAGCTGGGAGCCTTGTGAAGGCTCCCAGGCCTGTCTTTAGTTACTTTCTATTGCGGGCTGCTCTATGAAGCCTGCAATAGAAGCGCCTTTTTTTTGCAATGCATTAGTGATCAGTAATAAATGCAAGAAAAAAAATACTGTGAAACACAAACACATTAGGTATCCCTGTGTCCGAAAATGCCCAGTCTATAAAAATATTTTTCCTGTAATGCCGTAGCGGGAAAAAAAAAAATCAAAAGTGCCAAACCGCCGTTTTTTCACTGTTTTGCCTCTGATAAAAATTTGAATAAAAAGTGATCAAAGCAATAGACATTCCCCAAAATGGTATAATGCCTCTCACCTTGGAACATTCCTGTACATGTTGTATTTGTATTTGTATCTGCTTATCTTATCTTATCTTTGCTGCTGTAACACACTGAATTTCCCCATTGTGGGACTATTAAAGGACTATTATTATTATTATTATTATTTACACCTGGTCCCGCAAAAGAAACGCCCTATGCATCCCCGTACACAGAAGTATAAAAAAAAGTTACGGGTGTCAGAATATGATGACTTTTAGAAAAAAAAAATGTTTTGCGCAGTTTTTGATTTTTAAGGGGTTAAAATGTAAATAAAACCATATAAATTTGGTATCCCCGGAATCGTACCGAAACATAGAACGCTGTAAGAACAAAGCCCGTAAGAAAGTTGCACAAATGCACTTTTTCTTCAAATCCACCCCATTCTGAATTTTTTTTTCCAGCTTCCCAGTACATTGTACAGAATGATAAATGGTAGCATCATGAAGAAAAATATGTCCCGAAAACATTAAGTCCTCATATGGCTCTGAGAGCGGAAAAATAAGTTATGGGGTTTGGAGGGGAGAGTCAAAAACGAAAATTGAAAAATTCCTCTGGCGGGAAGGGGTTAAATTGTACCAAAGTTCACATACAATATGGAAGAACTCCACCCTGTGGCTAGTGCCCCCCTTCCCCCAAGCAGAATAGACACGTGGTATACCCATTGTTTGAAGATGTGACATTTTGTTTGTGATGCATGGATAAGTTTATGGTGACTTAGCTACATATACTTTTTTATCATCGAGGTACTGGATGTCTAGTATGGTTTGGTGGGTGAGGTACAGACTTAACACATATCATGATGGTAGCCTGAGTTTATACGGTAGTATTTTATGTACTTTGGTGCTTTTTAATTGTTCTTAATCAGATCATGGTCCTATGCATTTACTTACAATTATTGTATATCTTTATGAGCACTCATTCACGGAAGGTCGTGCATTGCTATGTGAGACCATTCACAACCATTAACTTTCATAATATCAAATACAGAGTGTTAAGGCAGGATTCATATGGTATAATTTTCATTGTTCTGTTATAGGAGAACTACCAAAAATATTGCCAGTGCTGGATATGTCATATGACAGACCTCATTGACCATAATGGGATCTGTCATTTTACCTGACAAAATAGTGCAGCTTGCCTGGTATTTATTGGAACCTACAACAGAAATGTGAACACAACTTTAGAAAAAAAAAAAATAGCAGCGTTTAGTCTCCATGCACACATCAGTGTGCCACCCCAGGGTGTCCTATTCTGCTCTGTTTCAACAGATCGGATCAGAAGCCCCATAAAGGTGTGACTTCCGACTGCATTCCACTGCAAACTCTGCCTCAAATCGGATACACACTTGGTTGTGTGAATTAATAGTTTAGGATTATTTTGTTATTGTTCTTACAGAATGCCAGGCAGTCTTCTGTTCAGTTACTGATGGTTGGCAGTGCCAGGTTGCACAATTTGAATTTGTAGGAAAAAAATCCTCCTCGCAGTCACACAGTAGCTGAGTGAGTGACCCATTGCCAAGAGTAAACTGTGATGTAAGCACACTTGCTTTCAGGCGTATTGCATAAGCTTGTTCAGATTTTCACCCATTTTAATGACATTGAGGTAAAGTTCAGTTAAGCTGCTTTATTGGTAGATAAGACTTGTATTCTGCCATTTATGTAGTAACACCTTATGAGTTCCAGCACGGATCTGTGATAACCATGAGTGCTGTATAACAGTCCATCTCTGTGTCTGAGTAGTCACGGTGACCATACACATTAATCATTTAAAATAAACTGAGCGGTTCTGAACTGTGACTTCTGTCTACAAAAATAAGTTGCCTGATCGGGCAGTTATTTGCCAGTTTGCACAGAGTAAATTTATTTACTCTGTGCAAACTTTTAAACTTGTCCTATGACTGGTTAGTTTAGGTTTGTTTTTTATGCTGATGGTGGGATCGTTGGTACAAAAGATCCTACCATGGAATGGTGCTATATAAATAAACAATAATAATAATAATGGGTTAGATTTTTATATAGGTAGCCTTAGAACATTATGACCCTGTGCAGCACAAAGAACCAGTGGCTATCTGGAATGGAAACAGCTTCTAAGAACGTTTCCTGGGAACTGCTTTTACAAATAGGGTTAACGTGACTTTTAGACAATTCCCTAACAATTGAGCAATCCCTTTTATTGTTTTCAGTTGCTGAATTATGATTTTGTTTTCCCTTCCCCTCACAGTTAAAACTTGTTTGTGTAGTTCAGACCCTGTGTTAGAACATTTGCTGACTAACAGATTGGCTAAGGTACAAAATTTCCAGTCAAGGGCATATAAAGCTATTTTGACCTTCATTCAATAACGCATTCTCCATTTGTGTATTTACAGGTTGTTGACCACTATGAGAACCCACGGAATGTTGGATCCCTTGACAAGAACGCAAAGAATGTTGGAACAGGCTTAGTGGGTGCCCCAGCATGTGGCGATGTTATGAAACTGCAGGTTTGTATACATTAGGCATTTAAAGACGACCTTTCACCACCTCCACCAATTCCATTTCATAGCATGTTAATAGGTGAAAGGTCATCTTTAAGGAAAGCTGCTCTTTTTGTTGCCAATTTTGCTACCTTTTTTGCCCACTCCCACTGTCTCTCCTTATCCTGCACATGATCATGATCACAGTGTGGACCCATTGATTTGCTTCAGTGAGCCTGGACCGCAAAATGGACAGGTATGGGACCTGTCCTGAGTTCTTGCCCTTGGCTCATGGCCCCATACCCAGGATTGGGATAATACACGCGCATGTATGGGACCATAGAAAATAATGAAAAACCCAACTAGCACACAGGCGTGAGCATGGATCCTTAACAGTAGCACTTGGTACAACTTTACAAGGATCTGTGGTGACAACATCCTCACAGTGTAAGGGGTCCTGCAGAAACAGGAAATAGACATGGGTGACAGTATTGGCAATAGCAGATGTTGAATCTGCTTCAGTGATTACCTTGCATAGCTAACACAAAAAAAATTCTGGAGTGTAGCTTTTAAGTGTACCTTCCGTTTTGTAAATGTTTAAAGGGAGTCTATCATTCGCAAAACCACTTTTAAGCTAATGGCACGTTGGAATGGCTTTTAATAAGGCCATTCTTCTCCTACCTTTCAGTGTTTTCTTCTCCCAGCCGATTCAAAGATAATTTTTTTTTTTTTTTTTCTTCATTTATGTTAATGAGCATCACGGAGCACCCAGGGTGTTCCTCCTCTTCTGCAAGCACCCACTTCTTCATCGCTTATCACCGCCCCTTCGTCCGTTGCGGTGACTCCCCTCTTGGTCTTCTCTTTATCTTCTTTCCTCGCATGTGCAATCGGCTCTACTACTTCGGGTTCTGGGGGACCTGACTGCGCATGATGGGCCGCCATTTTCCGGTGGTCTGTCACAAGAGCGTACTGTGGTAGAGCCGATTGTGCACAGCACTGCGTACAAGGACTTAGAAGAAAGAAGATACAGAGAGAAACAAGAGGGGAGTCACTGCAACGGACGAAGGAGCTCCCTAGAGAAGGCAGGGATGGTTTAATACCATCCCTGCCTTCCCGATCGCTGTATACACAGCTAGGGGAGCTGCCATGATGCGGCTCCCCTCTGACCCAGTGTTCACTTGATCTGCCAGGTATCAGAGACTTTGAACTGCTGGGTCCTAGAAGGCTAAGGTATCAGCCCCAGGTACAGGGGAGTTCTGATGCCCCCAAAGGTCTATTATGACCTTATGGGGGCACGATGTAAATAAATAAAAATAGAAAAGTGAAGAAGAGAAAAATAATTAAATTAACCCTTTCACTGCCAAGGGTCTCCGGAAATTTTGGACCTCCGGTAGCCGGAGCAATTTTCACAGTTTTGAGATGGACAAATCAAACCTAAATTGGCTAAACATTGAAAAATCATCCAACCCCCCCCCCCCAATAAATGTATATTAGTTGCTAAAAGTGGAAACCAAACAAAAAGTTCTATGCACCAAACCTCCTAAAAATAAGAGATCAACATGTGCAGAGTTCATTCATATCACTAAGGCCTACACCTGCATGCACATGTCCTCAGAAAATCACCAGAACTGGAATGAGCAAAAATCTGCTTTGAAGTTGGAAATATTAAAGTATCATCCTATAAAATGTAGGGATTACACACCGTGGAAAGCAAGTGCACCACTAAACCCTATATATTTTTTGAAAGTAGACAACCTGAAGATTGTGTGTCTCAATGGGTTATCAATAGCCACATCCACCTTCGTGTAACTTTGTGACAAACACAATTTTTTGAAAAAATTCACTAAAACATATATTTGCACTTAAAACTCCTATTTATTCTTACAATCATACACAAAATACATTTAAAGTAAAAGTTCAAGGTGTACACAATTTATGTATATCGCAAACATCAGCTACCACAAGAGCTCATACGCTCAAAAATGGTGGTACAGAAGACAAGCAAGATTTTGCTGTTATTCACTGTTAAAAATCTATACTGCACCTAGCAAACTGACTATACCAAAATCTAACTTTTTTGAGATTGCACATCATACAGTATATAAAAACACAACTTTATATTTCATATATACAACTACCTTCATGCAACTTTGCAGCAAACAGATTAGTGGCAAATTTGAATTTTTGCTTACAAAGTGCATGCTCAAGCAGTCCCTTTCTGCACACAAAATGTACTTTCCAAAAAACTGCAATATGTGAGGAATTCATACATACCACATACATCTATATTACAGGAGCGGGTGTTAAAGAAATGCCAAAATCGCAGAAATACGCCAACCAATTTTGTGCATGCAAATTAAATAGCTGTTTACATAAAAATATAATTTTCTATCCCCCCTAAAAAATTGTAGCAATTTATACGTTCATCTCTAGTGATCGTTATTGCTATTTTAGCGTGTGACGGATATCGCTAGAGGTGTATTTTACTCTATAAAGATCAGGTATGGACAGGACAGGGATTGGGTGAAATGTAAACTTTATTGATGACTTTGTGCATGTGTTATGTAAGTGCAATTCTTTTGGCGCTGTGACCTGGACAATGGTAAACCTCTGGGTCACAGCGCCAATAAACTTCCTGGTTATGTTCAGAGAGGTATTACATAAGAATATCCCTGTGATTAGGCTCAGAAGGGCCTTACGTTATCCCTCTGTGACAATCAGAGAGCAAAAGTATAGTATGCTCTCTGATTGATAGGAGAGGGTATAACATGGACAGAATTCCCTGCTACTCCCCCCTGGGGTTACATACAGGTTATGCACAGATGATGATTTCTCATCTCTGTGCAGTCTGCAGGGCTGCTCCTCCCCCCCCCCCTCCTCCTCCTACCGCAGCTCTTAAGATGCTTCCTGAGACAGGAGGGGGGAGGACATTTTAGAGCCCCATATCTCAGGATCCGTTAGGAGTATTAAGAAGATCTTGGATTAATTTTAATGGTAAGATCTTCATTGATAGCCCTTACAAATTCGGAGCGAATCGCTGTTAAAAACGCTGTCTGGAATTGAGATCTGCAATGGGATCTCAATGCCGAATAGCATTTTCAACAGTGAATCGCTCTGGAACTGTAAAGGCTATCATGAAGATCTTCTTAATAATCCTTACGGATCCTGAGATATGGGGTTCTAAAATGTCCTCCCCCTCCTGTCGGCATTAGAAGTAAGGACGTATTAGATAGGTGCTCGGCTACAGGAGTGCCTCCCTGGGAGGACATATAGATACATGGCTGGCAGGGAAAGGGTTTAAAGTAAAATAATAATAATAAAAAAAAAGTCCATACCACGCCCTCATCACAGGTTCTAGCCCCACCTCCGACAACACAATACAAAATAAAAATACTTTTTAGGCCGGGGCCCCATGTGGCGTAAACGCCGCGGAAAAAATCGCGGTGTTTTACAGTCAGAGCAAAGTGGATAGGATTCTAGCGAATCCCATGCCCACATTGCGGTAAAAACCACGCTGTGGACATTATAATTATACCTATGGAATCGCCGGCGCTTTCCTCATAGGTATAATTGAAACAGTCCACAGAGGAAACCTATGCGAGCTTTCTGTCTAAAGTGCTGCGGGAAGAACCGTGATGCGTTCCCGACGTGGCTTTTCTTGCAGCGCTTTTAAAAAAAAAAAAAAAAAAAAATGCAAAAATAAATACAAAAATAAAGCCCTATGTGTCACTGAAAAAAGATGCAGAAATTTAGTTGAATAACACAAATGATAAAAATTATAGCCCTCCAAACCGCACATACCAAAAAAACCCGAAAATGTCTGGTCCTGAACCAGAGATATTGGCCTGGTACTGAAGTGGTTAAATAATCTCTAATATCTTATTATCCCTTTCAGTACAATCACAATGATGCCCATATTGTAAATGGTGGGTGGTTTGTTTGTTTTTGTTTTTTTTTTCCTCCCTACTGCGCTGCAGATTCCACCAAAAATCGGCACCAGTGGACCCGAACGATGGAGAGCCTGGCGCAAGTGTGAACCTAGCCTTACTTCAATAAGTAAATTCACTGAGCTCTGCACAGCCTGAACATAGCTATGTGGAGAAATAGCTTGGAGGATGTCATCATGTGGAGGGCTACAAGGACTCTACTGTTAACCCCTAGCATACTATGCAGCTCAGTAGGAATGAATCCTGGCATTAGGAATAGAAGCCAGCCGTGAAATTAGTTAATGGTGTTATGGTCCTAGACAATGATACTTCATTTACTCATTTCACTGCTGCCTTCTACTTCTAATTTCTCTTCCTGCACACTGTGCTGTGTGAGATGTTGAGGGTTAACAAGGTCCCTGCTGTATAGATAAACTATCAGTAAGAGCTTGATGGGAGGGACCTGCAGAGGAGTAAAGGAAAGTCTACTGTGCAGTCTGAGATGTAGAGAGGGAGGCACATAGAAGTGAAAAGTTGTGCAGGAGCAGAGACTGTAAAGGGTGGCCCCTCTCTCACCACCCCTGTTCTCTCCAGGAGGCTTCTGCAGACACCTACAGCTGTACAGACACAAGGCTCTCTGCTAGGTACACAGAGACCTGCTATCACATGACCCTGCGGAGCAAACTGGAAGCAGATCCGTCACCCCTCAGCAGCAGTTCACTCACTGAGTGTTTGTCCAACACTGGCTAGTGAAGAAATGAGACTACAGATTGCTGCTCTGAAGGGCTTCAGTGAGAAGGAAAGCAAAAGAACAGCTGGTTATTGGTAATTAAAGTAATGTGCAGAGTTTCCCAGCATGTCAAGGCCAATTGATCTGTGAAAAAAAATTAGAACTGGTTGAAGTAGGAAATGTTTAAAACCTATACCCCCCCCCCCCCCCCCGAGTGTGATTCTTGTCCTTAAGGAGGAAGATTATAATATGCCTTTATTTATGGTTGTACCATTTTCTTTATAGTCTGTGCTGCAACTGTGCCCATAATTAACTAGGTTCATTCATGGATGTGTGCTGGTTAAAATGTGTACTAGAATAAATGACTTGCATCATATTCATTTTATAAGAGATACGTTTTGTTATTTTGCAGATCGAAGTGGATGAAAATGGAAAAATTGTTGATGCCAGGTTCAAAACATTTGGCTGCGGTTCTGCCATTGCCTCCAGCTCTCTGGCAACTGAATGGGTGAAAGGGAAAACGGTAATTTTCAATTTGATTATTGGTTTTGTTTTGGTTTTTTTTTGCATTGGCTTACTTAAAAATGTAATCTTTACAAAACTGTATGTGTAAGTATTTTAGGAAACTGAGGTTGCCATGTTTTCAAAAGCAGAGTTGAAACTGCTTACTGCTTTAGGTGAAGGCTCCCCATTGCAAAAACGCAGCTTTATTTTAATTTTTTATTTTTTTGGTTGTGGTTTTTTGAGCCAAAGACAAGAATGGCTACAATAGGAATGGGAAATATATAGGAAGTTCTTATACTTCTACCTTCTGCTCAATCCACTCTTGGCTTTGGCTCAGAAAAAAAAAACGTTAAACCTTGACTTTTTTTTTTTAATATTCTATCTGTTTTGGATATTCATTGTTTGTGAATTTGGTGATTGAGATCAAATTGGCTGATACAAGATTGATGATGCAGATCAGTGATCTAGACATAAGCAGGATTTTCTCTGTGTTTTTTATAGGTTGATGAGGCAATGACAATCAAGAACACAGATATTGCCCAAGAGCTCTGCCTTCCTCCAGTAAAGCTGCACTGTTCTAGTAAGTGCTTCACTACAGTACCCAGTGGTGGCATTGTCGATGGGTATCTGTTGTAGTTTGTCTATGTGATATACATTCTTGTATTTCTAAATTTCATAATGGGTAACAAAGTAAAATGTAAAGGGGCTATCCCATTTTCAGAAAATTCGTTTTTTTGTATAATTGAGTTGCACAATATACACTGTGTAAAATTCACACCTAATTCTAAAGGTCTGTCGGCAATTGTTCTTTAGGAACTTTCATTGTTTCAATAGAAACAAATTTGTCCATTGCAATCTGAATGTGTAAGATTGCATGCCAGCAATAGAGAATATACAACACATAGGTCAAAATGAATGCTGTCATCAATCACTCCTCTGGCTCATAGTGCAAAAGGGCAGTCTGGAGTGGGTGACCATCATCTGTCCATATATCCTGTATGTGATGGGACAACCCTTTTAACATCTTAGTGGGCCTGTGCAGCTGTTGGCAAGTCCAAAGTTTCATATGGGAGAAACTGAGGTCTGACCTTTAATACAAAATATGGCAAAGGTCCTCATTTTACAGTTAATTTTTTTACAATAGTATGAAAAGTTATGTAGACTTCTATAGGATGTAACTCTATAGAATAACCTGCAGGTGGTGGTGTTGTCCTTAATAAACTGGCCTTTGGGCACTGCACGTAAGCAGTTGGAAAACCAGTTCTGACTGTTGGCTTTTTGCATTTCCCTCTTCAAGGCTTATAGTCTTGTAACATACCGTTCTCGTTTAATAAATTACAAGTTTGTAAGCAACGGTAAAAGGGACGTTTTCATTTTTTTGACATGCAGTTTTTTTTTTTTTTTTTTTTCTTTTTTTAAAAGCCAAAACTTAAGAGCAGTAGTATCTGTCCTTTGTACATTTTCTTCTATTATGATTTACGCCTGGTTTTGGCTTCAAAAACTGCATACAGAAATATGAACATGTAAATGAACTCTTAAAGCCTCCTGCATACATAATGCGTTCAATTCTTCTGAAGCGTATTATGGCTGAAAGAAATGTCTGACACTGCCCACCTGACCGCAAGCGGAATTGTTCTGAAACTAACAGAATTGATTGCTCTGCCATGGAAGGAGGTAAAGAAAAAAAAATTCCAACTACTTCAGAGTCAGTGAAGTGGTACCTATGGGATGACGCAAAGAACTGGATTTAGTGTAGGTAGTGAATGGTTTGTTTTGTTTTGTTTTTTGTTAAAGGATTAACCCAGAAGCTTTCAACTTTTGCAGTGCAGGCTCAGAGCAATTGATGCTGAATAATGAGCGAGTGACGACTGTTTAACGGATGTCACATGGCAGCATTAAATTCAATGTCAGTGAATGGGGGCTGTTCACATGACCATTATTTTGATGGTCCGTTGTAATGGACTTTCAAAACATAGGTCATTTTCTGTTTTTGTCACAAAGGAGCCTCTTGTGCAGAATGTTTAGATCATTGAGCCATGTACTCCTTTGTAGATTGAGGGACAGTACTTGGCATTTAGTATTTTATGCTGGTTTCTGGGCCATTCAAAATAGCACTGATGATCCAGTATATTAAAACTAATGTTTAATAAAAGAATCCCTAATAGGTTAAAAGCAAGTATGAAATATAGCAAGTAGACTGTACCAATACTTGGCCACAAACTGGGTGTACAACCCCAAACAAGAGTCAGCAAATACACATCCTAGGATCAATAGAAACACATCCCACGGTTATGGACACAACAGTTAGCAGGACAATCCCTACGCTGCCCCTCAAAGACTGTCCTTCACACCCCAAAGTTACTCAGCCCTAACAAAGGCAGTACCAAGCTGTACGTACACACACAAAGTATTCCCTAACATTCCCTACGCTGTCCTGATACGTGTGCACCAATCTGGGGACCTAACTACAATAACCAAAAAGAATCATTGAATGCCCATAGTGCTGGGTCACTCAAAAATCCACAACCACAGTGGTGGATTAGAAAAGCATAAACCCAGTAATGGGTGCTTGCAAAATGCTCCCTACAAAAAGAACACCAAGAGGGAAGACTATCCTCTATCTAGCTATAATACAGCATTGTGGCAGTGGGAAATAACCCTCTAATCTCGGGGTCTTAAATAGGTAGTCGATAGGTTATGACCAACCTTCATAACTGCCACTCCTATACATCTGAGTGGGTAATATAAACCCTTTTATCAATCTTGGCATGTGTTTCTGTTGATCCTGGATGTGTATTTGCTGACCCTTTTATGTGTTTAGAGTTGTATACTCCCTGTTTGTTGCCAAGTATTAGTACGGTCTACTTGCTATATGATATATTTCATGTTTGCTTTTAGCCTATTAGGGGTTGTTTTATTTAGTTTATTAAACGTTAAGTCTTAATATACTTGTTCCTCAGTGCTATTTTGTATATTTGAATTTCTGATGTACTTGGCATTTTCCCTTCTGCAATTAGTGGGGTTGATGCTTTTGTGGCTCAGTTGCTTATTCTGTGGTTTCTGGGCCAGTAAACAATTTTTAGTTTTGCTGCAACTTTTTGGACTACATAGTCCTTCAAACACTAGTGTTTCTGTAGGCATAATTGACATGCTGCGTTTTCCAAAATTGCGACGGTGTCTGCTGCGTGTATTTTTCTGCAGGGTGTGGATGGGATTTGCTACAATTCCATACACTTTGCAGTGATTGTAAAACGCTGCTTTTTTTTTCCCGTGACATTTACTCCACGTGGGGCCCCGGCCTAAAAATAACTTGCATATTGCAGAGTAGAGGATAAAGGTTATTCCTAGTCATAGGGGGTTCTCTTGCGGTGATACATATATCCTTTTTTTTTTTTTTGTTTTGTTTTTTATTCCCCCCCCCCCCCCAATACTAAAAAAGAGATAGATACATACACACACACACACACGGAAAAAAAAGTATTTAGTCAGCCACCAATTGTGCAAGTTCTCCCACTTAAAAAGATGAGAGGCCTGTAATTGATATCATAGTTAGACCTCAACTATGAGAGACAAAATGAGAAAACAAATCCAGAAAATCACAGTGTTTTTTTTTGTTTGTTTTTTTTTTTTAAGAATTTTATTTGCAAATTATGGTGGAAAATAAGTATTTGGTCACCTACAAACAAGCAAGATTTCTGGCTCTCACAGACCTGTAACTTCTTCTTTAAGAGGCTCCTCTGTCCTCCACTCATTACCTGTAGTAATGGCACCTGTTTGACATTGTTATCAGTATAAAAGACACCTGTCCACAACCTCAAACAGTCACACTCCAAACTCCACTATGGTGAAGACCAAAGAGCTGTGGAAGGACACCAGAAACAAAATTGTAGACCTGCACCAGGCTGGAAAGACTGAATCTGCAATAGGCAAGCAGCTTGGTGTGAAGAAATCAACTGTGGGAACAATAATTAGAAAATGGAAGACATACAAGACCACTGATAATCTCCCTCGATCAGGGGCTTCACACAAGATCTCACCCCATGGGGTCAAAATGATCACAAGAACGGTGAGCAAAAAATCCCAGAACCACATGGGGGGACCTAGTGAATGACCTGCAGAAAGCTGGGACTAACGTAACAAAGGCTACCGTCAGTAACACACTACGCCGCCAGGAACTCAAATCCTGCAGTGCCAGACGTGTCCCCCTGCTTAAGCCAGTACATATCCGGGCCTGTCTGAAGTTTGCTAGAGAGCATTTGGATGTTCCAGAAGAGTATTGGGAGAATGTCATATGGTCAGATGAAACCAAAGTAGAACTGCTTGGTAGAAACACAACTCGTCATGTTTGGAGGAGAGTGAATGCTGAGTTGCATCCAAAGAACACCATACGTACTATGAAGCATGGGGGTGGCAACATCATGCTTTGGGGCTGTTTAACTGCAAAGGGACCAGGATGACTGATTCCTGTACATGAAAAAATGAATGGGGCCATGTATCGTGAGATTTTGAGTGCAAACCTCCTTCCATCAGCAACGGCATTGAAGATGAAACGTGGCTGGGTCTTTCAGCATGACCGAAGTATACCGCCAGGGCAACGAAGGAGTGGCTTTATAAGAAGCATTTCAAGGTCCTGGAGTGGCCTAGCCAGTCTCCAGATCTCAACCCCATAGAAAACCATTGGAGGGAGTTGAAACTCCGTGTTGCCCAGCAACAGCCCCAAAACATCACTGCTCTAGAGGAGATATGCATGGAGGAATGGGCCAACATACCAGCAACAGTGTGTGCCAACCTTGTGAAGACTTACAGAAAATGTTTGACCGTTGTCATTGCCAACAAAGGATATATAACAAAGTATTGAGATGAACTTTTTGTTATTGACCGAATACTTATTTTCCACCATAATTTGCAAATAAATTCTTAAAAAATCAGACAATGTGATTTTCTGGATTTGTTTTCTCATTTTGTCTCTCATAGTTGAGGTCTACCTATGATGTCAATTACAGGCCGGCCTCATCTTTTTAAGTGGGAGAACTTGCACAATTGGTGGCTGACTAAATACTTTTTTTTCCCCCACTGTATGTATATACAGGTGCATCTCAATAAATTAGAATATCTTTGAAACGTTTATTTCAGTAATTAAATTAAAAAAGTGACCTCCTATATTTCCTAGATTCTTTACACACAAAGTGTTCTATTTCAAGTGTTTTATTTCTGTAAATGTTGATTATGGATTACAGGTAATAAAAACCCAAATCTAAGAAAATTAGAATATTGTAAAAAAGTTCAGTATTGTAAATTCAGTGTGTCACCTGCCAAGGTTTCCTAAGCCTTTAAATGGTCCCTCAGTCTGGTTCAGTAGGACACACAATCATGGAAGACGCTGAATATGGCTTGAATTACTGAAATGAATGAACATTTCAAAAATATTCTAATTTGAGATTCGTGTGTGTGTATGTATAATATAATATAATATATATACACAAACACACACACTATTTCAACTTTTTGGTAAAATAACAATCAGATAAGGTACAATTTTGTTCAGGAGACAAAATCCCTGTAACGTGCATGACAATATTGGAGACAGATCATAACATGCAAGTGAAGATAACTGAAAGCATACATGTATAATTTATACAGTTTACTCCTTCCTAAGCCAGAAGTGGAATGGGGCACGTAAATAATACAATTTATAGGATAGTCATGGCTAACATGCTATACAAATGGAGGTGTACAATGTAAAATGACCATAGCTAACAAGCAACAACTGTTAGTATTTTATGACTCAGACGTATTGGGTGTGTAAAGCTCTGTATATAAATATTTGTTATAAAGACATATTTGTGTTTTCAGTATCTCCCATTTCCTTTCCAGTGTTAGCAGAAGATGCAATCAAGGCTGCCTTGGCGGACTACAGACTAAAGCAAGACAAGGAGAAAGCAGCAGCCAGCGGCTAGTGTCTGTCCTGTCATCCAACCACCTAGACACTTTGTAATGCCGTTCTCTTAGGATATAGGACATGCCTTTACCATTAGAACAGCATATTTAATACACACAATAATACAGCAGCTTTTCCAATTGTGTGAATGTTCTCCCTGTAACTGATTGATCTGTTTGCAAAATGTGCTCTTAGAACAAGGAAAAGAGTAATGGTCTTGGTTCTGATCTGCATTATAATGATTTTGTTCAGAAACAGTAGTATGCATTTTTTTTTTTTTTTTTGTGTAAAATGCTGCAACTACTTTTTGAATACATTTGTGTATCTTAATACAGGTAACCCTTTCACCCTCACCCACTCGGTATGTGGCTTTATTTAATTGTTACAGACTACCCCACATTAAACTAGTGTTAGTGTTTGATGTTCTTATGTGCTACCTGCCATTTACACCTACATGTGGAGTACATAGTGACACAACACCTTGTGTATCAGAAGCTAGTCAGTTCTTTAAAGGAGTTATCCAGCTTCCAAAAATTATCTGCAAATACATCTACAGGAGTGCTAAATGCTCACTGTTCCCTTGTGCGCCATTTTTTATTTTTTATTCTACTTGAGATGCCTGGTATCACTGTTATTTACATGCAGTGAATCTGTGGACAAACTACATTTCCAATGATAACCTCCCCCCCCTCACTCTGTGTACCCCTCCCTTCTCTACTCTTCCATGCAATGACATCACAGGTAATAAATCACTCCCACATCTAAGGTCACATGCTGCTGTTTTGTTTGCAAGTTTCCTCCCCCTGAGAGTATCAGAGTTGAAAGCAGGGAGAAGAATCATGGGAAATGTAGTTTGTCCACATATTCACTGCCTGTAAATAAGTGATAAAAGTAGTCTCCAGTAAAATAAAGCCAAACAAAGCCTGCACAAGGGAACAGTGAGTATTTAGCACTGCTGTGGATGTATTTGCAGATAATTTTTTGAAAGCTGGATAATCTTTAAGATAAATCACACTACAATAACACTGAATAAGGAACTACAGAAATTGATGAGATTCTGTATGGTAAGTTGCAGGCCTATAACAGCCCAAAGAGTTTGTTGTAATTTAGGAACATAAATGTCAGTGTGCTATGGATCCTAAACTTTATATCCACTGCTTCTGTTGCCTAAAGACATGCAGAAAAAATGCAGCAAACTGTCCAGTGTGAATCTAACTTTAAGATGGTTGGGGAAAAAAAGTAATGTTTTTAAGTATGTGAGAATTTACTAAAACAAAATTTGCTTTCGTCTTGAATAATTCCCTTTACCTGCATCTGATTTAAAATGTGTACAAAAATGTTGAGACTGCGCGAGTTGTGTTTTTGTTTTTTTGTTTTTTTTTCCCCCTTTCTTTTGACTTATCATTTTTGGAGCAGTATGTGAGCTCAAGAAAGCTGCTGATCCAAAGTGAAAACTGATATGTAACTTTTTTTTTTTTTTTTTTTTTTTTTCCTTGCACAGGAAAAGGGAGCTTAATCCAAGCTTCATAGTTTTGTATCTAGTGTATAGTGTAAGCAAGAAAACTTGATCACCTGCCTTTTCTTCCTGTATATATTTCATATTAAAATAAAGTGTAAAATCTGCTTACTGGTGTCTGTTTATTTTGCCTTTTTGACACTTTTCTAATTAAGTCTATAAGATATGCACCCTGTCCTTACTGCACAACCACCCAAGGGTGGTTTTTGAATGAAGTGGTGGTCAAGTATGCCTGTCCCTTTAAAGGCTATGGGGCTGGCAGAAACAGCTGGATGCTGTATTCGACTGACTTTATCGTGGCAGTATTGTGTGTGCGTGTGTCTGCCATTTTTCATATATGTAGTATTATCCCTCTTAGACTGCAGTACTTGGGAGGAGATTATTGGCAGTAGTTTTCTACAGTTTACATCTTAATGTTGCATCTACCATACCTGCAGACTGGTAAAAATGGCATGTAAAATGTCTTGCTTTAATGCCTCATAATATTTTAGAGATATTTCCCTGCTCTTTGGCTTTACCCTAAATTATACGTTTTTTTAATGTGTCAAACCCATTACTGCGTGTCAGTATTCTGCTAAAATATTGATAACCTAAAGGTTTGTGGGGGTGGACGGATCGGGTCCAACAACCACCAACATACCAATTGATCAGGTGTTCTCAGCAGCTTATACACAGAGAATGGAGCAGGACGCAAACAGCATTCTCTGTATAGTGGTCAAACCATGTTACTGCAGATAACCTTGCAGTTACTTGAATGGTAACTAACCTGTTCAGCGACTACACAAAGAACAGCTGTCTGCTTCCTGTGCCATAATCCATCAGTTGGTTGGTGGTGTTGATAGCTGTTAGAGACCCACTGATCTGACATTGATGATCTATGAAGGACATCAATATATTTGGTTAAGAAAACTCCTTAAGGACATGGCCTGTTTTTGCCTTAAAGAGGATCTTTCATGTCCTCATGAATGTGTGGTTTTATATACCACTAGAAAGCAGACAGTGAGCTGAATTCAGCACACTGTCTGCTTTTCGGGTATGTGCCACAGTAGTGGAGATATCGGTGCCGTTAATTTCAGGAACTAATATCTCCCCACTGTCAGAAGGGCAGGCCTTACAGCAGGGGTAGGCAACCTTTGGCACTCCAGCTGTTGTAAAAATACAACTCCCAGCATGCATACTTGCTCTGCTGTTCTTGGAATTCCCATGGTAGCGAATGGAGCATGTTGGGAGATGTAGTTTCACAGCAGCTGGAGTGCTGAAGGTTGCGGACTCCTGCCTTGCAACCTAGCGTCAGTCATCGCTGGGTTGTGAGGAGCGCCTTCCTCCCCCTGCTCTCTAAATTTTTAAATTATTAATTCTATGGTAAAAAAAATAACATTCTTTAATTTATTCTGCGGGTCAGTACAATTATTGCAATTCCAATATATGTATGTTTTGTTTTTTTTTTTGTTTTTTTTTGGTCTTGCGATTTAGAAATTAAATGCTCTTATTTTAAAAATAAATAAAATAAAGCAATCACCCAGCTCCATTGAGGGAAAAAATTGACTCCATAAACTCAAAGTTAAATGCTTTTATTAAAAAAAAAAAAAAAAAAAGTGTTTTTGTGTTGCCATATTCTGAAACCCATAACTAATTTTTCCCTCAATAGAGCTGTGTGGCTTTTTTTTATTTTATTATATATATATTACAGTATAATATAGGCCTGGTTCATATCTGTGTTCGGGAGTCCGCTTGGGGACCCCCCTAAACAGAAACCTATACGCATAAAAAGCGGTTTACTTGGGAAACCAGTGGACCCCATACAGTCATGGCCAAAAGTTTTGAGAATGATACAAATATTAATTTTTACAAAGTCTACTGCTTCAGTTTTTCTAATGGCAATTTGCATATACTCCAGAATGTTATAAAGAGTGATCAGCGTAACAGCAATTACTTGCAAAGTCAATATTTGCCTAGAAAATGAACTTTATCCCCCAAAACACATTTCAACATCATTGCAGCCCTGCCTTAAAAGGACCACCTAACATCGTTTCAGTGATTGCTCCATTAACATAGGTGTGGGTGTTGATGAGGACAGGGCTGGAGATCAATCTGTCATGATTAAGTAAGAATGACACCACTGGACACTTTAAAAGGAGGCTGGTGCTTGCCATCATTGTTTCTCTTCTGTTAACCATGGTTATCTCTAAAGAAACACATGCAGTCATCATTGCACTGCACAAAAATGACCTAACTGGGAAGAGTATTGCAGCTAGAAAGATTGCACCTCAGTCAACAATCTATCGCATCGTCAAGAACTTCAAGGAGAGAGGTTCCATTGGTACCAAAAAGGCTCCAGGGTGCACAAGAAAGACCAGCAAGCGGCAGGACCGTCTCTTAAAAGTGTTTCAGCTGCGGGATCGGGCTACCAGCAGTGCAAAGCTTGCTAAGGAATGGCAGCAGGCAGGTGTGAGTGCATCTGCACGCACTGTGAGGCGGAGACTCTTGGAGCAAGGCCTGGTCTCAAGGAGGGCAGCAAAGAAGCCACTTCTCTCCAGAAAAAACATCAGGGACAGACTGATATTCTGCAAAAGGTACAGGGAGTGGACTGCTGAGGACTGGGGTAAAGTCATTTTCTCTGATGAATCCCCTTTTCGATTGTTTGGAACATCTGGAAAACAGCTTATTCGGAGAAGAAGAGGTGAGCGCTACCACCAGTCTTGTCTCATGCCAACTGTAAAGCATCCTGAAACCATTCATGTGTGGGGTTGCTTCTCAGCCAAGGGAATCGGCTCTCTCACAGTCTTGCCTAAAAACACAGCCATGAATAAAGAATGGTACCAGAATGTCCTCCAAGAGCAACTTCTCCCAACCGTCCAAGAGCAGTTTGGCGCTCAACAATGCCTTTTCCAGCATGATGGAGCACCTTGCCATAAAGCAAAGGTGATAACTAAATGGCTCAGGAAACAAAACATAGAGATTTTGGGTCCATGGCCTGGAAACTCCCCAGATCTTAATCCCATTGAGAACTTGTGGTCAATCATCAAGAGACGGGTGGACAAACAAAAACCAACAAATTCAGACATAATTAAAGCATTGATTCTGCAAGAATGGACTGCTATCAGTCAGGATTTGGTCCAGAAGTTGATTGAGAGCATGCCAGGGAGAATTGCAGAGGTCCTGAAGAAGAAGGGTCAACACTGCAAATATTGACTTGCTGCATTAACTCATTCTAACTGTCAATATAAGCTTCTGTTACTCATAATATGAATGCAATTATATTTCTGTATGTGATAAAAACATCTGACAAATACACATAAAAACCAGAGGGCAGCAGATCATGTGAAAATATAATATTTGTGTCATTCTCAAAACTTTTGGCCATGACTGTAGACTATAATGGGGTCCGTGTGGTTTCCGCACTAAACATGCGGAGAGGAAAGTGCTAAACTATAGGGAGAACTTTAGAATGTGGTGTTCTTCAAAAAGAGAAACTAGAATAGGTTAATAACGTATGTTACAAAAATGTTCAGAAACCCCTCCCTATACAATGGTGTAAAAAAAAAAACAAAAAAAAACTATTGCACTTAAAGGGGTTGTCCAGGACTTAAAGGTAATTGATACTCTTAACCTACTCACAGGAAAGGTGATCAGTATCATGTTTTTGGGGGCCAGCACCTGGTTCCAGCCCCTTTGTCCCCCATTTCTCAATCAGGTGTTTCATCTGCCGAAAGCCATATACTAGGAATATGGCTGAAAGCAACCTTGCTTCAAATTAATAGGATCAGGGCTGCAGTTCCAGGCACCACCACTCCTCCGTGCACTGTAGCAGTGGTGCCTCAAAGTGCAGTTCTGCTCCTATTCACTTGAAAACGTAGCAGGGCTGCTTTTGGTGGCTGAAACACCAGATTGGGGTGAGGTCTGTTTGTCAGACCCCCAACTAATCTGGTGATCTACCCAGAGGACAGGTCATCAGTATCCATTAGTGTCAGGCCCTGAGCAACCTCTATAAAAAGTACAATTTGTGCCTTGTCTGCCACAAAACGCTATCTACTAGAACCTTGGGGGTCGGTAATTAGGGCTGCAACAAGAGAGTTTCTTGAGTGAACCTAACGAGGTTCACGTCTGAAATGAAACTGCTATAATAGACTGGGGTCTCTTCAGACCCCAGAGTATAATGATTAGAGGCCCAGGAAACATGATCAAACATAAAAACACACACTGCCAGACGTTTGCTATGGGGCCTGATCTTTGCTAGTTGCACCCCAGGCAATATTCCGAAAACTCCTTATGTGATAAAGTTGACTTTTTTTTTTTTTTTCTCCTCCCCTCCTCCTTTTTCTGGGGCTGCTGAATGTGGTATCTTAAGACAGTGGGTTAAAGGAAATGGGGGTTAAAATTGTAGAGCTTTAAGTGCTTTCACTGTACATTCTAAGAGAAGATGATTTTTTTTTTTTTTTTTATATATATAAGGCATTTCATCACTGCTAGATTATCTTGACCTAACTTACTATTTATATTGGCCTAGCTACTTTCTAAACTTCTAGAGAATGCGAGGAGCATAATAGGAAATTTACATGAACTTGTTCTGTGCCAATATTTTCATCTGCACAGCCAGAAAACTAAAATACCCTCCCCTGGTGCAAGGTATCCTACCTTATATGTGCTAACTTTTTTTTTTTTTTTTAGAGAAATCAGTCAATCATGGATTTTATCAGAATACCACTGCAAAATACTGATCAGAATAATGCCTCCTGAATGAGTAACAATACTTTGCTAGTACTTTAACTTGTCTTGCAAGACCACACTTGTAATATTACTATCTTTGCCCACCGAACCACTTCCATGATTTAAGTTAATAGGCCTCAGAATAGCCAATCTCTCTGGACACATCACCTATTTATATAGCACCTCCACAGCCCACAACAACCCGGAAATGATTCTCAAAGTCTTTTTTTCTGACCTCACTGACTTGTCTCCTAGCAGTTGCAATCGTGCCTTGCCGTACGGTACCACTCATGGTCTTTCAGTCTCTGGATTCATTGCACCATCTGGTGTTATTGCAGCTTCTTTCAATAGATATTACATAGGATTTCTCATTTCCTACCAGCTTATTGTTCAGATGTGTGGGATCCAGTGGCATTGCTATGTTCTATGAAGATATTTTTGCTTCTTCCAAGAAAAATAATTCTTATATAGTGTATGTACACATAGGTAGTGTCAAGTTGAAGTTTGCTACGTCTGTACATCAAAGACAGCATAGCTGAAGGCAATTATCTATGTATGATAATATACCTTTAAATAATAGTTACACCGTAGCCAAATAATACCAATATACAAGTAACAAATATCACCATACTGTTACTGAATAAAATCATTATACCAAAACTATATATAATCACAGTACAGTTGAATCCAGTGACTCACAGTGTGACATCTTTTCTGACTGGAGACAATGTCTACCCTCTACGTCATTCAACCAAGACCCCCATGAAGACTTCTTTCAGGCATGATTCTCCATAGAGTTTAGTGTATGGCAACCTCCCCATGTTTTCACTATCTCTAAACAAACTCATTATCCATTGTACACCAGACAGCCGTAACACCACCCCCCCACACCCCCTCTGTAACACTTTAGGCTCAACACTGTAAACATCCTCTTTGGTGCTTTACACATTTATAGTGCCCATACACCAATAATAATTGTCACCTTATGTGCTTCCTACACATTATTAATGTGCCCCTTTGTTTCCCCATGTATTGATGTCTTTTAATCCCCCCATTAATAGTTTATCTTTAAACTCAAAATTAAAAAAAAACAAAAAAAAACTCACCTAACCCCATTTCCATGACCGTCAGCTGGGTACTTTGTCCTACTCTCTGCAGTCCATGGCTTAATGAGGTAGAGTGATGCATCAGCTCTGACATCCTCAGATTGAGTGACAAGGCAGAGAGTCAGTGATGCTTATTGCTAGCGAGACCACTGATGGGCCTCCTTCCTCTTTATCATTGCTGTACTTGACTGTTTCCATAAACAATAAAAGTAACATCAGAACATATGCATGCCACAACTTCATTCAAGCTACTCCCTGTGGTCGTACGTTGAGAAGGCAGTGGCAGCTGAGGCCCCCCACTCTAGTGATTGGTGGGGATCTCAGTGATGGGACTTCCATTAATCAGTCATTTATCATCTTTCTGTGGAAAGGTGACAAAAGGTGTCTATTTAGGGATAACTCTTTAAAGGGGGATGGGGATAACTTGCAGATCTGTGAGGGTCCATCTGCTAGGACCCCCACAATCACAAGAATAGGGGTGTTTTGCTCCCCAATTTAAATGTAGTGGTGGTCAGAAACGCACAACCTGCTCCATTTATTATCATGGGACTGCTAAAGATAACTCAAGTCCAGAGCTCGGCTATCTCTGGTAGTTCCATTGAAATGAATGGAGCAAGAGCAGACCTTTCCAACCACTGCTCCATTCAGACTAGAGAGTGTAGCACCCTCGTTGTTGTGATGAATGGGATTTCCAGGAGTCAAACCCCTGTCATGCCCTGTAATACTGAAAAACATGCAGAAAATGCATTCACAAACTTTATTTTATGAGGTATAGTTAGGACAACAATTGAAAGGCACAATTCTTATTAGGTCACAGAAGTAACATGTAAAATAATATTCTCATTCACCAGAAGTGGATGAGTTCTAATGTTTATTACAATTGCTGACTTACCAATAACTCATATTTAACAACACAGGTTATATATATATATATATATATATATATATATATATAAGCATTATATAGAATTATAGAGTAAAAGTTTAAACACTATGTCTACCCATTGTAACCTCATTCTTTACTTGTCTCAATATCACTAAAATAAGAAATGAAGCAATTTGCAAAAGGTCTTAATTGAAATGTCGGCAACATACTGATGCAACATCACGGAATCAAAACTTCAGTGCTTTATTAGCCCAACTTAAAAAAAAAAAAAAATGTTTAGTAATAAGGCGTCCTACATGATCCGAGCAGATTCCTGCTTGTACTAATGGCTTAATTGAAAGTGTTCATCATTTTGGTTTTACAGCTCCTACAGAGACAGAAAACAGTCCATGTACAGTCTAATCCTGCAGTCATATTGCCTTCCATTTCTACATCTTATAATAAAGCACGTTAGGTACAATAGGTTAGGAAGAAGAAAAGGACAATTAGAAAGCGTATGGCTTCAGGTTCAGAGTGTACAGGGTTTTCTGTTTTCTGTTACTATGGGGTAGAAACAAAATGTTAAGAAATTTTTAATTGCGACTTATTGCGAAGTTACCTCATGTCTCAATTTAGATGCACTTGGACTATAAAAAATATGGCATACTGTGTAGCACCAAGAAAGCATCATGTAAGCATTTCTTAAAAAAGCTTGTTTACAGTCTTATACATTTTGTGTGGTCACCATCTTACAAAAAAAACGTGTTTTTTTATATATTTATAAATACATTATCACCTGTAGAAAAGTATATGCAAAAATATACATTTTTATATTTTATCTAGTTTTTGGTTCTAACCAGGTCTACAGATAAGAACTATACTCATAATCTCAGGATGACTAATTATATCTATAAAACTACTGACGCTGTCAAGACTTTAAATAAGTATGGTGCTTTACTTATATATGCATTGTTCCAGAATCCATTGGTTTAAGGGATTTAAAGAGGACCTTTCACTACCTCCACCAACTTTAACTCTTTGGATCCTTATATTAGGTGTCGCTCCTCTCATTTCAGCATAGTTGGAATTTTTTTTCCTCTAGCCCCCACTGTTCCTGAGCAATCAGTGCAGTAAGTTACAGAACCCTATATGCTGATTAGGCTGTTTACTCTCAGATGGGCAGTCCTGGGCTGGAGCAAAGAGTCTGATATCTGACAGCAGAAAGCATTATTAGCCTATTAGGTGCTGAAACTAACAGAAACGTATTGCTCAATAATGGTGGGAGCTAGAAAAAAAAATCCAGCTGCACTGGAATCAGTGGAGTGACTCATATTGAAGGACACGAGTTGGAGTTGACAAAGATGGTGAAAGGTCCTCTTTAAGATGCATATACATAATATTAATGGATATACAAATTCCACTTCACCTAAACCACTGTTCATTTTTACATATTCATCATATACACACACATATAGAACCACTTTCTAACAAACAGAACATTTTATAAGCATAATCTTACTCAGCATTAACTTCTTTAAATAAACCAAAGTAGAATATGTGTTCAGCATTTCTGAAACAAGGTCTAAGAACCACCAAATAGCTGTAACCAAGTTGTAACAAATGGCTTAGGCTATATGGGTAGGGACTCTCATTGTGGTGGGAATAGTTTTCAAGCTGTTAGGCTGGTTTCAGACGACTGTGGCCGTGATGAGTGTGCTATCCGTGTATTTCATGGATAGCACACTGACCCATTCTTTTCTATGGGCCCGTACACAAGACAGTGATTTTCACAGTCCCGTGTGCTTGCCGACAGTCCGGGCCACAAAATATAGAACAGGTTCTATTCCTGTCCTATTTTGCGGCCCTTGCTTCCGTGGCTCCTATTCATTTAATGAATGAATTAAAGGCACGGGCGGCACACAGGGGACATCCCCGTGTGTCGCCCGTGCCTTTAATTCACTGTGGGCCAGTTGCAGCCCGGTCATCTGCAACCGGCCTTAGCTAATTGCTGCACAATTTTACTGGCAAGAGTACATTTATAACAGACAATTTGAAAGTCGCACCAACTGAATGTGATCATGGGAATTAGCTGCACAGCAGACTAGTCTGCATAGCTGGTCACGGGGTCCAACACATTATCTAAATAGATCTACACTCTTTTTTTAAAATAAAGAATAAACCCTTGTCATATCAATTTGTGGCGAAATTAAAAAAAATGCAATGTTTGTTAGTGTAAACTACTTTGGTACCTTTCAACTGTTTATTTTGTATGATTATGTTATAAGTCCTAAATATCAGACTATCAGTGGGCCCCATGTCTCAAGTCCAAGCAATGGCAGTTGCCCAGGTTTGCCGGTTCCTGGTCTTGATAATTAGTTTGAAAACTTGTTCTTAAATGTAGTGAAAAACAATGAAAAGGAATGGAAAGAATAACAATTTAACCATATAACACAATTATCTTATACTTGAAACAGTATTTACCATTTTCCCCGTTCATTTTCCAGAGTCCTTCAATATAAATCTGTTGATCAAGCGAGTTGTAAACTCTTGAAAGTTAAGATATAATAAAAAGGGACAGTCCAGATCTATGCAACCATACAGAGTTTCTCAGAGGTGTAAAAGTATCAGAAAGTCTGCTTAAGTAGATACAGATTGTTGTACTGTTGCCTAATGTAATGTAGTATGCGTTGTAAATACAGGTTGAGCCACAAATTTAACCTGGATGTAAACCACTGCTCTGACTCTCCCCTTTACAGAGTCATTACTATATATTAAAAAAACAAACAAACAATATTATCTGTGATTATTGGAGTCATCTTTGATTTACCTTTTTCTGAAACTTACCAAAAAGAGTAACAAAAATTTCATGACTGTTTATATAGATAAGTGCTACAGTTCTCTCCTCAATGCATCCATTGCCTGTGGAAATAATACGTACATTCTGAGTGACATCTAGAACCACCTGCATAGTAACAACATATTTCTTTAATGTTAAGTTAAATTTGAATGTCTTGTTGCTAATAAAATTTATTTTAAACCCCACATTTTACTGGGGTTGGCTCAGATTCTTTACATTCACAAGGACTTGTGTTTTCCGTTGCACAGTCACAAGGCGCAGGATTTGCCACTTCCACAGTTCCAGTACCTTCTTCTTTAACTGTGGGAACATTTTCTTCAGCAGGGACCTCTGGAGATTCACTTTCTGGTGTAGTTTCCTCAGGAGGTACTGTTGGAGCTTCTTCGACTTTCTCACTTGGAGATTCATCTTGGGGTTTGGCACTTTCTTCAGTTTTGTCACTAGTGGCATCTTCTGTGTTTTCTTTCTTAGGCGACTCAGTGGTTTCTTTGGGTTCTTCTGGAACATTTTGATCTTCTTTGATGCTGGCACCTTTGGTTGGAGATTTGAGGTTCTGTGCAGCATTAATGATATCAGCTTGTAATTGTTTGGTTGAGTCAACAACCTCTTCAGTTTTAGAGTCTTGTGCTTTTTCAGGAATGTCATTAAAGGACCTAACTCCTCCGTTTTTGTCATCATGGTTCACATATTCTTTGTGTGAGAATGAGGAAGGGTAATAGGCAGATGCTTTATGTTTATGACTCATGATCACTGCTGCACATATTATAAAGATCAGCAAAATGACCAAAGAACCCACCACAATAATGAGCAACATGTACTCTTTTAGAAACTGAGTTATGCTATCCATAAAATTGGTGGTCGTGCCATTTCCATTTTTTACAGAGTTTTCAGTTGTAAGTGCTATCAGGTCAAGGCTCTCAGTAGGAGAAACTGAAGTTGTGCCTTCCCATTCTCCACTTCCATATTCAGACTCCGTGGTATATCGAGCCAAAGTCATAGGATAAGTAGCAACAAGGAAAATGCATAGGGTCATAAGGAATCCCATGGTCATTTGATCTCTGTTAAGAAAAAAGATTGACTGTGAAAAAGTTGTAGTGATAGCAAAGATTAAAAAAATGTAATATATTAAATAAAATAAGTGAATATGATACATATGTCAGCAACCACACAACAATTCTCTACTATATGCAAACAAGATACAGTTTTGTTTGCTAAAATGTAACTAACATAATTATTGTTATCTGCAAAGCTAAATTTTTCACCTAACAAACTATGCTCCTTAGAAATTTGCTTTACCCTATCCCATTTAGTTTGCATCTTACTTCTTTTTGTTTGGATACAAATAAAATTAATATTTACATAAAAATATTGTATGTGCTGAGTTGTCTGTAATGCATTCAGAAAATCTTCAGACCCTTTCACTTTTTTTAAAATTTTTTTTTTTATGTTAAGGCCTTGTACTAAACTAAAAAAAAAATCCTCAATCAATCTGCACTCAATACCCCATAATGAGAATGTAAAAACAAAGTTTTAGAAATTTGTGTAAATATATTAAAAAGGAAAAACTAAAATTATGCATGGACATACCTATTCAGACCCTATGCTATAACATTTGAAATCACCAAATCCTGGTGTACAAACCTTGTGGTATCATAACCAAGAAGACTGGAGGTTGTAATCGCTGCCAAAGATGCCTCAACTAAGTAAAGCAGGGGTGTCAAACCAAGGGCCACATCAGCATTATAGTTGCCTTCACAGGGCTGTTTGCAAATGTATGGAGACTTTCACACTACCATTGTGAACATCGGTTGCTCTCATCCATCCTAGGATGAGGGCAACAAATTTTAACAACGATAGATAGAGCCCCCTCCATCTGTGTCCATTCCCATTGACTTTAATGTAAACAACATGATAGAAGCGTTCTTCCATCATGTTTGTTTACTTTTCTAACCGAAGAAAAGTTCTGCATTAAAGACTTTATCTTCCATCAGAATATAAAAACACATGACAGAAGCTTCTGTCATGTATTTTAACATGAGAGTGAATGTAGATGGACACCAGGCAGAAGTGGCTCTATTTGCATTCTATACAGGGGTGCAGCGGTAACAGTCACTACCAGTCTCTAGACCCTGGCATAAGGTAGTTAGGAGCCCATTTACAGATTTTGCATTGGGACCCAAGAGCTTCAAGTTACACCTCCGATTCTTTGGTTAATGTTTGTTGCTCTCATGATTATAGTATCAGCAAACATTAATAACAATAGTGTGAACCTACCCTTAAACTGTATAAAATGTATAATCTATAAATCTAGACTACTGTATTCTAGCAGTGGGATGCATTCACAGATGTATGGAAGTAAGTTATGGAGCTTGGTGCTTTGCACTATGATGGTGTTTCTCTGGATTACATATAGACACCAAGATAGAGACACAGCTCCTTGCAACTCTTTAGCATCAAGCTTCTGATCTTTCAGTGTGGCTACGGTGGTTGAGTAGGGCTGTCAGCGCTGTGCCACTGACTGTGAGTTGCTGAACAGTGCGGAGTGAAGGTGCATGCTGGACCTCAGAAACCAAGATGACACCCACTCACTGTGCTAGCACCACACCCTCTGCCAAGCATTGGCTGCGTTCTCCAAGAAAAGTGGAGAACTGGTTCTTCTGCATGTGGGGCCACTTAAAATGGAGGCAGCCTGTTGGCCTTGAGTTTGACACATGGGGAGTTTTAGCACAAGGCCACAAAATGTGAAAAAGTGACTTTCCAAATGCATTGTATCTTTTGGGAAAAAAATGTAGAATGAATCTAATGTGGACATGAGGGTGAAGTTGCTATTTATGGTATTTTCTGAAAAAGAAATGGTTAAATCAAAAATTACTCTAAAATAATATCTCTGACATTTAAGTCTTAACCCTAGATATATAATTAAACTGTGGTTTTATAGTGAAATGTAGGAGGGCTGGATAGTCTTAATGTAAAGTTATAGACCATAAAATCAGTATACTGCCTGTGGAATTAGCCCACAACTCCTCTCAGGAAAGGGTTCCATTTAAGTAGTGGAGCTAGCTCAGAAATTGTAGCCCTGCCCTCTTTCAAATGCTCTGTGCCTACCACATCTGGGTTCCGTCTGCCCTTTTGTTGTAAAGTACTCTCCCTAGAGACTCCAGATCCCAGGCTCACAGGTTAAGAAGGAGAAAATATTCCACATCTGGAGGAAGCAGCAGTATATGTGAGGCACGTCTAACATTTAAGTGTAGCTTTAAGACTTAGAAACCAAGCAGAGTATACAAGTAAGTTTTGTTTCCATTAGATACTTGGAATCAGCAGATTGCTATGTGTCTTTGGAGGAATGATTGATCACAATGTATCATAAAGTGACTGCTCAATACCTCCTCCCTCCTTGGCAAAAACTAAAGGGCAAGTCTATCTATTTAAGCTTTTATGCAGTTATATAGTAAAGTTGAAAAATACATAATTGAAAAATACATAATTCCATTAAATGTATCCTAATACTGATACAGATAATGTCTAATATTTGACATCTCTCAGACTAAATTCTGATTTAAACCACTTGTACCAATATGTCAGTATTTGTCACAGAAAGCAAAGCTTAAGGCTCTGTTCCTTTGTTTTTAAGGGCAAGTATATCATAGCCTGCCATCAAAACCATGAGGACCCTATAGAAACCTAATGGACACTATTATGGACAACCTATTGGATACTAAGTCAATCGGATCCCTTTTTTGAATAGATCCATCTTCCAGTCATGGCTCCGCTAAGTATGTAACCCATGGCAGTAATGTGATCAGAGTCTACAACACAAGGCACAATTTCTACATTAAACAAACACAACAAATAGTAAGACAAATTACTCAGGAAGCCCAGTATTATACAGAACTAACAACATACTCCAAGTTTACAGATGGAATAAAGTATAAATATATCGCTCTGCTATAGCTATATAGGCGTACTTTTTCTTAAAAAAGGCTTTCATAAAAGACAGCATCTAATGGTTGTGCACAGTAAATAGTTGACTTACCAAAGGTTTTTAAATTCCAGGATAATAAAAAAAATTGCCTGCAAGCCACACACCAGCTGTGTCTTAGGACATGTACTTAAGAAGTTTGCTGTTAAATATATACAGACATATGCCTTCCCCTATGGCCGCGTGATTTGTTACAGTCTTGAAGTCAGAGGAGCGAGAGCTTCATAACTTACTGTATGTCCCAGTCTTGTAATTTCCTGCAGGCTCTGCTGCTATGATAGCCAGTCTCCCAACTGCTTCTAATGCAGACTGTTTTCATTAAGGGAATGAAAAGGGGGGGATGTAGGCTCAGCCCTTAAAAATAAAATCCCTCCTGCCTTTTCTGTGCATCCTTCTGGATCCAGAGGCGGAGACATTTAACCCCCTTGCTATGACGGGAGAAATAGAACCCATTTACTATGTCTTTAGTTCGTACAGAGAATATTTACCCATTGGATTAGGATTTCTTCATACTAAATTGTTGCTTCTGCAAACCATTCTCTTGAGTAACTTATAAAAATCCTATACTGTCTGGTCTGTTAGTTGATTTGTGATATTGAAGTGAATGTACAAAAATGAAGTCTGACAATACACAGTGAAAATCTCGGCAAGTAATTGAATAAAATGACTGGTTTATTTAACATTACATGCAGCGAGAGAGCACAGACAAAAAAAAGAGCATTATATTGGTATATGTCTACATCAGACTAATATAGAAATATACAGAGAGGACTCTGTTTCTAAATTCTTAGCATATGTTTTACAACTTACTACCAAACAGATTATATCACTCCAAACTAGATCACAGCTTTATACATTTTTACTGCAATTTGCAAAACGTTTCCCTAGATAAATCATCTGAACGGGGATGGGCATAGTTTTAAGAGTTCACATACAGATCACCTGGAATTAAGGTCACGTTACAAAAAATAGTCTTTAGTTTATGTTCACACTTGTAAGTTATGTTCAGGGCAGGTTATATTGCTATTACAGTGGTACAGTTGGCACAAATGCTAATTTACCTCTGAGCAATACCAATATAGTATTCTGTTAACCTCTTGCTCACAAGGCATACAGTAAGTAATCGATACAGAAATGAAGTTTTAGCTGGTCTGTTTTAACTACTGTCGAAAAACTTCTACCCGGCTTTCCATGTCATTTTGTGGCAGCTATTCTACAAGTTATAATCAGGCTTTCCATGGAAAATATGTAGCTGGCTCGATTTACTAAGTCTAGTGAAAAGTGCACATGCAGCATTTCTTCTTAACCAAGTCATACAGTATATTCGTGAGTCTAGTGTCTTGTATAAAGATTTCCCTACCTAGCAGAATAATACATACTCATAGTGGGATTATGAAGCATTGTATCAAATACAGATAATCTTTTTATCTAGAGCAGCAAAGATTCGATAAAATTAGGATAGCAGCTCCATACATAACTTTTTATGGTCCAGACAGTTCAAAAACATGATGCTTTTGGCTTAGTCTCAAGTTCAAACATTTCATAACCTAGATGGCACTTATGACATTTATGGTATGGAGTATCGAGGTGGCAACCAAGCACTGATCTACAGTCATGGCCAAAAGTTTTGAGAATGATACAAATATTAATTTTTACAAAGTCTACTGCTTCAGTTTTTCTAATGGCAATTTGCATATACTCCAGAATGTTATAAAGAGTGATCAGCTTAACAGCAATTACTTGCAAAGTCAATATTTGCCTAGAAAATGAACTTTATCCCCCAAAACACATTTCAACATCATTGCAGCCCTGCCTTAAAAGGACCACCTAACATCGTTTCAGTGATTGCTCCATTAACACAGGTGTGGGTGTTGATGAGGACAGGGCTGGAGATCAATCTGTCATGATTAAGTAAGAATGACACCACTGGACACTTTAAAAGGAGGCTGGTGCTTGCCATCATTGTTTCTCTTCTGTTAACCATGGTTATCTCTAAAGAAACACGTGCAGTCATCATTGCACTGCACAAAAATGGCCTAACTGGGAAGAGTATTGCAGCTAGAAAGATTGCACCTCAGTCAACAATCTATTGCATCATCAAGAACTTCAAGGAGAGAGGTTCCATTGGTGCCAAAAAGGCTCCAGGGCGCCCAAGAAAGACCAGCAAGCGGCAGGACCGTCTCTTAAAAGTGTTTCAGCTGCGGGATCGGGCTACCAGCAGTGCAGAGCTTGCTGAGGAATGGCAGCAGGCAGGTGTGAGTGCATCTGCACGCACTGTGAGGCGGAGACTCTTGGAGCAAGGCCTGGTCTCAAGGAGGGCAGCAAAGAAGCCACTTCTCTCCAGAAAAAACATCAGGGACAGACTGATATTCTGCAAAAGGTACAGGGAGTGGACTGCTGAGGACTGGGGTAAAGTCATTTTCTCTGATGAATCCCCTTTTCGATTGTTTGGAACATCTGGAAAACAGCTTATTCGGAGAAGAAGAGGTGAGCGCTACCACCAGTCTTGTCTCATGCCAACTGTAAAGCTTCCTGAAACCATTAATGTGTGGGGTTGCTTCTCAGCCAAGGGAATCAGCTCTCTCACAGTCTTGCCTAAAAACACAGCCATGAATAAAGAATGGTACCAGAATGTCCTCCAAGAGCAACTTCTCCCAACCGTCCAAGAGCAGTTTGGCGCTCAACAATGCCTTTTCCAGCATGATGGAGCACCTTGCCATAAAGCAAAGGTGATAACTAAATGGCTCAGGGAACAAAACATAGAGATTTTGGGTCCATGGCCTGGAAACTCCCCAGATCTTAATCCCATTGAGAACTTGTGGTCAATCATCAAGAGACGGGTGGACAAACAAAAACCAACAAATTCAGACAAAATTAAAGCATTGATTCTGCAAGAATGGACTGCTATCAGTCAGGATTTGGTCCAGAAGTTGATTGAGAGCATGCCAGGGAGAATTGCAGAGGTCCTGAAGAAGAAAGGTCAACACCGCAAATATTGACTTGCTGCATTAACTCATTCTGTCAATATAAGCTTCTGTTACTCATAATATGAATGCAATTATATTTCTGTATGTGATAAAAACATCTGACAAACACACATAAAAACCAGAGGGCAGCAGATCATGTGAAAATATAATATTTGTGTCATTCTCAATACTTTTGGCCATGACTGTATAGCTATGCTTGTTAGAGGGAGGTTCTTGGACAGAACTGCAGCACCTCAAGTAAATAGTCTAGGTTTGTGTAATAGATTTTGGTGCTGTTCTTTTCAGTACTTACTTTCTTACTTAAAATCTGCAGCACTACACAAGGTAAAACAGAGCTACTGAACAAGGGGGGTAGGTAGGTGAAGTTTTGTCAGGTCGAGTGTGTGATTTAAAGGGGTTGTCCAATTCATATTTTTATTGTTTTATACTGCTGATACAGGGACGATAAAAATAACAAAGCTGCACTCACTTCTCCATGGATCTCCATCTCCAGAAGTGGCAACTCTTGGCAACCTCTTCCCAATCGGCATGTCACAGCAGTCACGTGTCATTTGTGAAGAGGTCACCGTTGAGGCCTGAGATTGGCTGCAGCAGTTCCTTCATACCAATGGGACGTCACTGACGACCTCAGCCAGGAGATCGATGGAGCTGTTGCCACTGGAGATGGGGGGTCTGGGAAGAGGTGAGTGCTGGTTTGTTCTCTTATCTCTCCAATAGCAGCACTATTAAATAATAAAAAATGTACTGGACGCTACCTTTAAGAACCAGTGTGTGCAGTGCTGCTATAACCATAGGGACAATGATGCACTTGCATTGAGCCCTATGGTAGCAGGGACCCCCTTGGGAAAGCGGGAGAGCCCTGCATTTAGAGAGCTGTCCCGCTGTTTAGGGCCGTCCCTAAACTTCACAGCTCCAACTCATCCTCCGGGCGCAGATGAGTAAAGTACAAAGTTGATGCAGGTAGCAATCTGTTCCCTGCATCACCATTCGGCCACTCCGCTGTCTCTGCTCCCAGTGTACTGCTTGGGAGCATGAGGCGCAATGTAGTGACGTCACTTACATCGTGCCTGCTGCTCTCTGAAGCTGCTGACAGCAGAGATGATAGGGGAACGAGGAAAGGTAAGTATTAGGTGTTTTTTTTTTTCTTTAGTTGATTGATACTGGGGCAACCTGGAAATGGGACAATATACTGTGGCGGCAACCTGGAAAGGGGACATGATACGGGGGGGGGGGCTACCTGGAAAGGGGACAATATACTGTGGGGACAAAGTGGAGGGGGACAGGTTAATGTATGAGGGGCCACTGAGGGAGACCCTGTTAATGTCTGATGCCTCTGCAGGGGCATTTGATAGTGTGATGGGCCACAGGGGCCACTGTGCGGGTCAGGTATTTCTAAGGGGTGGTGATGGGGGCCTATTTGTGAAACCTTTGCACTAGGCCCATCAATGTGTTAAAATGGCCCTGAATGTGTGCAAATTCAAGAAGTGACCACCAGGAATGATGAAGACCAGGAAAATATATGGTGTACCCAACCTGCTATTTGGTAATTGCTTGTGATAACATCGTTTTCTTTCAATTCATGTTTTTTTTTATTGAACTTTTTTACATTTTCAGTTACAATAGAGAGAAGGGTACAAGTTCTGATAACCAGAATTATAAAGTACAAAGATATAAATATAAAACAGGCCCAGATCTCAATATATAATTAGTAATGTGTAATGACTGCTAATGTCCAGACAGTATCTATGAAGTGAGATCCACTGCATGGTTTGTCCCCTATAGAGAAGGTCTTTTGAAAGGTGTAGTGACCTAAATGTTAAATGGAAACAACAGAATAACAACAAAACATGAATAAATCTGTGGGTTAATGGGAAAAAAGTGATAACATGTTTTTTCACATGTCCATATGAATCATTCATATTGATTAGTTCATGCAACATATACACTGAATGACCACTTTATTAGAGACAACGTCCTAGTACAGGGATCCGCAACGCCCGAGATGCATGTGAAGGGAGGCATTTGAGCTATATTTATCTTTTCCCCTCTGCACAATATTCTTTATAATTGTTGATCATTCCAGTCTCCATCCATAACAGTGCTCCAGTCCATAACATAGCAGATGGAGGACCATTTTACTATACATGTCACTCAGCCTGTCACTCAACCTTCTCCATAGTAACACACTCCACTGTGCAAATTAGTGTAAGCAAAGTGGAGAAGTCTAAATGATATGTATGGTCACATGGTCCTCCACTTGCAGTCACAGGGGACAATGGCTGACAGAATGAGTTTGAGGTAATCACCAGTTATAAAGAAGACATTGCAGATGGGGAAAGATACCTTAACAATAAGTGGAAGAATAATTGACACATTATACTATACTGGTTGTATTTTACTATGTGGGGACACTAATGGGGCATTATACTGTGGGGGAGGGGGCAATCTGAGGGGCATTATACTGTGTGGATGCACTGAAAGGCGGAATTAGGCTATGCATAGGGGTCCTGGCATTTTTATATAAAAATAACACAGCATGCTTCATGTTTTTGTCATCATGTTTTTTTTACACGCAGAAAACATTGTCCATAGCATTACTCCATCTCCAACACCCTGAACAGGCAGAAAGAGTTCATCAGCTCATGCTGCTCAGTGATCTCATTTTTACACTCTTTAGCCCATTGAAGTCTTCTCTTTCTGTTTCCCTCAGACAACAATGGCACTTAAACTGGTCGTTTGCTGTTATTGCTCATCCATGCTAAGGAACAATGAGTTGTGCATTTGGACATCTTAGTTGGAGCACAGTTTATGTACATTTTGCACCACCTTTACAACAGAACGATTTTAGACATCCTCTCCTGACCCCTTTGTCGATAAGTTGTGTACATCCATAGGATTCCCTTTCACTGGATGCTCTTGCTCAATCACACCATTCCTGCTATTTTAATGGCAACATTGCATAAGAATATTCAACAAGCATGGCAGTTTTTGAAATAGTGGCCCTGGCTAGTCTGGCACCGATGACCATTGCTTGTTCGAAGCCACTGTTCAATTTTTCCAATTGTAATGCGGATTTACACTGAAAATGACCTAGCTGCATTTCAGGGTCATGTGTGTAAATTTCCTTGCTTACTGTCCCAATTGGTGTGGAATATACTTTACATTAATCTTTGTGCCATAATTTTATGGCCCTTTGCTGCATAGTTACAGGAAATTTTAATAGCAGAGCAATAAGACTGATAAGCATCGCCAGGACAGTTTTCCATCCTGTTGTTCTCCCTGGAGAACTTCATAGCATCCTCCTTGCTACAGATAAGAGGCTAAACATCAGATAAAAAGCAGGGTTTGTTCTTGGGAAAATAAGAAGGAGGAAATGATATATGTAGAATAATTTAGGCTCACAAGCCTTCAGAGGGAAAAATCTCTTGTGATCTCCTAAATAGTTTTCTGTACTCCTATGATGTACATTTTAGAAATCTATTCTATTGAATAGAGCAATGGTAATATAAGATTTAAAATCAAGTAAGCAGACATGGGCCAAGACTAATCTTATAACAGAATGGAAGGAATTTATTATCCCACCTACGCCAGTTTTCTGCCATAGCTGGGTGATTTTGTGGGGCAAATTTGGTGACCGGCCCTTTCTTGCACCAAATATGCACCACATTCCCCTTCTGTACCTCTCACCACTTTCTGCAAATGTGGGAGGAACAGGGTGGAGAGTGTGAAGAATGGGGATGCCTCAGCCTGACATATTTATTCCAACTCACGCCAGAAAACTGGCGTAGATCTCCACTCTGGTGCCGGAAACTCTTGATAAATCAGCCATGCCTTGCACCTGGCAGCCCTTTATTAAGACAGCAGTCTTAATAAATCTACCCCAATGTGCATGTAGAAGCATTAAATGTTTGCATATAGCTATCTTATGGAATAGCTTTCTAATTGCTCTTATGTCAGCTGGACTTGGCACTCCAGAGAGATGCAATGAAATTGTATTTATTTTTATAAAGTAGCAATCCAATACATGGTTACGTTTCAGTCATTCATTTGACCTTCTTCAGACATGGATTGCAGTTGAAGTTTTATAAACTGCATGAAGATGAACGCTCGAGAATTGCAAGAATAATTTAATTGTATGACCATGAAACCAGAAACCCAACCTTTCTATATTGTGTGAGAACTTGTCAGAATCTATTTTTAATACATATATCCACAGAATTATTCTTTCACCTTTGGAAAGGGACATCATTCATAGTTTTGTACAATTTCCATAGTCTTTCTACTGGTTGAGATTTTTGCCAAATTTTTAATTTCTTTCAGTATGTACAGAGGCCATTAACTTGATAATATTTTGTCTAAAAACATTTCACTAGTGAATTGGATGAGACCATTTACCATCTTAGCTTTAAATATCTACTTTTATATACTTTACTCTGCATATTACAAATGAAAGGCAAATATTAAAGGGAGTCTATAACCACACAAATCACTTCTAAACCACTTATATGCTGTTTTAGTGGTAAAGTAATTTTATCTTTTTTGTATCAGTATCAAAGTGCAATTTTCTGCCAAGAAAAACAATATCTTAATCTGTATGCAAATTGGCTGTGTGCTTGGGTCATGGCTGTGTCTGAGAGTAACTGTTTTTGTCTGTGGTCCCTGAACATAGGGATATGTCAATATTTACACACGTGGACAAAATTGTTGGTACCCCTCGTATAATGAATCTGACAAAACTGGAATTTGCCAAATTACATGTTGACAAGCCACAAAGCTTCTGGGAGAATGTCCTATGGACAGATGAGACAAAAATCGAAATTTTTGGCAAGGCACATCAGCTCTATGTTCACAGATGGAAAAATGAAGCATATCTTGAAAAGTATACTGTCCCTACTGTGAAACATGGAGGAGGCTCTCTTATGTTCTGGGCTGCTTTGCTGTATCTGGCACAGGGTGTCTTGAATCTGTGCAGGGTACAATGAAATATCGAGACTATCAAGGGATTCTAGAGAGAAATGTGCTGCCCAGTGTCAGAAAGCTTGGTCTCAGTCGCAGGTCATGGGTCTTGCAACAGGATAATGACACAAAACACACAGCTAAAAACACCCAAGAATGGCTAAGAGGAAAACATTGGACTATTCTGAAGTGGCCTTCTATGAGCCCTAACCTAAATCCTATTGAGCATCTTTGGAAGCAGATGAAACATGCCGTCTGGAAAAGGCACCCTTCAAACCCGAGACAACTGGAGCAGTTTGCTCATGAGGAGTGGGCCAAAATACCTGTTGAGAGGTGCAGAAGTCTCATTGACAGTTACAGGAATCGTTTGATTGCAGTGATTGCCTCAAAAGGTTGTGCAACAAAATATTAAGTTAAGGGTACCATCATTTCTGTCCAGGTCTGTTTCATGAGTTGTTTTTTTTTTTTTTAAATTCTGTTGAAGCATGGTTGAAAAGCAATGTCTGACTTTCATTTGTTCATTTTCATAGAATTTTTATATATTATTACTTTTGTCAGATTCAAGTTATTTCTGTGACCATTGTGGGTTTTTCTTTCATTAAACGAGGGGTACCAACAATTTTGTCCACGTGTGTATGTTAGATGGTAGTGGTTGGCGACCACAGGTGGAAATGGGTGCTCTGGCAGAAGTAACTGTAACGTCTCTGCCTGTTTGGGTCTCTGCGCCACCCTCCACTCGCACACTGCGACGCAGGAGGCATATTCAGTTTGATTCCTTGCTTAAGGTTCTTGTTGCACAGTCTGAACACTGTCTTAGTACTACTTTGTAATTGAATTTCAGCCACATCCAATCTCCTGCACCTTTGTTTTTCCCCGCTCTTCTAAGTTAATTTTAGCCTTGCCTGTGTAATTGACAGCCTGTCTACCAATCAAGTCTGGGGCAGGACCTGGACTTCCTTTATACTGGTCCTCAGCCCACACAAGTCTGCTGGCTATTGCGACTCTGTCCTGTGACTTTGTTCCTTGCTTGCTTTGCTCTTCCTTTTGTATTGTATTCTGACTTCTGACATTTGGCTTCCCTTGTTATTACTCTCTTGGACTTTGATTTGGTACTGCTTTGTCCCTTTGATTTTGACCCTTGGCTTGCTGACTCCTCTTCTGTGTTGTTTTGTCTTGTCCTGTTCTGTGTGTCACTTATTCAGAAAAGGGATTGCAGCCAAGATGGAGGGTTTGGCAGGCCTGGTAGCTGAGCTATTCTGTAAGGGAATTGCCAGGTGAGAAATTCCCCAGTGCTGCTGCAGAAACCTGGGAGGAAGGGAATGACAGAGACAGTGTGCCCTAAACTCAACCCACCCCCTGTCCCTGCCTACTTGTCTCAGCTATCCTAGGTGGTAGCAGGGCAACTTGGCGACATTTAGATAAAATATCTTGAAAGAATAACCCAATGACAAGTATAATACTTGCTCTGATATCACAGTCCACCCTTGCCTCCTGCTGAATGTCCCTGCAGCCCTGAGGCTTGCTGGGACATCTGGCGCTGCATCAGACTACTTATGAGGCCTTCCCACCTTCATGCTGGCCTCAATATAGATACACTAGTGTTCTAGTTCTATGTTAGGGTATTCTCTTTCATTTTGGCTTCTCTCATTGCTGAATCAGCTAGTCTTGTTTCTATCTACTGTACCTGTCCTCTATGTGCTTTGACTTTCTGCCTGTCTACTGTTTCCTGAAATTTCAATCAAAGTAACAAGGCACTCCGATATGTAAGGTTCTCAAGGAGGAACTCACTCCAATATGTATGAAGATTAATAAATCCTGGCACTCAGAAGTTGATTTCAATTCATAAGTTTTTATTAGTGAGAGCAATCCACAATAACTGTACTGGGGAACCATTTGCATCCAGGTATTTGGGCCCCTGGGACTTCACTGCCGCCGTACTCTATACTGGGAGATTCAGAGTGTTGTACATTAACTGGAGTGGAATAAAGGCACCCCACTGCCATCATAGACTGGACATCCCTCATCCCAAGCCTGGGAATAGCCAACCAGGTGAAAACTATTACCCCCATCGGGAAGCTGAATGAGTTGTGTGATATAAGTTTTCAGAGCAAAGTTTGACTTTGGTTCAACTACACAATTGCCTTCCAAGTCATTCCTGCACTTACCATCAGGGCCCTTCCGAACACCACCACATGGCTCATGGTGAGAGAGGACCCCTCTCCAACTTGAAGTGCCCCAGGGGAACAACTACCTGCACCATCAGGTACCATGCAATGCCCCCTTCAACCTGGGAGGTGGGCTGGAGGAGTTCGGTTAAGTGTACTCAGCCTACCCTGTGACATCACCACCGTCACTCTACTCCCATCCTCCAGTTCCCTCCATTGGGTAACCACAAAAGGGGTATTCCAGTTATTTCAAATTGTCCCCTATCCTGTAGTAGTTTGCTAATGTAGATGGGGTTTCCACTGGAACCTCTCCAGTGTATAGGGGGAAATTCGAAATAACCTGAATACCCTTTTAGACACAGCAGATCTTCCTTTCCCCATTGACCTGCCACCATATGCATTAAACTGATATCTGTTCCTGCCAAATTTGCTAATTTACACTGTGTTCCAAATTATTATGCAAATAATATTTTCTTATATTTTCCAAAATTACCTATATGAATTGCAGTCATTGTAATTTTCCAGTCATCAACTATTCGAGTATAATTGAAAGGTTTTTGAACAAACTGCCTATGATAACAGTATATTTAAAAAAAAAAAATAAACACTCAAAATGCATGTTTTAAATTATTATGCACAGCAGAATTTGCAACCTTTTCATTTTTATTAAGAACAAAAAAATGGTCATTGTGAAATTATAAGCATTGGCAGGTTATTACAAACTGAAATCAAACAGTTTTCAAGCCAAAACTTTATTCGAGGTGATGTTACATTTGCACATAGGACCCCTTGTTCGAAAGAAGTTTCTGAACTCTCTCGTCCATTGAATTTGTCAGTTTTTAGATGGTTTCTGCTTCAATTGTTTTGCATGAGGACAGAATACCCTCCCAGAGCTGTTGCTTAGATGTGAACTGCCTCCCGCCATCATAGACACTCCTTTTGATGATGCTCCAGAGGTTCTCAATGGGGTTGAGGTCAGGGGATCATGGGGGCCACACCATAAGTTTGTCCCCTTTTATGCCCATAGCAGCCAGAGATGCAGATGTGTTATTTACAGCATGAGATGGTGCATTATCATGCATGAAAATGATCTTTCTGCGGAATGCATGGTTCTTCTTCTTGAACCATGGCAGGAAGTGCTGTTTGAGAAACTCCACATACATTATGGAGTTCATCTTTACCCCTTCAGGGATCCTAAAGGGGCCGACAATCTCTCTCCCCATTATTCCAGCCCAAAACATTACTCCACCTCCTCCTTGTTGGCGCCATAGCAGTGTTTGCATGGGGTGTCCATCAACAAGCCATCCTCCATTCCATCCATCTGGACCATCGAGCGTTGCACGGCACTCATCGGTGAACAAAACAGTTTTGAAGTCAGTCTTCATGTATTGTTTGGCCCACTGGAGCCGTTTCTGCTTGTGTGCAGTGGATAGAGGAGGTCGACAGGATGGCTTACGCACAGCTGCAAACCTCTGAAGGACCCTGCATCTTGTTGTTCGGGGGGACGTTGGAGGCTCCAGCAGCTTCAAAAACTTGTCTGCTGCTATGACAAGGCATTTTTGAAGCTGCTCTTGACGTAATTGCCTGTTGGAAAGAGTCCTCAATTTTCCCTTATCAGCACGCACACGTGTGTGCTGTGAATCAGCTACATACTTCTTGATTGTGCGATGATCACGATGAAGTGTCTTGGCAATGTTGATTGTAGTCATGCCTTGACCTAAACACTCCACAATTTGTTGCTTCTCAGCAGCTGACACATCCTTTTTCTTTCCCATTTTGGCTGAAAATGTAGGATGCTTAATAATGTGGGACAGCCTTCTTAAGTAGTCTTGCCTTTAATTGGACACACCTGCCAAACTAATTAGCACAGGTGTCTGCAATTGCTTTCAGTGATATAAAGAGCCCTGACACACATCACCATCAATGAGTTTAACTGACAAACAAAAAAAATCTTACCTTATCACTCCTAAACACTTTTTACATAATAATTTGGAACACAGTGTAGAACATATTTGTAGCATGTATCACCTGCTTAGTGGTGGTTCTAGGTGTGGACAACCTATTTTATGCTTAAATTTAATCTCTGCAAAAGTGTGTGTTTTTTGCTTATATTTATTTTTAGTAAGTTGTCTTTTTGAACTTTTATAGCTCGACACATTTTGTAACTGATGTAAAGCAACCACAATCTACTAAAATCATGCTTTGCGCACCTGTTTACTCATGAACTACTGCTTCTTTTCTTGTACTTATTACTTTTAGCATCACTTGACAACAGAGAATCCTCAGTATAAAAACTAGCAGTCCTTCATTTGTTTAGGCCTCTGTGTGACGCCCAAACATTCAGACCCTTCATTTTATAAAACAGTCAGACTTTAATCTGGGCTGCAGCAAATTGCTAGAATTTGTGGCCTAGGACATGATTCAATGACAACCTGCAGCAGGAGGAGCTAGGATTTCAAAGTAATGTCCTTATTTTATCCAGGAAAATTACAGAGTAGAAGCCAGGCAACACAGTCTGCTCAGTGTCAAAATAAGGAGCTGTGCAATGCCACAAGTTACACAAGCAGCATAATATATACTGTGGATAAATGTACTCTGTATAACTCTGTTATATACAGATATAAATATTCCAAATATCTGGCATTTCTTAAAGCCCCCACTACTGGAGAAGTCAGCAATAAACTGAGAATAGGAATAAATGAAATGGAAGGTTTACTATTAATGGCCAGAATAGTCATAAAGGTTTAAAGACGTAGCATACCAGTAGTAAATGGACTGCGCTCGTATAATGGTAAAACAGTTTGGCATATTTCCTTAGGCTTTGTCCTGACACAGTATAGGTTTGTGTATAAGTTTGGAAGATGTGATTTTTCTTGTATACTTGAAGACAAGATCCAACATTACAGTTAAACTTGGAATGAGTGAAGTTTGAGCAGTGGCCATGTTCCATGAGTCTGTGTCCTATTCATTGTGAGTGGTATGTTTTAAAAAGAGTAATAATAATTACAAGTACTCTTGCCAGACCGTGTCCCCAGTGCTGATGCAGACAGCAGGCCTGTGAGCGGAGTCCAGCCACTGTAATTGCATTTCAGTGTGTTCAGCACAAAATGAACCATTAAAATGACTTCCCTGTTTCTTTCTCCCAAGGGAATTTCTCCTCCGCTCTTGATGTGTCTCTGTAGTTGAAATAATAACAATTTCCTGACTGGCTTTGAAATGTAGATACTCATGAGTCTGAAAGTCACCACATGGCCATATCTAGACTGTTACTCACCCTCAGGTCTCCTAGCCATGGTTCTCGGCTAACAACATTTTTTAGTTGCCAAATAGAACAATAGCTCATAGTCTAGAGAAAAATATATTAACCATATACAATCAGACAGACTTGATGGTAAAATAGTCATATCTCCAAATTATTATTCGGATTTACTTTCAAGGTCAAATCTGAGAGCTCCATACCATACATTTGTAATATGGTAAATAGGCTTTACACAATTAAACCTATAATGCTTAGAACCTGTCGAACCATGAGGACAATTCACATACTGAAAAAAAGCCATTAGTACAAAGTACAGATAATGAATCTTAGTTATTAATTAAGCTGGCTATCCATTCCGATATCCTGCCCCCCTTTTACATGCATGCAGGGTCAGATTTGCATATATTGCACAAAACTGTGTGGGGTCCCAAAGATCATGGGTTATGTTATGGCATTTTTTTTTAAATCGCCCACTACTAGGTAGCAGTCAATAATTAACTCACCCCTCCAAGCTCCTGTCCAAGGCTACTTCCCCTTTGGCCATCAGGGCGTGCTGCACAGTACATACTGGACGCTGAAACATGCTGGGATATCATGTTCTTTAGCATCAGCACAGAACATGCAGCTCCCCCTGGAGGCCGAAGCAGAGGCGGGCATGGACAGGAGTGGTTATGGCTGGGTAAAATATTGTCCGCTACCTGTTGGAATAATTCAATAGGTAATGGACTAATATATCAAAAATGGAGGCAATATTATGTATGAGGGCCAAAATAAACCTGGACAATATTATGTCTGGGGGCCAAAAAAAAAAGGAGGCAATATACTGTGCGGGGCCAAAAAATGGAAGATATTATGTGTGGGGTACAATAGAAGGGGAAATATTAGTGTGGGGGTTAAAAAAGGGGGAAGTATTATTTGTGGGGGCCAAGAAAAGGGACAGCATATTGTTTGGGAGTCAGTAAAGAGGGTAATATAGTGTGGAGGCCAATAAAGGGGCAATATACTGTATGGGAGCCAATAAGGCGGGTAATATGCTGAGAGTGCCAATACAGGGAGAAATATACTGTATGGGGGCCAGTGAAGGGGGTAATATACTGTGGGTCCAGTAAAGGGGCATTATACTGTGTGGGGGCCAATAAAGGAGATGTGGCTTAAAAAAATTTATGGGATGGGAGCATACATACAGTAATTTTGCTTGGGGCCTCTGAAATGAAAAGTCCACACCTGCATGCATGCTTGGTTGAGTGTACATGTGTTGTGAATGGGGAGAGTGGAGCAAGCTGCTGCCAGACAACTCTGCGGTGGCTTATCGTCTCTAAAAATAAAAGGATGGGGATAATAAAATTGAACTGCCTGATACTTCTCTCTTCCGACATCAGCGTCTGGGGAAAGTCAACAGTGTCAATGAAATCGGTGGGTTTGGTCACCATTAATCTAATGTATATGGCCAGCTTTTCTTTTAGGGATTTTCAACAGGGAGACTGTAGGCTCTGTTCTGAATGCCTATAAAAAGGCTATGATGTGTATCTCCTCAACATATGGTATGCATCAAGTAAATAAAGTGCTATTAATATGTTCAGCATATGCACTAAGATCTTTCCCTGCAAATATTCTAAATGTATTCACAGTATAATGTAAACCATAATGTAAATCAGGGGTCTCAAACTCGGATGTGCAAATGGGACACATATAGAAAAAATTTAAAGTTGAAAGGTTGCATTCCTGTCAAATTCTATACAATACAAATGTATTGTTAAAGGGAGTCTATCATTAGATTTAGGCATATTTACCTAACGACATGTTGGAATAGCCTTTAGAAAGGCTATTCTATCCCTACCTTTCTTTAGCTTTTATCCAGCGCCATTTTTGAAATTAATACTTTATTGTTATATGCTAATTCTGTGCACGGAGCACAGGGGACGTTCCCCCTGTGCTCTGAACACAGCACCGTCATATCCAGTATTCCGCCCCCTCTTGCTGCTGCTCGCCCCTTTATGTGAAGAGATCCTTCTCTTCTTATTCTTCACTGCATAGGAAGCAGCACTTCTCACTACAGCACATGCGCTGAATTAGCATGCGCTTGTAATGTCTCTGCCTGTTCGGGTCTCTGCGCCACCCCTCCGCTCGCACGCTGAGGCGAAGGAGGCGAGTTCAGTTTGATTCTTTGTGTAGGTTTCTTGTTGCTCAGTCTGAACATGGTCCTAGACAATTTAATGGATTTCCGGCCACACCCGTGTTCTGAGCATTTCTCTATGGACTGCATGGAGTTAATCTCTTCCTGGCCTGTGTGATTGACAGCCTGTGTACCTATCAGGTCTGGGGCTGGTCCCAGACTTTCTATAAACAGGTTGTCAGCCCTCACATGGTCGCCGGTTATTGCTCTGACTTTGCCTGCTCTCTTTGTGCCCTTGATATTTACTGTACTATTTCTCTGACCTCTGGCTTGCCTTTTGACTATTCTCTTGGATTGTGATTTTGTACTGCATTGCTCGTTTGTTACCGACCTCTTGGCTTCCTGACCTCTCTTTTTGTCATTTGTTTTGTCTTGTCCTGTTCTGTGTGTCACTTACCCAGTATAGGGCTTGTCTTCAGGTTGTCCTTTTACCGTTTAGGGTAACTGAGGCAATAGGAAGAGACAGTGGCTGGGGTGAGATTAGGGCTCACTTGTCTCTGTCCTTCCTCCCAGACCCCTGCAGTAGTGTCAGGGTATTGCTACGTTTGGCAAGACCCTAACAGCGCTGTAGTGAGAAGTGCTGCTTCCTACGCAGCCCTGTACAGTTTGATGTCCCCCAGCAGTGGCCCTGTACAATTTAATGTCCTACAGTAGTGGCTCCTCACAGTTTGATGTCCACCAGCAGTGTCCCCTCATAATTTATTCTCCCCCAGCAGTGGCCCCACACCATTTAATGTACCCCCGTCAGTGGATCCACACATTTTAATGTGCACTCAGCAGTGTCCTCACATAGTTCATTGTCCCCCACCAGTTGCCCCTAGATAGTACTTACGTCACTGCTCTCAGACACACTCTCTTCCCCTGCTCCAGGTGCCCATATATCACAGCAGTGAGCCTGGAGCAGAAGAGAGCAGGAAGTGCTAGGGAGCGCAGAGGTAAGTATCTACACTGAAGCTGCCCCCAGCTTGTAGGTTGCAGGTTCGCGGACTTCAGGCTCAGGAAGCTTTAGAACCGGGCCGGCATGCAATTATGTCTCAGGCAGATATGTAAATAATTACAGGCGTGGTCTGATTAGACACTGGGTCTTAGTTATTTCAACAAATTGTCCGCCATCTAGGCTGTTCTGACCTAGCTGTTAGGGGTAGTGGTTACATGAGAACATGCACACACAACAAACAGGCCCCAGAGGGCCCAGACGGACCAACAGTAGAGAGGATCATTTGATCTACCGACAAGCACAAGCAGCGCCCAAAGTTACCTTGTCCACCATCCAGACACAGATGACACCTTCATTACACCTCCCTGTTTCTACCCGAACCAATTGCATTCACTTCACAGATGGAAATTTGGTGTCATGTTAACAGTGGTCTCGTGAACGAGAAACTTGGACTGCTACGGGCTGAAACCCTGTCATCTTTAGCAACTAATCCAAGTTCTGTTTGGGATCCGACAATGGCTAGGTTTTAGTATGGAGGGCTTGTGGTGAGCACTTCAGTCCTGCCTCTGTTCTGGAGTTACACACTTCCCCAACTGGTGGTGTGATGATCTGGGGAGCCATCGCATACAACAGCCAGTCACCCCTAGCAGCAATATGATGGGACACTCACAGCTCAACAATATTCTGAAGTCACGTCTTGCTTCTAACTGGCATTTTTCAAGTAGGATAATGCAGCACAGCAAGGTTTTCACAGGAAAGTCTCATTAGATTGCAACAATTTCTTGACCTTCCAAGTAACCAGATTTATTGCAAATCATGCATTAATGGGACTAGCTGGAATGCCAGCTTCAGCAGCCTACATGATCTACAGGACCAGCTGCAACATCTGTGGGAGGGATATGAAATGGAACCTGTATGCCTCCATGTCAAACCATATCCCATTTTGTGTCCAGGCAAGAGGCAACTCAACTGGGTACTAGAGCCTCCTTTCAATTGTACAGTTTTCCCCAATAAACTTATCCTTTGACTCTAATACTGTAGTCACTTACATATATCATCATTACATTCACACATAGAAAGTTTCATTTGATTCCAACAACTCTTCACCTACTGTCTCTATCCCTCTGCCCTCATAGATTGTAAGCCATTGTGGGCAGGGCCCTCTATTCCACTGTGCCAGTTGGTCATTGTTAGTATTGCACTTGTTTTGTGTACTTTGTGTATTGTATGTTAACCCTCAAATGTACAGCAGCATAGAATTAATGTAATAATGTACAGCAGCATGGAATTAATAGTGCTCTATAAATTAATAATAACTCCTTTGTGGCGCATCTTTTTTTTTTTTTTTTTTTTTCAGTCTGGCTTATATCACAATAAGTAAGTTGTTAAAAGGCTATTCTCACCTAACCAAGCAGAATAAACAGAGAGGTAGAAATGGATTTCCGATTGCTTTTATGAGAGTTGTGAAATAGCATGAACAATTGTGCTTGACTCTTTCTGTGACTCCCAGAAGACCCTTTCTTTCCATTCATTGTGTGCATGGACCCACTTTCAGCAATATAGTTTTGTTGTTCCTCTGTAATTCCTCATGGAAATGTATGACTAAATTGACAGCTGGGAGTTACCATTTTAGTTATGAATAGGGTGTGTCTCTACAAGGCCTGACACTATCAGCACTGACTGTATACTGTCAAGAGAATGGAGAGTTTTTGTTCGTAATTAAAGAATATATTCAAGGTTAGTGTCCCCATACATGATAAATCTGTACCCCTAAGGTATTGTAACCTTGGAGAATGACTTATTAGTGTGAATTTGTTGCCATCGTATGCTGAAATTAACCACTTCCCTTCAAGAGATAGGTCAGCAGAAAAAGAAACAGCATTGTACAAAAAAGGACTTTACAACAGATTGTATTCTCCCTCCTCATCTGTACTGAAACCGCAGGGTTTTGAAGAAGATAAAAATAGCATTAGAGGAATGCATGACGGTTTGGGATGGAGACTGTGAAGTTACTGCTGTCTGTAATTTTTGGGACTTTGAACTCCCTGCTGTTATTTGTTTTAAGTAAAGGTCCTTTATACAGGCAGATTTCTGCCCATAACCAGCACCAGTTCACGATACAGCAAGTTGATTAGCGCTCCTTTTCACTTTCATTTTCACTGTGTAATTATTGGGAGTGTTTAATCGAATGATTGATTGTCCCCAAGTTTCCCATAAGCAATGTCATCAGCTGGCGCACAAGCACGGGCTGGCCACTGGCATGTTTACGCTAGGTTCACACCTGTGTTCGGGTATCCAAATCAGCCTAAAAAACAGTTACCCAAGTAAACCCATGGACCCCATAGACCAGGGGTCGACAACCCCTGGCACGCGTGCTAAGAGTGGTACGCGTGACATATTCAGCTGGCACGGCAGCCAGCACCGCAGCTCACTGCCCTCCCTGCCCACCAATGAGAGGGGTGAGGAAGCCCAGGAGGCGGAGCTGTCACTGTACAGCAAGGACCCTGCCTGCTGCAGAGATGAGCTCCTGCTCTGCATCCTGCCAAGTATCCCCCCAAGAGGAGAAGGAAGAGGAGGAGGAGAGCGCCATCAGCAAAGTGAAAGTAAAAAAAAAAAACAACAGGTACATGCTAGGGTTACTATTTCTATTAATGTCAGGCATTTGGGGTTATTAATTTAGTATTAGTAACTCCATGTGCTCACATTAATAGCAATTAACCCCATGATGCCGCTCACATTAACCCCTGTGTGCTTTACGTAAGGGTTACTGATATGTGAGACATATGGAGGTACTAATAAATGACCTCAATAATGAAGATATTTACTTAATTATAACCTCCATATGTCTCACATGTTAGTAACCCTTATGTATAGCACACAGGGGTTAATGTGAGGGACATGATAGGGTTAACTTCTATTAATATGAGGCACATGTGACTGCATGGATGTTTACCTTTACCCCTTTGTTTTTTCCCCTTGCCCTTGTCAAATAATAAAGACCAGGAAACATTGTTCACTTTTATCTGGGCGGGTAACGGCCACAGCTTTTATTTCTTTTAAACAAAACCATTAAATTCTCTGAACCGGAGAGGTGGGCCCGACCCTGGCTTCCGGGGGGCCCGTCAACTCCCTGTCCGCCCCTTATCTCCTTTGGACCACCGCACGCCAGCTGGATGAACTGCAAAAGAAATAACGGTGAAAAACACAGACCACGCCACACCGTCCTCCAAACCATCACCATACCAACTAGTGGCAACCAGCACCTAACTACCCTTCCACCTTTTCTGCATCCATCTATGTATATATGTATTTTTTTTTTTTTTTTTTTATGCGCTTGACCAGGCAGCCAGAAAGAGGCCGGAGCGGGAGCCTGCACCAACCTATAAGGGGACGGGCCGTACCAAGTATCGGCCCGCCCCCACATCTAAGGGGGGGGAACGGTGACCTCATCCGGCAGAAACCACTTCCCCAGCTACGTAGGTTCCAACAAATAAAAATGCCTTGCTGTACAACAACCCGAGGAGTAGGGTAGGGAAAAAACGGGGAAATCTCCTTATAATAATTTACACTCCCCCGTGCAGTCCCGGGCATCCTCCTGATAAAGCTGCAGTGCCTGTCCAGACTGCATGGATGTTTACCTTTACCCCTTTGTTTTTTCCCCTTTCCCTTGTCAAATAATAAAGACCAGGAAACATTGTTCACTTTTATCTAGGCAGGTAACGGCCACAGCTTTTATTTCTTTTAAACAAAAACATTAAATTCTCTGAATCGGAGAGGTGGGCCCGACCCCGGCTTCCGGGGGGCCCGTCAACTCCCTGTCCGCCCCTTATCTCCTTTGGACCACCGCCATGGAGGGTAAGGTGTACCCCTACACTATACCCCCGACCCCCCACCCAGAAGAAAAAGAGCTTGCTCAATACTGTCTTGTAAACCCCACAAGAATATGTCCAATCCTATTTCATTTAGGTGCACCCCGTCCGACCGCATGAGGCCGCCATTGTCTCCCTCCAACTGACGGTGTCGCACCACAACCCCACCTCTGGACCTCACAAACCACACCATCCTGGCATTGACTGACTGTCTGGCCCTCTCCACCGCATCAGCATCACGTGCCCCCTGCCACGTGGGGCAAGAGACCATTTCCGACCACACCAGCACTACAGCAGGAAAGCAACTTGGGATCCTGTCAATGTCAGAGCGCATAATCGCAAAAGTTCAGCCATCCGTGTGAAACAGAGATCGTTCCCACTGGCATGGATTACGAGAATAACGGGAGCTGTGACGCACCTGCCAAACTCGATAGCGTCCGGCAAGATTTGAGCCCAACGCAGTCCACGGATTCCCCTCCAGACTACGTCTATACTCTGGAACCCTAGGTTCCTGCCACCAGGTCTGCGCTCGGCTCGCTGAGCTGCCCAAAAAACATAGGAATGGCCTAACACACACACAACCTGGGGGGGGGGGGCGACCTGCAAAAGAAACACACAATTACAATACCAATTCAGGCCGCACATAACTCGCGTAGCAAGACGATCTCCACCTGCCGATACGCTTTACCTCCGTCTCAGATAGGCCCGCCCTCGACGCCTCTGTAGCCGCACCTATCCGAAACGAGTGAGTGCCAAAATCAGCCCGGGGCAAACCCAACTCCGTCAAACAACACCGAAAAAACCCCAAAAACTGATACCACGTGAGTGGCAAACCATCCTGATGTGCCAAAAAACAAGGGGCATCGACCCAATTCTCCATGTACCGTACGACCACCTCCACTGGACAGCACGGGCCTCTTGTTGGAAGTAATGTGACCCACTCTCCCCTTCCCAGGACGTCCACCTTCGACCGGTGGACCCGGACCTTCACCACACCATTTGACAACCAAACGTCATCCCGCAACAAACCCCCCAGCCTGTTCCTAGACTGCGCACATAGCTCGCCGATCCACATCGCCCCAAAAAACACTAAGCAAAAAGCCGCCCCAAATAAAAACGCCTCACCCGTGGCAAAACACACCCCTTCTACAATCGCTAACAAACGCCGCAGCAACGCATGCGTGACAGGATGGCAGCGTTCCCTCCGCACATATTCCTTCCGCCAACCCTAAAGTGCCTGCCGAACTATAAACCGCCTAGTGATGTCCTCCAAACCCATCAACCGTAAGTGAAAACCACCCCGGCCTACCGCCGTTGCGCCACCACCGCCGACACACCCAACTCCCGCAATTTACCCATGTAACCTAGCGTCGCCTGCAGCAGCGACAAGGGATTGGTCCAATCTACCCCCTTACTTAAAACCACCCCAACCCACTCTGCCCACGCCTTACCGTGGCCCGACCACGTGGTAGGAGCAAACGAGGACTGTATCAGTGGAATCACTCGTTCATCACCAAGTCCCATAGGATGGACGGGCAGGACACACCCTCCTGAGAAGCTTCCGGCAATAGGGCTCTGAACTCCTGCCAAAGAAAATGGGACAAAGCATCAGCCACCACGTTCTCCACCCCCGGGACATGCCGAGCCTTGAACCATATATTGTATTCCAGGCACCAATGTACCAAATGCCGTAACAATGATAAAACTGGAAGGGAAGCAGAGGTTAAATTGTTTATACAGTGAACCACGCTCATGTTATCAGTCCAAAAAACGACCTTTTTGTCCCAGAACTGCGCTCCCCAAATCTCAACCGCCACCACTGTGGGGAACAGTTCCAGGAGGGTCAGGTTGCAGCACAGACCGCTGGACTACCAAATCTCCGGCCAACTCTCAGCACACCAGTTGGTCCCAAACACTGCCCCAAAACCCGCCCCACCCGCAGCATCTGTGAACAACGCCAAATCTGAATTGGACACCTCGTTACCCAACCAGCACGTTCTGCCGTTATACGAACTTAAAAAGGCCTCCCACACCCGTAAATCAGACCGCAATGGATTGGTAAGTCTGATACGATGTTCAGGGTGCCTGACACCTTTTCGTGGCCAACGACAGGCGACGTGCAAAAACCCGGCCCATCGGCATAACCTTGCATGCAAAGACCAGAAGACCTAGTAAGGACTGCATCTGGCGCAAGGAAACTTTTGTGACACCCAGGAAACCCTTGATCATATCCCCCAACTTCCTTAACTTATCCGCCGGTAAACGATAAACCATTTCCATCGAATCGAACTCAATCCCCAAAAAGGATAGCCGAGTGGTGGGGCCCTCGGTCTTCTCCCCAGATAATGGAAACCCGAATTTTCCCATTAAAAAACGAAACTTGTCCAACAAAAATTTACAGTGTTCGCCACCAGCTGGAGCCACAAAAAGGAAATCGTCCAAATAGTGAGTAATTGAACGTGATCCTGTTTCATAACGTGTCACCCACTCCAGGAAAGAGCTGAACATCTCAAAGAAATGGCACGAAATGGAACAGCCCATAGGTAGACATGCATCAAAATAATACCAACCATCCACCATGCAACCCAATAAATGGTGAAGGTCAGGATGTATCGGAAGCAGGCGGAAAGCTGACTCAATGTCAGATTTCGGCAAGAGCGCCCCGCAACCCGCCTGCCGAACCAAGGTGACCACGCGGTCAAAAGACACATAGGAGACCGCCGAATTCCCTTTTGGAATCCCGTCATTCACGGACTCTCCTTTAGGATAAGAGAGATGGTGAATCAAGTGGAATTTTCCCCGGCTCCTTTTTGGGTATGACCCCCAAAGGGGAAACCCTCAAATTTGAAAATGGGGGGCTTGCAAAAGGGCCCCCCATACGCCCTAACTCCACCTCCTTCGCAATCTTTTACCTTAAAACCTCTGGGTGGTCCCGGGCCAATTTTGAATTGTCCGACCTAACCGCCTCCCAACTGAACAAAAACGGAATGAAGAACCCAAAAGAGAACCCAAAGTGTAACTGGGAGGCCGCCGCCGTATCAGGGTACTTATCGAGCCACGGATCCATTGCTTGGACGCTCACCGGCGTCCTTCCCATCTCCCGCCTGTTTTCCCGTGGACTTGGGTGATTTGCTGCACTTAACCGCCACGTGCGTCCCTCCACAGGAAGAACACTCGTGTTTAAATTTACACAAGCCATAGAACCGGCAGTGGCCCTCATTGAAGAGCCAGCAGGTCCCAGGGCGCCGCACGGCCACCGGACCAGTTCCTGAGACCCCCCGCTCCGGCGGCCCCGCCTGAAAGGGCGACGCTTTTTGTGACAACATTAATCTAATCCACACGTCGGTGGCCTTCACCGCCCAACCAATCTCTGGTTGCAGGGCCAGGCTGCAACGAAATTCTTCGTCATATCACCACCAAGCACTGCCCCCGTGTGACTTATATGCGCAAAAAATGGTGTCGAAATATATAAAAAGCTCCACCGACCGCTCAGGGTGCTTCTGTCCTAAGACGCAGCCCAGGACGGCAAATGCCTGGCACCTGTTCCCGAATGTCTTGGCCACCCGCGGTCGCCGATCCACCGTCCTCTCCGTAAGCACTCTGCGTTCCTTATCGACCGTATGTTGGTCGACCGAAACAAGGGACCATATGTCCACGTATTGGTTGTTCCCTATTTTTGTCCTAGTTTCCTCATCCAAGTGAGCCCCCAAGGGGCTGACCCCACAGAAAAAGCACTCCTTATGGAGGCCCGCCTCCTTCAACAACTCGGTCGTTCTCTTCTCCTCGGCCTTCTCGAGCTGTAGCATCAGTGCCTTAAGGGTCGGTAGCAACTCAGCCTGCTTACTGTCTGTACCCTAGGCACCCGCAAAATTTAACTCACCCGCTGCAGGGAGGACAGGCGGGACCACTGGCACTCCGGGCAATGAAACCACAGCTGTGCCGGCCTGGCTGGCCGCACGAGATGACCGCTCCTGCGGTAGATCAGGCTCCTGCCTCTTGCGTGCACGTCGTCGCGACCTGCCAGACCTTGAGGAGCTGCAGGATGACAACCCCGATGATGGAGAGGATCTACGGCGGTGGGAACTGGAACCCCCAGACCTCCGGCTCCTTCTAGACAACCGGGAGCGGTGGCGGTCACGCCCCCTTCGCCCTCTGAGGGCCTTGCGGCGCCTACGCCTATGATGGCCGGAAGACTCTGAAGAGGAAGAGGACGACCCCTGACCCCTTCTAGAGGCCCGCCGAGATCGCCCACCCCCTGCGGACAAATGTCTACCCGGCCCGCGCATCATGGCTTGAGAAGGGGGGATGGGCGATGCTGACAATGATGAAGCCCTGTCCTCTGCTATCACCCCCGGGAGCCCCTAACGATGCAGGCACTGTGGGAACCTCCAGCGCCCCTGCTGGGGGGCTGAGACCACTGGTGCCGACGTTGCCACGGACTCTCTGTTCCCCATGCCTAATTGAGGATCCACCGCGCGGGAAGAAGACAAAATGGCCATTGGCACAGACAATCCGGAAGGGGCGGGGCAACGCTGCAGTGGGAGAAAAGACGCCGCCCTCTGCCCTCCCGAAAGGGGAGGGGCTCGGGCTCAAGCGCTCCAGAGGCTTGGAGCGCCGAGCCGTACGCCGACTCGCAGGAGGAGACACCAGTGTCTCCGAAGAGGAAGCCCCCTGTCGCACGCCAGTCAAGAGGCTTGACAGGAAAGCCTACCCTTCTAAGGCCCAGCCAGCCCACAAGGCCGCTACCAGTTTGCTCTCGTCGGCCATACCTTAGTCCGCACGAACGATGCTGCTTCCCTTCCCTATACGAGAGCTTGACCAGGCAGCCGGAAAGAGGCCGGAGCGGGAGCCTGCACCAACCTATAAGGAGACGGGCCGTACCAAGTATCGGCCTGCCCCCCATCTAAGGGGGGGGGGACGGTGACCTCATCCGGCAGAAACCACTTCCCCAGCTACATAGGTTCCAACAAATAAAAATGCCTTGATGTGCAACAACCCGAGGAGTAGGGTAGGGAAAAAACGGGGAAACCTCCTTATAATAATTTACACTCCCCCATGCAGTCCCGGGCATCCTCCTGATAAAGCTGCGGTGCCTGTCCAAGTTGCTAAACTGTAATGCACATGACCATATGTTTTATCCACAACTGTGGATAAAAGTATGGACCTATACATTTCAATGGGCCCATACACAGCCGTTGTTTTTGCGGCTGTGTGTCCAGGCCAAATTGAAGAGCTGAAAATTATGGAGCAGGTCCTATACCTGTCCTATATCTGTCTGCATTTGTGGCCCTGTCAATTCATTTTTAATGTATAGGTCAGTGAAAATCACCTCCATGCTGTTTGTGTGCAGGAGGCCTAAGGCTGAGGCCCCACGTTGCGGAAACGCAGTTTTTTTTGTTGCAGATTTTGCTGCGGTTTTTTGAGCTAAAGCCAGGAGTGGCTTCAGCATATAATAGAAGTATAAGAGCTTTCTATATATTTCCCATTCCTTTTGTAGCCATTCTTTGCTTTGGCTGAAAAAAAAACGCAGCAAAATCTGCAACAAAAAAAAGCTGCGTTTCCGCAACGTGGGGCCTCAGCCTTAGGGTGTTTCTTTTTGGGTGGTGACACACTGTATACCCAGGTGCGACTATAGCCAAATCCAGTTCCCGGGCATCAGTGCTTTCACTTTGGGATAAGTGTGACACTCATTAATTCCTGGCTGGGGTTTTGCTGTTACCGCACTGCCAGGAATTAAAAGTGGCTGAAAGCAATTCGCGTTTCTCTTATAGAAAAGTAAAAGTACCGTTGGCCTGGGACTGGATGCAGCATCCAGGTACATAGTGTGCCACCTACCTACAGGTGTTACCTCACTTCTCCCAGTGATATACAGTACAGTGGGTACGGAAATTATTCAGACCCCTTTAAATTTTTCACTCTTGGTTTCATTGCAGCCATTTGCTAAAAACAAAAAAGTTAATTTTATTTTTCATTAATGTACACTCAGCACCCCATCTTGACAGAAAAAAAACAGAAATGTAGATATTTTTGCAAATTTATTAAAAAAGACTGAAATATCACATGGTCATAGGTATTCAGACCCTTTGATGTGACACTTATATTTAACTCACATACTGTCTATTTCCTTCTGATCCTCCTTGAGATGGTTCTACTCCTTCATTGGAGTCCAACTGTGTTTAATTAAACTGATTGGACTTGATTAGGAAAGGCACACACCTGTCTATATAAGACCTCACAGCTCACAGTGCATGTCAGAGCAAATGAGAATCATGAGGTCAAAGGAACTGCCCAAGGAGCTCAGAGACAGAATTGTGGCAAGGCACAGATCTGGCCAAGGTTACAAAAGAATTTCTGCAGCACTCAAGGTTCCTAAGAGCACAGTGGCCTCCATAATCCTTAAATAGAAGAAGTTTGGGACGACCAGAACTCTTCCTAGACCTGGCTGCCCAGCCAAACTGAGCAATCGTGGGAGAAGAGCCTTGGTGAGATAGGTAAAGAAGAACCCAAAGATCACTGTGGCTGAGCTCCAGAGATGCAGTAGGGAGATGGGAGAAAGTTCCACAAAGTTAACTATCACTGCAGCCCTCCACCAGTCGGGGCTTTATGGCAGAGTGGCCCAAAGGAAGCCTCTCCTCAGTGCAACACATATGAAATCCCACATAGAGTTTTCCAAAAAACACATGAAGGACTCCCAGACTATGAGAAATAAGATTCTCTGGTCTGATGAGACGAAGATTGAACTTTTTGGCGTTAATTCTAAGCGGTATGTGTGGAGAAAACCAGGCACTGCTCATCACCTGCCCAATACAATCCCAACAGTGAAACATGGTGGTGGCAGCATCATGCTATGGGGGTGTTTTTCAGCTGCAGGGACAGGACGACTGGTTGCAATTGAAGAAAAGATGAATGCAGCCAAGTACAGAGATATCCTGGAAGAAAACCTCTTCCAGAGTGCTCTGGACCTCAGACTGGGCCGAAGGTTCACCTTCCAACAAGACAATGACCCTAAGCACACAGCTAAAATAACAAAGGAGTGGCTTCGGAACAACTCTGTGACCATTCTTGACTGGTCCAGCCAGAGCCCTGACCTCAACCCAATTGAGCATCTCTGGAGAGACCTGAAAATGGCTGTTCACCAACGTTCACCATCCAACCTGACGGAACTGGAGAGGATCTGCAAGGAAGAATGGCAGAGGATCCTCAAATCCAGATGTGAAAAACTTGTTGCATCATTCCCAAGAAGACTCATGTCTGTACTAGCTCAAAAGGGTGCTTCTGCTCAATACTGAGCAAAGGGTCTGAATACTTATGACCATGTGATAGTTCAGTTTTTCTTTTTTAATAAATTTGCAAAAATATCTACATTTCTGTTTTTTTCTGTCAAGATGAGGTGCTGAGTGTACATTAATGAGAAATACAGTATATAGGAAGCACTTATTGTAGACTTTTCCCTTCTGCTAACTTCACTCCTGGCTTTGGCTCAGAAAACCACAGCAAAATTTGTAGCCTTTCCACAACATGTGGCCTCAGCCTAAAGCTGGCCATACGCATTAGATTTCATAGATTGTAAGCTCTTGCGAGCAGGGCCCTCAGTCCCAGTGTGTGAATTGACTATTTCTTTGTAATGTATCTTTTTTGTCTATACTTGAACCCTACAAATTGTACAGTGCTGCATTATTATTATTATTATTATTAGACTTCTGAAGTAGCAGATTTTGGACTGTCTGCTGTTGGTTGGTCGTACATCAGCCTATGACAGTCTGTATCATACAGCCAACCATCAACTAATGTTGGCCTGAACCAAAATTGTTTTTGTTTTGTAATTTTTTCTGCCATCTGTCTGCCGTGATCTGTTATGTATGGGCTAGACTGACAGACCTGTGGGTCATTTTTGTATTGTGGGTATATGTTTGTACTACTAACATACCCACAAAGTGTCAATTTCTGTTTTGAGCACTTCATTAGCAACTTTTATTTGTTAATTCTGCAAGTGTCTGGGGTAGTCAAAAGTGGAAAGGGTCATGAATGTTCATGTGTTTGGACAGGTGGCTATATGACCAACCATAGCAGTCTAAAATCTAATGTTTATTGCCAGCTTTAGAGTCTTGCATTGTTGGTTTGGTGGAAAGTGTTAAATTCATCTGCACATGGGGTTAACATCAGAATGAAAACTGAGTTGTCTAATGGAAATAAAGCAAGAAAAAGGGCCCCCCAAAACAAAACAACAAAGGGGGGGGACCCACCCCAAAAAAAAAAAAAAAACAAAAACCGGGCCCCCAAAAAAAAACCCCCCAAAAACCCCCCCCCCCCCCCCCGCCCCCCCCCCCACGGGGGGGCGCCGCCCCCCCCCCCCGGGGCCCCCCCCCCCCCCCCGCGGGCCGCGCGGCCCGGCCCCCGCCCCCCCCCCCCCCCCCCCCCCGGGGGGGGGGGGGGGCCCCCCCCCCCCCCCCCCCCCCCCCCCCCCCGCCCCCCCCCCCCCCCCCCCCCCCCCGCCCGCAAAAAAATATTCCCCTGTAGGATAAGAAGATGATAAGTTCAATGACCTTAAGCAATCTGCAGAGAGTGAAAGACATTATCCAAACATAATGTAGCTGTAATATAGCTTCAATGCCTCTCCATTGGTCACAAAACCAGAACAAGCATCTGGATGTTAGTTCTTGTTGGTTGCCTGTAAATAGAAATGGAAAATACATCATAAAGCATCACTACTGTGTACTACCTCAGGTTTACTAGTTATTGAGTGCCCAGAATACCCATGTTCTTTATCATACAGCATGGATGTAGGATAGGAAGGGGTAGTTAGGTGGCAATAATTCCTATTCAGATATTTCTAGTTTTAGCAGCAACTAGCAGTAAAGGGTGATGGCATGGGAAAAAAAGTAAGCAATGGTAAGTAATATCTGCTGCATGATGAGGTACGGGGTAAATAGCTAATATTCTGTATGATGTGGGAACCATTGGGTATTTTTTTCATGGTTTTGTCATGGTGTACAACACTGAATGCTATAACTGCAAATACAGTGGGGAAAAAAAATATTTAGTCAGCCACCAATTGTGCAAGTTCTCCCACGTAAAAAGATGAGAGAGGCCTGTAATTGACATCATAGGTAGACCTCAACTATGAGAGACAAAATGAGAAAACATATCTAGCAAATCATATTGTCTGATTTTTTAAGAATTTATTTGCAAATTATGGTGGAAAATAAGTATTTGGTCACCTACAAACAAGCAAGATTTCTGGCTCTCACAGACCTGTAACTTCTTCTTTAAGAGGCTCCTCTGTCCTCCACTCATTACCTGTAGTAATGGCACCTGTTTGAAATTGTTATCAGTATATATAGATCTGCAGTGGCCTAGCCAGTCTCCGGATCTCAACCCCATAGAAAACCTTTGGAGGGAGTTGAAAGTCCCTCCAAAGGTTTGGAGGAATGGACCAACATACCAGCAACAGTGTGTGCCAACCTTGTGAAGACTTACAGAAAACGTTTGACCTCTGTCATTGCCAGCAAAGGATATATAACAAAGTATTGAGATGAACTTTTGTTATTGACCAAATACTTATTTTCCACCATAATTTGCAAATAAATTCTTAAAAAATCAGACAATGTGATTTTCTAGATTTGTTTTCTCGTTTTGTCTCTCATAGTTGAGATCTACCTATGATGTCAATTACAGGCCTCTCTCATCTTTTTAAGTGGGAGAACTTGAACAATTGGTGGCTGACTAAATACTTTTTTTTCCCCCACTGTAACTGTAATGGAATTTGCAAAGGAGCCTGCAACGCAAATGGGAATAGAGCCTTAAAGAGTTTATCCAACTGTTTATCTAACCAAGACATAAACATACATTCTTGAAGCTCAACCAAGGGATGAGAAAGGATATGGTTGAAGTGAAGAGTGGTAGAAACAAGTATTTTATGCAATTACATAAGCATCAGTGCTATTTCGCTGTAAAAAGACACATACACAAAGTTCCATTAGTGGACTCCACATGGTGTGGTAAGGAGCATTATACCATGTAGGCGGCATTAACGAGGCTTTATACTGTATGGGGGCACTAAGGAGCATTATACTGTGTGGTGGCACTAACCAGGCATTATAATGTTTGGGGGTACTAAGGAGCATTATACTGTGCAGAGGGCACTAATGATGAACTATACTGTGTGTGGAGGGCATTAAGGAGCTCATATTGTGTTGAGTGTACTAATGAAGTATTATACTGTGCAGGGTGCATTAAGGAGCATTATACTGTGCGTAAGGCTCTAATGTGGCATTATACTGTGTGTCGGCATTAATACATACTAAACTATGTGGGGAGCACTGAGGAGCATTATAATGTGCGGAAGGCACTAACGTGGCATTATAGCATATGGGGGAATTAAGGAGCATTATACTGCGTAGGGGGTACTAGCAGGAAATTATACTATGTGTGGGGGCATCAAGGAGAATTATACTGTGTAGGGGGCACTAATGGAACATTAAACTGTTTGGTGGGCACTAAGGAACATTATACTTTGTGGGGGCACTAATGCGACATTAGTACCCCACAGTATAATTTCTTTTTAGTGCCCAACAGACAATAATGGTTGTGATTGTCCCACACACAGTATAATGCTCCAATAGTGACCCAAATTAATACACAGTGTATGTGAAGGATCCGAGTTTACCAGGGACCGCACCTGGCCTTACCTACGATCACTTCGGTTACCTCACACCCACTTTGCGTGAGTGAGGCGGGTCAACAGAGGGTAGTACGCAAACGTGGAAGGGGAGAACTCGGGGTGAAACCCTTGTCGTATACATACCAAGCATGGCCCCTCAGTTCCCTTTGGGTAGGGAGTTGGGTGTCTGGACCTGTCTTGGGCTCACAACGGCTCCATGTTTGGGCTGACCGCGTGCGCCTTTCTATGGGGCACCCACAGAATTTATTGGCGTAACTGTGAGGTGCCCCCCTTCTGAGATATGGGCATAAAACTATGATCTCTCTGATGTATTATCTGGTGCCGGGCTGTCTGAGGTGGCTCAGGAAATCTCCTGGGTAGAGGAAGGGTACTTGAAAAGGAGTGTTAATTACTCAGAGCAATATAACAAAGGGATGGTAATTAACCCACAACAGGGACATGGCTTCAGAGTAACTGAGCTGAGGGGGGAAGTGGGAACACATGGTCTGCAGGGGGGATGGGGTTATAAGGGGTCAGCCAGATACATAATTGTACAGAGACGCATATATGGGAGCCCCCTTAATCGTCACACCTCCCTCCTTTAGATGGTGCTTAGAGGAAGCAGGAGCCTATGCTCCTCTTCCTCGAGCGCCTCTGCAGCCTCACCGCACCGGGACAGGCCATCTGCGTTGCCATGGACCCGGCCGGGCTTGTGCCGAATGTCGAAATTGTATTGCTGGAGCACCAGGCTCCAGCGCAACAACCGCCCATTCTGACCTGCGATACGCTTTATCCAGATCAGGGGGTTGTGGTCCGTCACCACAGTGAAGTGGCGCCCATACAAGTAAGGCTGCAGATGCTGCAAGGCCCAAACAATTGCCAGGCATTCCTTCTCCACTGTGGCGTAGGCCACCTCCCGCGGCAGAAGCTTTCTACTGAGGTACTGCACTGGGTGCTCTTGCCCCGCTGAGTCAATCTGGCTCAGCACGGCACCGAGACCGTAGGTGCTGGCGTCTGTCTGTAATACAAGCGGACGGGATTCATCGTACGCTTGAAGTACAGGGGCGCTTGCCAGGGCTGCCTTCAGGCCCTGGAAGGAGTGCTCACAGGTATCCGTCCATTGGACGGTTTGCGGCAACTTCTTCTTGGTGAGGTCTATCAGGGGAGCAGCAAGGGCACTATAGTTCGGGACAAACTTCCTATAGTACCCTGCTGTGCCCAGGAAAGACATCACCTGTCTCTTGGTCCGGGGGGTGGGCCAGGACATGATTACATCCAGCTTCTCAGGTTCTGGTCTAAGGGTTCCCCCACCTACCCGGTGTCCCAGGTACTGGACCTCACGCATGCCCAGCTGACACTTTTCCAGTTTGATGGTCAAGCCCGCACAGTGGATCCGCCCCAGCACCTGCGACAGGTGCTGCAGGTGTTCCTCCCAGGTGGAGCTGAAGACGGCGATGTCATCCAGGTACGCATCTGCGAACCCTTCACATCCCGACAGCAGGGAGTTGACCATCCTCTGGAAGGTGGCAGGGGCATTTTTCATGCCGAAGGGCATGACAGTGGACTCGTACAGTCCGAAAGGGGTGATAAAGTCTGACCGCTCCTGTGCCTGTGGGGACAGGGGGATCTGCCAGTATCCCCGGCTCAAGTCCATGATGGACAGATACTGGGCCTTACCTAACGTGTCCAGTAAGTCGTCAATGCGCGGCATTGGGTACGCGTCATCGACTGTAACTGCATTGAGCTCCCTGTAGTCCACACAGAACCGGGTAGTCCGGTCCTTCTTGGGCACAAGGACTACGGGCGACGCCCATGCACTGTGAGAGGGTCGAATCACCCCCAGTTCCAGCATCTCGCCGATCTCCTTGCGCATCTGGGCCCGTACCTCCGAGGAGACGCGATATGGCGGACGCTGGATAGGGGCATGATTTCCGGTGTCCACGTGGTGGAGGGCCTGGTCGGTTCTGCCGGGTTTCCCGGAGAACAGACTGGGTAGGGTGCATAGAACCTTGGTCAGTTGGGACCTCTGGGTCTCAGTCAGCTGGGGGTCCACCTGGGCATCTTTGGGGGACCCCCTTTCCCCAAAATGAGTGAGCAGGTCAACAAGATTTTCCTCCTCCTCCCCTCTTCTAACAGACTGCAAACTGGGAAGGCATTGGCTTCCCTGTCGTGATGATCCTTCATCATGTTGACATGGAAGGCCTTATGCCGGTGCCGGCCTGGATCGACTGTGACCAGGTAGCTGACGCTGCTGAGCTGCTGGTGCACGACGTACAGACCAGCCCATTTGGCCTGAAGCTTGTCCTGGGGCTCAGGGACTAGGACCCATACCTTCTGCCCCGGCTGGTATGTTCTCTCGCGGGCATTCTGATCATACCAGCGTTTCTGGTCAGTCTGAGCCTGGACCATGTTGTCATGCACCAGCTGCGCCATAGTCTGCATTTGGTCACGGAATCGCAGGACATACTCAACTATTGGCACACCTTGGGTGGCTGTGTCTCCTTCCCAGGATTCTTTCACGAGAGCTAGGGGCCCTCGGACACGTCTCCCATACAAGAGCTCAAAGGGGGAGAACCCCGTCGAGGCCTGAGGCACTTCCCGGTAAGCAAACAGCAGGTGCGGGAGATACGGCTCCCAGTCGCTCCCGTGGGACTCGACTAAAATCCGAAGCATCTGCTTCAGGGTGCCATTGAACCATTCACACAGGCCATTGGTCTGTGGGTGATACGGGCTGGACACTAGATGTTGCACCTCTGTTACCTCACACAGGCCTTGCATCAAGGCAGACATGAACTGGGTACCTTGGTCGGTGAGCATCTCTCTGGGAAACCCAACACGGGAAAAGATACCTACCAGGGCCTTGGCCACTACATCAGCCCGGGTTGAGGACAGAGCGACAGCTTCCGGGTACCTAGTAGCATAGTCTACTACCGTTAATATGAAACGTTTCCTGGAGCAGCTGGGGATGGACAGGGGTCCAATAAGGTCCACAGCTACCCGTTGGAAAGGTTCGACTATGATGGGCATAGGTATCAGCGGGGCCTTTGTGCTTTGCCCCGCCTTGCCCACCCTCTGACATGTGTCACATGAACGGCAGTACCTAGCTACGTCCCTCCCCATCTTAGGCCAGTAGAATAAGTGGTTGAGGCGGGCCGTGGTTTTAGTGATCCCCAGGTGACCTGCTAGGGAAATATCATGAGCGACCCGCAACAACTCCTCCCGGTAGGGTTGAGGTACCACTAACTGTTTCTCCCCAAGCAGACTTTCCTCCCCCGTTGTGGGGATCGTTTCCCGGTATAACCTCCCTTGGTCCCAGTATATCCTGTTCTTATCAGACTCCGAGGGAGGTTGAGTGGCACGTTCCTTCAATGCGGCCAGGCTGGTGTCGGCCTGGACAGCGTCCCGGAACTCTTGGCTGGAGTGAGACAAAAGAGGAGTGCATGTTACATACCCGCTGGAACCTTCCGGCGCCAGGGTGGGAGGATTAGTCACGGCGGTCTCAGTACCGACCCCGGGTGATATAGGGGATGGCTCAAGGGTTGGAACACCCTCCACCTTCTTAGCACTCTGGCTGCGGGTTACTACCGCTATACCAGCCGTCTGCCCCTCACCTGGATCGGCCGTGAGATCCCCATGGCCTACCCGACCACCTGGCTGTCTGTGTGCTGTGCTTTTGTGTGTTCCCTGCCCCCGCCCAGAGTGATGTCATGGGGGAGGGAGGTTACACCTACAAGCATGGAACCCTGGAACTCGAAAATTGTTCTGGCTCCTTATCTGGCGACCGTATGGTTTGGTAAGTGGAAGGGGAGAACTCGGGGTGAAACCCTTGTCGTATACATACCAAGCATGGCCCCTCAGTTCCCTTTGGGTAGGGAGTTGGGTGTCTGGACCTGCCTTGGGCTCACAACGGCTCCATGTTTGGGCTGACCGCGTGCGCCTTTCTATGGGGCACCCACAGAATTTATTGGCGTAACTGTGAGGTGCCCCCCTTCTGAGATATGGGCATAAAACTTTGATCTCTCTGATGTATTATCTGGTGCCGGGCTGTCTGAGGTGGCTCAGGAAATCTCCTGGGTAGAGGAAGGGTACTTGAAAAGGAGTGTTAATTACTCAGAGCAATATAACAAAGGGATGGTAATTAACCCACAACAGGGACATGGCTTCAGAGTAACTGAGCTGAGGGGAGAAGTGGGAACACATGGTCTGCAGGGGGGATGGGTTTATAAGGGGTCAGCCAGATACATAATTGTACAGAGACACATATATGGGAGCCCCCTTAATCGTCACAGTGTAATGTTCCTTAATGCCCCCACACACACAGTATAATGCTCCTTATTGCCCCCCACACACAGACCCTGTCAGCAGTCAGGAGAAATTCTTACATCCCGACCGCTGTCTTTTAGCGTTAATACATTACTACAGTAACAGCAGGGACAATTATACAGTGGGTACAGAAAGTATTCAGACCCCTTTAAATTTTTCAATCTTTGTTTCATTGCAGCCATTTGCTAAAACCAAAAAAGTTAATTTTATTTCTCATTAATGTACACTCAGCACCTCATCTTGACAGAAAAAAACAGAAATGTAGATATTTTTGCAAATTTATTAAAAAAGAGAAAACTGAAATATCACATGGTCATAAGTATTCAGACCCTTTGCTCAGTATTGAGTAGAAGCACCCTTTGAGCTAGTATAGCCATGAGTCTTCTTGGGAATGATGCAACAAGTTTTTCACATCTGGATTTGGGGATCCTCTGCCATTCTTCCTTGCAGATCCTCTCCAGTTCTGTCAAGTTGGATGGTGAACGTTGGTGGACAGCCATTTTCAGGTCTCTCCAGAGATGCTCAATTGGGTTGAGGTCAGGGCTCTGGCTGGACCAGTCAAGAATGGTCACAGAGTTGTTCTGAAGCCACTCCTTTGTTATTTTAGCTGTGTGCTTAGGGTCATTGTCTTGTTGGAAGGTGAACCTTCGGCCCAGTCTGAGGTCCAGAGCACTCTGGAAGAGGTTTTCTTCCAGGATATCTCTGTACTTGGCCGCATTCATCTTTTCTTCAATTGATGAGCAGTGCCTGGTTTTCTCCACACATACCGCTTAGAATTAACGCCAAAAAGTTCAATCTTCGTCTCATCAGACCAGAGAATCTTATTTCTCATAGTCTGGGAGTCCTTCATGTGTTTTTTTGACAAACTACCGTGTTTCTCCGAAAATAAGACAGGGTCTTATATTATTTTTTGCTCTGAAAAAAGGGCTAGGGCTTATTTTCGGGGTAGGTCTTAATTTTTTCCATGAAGAACAATCACACATTTGATCACTTTTTATTTCAACTTTTATCAGACGTGAAACAGCGAAAAAACAGCAGTTCGGCACTTTTGATCTTTTTTTTTTTTGCTACAGCATTCACTATAGAGGTAAAATATTTTTATAAGTTTGTAGACCGGGAGTTTTTGGACACAGGGATACCTAATGTGTATGTGTGTCACAGTAATATTTTATTTTTATATGTATTCTAGTGAAAGTGGGAGGGGGCTTGAACTTATTATTTTGTGTTTTTTAACTTTTTTTTTTTTTTTTTTTTACTATTAACCCCTCGTAGGGGGGCTTGAACCTGCAATCATCCCATAGACTGCAATACAATCTATTGCAGTCTATGGGAGATTATCTACATTACTATTGAGGCAATAGTAATATTCCTATGACAGGCCTGGGAGCCGGCTGTCAAAGGAACAGGTCAGCTCCTGCAATCTCACCTGTGGGAGCCGACCTGTAACTTCAAAGGTACGGGGCCGGTGAGGACCGGCCCCGGGGATAGTTTATCTGCTTTGGGGGGTCGATTTGGAGGGGGAGTCACGGACTGGCACACTTAATAATGCCCGCGATCAGCGGACTCTGATCGCGGGCATTAACTGCGGGTCTCCACTGTACAAGGAGACCCGGTATAGTAAATATATGGAGTGGGGACCGGCCTTGGGGAAAAGCGTGGAGGTCACGCAATGCCCGCGGTCAGAGTCCATTCTGGCATTAGCTCCGGCGGTTCTGCTACTTTGGTGGGCAGGAGAGGGGGTCACGCTCAACAATGCCTGCGATCAGGGTAGACACTGACCGCGGGCATTAACTCCAGGTCTCCGCGGAGACCCGATACGGCAGCTATGGTAACCGCTCTGCAGCAGAGCGGCCGCCATCTTTAAGGACCTGGCATTCGCTGTAATCGCACGGCAGATGTCGGGAAGTGGTTAAATTAGCTAGGGCTTATTTTTGGAGTAGGGCTTATATTACTCCAAAAAAACCTGGAAAACGTAGCTAGGGCTTATTTTCGGGGTAGGTCTTATTTTTGGAGAAACACGGTATATGCGGCCTTTCATATGTCTTGCATTGAGGAGAGGCTTCCTTTGGGCCACTCTGCCATAAAGGCCCGACTGGTGGATGGCTGCAGTGATAGTTGACTTTGTGGAACTTTCTCCCATCTCCCTACTGCATCTCTGGAGTTCAGCCACAGTGATCTTTGGGTTCTTCTTTACCTATCTCACCAAGGCTCTTCTCCCACGATTGCTCAGTTTGGCTGGACGGCCAGGTCTAGGAAGAGTTCTGGTCGTCCCAAACTTCTTCTTTTTAAGGATTATGGAGGCCACTGTGCTCTTAGTAACCTTGAGTGCTGCAGAAATTCTTTTGTAACCTTGGTCAGATCTGTGCCTTGCCACAATTCTGTCTCTGAGCACCTTGGGCAGTTCCTTTGACCTCATGATTCTCATTTGCTCTGACATGCACTGTGAGCTATGAGGTCTTATATAGACAGGTGTGTGCCTTTCCTAATCAAGTCCAATCAGTTTAATTAAACACAGCTGTACTCCAATGAAGGAGTAGAACCATCTCAAGGAGGATCAGAAGGAAATGGACAGCATGTGAGATAAATATGAGTGTCACAGCAAAGGGTCTGAATAATTATGATAATGTGATATTTCAGTTTTTCTTTTTTAATAAATTTGCAAAAATATCTACATTTCTGTTTTTTTCTGTCAAGATGGGGTGCTGAGTCTACATTAATGAGAAATAAAATGAACTTTTTTGCTTTTAGCAAATGGCTGCAATGAAACAAAGAATGAAAAATTTAAAGGGGTCTGACCACTTTCTGTACCCACTGTAGATCCCTGCTGTTATAGTAATGTATTACTGCTAGAGAGCAGTAGTCGTGAGATGAGTAGTTTCTCCTGGCTGCTGTGATTATGGAGGTAGGTGTTTGGACGGCTGGATTTTCTTTAACCATCTAACAGTTTGTTGTCTTGGTTGCCATGGACACAACCATTAATGCAGGAATCTTTAAAACTCTGCAAAATTGTTAATTATTTCTATTTGCAAAAATGTTAAATTTGTAATTGTCTACAAACTGGTGCCCAAAAACGAAGATAATATTTTAGATGGTGCTGTACCAATGATTTGTAAAGAGGTATTATTGCATCCCTTTCCCACATGTTTATATCGTACCTCATTTAATACGTTACAATGCTGGCCTTATAGAATCAGCTGATTGACATGGCATGCTGTTATTCTTCTGTGATCTACAACCATGGGCGTTACTAGCCAAGACTGAGCCCCATAGCAAACTTTTGACTTGGGCAACCCCCCTCATGGCATAGCACCCCCTTTCCTGGCCTTCACACAGTATAACGCCAGATTTACATACACTATAATGTCCCAAAGTGGCCTCCAGACAGTATAATATCTCATAGTGGCCTCTCCTCACCATATAATATCCCATAATGGCCCCTCCACACAATATAATGTCCCATAGCGGCCCCTCCACACAGTATAATGTCTCACAGTGGCTCTTCGATACAGTATAATGTCCCATAGCGGCCCCTCCACACAGTATAATGTCCCACAGCAGCCCCTCCACACAGTATTATGTCCCATAGCGGCCCCTGCACACAGTATAATGTCCAATAGCGGCCTCTGAACACTGTATAATGTCATACAGTGGCCCCTCCACACAGTATAATGTTTCATAGCAGCCCCTCCGCACAGTATTATGGCTCCTATGTGTTCGTTGGAAAAATTTGCAAAAATTTGGGGATCCTTCTCAACAAGTGACTCTCCCAGTTTTACTGTGGATAGGGGTTATATGTCTTTTATTAACCGCTTCCGTACCGCCCATAGACTATATACATCCAGGAAAAATTCAGCAACTGCACAAAATTGTGCAGCTGCTGAAACGGCTGTAACTTCAGCCAGAGCTCCCATAGAGAAGGCAGGTAAGGTTTATTACCTCCCCTGCCATCCCGATCGCCGTGTATACAGCACTGAATGTGCGCTGTATACAGCGCTATGGGCGCCGCCATCTTGCGGCTCTCCTCCGACCCGGCGGTCATGTGATCTGCTGGTCCTACACGACCCAGATCAGCTCTATAGTTATGTGAAAGCAACGTGCAGGAGGTTGTATTCCTCCTGCAACTGGGGCTAAATGTATCAGCCCCAGTTACAGGGGAAATCAGCCTCCTGAAAAAAAAAAAAAAAAGTAATCAGATGTCCCCAAAGGTCTATTATGACCTTATGGGGACACAATGTAAAAAAAAAAAAAAAAAATGTAAATAAAATAATTAAAAAAATAAATAAAATAATACGCCAATAAAATGCCCTTATTACAGGTTATAGCCCCACCCCCGATGACACCATAAAAAATAAAAATTACCGTAGCGGAGAGGAAAAACTATTTTATAAAGTTTTTTAGTAGCACTTTGTGTTATTAAATAAAAAAAAAAATGAAAAGTGAAAAACAGACCCGTTTTCCCTCCTCTTTTGTTTATATTTTCCGGATATAAAAAAAATTAACACACATGCAAAAATAAAAACAACATAAAAATAAAAAAGACGCAGAAATTAGTTGAATAACGCAAATGATAAAAATGTTATAGCCCTCCAAATCCGCACATACAAAAAACTTGAAAATGTGCATGGTAGGGAAGTGGTTAAATTTTTTTTTTTGTAGGTTTTGCAGGATGGGTTGTAGTTTGTATTTATTCTTTGCCATTTTTTCATTGATATATAAAAATTTGGGGGATATAATTATTTTTTTATGGGGAAAGGATAAAAAAAAGCAAATCTGCCACTGTTTACATACAGTATGCAATGTGGTTTAGGTGTTGACCACTGAAATCTTATTTCAACACAAGTGAAGAAAAAGAGTCAGTAAGAAACTTACTAATGTAAGCTTACTGAAGGTTTAGAGCCTTTGTTTCACATTTAGAAGTCCCCCCTCTCTCCTTCACAACAGTGCAGTCTCCCGCCTTGTAATGGCCACTAGTGGAGGATCATGTGATCAGAACTATCCCTCAGCTTTTTTCTTTTGAAAAGCACTATGTAGTGTGAGAGGCTGATGGATGGGACACTTAACAAAAAACTTTTTTTTTTTTTTTTTTACATTTCTACATGTTTTGTAACATTTTATTGATTAGTTTGACTTTATTTTGTGCCCCTTGGAGACTAGAAGCCACAAGTGTTTGATCGTTTTTACAATGCTTTGGAATGCTTAGTATACAGTGGGGAAAAAAAAGTATTTAGTCAGCCACCAATTGTGCAAGTTCTCCCACTTAAAAAGATGAGAGAGGCCTGTAATTGACATCATAGGTAGACCTCAACTATGAGAGACAAAACGAGAAAACAAATCCAGAAAATCACATTGTCTGATTTTTAAAGAATTTATTTGCAAATTATGGTGGAAAATAAGTATTTGGTTACCTAGAAACAAGTAAGATTTCTGGCTCTCACAGACCTGTAACTTCTTCTTTAAGAGGCTCCTCTGTCCTCCACTCATTACCTGTAGTAATGGTACCTGTTTGAAATTGTTATCAGTATAAAAGACACCTGTCCACAACCTCAAACAGTCACACTCCAAACTCCACTATGGTGAAGACCAAAGATCTGTGGAAGGACACCAGAAATAAAATTGTAGACCTGCACCAGGCTGGGAAGACTGAATCTTCAATAGGCAAGGAGCTTGGTGTGAAGAAATCAACTGTGGGAGCAATAATTAGAAAATGGAAGACATACAAGACCACTGATAATCTCCTCGATCAGGGGCTCCACGCAAGATCTCACTCCGTGGGGTCAAAATGATCAAAAGAACGGTGAGCAAAAATCCCAGAACCACACGGGGGGACCTAGTGAATGACCTGCAGAAAGCTGGGACTAACGTAACAAAGGCTACCGTCAGTAACACACTATGCTGCCAGGGACTCAGATCCTGCAGTGCCAGACGTGTCCCCATGCTTAAGCCAGTACATATCCGGGCCCGTCTGAAGTTTGCTAGAGAGCATTTGGATGTTCCAGAAGAGTATTGGGAGAATGTCATATGGTCAGATGAAGCCAAAGTAGAACTGTTTGGTAGAAATACAACTCGTCGTGTTTGGAGGAGAGTGAATGCTGAGTTGCCTCCAAAGAACACCATACCTACTTTGAAGCATGGGGGTGGCAACCTCATTCTTTGGGGCTGTTTCTCTGCAAAGGGACCAGGATGACTGATCCATGTACATGAAAGAATGAATGCGGCCATGTATCGTGAGATTTTGAGTGCAAAACTCCTTCCATCAGCAAGGTCACTGAAGATGAAACGTGGCTGGGTCTTGCAGCATGACAATGATCCCAAGCACACCGCCAGGGCAACAAAGGAGTGGCTTCATAAGAAGCATTTCAAGGTCCTGGAGTGGCCTAGCCAGTCTCCAGATCTCAACCCCATAGAAAACCTTTGGAGAGAGTTGAAAGTCCATGTTGCCCAGCGACAGCCCCAAAACATCATTGCTCTAGAAGAGATCTGCATGGAGGAATGGACCAACATACCAGCAACAGTGTGTGCCAACCTTGTGAAGACTTACAGAAAACGTTTAACCTCTGTCATTGCCAGCAAAGGATATATAACAAAGTATTGAGATGAACTTTTAAAATACTTATTTTCCACCATAATTTACAAATAAATTCTTAAAAAATCAGACAATGTGATTTTCTAGATTTGTTTTCTCGATTTGTCTCTCATAGTTGAGGTCTACCTATGATGTCAATTACAGGCCTCTCTCATCTTTTTAAGTGGGAGAACTTGCACAAATGGTGGCTGACTAAATACTTTTTTTCCCCACTGTAAACACCCACGAGATCACCATGAATAAAATGTAGCGTACGGACAGAAAGTGTTGACAGTTGACAGGTTGTTAACGGGTTTACAGAGGACTCGTCACCTCTCCTGACATGTCTGCTTTAGTGAAGACTTGTATTTTTCATAGAGTAACAATCCTGGAGCATCTTTTTTCTACATTGTGGCATTCCTCTTTTATTCCTTTATATATATATATATATATATATATATATATATATATATATATATGAATAATTGTGTAGGGACAAACCATTGACCAGTGGCAACATCTACTTGAAGTTTACATATTTCCCTACATTTGAGTATCTATGCACAGTCAAAAAATGTATTGATGTTTTGTACAAAATAACAAAAAAAATTAGCCATCATTTATATGTGAGCAAAGGGATTAGATTGTTAGATAACATGGGGATAAGATTGATGTGAATGGTTAAGATTAGAGATGAGCGAATCGATTCTGCAGAAGTGGAATTCGATCCGAATTTCAGGAAATCTTCAATTCGCCACGATTCCGGATTTCCTCACGCTTCGATGCATCGAATCGCATTTTTTAATAAAATGGCCGCCGCACATGTTAGGACAAGGGGGAAGGGACTCTGGGAGCGCGGGATCACCCACAATGCCAAGCGTGCAGCTAATCAGCAGCCAGCAGGACCTGTGATGTCACAGCCCTGTAAAAACCCTTGGCCATTTTAGGTACAGTCATTCCACATTGCTCTTACTGTAGGGACAGACGTCAGCAGGAGCTAGGGAAAGACTTAGAAAACATATAGAAGTTCAAGGAAAGAGGCTGAGCCTTAGAACTGTAGGGAAAGGATAGGGAGGAATTGAGAGAAGAATTTGGGGTGGTTGCAGGCTCATTTACAGCAAGAATTTGCAGCATAATTCACATTGCAGCACTCACTGCCGTTATACTGCTGCTCATTACTCATATCTGTGTCCTCAAGATGGAACACAACAAGCCTTTTGCAGTGCAGTACAGCAAAAAAAAAGTGAAATATCATACACTAATATCTGCACGCATCTGTAAAAGAAGCCTTTTTAAAGGCCTTTATTATAAGGGACTTATTCACTGTTCTTCCAAGGCATAACATTATTCAGTACTATTGTGTCAAAGCCATATCTGCACGTATCTGTAAAAAAAGCCTTTTTAAAGGCCTTTATTATAAGCGGCTTATTCACTGTTCTTCCAAGGCATAACATTATTTAGTACTATTGTATCAAAGAAAACTTAATTATCATCCAATAATACCTGCACTTATCTGTAATAAACACCTTTAACGTGGGGAAAGACATATTTGACAGGCCAAATTTCAATACAGTATTGTCAATAATAATTCAATAATTCGTAGCGGTTATCACTTATTTAAAGGTGTTCATTAGTGTTTAAACCAGGGGTCTCAAGCTCGTGGCCCGCGGGCCAACTGCGGCCCTCAGAACAATAGTTTGAGGCTCCCACCTCAATATCAAAGTTTAATGTTAGTGCGGCACGAGTTTGATACGAATGTTTTAGGTCATGTGACAATGACGTCATCCAGGTCCTCGAAAAGAATGCGGACGTTTGCTCGTCACGTGACGCCAAACAAAAGACTACAACTCCCTGCGGTCAGCGTGCCCACAGCTCTATGAAGGGTTCAGTTGTTGGAGAAGACTATAAGTCCCGGCGTGCCGCGCGGCAGGCTATGTCACGTGTTCAGGCGAAGGCGCGGTGGATTGGTGATTTGTAAGGTTGGCGCATGCGGCGACAAGATGGAGGCAGCTCTCTTCATCTTCTCCCTCATTGATTGCTGCGCCCTCATCTTCCTGGCGGTCTACTTTGTATCCTTTGTCTGTATGCGGTGTCTTAGAGGTTGCGGAGTGCCGGAGGCGCCGCCTTGTTGTCATTCTAGGGGGTGTATCCTGGCAGGGAGGGGGTTAATGCCGGGCAGAGCGTTCCCTGTGACTACAGGTGGTCAGTGGTATAGCAGGCAGGTGGGAGATCTAATCTCAGTCTCCTCCATTGCCTGTATTACATGTATATCACTTATATTGTATACAGTAGGTCAGCCTTAAAGGGGATGTTCAGTCAAAGGTAGATAAGGTTTAAAGGGGTGTTTCTGGGTTATATTTATAGGCTTGTGTGGTTGTAAATTATGAAATTCTTTCCAGTTTTCGCATTATATTCATTTTGCAGCGTTCTTCCTTGCTAATGCAATGATGTAGTATCCATGGTAACATCGTGTGATCACGTCAGCCAATGATTGCCAGACATGGCGGCGAATCTCAATTAGATCAAATCACAGCTATGGACATCACATCAAGGTGTCAGACTGATACATTGTAACAAAGTATCACAACATGCACATTGGGATAGAATGTGGTTAGATAAAGTGATATCGAGCAATACTACAGGGGAACACGGAAGATCCACCGACCCCAATCCATGTGTCAGTGCATAACACAAAATAAGATGAAAAAATATTCGCCATTTTGTTACCAGTATAAAGTTGCAGGCCATTTTTCAATACAGTATTGTCAATAATAATTCAATAATTCTTAGTGGTTATCACTTATTTAAAGGTGTTTATTAGTGTCTAAACCCATAATGAGGACCATATTTGCCATTTTGTTACCAGAATAAAGTTGCAGGCCATTTTTAAAAACAGAATTGTCAATAATAATTCAATAATTCTTAGCAGTTATCACTTATTTAAAGGTGTTCATTAGTGTCTAAACACATAAAAAGGACCATATTCGCCATTTTTTTACCAGTATAAAGTTGCAGGCCATTTTTAAAACAGTATTGTCAATAATAATTCAATAATTCTTAGCGGTTATCACTTATTTAAAGGTGTTTATTAGTGTCTAAACCCATAAGGAAGACCATATTTGTCATTTTGTTACCGGTATAAAGTTGCAGGCCATTTTTAAAACAGTATTGTCAATAATAATTAAATAATTCTTAGCTGTTATTATCACTTATTTAAAGGTGTTTGTTAGTGTCTAAACCCATAAGGAGGACCATATTTGCCATTTTGTTCCCATTATGCTGATGGAGCTGATACTGCTCCTGCCACCCCCACCCCCTCCCACAGCTGCCATGCCAGTGCAAGTTGAGCTCTCAGGGCCCCCCCAGTCAGACATGCGAGAGGATGGACGATAGCGCAGATAGGCAGCGTCCAACTTGCTACTTAGCATGTCTCTATAATGTGTAGGTAGCAACAGCCTTAGGAGGCCATACAATGAACCAGTGGCAGAGTGTGGTGAGGCAGCATGGATCTATTAATTTGATGCATCAGGCAGTGGTGGGTGGAAATCCTGGCTGATCCACGCCTGATTCATCTTCACAAAGGTCAGTCTCTCCAAATTTTGGGTGTACAGGAGAGTTCTCCTTGGGGTAACTATGGTCCCCGCCGCACTAAACACCCTCTCTGATGCCACACTACTGGCCGGGGAGGACAGCTTTTCCAGGGCAAACTCGGCCACAAATCCAGTTTGCGGCCACAAATCCAGTTTGGCTGCCCAGTAGCGGATCTTCGATGACTGGTGGCAGGGTGCACTCTAAGTATAACACCACCTGCTGGTTCAGGTTCTTCTCTGTGTCTAGCTGCTGATGAGCAGTTTCTTCACTATGCAGCTGAAGAAAGCTGCTCATCAGCGACTCTAGGCTCAGGCTGCTGCTGATGGAGCCAATACTGCTCCTGCCACCCCCCCCAACCCACAGCTGCCATGGCAGTGCACGGTGAGCACTCAGGGCCCAGTCGGACCTGCAAGAGGATGGACGATGGCGCAGATAGGCAGCAGCCAACTTACTACATAGGATATCTCTATAGCAGTTCAGTTTGTCCTCCCTCTCAGCGGGTGTAAAAAAGGCCCCCATTTTTCCCCGGTAGCAAGGGTCTAACATGGTGGAGAGCCAGTAGTCATCCCTCTGCTGAATGGTGACAATTTGGCTGTCACTGCACAAGGAAGTCAGCACGCTTTGGGCCATTTGCACAAGTGACTCCGAGGGACTCCCTGCATCCATCTCCACTGCATACTGCCATGGTGTGCCTGAGTCATCTGCCTCATCATCCTCATCTCCCTTTGGCTGTTCTGGTTGCTCCTGTTCCTCCTCTCCACCCATTTGGCTACACATTGTTTGTGCTCCAATGTCCTCCTCATCCTCCTCCTCCAGTTCAGCCCCCACAGGGCTCATGTGGCTTTGAGATGTAGACGCCACATCTCCAGTCCCCTGACCAGCCATATTGAAAAGCATCTTTTCCAGGATGTGAATCAGTGAAATGACATTGTTCATCCCGTAGTCCTGGTGACTGACTAACAAAGTGTCCTCCTCAAAGGGAACGAGCAAATGGCAGGTGTCTCGCATGGGCTGCCACTGGCTAATGTTAAAGTTACAGTTGTGCTAAAGGCACAGGAAACTTGGTCAAAGTTAAAGGAAAGATGAACGCAGCACGTTATCAGCAAATACTGGAGGCAAATTTGCACTCATCAGCCAGGAAGCTGCACATGGGACGTACTTGGATGTTCCAACATGACAACGATCCAAAACACAAGGCCAAGTCGACCTGTCATTGGCTACAGCAGAAGAAAGTGAAGGTTCTGGAGTGGCCATCTCAGTCTCCTGACCTCAATATCATTGAGCCACTCTGGGGAGATCTCAAGCGCGCAGTACATGCAAGACAGCACAGGAATTTACAGGAACTGGAGACTTTTTGCCAAGAAGAAAGGGCAGTTTTACCATCTGAGAAAATAAAGAGCCTCATCCACAACTACCACAAAAAACTTCAAGCTGTCATTGATGATAGAGGGGGCAATACACGGTATTAAGAACTGGGGTATGTGAACTTTTGAACAGGGTCATTTTGATGTTTTTGGTTGTCATCATTATGATTTAAAATGAGAAAACACAGAAGTTTGACAATAAATGGCTTCAACCAACCACTAACTATGAGTGGAGAAAAGGTTTTTGTGTTATCATTCATATTCTCTGAAAAAAGGCCAAAAAAACAAAAAATCTGCCAGGGTATTTAAACTTTTTAGCACAACTGTACACAGGGGAGTACCTCTGTCCGCTTGGATCATAAAGAAATCGTTTATGGCTATTCTCTGTTCCTATAGTCGATCCAACATATGGAGGATGGAATTCCAATGGGTGGAAACATCGCATATCAGCCTATGTTGTGGGAGGCCGTTCTGCCGCTGTAGCTCAACGAGGGTGTGCTTGGCAGTGTACGAGTGGCTGAAGTGCATACAAAGTTTCCTTGACATTTTTAGTCTTGCAGATGGGTGGAATACTTAAGGAAACGCTTGACAACCAGATTGAACACGTGTGCCATGCAGGGCGCATGGCTTAGCCCTCCTTCACAAAGCGTCGACACCATGTTCTTCCCTTTGTCGGTCACCATGGTTCCGATTTTGAGGTGTTGCGGAGAAAGCCAGGATTCGATTTCTTGAGGAAGGACACAGAGCAGTTCCTCCCCTGTGTGACTCCGTTCACCTAGGCAAACAAGATGTAGAACAGTGTGACACCGCTGTGCCCTGCACATGTGGTATGCTGGAGGAGCACTGTGAATTGTCCCTGCAGTGGAGGATGAGGCTGACATTGTTGCAGGACCAACGGCGTGAGAACGTGCAGGCTGAAGCTGTGTCACCTGTCCAAGTTGCTGGTGTGTCTGGGCAGGCACCACATTAACCCAGTGGGCCATAAATGACATATATTGTCCTTGACCGTAGTTACAGCTCCACATGTTGGCGCTGCCGTGAACTTTGGAAGACACCGACAGGCTCGAGGACTGGCCCATCTTCTCTTCTACATATTTGTGCAGGGCTGGTACTGCCTTTTTGGCAAAGAAATGACAGCTTGGGACTCTCCACCTTGGCTTGGCACAAGCAATGAGTTCTCTGAAAGGTGCAGAGTCCACCACTTGGAAAGGGAGTGACTGCAGCACCAGCAAGTTGGACAGGAGCACGTTCAGCTTCTGCACTGTTGGATGAGTGCATGTATACTGTTGTCTCTTCGAAATTGCTTCTGTGATGGATTGCTGATGCAATGACTGACTAGGAGGGGGGGAGAAGCATGAGCATCACGACCAGCAGATGATGGGAAGGACACACACCTTCCTTTGGCTGAGGTGGTGGAGCCTTGACTTCCTGAAATGGCGTGCATGCCTCTGGGTGCTATAGCGGTTGCTGCGGCAGGCTGGACCACCACATTGGAGCCACAGCTCTCCCAGGCCACTTTATGGTGATGCTACATATGTTGACGCAAGGCTGTGGTGCCAATTGGCACCCTGGCCACGCTTCACCTTCTGCCCACAGATTGAACATATGGCCATGTTGACCTCCCCCGGCGGCTTTACAAAAAACTGCCACACCGCTGAGTAGGTAATTTTACCCCCAACACTCCGTAATAACGGACTGCTACTGCCTCCGTGAACCCCTGCACCACTGCTTTCCAGGCAGGTAGGCTGCTGCAAAGCTGGTGGTCTACCCCGGGCACCTTTAGCTCCCGACCTCCCACTGCTTCCACCCTGCCTACTCCCCCGCTGCTTCATGCGCAAGCTGCAACCCTCTTCTCCTGATGACGATGAAGCCCCTCCCAATTACGATCGTGTACATCCTCAACACCAGCTCCCATGCCACTCTCCTCATCACTACTTGCCTGCCTACTGGAGGAAGCAGCGGATGTCTCCTCTAGATCTTAGCTGAGCAGTAGCTGCTGACGGTCCCATAGGTCCGCTGCCTTGGGATAACCTTGGACTCTGACCTATCCTTCAAGCCGCACATCCAAACCCTCAACACCTCCTGCCGCTTCCAACTCAAGAACATCCATCGAATCCGCTCCTTCCTCACCCCAGAAACTACAAAGATGCTAGTCCATGCCCTCATAATCTCCCGCTTAGACTACTGTAACACCCTTCACCATGGCCTCTCAGCAAATACTCTCGCCCCCCTCCTGTCCACCTTAAATTGCGCCACTCGCTTAATACACCTCTCCCCCCATTCTTCATTGGCCGCTCCACTCTGCCAATCCCTTCACTGGCTACCCGTTGCCCAGTGAATAGAGTTCAAATTACTAACGCTGACATACAAAGCCATCCACAACCTGTCCCCTCCATATATCTCCGACCTAATCTCCCGCTACCTGCCCACACGTAACCTCCGATCCTCCAAAGACCTCCTACTCTGCTCTGCTCTTATCCGCTCTTCACACAGCCGTCTCCAAGACTTCTCCCGTGCATCCCCCATACTCTGGTATTCATTACCAAGACACATAAGACTGACCCCCACAATCACAAGCTTCAAGAAGGCCCTGAAGACTCCCCTATTCAAGAAGGCCTACAATCCCCAATAACACTACTGTCACCACACCACCACTTGAACAGCCTCTACCCCCACCTTCTGTCTCTATCCCTCTTCCCTCATAGATCGTAAGCCCTTGCGGGCAGGGCCTTGTGTCCCACTGTGCCAGTTGGTCACTGTTAGTATTATCTGTTTTGTATATCTTGTGTACCGTATGTAAACCCTCAAATGTAAAGCACCATGGAATTAATGGTGCTATATAAATAAACAATAATAAATAATAATACCTCCTCCTCACTGTACAGTGGATCTGAGCCCACAGCATAGAGTACTTCTCTAGCTTAGGGAACAGAAAAGGACAGAGGCAAATTGAGGACAGGTGAGGGCTCAGGGCCTGCTGCCGGGCCATGCCAACTAAGGGTTTTGTCTGACGAACCCACCGACTCTTGGCTGGGGGTGTTTGTTGTGACTTGGTATGAATTGGGTGACCGAGTCAACCAGTCTAGAACCATTGGGTTGCTGGTCAAGACACGACCGCTACTTGACACTGGGAGCTCAAGCCTCTGTAACTGACCCCTGCTGCCACACCCCCTTACTCTGCTGCGACCTGTGCCTGTGTAAGAAAAATTTAGGCCTGAGGCCCTCCCCTGTGCATGGCCTCTCGCTTCTCTGACATACTGTTCGATGATAAAACGTAATTGCAAAGGACAAAAAGGCCTGTTATTTCCTACTTTGAAGAGAATGGCAAATATGCCCCTTATTTCTTTCCCCACTAATGAACACCTATAACAAAAGTGTGATAAAGGCAGAGATTTGTGGATCCGAATTATTGAATTATTGACAATACTGTATTGATAAATGGCCTACAACTTTATACTGGGAACAAAATGGTGAATATGGTCCTCCTTATGGGTTTCCACACTAATAAACACCTTTAAATAAGGTGTATGTTACTCCAGCATACCACATGTGCAGGGCACAGCGGTGTCACGCTGTTCTACACTTCATTTGCCTGGGCGAACAAAGTCACACAGGGGAGGAACTGGGTCACTGTATGTCCTCCTCATGCTGCTTCCCACTGGGTCACTCTGTGTACTCCTCATGCCGCTGCCACTGGGTCACTGTATGCCCTCCTCATGCCACAGCCACTGGGTCACTGTATGCCCTCCTCATGCCGCTGCCACTGCTGGGTCACTGCATGTCCTCCTAAAGCCGCTTCCACTGGTTCACTGTATGGCATCCTCATGCTGCTGCCAACTCCACATTATGTCGCTTTGCCACTCTGTAGACATCTACAGTATGTGGAATCTGCAAACAAGGTTGTAAAAGGAGTGCGCTCTTTCATGCTACAGTAGAATATTGGGCCTCTGCACAGTTCTTTCTACCTGGTACTAACATCGACCTGTAAGGCTGAGTTCACACTTGAGTTAGTTGGTCAGTTTTGGCCCTGTAACTGTCCAAATAAGTGAAGTGTGCATCGATTCTAAGAGCGACGCCTGTCATGTGCGTGTCATTCGGACTCACAGTATTGTTTGACTACCACAGTAGGCTCCCTATGCGTGTTACTGCAAGGCACAGTGTTCTACACCACTATACAGGCTCTCTGAAGCTACGTGTTTTTTAGCAATATTCGCCACGAAGTAATTCGGATAGAAGCAAATTTTTTTGGAATTTTGAATAGTGCCAAATCGAACTTTTGAGAAATTCACTCATCTCTAGTTAAGATAAATAACAACAAGCAACTGAAAAATGAATAAATTATAAAGATAGAGAGGACCTTTAACCACCAACTCCAACTCATTGCATCCTTCGATAGGTGATCAGAACTGAAGTTAAATTTATATAAACAAATGCAAAAAATGAGAGAAAAAAATGAAAAATCTGTATTTTTTTAATTTACTAAATGAGGCTATCCATGGAATAATAAAGCTTACCAGTACAATCTCTGTACCAGATAGGCTTTCTTACTCATATATACCCTGGTTCCCCCAGAGCCCTATTTATTACCTTTGCGGAGGGCAACTAGGAAGGCTGATACTCTTGTTTCTCTGTCTCTCCTGCAGCCACTGACAGTATTGACTCCGCTCTATTCAGGCCACAGGTCCACAGCCTCCCTAGTTGTCCTTAGCAAAGGTAATCAGGGACGGATTATAATAAAGGCGAAATGCGTGATTGCTGGGTGTCCGAGGCTACAGGTCAGCACAGCGGCAAGTAATTGCACATTTTCTCCCATTATAATTCGCTGATACAGTTGATTACTGTAATTATTTGTTGAATGAACCTCGGAAGATGTATATTTGTGAGGTTTGCCTGGCGGTCCAAACCAAAACTCCAATTATTATACTCTGGGGTCTCTTTACTCACCTCTCCTGGGTTTAAGCACAGGTACCCATCGTATTTGGGTCTCTTCTGGCCTACTGAATGACATCAGGGACCATTGAGGCCTGTGATTGGATCTCAGCAATCACGTAGGTCACACAGTGTCATGATGCTTCAGGCGTCACAGATCTCAACAGTCCATAAAATCATTCAGAAGGCTGGAAGAGGCCCTAAGAGGATGGAGACCCACGCTAGAGACCAGGTGAGATGAGTAGCACTGTTTGTTATGTTTACTCACCTCCCCCCGGGTCTCAGATTATTATAGGACACCCCAAAATAGTAGTAGTATGTGGGTGATGAATCTCAAAAATTTCAGGTTCAGTTTAACCCGACATTTTTGGGGAAAATTCATAACAAGAACATTCAGTTCTGTCATCCCTATGTATGATGTGTTTTGTTTTTTGTTTTTTAATTTTATTAGCGTAGGGGCTACTCTGAGACATACTACTGTGGGACATTATGCTATGTGGAGGGCTGCTAAGGGACATTATACTGTGTGAAGAGGCCACTATGGGATATTATACTGCATAGAAGGCCGCTATGGGACATTATGTTATGTGGAGGAGCCAATATGGGAAATTATACTGCATGAAGACCACTATGGGACATTATATTGTGCCAGCCTTTATGGGACATTATATTGCATTGAAGGCCACTATGGGATATTATACTGTGTGCAGGGAATGCACTGGTAAACTTTATTATTCCCCAAATAAGTCCTTTAATGAGCAAATTATGAAATAAAATATTAATATTTTTGTTGGCAAAGTTCATAAACCTGTAATTAAATGTAACCACCAACCAAAGGTTCATGATAGGTTGACCAGTAGTGCAAATGGTGAACTAGTTGAATGCCAAAAAATTTTTTTTGACAACCAATTTTTAGAGTCATTGCTTTGCTCCAACCTTCGTTTTGGCCTTCTTTTTGACAGATAAATTATAGCATATGCTAGTATAATCCAGAATTCATAGTTCCTTCAATGATGGCAACTTTACAAGCCATCCTGGTTTAGTTGGCAACAAAATAGCCCCAAACCATGATTCTTTCACCATGGTTCATAGCTGAGATCAAGTTATTATGTTGGAATGCATTGTTTGGTTTCCACTAAACATAACTTTGCTCATTTCAGCTAAAAAGATCAGTTTTCTCTCCATGAAACATTTTTCCATTAGCTAATTTATATAATGTTAATCAGACATTATGGCATCAATGCTAATTTTGGAGAGTAGTCACTTTATTCCTCCATGTTCACTGCTTTCACCTTTTGCAAGATGGCAGACTTTTGAAAGGTGAACATTGGCATTTCCTTGTGTAAGAAAGGCCTACAAATCCTTACATGCTACCCTGAGTTGCTTTATAATATTCATGAATACTAAATAAATAAATAGAAATGGCTCTAACTGATCGGCCATGACAGTAAAACAACTGAAAGGTCATTTGGATGAAATGATTTTGCTTCATTATCACCTTTCAAGGTCTGGATATAGGCAATAAGCGAACAGTAAGTTCTTGAAGATGATTTGGTGTAATGTAAGGAAAAATGGCATAAAGAACAAGTGAATTATAACAAAGACCAAATTATGATGACTAGATGTTTGAGTAAGAACATCTTCAAAGCATATTCCCAATATGCAGTGGTTAGTACTTACCATAAGAGGTCCAAGAAAGGTCAACTGGTGAACTTGCAAAAGGGTCATGAGCACCCAAGATACAAATAGCTAAAACAAATACTGCTTGCCACCTCCAGAGACCTTGTGGAATCCATACATCAGCGTGCCAAAGATGTTTTGGTGGCATGAGGGAGACCTAGGCAGATGGTTTTAAAGTTTTGTCTGTTATAATGTAGTGCATTTGTTAATTCATTATGCATGTAATATAGAATAAGGGATGGTCTATGTAGTTATATAGTGCTTTCTACTGTTATAAAACATGAAGTCCACAACATAATTGCTTCCAGACATATTGTTCGACATGTGGCATTGGAAGCCTGTTCTATTTTCAGCCTACAATGCTATTTGAATGATTTGTTATTATGATGGCTGCAAAACCAAATATAGCCTGTACATAGAACTAATAATTCTCTGCATCCATTCTCTTTCTCACATCCCCTTTTCTTATGAGAAGCTCAGAGGAGCTGTAAGTACAACATAACTATACCCTCTGAATATGTTTCAAGAGACAGAAAGAATAGGACTCCCTGCCACCACTTGAATATAGATTTGCAGGTGGGTACCTCATTCCTTTGCTCCAGTCTGTGGTAACAATTACATTTTCACCACTTCAGAAGTACTGACATTACCACATAGCCCTAAATCTTAATAAAACTTTGTATAGTGCATCCCACCCAGCCAGCCGAGATTCCAGCTTACCCTGTGGCCAATTCCTAATTAGAAGCATGTATGTATATATCTGTAATTAAATTCAGGCGTCTTCTTTTGGAACAGTAATCCTTATATTTTGTGACCCTTTCTATACTGAAGAAAAATAATTGAAAAGTATGTCTGGTAAGGTAGGAGTTAAGTGCCGCTGTTGCCAAGAGTAGCTGACTTTCTGAGGCTTTGCTCAGACCACAAAGCATGATGGGAGTCTTCTGGCACGTATCGAATTTAGCCGTTGATATTCCCAGTTATTGGCAGGAAGACAACATGTAAATATATCCTTACTAGGCTTTAAACTGGCTAACACACTTTACTGGACAATGTGTGGTGGATTTATAGCTTCCACTCCATACTTTAGAAACGTTCAAGTGCAAAAACACACATTACTTAATAATCCATGTAATGTTTGTTGTTGGTTTCACATTTTATCAGTTTTTTTCTTTCATGTTTTTTTCATGTCTTTGTTCACTACAATGTAACCTTTAGCCTCCTTGGCAATAGGAACACTGTTGCATGTGAATATTCTGTAATCATAAAGACCATGCATGCCCGTGATCCAGCGCTACTCTATTTGCCAGGCTGCAGTTACTGACTCTCCTCTTACCCCTGCCTCATGATTTTTCACCTCACTGTTTTCATTTGTGACCATTAAGGTCTTTCATCCTGCATATATGTTTCTTCATTTGGAGAGAGAGATCCTGCTTTTGACCCATGTCTCTCTGTCTCTTGTCTCTTGTTGCTTCTTAGGCTAAGGACCCACGTAGCAGGCCGCAGTGAAAAAGCACTGCCAGAAAAAAAGTGGTGGAAATGCATTGTGGTTTTTCCCACAGCGCTTTTCACAGAAAGTCCGCAGAGGTTTCCTCTGCGGACTTTCTGCATCCATTATGCCTATAGGGAAACTGCCAGCATTTCTATAGGTATAATTGACATGCTGCGATTTTCAAAAATGCAACTTTTTTGGAAATCAGAGCATTTCTGCTGCACATATTTTTCTTCTATGTGTGGATGGGATTCACTTAACTTCCACTTTGCAGGGACTGTAAAACACAGCCGTTTTTGCTACGTTGGGCCCTGGCCTTAAAGGGATTCTATCATCGGCAAAAACATTTTTTAACTAAACATCATGTATTGTAGCCTTTATAAAGGCTTTCCCAGCAGTACCTTTGTTTTTCAGATGCATCCTGTAGATTTTAAATAAACTCACTTTTCTTCTTTATCTTCAGCCTTCTCAGGGAGCTCAGATCAGCTGTTCCAAAAGCCCCCAGGAGCCAGGTAGTATGGAGTATGTAGTGGAGTATGAAAACTATTTGTGGCCGGAAAACCTCTTAAATTATTGTTCTAGTGCTTTGTATTAGCCTTTTTCACTGAACTTTGCCCTTAAATACGTGATTCTTAGAAGCCTCCATAGAATTAATTTTTTTTGTTGGGTCTTGAATAATATAGTTGTATTATCTTTGCCTTTAATGTGATCATTTCTCACTGTTTATATATGCTAATGTTTTATAAGCTCTTGATGCATAACCTTTTATTTTAGGTTGCTATTCATCCCAAATGAGATATATCAAGAACAGCTTTTCAAAAAGAGCCGGTATTTGCAATTTTGCTAGAAGTAAAATATTGTGTTTAATTGTTCTATTAACGTATAACCAGTTTCATGACATTCTATACTGATTTTTACACTTTACCAGCTTTAAGAGTTAATCAGTTATTCCTTTTCTGCTGTGTAAACTGGAGTGGCTTCTGCTCTGAGTTATTTAGAATGTGCAGGAGTTAGTCATTTCCTAGACTTCAGCTAGAGGGCCTATTTCAGTCAGTTATAATAATAATAATAATAATCATCATCATCATCCTTTAATAGTCCCACCATGGAGAAATTCAGTGTGTTACAGCAGCAAAGATAAGCAATACAAATACAATATATACAAATCGTTCCAAGGTAGAGGCATTCCAGTGATAGTAGACAGACAGATAGAAAGGTATAGGTAAAGAAGTAGCAGAGGGGATATCACAACAGAAAGATATTTCAGTTCTCTGTATGGCCTGATCTCCACTTGGGTCGGTGTTGGTTGTACAGCCTAACCGCAGTGGGGAGGAAAGACTTCCGATAGCGCTCCTTCTCACACTTAGGGTGAAGCAGTCGGTTAGTAGTTAGCTGCAGTTGAGGACAGTAACGTGAGAGAGGACCTTCAGTTATTTTAGGGTTAGTTAGTTGTAGTCAAGCCACAACAGGCAGTCCCACACCAACATATCCCATAGCTTGCAGAAAAAAAAATCCTCCTTTTGAATATCTCTACTGCTGTATCAATAAGGAAACCTGGTATCTGAAACCTGCTCTGCATTTCCCCAATAGTGGCTAAAGGAGGGATTGATGAGCAAACACCACTTCCATCCGTGTTTGTAGAGTACCCAAAAGTGTGTAAAATATTTGCTGTAACTGAATTATGCCTCATTGTTATTTGTGACTAGAAAAACTAAATAAACTGTGCTATGAATATCACCTGTTGAATTGTAATTCCATTTGTTCTGTTACTGCAGAGGGATAGCAGAGGTGGGAAAGAGTCTCTGCATGTACAGTGAGTGAAGTCATACTCACTACAAGCTCTGTTAGATGATGCTAAGGAGAAATCTTACAGGCAGTTTCTCATTATAACAGCCCCAACTTTTTTTTTATATTTTGAGTGACCAAAGTAATTTTTGTGACTTTTTTTCACAACCTGTAGGGCTGTTCATTAACACCATTTTTAGAGATATTTTTTAGTAAACTGCAAAAAGTAAAAAAAAAACATACATATTTTCAATTGATATTAGATATTTTTATTTAAAAAAATTGATACCAAAATAATGTATTAAAATGAGTTCCCTACTGCATTATGGATGTTTTGATAGATTACATGTAGAGATGAGCGAATCGAAGCTGCAGAAGTGGAATTCAATCCGAATTTCAGGAAAGTTTCGATTCGCATCGAATCCGAATTTCCTCATGCTTTGTAACAATTCGCATTTAGTTCAAAATGGCTGCTCTACATGGGGCAAGGAACTCTGGGAACGCGGAATCACCCACAATGCCAATTGTGCAGCCAATCAGCAGCCAGCCCTGTGATGTCACATCCCTTTAACCCCTTCGCGAGCATACACGGCATGTTTGACCGCTGCATCCAAGGTGTTAAATCCCTCCGATCGGTATGGAGGAGGGTGTTAGCTGTAACTGACAGCTAACACCCTGCTCCATAACCGATCCAGGGTTTTAACAACTTGGATGCAACAGTCAAACATGACCGCGGCATCCAAGGGGTTCCGCCATTTTGCTGCCCACCCTGGCTCTCTGCAGCCAATAAATTGCTGTTTTTGGTACGCGATTCGCCGTGATTTAATTCAGATAGAATAGAATCATATCGCAAAATTCGACGAAGTTGCCAAATCGAATTTTTTAATACTTTGCTCATCTCTAATTATATGTATAATCTCTGATGGACAGGGCATTTATGGCAATGGTTTGCATTGGCATGGCTGTATATATATTTTTTATTTATATGTATGTGTATGTACTTTTGTTACATATACAGTACAGACCAAAAGTTTGGACACACCTTCTCATTCCAAGAGTTTTCTGTATTTTCATGACTATAAAAATTGTAGATTAACACCGAAGGCATCAAAACTATGAATTAACACATGTGGAATTATATACTTAACAAAAAAGTGTGAAACAACTGAAAATATGTCTTATATTCTAGGTTCTTCAAAGTAGCCACCTTTTGCTTTGATTACTGCTTTGCACACTCTTGGCATTCTCTTGATGAGCTTCAAGAGGTAGTCACCTGAAATGGTTTTCACTTCACAGGTGTGCCCTGTCAGGTTTAATAAGTGGGATTTCTTGCCTTATAAATGGGGTTGGGACCATCAGTTGTGTTGTTCAGAAGTCAGGTGGATACACAGCTGATAGTCCTACTGAATGGAGTGTTAAAATTTGTATTATGGCAAGAAAAAAGCAGCTAAATAAAGAAAAACGAATGGCCATCATTACATTAAGAAATGAAGGTCAGTCAGTCCGAAAAATTGGGAAAACTTTGAAAGTGTCCCCAAGTGCAGTGGCCAAAACCATCAAGCACTACAAAGAAACTGGCTCACATGAGGACCGCCCCAGGAAAGGAAGACCAAGAGTCACCTCTGCTGCGGAGGATAAGTTCATCCGAGTCACCAGCCTCAGAAATCGCAGGTTAACAGCAGCTCAGATTAGACACCAGGTCAATGCCACACAGAGTTCTAGCAGCAGACACATCTCTACAACAACTGTTAAGAGGAGACTGTGTGCAGCAGGCCTTCATGGTAAAATAGCTGCTAGGAAACCACTGCTAAGGACAGGCAACAAGCAGAAGAGACTTGTTTGGGCTAAAGAACACAAGGAATGGACATTAGACCTGTGGAAATCTGTGCTTTGGTCTGATGAGTCCAAATTTGAGATCTTTGGTTGCAACCACCGTGTCTTTGTGTGACGAAGAAAAGGTGAACGAATGGACTCTACATGCCTGGTTCCCACCGTGAAGCATGGAGGAGGAGGTGTGATGGTGTGGGGGTGCTTTGCTGGTGACACTGTTAGGGATTTATTCAAAATTGAAGGAATACTGAAACAGCATGGTTACCACAGCATCTTGCGGCGGCATGCTATTCCATCTGGTTTGCGTTTAGTTGGACCATCATTTATTTTTCAACAGGACAATGACCCCAAACACACCTCTTTGACCAAGAAGGAAAGTGATAGGGTGCTACGCCAGATGACCTGGCCTCCACAGTCACCAGACCTGAACCCAATCGAGATGGTTTGGGGTGAGCTGGACCACAGAGTGAAGGCAAAAGGGCCAACAAGTGCGAAGCATCTCTGGGAACTCCTTCAAGACTGTTGGAAGACCATTTCAGGTGACTACCTCTTGAAGCTCATCAAGAGAATGCCAAGAGTGTGCAAAGCAGTAATCAAAGCAAAAGGTGGCTACTTTGAAGAACCTAGAATATAAGACATATTTTCAGTTGTTTCACACTTTTTTGTTAAGTATATAATTCCACATGTGTTAATTCATAGTTTTGATGCCTTCAGTGTGAATCTACAATTTTTATAGTCATGAAAATACAGAAAACTCTTGGAATGAGAAGGTGTGTCCAAACTTTTGGTCTGTACTGTATGTCCTTCATGAGGTCATAAAAGACCCCTGAGGGACATTCACACTCTCCTTTTTTTATTTTGCAGTTTTTAATTGTTACTGGGGCATTCATAACAGGAAACACATTGCTGCTGATTCGGTACCTGTACCTCCTGCCGTCCAAAGCTGGGAGAGTAACCAACGGACATGATGATGTATCAAGTAGTGTTGGAGATATACAACAGCCAGCTTTGTCTCTATATTTGCTGGATTGACTGCAGTTCACATTTATGACAGTAGATGTAGCTGTTACTGAATGTTTATCTGTAGACACTCTGTACTTTTGTTGTTTTGATGCTGGTTGATATACACATCCTTTTTTGTGTGTGTGCTGAACTGAATCTGTTATTCACCATGTGAGGTGATCTTCTCTTACTGCACTCATGTTTCACTAAAGTTTTGTTCCTGTTATATACAACTGTCTATCTGGTTTTGACTCTGCCACATCCAGCAATTGCACTCTGCAACAAGCAGCACACCTGCTGTATCATTGCTGGCAGAGGAAAATGCAAACTGACTGAGGGGGACGTCGGTGGAGGGAACTTTTGGTCAAGCTGTTGGAGCACACGGGAGCTGGTGATCATGCAGCAAGGAAAATGGAAGAGCATCTTCTGAAGAAGTCAATCGCAGGAGGCTAGTGTGGAGAGGAGGACAATGACAGCCAGGGCCACTTTACCCATAGGGCCAACGGTGCACTTGCACCGGGCCCTATGGTAGCGGGGGCCCCTTTGGACAGCAGGATAGTCCTGCATTTGCCTAAAAAGAAGTGGAGCTGTTTTTGAAAGAAATCAGCTATGTTTTCCCTATAGCTATGCCCTGCTTAGAACCTCTAAAGTGTCTGTATTCAGATGACTTCTACATGGAAAAAATTAAGCACATTGAAGCTTAGGTCACTCTTAAAAGCAGGGAGTTATTCCTTAACTACATTAGCATTTCTGTCATTTGTGCTACTCCCTATCATGATCTGCCTAAGAATACTATGCCCATTGCTACACATACCATCTTGTTCCAGTGAATTAATTTCTGCTAACCTGGAAAGCATAGTCTGCTGCACATCCCTATGTAGTGGCCCTAAGCAAACCTGAAGAACAGAAACCCGTAGGCTAGTGTGAACCTAGCGTAAGCAGGCAGCTATGACATTGTTTTTATAGTCAGTAATACTAATTTTCTGACCCATCAGATATATATTTGAACATTGGCTTAACACAAGGCAAGCAATGCAGTGGATGACTACACACTTTTGTGGTGCGTGCCATGTGCATGAATGTAGTCACATAAACATGTATCACCAACCATTACCATGTTCATTTCCTCCATTTTTCATATTTTTACAAACAGAGAAGGCCATAAAATCCAGTAAGAAGAATAAATATTTTTCTTTTCCTATAAACAAGAAATATTTGAAGTCTAGCCTAAAAAAGAAATATGCTATCCATGGCTAAACAGGAAAAGACTAAAAAAAATCTGTATGTTTGAGTAAAGTAGTCTATAATGGTTCTCATGGAAATTACACTATGCACACTACAGCAGACAGACAAGGGTTAAAATATATTTGTAAAAGAAATGGACCTTTCCTATACTGATTTTTCTTCCACAGCCTATATACATTATATATAATATATTACTATATATTAATGTGCTACAATCCTTTTTATATATTTCCTTTCTAAATATAGAGCCAAGATTTTTCGAGCTTCTGAATGTTTTCTTACACATGTACATCCATGTACTATATGGATGCACTGTTGCTGCACTATTAAAAATAAAAAGTTGAAACAAACTTGTGATTTCCCCCTTTATCTCCTTTGGTCACGTAACAGGTAATCCCTGTGCTGGGAGCTGTGCCCAAGCTATAAATGGGAAGACTGTAATCCACTGAAGGACCCCAAAGTTATCAGACTATATTGTTTTTTTGGCTTTGCTATTTTTTGTTACTGTGGCCTCACAAACCAGAACATGATGAGCCTAGTGGTTGTAGTCCATGCCAAAATTTGGAAAAATTATCTCAATTTATCTTGAAATTTGTCTTCTGAACCTGATAGAGCATTACACTGAGCATATGTGTAGTCAGTTATGGTGCAAAATCAGAAATTGGAGCCCAAAAATTAACCAATAGGACAATTAAAATAAAAATTTATACTCAAAAAAATAACAATTCTCTGACATAAATATTCACCAGAAAGTCTCCTTATAGAGGACCTTTCACCACCTCCAACAAGTACAGCTCTTTACATCATTTAATAGGCACTGCTTCACTGTTTCTGGAATAGTTGGAATTTTTAACTAGCCCAACCTGTTCCTGAGCCATCAATGCTGTTAGTTTTGGTGCCTGATATGCTATTTAGGCTCTGTACTGTCAGGAGAGTGGTGTCAGGAGAAGCAGGCAAGGCATGTGATTCTGAGCTCTGATACTGGCTGCCTCTGATTGGAGCTCTGAATCACGCCCCCTGCCTGACACTGCCCTTCTGACATTACAGAGCTTAAATAGCACATCAGACACCAAAACTAACTGCGCTTGTTGCTTGGGAATGGTGAAGGATAGAGAAAATAATGACTACTGTATTGTATTGTCACCTGACATGTTTCTGCACCATAAATCACATAAATATCAGAGGTGTACATTAAAATAAAAAGGCACATAAAAAATCACTGTAACAGGCTAGTACACCAACAGAGTGTCCCCCAGCAAGTACAGCCTAACAACTTCCTGCATGAGAGTGGAAAAGGAAGTTATCTAAATGTTAAGTCACACCCCTCCATGCAGAGCCTACCCCATTATGAACCAATCAGGCACAGCTATGTCATCATAGTCAGCTAGAATAAACCTGTAGGGTAAACCATCCCTCCAAATATACACACTAATCAAAAATTGTCTCAATGCATCTTTCAAACCCAATAGAATATTAAAATTAGCAAATGGTCTCATATGTTGCTAAATATGACATTGGTACAACCATAGGAAGACCTGTGCAACATAAAGATAATATGGGGAATATGTTTCCTCTTTGTACCAGAAAGACAAATATACACCAGAAGCTGGTATAGATTTGAACTATAATTTATGTTACCTTCTGACATGAATTATAGTAAATTTGTTGGGTCATGGAAGATCTGACCCATACCTTCCAACCATCCCGGATTCAGTGGGAAAGTACTGGATTCCGGGTGCTGTACCGCTGTCCTAGTCGGCGGGAGGTATGTCCCGGCTTCAACTCAAGTTGAATACAATGGTGAAGCAAGAGTTGTAGGATGGAGGGGAACATTAAACTGGAGGCAACGGGAGGGGGACATTAAATTGGGGGCAACTGGAGGGGGACATTAAACTTTGGGGGGGGGGTCGCTGGACGGGGACATTAAATTAGGAGGACATTAATGTTCCCCTCCAGCTACCCCCACGATTTAATGTCCTCCTTCAGTTGCCCCCAGTTTAATGTCCCCATCCAGCTGCCCTATAGAAAAACTCTTTGTGGCCTGAAGTCAGAAATTGGCTGGGTCCTGAGTAGGTTAAGCATAATCCTGCCATCATGGATGAGATAGGCTGGAAGAAAAGGTGTTGGGGACCAGCGAGCTAAGGCTGGAAATTCTCTCAATGTGTACATGAAATTTTTACTAGAAATATTCCTTGGAAATAATTATGAAATGTTTTCAGAACTATGTACATCTTTCAGCATCTGGTATACTGGAGCACATTAAAAAATTTTTAGCAAGATGTTTTATTGTTTGATGGCACAGTCTGCCACCTAGTGGCAAATAAAGGTCTTCTTATAAGCTTCTTTACTTTTTTGGTCATAAGGAAACATTGAAAATCATCATGATATAAATAGGTAATATGTAATAAGATATACAGCAAAAAATGTAGGCAAGTGTGGAAAAATGTTGCAAATTATTAATAATAATAATAATAATAATAATAATAATAATAATAATAATAATAAATAATGATTATAAAAACAGAAGTGTTAATAGTTTATTTTTGTCAATTAACAAACTGAATGTACAAAAGAAAAAATCAAATCAATATTTCGTGTGACTGCCCTTTGTAGGAGTTCTGGAAGTGATAATATGGCCTGCACACATCCCTGATCTTAACATCAGGTCTGTTTAGGATTACAAGTGTATCTCAATAAATTAGAATATCATCAAAAAGTTATTTTTTTTTTAGTAATTCAATTGAAAAAGTGAAACACATATATTATATTGAGTCATTGCAAACAGAGTGAACTTTTTCAAATGTTTATTTATGTTAATGTTAATGATTATGGCTTACAGCCAAGGAAAACCCAAAAGTCATTATCTCAGAAAATTAGAATAATTAACCCAAAACAGCTGCAAAGGATTCCTAAGCGTTTAAAAAGGTCCCTTAGTCTGGTTCAGTAGGCGACACAATCATGGGGAAGACTGCTGACTTGACAGATGTCCAAAAGGCAATCATTGACACACTCCACAAGGAGGGTAAGCCACAAAAGGTCATTGCTAAAGAAACTGGCTGTTCAGAGTGCTGTATCAAAGCATATTAATGGAAAGTTGAGTGGAAGGAAAAAGTGTGTTAGAAAAGGGTGCACAAGCAACTGGGATAACCGCAGCATTGATAGGATTAAGAAAAGGCCATTCAAAAATTTGGGGGAGATTCACAAGGAGTGGACTGCTGGAGTTAGTGCTTCAAGAGCCACCACACACAGACGTATCCAGGCCATGGGCTACAAGTGTTGCATTCCATGTGTCAAGCCACTCATGACCAATAGACAACACCAGAAGCATCTTATCTGGGCCAAGAAGAGAAAGAACTGGACTGTTGCTCAGTGGTCAAAGGTGTTGTTTTCAGATGTTTTATCAAGACCAAAGTCAACACAGCCGTCTACCAGGAAATTCTAGAGCACTTCACGCTTCCCTCTGCCAACAAGCTTTTTGGAGATGGAATTTTCATTTTCCAACAGGACTTGGCACCTGTCCACACTGCCAAAAGTACCAATACCTGGTTTAATAACCACAGTATCACTGTGCTTGATTGGCCAGCAAACTCGCTTGACCTTAACCCCATAGAGAATCTGTGGGGTATTGTCAAGAGGAAGATGAGAGACACCAGGCCCAACAATGCAGACGAGCTGAAGGCTGCTATCAAAGCAACCTGGGCTTCGATAATACCTCTGCATTGCCACAGGCTGATCGCCTCCATGCCACGCCGCATTGATGCAGTCATTCATGCAAAAGGCCCCGACCAAGTATTGAGTGCATATACTATACATACTTTTCATTTGGACAACATTTCTGTGTTAAATAATTTTTTTACAGTTGGTCTTATATAATATTCTGAGATAATGACTTCGGTTTTCCTTGGCTGTAAACCATAATCATCAACATTAACAGAAATAAACACTTGAAAAAGTTCACTCTGTTTGTAATGACTCAATATAATATATGTGTTTCACTTTTTAATTGACTCACTAAAAAAAATAACTTTTTGATGATATTCTAATTTATTGAAATGCACTTGTACATGAAGAGACAGAAAGATTTGAGCAAGCCTACACCTACAGTAGATCTGTGCTTAGTTCTACAAGATGTTTGGAACAACCTCCTTGCCAAATTTCTTCATGAACTATGTACAAGTGTACCTAGAAAAATTTATTTTTTCAAGGCAAAGAACGGTCACACCAAATATTGATGTGATTTATATTTCTCTATTGTTTATTCATTTCATTTTTTTAATTGACAAAAATAAACTATTATGGGTGGGTTCACACTACAGTTGGATGTCCGTTCTGATAGTGTCTGTTAAAAAACAAAAACCAGAAGCCTATCATAATGGACATTAATGGACACTAAATGATTAATGGATCAGTTAAAAAAAACGGACACATTAGTATCAGTTAGTATCCGTTAGTGTCTGTTTATATACAAATTGTACAGTGCTGCGGAATATGTTGGCGCTATATAAATAAAATTTATTATTATTATTATTATTATATACTGTCCGTTAGTGTCTGTTTATATACTGTCTGTTTTTTGGGGGTTTTTTTTGTTTCTGCTTTCTGAGCATGCACCGAAAAAAAATGGACAGTAATAACGGAGAGAATAACAGACACCCATCCGTTACTGTCTGTTAGTCATAGATATTAATGTTAAAAATGCCATCTGTCATAAGTCCATTATTTTGAGCGGACACAAAAGTCCTGCACCCCGTGTTATTATGACCGCGAAAAAAAAACGGACATGTGATGGATTTGGTGTAAACAGACACTAACAGACAACAGATAAAATCCCATTGAAATCAATGGGATTTTTAACAGATTTATGACAGTTCTGTTAGTGTCCGTTTTTGTAACGGATGTTAGCAATGGACAATACTTGCGGTTGTGTGAACGCCCTCTAACACTTCTAATATTGAAAGTATTCTTACTTTACAGCATGTTTTCCTAACCTGCCTAAGTCTTTTGCACCGTATTGTACATACAGTATAAAGAACATATACATATGGACAAGGGTATATACCGTATTTTTCGGACTACAAGATGCACTTTTTTTTCCCCCAAATTTGGGAGGAAAATGGGGGGGTGCGTCTTATAGTCCGAAAGTGGAGGGGGTGGAGGACAGGGGTATCGTTATCGCCCCGCTCCTGACGCAGCCGACTTTCTGCAGCGGGGCTTCCTGCAGCAGCAGGAGTGGAGCAATGCTGCGGTGCGAATCCATCCTGACATCTGCCATGCTATTATGGCAGATGCTGGGTCTGTAAAGATAAAGGCTCTCAGGCTTGTCATAGCAATATTACTATTGCAACTAGACTATGACCAGCCTCAATAGTAATGTACAGAATCTATATTGCAGTCTATGAGACTTGCAATCAAATGATTGCAGATTCAAGACCCCTAAGGGGGAAGGGGGCTAATAAAATAGTTAAAAAAAAAAGCTTTAAAAAAAAACTAAACTAAATCACCCCCCCTTTCCCTAGAATACATACAAAAGTAGAAAATTACTGTGAAACACATACACATTAGGTATCCCTGTGTCCGAAAATGCCCGGTCTACAAAAATATTTTTCCCGTAGGGTGAACGTCGTACCAGGAAAAAAAAATCACTGCCTTTTTTTCACTGTTTTGCCTCTGATTTGAATAAAAATTGATCAAAGCAATAGACATTCCCCAAAATGGTATAACTAAAAAGTACATCTGGCCCCGCAAAAAAAGATGCCCTATGCATCCCCATACAGCTGCAGGGCCACCTGTCAATGTGGCCTTGCAGCTGTTGCAAAAACACAACTCCCATATGTTATTAAATATTTTACCACTGTGAAAGATCCTCAGTGCGCCAACACCGCGTTGGCCCACACCTGAGACTTCTTTCCTGAGAACCACACTCACCACCAGTGATTGCTGGGTCCACAAGATAAATACAAGACAAGCTTTCTAAATTTTGTATATTTATTAACCCCTAGATGGGTCGGTATTAACATCTAACACATGCAGTTCAGAACAGATATGCAGATGTATGCAAACATTAACAGTTACTAGTTACAATATACAGTACAATAAATAAAAAAGGAATAAAATTGAAATAATTACCACACATATCCTTGATGTGGCTCTATAATCCAACCCTCACACATGGCATGTGGGGATAACCAGTGGAAGCTTCTAGCAGCAGCATCACAGCATTCCAGCCTGCATGCTCATCACAGTATATCCCAGTAGTCTCATCATAGTATTCTCCTGTAGTCTCCCTCACTGACCTCTTACCTCATCTTTTATACCCTTGATTACACCACCCAGAATGAGGTCACTGGCGACGGCAAGTCTGATTGATTAACGCACTCAAGTCAAGATTCTTTGTAAGGAGATGGGACCAAGTGAAATGACACAATGCCTTCTATATGTTATCAACCATGTCTGATCAACAGCCCAGGCTGAACAATGCATGTGTATTTGATCACCCAGGGCTATGTAGGAATTCAATGGAGCCATTCTGGGATGGATACAAAGCCCTATTGTTACAACATAGGATTAGAGCTGCGCACATTATGAGTAAATGGAAGTAAGAGGGAGATACGATACCCAGAGATCAAAATACATCTTTGAGTTATAGCCATATTTAAGTGGAATCATCACAACCACATTTTTTGCTTCAAAATTTTTTCCCATATTTTCCTCCTCTTATGGTCTGGTGTGTCTTATGGTCCGAAAAATACGGTAGGTATGTATACTACTGTGTCCATAAAGTGTAGATGGATTGTATTATATACTATACTATATTATGTTTCAGGGCCTGGATATTTGATCCTTTTAGATTAGCAAATTTAAGAGATTAGGACCTTTTATGATTTATCATTTACATATGTTTACTTGGACCAACACCAGCCTCATACATGACAAACATTGGATCATATCTTCATGTGTGTGGTTAGGCTAAAACCACATGTAGTGCAATTCAGCTAAAAAAAACACTGTGGAAAAAAATGCAGCGGAAAAGCAGTGAAAAACAAGTGTTTTGCTCCATTTTTTCTACTGCTTTCTGCTACATTTTAATTTTTATATAAGTCTATAGAGAAAACCAGAGGAGTAACTTGAAGCTCCTGGGCTCCAATGTAGAATCTGTAACAAGGCCCCCACTTACCATATACCAGTGGGGGCGAACCTATGGCACGCATGCCAGAGTGAGCACTCAGAGCCCTCTCTGTGGGCACGCGCGCCGTTGCCCCTGCCAGGCTCTTGGATCACTCTCTAACGGGGAATCCGGGACAGCTGTCCCAGATTCCCTGGCGAGCGATTCAGTGCTTATTTCAGTTGTATGTGCAAACGCATATACACCTGAAAACTGTCAATGTAGGCTGCGGGACCGTGGCTTACACTGACAGAAGATTATGACCTCTTCCTTGATGCAGGCATGATGATGTCATTCATTAGCGCCTGCTTAACAGAAGAAGGAAGTCACAGTGCTGCTCTTCGTGGAAGTGCAGGTAAGTACAGGAGCATATTATACTATGTGGAGGCCACTGTGATGTATATTGTACTGTGTGGGGGGCCACTGTGATGTATATTGTACTGTGTAGGGGGCACTGTGGTGTATATTGTACTGTGTGGGGGGCCACCGTGGAGTATATTGGACTGTGTGGGGGACACCGTGGAGTATATTGGACTGTGTGGGGCCCACCATGGAGCAGTTTGGACTGTGTGGGGGGCTACAATGGAGCAAATTGGACTGTGTGGGGGCCCTTCACTATTTATATCACACAGTATCTGATTTATAACAGACATGTGATATTATTAGAGGCTGTAATAACATTGGATGGTCACTATAAAATAGATCCCATGCGATGTAAATAGTGAACATTAAATGTTCAAAAGTAAACCAAATGTAGTACAAAGTTGTTTTGTATCATTAAAACCTCTGTAAAGCCTCATCCACATGACCGTATATTGTGGGTCCGTAACTGTCCACAATTGTGGATCATTGCGATGAATTGTGGATTTGTGCACTTTTTGATAAATTAATGGGTTTTGGGTTGCAGTTTGGGCACTCGGTCTCTAAAAGGTTTGCCATCACTGCCATATACTATCTATAATGCTGGTGTCTTACTGTATTGTAGATATGCCTTTGGGAAGTGCAGGACTCACTGTACAATCACTGTCCTACATACAGATAGGCAGCATAGACAACCTATGTGTACAAATCTTTTACTAGGTAGATGATTTAACAAACTACCCAGTTCTTTATTACGCTACGTTCACATCTGCGCCGGGCTCTCCATTGATTGGGTCCGACAGGGGACCAGACCACTGCTTTTGTGGTTATACAGAGACACCAGCAGACAGTGACTATAACTGGGTCAGCCGGGTGTTCATGGGGTGTCTGCTGTTTCTGGAGACTTTGAACTTAGCCTTATATAGGCATTTAGATTGAATTCAGGCAGACCAGTATCTTCCCCCTCCAGTCCTACCTTGTCAATATTGTTCCAGGGGCCCCAAATACCAATTTATTGCTGCTGCCAGGGCCGGTTTTAGACAAAGTGTGGCCCTGGGCAAAATTAAAAGTGGGGCCCCAAATTCTGATCTATTATACCAACAACATGATCATATTCAGTCAAGGCCCTGTGAAGAGCACTACAGCATTAATTTCTAGCACTATGGGAGTTACCAGGGTCTTAAAAGATAAGATCTGACTCCCTACACACACAAATTTTATATTTATAAATATATATAGTTATCAAATAATAATACTATATCAAATATTACCACTATACATTGATTAAATATTACATTCATACTGTTATGGAACAAAACACCCAATGAAGAGACTAATATTACCAATAATACCTCTATACAAATCCCATATAATACTGTAACACTATGACAGCAACCATTACATAGTAACTTAAGCTTTAGCTACTTTATGAATAATTGATCAGTGGGCGACCGAGAGCCAGCCTCCGGACTGATCTACTGTATGGAGCCACTTCCAACACCATCCTATACACAAATACAGGGCTGGAAGCAGAAAGCTCTGTCCACAGTCCAGGCACCTTCAATTCACTGTCCACTGACTTCAATGAGCTATAGAGAGGATAGAGCTCTCTGTTTCTGGCACTGTATTGGGTATAGGACAGGCACTGGAAATGGGTTCGCACAGATAATTGGTCCGTGTCAGCTGTTGGCCCCCCACTGATGAGATGGTTTATGGCCTATCCTGAGGATAGACCATAAATAGCTTTAAGCATGGACAACTCCTTTAACCACTTCAGTACCGGGCCAATCTCTGGTCCAGAACCAGACACATTTTTGGGTTTTTTTTGTATGTGTGGTTTTGAGGGCTGTAACATTTTAACCATATGCGTTATTCAGCTAATTTCTGCGTCTTTTTTTCGATGACACATAAGGCTTTATTTTTGTGGGGGAGGCTGATTTCCCCTGTAACTGGGGCTGGTACATTTAGCCCCAGTTGCAGGAGGAATACAGCCTCCTGCACGTTACTATATAGCTTATAGAGCTGATCTGGGTCCTGTAGGACCCAGCAGCTCTTACAGACGCTGATCCCGGCGGATCATGAGACCGCCGGGTCAGAGGGGAACTGCAACATGGCGGCGCCCATAGCGCTGTATACAGCGCTCATTGAGCGCTGTATACACAGCGATCGGGACGGCAGGGTAGGTAATAAACCTTCCCTGCCTTCTCTCTGGGAGCTCCGGATGAAGTTACAGCCGGCTCCCTGTTTCAGCAGCTGTACGATTTTGTACCGGTACGTCCTTGCAGAACTAGACAACCACCTTCTGGACGTACTGTATATAGTCTAGGAGCGGTCCGGAAGTGGTTAATAATACCATCATACTGTTACTGCCACTGTACAAAAATCAATATTAATTACCACCATACAGTGAAAGATACGTCTTCTTTTTTATTGTCCCTGAAAACAAATAGTGCCAGATAGTACCCCATATCGTGCCCAAAACATTAGTTGTCCTGCAGATGGTAGTAATGCACCACACAGTAATAGTGCCACCTTTTATACTATACCCCAAGTGAGCACACACTTCTATTCTAATAAATTTGGACTGTTTATTTAACATAATGATTTAATAATGTGTCACATGGTAATGCCCACATCTGTGCTCTTCAACAGTAATGATGCCCACATCTGTGCCCCCACATAGTAATAATGCTTACTATTATACCGCTACAAGGTAAAAACGCTGCCTCTGTGCCCACTACACAGTACACATGCCCACCTTTATGCCCCTTACAAAATAATAAAGGTTTTTAATGTGTGGAGGCAAAAAACTATTTGGGGGAATAAAAGGAGAATCAATATTATTAATACTACTCCATTTTTACCTCCAAAATGGTAACAACCCAATCTCTTCCTCTATACAGTAAAAATGAGCCCCCTTGTGCCACCTAATAAGTAATAATGCCACCTCATAGGTTACAGAGCCAACTTATAAATTATAGTGCCTCTTATTATTTATAGAGTCCCCCTTATTTCTTATAGTGCCTCTTTAATAGTTATAGCCCCTCCCTATTACATACAGTGCTTATTACTTATAGTGTCCCCTTATTGCATATAGTGCCCCCTTATTACATATAGTCCCCTTTATTACTTAAAGTGACCCCTTATTACATATAGTGTCTCCTTATTACTTATATTCCCTCCTTATTACATATATTCCCGTCTTATCTCTTATCTCTTATATATATAAAAATTAGTTTCTATCTGTCTGTTCTTTATGTGCGATCAAACGACTGGACCGATCCTCACCAAATTTGGCACACAGGTACATTAGGTGTCCGGGAAGGTTTTAGACTGGGTCTCAGCTCTCTAGGACGTACCGTTCCTGAGATACAGTATTCCCAAAAAATTACCTGCGTTAGCCAATACAAGCCTACAAGTCTTTCACTCATATTTCAACTGCCATACACACAGTCACATGTCCCTTATCAGCCATTAGAAGCTCGCAGGCACTTAGTCTCCACATGCACACAGCTTTACTCCAGGTTTCCATGACAACCCAGCCATTTTTCTTCACTGCTGTAGGTCAGCTTTAAAGGGGCAGGGCACTGTGGATGACGCTGTTACAAAAGGTCACATACACACAGAAACACCAGGTTTCCTAAGAAACCAACCTATTTATGACCTCTGTTAGTCAGTAGCAGTTCGCAGGTCCTTAACCCCGGGGTCATTTTTCGTTTTTGCATTTTCGTTTTTCCCTCCCCACATTTCAAGAACCATAACTTTTTCATTTTTCAGTTCACAGACTCACATGATAGCTTATTGTTTGCGAAACAAATTGTACTTTGCAATGGCACCATTCAATATGCTGTGCAATGTACTGGAAAGCTGGAAAAAAATTCAGAATGAGGTTCAATTAGAGAAAAAAATGCATTTGTGCCAATTTCATATGGGTTTAATTTTTACGGCTTTCACTGTGTGGTAAAAATGACATGGTACCTATATTCTGTGGGTCAGTACGAACACGGCAATACAAAATTTATATAGTATTTGCAGTTTTGATACCTTTTAAAAAATGAAAAACTTTGCAAAATAGAAAAAAAATTTTGTATCGCCATATTGTGACACCTGTAACTTTTTCATATTTACATGTATGGAGCTGGGTAAGGTGTTTTTTTTATGCGGGACAAGATGACGTTTTTACTGAAATCATTTGGGGAAAGATCTGATGGTTTGATCACTTTTTATTCAATTTTTTATAGGAGGCAAAGTGTTGAAAAAAACACTATTTGGCTATTTTGATTTTTTTTTCGCCGCTACGCCGTTCACCATATGGGATAAATATTTTAATATTTTTATAGTTTCGGGCATTTTGGAGCGCAGGGATACCTGATGTGCTTATGTTTACTTTCTTTATTTACTTTTATATCTGACCTATGGAAAGGGGGGGGTGATTTGAACTTTTGTGTTTTTTTTATTTTTTTAATACTTTTAAAAACTTTTTTTTTTTTCTTCTTTTACTTTTATGATTAGACCCCCTAGGGACCTTGAAACCTAGGGGGTCTGATCGCTCATACTATTCACTGCAATGCTACTGTATTGCAGTGAATAGCAAAATGCCTACCTCTCTATTACACTCCAGATTTCCATAACAACCGATCGCAGGTTTTTCACTGATATCCAAAATGAGATACACATGATCACATGACGCTTATGGACCAATGTAGACACCGCAGGTTCTTCAGTCTTTACTTACACACAGCTTTACACCAGGTTTCCATAGCAACCAACCTATTCTTTTGGGGCCACTACACAAACTAAAAATTAAATATACCCGTGCAAAGCCGGGTCCTTCTGCTAGTTACTTATATTTCCTCCTTATTAGATATAGTGCCTACTTATTACTTATAGACCCCATATTACATACAGTGCCTACTTATTATTTATATTCCCTCCTTATTACATATAGTGCCTCCTTATTACTTATATTCCCTTCTTATTACTTATATTTCCTCTTTATTACGTATAGTGCCTCCTTATTACATATAGCCACCCTATTACATATAGTGTCTCCTTATTACTTATAGCCCCCTATTACATACAGTGCCTACTTATTATTTTATAGTCCCCCCTTATTACATATAGTGCCTCCTTATTACTTATAGCCCCTCCCTATTATATACAGTGCTTCCTTATTACTTATAGTCCCCCCTTAATATATATTGTGCCTCTTTATTATTTATATATTATACTACCCTCTTATTACATATAGTGCATTTTTATTAGTTAATGCCCCATATTACTTATTATGTATAGTGCCTCTATATTAATTATAACCCCCCCTTATTACATATAGTGCCCCCTGTTACTAATAGTGTCCCCTCCATTCTAGTTCTATAGAAAACAACAAATGTTATACTCAACTTACCCAGATCCGCTGCCAGGTGAAGCTGCAAACCCTACTCCTGAAGTCAGACATCCGGCACAGCAGCGCGATGCGGTGACGTAACCATGTTGCCTGCTCCAGGACAGTAAATGTAATATTCCTGTGGCCTACAGTATGGCAGAGGATGGAGACTATGCCTCCCTTCTCTGCCATATGGGTTGGTTTCAATTGTATTGGAGTCCTAAGAACGCCGTTCACTTGAAAGGGGCACTGCCCTGATCGTAGGCACCAGATGAAAAGTCTGGTGCCCCGGTTTCCTTGAGGGCCCCTTTAGGGAAGGGGGCCTGGGCAATTGCCCAGTCTTCCCCCCATCCCTGCTGGCTGCTATGTAAGGCCGGGACCCCACGATTTAGCCGCCAAAACTGTGGAGTTTTATAGTACCTGCAAAGTGGAGAGGTTTCTGGCTAATCCCATCCATACATTGCAGAAAAAAAATCAGCAGGCTGGCCTTTTCCGTATAGCTGCCAAAAAAAGGAATTGGGTGTGGGACCCAGGACGAAGCGCAGTCAAAATGCGCATTGGGTGTGGTGTCAGGGGGTGGAGGCCTTACTTTGCTACATGCACAAATGAGTATATATACTGTTGCTCATCCTTTTAGCACTTGATTTAATTTATTAGGTTACACCAGGGCCATATATTTGGCTATTTATTTGCCTTTCCTACTTGAACTAACAGTGGTTTGCTTTTCATGTCCTTCATCTGGTTATATGTGCTATATATACAGTCATGGCCAAAAGTTTTGAGAATGACACAAATATTATATTTTCACATGATCTGCTGCCCTCTGGTTTTTATGTGTGTTTGCCAGATGTTTTTATTACATACAGAAATATAATTGCATTCATATTATGAGTAACAGAAGCTTATATTGACAGTTAGAATGAGTTAATAGAGCAAGTCAATATTTGCAGTGTTGACCCTTTTTCTTCAGGACCTCTGCAATTCTCCCTGGCATGCTCTCAATCAACTTCTGGACCAAATCCTGACTGATAGCAGTCCATTCTTGCAGAATCAATGCTTTAATTTTGTCTGAATTTGTTGGTTTTTGTTTGTCCACCAGTCTCTTGATGATTGACCACAAGTTCTCAATGGGATTAAGATCTGGGGAGTTTCCAGGCCATGGACCCAAAATCTCTATGTTTTGTTCCCTGAGCCATTTAGTTATCACCTTTGCTTTATGGCAAGGTGCTCCATCATGCTGGAAAAGGCATTGTTGAGCGCCAAACTGCTCTTGGACGGTTGGGAGAAGTTGCTCTTGGAGGACATTCTGGTACCATTCTTTATTCATGGCTGTGTTTTTAGGCAAGACTGTGAGAGAGCCGATTCCCTTGGCTGAGAAGCAACCCCACACATGAATGGTTTCAGGATGCTTTACAGTTGGCATGAGACAAGACTGGTGGTAGCGCTCACCTCTTCTTCTCCGAATAAGCTGTTTTCCAGATGTTCCAAACAATCGAAAAGGGGATTCATCAGAGAAAATGACTTTACCCCAGTCCTCAGCAGTCCACTCCCTGTACCTTTTGCAGAATATCAGTCTGTCCCTGATGTTTTTTCTGGAGAGAAGTGGCTTCTTTGCTGCCCTCCTTGAGACCAGGCCTTGCTCCAAGAGTCTCCGCCTCACAGTGCGTGCAGATGCACTCACACCTGCCTGCTGCCATTCCTCAGCAAGCTCTGCACTGCTGGTAGCCCGATCCCGCAGCTGAAACACTTTTAAGAGACGGTCCTGCCGCTTGCTGGTCTTTCTTGGGCGCCCTGGAGCCTTTTTGGCACCAATGGAACCTCTCTCCTTGAAGTTCTTGATGATGCGATAGATTGTTGACTGAGGTGCAATCTCTCTAGCTGCAATACTCTTCCCAGTTAGGCCATTTTTGTGCAGTGCAATGATGACTGCACGTGTTTCTTTAGAGATAACCATGGTTAACAGAAGAGAAACAATGATGGCAAGCACCAGCCTCCTTTTAAAGTGTCCAGTGGTGTCATTCTTACTTAATCATGACAGATTGATCTCCAGCCCTGTCCTCATCAACACCCACACCTGTGTTAATGGAGCAATCACTGAAACAATGTTAGGTGGTCCTTTTAAGGCAGGGCTGCAATGATGTTGAAATGTGTTTTGGGGGATAAAGTTCATTTTCTAGGCAAATATTGACTTTGCAAGTAATTGCTGTTAAGCTGATCACTCTTTATAACATTCTGGAGTATATGCAAATTGCCATTAGAAAAACTGAAGCAGTAGACTTTGTAAAAATTAATATTTGTATCATTCTCAAAACTTTTGGCCATGACTGTACTATGTGGCTTTGGCACTTGCATTATATTTACTGCTTGATATGACTTGTTATCTTTGAGATAATATGGACTATGTATTTGGATGTCTCCTTATTTATGGAGTTTTGTACCATCGATTACAACTGCCTATAGCACATTGATATATTACCAGTTGTTTCATTCATTTAGTCTGCACAATAGGATGTGACCCGTTTGATGCACTAATTCTCTACATTTTTTACTATCTGGCCCCTTCCGTCTGTCTGACACCTGTGTGTTATTTATATTGTCAGTTTCATCTATTTTATGAATTTTTGTGTAACTGCTTTTAACTATGTTTGAATCAACTTTGAAATTTATTGGTGATAATGTCTGGTTGTTTGTTTATGAGTGCCACACCCAATTCCTTTTTTCGGTAGATATTCAGATAAGTGTATTGGGCCTAGGTTCTCCAGTCTGACACTGATTCCAGTGACTATAATTGACAACAAGGTGTAACTGGTGTGTGATGATGAGAGACCTCCAGTTAAGTATTTCTGCTGTGATGTATTACTACCAGTCCATATTACTACTACACAGTGTGGGCTGGTGCCTAGTATCAAAACCAATTTGGCTATAGGAAGGGGGTTGGGCTGTTTTGTGCCCAGACCCTGTGTAGTCCAATGTATAGCTCAATTAACATACCCCTAATCGTCTCCACAGGGGTTTCCTGCAGAGAGGTGGAATCACCAGACAAGATGGAGCCAGCTACAGATCAAAAGGAATATGGTTTTATGACCATATCTTCCGCGGGGAACCTCTTACAGGCACCCCGATAAATTCCTCAGGGGCGCCCAGTCAAGGCGCACGTTTAAAGCCCACACATGGTATGGTTCAAAACCCGGGAAAGGTCCAGACACTGATCTCCTTACCCAAAGGGGATTGTGGTGTCATTCTTGGTGTCTACACGATGGGGATCTCACCAAGAAGCCCATCAGACCTCTTGCTTTACAATACAGACACCCAGCAAGGAGATAGGAAAAATCCTAGTTCTGAGATGAAGGGCTGGGTGGCAGGACTTCTCCTTTTTGGTGACATCACTTAGGGAGGAGACCAGTATAGTAAAAGTTCTCAGACCAGTAAAAGGGGCATCTTTGTTATCCTGGAAGAGATGTGACCGCATGTAGGAGACACATTTTCTGTAACTTGCTAAAGGAAGAACCCTGAAGCCTAGCACATGGGCTCAGAGAAACGGACTATCTACTTGTTCTGGTAATGGTCTTCTCCTGCTGAAAGCCATCTGAACAGCATTGCCCAGAGCCAAGGGGGTGCTGGCACTGGAATAGCATGCCCGGACGCATGTTTTTGGACTAACCTAAGGACGCACCCTGGGCTCATCATCAGGAGCCCAGAGAACCAATCACAGGCTTGTGTTGGTAATATTTCCTTTTCTACTGTTTATTCCCATTTTTATTTTGTGCACCGTGTCATGTTGCTTTCCACTTGTATTTGCTTGGTAACCACTACATGTATGTTCTGTATGTGTTAAGTATCTAGTACCGACCCTTTTAGGGGATAATAAATATATAAAATTTAGAAAGCCCGTTTTGTATTATCCTATGGGCCCAGAACACTCACTGATGGTGAGTGTGAGGTAATGAAGCAATCTCAGGAGTGCCGAAAGCAGTTTTGGTAGGAGATCCTTCACATGGTGGAAGCCACCAACCAAACCAAGCATGTAATCTCTGTACTGGTGAAGAGAAACCTCTATTTATACCCTTTTTGAAATAAAGGGACAGTTGTCTATAGTCGTACAAACACAGACTGTATGTTGATCATATATGAGGTTACATGCTTGTTTTTCCTTACTTTATATCTGAAAAACCCTTTATAATTTTCTTATTGTAAGTGGTTCTTTTGTAAATTCTAAAGAATCTTGTAAAGAAATTTCCACTAAAAATACCTTTTAAGGGGATTCATAATGTCCTACAGTTATCACAATTTAATATTTTTAAAGTTTTACAGTCATTTAAATTAGAAAAAAAAAAGAATTTTTAAAGGACAATTTCAGACTCCCTTACTCCATAAGGGCAGTGGTGGGTGGGAAAAAGTAGCCTGAGATCAACTCTCAAACAGAAACCTTTAGTTTTGTCTTAGTAGAAATGGTAATATATGGGCCAGAGATACCACCTGTACTCAAGGTTGTTTTTAGACAAAGTGTGCCCCTGGGCAAAATTAAAATTAATTAATTTAATTTAATTTAATTAAAATTATATTTATCCTGCAGATCAGCTGTACCAGGACAGTGTGGCTACAGGTAATGGTAGACCCCAGACCCCAGAGCATAATAATCGGAGACCCAGGGGAGGTGAGGGAACATAAAAACCATTGTTATTCACCTCTCCTACGATCTGATGTTACTCCGAGCAGGCTTCGGCCCTCTGGTGACGTCATCAGGTCGCGACGTCAGCCTGATCACGTGACATCTGTGCACAATTAATCAGGGCCGAAAGCTGCAGGGAGTGCACCGGTGTCCAGGAAAGGTAAGTAACACTGGTTTTTATGTTTGTCACCACCTGGGTCTCAGATCATTATACTCTGAGGTCTGAAAAGATCCCAGAGTATAATAATAGTTCATGGGTGGGCCACTATGGGGCATAATACCGTGTGCAGGGGCCACTGTGGAGCATAATACCAGTGTAGGGGCCACTATGGAGCATAATACCATGTGCAGGGGCCACTATGGAGCATAATACCGTGTGCAGGGACCGCTGCGGGGCACAATATAGAGTGCAGGGGCCACTGCAGGCAATAATACAGTGTGCAGGGGCCGCTGCAGGCCATAATACCGTGTGCAGGGGTCGCTGCGGGCCATAATACCGTGTGCAGGGGCTGCTGTGGAACATTATAGTGTGTGTAAATGGGGCTATAAACAGGGGCTATGGCGCCTGTTTATATCATACGCTGTCTGTTTATAGTGACCGTGTGATGTAATTACAGCCTTGTCACATAGATGTGTATAGGACAAGGCTGTAGTTACATTACATGGCCGCTATGAGATGAATGACACTATGTAAACAGAGAAGCAGTCACGGCGCTTACACAGGTACCATTCAAAAAGCTGATCAGTAGGGGTCCTGGGTTTTTGAGCCCCACTGATTAGTTTATTAACGACCTGGAAAACCTTTTAATTAGGTAACACCTGGGGCATTATTAATAAGGGGCACTATTTATACAAGGTATACATGGACATTATTAATATAAAAATGCACTTGGGAGTATTATTCATTATGGGGGGTTATATCATATATTTTATAATTGGGGGTAGCAGCAGGATGGGTGTGCAGGTGAGGACAATATGGGTCGGGTGCCTGGAAGAGTGAGGAGCCAAAGATATCGATGTTGGAAACTTTACAGAGACAAGTCACAGCTGGAAGAAGTGGTCATGGCGGTCCAAAGGGAAGAGAAGGGAAATGTGACCGATTAGTCAGAGACGTCACCTGTAAGTCACATAATGTTACTGCCCTGTATTCACCTAAATGATAGAGGATAAATACCTGATTGATGAGGGTCTGTCTGCTGAGACCCCCACTGGGCCTGAGAATTGGGTTTTGTCCCCCCACTGGGTGGGAATTCAGCCTGACCGCAGCCAGGCTGAATATAGGTGTGTCACTTGGTGGATGGACGAACCTGCGTGGCTCTCATTCACTTCGATGGGAGTGCCGAAGATACCCGAAGTACAGTACTCAGCTATCTGCGGCGCTCCTATTATAGAGAATGGGGGCCACGTGGGCTCGTCCATCAACCAAGCAGAAGATGTGTGAAGTTACTTTCATTGTTAATGCCGTGTTGTTGATCTGATACTGAAGAATTCTTGTGTATTGTGTATATTGTGCGACGATAACAGCGTGTGAAGCTAGTTGCATGGAAACTCAATTTTTTTTTTGGGGGGGGGGGCGTCTTTCTATAGTCCGCTTCAGGCAGCAAAGAGGCTAGGTTCACCACTGATGTGTGCAGTAGGTTTATGTGTGAGAGGCAAGTGTGCAGTAGGTGTATGTGTGAGAGTCATGTGTGCAGTAGGTGTATGCGTGAGAGTCATGTGTGCAGTAGTTGTATGTTTGAGAGACGTGTGTGCAGTAGGTTTATGTGTGAGAGGCATGTGTGCAGTAGGTTTCTTATGTGTGAGAGGCATGTGTGCAGTAGGTTAATGTGCGAGAGGCATGTGTGCAGTAGTTTTATGTGTGAGACGCATGTGTGCAGTAAGTTTCCTATGTGTGAGAGTCATGTGTTCAGTAGGTGTACTGTATGTGTGAGAGGCATGTGTGCAGTAGGTTTCTTATGTGTGAGAGGCATGTGTGCGGTAGGTTTATGTGTGAGAGGCATGTGTTCGGTAGGTTTCTTATGTGTGAAAGACATGTTTGCTGTAGGTTTCTTATGTGCGAGAGGCATGTGTGCAGTAGGTTTATATGTGAAAGGCATGTGTGCAGTAGGTTTCTTATGTGTGAGAGGCATGTGTGCAGTAGGTTTCTTATGTGTGAGAGGCATGTGTGCAGTAGGTTTATGTGTGAGAGGCATGTGTGCAGTAGGTTTCCTATGTGTGAGAGGCATGTGTGCAGTAGGTTTCCTATGTGTGAGAGGCATGTGTGCAGTAGGTTAATGTGCGAGAGGAATGTGTGCAGTGGTTTTATGTGTGAGAGGCATGTATGCAGTAAGTTTCCTATGTGTGAGAGTCATGTGTTCAGTAGTTGTATGTTTGAGAGACGTGTGTGCAGTAGGTTTATGTGTGAGAGGCATGTGTGCAGTAGGTTTCTTATGTGTGAGAGGCATGTGTGCGGTAGGTTTATGTGTGAGAGGCATGTGTTCGGTAGGTTTCTTATGTGTGAAAGACATGTTTGCTGTAGGTTTCTTATGTGCGAGAAGCATGTGTGCAGTAGGTTTCCTATGTGTTAGAGGCATGTGTGCAGTAGGTTTCCTATGTGTGAGAGGCATGTGTGCAGTAGGTTTCCTATGTGTGAGAGGCATGTGTGCAGTAGGTTAATGTGCGAGAGGCATGTGTGCAGTAGTTTTATGTGTGAGACGCATGTGTGCAGTAAGTTTCCTATGTGTGAGAGTCATGTGTTCAGTAGGTGTACTGTATGTGTGAGAGGCATGTGTGCAGTAGGTTTCTTATGTGTGAGAGGCATGTGTGCGGTAGGTTTATGTGTGAGAGGCATGTGTTCGGTAGGTTTCTTATGTGTGAAAGACATGTTTGCTGTAGGTTTCTTATGTGCGAGAAGCATGTGTGCAGTAGGTTTCCTATGTGTTAGAGGCATGTGTGCAGTAGGTTTCCTATGTGTGAGAGGCATGTGTGCAGTAGGTTTCCTATGTGTGAGAGGCATGTGTGCAGTAGGTTAATGTGCGAGAGGCATGTGTGCAGTAGTTTTATGTGTGAGAGGCATGTGTGCAGTAGGTTTCCTATGTGTGAGAGGCATGTGTGCAATAGGTTTCCTATGTGTGAAAGGCATGTGTGCAGTAGGTTAATGTGCGAGAGGCATGTGTGCAGTAGTTTTATGTGTGAGAGGCATGTATGCAGTAAGTTTCCTATGTGTGAGAGTGATGTGTTCAGTAGGTGTATGTGTGAGAGGCATGTGTGCAGTAGGTTTCTTATGTGTGAGAGGCATGTGTGCAGTAGGTTTCTTATGTGTGAGAGGCATGTATGCAGTAAGTTTCCTATGTGTGAGAGTGATGTGTTCAGTAGGTGTATGTGTGAGAGGCATGTGTGCAGTAGGTTTCTTATGTGTGAGAGGCATGTGTGCAGTAGGTTTCTTATGTGTGAGAGGCATGTGTGCGGTAGGTTTATGTATGAGAGGCATGTGTGCAGTAGATTTATGTGTGAGAGGCATGTATGCAGCAAGTATCTAATGAGTGAGGGGCAGGCGTGTGCCATAGGTGAGATGCAGCTGCTTCTTCCAAGCTCTGCCTATCTGGTTGAGAATTGGAGCCCCAATCAGTGGAGGCCGTATCAGTGAGAAATGGAGCCCTGACCAAGTTTTGCTACTGGTAGAACAGGAAGCCATAGGATTTCTTTTCTACCGCTCTCTGACTTGTAGGTTGCAGGCCACATTAGGCCTGTGGCCTACAAGCTAAGAGTTAAGTGTTGTCACTTACCTATCTGGTCCCTCCTGCTTTGGCACATGTCACAGCAGTGGTCCTGGGGAAGAGAGACAGAGTAGGACTGGGGAGCAGACAGGTAAATAATGAAATAATATCGCTGTATGGCCCATACAGTGGTCCCTTCAATTGTTCCCCCATGTATTGGCCACTTTGCTGGTCCTCCATACTGGCCCCTCCCACTTCCTGTTTTGAGCACACATGATGTCACAGCAGTTCATACCGAGAAGAGAGACAGAGTGGGACTGGGGAGCAGACAGATAAGTAATCAGCTAATATCTGTGTATGGCCTATATAGTGGCCCCTTTGCTGGTATCCCCAGGGCCCTTCGCTTCTCCCCCCATACTGCATGGGAGACCAGTTGTGGGGCTATTATATTATATTGGGGCATTTGTACTGCCAATATCCTGTGGAAGCATTAAAGTGTGTGAGGCATTAGGGGGGGGAAATTAAGGGGGTTATCCAGAATTGGAGCATCCTGTGTGGTGGCTGTGGCAGAGGTAAAATTAAAAATATATATATAAAAAGGCATGCAGTAGGTTTATGTTTGAGAGGCATGTGTGCAGCAGGTTTATGTGTGTGAGGCATTGGGGGTGGGGGAATTAAGAGGTTTATCCAGAATTGGAGCATCCGGTGTGGTGGCTGGGGCAGAGGTAAAATTTAAAAAATATATATAAAAAGCATACTCACCTGTCCCTGGCACTCCATTGTTTGCCACCAATGTCTGTTCAGTCTCATGCCCTTGCCTCATTGTTGGAAGTCCCGCACCTCACATGACCACTGAGACCAATCAGTGGAGAGGGACCAGTGACATCACATATGCTACCACTGCCTTATCAGCGACTGTTGAGGCCACTAATTGGTTTCAGCGGTCACATGAGGCACCAGCACAAGACTAAATGGGCACTGCAGGCAGACAATGAAGCGCTGGAGACAGATGAGTATACTTATTTTTTATTTTACACCTCCCCCAGCGACCACATGGATTGCTTCAATTCCTGGTCAACCCCATTATCCTAAAGATAGGCCATCGGTATTATAATGGCAGATAACCAATTCATTATATGGGGCATCACTTATATTAGGGGGACAGGGATGAAAAGAGGCACTTTGGGGTTGGGGTTGTCATTTTACCTGATTAAATCTAGAGCTCCAGTGTATAGTTTATTCCAACAGGCTATGGAAAATGATTTAAAAACTCTTGAAGCTTCTATAGATGTATCACAAACTAATCATAATTTATCTAAAAAAGAAAGATTAGTATTGTCAAGGTTAAAGTCACATGATGAAATTATAATAAAGATGGCAGACAAGGCAGGGAGATAGTAATTATGAACAAAGATGAGTATAAAAATTGTTTAAAAATCTTGAGTGATACTAATACTTACCGAAAATTAGAAGGAGATCCATCTACTATTTTTCTGCAGAGTTTACAAAATATTATTTCAGAAGGGTTAAACTGGGTATTTTTACAGAATCACAATCTAAACATTTAATTCCAGATTTCCCTGTGGTTCCCATCTTTCATGGGTTACCAAAGATACACAAAGCCGAAACACCACCTCCACTTCGTCCAATTATTGCGGGCATAGGTTCTGTGAATGGTAGGCTATGTACCTGGGTGGATAAAGTGCTTCAACCTCTGGTGTCACGTATCCCTGGTTATCTCTGTGACAGCAAGGAGGTTTTGAAAATATTTGATAGGTTTCCATGGAATAATAATTTTTCATGGCTTACCTGTAATGTAAACTTGTTATATTCAAGTATTCCTCATGAAGCTGCCATCCGAGCGATTTCTTTCCATTTACAGAAATATAGTCAATATTCAGAGATTTTGTCAGAATATTTAATTAAGGTTATTTTTTTTTCTTTTGAGACATAATTTTTTTATGTTTGACAACACTTTTTATTTACAGTCACGAGGTGCCCCCATGGGGGCCCCTTTTTCCCCATCCACAGCTAATCTCTTTATGGCATGTTGGGAGGAGTTTTTTATTTTTTCTTCTGACAATCCATTTGTGAGTTCTTTATATTGGTATGGGCGCTACATCGACGATATTCTAATTGTTTGGTCTGGAGATGTAGCGCCCATACCCAATTTTGTTCAATTTATTAATTCGATTGAGATTAATTTGCAGTTCACATTTAACACACATTCAATAGAGATTTGTTTTTTGGATATTCTTTTAAAATGGAATTGTGATATAGGAATGGTGGATACTTCGTTATATAGACGACCTTCATTAAGGAACACTATTCTTTTGGCTACTAGTCATCATCCCAAACACACAATCAAGTCCATCCCGGTGGGGGAATTGATTAGGACAAAACTAGCTTGTTCTGAGGAGAAAGATTATATTGCCCAAAGAGCCATTACCCTGGATAGGTTAAAAAAGAGAGGCTATCCAAATTGGTCTCTGATTAGAGCCCAGAATTTGGTAGATAAGAGATCTCGCTCATCTTTGTTATCTGATATACCATCTAATAGGAAATATAATAACAATAAAAATAAAACTGTTTTCTCAACTCCCTATAGTGCACAATATCACTAGAAAAAATTTACCTACATGTACAGTACAGACCAAAAGTTTGGACACACCTTCTCATTCCAAGCGTTTTCTGTATTTTAATGACTATAAAAATTGTAGATTCACACTTAAGGCATCAAAACAATGAATTAACACATGTGGAATTATATACTTAACAAAAAAGTGTGAAACAACTGAAAATATGTCTTATATTCTAGGTTCTTCAAAGTAGCCACCTTTTGCTTTGATTACTGCTTTGCACACTCTTGGCATTCTCTTGATGAGCTTCAAGAGGTAGTCACCTGAAATGGTCTTCCAACAGTCTTGAAGGAGTTCCCAGAGATGCCTAGCACTTGTTGGCCCTTTTGCCTTCACTCTGCGGTCCAGTTTACCCCAAACCATCTCGATTGGGTTCAGGTCTGGTGACTGTGGAGGCCAGGTCATCTGGCGTAGCACCCCATCACTCTCCTTCTTGGTCAAATAGCCCTTACACAGTCTGGAGGTGAGTTTGGGGTCATTGTCCTGTTGAAAAATAAATGATGGTCCAACTAAACGCAAACCAGATGGAATAGCATGCCGCTGCAAGATGCTGTGGTAACCATGCTGGTTCAGTATTCCTTCAATTTTGAATAAATCCCTAACAGTGTCACCAGCAAAGCACCCCCACACCATCACACCTCCTCCTCCATGCTTCACGGTGGGAACCAGGCATGTAGAGTCCATTCGTTCGCCTTTTCTGCGTCACACAAAGACACGGTGGTTGCAACCAAAGATCTCAAATTTGGACTCATCAGACCAAAGCCCAGATTTCCACAGGTCTAATGTCCATTCCTTGTGTTCTTTAGCCCAAACAAGTCTCTTCTGCTTGTTGCCTGTCCTTAGCAGTGGTTTCCTAGCAGCTATTTTACCATGAAGGCCTGCTGCACACAGTCTCCTCTTAACAGTTGTTGTAGAGATGTGTCTGCTGCTAGAACTCTGTGTGGCATTGACCTGGTCTCTAATCTGAGCTGCTGTTAACCTGCGATTTCTGAGGCTGGTGACTCGGATGAACTTATGCTCCGCAGCAGAGGTGACTCTTGGTCTTCCTTTCCTGGGGCGGTCCTCATGTGAGCCAGTTTCTTTGTAGCGCTTGATGGTTTTGGCCACTGCACTTGGGGACACTTTCAAAGTTTTCCCAATTTTTCGGACTGACTGACCTTCAGTTCTTAAAGAAATGATGGCCACTCGTTTTTCTTTACTTAGCTGCTTTTTTCTTGCCATAATACAAATTCTAACACTCCATTCAGTAGGACTATCAGCTGTGTATCCACCTGACTTCTGAACAACACAACTGATGGTCCCAACCCCATTTATAAGGCAAGAAATCCCACTTATTAAACCTGACAGGGCACACCTGTGAAGTGAAAACCATTTCAGGTGACTACCTCTTGAAGCTCATCAAGAGAATGCCAAGAGTGTGCAAAGCAGTAATCAAAGCAAAAGGAGGCTACTTTGAAGAACCTAGAATATAAGATATATTTTCAGTTGTTTCACGCTTTTTTGTTAACTATATAATTCCACATGTGTTAATTCATAGTTTTGATGCCTTCAGTGTGAATCTACAATTTTTATAGTCATGAAAATACAGAAAACTCTTGGAATGAGAAGGTGTGTCCAAACTTTTGGTCTGTACTGTTTATTACAACAAGACTCCATCACAAATACAATTTTGGCAAGGGGGGTACAGTGTGTTGCCAAGAGGGGATGCACCATTGGTAAGATATTGTCACCCAGTATATTCATGACAAGTAAGTCAATATCATCAACTTGGCTAGATTTAAAAGGTTTTTTTTAAATGTGGTCTGAATAGATGTAATGCATGCAGATACATAAAAAAAAAACAACAAATTTCTGAACAGTTGGAGATAATAGTACATATGACATTAAGAGTTTTTTAAACTGTAATAGTCACCATATTATTTATATTATCGAATGCAACAGTTGTAACTTGTTATATGTAGGATGCTCTATCAGACCAGTAAAAGTACAAATAGCAGAACATCTAGCTGATTGTACTAAGACAGGTGAAAATATGTCTAATGCATCCCGACATTTCTCATTAACACACGGTGGTAATACTTCATCTTTTCAGTTTTATGCTATACAAAATGTTCAAAAACCTATCCGTGGAGGTAATTGGAGAAAATTAGTATTAAAAAGAGAGGCATTTTGGATTCTCAAATTAAATACTAGATATCCTTATGGCCTTAATGTCAGGTCGGATTTGTGCTATATTTATTAGAGTAGGTGAAAGTTATTTGTTTTTTTCATACTAGGTTTATACAATGTTAAAATTAGAAATGGTGTTGCAACCATATAAAATCTTATATTTATGAATAGTTTATTATAGACCTTTGGGTATAATCATATACATTGTGCTCACTGGTAGTGCGTGTTCCGCGATGTTCCCACTTTAAAATTTAAAATCTAAATTCAAATATGATCATGTGGGTTTCACCCTATTGGATGACGCTCTTTGTAATTTTTCTGCTTTATATTTGAATATCGTCATGTGATGGTTCATGTGATGTTTTTTGATATGAAAAAGCGGTCATATATTTTTTGTATTGCGTGACTTAGCTTTCGCGGTATTCTATTTGTACACTAAGGTGTGGTCATGTGAGGATCACATGACTTACTGACGTCCTTCATTACGGTCGTTGTGATTTTTTCCAATCGATTTTCGAATATGGTCATGTGAAGGATCACGTGACCTTCTTTGAAGTGGTCATGTGTTGTCACTCTCACGTGACTTATCTTGATGTTCTATAGAAAGCTGGAGTTACTTTTTTATTATTTTTTGCTATTTCTTGTTATTGGATATAGTGAACTGGGAGCATTGTCTAACACTGTGTATACCACTACGACATAACGCTATATGTAAGTTTATATTTTATTTATTATTTTATTTATTTATTTATATATTTATGATGTATTTATATTGTATGTATGTATTATACGGGTTTTAAATTCAGTGTGTTCCGATCTTCATGGAACTATGACTAAGGGACTATACGCCCCGAAACGCGTAATCTGTTCTATGGATCGCAAATTTTTGTAACTGGCTGTTACTTTTCTTTAAGTCATGTAGATTAAAATTTTTATTTTATTTATTGATCATACTGTCGTTGGATGCTGGAACTTTTTTATTGATTCAGTACCTTCAATATATCTCGCTCAGAGGAGTCCAGTGAGCGTTCCCTTGCATCCTAACACGTGAGTTAATTCATATGTGGATATAGTGAGCTGGAAGATATAAATCTCTTTTTTATGTGAGTTGTGATTTTGTGGTAAATGGGGCAGACCCTGGAAAGATCAGCTGTTCCGGCTGACTCTAAGCGCAGTAAACTGTTGTAGTAGACAGGAAGCTCACGCAGGAGTGGAGCTGCAATTCCCTGGAACCACCGCAATGCAGTGGATGGGGCTGCTGCACTGCTCCTATTACTTGAACTGTTTACTTGAATAGGTGCAGCCTGCACGTGCTCCCCATCCACTACAGCAGCTTCCGATGCCTAGAGACAGCTGGAACAGCTGATATGTACAGGGATGGGGTGTCACGCCCCCACAAATCACATACTGGTGACCTATCCTGTGGATAAGTTCAGTATGAAAACTCAATTTGCGACTGGAAAACCCCTTTAGGCAAAGGCCCCATGTAGTGAAACACAGTTATCGCAGTGAAAAAAAACAAAGCGAAAGTGTATTGTGTATTGAGTATTTGCTGCTTTTTTCTCTGCAATAAATATATAGGTAAAACTTTTGCAATTCTGCAGCTAAAATTATCATCCTGCTTTTGTAAAAAACACATGCATTTTTGAAATCACCGCTTTTTTGCAACTCTTTTTTTTCCCCACAATGTGTGGATGAGATTAATGAAATCTCATTTACTTTGCTGGTACTATAAAATGCTGCTGTGTTTTCTACTGTGTTTCAGCAGCATCTAAAAATGCAGTGTTTCCGCAACGTGGGGCATTAGCCATAGGGGCTAAGGCTGTACCTCCATTTTGCAGATGACTATTTGCACACTGTTTTGTGCAAAGTTGATGTGCCTTGCTCAAACTATAGTAAATAGTACCGTAACCCAGTGTACGTATACCATTAAGAGCACCCTGAACACCATCAGGCAGGAGACATAACCACAGGGTGTACCTCAGAGGACTACAACCACAGGGGCGGTCACAGACAGTTGAGGGCCCCTGAGAAAGTAGACTTATGGGACCTTGCTTTCCCGTATTTCAGCATAGAGCACCCCACCCCCTTACATCTTTCTAACAAACCACCAGTAATCATTAGCAGCAAGCTGCTGTTAAGGTGATAGGGCCCACTGACTTACAGGGTGCAGGTTGCACAAGTTACGCCAATTGTATGTCCAGGTTGCACCAATTGCATGTCCACCCCTACTCTGCCACCAACATCCATACCGCAGGTCCCCTCTTACCTGCACCAGCCTGAGGAGTTCTAAAGGTTTTGGTAGAGATAACTACAGTCACAGTGAACCTAACTGTGACAGACTACAACTCAGGAGTATTCTGTTTGCTTTTAGCTATTTTTGTATTTATTTTTTTTATATTTAGTTCATTTTTAAACAAGCATGTCAATGACAGTGTAAACTAAGTAAACCTTATCTGTAGAAAATGTCCAGGAACTTTTACTGAATGTGTACATGCCTGCAAATAGATACAAAGAGAAATAAAGATCAACTCTTAATGTATGGGACTGTATTTTCTCTTAAAGTGGCCAGATTAGATTTGATTTGTCTGAGGACCTGACAATTTTCTTAACCTAGCAACAGTAATTTTCCATCCTAACCTGAAGATTTCTGACATGACCTTTGCAGACATTTTATAAAGAATAAAAATAAAGAATATTTCAAAACAGACTTGTATTGGTTCTCCCATAGCATGTCCAAACAGCTTGCGAGCTGTCCTTTTATTAAAGGGGTATTCCCTTCAGGAAAATATCCGTTAAATGCCTTCATCTATCTTGAGGACAAGGGTTCCCAGCCCCCATCTCACAGCTGCGGAGACAAAAAAGACTATGCCACACTTGCATGGCTATCTCTATTTTCCTCTAATGGACATCCAAGGATTGCAGAGCAGTCAGAAAATGTCATTCAGCCAAGAAACAAATTTCTGTTTAAAAAACTTAAAAACTGTGGGGCAGACTATAATAATTATCCACTTCCATTGATGTAGTCAAAACATTTGTCAGAAGGTTCATTGTTGTTTGTGTGTGTGAAACAGTCGGCCATTCGAATGATCAATGAACGCACGTTCCTGGAATGCCACTGACAGTCTGAAATTTAATGTTAGCCTAACTCCCATATGTTCCCTCCTAATCTTTCGGTAGGTTACAATGAAGACAGGTCAAATTAGACTAGGCTAGACTAGGGACACACAGTGGCCTCCATTTACTATTGTGGTTACAACTAGATATGGTACATCTTAGACGCATTGCAGCGCATTTTAGGTGCATCTTGGTTCATTTAATTTCAGCTAAAATTTTTGTACCTTGCCATGGGTGTGGCTTCTGAGAAAATGAGGAAGAGGATTAAATGAGCCAAGATATGCCAAAATTTTGTCGTAACAACACTGGGTCAACCCCTTTAAATCTCATCCACTGTGCAACTATTGTAAATTAGTAGGTGGCAAGTTCAAGGCGGCTAACCCAGTGGGATTTGCTGCCCAAAAAAAAAGGAGGAAAAAACGCCAGTAAAATAATGGCACAAAATGCAACATTTTTACTAAAAACACTTTGTAGGAAATTGCTCAAACTGCATTATACTCTACATTACTGTAGGATCAGATCACTCACAATGTTTGTTTTATAGTCTGCTACTACGGAGACAGATAGATCGGCATTCGGGCTGCAGGATAACATTTTTAATTAAGACTCTTTGCAAAATCGCTTTTTATTTTGTTTTAGCTGTTTAGTTTAGTTGGAGCACCAAAAAAATACAATTGGCTGCCAATAATCTTTAAGCATACCAAATGATTTAATCTTACCTACTCCAGTTCTCTAAGACTTCTACTTTACCTTTCATATTCTTTGCTTGCTTCTCAAACAAAGCTAATTCAATAAAATAATCTCTATCTACTTTACTAGATTATGTTTTAAGTATGAGTATCTTTAGATCTGAAATAACATGGATTCAAGGGTGAGGTCAAGTATATCCCTATGCCACTACATGGGGATAGAGATGAGCGAATCGAAGCTGACAAAGTGGAATTCGATCCAAATTTCAGGAAATCTTCGATTCGCATCGAATCCGGATTTCCTCACACTTCGTGATAGCTGCTGGGCATGCGCATGCACTGTGGCCCGACGGCCATCTTTTTTCTATTTCTACACAAGCGGCTCTGCGCATGTCCAGCTGCCAGCTTTATTCTATTCTTACACGAGCAGCTCTGCACATGTCCTGCGGCCATCTTTTTTCTAGTCCTACACGAGCAGACATCGCAGGAGGCATGATGCAACTGCAAAGGTAGGGAGTAGAATAGCCTTTCTAAAGGCTATTCCGACATGTCCTTAGTTTAAAATGTATATCCCCAGGCTCTCTGCAGCCAGGAAAATAGCTGATTTTTAACGCAATTCACCGCAAATTAATTCAGATCGAATCATTTTGGGAAATTCGGCGAAGCTGCCGAATGAAATTTTTGAGAAGTTCGCTCATCTCTACATAGGGGATGGTTGTATTTCTAAAAGCAGTGGTGGTCACAGTACAGGGCCCCTGTGCAGGAACAGTATATTTTTATCACTTTTTTTTTCTATTTTTATTTCTATAAGGCTATTTATTATTTATGTTTATATCTTTTTATCTTTTTATTCCATATCTTATTATACAGCACTTTATGTCTCTCTAACAATGTATCAGTAATATTTAGACATGAAATTCAATATCTCAGGGATTTATATCCAATCTTAGAAGAAGCTAATTTAGGGTGACAGTGGGCCCCCTTATCTATAAGGCCCCTTTGCAGTTACACTGGTTGCACCAATGGTGTGTCTGCCCCTGTATAAAATTAAAGGCATCTGATACAATTTATTACCAAAACTCAACTCAATAATTCATAGCCATGGTCTGGCATATCATAATTTATGCTTAACTGAGCTACAAAATGGATTAAATGTCATCTGGCTAAAACTTAACGCAGAAAAAGTTGAGGTTCTTTTGGTTGGTGGTCAGTACCTAACAGCAGAGGTGTAGGGTGAAGTTCTTGGGCCACAATAAAAAACCTGTCTGGCCCCTACCTAGTTTGTGCCATTTAAAATAGTGTTATTTTTTATGTGGCAGAGGGACCTTTAGGACCTACCTCAGGGTCCAGGGCACAATAGTTACTGCTACTGCTGCACCTCCTATAGCTATACCCCTGCCTAACAGCAAAATGGCAACTTGTGCATCTAACACCTCTTTTTTTCCCTGAAGATCATTTCATAAAGGAAACACCTTATTCCATCACTAGATGTATTCCTACTGGTACATGCCTTCATAAATTCACAGCTGGACTACTGTAATGCCTTTTATGTAGACCTCCCAGATGAAGTAACACAAAATACTGCAGCTACTGTAGGTTAGCTAGAGCCCCACCATGTTCACATAACACCAATCCTCTGTTTACTGCACTGGCTGCCCAGTGCAAAATGGAAAATAACTTAATAACTAAAAGTTGCTCAATGACTTTTGAAGCTATGAACTACTTAGCCTCCAACTATATGAAAGAACTATTGAACTTCCACATTTCTTGCTCCCACTCAGATCAGAAGGCACAGGTAAACTGTCCATAACCAGGACCCAGCTTAAAACATATGGGGCCAGAGCCAACTGCCAAGCACCCCCCATTCTCTGGAGTCATTAACTGGACTATTCAGAGAGATCTCCTCCTTACATACATTTAAATCAAAACTAGGTACCTCCTCAGCTTGGCATTTGAGGGCAAATAGCAGATTCCTTTTCTGGTAACTACACAAGAAACTATAATACACTGATCAGTTAATTCCTGGACTGCTCATTAAGTCCATTGTAAGAAAGGCGCATTAACACATTACAAATGTCTGTTGTTGCTTTATATAAATAGAAATAGCAAACTACCCCAGTTCTAACATGCAGCGTCTCTTCAATGGCACTAATCTGCTATTGGTGTTCTTAGTAGACGGATAGAACCATGCCTTCAAATCGCTGTGTTGAACTAATGATCAGGAAGGAAGCTGTGAAGAGTGGTGTTATCACCGTCACTTTCCTCCATGGTGGAAGTAAAAGTCTTCAATCTTTTAGGTTGTGGTTTGTTCTGCTGGTCATTGTCTGGCAGGAGAGAAGAAATACATCTCATTTCTGTGTAAGTGATTGGGTGCCGTAGTTTGTTTTTTTGTTTCATAGTCGAAAGCTTGGCAGCAAGGGCTATGGTTGAAATAATAAAGATGGTGCACACAATAGCAAGAATTAAAATTGTAAGCATACACTGTTTCATTATAGACTGTGTGTGTATTTTTTCTTCTAAAGATGTTGTGATATGTGTCACTGCTCCAGGCTTTGAAGAGGAAGATAATAACCCTACAGTGGTGACATCATGTCCAGTTGTAAGATCATGCAAGATATATGGTTTTGAGGTTGGGGATGTCTCTGGTGGTTTCAGCGATGAGCTAGATGTGATATCCTCCATCAATATATCATTGGTGCTAGTCTGTTTGCTACTTGAGTCTTGAATATCTGTAGTATGAACTTGGTTATTATATGTATTGCTTGTTAAAACGGATAACTTTTCAGATGTAGTAGGGTTTAATGTAAACTCAGTGATCAAAGTTCCTGACTTTGTAATCGATTTGCCTGCATGGGTGGTTTCATCTTTGTCATGTTTCCGTTCAGCTTCCTTTGATGTTTGTTCTAGATCAGTTAAAGCAGTAGTTTCATCTTCATCAAGTTTCTCTCCAGTTCCCTTTGTTGTCTTGTCTAGATCAACTAATGGAGTTGTTTCATCATTCAAAAGAGGCATGCTTTTAGCTTTTGTAAGTGCAGCACTAACTGCATCCAGAATGTGTGGGGTGGTATCAGTAAACTCTTCCAGTAGTGGTTCTGTCGGTTTAACTTTTGGTAGAATTTTTTTCATCTTGCTTGACATTTTTTTTGGATGGTGGTTCTGTTGGTTTAACTTTTGGCAAAATTTTTTTCATCTTGCTTGACATCTTTTTTTGATGGTGGTTCTGTTGGTTTAACTTTTGGTAGAATTTTTTTCGTCTTGCTTGACATTTTTTTTGGATGGTGGTTCTGTTGGTTTAACTTTTGGCAAAATTTTTTTCATCTTGCTTGACATCTTTTTTTGATGGTGGTTCTGTTGGTTTAACTTTTGCTAGAAATTTTTCATCTTGCTTTACATCTCCTTTATTAGTCTTTTTCTCCATAATTTCTCTTCTCAGACGTGCTAGCTTGAGGTTTCCTTCATCGATTCTAGCCTGTGATTGCCATTCCCACTTGTAGTTAATGCCAAAAGGAGAATTATTAGGTTTATGAATGGCTTTATCATCATGAGAAAAAAGAGATACATCCAGAAGAGGAAGTTTGTAAGCAATGGCAGAGGACAACCACAAACTCAACAGAAGGGTTGTTGACGGAAAAGACATTCTACCTGTAAGATAGATTTTGTAATGTTAGTGAGGGCAAAACAATTGTGCAGTAAACACAAGTGATGGTTTCAAAAACATTGCATTGTACAGCAGGACCAACATCAGCACTCGGCAAACCTGGGTATGTGCTGGGGCCCTGTGCTCCTGGTGGGTCCATTTGGCTGCTGATTGCTGACTGATTCACTTTATCTACTCAACCTTGCACATAGTTTTAATTGCAGGACATTTGGTGCAACAATGCAATTAAAAATGTGTGGGATGCCAGGTTTCCCCCACACCCTGCCCCTCCTTAAAAAATGCCATGTCGTGAGATGAGATGACAGCCCCAATATCATAACAGGGCATGGGTGCACGCTGCGCACCCAAGAATTCACTATGTGAATACCTGCTGCCAGCAGCCTGGCTGTGTACAGCCAGGTGTAATGTGGAAATTAGAATTTATCCCCAGGGGAGGTAGTTGTCACTGACTGGAGAGCATAGCCTGCTGCCCTTGTGTGGTAATGAAGGTGCCACTGTGAGGTCTGGGGTGAGGCACTACAGCACGATTTTACGATGCTATATCTCCTCACTCCTAGTGCCTCCTGCTGATACCTCCTGCAGAGAGGAGCCAGAAGTAACGGCAGAGAAGGAGAGCAGGTGCAGTTGCTCCTATTCAAGTAATGGGAGTGGCTGCACGCAATCCCTGTCGACTGCTGTAACTCTGGCCCCCACAGGCTACCGCAACAGCTGATCTGTGCGGGGTCTGGGTGTTAGACCCCCATAGATCACATACTGCAGACCAGGAGTGTCAAACTCAAATACAGAGTGGGCCAAAATTAAAAACTTGGACAAAGTCGTGGGCCAACTTTGACATTTATTGAAAAAATGTCTACACTTGAGGAAGACTGTCAACCCAGTCACTTCTCTCCAAGGTAAATTTGAAGAGGTAGGGTCACAAGCAGGAGTCTCTGAATATACCCCTGAAGATGACATATCTTACAGTGAAACATGTTGAGTTTTGGGGAGGGCATTGAATCACTTTTAATATGGTATATGTTTCTTAAAGACGTTGACTTGTACTGGGGGGGGGCGTTCCTCACAGCCCAGCGTCATCGCCCAGCAGTAAGGAACGCCCGCTCTGACAGTACAGCGCTATAGACGAGTACAGAAAGAGGGGGCGTTCCTTACAGCCCAGCAATGACACTCAGCTGTGAGGAACGCCCCCCCAGTACAAGTCTATGAACGAGAACTGTCGGGTAGGGCGTTTCTCACAGCGCAGCTAGACTGTCAGGAACGCCTTTCTGACAGTAAACCGTGAAACTTACACCGCCGATATCTCCAGCCCCGAGGCACATACCGGGAAAGCCGGCAGTGCACTGAATTCAGCGCACTGTCGGCTTTCTAGCGGTATGTAAAACCGCATGTGCCTGAGGACATGAAAGGTCCTCTTTAACCTATATTCAATTTATCACTAGTGATTCATCTTCTGTGCGGTCTGCAGGCGCACAGTGCGTCATACACAGTGCTCAATACATATGGCAGGGAATTATAATTCATCCACCATTGTTTGTGCAGTTTAAGGGTTGGCTAGTCTGCATGTTTTACAGATAATATCACATCTACCCATATTTGAGTTTAATAAGAAGTGAAAGAAGCAATTTATAGATTAAATTAGGAGAGGCACTATTCCCTTCATTTTAACATTTGAATGCATTATTAGGCTATACGAATAAACTGTATATGGGTGGAATTGGCAAAAAACTGTTTTGTGCAACATTTTTATGGCGTTCACTATGTTGCCAAAAATAACATGTCACCTATATTCTGTGAGTCGATACAATTACAGGGATGCCAAATTTATATATTTTTTAATGTCTTTAACCCCTTAAAAAAATCCAAAACCTTGCAAAAAAAAAAATTTTAGGAGTCGCCATATTCTGACACTTCTGTAACTTTTTTTTTCTTTTTATATATAAGGTGTCTTTTTTTTACGGGACCAGATGCACTTTTTAGTACCATTTTGGGGAATGTCTGATGTTTTGATTGCTTTTTATTAAAAATTTTATGGGAGGCTGTGAAAAAATGTTGGTTTGGCTCTTTTGGCATTTGCCGTATAGGAAAAATATTTTTAGATGTTTGTAGACCAGGCGTTTTCACACGTGGGGATGTATAATGTTTGTTTTTGTTTATTTATTTTTAAAAACTTTCTAATATAAAATTGTAATTATTTTATTATTAGGCTTGAATCTGCAATCTGGTCATAGGCCAGCCTCAATAGTTATATTCCTATGACAGGCCTGGAAGCCTTCACTAGGCTCCCGGCTGCCATCGGACTAGGGCGGCTCTCACGGTCTCACTGTGTGGGAGCTGTCCTAAAAGGTACAGTCCCAAGGCAATTTTTTCAACTTTGGGCCATACCAGAATGCAATGCCCGCAATCAGAGTCCACTCATTACAGTGGAGACCTGGTGGCTACTCCCATCTTTAAGGACTGGGTATCCGCCGCAATAGTACAGTGGATGTTGGGAAGGGGTTAAAGGTGGGTTCACACTGCCGTTATTTAACGTTTGTTGCTCTCATCAACCATAGGATGAGAGCAACAGATATTAATGACTGATGCAGATGTACAAGTCACACACTAAACTGCACATTGTTATCTTTGGATTAAGATACAGAGATAACAGGGGCACTGATCAAGAACTGCTCTTGTCCTTATCAAGTCTCAGCAGCTAAATGCACTTTGAACAGCTGACAGAAACTCCATTAGAGTCAAATACAGTGAAGAGAAAAGAACAGAGGTGGATGTACCAGTTATAGATAGCTGAAGTGGTTTGAAACCTAGGCAACAAGATGTAAATGCTGAAGAGACATAATGAGTAGAATTTTACAAAGCTTCAAGTTTAACTACTTCAGTACCGGCCCAATATCTGGTCCAGAACCAGACACATTTTTGTTTTTTTTTATGTGCGGTTTTGAGGGCTGAAACATTTTTATCATATGCGTTATTCAAGTAATTTCTGCGTCTTTTTTCGGTGACACATAGGGCTTTATTTTTATGTTGTTTTTATTTTTGCATGTGTTTTAATTTTTTCTTATATCCGGGAAAATATTAACAAAAGAGGAGGGAAAATGTGTCTGTTTTTCGCTTTTCATTTTTTTTTTTTTTTACTTAATAACACAAAGTGCTACTAAAAAACTTTATAAAATAGTTTTTTCTCTCCGTTACGGTAATTTTAATTTTTTATGGTGTTATCAGGGGTGGGGCTATAACCTGTAATAAGGTTTTATTGGCGTATTATTTTATTTATTTTTTTAATTATTGTATTTACATTTTTTTTTTACTTTTCTATTAATTTTTTTTTTTATTTATGTTTTTTTACATTGTGTGATAGACATTTGGGGACATTTAGCCCCAGTTGCAGGAGGAATACAGCCTTCTGCACGTTACTTCAACAACACTATAGAGCTGATCTGGGTCCTGTAGGACCCAGGAGCTCTTGAAGATGCTGCACCCAGCGGATCACATGACCGCCGGGTCAGAGGGCGGCCACAATATGACGGCACCCATAGCGCTGTATACAGCACTCATTGAGCGCTGTATACACAGCGATCGGGAAGGCAGGGATGGTAATAAACCTTCCCTGCCTACTGTCTGGGAGCTCCAGCTGAAGTTACAGCCGACTCTCCGTTTCAGTAGCTGCATGATTTCATGCAGCTACTAAGTTCTGCTTGGACGTACCGTTCGTCCTTGCAGAACTAGACAACCACCCATTGGACGTATATAGTCTATGGGTGGTACAGAAGTGGAAGTGGTTAAAGGGAGTCTGTCAGCAGGAAAATTGGTATCCAACTAATGACAATACCTTGTAGGACAACGTCTACACTTTCCAAAGATGCCTCGTCGGTTTAACTCCTTAGATGCCAAGGTAAATAGCGGCTGTGGCATCTAAGGGGTTTTGGAGGGAGAGAGCATTGCATTATAAAAGCTATCAAAAGATAGCAAGTTAAAGTCCCCTAGGGGAGCAAAACAATTGTGTTAAAAAAAAATAAGGGTTTTTACTTTGCAAGAGTAGTAAAACGTAAAAAAAAAAACTATACAAATTTAGAATCAATTTAATCCATTGAATAAATGTATTAGGTTATTTAATCCACACGGTAAATAGTGCAAAATTTAAAGCATAAAAAGGCAATGGCAATTTTTTTTTAACTATTCCTTTAAAGAAACAGATAATAAAAGTTAATCAATGAGGTATATCACTACCACTTGTCCCAAAAAAATGTTCTCATACACTTACATTGATGGAAAAATAAAAAAAAGCTATAAGGCTTGGTATGAGATGACAGGAAAACACAAAAAATGTTTTGGTCATCATTACCTTTAACAGGAATTAATAACCAGAAATAATATCAATATAATAAATTAATAACAGTAAAAATAAAGACTAGAAGTAAATTTATGAATCCTGTCTCCTGCCCTGGGTTTCCTGTTATTTAAATCCATTTATGGACATTTGTAGTCCATAAGCAGTAAATGAAACGCAGACTAATGTAATACAGTCTGTTCCCTATTGAGTATAGTCGGAAAAACCACAAAGCATTTGGATTACCCAACAAACTCAATGAATACTTTAAATGTATGTTAGCATGTATTATTAAAAACAATGATATCTGGTGATACAAACTCATTAGGACTGTAAGGCCCCATAAAGAACATGGTCTACTCTTAAGATGCCCATAAACATAAGAATTTCAACATGCCTTTGCTTTTTAAGAAAATGGGTTAGATGTTTCACACAGTGGCTTATTCTAGTCTCCTTGCTGAAAATGCACAAAATAACTTCTTGACTATAAAACAATTTTTATTGAGCAAACAGGGATGGCCTTAAGTTAGATGGTGCCCTGTGTGGAATTCGGTTTTCATGCCCCCCACCCATTATAAGAAAAATAGGTGAGATATTATATCCACAAAATCAAGCTCATAAAAAAATACAGTACCAGAATCAACCTCAGTAGAAAAAATGCCCCCACTGTGCCCTATGATTTAAAAACATCCTAACTATGCCCCTGATTTAAACATGCCCCTACAGTGCATCCTGATTATAAAAAATGTCTCTGTGCCCCCCGTTTAAAAAAATCCTCTCACTGTGCCTCCTGGTTCAGAAATGTCCCCACTGTACCCTAATTATAAAAATAACCTCACTGTTCCCCCTGAATAAATTTACCATAGGCCCCATACTGTCTAAATAAACAGAACCCCTTGTCAATCCAGCATAAGATACTCACCTCCCAACATTTCTACTTGTGGCTGCTCTTCTGAAGAACAACACATGAAGTGTGATGTCTTCATTATGCCACCTACATCACAGAGAAGGTGTCAAGTGGAGGTGCAAAGTGCCAAGTATGCAGAAGTGTAACATGAAGCTCCTGAGCCCTGATGCAAAATTTGTACTAGGCCCCCAACTATAATGTATCCGTTTTAGTACTGGTCCCCTTAAATTGGGAAGAGACACCTCATGGGCCCCCTAAGGATCCAGTGCCTAAATGCAACCGCACTCTCTGCATCCCCTCAAGTTACGCCTCTGCCAGTAAGGCTCTTTGCACCTAGTACCACCAGCACTCCACTCCATTGTACTTTAGCCTTAAGGATATGGATACAAATGAATTCAAGGAGGGGGGGGCTGATAGGGGACCATGTGTGTGCCCCTGACTGGTGCCCCTTTTACAACCTGGCTGCCTACCATACAGGTCACGCATAGCTAAAGCAGGCCATGTGTGCAAAAGTACCAACACATAAAAAATTACTGCATATTTGATATTACTGCATTCATATAAACACGAGAATAAAGTTAACAAGTTAATTTTAAGGCATGGTAAACGAGGAACAACAATGGTGGAATTGCTAAAGCTAATCAATAATTTATACGGACCGCAAAATGGTAACACTGAAAAATACAACTCTTACCACAAAAAAACAACCCTCAAACTACTGACACACTTAATTTTTTATTTTTTTTGCCAAAAACACTGTATTCAAATGTTATAGATTAGTCAATAATAATTTATGAAAATCCCTACATGCTATTTTGGAGTTTCTCTAAATTTCTTGGTGTATTTGCTTTTCTGATATTTTATTTAAATCACAGCATGCTTTGGGTCTGGTATTTTTTCACTAGAAAAACTATGGGGCTAATTTATTAAGACTGGTACTTTTTGTGGCCGTTTCAATCCTTTTTTACGCTGGTGGAAGATGCGCCATAATGATTAAAAATCTCCGGCTCCAGAACTGAAATCTAGATTTGAGGTATCACCAGTTTTCTGCTGCAAGTTATAGCAAGTGTGTCGGCCAAGAAACATCATGCAAAAACCTAACTGTGTCAGGAGCCTCATACGGCTATATCAACAGAAAAATACAAAAATTATGGCTCCTGGATTGCGAATGATAAAAAAAACGCAAAAAACAAGAATTATTTTGGTCATTAATTGACAGATAGGCCTGGTCAGTTAAAGGGTTAACATGTTGTATAAATTATCTGAAACATGGAAGTCAATGAGAAGTTTAAAGGGTTTTGGAGGAAGTCAAATGTAATGGGCTTACGCTAGGTTCACACTTGCGTTCGGGTTTCCTTTCTTCAGGTCCACTCGGGGACCTGAAAAAATGGAAACTTGCAGGACTTTTCTCTCCAAATTTTTCAAGTGGAATGGGGGACGGAATCTCCAAGCGGACACCCAGCGCTGATGTGAATCCAGCCTTAGTGAAACTAGAGGACAGGAGGCCCATAGCAACATATCAGTTTTAGGCTAAGGCCCCACGTAGAGAGCTGCAGCCGATAAACGCATTGAGTTTTTTTCCACCGAGTTTTTAACAGAAAGTCAGTAGAGTTTTCCTCTGCAGCATTTCTGCCTCTTTTATACCTATACGGAGCGCTTCCGTAGGTATAAATGACATGCTGCGATTTACAAAAATGCAACGGTTTTTGAAATCGCAGCATTTCTGCCGCAGATTTTTTTCTGCAATGTATGGATGGGATTAGCCAGAATCCCATCCACTTTGCATGTACTGTAATACGCAGCAGAAACACTGTGGCCAAAACGCTGTGTATTTGCAATGTGGGGCCCCAACCTTAAGGGGTTTTTTCCCTTATACTGCTTTGGAAAAAAAAATGAACTGATTGCTTGTTATAAACAATGAGTCTGTGTTTTTGTCAGACAATTCTGATAAAAGAGGCTGATTTTATATACATGAATGTCTTACCCTTTGGAACAGATTCCAGTCAATCCATTGGTTTCTGCCATATGTATTTTTATGTAGTCTACTACTAAACATTGAATGCAATGTGAACACGTGCCATGTGAATGCTGATAGTTTTTTTTTCCAACAATCATTAGCAGAAGATTGTAAGTCATAAGCCTGTGCATGTCTGGCATATGGAAAATTCTTTTGTGGTGATGCAGTGCATATGTGCTTCATGGTGTACAATAAAAATCTGTACATTTCAATGAGTAAGAAAAGTAATATACTCCTTAAGAAGGATATAAAGAAATGTATTTTTCATTGCTTTTTGTTGTTTTCTGTTTTATATCACGTTGCAGCAGTTTAACCAATTGCAGAAGTTCAGGATAACTCTGCTACATCTGTATCTGCACTCACTAATAACCTAATAATCCTCCAATTAGGGGGCTTAGATGTCCTCTCCATTCAGCAGTGTTGACTTAGTAAATGCTCTGTCTGTTCTCTCTGGTGATAAATACCCTGAAAAGTTGTGACAGTATGACTGCGCTTGTAGAAACTGCATAGAGTTTATATCACCAAAAATCTGCACAAAATGCAGTACAGTGCTACTTTACAAACCAGGTTCATATTTGCAGCAAAATCTGAATGTATTTCCAAATAGGGCACAATCTGAGCAATGCCAACCGAGTGCTTGAGCAACCTTCTTACTACATGTAGTTCTTGTCCTGCACTCATCCAGGAAATGATGCCTTTTGTTCTTACTGCTGATTTCGAAATTGCTGCTGTCGCTAAAGCTTCTGAAAATGGTTCAACTCTAAGAGCTCTAGTGCCGAAAGAATACTTCACATATTATGCCCAAAAACCAATGCCACAGAACAAAATAATCATTGGTCTAAATAGACATAACTAAAGAAATATCACTAAGATACTATATACACATATTAAGCAACGGTATGCGAAACAAGGCATCAAACAATGGTTAATATTAGCACTGCTACTAAATTACATGGAAACGTATAACACTGAGTATATGGGAAGTTCAGCCATATTCCAGATCAATGTGCTATATTAACCTGATCGTTGTCATGTACCATCCATCAACATTAACAGATAGATAGATAGATAGACAGACAGACAGACAGACAGACAGACAGACAGACAGATAGATAGATAGATAGATAGATAGTGATAAATACATCTGATTTGGTGACCCATGTGCCTCTTACCGTAAAATAATCTTCTCTTGCCAAGTATACACTTTAATATTGAAGATGATCTGCTCTTTTTTTATCCAAAAGCATTTCAGGGCTGCAGCCTTTAAACGATGTACCTGAACAAGACAGGAAACATAGCGGAGGGTGTGGAGTCTTTAATAAATAAGGAAGGACAGGACCGCAGGCTGTGGTTTCTTGAGAGGCGGGGGAGCAAAAGATAGAGTGTATGTGAAAGAGTGTCAGAAGAAGAATACAGTTTTGTAAAAAGGAAAGGAGTGACAGATAGAGGCATAGATTAGACAATACAGAAGCACATGTATATTAAAAATCAGATGAAATGTTATATGACTCACAGTGCAAGGGAGGATGGTTAGAAACAAGGCAAAGGATGGGAACACAACTATGCAGACATGATGTTACATGCTAAAACTTACTTGCTCCAAGGCATCATCTGCTTAACCCTAAAAATACTATGAGGCTAATTTATCAAGAGGGTCACTTTTCTGTCTTGGAATATTTTTGTCGCATTTGTCTTGGGTGGGGTTCACAAAGGATTTTTGGTGCATTTTTAAGACATTTTAAAAAGTTGCATATAATGAATTAGGGGTACACATATGCACCATCTCAACCCACAATACAAGTCAATTTTGAAAAAAGGTGCATAAGCCACAGATCACTAAAAAATGGGGCATGCACTTAATAATATAGGTGCAACTATTAAAAAAGCCACAAAATGGTAAAAAGCACACCAGAATTCTGACACAAAAGCAATGATAGATCAGCCCCATTGCTGTTTGGAAACGCTACTTTCTATGTATAGCTACAACATTTGTAATGGATAAAACAAATCCACCAATTATGTTCTGATACTATGCAATAAACTTTCTATTTTAACAGGGTTTTCCAGAATTGTAATATTGATGACCTTAAAGGGGTTGTCTGGGATAAAATAAAAATTAACCCCTAAACTAACCCCCCTCCACCCGCCTAACTCCATCTCTACTGCACAGGTGTCAGAGGCACCTCCGGCCTGTGCACACGCCGGCAGAGATGCCATCTCTACTGCGCAGGCATCGAAGGCAACTCCGGCCTGCACATGAGCCAGCAGAATCAAAGAATAGGAGTAGCCGTCTACAGAAGAAGACACGTAAGTATGATGGGGTTGAGGGGTGGGCTGAGTTAGTTGGGAAGGGCTAGTAGTGGGCAGGATAGCTAGGGAGACAGGGAGGGGGGAGTGAGGGGGTGAGAGAGGAAGTGGGGGAGTGAGAGGGAGGTAGTGTGAGTCATCCTACAACTACCATGATGCATTGCATTAGCTAAGAAAGCAGGAAGCTACACCATGTAAACAAATGCAGAAGATGCCAGGAGCTCCCAGAGAAACTCAGATATCACTCAAAACACTGCTAAAGGTATTTGGAGCCCCCGGGATCCAGAGCATCAGGCTTTTAGCCTGATGGCTTGAATCCCAGGAGCTCCACAGCTGTATAGGCATGCTGTTCTGTGCACACCGATACAGTTTAATCCTATGACAGAGCGGGGAGCTTAAAAGTCACTGCATCGCGCCACATGTGCCACTACTACAGGAGAATCTCCGACTGCTCTGCTCGTCGTGGGAGCAGGTAAGGTGAGTAAAAGATTTATTGTTTTCTGGTAAGGGAAAGGGATATGATAAGGGGGCAAACTATTATTTATAGGGGAGGCTAATATTTATAGTGGGGGAACTATTAAATATAAGGGGGTCTATTGTAATGGAGAAAAATTATTTATGAGTGTAGCTGTTGTATATAATGGGGATACTATACATAAGGGGAAACTGTTATATATAAGGGGGTTATTATAAGAGATGACATTATATATAAGGGGGGGGCTATTGTATATAATTGTTCCCCCCTTATATTAGTTCCCTTATATATTATAGCTCTTCCCTTATAACAGCACCATTATAAATAATAGTTCCCCCTTATAATAGCCCCCATTATAAATAGTATAACTGTACCCCCCTTATAATAGCCCCCCTTAAAAGGGGAGAACTGTTACAAATAAGTGAGGCTATTATAAGGTTGAAACTATTAAAAATAAGGGGAAACTATTATTTATAAGGGGGCTATTATAAGAGATGATATATATAGGGGGGGGGCTATTATAAGGGGGGGACTGTTATACACTATCGTTCAAAAGTTTAGGGTCACTTAGAAATTTCCTTATTTTTGAAAGAGAAGCACTGTTTTTTTCAATGAAGATAACATTAAATGAATCAGAAATACAAACTATACATTGTTAATGTGGTAAATGACTATTCTAGCTGCAAATGTCTGTTTTTTTAATGCAATATCTACATAGGTGTATAGAGGCCCATTTCCAGCAACCATCACTCCAGTGTTCTAATGGTACATTGTGTTTGCTAACTGTGTAAGAAGGCTAATGGATGTTTAGAAAACCCTTGTGCAAGTATGTTAGCACTGCTGAAAACAGTTTTGCTGGTTAGAGAAGCTATAAAACTGACCTTCCTTTGAGCTAGTTGAGAATCTGGAGCATTACATTTGTTGGTTTGATTAAACTCTCAAAATGGCCAGAAAAAGAGAACTTTCATGTGAAACTCGACAGTCTATTCTTGTTCTTAGAAATGAAGGCTATTCCATGTGAGAAATTGCCAAGAAACTGAAGATTTCCTACAACGGTGTGTACTACTCCCTTCAGAGGACAGCACAAACAGGCTCTAACCAGAGTAGAAAGAAAAGTAGGAGGCCCCGCTGCACAACTGAGCAACAAGACATTAGTACATTAGAGTCTCTAGTTTCAGAAATTGACGCCTCACAGGTCCTCAACTGGAAGCTTCATTAAATAGTAGCCCCAAAACGCCAGTGTCAACGTCTACAGTGAAGAGGCGACTCAGGGATGCTGGCCTTCAGGGCAGAGTGGCCAAGAAAAAGCCATATCTGAGACTAGCTAATAAAAGGAAAAGATTAATATGGGTAAAAGAACACAGACATTGGACATAGGAAGATTGGAAAAAAGTGTTATGGACAGACGAATCGAAGTTTGAGGTGTTTGGATCACACAGAAGAACATTTGTGAGATGCAGAACAACTGAAAAGATGCTGTAAGAGTGCCTGACGCCATCTGTCAAGCATGGTGGAGGTAATGTGATGGTCTGGGGTTGCTTTGGTGTTGGTAAAGTGGGATATTTGTACAAGGTAAAAGGGATTTTGAATAAGGAAGGCTATCACTCCATTTTGGAACGCCATGCCATACCCTGTGGACAGCGCTTGATTGGAGCCAATTTCATCCTACAACAGGACAATGACCCAAAGCACACCTCCAAATTATGCAAGAACTATTTAGGGAAGAAGCAGGCAGCTGGTATTCTATCTGTAATGGAGTGGCCAGTGCAGTCACCAGATCTCAACCCCATTGAGCTGTTGTGGGAGCAGCTTGACCGTATGGTACACAAAAAGTGCCCATCAAGCAAATCCAACTTGTGGGAGGGGCTTCTGGAAGCATGGGGTGAAATTTCTACAGATTACCTCAGCAAATTAACAGCTAGAATGCCAAAGGTCTGCAATGCTGTAATTGCTGCAAATGGAGCATTCTTTGACGAAAGCAAAGTTTGAAGGAGAAAATTATTATTTCAAATAAAAATCATTATTTCTAAACTTGTCAATGTCTTGACTATATTTTCTATTCATTTTGCAACTCATTTGATAAGTAAAAGTGTGAGTTTTCATGGAAAACACAAAATTGTCTGGGTGACCCCAAACTTTTGAAAAGTAGTGTGGTAGGTTCTCGCCCCTTTTCTCTTCACACTGTACACTGCAGATTTTAGGTGCAAATCATCTAGCTGCTACCTACAGAAGTATTCTGACGACTCTGCGATAGTAGGCCTCATCACAGACGATGATGACAGGGAGTACAGAGAACTGAACCGGGATTTTGTGGACTGGTGCCACCGGAACCACCTGAAGATTAACGCGGGGGAAGACCAAGGAGATGGTGGTGGACTTCCGTAAAGGCAGATGCCCTCCTAAACCAGTGGACATCCTGGGGACGGGCATCGAGATTGTGAACACCTATAAGTACCTGGGTCTGCTCCTTAATAATAAGCTGGACTGGGCAGATCATATGGAGGCCCTGTACAGGAAGGGCCACAGCAGGCTCTACCTGCTTAGGAAGCTGAGAGCCTTTGGAATCCGGGGGGCACTTCTTAGGACTTTCTTCAACTTGGTAGTGGCATCAGCCATCTTCTTTGGAGTGGCCTGCTGGGGGAGCAGTATATCAACCAGGGACAGAAATAAACTTGACAAGCTGATTAGAAGGGCCAGCTCTGTCCTGGGGAGCCCACTGGACCCAGTGCAGGTGGTGGGTGACAAAAGGATACTGTCCGTGGTGAGCTCCATGCAGAAGAAGAAGTCCCATCCCATGCATGAGACTGTGATAGCGCTGGGCAGTACTGTCAGTGACCGACTGCTCCACCCTAAGTGTGAGAAGGAGCGTTATCGGAAGTCTTTCCTCCCCGCTGCGGTTAGGCTGTACAACCAATACCGACCTAAGCGGAGATCATTACACACAGAGAACTGAAACATCTCTCTGCCTGTTAAATCCCCCCCCCCCTCCTCTGCTACTTCCTTTCTGTCTGTCTGCTATCAATGTAATGCCTCTTACCTTGGAACATTCCTGGACATGTTGTATTTGTATTTGTATCTGCTTATCTTTGCTGCTGTAACACACTGAATTTCCCCATTGTGGGACTATTAAAGGACTAATATATATATATATATATATATATATATATATATAGAGGCTATTATTATAGGAAAGGGAGGAATTATTATATATAAGGAGGCTATTATAGGAGAGGAACTATTATATATAAGGAGGCTATTATAGGAGAGGAACTATTATGTATATATAAGGGGCTATTATTTATAAGGGAGGAACTATTATATATAAGGAGGCTATTATAGGAGAGGAACTATTATATATAAGGGGCTATTATAGAAGAGGAACTATTAAATATAAGGAGGCTATTATAGGAGAGGAACTATTATATATATATATATATATATATATATATATATAAGGAGGCTATTATAGGAGAGGAACTATTATATATATGGGGCTATTATTTATATGGGAGGAACTATTATATATAAGGAGGCTATTATAGGAGAGGAACTGTTATATATATAAGGAGTCTATTATAGGAGAAGAACTATTATATATAAGGAGGCTATTATAGGAGAGAAACTATTATATATAAGGAGACTATTATAGGAGAAGAACTATTATATATGTAAGAAGGCTATTATAGGAGAGGAACTATTATATATAAGGAGACTATTATAGGAGAAGAACTATTATATATAAGGAGGTTTTTATAGGAGAGGAACTATTATATATAAGAAGGCTATTATAGGAGAGGAACTATTATATATAAGACTATTATAGGAGAGGAACTAATATATATAAGGTGGATTGTTATAAGGGGGAGACTGTTATATATAAGGGGGCTATTATGTATAAGGGAGGAAACTATTAAATAAAAAGGGGCTATTATATGAGGAAATTATTATATATAAAGGGGGCTATTATAAGCGGGAAACATATAAGGCGGGCTATTTTTTATAAGGGAAGAACAATTTATAATAGGCCTATAATAAGGGGCGACATTATATGGGCAATATATATATATATATATATATTATAAGGAGGGTATTGTTAAAGGGGCTATTATTTATAAGGGGGTATTATGGTTAAGAGGGCTATTATTTATAAGAGGGCTAACATTGATAATGTGGACTATTATTTATAAGGTGAACTATTATTCATGAGAGGGCTATTAATAAGGGGGACTATTTATATTGGGGCACTATTATTTATGAGGGGGCTATTACTTATAAGCTGGAATTATTACTGATATAGGGCACTGTTTCTAAGCAGGGACTATTATTTATAAGGAGGTGCTATAATAACTGATGAGGGGGTACAAAAATCTATTAGGCGGTACAAAGGTGGTTATTTCAATTGTGTGTGGGCATAAGGGGGTGGTTGTTATTGTTTTGGGGGCAGAAAGGAGCCATTATTAAAGGGGCTGCTACTGGAAATATGATGGCGTTGTTGGTAGATCAGCATTTGGGGCCCTGCCTTTAATTTTGCCCAGGGCCACAGTTTGTCTAAAACCAACCCTGCCTACACCTGTAGTGTTTAGGCGATCACTGCGACCTCTTCACTGAAGCACCAGCTCATAGCTATATGGGGTTCAACAGCCGCAGTCGCTACTGCTCATAGCTATATGGGGTTCAGCAGCCGCAGTCGCTACTGCACCCTTAGGGGGCCTTAAGGGTCCCTTAGCCATATAAAATACACCACTATTCTAAATGCCACAAGGTAGGTAGGGGCCCCATTACAGATTTTGCATTGGAGCCCAGGAGCTTCAAGTTACACCTCTGCCAAACACAGAGCCATACACTGCATAGCAGCTGTGCTTGGCATCACAGCTTAACTGCATTCACTTAATAGGACTGAGCTGCAAACAGGTCATGTGACAAATGAAGCTGGAAGCTGATCTGTGGGGGTTGAGAGTATCGGACCCTCTCACAAACCTGATACTAATGGCCTAAGTCATAAAGATAGGTCATCAATATTTAATCCAGGAAAACCCCTTGAATGAATGTTATGGTTAATGGTATTGACATAAAGACCAGATTGTTTAAAGTTTTCCACATAGCAAGTCGCAGAATGATGGCTTGTCCCATCAGGAGAGTCTCTTCTTAGAATGAAACTGAACTTAACCAGTTCAGTTTCCCAAATCCCAAAGAACAACTGTTATTGCCAGGGGGAAATTCTGTGCAGTAATACACAGGATCCATTCAGATAAATGGGTGACTATGACATACTTGACCCCATAAATTCTTCCAAGGTGGGAGCTACAAGGGCTGCAATCTATGATGTCCACATGCCCCTAATTTAGGCACCAACCTCTCACAGGACTTTCAGGAAACTTGGAGCTTGGTGCTTATGATTGCTCATTTGCATATTGTGACATAAATTAATATCTTGGCTAAAGAGGCACACATTCCCCCTTCTTGCTCCCCCTAGGTGTCCTTTCTCACATCAGTTGTAAGCGCGGCCTAGTCTGCTGTTTTGTGTTCCCTAGTCCCCCCATGTTTATCTTTTTATTCGCAGTTGTCTCTTTATTCTCCCACCTATTATGGAATTTATATTATTATTATTTTACGGTTGTATCTTTTTCTATGCTGCTGATACGCTGCCCGTTCTTGTTCCTACTGTTCTGTTTGGGTTCACCACATGCCTTCATTGTGTTTATACATTTTCTACTGTCTGGGTGGCTTGCACGCCCCCAGCCTGCTTATTTGTCAATTTTGCTCTTGCTCTCCCTTGTTTTTCATTGGAAAAATCTTTAATAAAATTTGATCAAACATAAAGAGGCACCCATTTTCTTGGAGATAAAGGCCTTACATTCAGGTTAGCCTGACCTATCTAAATGTGTTGCTGGTTTAATATGCTTCACCCTGGTGACAGACTTCCTTTAAGGTTCAGTGTTAGGAATGTGAATATCTATGCTGCTGCTTCTCCACCTTGCAGCCATGCTCACAGCTGGAACTTTAAGTTTGCCTTCCATGGACACCTTTGAGACTCTGACTGGGTCTGTCCAGACAGTCAGAACTTTGATGGTACTCCTTGGGGTCAGTCAGCATCTACTTTGCTGGGTCTTATTAAAAAAAAGGTCTCCCACAAAACACCATAAAAATACCTGCTATGCCCAGGCTTCAGGGATGCAGGTAACAAAAAGGTGTCCAATCTGGCCTGATGTTCATAGGTTGGATTGTAGGTAAGAGGTCTGGACAAAATTATTTTCATAGGCTCTATCATGCACACTGAATCCATAAAAGTTAGCAGGGTGATTGCTCATCTCCTTACTGTAAAATAACACTAGGGCTGACTTGTGTCAGCAAGCTTGGGCCAGTTTGACCAGGGTACTCCAGGATAAACTTCCTCCTTCTCCCTGAGTCGGGAAGGAGAAGCTCCCTGTCTCCTCCTAAGGAGGTAGAAGAACAATCATTAGTCTCCTCCCCCTATCTAGAATGTCTGAATGAAGGGCTATACCATCGCTCAGTCCCAGCCTAAATGGTTTGTCCACTTAAAGCAACACAGTTCCATACAAGCATAGCACATGTTACAATGCAAATCCACTTATGATAACAGTGAACAAAGCTTGGCCAGTTCTTTTCCCATTGTTCCACTGGGATGATAAAAAATTACATCTCATAGACTATAACAGTCTGCAGAAAGTGAGTACAGTTCTTTCCCCCAGAAACCAGGGAGTGACCGGTTAAACATTTACTGACAGTAACTGTTAAAAAAGCTGTTCATAATTACTTATTGTTTAAAATAAAATTTTTGAAATACATTTCCTTTAAGGTGTAAAGATAAAAAAATATTTAGCATAAAGGACGGCATATAAACCACTTCTAGAAATGTGTCCTGTTGCTGAATTGCTTCATGGAGCCAGATAAAAGGCTGTGTTTGTTTGCACATACAGTTCAGATGAGTACTATATTTATCTAACCAGCCCCGCAGCTGGGTAATTTACCCTAGGGCAGTAATTATTTCAGCGGTTCTGGTCTTCCTTTGTACTGAACTCTGTCTTCTAAATTCTGATGTCATTTGTAACTGCCGAGCAACCATCGTGAAAATTAATATTTGTCTGGATTCACATTGAATTTAAGATAGCGCACTTGTGTATAATACAAAGACGGTAAGGGCATAGTACTTGTTTACTATGTTAAGCTTTTCTAGTGCATACATCGAATGTACATACTGTATATAACCTGATGGACTGCCAAATAAGTGTCATTTTGGCATCCACTGGGCACGTATATATTTCAATATCTCTTTAATTGAGGAGGACCTCTCACCTCTGATATGTCTGTTTTACTGAATAATTGTATTTCCCTTAAAATAACAATTCTGGGACATTTTTTTTTCTGCAGAAATCAGTAACTGGGTGTTATCAACTGGGGTATGTCCCTAAATGAAATTGGAAAGACTTATTATTACTATTATTATTATTTATTTATAGAGCATCATTAATTCCATGCTGCTGTACATTATTACATTAATTCCATGCTGCTGTACATTTGAGGGTTTACATACAATACATAAAATACACAAAACAAGTGCAATACTAACAGTGACCAACTGGAACAGCTGGACAGAGGGCCCTGCCCACAATGGCTTACAATACTTCTGATATATACATCCAGTAAATGGCTCAAATGTACTTCTAAGGGAACCTGTCAGGGCTATTTGAGACACTAAACCACCTAGAGGTTCTTATAGACTGATGGTTTAATTTCCTAAATAGCTTACTACTAGCACAGTCATTCAAAGGAAAAAAAAGTTATACTATCCCAGCCTGACTCCTGACACCAAGGCCGGACCTTGGGCACATGCACAGTGATGCCAAGGTGTACTTCCCTGGCTTTAGTGCATAACTGCAGAAGTGTCAGGATCACTGGAGATGCATCCAATGAGACTCATCAGATTCTTCTCTAGGTAAGTATAAAGATTTATTATAATGGCCAATGTAAGTGCTAAGAGTAGGCTGCTTGGGACACCAATCCATAAGGACCTGTGAGTGGTTTAGGGTCCTAGATAGCCATGACAGATCCCTTTAAACAGAGCCTAATACTATTTATTTTTGATATGTAATACAGTATATATATAACTACACTGATTATCCCTCAGACATGTTGTTTGTTGGTCTTGTTTGCATTGTGCCATCCATCCTGCCATGCAGTACTCTAAGGAAGTGGCCAAATAAATTAATTTACCTTTCAGATTTGCTGATCACTGTAGTTTAATTCATTGACAGATTTATACTGCAGGTTAAAGATAGATTTTTCAAGACAAGCGCTTTACCTGAAGAACATCAGTCAGTAATTCTTAAGAGAACTTCCTGCAAACAACTAAAAAGAATAAGTACTGTTCCTGTGCATACATATTTCATCAACTAATCAATATCTAGTCTCTGACTCAGACCACAACCCACCATTATGTTGCATGGAAACAGGATTCCCTCTGTATACATACAAATACAATTCTCAGTCTGGGGAAGAAATCCCAGGATTTCCCATCTGCATCTAATTTAGTCTTTTACAATACCTTAGTCTGATACTCTAGGCATTCAGTGGGTATGGAAAGTAGTCAGACGCCTTTAAATTTTTCACTCTTTGTTTCATTGCAGCCATTTGCTAAAAGCAAAAAAGTTCATTTTATTTCTCATTAATATACACTCAGCACCCCATTTTGATAGAAAAAAAAAAACAGAAATGTACAGTACAGACCAAAAGTTTGGACACACCTTCTCATTAAAAGATTTTTCTGTATTTTCATGACTATAAAAATTGTAGATTCACACTGAAGGCATCAAAACTATGAATTAACACATGTGGAATTATATACTTAACAAAAAAGTGTGAAACAACTGAAAATGTCTTATATTCTAGGTTCTTCAAAGTAGCCACCTTTTGCTTTGATTACTGCTTTGCACACTCTTGGCATACTCTTGATGAGCTTCAAGAGGTAGTCACCTGAAATGGTTTTCACTTCACAGGTGTGCCCTGTCAGGTTTAATAAGTGGGATTTCTTGCCTTATAAATGGGGTTGGGACCATCAGTTGTGTTGTTCAGAAGTCAGGTGGATACACAGCTGATAGTGTTACTGAATGGAGTGTTAGAATTTGTATTATGGCAAGAAAAAAGCAGCTAAGTAAAGAAAAACGAGTGGCTATCATTACTTTAAGAAATGAAGGTCAGTCAGTCCGAAAAATTGGGAAAACTTTGAAAGTGTCCCCAAGTGCAGTGGCCAAAACCATCAAGCGCTACAAAGAAACTGGCTCACATGAGGACCGCCCCAGGAAAGGAAGACCAAGAGTCACCTCTGCTGCGGAGGATAAGTTCATCTGAGTCACAAGCCTCAGAAATCACAGGTTAACAGCAGCTCAGATTAGAGACCAGGTCAATGCCACACAGAGTTCTAGCAGCAGACACATCTCTACAACAACTGTTAAGAGGAGACTGTGTGCAGCAGGCCTTCATGGTAAAATAGCTGCTAGGAAACCACTGCTAAGGACAGGCAAAAAGCAGAAGAGACTTGTTTGGGCTAAAGAACACAAGGAATGGACATTAGACCTGTGGAAATCTGTGCTTTGGTCTGATGAGTCCAAATTTGAGATCTTTGGTTCCAACCACCGTGTCTTTGTGCGACGCAGAAAAGGTGAACGAATGGACTCTACATTCCTGGTTCCCACCGTGAAGCATGGAGGAGGATGTGTGATGGTGTGGGGGTGCTTTGCTGGTGACACTGTTGGGGATTTTTTCAAAATTGAAGGAATACTGAACCAGCATGGTTACCACAGCATCTTGCAGTGGCATGCTATTCCATCCGGTTTGCGTTTACTTGGACCATCATTTATTTTTCAACAGGACAATGACCCCCAAACACACCTCCAGACTGTGTAAGTGCTATTTGACCAAGAAGGAGAGTGATGGGGTGCTACGCCAGATGACCTGGCCTCCACAGTCACCAGACCTGAACCCAATCGAGATGGTTTGGGGTGAGCTGGACCGCAGAGTGAAGGCAAAAGGGCCAACAAGTGCTAAGCATCTCTGGGAACTCCTTCAAGACTGTTGGAAGACCATTTCAGATGACTACCTCTTGAAGCTCATCAAGAGAATGCCAAGAGTGTGCAAATCAGTAATCAAAGCAAAAGGTGGCTACTTTGAAGAACCTAGAATATAAGACATATTTTCAGTTGTTTCACACTTTTTGTTAAGTATATAATTCCACATGTGTGAATTCATAGTTTTGATGCCTTCAGTGTGAATCTACAATTTTTATAGTTATGAAAATACAGAAAACTCTTGGAATGAGAAGGTGTGTCCAAACTTTTGGTCTGTATTGTATTTTTGCAAATTTATTAAAAAAGAAAAACTGAAATATCACATGGTCATAAGTATTCAAACCCTTTGCTGTGACACTCATATTTAACTCACATGCTGTCCATTTCCTTCTGATCCTCCTTGAGATGGTTCTACTCCTTCATTGGAGTCCAGCTGTGTTTAATTAAACTGATTGGACTTGATTAGGAAAGGCACACACCTGTCTATATAAGACCTCACAGCTCACAGTGCATGTCAGAGCAAATGAGAATCATGAGGTCAAAGGAACTGCCCAAGGAGCTCAGAGACAGAATTGTGGCAAGGCACAGATCTGGCCAAGGTTACAAAAGAATTTCTGTAGCACTCAAGGTTCCTAAGAGCACAGGGGCCTCCATAATCCTTAAATGGAAGAAGTTTGGGACGACCAGAACTCTTCCTAGACCTGGCTGTCCAGCCAAACTGAGCAATCGTGGGAGAAGAGCCTTGGTGAGAGAGGTAAAGAAGAACCCAAATATCACTGTGACTGAGCTCCAGAGATGCAGTAGGGAGATGGGAGAAAGTTTGTGGACTTTGTGGAACTATCACTGCAGCCCTCCACCAGTCGGGGCTTTATGGCAGAGTGGCCCGAAGGAAGTCTCTCCTCAGTGCAAGACATATGAAGCCCACATAGAGTTTGTCAAAAAACACATGAAGGACTCCCAGACTATGAGAAATAAGATTCTCTGGTCTGATGAGACGAAGATTGAACTTTTTGGCGTTAATTCTAAGCGGCATGTGTGGAGAAAACCAGGCACTGCTCATCACCTGCCCAATACAATCCCAACAGTGAAACATGGTGGTGGCATCATGCTATGGGGGTGTTTTTCAGCTGCAGGGACAGGACGACTGGTTGCAATTGAAGGAAAGATGAATGCGGCCAAGTACAGAGATATCCTGGAAGAAAACCTCTTCCAGAGTGCTCTGGACCTCATACTGGGCCGAAGGTTCACCTTCCAACAAGACAATGACCCTAAGCATACAACTAAAATAACAAAGGAGTGGCTTCGAAACAACTCTGTGACCATTCTTGACTGGCCCAGCCAGAGCCCTGACCTTAACCCAATTGAGCATCTCTGGAGAGACCTGAAAATGGCTCTCCACCAACGTTCACCATCCAACCTGATGGAAACTGGAGAGGATCTGCAAGGAAGAATGGCAGAGGATCCCCAAATCCAGATGTGAAAAACTTGTTGCATCATTCCCAAGAAGACTCATGTCTGTACTAGCTCAAAAGGGTGCTTCTACTCAATACTGAGCAAAGGGTCTGAATACTTATGACCATGTGATATTTCAGTTTTTCTTTTTTAATAAATTTGCAAAAATATATCTGCATTTCTGTTTTTTTTCTGTCGAGATGGGGTGCTGAGTGTACATTAATGAGAAATAAAATTAACTTTTTTACTTTTAGCAAATGGCTGCAATGAAACAAAGAGTGAAAAATTTAAAGGGGTCTGAATACTTTCCGTACTCACTGTATAATCAATGAACTCAGGGTCAATGAATTTGTCAATAAGATATACATTTTATAGAAACATTGTTTCTGGAAGAAATTGCACATATCCCTTGTATTTGTGGCAACTGCTGTGGGGTCGGTTATTAATAGGGGTCTACAAAATATAAGGCTATGGATAGAAGCACTTCCTCCAATGATTAAATGAAGCCTCTTTGATGCCTGTGTGGCGTGTATGTCACACAATACTCTATGTACTCTAGAAAACAGTCTTATAAACAAACCATCCTGGATTTACTGAGACAGTCGCATATTTTGGGTGCTGCCCTAAGGACACAGTATTGATCACAATAGAGAAGCAGGAAGCCATAATTCTCTGGTTCTCCAGTCACCCTGTGCCACTCTGGATGCAGTCATGGTGATGTCACTACAGCACACTTATACTGCCAAGCTGCTGATTGCAGAAAACAGAGTAGGCATACTCCAGGTGAACAGGGTAAGGTGAGTATCAGTTGCTGGTTTTATGACAAAAGGGGCCATTATGTCATGTGGAAGCCACTAATGGAGCTTTATACTGTTTGGGGACACAAAGGAGGCATTAACCTAATGGGGCATTTTACTTTGTGGGGATACAATAGGGTTATTATACAGTGTGGGGGCACTTACAGGGCATTACACTGTTGGGAGGTCACTATAGTGACATTTTCCTATGTGTTTTGGCAATTATACTGTGTAGAAGCCATAAGGGGCATTATGCTGTGTGGAGGCACTAAGGGGCCATTATACTGTGTGGGGGACACTAAGGAGGCTTCACCATTGTATGGGGCACAAAGGAACCGGGTGGGATTGGGTGGGGTTAAAGAGGACATGGGAGGGACTGGATGATGTTAGCGGCATGATGTGACATATGCTAACATGGTACACTGCAAGGCTTGTCCCTCTTTCTGTTCTTTATAAGTTGGTTGGTATTCCCATACCCATAGTCTCAATTCAAGTCTATTTTAGAAAGGGGTCTATTTAAGGATCATTCATCTTAACTGGCGATAGCAGCGATAATGGCAACTTCAGCACTACCACGCAGAATAACTGTAATTTGTAGTATACAATGTAACACTTGAATCTTCAATTTTCACATCAGAAAAGATTACTCCCTATTACTTAGGCTATTTTCCAGGACACATTGGGCTTGTCGCTGTCCTTCCTGAACACAGCAGTCCTAGTTAGACTTGGATGAACAAGCCTCAGGGAAGACAGTCTCTCACTATCTGCGGGCTTGTGTCAAAAACTCCCTTTACACGGGGTGTTAATCGGTCTGCAACAAGTGCCGATAAAACTTTAATAGCAAAGGTGCTCATTGGGATGCTTTTGAATAGGGCAATAATCTAAATAGAATGGTCAAACAAACAATGGTTTACAATGAACACAATGAACAGTGCACCTTTCCAGTTACATTTTGGTCAGAAGCACTTGAGTGGGACAAAACTGCAGTACTCAGATCAGCTGCTATGAAAAATACAGCATAATACAGAGTAAATCAGGTCCTGGCATGTAAACAATGAAGAGGCTAAAGGCTACTTGGGTAGGTCTTGACCATCGAACCTTCACCAATCTAAAAATGATGTCGAAGAAGGAAGACTGCTTGTAGGAGTAAAAGACAGCTTGGAAAGAAGCAAACTTGAACTATTGTTGTACAACTTGGGAAGGGAAGCCTCAGCCGAAAAATGCCATTAGATTCATAGACCAATAAACCTTAGGAGGCGTGCTGTTCCTCGCTTCGGCCTGCGATTTTACAAGCTATGCCTAACTTAACACCTGTCAACTGTATGCCATTGAAGAGTTACATTTCTGTAAATAAAATAAAAATGGGGATAAAAGAAAGAAAAGAATATATATTACCAACACCAGCTTGTGCAGGTTATCTCTGGCTTCCAATGATTACCAGGGCACTTTCTTGTGGGACGACCGGCAGCACAGCACCTTAACCAGGTCAAATGGCAGAAGAACTCTGGAGCAGGCAGTTAGTCCATTTCTCTGAGCCCATGTGGTAGGCTCAGAGCAGTCTTGGCAAAGCATGTGTTGCTTACATGCAGTGGCACCTCGGTTAGGTCCACAACAAGGCCTCAAGCCTAACTGCTTACGCCGCATGGCAGCCAGCATGGCATCCACATGTTGGTCACATGTGGCCCACAGCTTGCTTCTAGGAAGCGTGCATCTCCAAATTCACCAACCAACAGACCCCTGTTCAGCCTGGGCGGAGCCTTTTTGTCTCCCCATGTCTCCTCCCTGAGTGAGGTCACCAGGGGGAGGAACCCCCGCCCCCTCTCTACATCTCTCAGAATAACTTTTCAGTATAAGTCTATGCCTGATGTTTATAGAGTCTGGCTGGTAGTATAATGGGGTTCCTGGCGAGATCCCCAATACATAGACTCCAAGTTTGACACTCCAGCTCCCTTTGGGTAAGGAGATCAGTGCCTGCACCTTTCCTGGCCTTTGAACGGTGTTATGTGTATATTCCGAGCGTGCGCCTTGACTGGACGCATCTGGGGCATTTATCGGGGCGACTATAAGATGTTCCCCAGGCCAGATATTGTCATAAAACCATAACTCCCCAGAACTAATAAAGGTGCCAGGGTGCCTGGCAGTTACATGTGGATCATTTGCATACCATATCCTGTCTAAATGAACCCCTGCTGGGTTAGTGGGGGTTGTAGTCTAATGCAGATGAAGGCTTTTTACCAAATGGCTGCTTGCCTCAGGGACAGGACAATAGACCTGAACTAGAGAGTAGTTTGACCACTTTCCAGGTACTCTGCTGAGCCTGATTCTAGGCACCAACCCCCGCTGTGCAGTAATATAGAGGGATATTGATATTCCAAGACTATCTCTGCACCTCATATCATCACACCCACTTAAAAAGATGAGAGAGGCCTATAATTGTCATCATAGGTAGACCTCAACTATGAGAGACAAAATGAGAAAACAAATCCAGAAAATCACATTGTCTAATTTTTAAAGAATTTATTTGCAAATTATGGTGGAAAATAAGTATTTGGTCAATAACAAAAGTTCATCTCAATACTTTGTTATATATCCTTTGTTGGCAATGACAGAGGTCAAACATTTTCTGTAAGTCTTCACAAGGTTGGCACACACTGTTGCTGGTATGTTGGCCCATTCCTCCATGCAGATCTCCTCTAGAGCAGTGATGTTTTGGGGCTGTCGCTGGGCAACACGGACTTTCAACTCCCTCCAAATGTTTTCTATGGGGTTGAGATCTGGAGACTGGCTAGGCCACTCCAGGACCTTGAAATGCTTCTTACAAAGCCACTGCTTCGTTGCCCTGGCGTTGTGCTTGGGATCATTGTCATGCTTAAAGACCCAGCCAAGTTTCATCTTCAATGCCCTTGCTGATGGAAGGAGGTTTACACTCAGAATCTCACGATACATGGCCCCATTCATTCTTTCATGTACACGGATCAGTCGTCCTGATCCCTTTGCAGAGAAACAGCCCCAAAGCATGATGTTGCCACCCCTATGCTTCACAGTAGGTATGGTGTTCTTTGGATGCAACTCAGCATTCACTCTCCTCCAAACACGACGAGTTGTGTTTCTACCAAACAGTTCTACTTTGGTTTCATCTAACCATATGACATTCTCCCAATACTCTTCTGGAACATCCAAATGCTCTCTAGCAAACTAAAGATGGGCCTGGATATGTACTAGCTTAAGCAGGGGGACACGTCTGGCACTGCAGGATCTGAGTCCCTGGTGGTGTAGTGTGTTACTGACGGTAGCCTTTGTTACGTTAGTCCCAGCTTTCTGCAGGTCATTCACTAGGTCCCCCTGTGTGGTTTTGGGATTTTTGCTCATCGTTCTTGAGATCATTTTGACCCCACGGGGTGAGATCTTGCATGGAGCCCCTGATCAAGGGAGATTATCAGTGGTCTAGTATGTCTTCCATTTTCTAATTATTGCTCCCACAGTTGATTTCTTCACACCAAGCTGCTTGCCTATTGTAGATTCAGTCTTCCCAGCCTGGTGCAGGTCTACAATTTTGTTTCTGGTGTCCTTCCACAGCTCTTTGGTCTTCACCATAGTGGAGTTTGGAGTGTGACTGTTTGAGGTTGTGGACAGGTGTCTTTTATGCTGATAACAATTTCAATCAGGTGCCATTACTACAGGTAATTAGTGGCGGACAGAGGAGCCTCTTAAAGAAGAAGTTACAGGTCTGTGAGAGACAGAAATTTAGCTTGTTTGTAGGTGACCAAATATTTATTTTGCACCATAATTTGCAAATAAATTCTTTAAAAATCAGACAATGTGATTTTCTAGATATGTTTTCTCATTTTGTCTCTCATAGTTGAGGTCTACCTATGATGTCAATTACAGGCCTCTCTCATCTTTTTAAGTGGGAGAACTTGCACAATTGGTGGCTGACTAAATACTTTTTTTGCCCACTGTAGTAGTACATTAGTGGCAGAGGAGTGTAGTAGAGCCGCCATAGCACCACCATACTGGATAACCAGATGTCAGATGATGTTGCTCCCAGAAATCAATCAATAACCAAATGTCCTGCTATTCTGCCATGTACAATTAGCTATTACTGTGGAAAACTACAGACAGCCACACATAGTACATTGTATCACCTAAGATGGCACTTTAGATGGCTATCAACAATTCTCCAAACCAACTCCCTCATACAGCGGCACTACAGCTGTGTGTGCATGTGTCATTCATAGGCAATACTTCTGACTTATCTACCTGGAGAACACAAGATTGGGAATATTAAAATCCAACATGACCTACCATTGTTTCCTCTGTCATCTGCTTTAGGGGGTGTTTGGACACCACCATACACATTAGACAGGCAATATTTATCGAATTTTTATTTTTTTTTATACATAGTTCCAGTATGGGACTTAAACACTAATTACTTATGATGGCGATGTAGGGGTACAACTCATTGTGCCAAAAAACAGCCCTCATATCGCTAAGCTGATATTAAAATTAAAAAAATGGAAAAAAAATTATCAAACTAGGTTGTGTCCGTAATGGGTTAAGGTTGAAGGCAGGTTGCATGCACCTCCTATTATTCCTGCAAAAATTCCAATGAAATAAATAAAATGTGCTTTAGGAAAGTCCCTGACATTAATATTATTCTGTGGTGTACCTAATGTCCAGTTAAGATCAATTTCACTTTACAAAGTCAGAGCTTCAGAACAGTAGGTACAGTAGGAGGTAGCTAAAAATATAAAGAAAATGAGATATTTTTTTGCAAACATTTCTTATATGAAAGCAGAGGAATGGGTTCACTTATATATTATCACTTCCACATGCTTTTTGCATATCCCGTTTTGAGAGTACAAGTCATTCGCGTACACCAGGGCTTCAACAATTGCCCTTTTAGTACATTGAATAGTACAGCTTTTGGGGTATCATGATTTTTGCTATTTTCTGGCATGGTTACTGCCTCAATTTAGCCTGCACTTAACATGAACTTATTCAAGTCCAAACCTAAATATGACTATATAATCAGGAACCTAGTTATAGGGGGTGCAGAGGTAGCAATTGACACTGAGCTCTGGAGCGTCAAGGGGCCCAAAGACATCTCAACAACCTAAGTAGACACCAGTATTATTGATAGCACATGGTAAGTGGGGGCTGCGTTACATATTTTGCATTGGAGTCCAGTGCAAAAGTTTTCAAGTTATGCTTCTGTATATAATACATATATCTTTGTATGTGCTATTTATATGTAGAAGTGTGACTGCTGGAGTAGCATGTTTGTGCCACTGGAGGTACATAAAATGTGTATTTCACCCTGGGAAAGCAGGGTGGAAGAGAAAAGTCTCTGGAAAGTTGGGTGCTTCATTTGGTTTGCAGACAAGTGGGTTGCTAATGAGGTTAATTAGCCGCCAGATGGAGGCTCTACAGGTAATGTTGGGTTCACACCTGCATTCGGTGACCATTTGGGGATTCCGTCCCCCATTTTGCTTGAAAAATGCAAGCAGGACCTTTCTCTTCGCATTTTTTGGGTGGGAAACAGGTGGAAACCTGGCAGACCCCATTATAGTCTTTTTAAGCGGGACCCAAAAAACTGAAACCCCAATGCAGGTGTGAACCTAGCATAAGATGTTAACCCTTCCCATAAGGCTTCCTGTCTAGTGAAGACAGGCTGTGCCAGGGCCTGTGGGAGCTACAACCATGTGAGTTGGCAAGAATCACTGTATTTGTGGAGATCGAGGAATTATTTTGTACTGTGATGTACAGGCTGTTTTTCTGTGAAAACAGAAGAATAAAGCAGGCTGAGGACAGTTCTGAACCGAATTCACTGTGTGGAGTGAGAATTTATTGGAGGTTTCTGATGTGTCAACCATCTTTATGATGAAATGGCGATTCCGTGAACTAAAATAAGCCCAATTTATTAATTCTGGTGCGTAGTACATCAGCCATAATAATAGGCAGCACCTGAGTGCGATCTGCCAAAATTATTGAGGGGCCCATGGCTCTGTTTGTCAAGAAAGGGATTACTGTAGTTCATTTGCAGGGGTGTAACTGCCGGGGTAGCAGCGGTAGCGGGTCTGCCACAGGGCCCGGGACATTTTTTTTTAATAGGCAGTTACCTGCTAAATTAACACCAGCAGGTAACGGGCCCTATTTACTTACCGATCCCTGCTCCTGCTCACGGCCACCTGCGCTTCCCATTCCGGGGAGGCGACTGTGAGCAAGAGTGGGGATCAGTAAGTAAGGCCGCAGGCCGCGAACCCCACAGACACTGCTATCATTATACTCCGGGTTCTTTTCAGACCCCGGAGTATAATGATTGGAGGCCCAGGGGAGGTGAGGGAACATAAAAAACAATGTTACTTACCTCTCCTGTGCCAGGCAGGCTTTGGGCCTGTTTGGTGACTTCTCAGACGTCATTATGCGTTTGCGAAGCTGGCTCGGCTCACGCGACATCTGGTCCAACATTGAAGTAGGCCGAAGTAGCGTGGAGTGCACCGGAGCCAGGGACAGGTAAGTAACATTGTTTTTTATGTTTGTATCCTCCCCTGGGTCTCCGATCATTATACTCTGGGGTCTGAAAAGACCCCAGAGTATAATAATTGTTCATGGGTGGTCCACAATGGTGCATAATACTGTGTGCAGGGGCCACTATGGGGCATAATACTGTGTGCAGGGACCACTATGGGGCATAATACTGTGTGCAGGGGGTCACTATGGGGCATAATACTGAGGTGCAGGGGCCACTATGGGGCATAATAGTATGCGCAGGAATGCGGTTTGTGCGGGGGGGGTTTGGAGGGTGCGGTCCAGGGGGGTTGCTATGTCAAATGTTTGCTTTGGGGCCCAGCCACTCCTAGTTACACCACTGTTCATTTGTCAATCAGTTCTAGTAACCCCTATCACATGATGTAAACCAGCCAATGAGGAGGCAGCGCTGGACCAGGATGTGTAAGTACAATAATTGTATTATTGATTTGTCTTATGAAAGTGTTTTTTTTTACTTTCAGTTCTTTTTTCAGATATGCTAAATTGACTTGTTGGATTTGGTGGACTACTTTCCATGACTAGTGCTGGCCAGTGGCTTTATTTTTAATAAGATGGTCAATGAGGGCCATGTGGGGTTGTTTTATTTTAATATCTGCCTGTTTTTCTTTTCTTTACTTTATTACTATTGCCTTAGTAATGACTACTGTTCAGTGAGGGGAGTTCTGGGGGCCCACAAAGGGGGCACAATTATGTTAATATATAAGGGCGAGGGGGTGGCAGGGGTAGCAGCAAAAGAGAAGACTACTCTGGCAGGTCCAATTCCACATAAGACTTACTGCACCACAAATTGCCAAAAAAAGGTGATGCTCATAGGAAGATATCTGAACACACAGCCCATCACAGCTTGCTGCATATGGCACCATTCAGTTATTGTTTGGACACCAGTCCACCATCAAAAGTCCCTACAGTGGGCATGTGAGCATCAGAATTAGACCATGGAGTCTGATCAATCATATTTTCTATTATTATAGTATGTGAATGGCCACATTCATGTACATTCCATGGGAATAAGGCAAGCCTGGGGAGACAGTTTGATGATCTGGGAAATGTCTGTATGGAAACCTTAGTCCTGGTATTCATATCGATTTTGACATGTTCCACCTACCTAGACGTGTGGATAAAGTACAGTGGGGAAAAAAAAGTATTTAGTCAGCCACCAATTGTGCAAGTTCTCCCACTTAAAAAGATGAGAGAGGCCTGTAATTGACATCATAGGTAGACCTCAACTATGAGAGACAAAATGAGAAAACAAATCCAGAAAATCACATTGTCTGATTTTTAAAGAACTTATTTGCAAATTATTGTGGAAAATAAGTATTTGGTCAATAACAAAAGTTCATCTCAATACTTTGTTATATATCTTTTGTTGGCAATGACAGAGGTCAAACGTTTTCTGTAAGTCTTTTGGTTTCATCTGACCATATGACATTCTCCCAATACTCTTCTGGAACATCCAAATGCTCTCTAGCAAACTTCAAATGGGCCCGGATATGTACTAGCTTAAGCAGGGAGACACGTCTGGCACTGCAGGATCTGAGTCCCTGGCGGCGTAGTGTGTTACTGACGGTAGCCTTTGTTACGTTAGTCCCAGCTTTCTGCAGGTCATTCACTAGGTCCCCCGTGTGGTTCTGGGATTTTTGCTCACCATTCTTGTGATCATTTTGACCCCACGGGGTGAGATCTTGTGTGGAGCTCCTGATCGAGGGAGTTTATCAGTGCTCTTGTGTGCCTTCCATTTTCTAATTATTGCTCCCACAGTTGATTTCTTCACACCAAGCTGCTTGCCTATTGCAGATTCAGTCTTCTCAGCCTGGTGCAGGTCTACAATTTTGTTTCTGGTGTCCTTCCACAGCTCTTTGGTCTTCACCATAGTGGAGTTTGGAGTGTGATTGTTTGAGGTTGTCGACAGGTGTCTTTTATACTGATAACAATTTCAAACAGGTGCCATTACTACAGGTAATAATATATATATATGCGTGGTTTGAGCAACGGACCAAAACAAGATTTACCTTCAGAGTTGTAGATTTTTGGAAGTGCTGCATTTTCCTTAGAATGTACATACACACTGCACAATTGGAGCTTCCCTGTATGAAAATTAGACATGTGACCCTGAAGTGCAGCATAAAGTGAATAACTTTTCCATGGATAAGTTTCAGTATGAATCCACAAATGCACACCAAGCGATCGCTAAGCTACTTTGAAAAGTCATGGTCATTGGTGCTAGACTAGCCAGAGCCAGTATTTAAAAACGGTTATCCTTTTGGGGCTCTCATGCAATAGTGGTGAGAGTATACAAAGAACAGAGTTACTGAGGAAAGGCAGTCAAATAAGATCTTGTGGGTGTAAACAATTCGTAGATGAAAGGGATCAGATGTGGATGTCAAGAATCATTCTTAGTAACAGATGGTGCACAGTCAGGTAAATTGCACCAGTTACACCACTGGTGTTCCATCTAATGTGTCTAATACACCAGTTATAATTTCTCAGCACAGACGGGCCATTACAGCAGATGACCAGTTTGAGTGCTATTGCTGTTTTGGGGAAAGAGAAGGACTCTAGTGGGCAAAAAGAGTGCAAAAATTGGAATAAGTAATAGTGGAAAACATTGGTCTAATGAATATAGATTCCTGTTGTGAGTGAGTAAGGATGGATGGATGGATAGATAGAGATACCCTGTAAATACATATAGTTTTTAGAGCGATTGCTAATATATAAGGCTAGGCTACAAGTAGTAGCCACAGAAGTTTCAGAGAAGATATTTATACATATATATACAGTACAGACCAAAAGTTTGGACACACCTTCTCATTCCAAGAATTTTCTGTATTTTCATGACTATAAAAATTGTAGATTCACACTGAAGGCATCAAAACAATGAATTAACACATGTGGAATTATATACTTAACAAAAAAGTGTGAAACAACTGAAAATATGTCTTATATTCTAGGTTCTTCAAAGTAGCCACCTTTTGCTTTGATTACTGCTTTGCACGCTCTTGGCATTCTCTTGAGCTTCAAGAGGTAGTCACCTGAAATGGTCTTCCAACAGTCTTGAAGGAGTTCCCAGAGATGCTTAGCACTTGTTGGCCCTTTTACCTTCACTCTGCGGTCCAGCTCACCCCAAACCATCTCGATTGGTTTCAGGTCTGGTGACTGTGGAGGCCAGGTCATCTGGCGTAGCACCCCATCACTCTCCTTCTTGGTCAAATAGCCCTTACACAGTCTGGAGGTGTGTTTGGGGTCATTGTCCTGTTGAAAAATAAATGATGGTCCAACTAAATGCAAACCGGATGGAATAGCATGCCGCTGCAAGATGCTGTGGTAACCATGCTGGTTCAGTATTCCTTCAATTTTGAATAAATCCCCAACAGTGTCATCAGCAAAGCACCCCACACCATCACACCTCCTCCTCCATGCTTCACGGTGGGAACCAGGCATGTAGAGTCCATTCGTTCACCTTTTCTGCGTCACACAAAGACACGGTGGTTGGAACCAAAGATCTCAAATTTGGACTCATCAGACCAAAGCACAGATTTCCACAGGTCTAATGTCCATTCCTTGTGTTCTTTAGCCCAAACAAGTCTCTTCTGCTTGTTGCCTGTCCTTAGCAGTGGTTTCCTAGCAGCTATTTTACCATGAAGGCCTGCTGCACACAGTCTCCTCTTAACAGTTGTTGTAGAGATGTGTCTGCTGCTAGAACTCTGTGTGGCATTGACCTGTTGTCTAATCTGAGCTGCTGTTAACCTGCGATTTCTGAGGCTGGTGACTCGGATGAACTTATGCTCCGCAGCAGAGGTGACTCTTGGTCTTCCTTTCCTGGGGCGGTCCTCATGTGAGCCAGTTTCTTTGTAGCGCTTGATGGTTTTGGCCACTGCACTTGGAGACACTTTCAAAGTTTTCCCAATTTTTCGGACTGACTGACCTTCATTTCTTAAAGTAATGATGGCCACTCATTTTTCTTTACTTAGCTGCTTTTTTCTTGCCATAATACAAATTCTAATACTCCATTCAGTAGGACTATCAGCTGTGTATCCACCTGACTTCTGAACAACACAACTGATGGTCCCAACCCCATTTATAAGGCAAGAAATCCCACTTATTAAACCTGACAGGGCACACCTGTGAAGTGAAAACCATTTCAGGTGACTACCTCTTGAAGCTCATCAAGAGAATGCCAAGAGCGTGCAAAGCAGTAATCAAAGCAAAAGGTGGCTACTTTGAAGAACCTAGAATATAAGACATATTTTCAGTTGTTTCACACTTTTTTCTTAAGTATATAATTTCACATGTGTTAATTCATAGTTTTGATGCCTTCAGTGTGAATCTACAATTTTTATAGTTATGAAAATACAGAAAACTCTTGGAATGAGAAGGTGTGTCCAAACTTTTGGTCTGTACTGTATACACACACACACACACACACACACACTCCTCCCTTCACATATGCCACTAATTTCTCATATGAGCTTGGTGAGATTGAGTTTGTAAAAAGGCAGCTATTTCCTGTTTGCTAAATTTAATATATTGTACAATTTTATTGTTCTATGTTATTCCAGGAAAGATGCATAATTTAGACCAGATCATCACTCCTTGCATAACCACACAGCTCAAATATTTATCCCCATCTCCTTGGCTACAAACTGACATACATATTCTAGCACTGCCAAATACTGTACGTCAAAGAACTGACTAAGATATAGAACTTGAGCAAGCATTTTAAAACATTATACTACGCTTGTGAACACTTGTGGTGCCCAAGAAATCTATGGCAAAATCTGCAAGTGTTACATGAAAATGGTGAAATAAAAATCTGCAGAATTTTCACTACAGAACTGACATGTTGCATGTCATGAACTTCACTTTTTTTTTTTTGTGCTACATGAATCTCCATGTAGCACTACATGTATTATACTGTAAAGCGTTGGGGACTGCGCTGCACTGAAAATCTGATCTCACTTTTGAACATTTTGAGATTTTAAACAATAAAATCATTAAAAATAGTATTTCAAAATAATAGTTTTTCCCCCAGAGTTGCACAGACAGCAAAGCGAACTGGACTGGAGGTTATATTCTATAACACAACTGGAATAAGATTTTTCTGGATTTTCTAGAACTACCGTATATGCCGGCGTATAAGACGACTGGGCGTATAAGACGACCCCCAACTTCTGCCCTAAAAATATAGAATTTGGTATATACTCACTGTATAAGACTACCCCTCTCCCAAATGAAAAAAAAGTCTGCTTTGATTTCAACATGTTAATTTTAATTCAAATGCATATGACATGCAGGTACTGTATATAGCAGCAAAACTGTCACTTATAAACATAAGGTTGTTTCAAACATGTACGGTAAAGCTAAGCTCTTCATTAATATCACAGCATGGATGCGAGGGGAATCTGGCGTTACTGCACCGCCAGCTTTCCCCTCGCATCCATGCTGTGATATTAATGAAGATCCGACATGCTTCTGTAAGTGCCGCCTGTGACCCCCAGCTCTGTGACGCCGACCGCTGTGACGGGGCGGCTGCATTAGCATACAGCGCGCCGCCCCGTCAGCGCGTACTAAGCCTCTTCTAATGACTGTGAGAGGCGGATTGCCGCGCATGCGCGGCGGTCCCAGGAAGCAGCTCTCTACGCGCTGACGGGGAAAAAAACACCTCACACAGTGCGGCCCCCGTATATCCGGCGTATAAGACGACCCCCCACTGTAGCCATTATTTTAAGGGGTTAAAAAGTCGTCTTATACGCCAGTATATACGGTATGTATTAAAAAGGAAGTGATATACAAGGCCAATTACAAGACATTGGTATCTCACATAGTATATCAGAACATATTTCCCACTAAGTTTTCAGTTGAGATCCATATCTGTAGCTCTTGTGTGAAAAAAAAACTCACACATCTGGGAGCAACAGTTCTGACATAAAGCAGTATGTTGTAAGGTTGAAGAAAACTAACCAAATGGTAGGCATAGGGGGAGTTAAATGGTGAAAAACCTGCAATTCAGACATTTTGATTTTTTTTCTGCTATGTTGTTCACAACATGGGATACATATTTTTATAGTTCAGAGATTTTCAGATCTGTAGATAAGTTGTTAATTTACTTTTAGAATAAAAGTGTACTAGCAACAGGCCTGGGGGCCTTCAGTAAGCTCCTGGCTGTCATAGTAACTGGGGGGTGATGATTTCATTCAAAATGATGGCGTCCGATGGTTGTCTGAGGCAGCCAAACAGTAAAAGACTTGTAATCAGTCTCTGATTGTAGGCATAGCCACCGATGCTGTGTAAAGCTGTGTAAGGCCGGGGCCCCACGTGGCGCAAAAAAAAAAACAAAAGTGTTTTACAGTCCCTGCAAAGTGGATGGGATTCTAGCTAATCCCATCCACACATTGTGGAAAATTACATGCAGCGGATTCGCTAGAATCCCATCCACTTTGCAGGGACTGTATAACACTGCAGGTTTTGCTATGGCGTTTCGTTTACGCACGTGTAGCCCCCACCCTCAGACAGTTTTCGCAAGGCTCTAAGTCCATGTATTGGCCAGATTTACCAGCTGAGCTGAACTAACATGTTGGGTTCAGGTGATCTGCTTTTGGTCTTGCAAATCTGATTGATACATGGACAGTTTCCCAGCCCTGAACTAGACATGTGAAACCCCACCTCATTGGTGTAGAAAAAGCAACCAATGAATTGACACTTATCGTAGCACCGCAATCATTATGAACTCACCATCCACTCAAATTTAATTTAGAGAACTTTCATACCAACGCATATTCAGTGGAAGGAAGTGTCAAAAGAATAAACAAAAGTAGACCTGGAGTGTGTTGTGTTGCTCCCTGTTGTAATGAATTTCTAAACTCTTGGTTTGTAATATTAAGAAGTGTGACATCAAAGCTGACTGGTTTCGAAATAAAGAGGTTTCATCACTCAAATTCTTTTCCTCATTTCAAAAGACATTTCCCCAGTATAAAGAGCATTATGGGTAGTTTGACAAACACTCTCCATATACCCGTTAAATATATGGTTTGAGATTTTAGCGCTTTAGCAAATCTATAACTTTTACTCTGGAGTAAAGCACATGCAGCATCTCAGAATCAGAAAAGAGACTTATTTGATTATTTAATAAATGTTGCTGCTTGAGATGGATTAAAAAGTTACCTTTGATGCTTTCAATCAACGCATGGAGGGCTTGAGAACATCCAAGGGCGTAACCAGGATTTTCTCACATAGTACAAAGACCCCTTTAAAACCTCCATGCAGAGTATGATGCCCTCTTGTGGCCCCCACACAGTACGGGACCCAGTGAGTGTGTGGTGAGCATGCTTACCCTTCAATCTTTGATCTGGTGCTAGGAGCAGAGCGTGAGCAGGCAGTCCTAAAAGCAGTGAGTACCGAGAACCAAACTCACCACTCACTCCTTGGGTCCCACCCATAACCACTCAGCATTTCCATCATTCAATCAGTAACAATGGGAATGCTTACTGGTGGGGCCTGGTAGCCACCTCTCCCAATTATGATCATCATCATTTAGGAATTTAGGACAGTAGTACAGATAAAAGTCAGCAGGGGGGTGATTTTTAACTGCGGACCCACTAACTTCTGTACCCCCCTGGGTTCATCCTTACTCCAGTATATAAGGAAATTATAGCGTATTTATTGACTTTGACCTTTTCTATAGAAATTTTGGATTGGTATTTATTATTCTTTGTATATTACCCATGCTCTGCCTTTCAGCTTTCCCTCTCTATGCTCCCTCGGAAACAATGGTTTGCTACCATTTCACAAACATATTTGACAACTCTGTAACCTGAGCACTCACGATCTTGCAACTACTTTTAGGCTGACTGCTAGTTAGTGTGAGATGCTCGTAGTGGATTTTACTTACATTACTCTATTGCTCCTTTCTACCGGTTTTGTTACTTTTTTTTTTTTTTTTTTTTTTTATTGTGACAAGTTCCATAAATTCCCTAATCATAACTCTACAATTTTTGTACAGCCCTACTCATTATACACAAGCACAAAACAAAAGAAACAATGCAAACAAGACACAGTACTTCTATTGCTAAAATGCAGGCTACCATTGCCACCTCTATTTAAAGCCAATCGTTGTGCTGGTTGAATTTTTATAACAATTATCGCTTTAGCCATTTTGGACTGTAAATGAATTGGCCCAGGTAAAATATCATGCCATGAAGTCCAGCTTTAAATACACTTAACATAGAAATTGCGAACCACAAAATAAAAGTCTTGGGATTATGGAAATTATAGGATTGACAGATATGTTAATGATAGATGTAAACAAAATATCTTGATTTATTTAGTATAGAGTATGACGACCACATGCAGAAATACACACACACTGAAAGGTCTTGGCATACCATCTAAGAAGTTTTGAATGGTTGTCAATGCTGCTGGCAGCTCCCATTGCAATTGTTTATCGTTGTCATCCCAGAATTACGACTGGGGACAAGTCTGGAGATGCTGCAGGCCATGGTAGCACATTTAGGCCATGCAAGGTACTTACACAACCAAATCAATGTAACACCTTGCTGTTAGCGTACCTGAAATGAAGACTAGAAGGTTTGACTGCCGTACATGATTACACCCCACACCAAAATCCCAGGAGTAGGATTGGCGACATTCCCTTGTGAAGGGCTCTTCATGGCACTGCCCACATGGTCTGTAGACCCATCTCCAGCTATTATTGCGTCCGAGACAAAAGTAGTATTCATTGCTGTAGAGGACAGACCTCTATTCGCACCTTCATTGCTGTCATGCTATGTACCACATGATTGGCTTTGCTAGTGACAGTGTGGGATCAATGTAAAACCTGTAGCTGGATGTGCGGCTCATAGCCCAATGACTTGCAAACACCTTCTCATATTTTAAGTCGACACAGTTTTCCAGTCTAGGCTTGGGAGCTACTTGCAGTACACAATGGATCACTATACGCCATTCTTCCAAATAGACAATCCCTTAGTGCAGAGGTTCACCTCTTGCTGACATTTGGCCTGGGTGTGAAGCGATCTCCTGGAGTAATAAACCAAGTGCTCTTAGTTAAAAGATTGGGTGCTACTCAGTCTGCGACAAGTGGCATTAACTGGCTCATTGACGAACAGAAGGCCTCGCACAACCATCCTGCACAACTCATGTGGCCAAAAAAAACCAAAAAAAAACCCCAAAAAACGTTTTCTTTTAATCTGTCTTTTATGTCCCACCCACATGCCACAGATTGGAGGTAGGCACTTGGAAATGTGATAACTTGCAGATCTTAGAGACATCAGCTACTTCCTTGATTTGCATAACCTTATGGCTTTGGCTTGCTCTTCTTGGTGTTGAAATTTTAATATCTGAATACTTGTGCACGAAGACGTTACACAATTTGCAGCCCTCAATCTGACCCACATGATGGGCTAATGTAAACCAATAGTGAAAAGCCCACTCCTCTTCTCACTAATTTACATATAATGGATAACTATTTTAAATTATTAAAGTATCAATAAATTTATTTTATATGTATTTTACATATATCGCACTTCTGATCTCTAGACTTTCTACCATCATCCTTTCTTTAGGGCCCCGTGGACCCAGGTCTCTTTAGGGTTACCACTACAAGCATTCTGGTTTGAGGATCATAATTCCATGTACATTAGTCTTTCCTCAACTACGCTTTCTGGAAGTCATAAGTTTCTCATATGATCTATTAATAAAAGTAAAAACTTTCTAAATGTCCTATCATCATACACATGTCCATAATTGTATGGAAGATAAAACATTTAGGATAGGCATTTCAATGGTAAAACACCTGCACTACTAAAGTGCCTACGAGGAATAGTACTGTAAAGAGGGTGCTTCTAGACAGCAATATATTATGTACTGTATTTTACCTGTGCAAAATGAGCTGCTGTTTTGAAAACCTTTGGGGTTTGTTTGTTTTTTTGTTGTTTTTTTAAATTTATGTGGTTACAGATCTAATTACCAATTACGTTATGGTCTCACGTTACAAAATTTTTCCAGCTCCAAATCGAAGGAAAAGGTCATCAGTATGTGATCTGTCGGGGTCCGATGCCTGGCATAGATCATCTGTGCTAGCAGCTTCCGGCACCACAGCACTGTTTCGTCCACTGCATAGCAGGGGTTCTGGTGAGTTACAGAGCCGCTCCTATTACATAAATAGGACTAGCTAGACACACCACTGGCCCACTATCAGCTTCTGGCACACAGAGGCTGCTAGAACAGATGATCTGTGTGGGATCCGGGCTTCGGACCCCAACAGATCACATACTGGTGACCCATCCTGTGCTTACATCAGTATAAAAATTCTATTTGGGACTGGAAAACCCCTTTAAAACAATGTACTCTAACAGCTCCCTCATAGTGCTGATTCGTGTAGGCTGCATGTTATAGAGCAGAAGGAGCTGAGTAGATTGATACATAATTTTTCTGAAAAAATATTCAGTATAACATTTCCATCTCTACTTGCTTAGGAGTCCAGTGGGCGGTGCATAAAGAGATTGATCACTGAGCCAAGTTTATCACTAAGCTCAGCATGAGCAGAGTTTTTTTTAAATTAATAAAATACAATGTATATGGGAACTTTTCTGAGAAAACTATATATCAATCTTCTCAGCATCTCCTGCTCCATAACATGATGCCTGAAGATTAGTCTGCCTTTTCAATCCAACAGGTTCACTTTCATCTGGACATTTGCCGAAGCCTTATCCTCTGCTGAAAATGCAAGCTAATCATGCGAGGAGCTGTTCTCGTAAGCGGGTTCACATGTTCAGGTTTTCAGATGCAGTTTAACTTTTAATAATGAAAGAGTGGCTGATGTTTCAGTGATGTTCCCAGTGTTCTTGAATACCTGTGAGAGTCCCACACCACACAACTTTTGTACTTTTTATCTTGTGCTCCACCCTGCACCTGTTGTATTTAGTGGCCCAGGCATTAAGAAAGAACACTTTATTCATACAACATTTTTTCACAAGCAAATAGACCAAACACTATCACCCACAGTGGATAGAACGTCAGCTTCCTGTAGCTGTAGATAGGAAAACATCTTGGTGGACAAACCTGCATCCATAAATACTTAGGCCTAAGATAAGATCCCTTGAGAAAAATAGCAACGAGTGTAAGCAACACCCATCTTAATATCTGCAGTGCTCCTTTCTCTTAGCTGTGGGCTCAGTCATTATAAGGGGTTTCCCAAAAAATCTCCACTTAGGCCTGGGAGTTACAGACCCAGACGTGCATGAAAGAAGTCATGAGTATTTCATCAGAAAGCCCCTTAAAATAAATGGTTTCAAAGGTGTGTTGCCAGATGTGTTGCTAAGGTGCAAATGGAAAATGGTCTATGGCACATAGCAATGCAGAGTAGTTTACATGCACAAAATTGTCATATATATTTATATTTAGAAAAAAAAAACAAAAAAACTAAATATGACAGCCTACAGTTACCAAGCTATAGTCATCTCAAAACCACTATACCCTGTATTTCTTACAAAGTTATTCTACTTATCTCTATGCGATAACTTTTATAATGCAAAAAGCCTAACAGTATGCAGGTATCAGAATAGCATCACTCTTCATTTTTGGTTTGAGCTTTCAGAACTACTGAGCTAGTCAAAAAAGTGGATGAACTTTGCTTAAGCTAGTAAGGAATTGTATTTATCACAAGGATTTAGCAAATAAAAACAAATCCTAAACATTAAAACCAACCATGAAGCTAAGGCATATGGAACAGCATAGCATATAGTGATAGATTTTGTGACAGACAAGTGTGTGGCGTCTGTACTCCCTCTGCTATCATTTAACGTATCGTTTCCTGGACACCATATGAAAAAAGGGGGTGGGGTGGGGGGGGTGTTGGCAATAATGTACCAACTTCTTCCCTTTTAGATCAGATTTATGTTTACGTACAACTGGCACAGCAGCTTCTTGGTAACCCCTGACAGCAAGGCGAGACTGCCAGCGCAGGAATCAAGGTGCAAAATACAGTACTGGATATATCCAATAGCAGTCAATGTCAGGATTTTGGCTTTTTACTTCCCAGCTTTGCCAAAAACACAAAAAAAAAAAAAAGAAAAAAACACTACAAACTAAGGCTGACTGCATATTAAATTTAAAATATTTTAAGCCTTCCTCTAAGAAAGTGTGAGCTGTATTGTATTAATGACTAATACAATGGCCGCGACGGCTTAGGATCTTCACGGAATGCTTCTGAGTGCTAAGATTTACTGTAATACTATATATATATCTAAACGTCCGACATATAATACTGACAGTTCTATAAACAATACATAAAAACATTCCTGAAAATTACAGGACTAAGAGGAAAAGGCTGAAATAGGCCTTAACTTTCCCAAATTTAATGACCCCTTTCATTGCTTCTGATGCACACGCAGAAGAAATTTAACCGCACACAATAGCAAAAAGATTTATATAAAACTCATGAAGCTTTTATGGGTAATTATTTTCTTGCGATTCCAGACAGTAACACAGTGCTTCCTCCTTTACATTAAAATAAAAATACTATACGATGCATGGTCCCAATATATTTAACAAGGTCTTTTTGGCAAGAAAAAAAATAAAAAATTGAAGAAAAAAAAAAAATGTGGCATAGGTCCATCTCTTCCAAATTCCCTTCCCTACCCAGAAAAATCCATATCAGAACCAGAATTTAAAAAAAAAAAAAAATATATATATATATACTGATCTTGGAAACAGGAAATATTGTCATGTAACACTTGAAAGATGAGGGTAAAAATCTTGGCTTTTAATTAACAAAACGTTTGTTGGTTTTAAGCAGAGATTTCTCTAAGATCCTTTCCCCTTTTGAATGAGGCCCACATAAAGGTAAGGGTATCAACAGATTGTGACACTTCAGAAGTTAAGTAACTGGCCGCTAACTAAACTCCTGAAATGGCACAAGCGTGGAGGTACCTGGTTGAAAGGGAATAGGCGGAATGTCTCTGTGTGTAGATGTGAATGGTGAACACAGTCTGTGCTGGAATGCTGATCATTGCTAGGACCCGGAGGAGAGTGATGGATGTCAAATGTGATCTGGCAGTGGGCACCTCCAGCTCAGCTAAGATTTAGCTTTACTTCTTTTATTCTTCAGATGTATCATTGTTGGTGAGATTGGCGATTTGGTCTTCTAATTTGGAAATACGTTCATCCTGGGCGTTTATGAGGTCTTTCATTGAACGCAGTTCCTTCATCACCTCATCCAACTTTCCATCGCTTGCCTGAAATGATCAGTAAAGAGATCATACAAGGAATAGAGAAACTATTCAATTGGCAAGACAATGCATGGTGATAACCTAGGGCGGGGCAATTCATCATAAAATAACTGAAATTGAAAGCCAGCTCAATCTATGTCATCCAGTCTCACACTGCCACTGGCTAAAAGATATGTCACCCAGTGTCAGGATTGCTGACATGTGAATAAACTAAATTCAGTGTCATGGCATGGCATATAAATGTGGGTGTGGCATGTAAGATGGGAGCTAAAATGTTCAACTAATCGTGATTTTGATTTAACATACACCATTTCATACTTTATAGGGGTATTCCCATCGGACACATTTAGGGCAGCCTCAGCTATTTTCAGAACTGCCACAGACAAGGAAAGAGCCATGCATGTGCAGTCACCCCTCCATTCTCAGCAGTTGCGTCCCCCTGTTCGAGAGGACTTGCATCTATCACATTTATGGTATATTCTGTGGCAGTTTTCTGAAGGACTATAAATAAAATGACAAAGTTATATTAAATGTTTTCCAACAAAACTATAAACTTGTCATTTATTAAAATCTCTTGCTCTTTTTATGCCTAGAATACAAGGAGGTGGTTCTATCAGTGACAGTCTATGTATGACTGCATACAGAGATATCTGTAAGCCACTGACTAGGACAGCCCTCTTGACTCCTCAGCATAGAAAGAGCAGAGATATAAATGAATACATGTCAGATGTTTTATCTGTTCCCACAAATCTATACGTCAAACTGCTCTGCTCATTTTGCTCTATGATGTGATACCTGCAGACTGCACTGCATTTTTCTTGTGACAGGCTTACTATAACACAACTTCCCTGCCGCGTAACCAAAGCACTAGAAAAACACCACTATGTTGTCATAAAAGAAAGCACCTTTCAATGTAGATGCTAAATCTTTTTATTTTTTTACTTACAGGACTAGAAGTTTGTGATGCCAGCTTGGGGGTGCTGGATGGCTCAGACTTCTTTTGCGCACCTGGTTTACTTCCCAAAATATTTTTCTTCACCACATTCAGATCCCGATTTTTGCTTGGTGTGTACCCATCTTTTAGGGATATTAAAACTGGATCAGCATTTTTTCCATCAAACCACTCTTCGGCTTCCATGGGGGCTTCTGGGCCGGCAGTATCTGGGTACAAGTCATCTTGGAAAAGATCAGACTGATAATAAAAACACAAGGGACAGAAAATGAAATTAATATCTGAAGTATCAGTACAAATATTTATACAGAGTCAGAACAATTTGCAATCTCCTCTGGACCCATAAACACCCAGTTGGAAAACAATTATCCAAAAGGTCATTTTGGATGAAAATCCCAACGACAGTCTTACCCATACCCATATGAATAGTGAGTTGGGTTAGTCCCTGTTAAAATCCGAGCCAGGCAGTAACAGTGTTCTGAAAAACAGTGACTATTCAACACTGCAGCAACCATCCACATGACTATTGGTGGTCGGAGCATGCTGTTCTATAACTTTTTTTTTTTCCAGCTACATAATAAAATGGAGGATTTAAAAACAGGAGCATAAGAAGTGTTCACAAGTGTTACAGTAGCATGCCAGTGGTTTACCCATGTTAATGCTAGTGACACCTCAATGTGAATACCCCCCCCCCCCCACCAGGCACACCCAACAGAGTACAGATACCATATTATGTAGCCATGGTAAGCTGTGGCTATATCCTGTGAACTCCTTTAAAGTCCAATAAACACAATGATATACAACGCACCCAGACCCAAGCCATGACTTTACAGAACTCACCTTCCTGGGCACAGTCATGATAATTGGCTCACATTTCCTCTCATGAAGTTTGTAGAACCTTTAAAGGAAAAAAAAAAAAAAGAAAAGAAAGGACTTCAATATACATTTGTCTGTACTCAGGATAAATATATACATTTACTATAGGATTTCAAGCTAGAGTCACAGAAAGGAAATTCTAGAAAAAGGAGCTACTATATTTTAATATTTATCTTTTTATTTCAGAAACCTGATATTGGTTCTACCAGGTGCAGAGTTGACCTTCTGTGTATCAATATCATTAAAAAAGGGTTTTTAGAGATCAGGAAAAGAGGGAAGAGGGTGATAAACCATAAAATTAAGGGAGATCCATGACACACCTAAAGTCCTACTGCCAACTAAGTGCTCCCTGTTGGACTTTATTTACTGTGCTGCAGCAATGACACACCCAACAACTTGCCCAATAAAGCCTCACATAACTCCAACAAAACAGGAAAAAATACAGAATACAGTGCTCCTATGCGTATAGTTTATTCTCGCTAATGAACCCAAAATAATAAATCAACTAAAGATTCTAAACTCAAAATAACCAAAAACCCATAGAAAGTGTCACTTCCCAGAAAGAGTACTTCTAAAATATAATCTTTATTAATATCATCTAAAAAGATAACCATAAAAAGGCAAAAGCTCAAGAGAAAAATAGTTTAAATATGATAGGGTTAGCAACAAAAGTACCTAGAAGATGCCCCCCATTGTTCGTATCATATAGTAACCACTGCAATCAGAGTGAGAGGTTCAGTAACATTAATTGGTTAATAACACCAGGAGAGGCAATAGGAGCCAGTACAAAGACAAAAGGCTGCTCAGCCAGTATCAACCTCCTAGTGAATGCCTAAACCTCAAATAGTTTAAAAGAGAGGGGACTCCGATATCTGTACCCAAGTGTTACTAAAGACCATCCCCCATCATATATTCAGTAAAGACCATTGGGTCAAATTTCTGATGGATGTCTGTACATGTATGAGTCCCACTAGGTGTCTATAGTATTTCAAAACACCTCCCTACTGGTAAAAAAAGAGTACACCTGACGCGTTTCTAGGACAGTATTAGCCACTGTCCTGTCATCGGAGGCATAAATTTACTATATAGATCTACTCTCAGAGAGCTATAGTATCCCCCCACTCCCCATCAGCTCTGATACATGTAAATGGCATTTTATTCATTAAATCTTAATGACCAGGTAGAAAAAGGTGCCATAGAATTTTTAATGCAGACTAAATGCCATAAAAACAAAATACATAAAAATAGCAAAATTGTATTTTTCGCATAGGCCCAGCAAAAACAATAATAAGCTAATCAAAACATTAGATGTACTCCAAAATACTGCCAATTAAAAACACAACTCGATACGCAGACAATAAGCCCTCACATAGCTATGCAAACGAAAAACAAAGTTACAGTTACGAACTTTGGAAGGTGGAGAGGAAAAATATGAAAAAAAAAAAAAAAAGTCAGCTAGCATCTGATCTACCCTGCGTCCTTAGAGGGTTAAATGCAGGTCGGTGGGGGTCAACAGCTAGGCCTGACATCATTACCAAAAATGAAAGACATTATGTAGCCCAGGTCTCCAAACGGAGATGAAAGGACGTCACTAAATACCACCCGTTTGATTTGCAACATTAATACATTTATAAACATTTCTGAGAGAACGTCTTTAACCTCTTCTTGACCAGGCCATTTTCCAGTTCATGATAGGACACATTTTCAGGTTACTTAGTTCATGAACTTTTGAAAGCACAAAAAAAAAAAAAAAGTTTGGGTTCTTAAATTTAAACACTTTTTTTTTTTTTTTTTAAATGAAAAACGTGAGGGGTGTGTTTGTCACAGTTTATTTATTTTTTAAACAACAAGATTTTTCTATGTAGATGATAGATTTGTATCACCAGGGATTACACATCACACCTCCCGTAAGATTATAATAGGAGCATTTCAACATTATTTTTTCTGATTTTCACTAAAATTGGGCCTGACATATTAGCCCCAGTTACAGGAGGAATACAGCCACCTAGTATATACTGCAGAATTGATCTGGGCCCTCTACTAGCTTCTGCAGTTCACTGGCACCCAGTAATCAGGGGGATCACCGACAAGGAGAAAAAGGTATCATGTCAACTTCCACAACTGTACAGTGTCAGTAACAACTGTCTTTCTGCTCCTGGAACTACAGACTAAAAGACATACCAGTACATCCCCTTGCAGTGCTGTGAATGGATAGTCTGCAAGTAGTTAATGGACAAAGCTGAATAAAAAGAAAGAAAAACAAAGAAAAACCAAAAAACAAACAAGCCACAAACTCATTTGCTTATATACACACACACACACACACACACACACACACACACACACACACATCATCCCACATTGCAATCAGTATTGCCATTTTGGATATAAGAAGTTTCACGTAATGAGTAGAGTATAGAAAGTATGCTTCTACAGGCCTCAACAGGACCTTCTAGGTGTCCAACAACAGAAATATTTGGCACATAAGCAAATTCTCTATAAAGCAAGCACATTACCTGTGCTGACAGTGAAGCACATAAGAGATTAGATAATGTAGCTGATCTGTGAATAGCTTAGTACCTGGCAATCTCACACTTGTTAACATCCAGTCCCCGCTTTGGCATGTACCCCATTCCTCGCTGCGGTTCCTTACTGCTGAAAGTGTTGAGGTAGTGAACATAAGGCGATTCATCTGTGATCTCAAAATACCGAATACTGCTGTCGCCCTATATGAAAAAGTAGATAAGGTCAGAAGACGGCGGTAAGAAATGAGAGAATCTCAAGTATCTCCAAACTATATTTTCCCCATCAATATCTGCAGTGAATAGAGATTATACTCCAATAGCCATCTTTTCTTCTAACAGAGCAGTAATCTCAGAACTCTGGCAGTGAAGCAGGTCATTTATCACCTCCATGACTTGTTCACTGAATCATGGAACCTTTTGGGCTCTTAAAGCTATTATTTTGTGCATGTTGACATAAATGGCACGTGTAAACTCTGCACATCTTTCACTTTTATTTTTAGAAAGTGTTGTGGGACAAGGGCTCTGCTTAGGTCAGAATTTTTACCCACAAAAATTACTTTGCAAGAATTATACTCAAAACATCACACTGATACAAAACTGTATAGAAGTGTCCATATAAGTGCTTGATGGGATTTGCACAATGTGCCAGAGGTCTACTTTCAGTACATCAGGGTCTATTAGGATATTTCTAACTTGTCATTTAGATTTTCTCCATGTCAAGTATGAAAATTTGGGCAAATTTTTTTCCCCTGCAATTCACTTTTTTATTACAACAAAGTATAACAAATAGTACGCATACAAAATGGGCCAAAATTTCTGGCTGTGAACGCAAAAAAAGTATTTTCAGGATTTATAGGCAAAAGATTCCTCCTGTATTGCCAGCAGAATGGTTACGTATAAAGCTCCTACAGCACATTAAAAGAATTGCTGGCATTTTGCTGTGGGATTTTATAATACACTGACATGTTGTCACAACCTCTTCACTGGAAATGGTCACTGAATATAAAGACATGATACATACATTAAAGGGCTTAGTTATGCTGAGTAAAATGAGACTTACCAGTGCCCTAGATAAGCTTTCTTACTTAGGGGACGTCCACACTACCATAATAAACGTCACTTGTTTTCATCCGTCATAGGATGAGAGCAACGGATATTAACAGTGGTAGAGTGACAGACACAGACTGAACCCCTCCGTCTGCTCCCACTGACACCAATGTAAAAAACATAGCAATGTAAAAAAACAAAGCATTCTTCAGTCACTTTTCTGGCGGAAGAAAAAGCCGTGCATACATGACTGAGGCTGAAGACAGATGGACAACAGTCTGCATCAGTGACTTAATGCCCATTGCTCTCATCCTAATGATAAATGAGAGCAACTGATACTAAAAACAGTATGAACCTACCCTAGTACACGCAGAGGTCCCCCAAAGACCCTATAATTAGATTTGCAGAGCACATGGGGTGCTGGAAATCCCCATGACTTCAGACTCCTGTTGCAGGTACATAGATAAAAGCAGAATCTGTCATGTGATAGAGTCATCCACACCAGGGGAGGCAGAGGGACCAGCTATATTTTTCCCTTCATAACCCCACTAATGACAAAACACATGACATATGGGGGTATACAAAGGGCATAAATGAATCTTTGGAAAAAAAACCCACCATGAAACTACAGGTACCAGATATCTGTATTAGGCCCTGTGGTTAAGAGCAATCAAGATTTTAGCCAACGCCCTTGTTTACTAGGGCTTATCTATAGTCGCTAGGCTCACACCCCTCATGTTGGCTCTCATTTGATGCCTACGGAAAAGCTTCTCAAAAGGGAGGAGTGTGATTTCAGAGAAGTAAGGCACCCTTTTCATATGTGCAAGTACATGGGATGGTCATGTAATAGCTAGCACAGCAGCTCACACCGACTCAGAGGGCTGGGGTTTATATATTTTACATCTTTAATGCGAGAAAATGTAGAAGTTTTTTCAAACTCCATTATGTCCATTACCTTCAATTGAAAAAGAAAGATTTAACTTCTCACCTTGCCACACAAGTAAATGATGTTTGTGTCAGGGTCATAAAAAGGTAGCAAAACTCCATTGCTTGTGTCCATTTCATGTAGTGCAATAGGCTCATCCATACTTTTCTGCATATAAAGAAAATGTATTTACAAAAACATTGCAAACACGTTAAAAGCAGACCTGTCACTTCTCCTGACAAGTATATTTTAGTGAAAACCATTGTGTAGGAAGAGGGTGACAAGTTCTTTTTTCACAGAAGGAAGTTTTCTTCACTATCCATAGGACAAGGGATAACTTCCAGGTCAGTGAGGTTCTACCTCTTGCTTTGAATGGAGCAGTGATCAGGCAGTACACACAGTGCTCATTTCATTTCAATGGAAGTGCTGTACTTTGACCATCTCCAGGACTTCCTTATGACTGAATGAAGGGGTACTGCCTGACCACCGCTTTCACCCCCCCCGTCCATAGCGGTCAGATCCCCACTGATCTGCAAGTCATCCCTTGTCCTATAGATACACTTTAAGCTTTTGTTTTGCAACCAATCTCACCACAGCACAGTGAAGACACATTGTTAACCATATCATACAGAAAAAAAGCGTATTTAGGTGAAGTCATCATTAGTAAATGTTAAAACTGACAATATAAAAATCAGCATTATCAACACAATATTAATCTCATGAACTAATACTTTGAACACATGCTTTTTTTTTTTTTTTTTTTTTTAAATTGGTAAGATGCATTGAAGTCTACAGGTGTTTTGCATACAGCAATGCCTAGCTTTTTTCATGCATAAAACATGGCTGAAAACCTACCTTTAAGGACTCTCATTTTGCACTGTGCAAATACTACCTGCCAGTAAAGCAAGTTTCAATATTCTAATCTTCCAAGTTTGTAATTTACAGTAAGTCACAATATAGTACTGAAGCTTTGATATTGGATATATGCAAACCAAGAGTATTTCTATAATGTTTTGACTACTGACCATTTGAGCAGCCAACAATATCATACCAGCAACCAGAATGGGATCTGGGTCCAACTAAGCAAAGTCTATGACATTTACAGTATATGGCCCTAATAAGGCATAAAAGTTTAGCATGGCGCAAATACTGGTGCATTTTGAACCTTGGTATAGATAACAGGTTTCTTAACAGGTACAGTAAACTAATGAATTAGAACATTAGAACATTAGCACTGAAGACCTCTTGGTATCTATGCCATGAATGAGAATGCACTAGCAGAATTATCATACAAGCGTGGTTGTATCTGACAGGGAAAGTGAAAAGGCCCGTGTGTTACAAGACTATAGAGCTGTCAAGTTGGAGATATATATTCTGTTCATCACTTGTTTATCAGTAAATTTCTTTCTTTCTTTGTCATCAGAAAAGAAAAGCAAGACTAAAAAAAGGTAAATCACATACCGGATTCCACAATGCTAACTGGCGCTCACTCATACGGCTGAACCCAGTTGTAAAAATGCTACCATCAGATAAAAAGATTGCCCTCATGGGCCGAGCTCCTTCGTGTGCTTTATCTTTCTCCTATTACAGAGGGGGAGGAAAAGGCATAGTTAAAAAAAAAAAAAAAAAAAAAAAAAAAGTTAAAAAGGGAGTCTGTTAGAAAGAAAAATCAAACTAATGACAGCTCCTTGTAGGATGACTTCTACACTTAGATACCTTTCTTATTCTGGATCACAGCTCCATTTTCATGAAAAACAACATTTTATTCTCTTGCAAATTAGCTGAAAAGGGCTTTAGCGGCATTTCTTCTCCTGCTGGGGCTTCTCACTGCTCTAGATAACCGCCCCTAACTGCTGCCCAGCTCCACAACCGTTGTTGCTTCAGTTGCATCTCCCATTGTCTGAAGCCGGCCTCCTGCTCTTCCAGGGGCAGTCAGTACTGCACTTCCCATTGCCAATCCAGAACAATGTAGAATAAGATGGGCAACTTTGGACAGTGTAGAAGCAACCCTACAAGGTACTGTCATTAGTTTGATACAGATTTTCCTGCTGACAGTCTCTTTAAAATGAATGAAAAAAATTAAAGTTGGAAAAAATTAGTTACATAAAATTTTCTCTCGTGTTGACCCCACCAATTACATACCGCTACTAATTCCATTTTGCGTGGATCAATAACACGAAGCTTCTTGTCCTTGGAGGCCGTGCAAATGAGGCTGCCGTTTCGGTTCCAGCTGACACTGTAAATCATGTCATAATGCATATCCTCTAAGGAGACTAGAGCCTCCCCAGTACCCACATTCCAGATAATAATGACATTATCACAACCTGTTAACAAAACAACAATACATTTACTGCCAACTTCTTAAAGCACCAATTTCCTCGCTAGCTCCATATAATATTAAGATTTGACTGTAACCAAATCTACAATTAATGACAGTAACTCTATGCAATCACAATGAGGGAGATTTAATCAATCCCACTACACCAAAGTGGGATGATATCACAGTACACATTTGCGCAAGACCCTTTCTTGTGCCAAACATGTGACAATCTCACCAGATTGTGCGAACATGGGTGTAGCGGAACGGGACAGGACATTCATTATAACTCATGCCAATTTTATGGCGAAGGTTAAAATGGAAGTCTGCGCCAGTTCCTAAGTGGGGTAAATTTCCATTCTGGCACTGGGATGCACAGTTGATTTATAAAGAGGCCGGAGCCTTTTCATAAGTCACTTGTTTCCTGCACCAGTTGGGGCCTTTATCAAGGCTGGCGATACGTCTTAATAAATCTGCCCCAATGAACCTTCCAAAATACAGCCTTTGCCACTGTTCTTTCTAAGCAGTGCATTTTGACATCATTAAAAGATCCCTAATTTTTATTTAGGGCTTCACTTTAGAATAAGCCGTAAAGATACGATCAATGAGGGCCAGACATGTAGCCCCACGCATGGATCAACTCTCATAGACTTACACAGAGATAAAGAACTTCCCGAAGGTGTGTGAATTGGCCAATCACATGACCAGCTGGAAAACCACTTAGTGGCTGAATAAAGTTAAGGATAAACCCATTGAGGGGGTGCATTACATTAGTCCCCCAGGAAGTTCAGGCTATAGAATAAGACATTTAGCTAGAGTGGGGCTTTAATACTTCAGTGAATTATACACATGGCAACATACCTGCACTAAGCAGCACGTTCCGGGCTGTCGGATGCCAACTCACAATGCCTACCCTCTTGGAATGTCCCTCCAACACTACCACAGGCTCCGTGATTGGAAGGGTTAGGCCATTGTCTGGGATCTGCCATACCTTAATACAAAACAGATATTTGTCAGATGACTGACATAACCATGGGCTGAAAGTTTTTTGTTTTTTTAATGGTTTTTAAAGTGGCATTCCCATCTTTATAACATATGCACAAGATTTGTCATAAATGTGCAACGGATGTGAGTTTCAAGCCTTGGACCCACATCTATTTCAATAACGGGGATCCCTGACCACCAAACTCGCAGCAACTCAGAAAGGACTTACGGAGACACGTTTGGGTCTCTATAATCATGTCTATGAGTGTTCTGAAAAAAACCAATGCTAACATGATAGGAGAGACCTGCATACACAATCAACTAGCCATTCTGAGGGGCCCTGAGACGGGATGGTTGTGGTCACGGGACCTGCCCCAGGAATAGAGGCCGGTCCAAGAGGTGGCCAAAAATGAGCCAGATGAGAGGACCTGTAACTGATGGCAAATGCAATCAGCCAGCTTCTATTCTATAAGGAGCTAGAGAGATGTTGCAGGTGCTTAGAGTAACTGATATATAAAAGGAAACTACCCACTTATATGCGATATGAAAATTTTAATAGCTAGTCCAAAGAAAATGGTATATGTTTTAGATCTTGAGATCACCAATTTACAAAAGTAATACTTGTACATAGGTCCAAAGATGAATTTATATATGTCGTCAGTGAAATGGTTCTAGAATAAACCAAACATGGTTGTAAAACTGACCAGATGCAGACTGAATTTAGTCTTGCTTCATATGCATCAAATGCACAGTGATGTTCCATTACTCCTAGACGATGGTCAGCATCAAAGGAGCTCAAAGTAGTAACCAGCCACTGCTGAAGTGATGTAATGTAGCACCAAACAGTCCCTGCAAATCTGTTCTGCACCCAACATATGCACAAACTGTATTCATGAGATTACATTCAACTTTACAATCATTTTACGAATGCATGTACTAAAGGCGTTAAGCTGGTCTGAATTTAACCTTGGCACAATCAGCTAGAAATGAAAGTAAAAGAAATACCCAAGTGCAATAAGTAATTTTCAATTCTTATTTGGTTAATATATATTTCTGACACTAGGTTCACACTAGTATTACGTAAGTAGTATTCTGGTCCATTGGAGGACTGCAAAAAAAAAAAAAAAGTGGTCACATAAGGAACCTGACCCCATTGACTATAATCAGTTCCTTCGCGTGTCCGTTGTTTTAAAGCTGAAACTAGCAGAGGAAAAAGTCCTCTGTGCAGGACTTTTTTCCTCTGCCAATTTTCAGGTGGACACTGTGACAGTCTTCAATGGATGATCCAGCACTGATGTGAACATAGCCTTACTTGTGCAAATCCTGTACCAAGATAATGCTTTAGCTGCCCCCCTAAAAACAAAAATGCCTTTAAGGCTTAAAAAAAACCAAAAAAAAACCATAACACCACCAATAATAACTAAAATGGATTAATAGAGCATATAAACTTTAGTGCCAAAACACATAGAACCTTTTTTGTTCAAAAACTTCAATTCCTCAATCTACCACAAGGGGGAGCTTACAGCATATCTCCAAGCATAGAGTCATAAAATACTTACCATGACCGTGCAGTCTTCAGAGCCACTAGCTATAACATTGTCATTGTGAGGACACCAGTCAATATCCAGCACTGGTCCAGTGTGGCCACACACTGTAGGGTAGGACTTGTCAATTCTTCCACTCTAGAAAGAGAATGAGACAGATGTCAAGAAGAGCATGCTAAAAATAAACTTCACTACACAAAAAACCACACACACTAAAGTCTTTGGGTACGAACCCTAGATGGCAACCAGAGATTGTACCTTGTAAGAGAGGATCCCTCAAATGTCACCTCTATGTATGCTTTAATAGGTGTTGCCCCACTGATTCTGGCATAGTAGGATTTTTTTTTCTATAGTCCCCACTGCTCCATAGTCAGTTTTGGAGTTTGATATGATAAGATTCGCTGTCAAGTGGGAGGAGTCAGGCAGGAGCAGGCAAAATGGCGCAATTCAGAACTCTGACACGGTCCAATCAAATGAGGATAGTGTCCGAGCTCAAAATCATGTATCCTTGCCTGCTCCTGTCTGACACTGCCCACCTGAAATTAAAGAGCCTGTGATATCATATCAGACACCAAAACTGCAGTGATTGCTCAGGAACAGTGGGGGCTAGAGAAAAAAAAATTCCTACAGTGCCAGAACCAATGGAACAGCACTTAAAAATATGAAAAGAGCTTTGGATAGCAGACAAAGGTCCTCTTAGAAGAAAATGGCTGCAGATCTACACATGCACATGTATACGACAGTAGTTGACAATGACTGCTGGCCAGTTGAAAGGAATCAAAGCCTTAAGGAAGAACCAGATATTTTCTAATTCCAGCCTCCGGAAGAGGCAGGAACAGCCCTGGGTGAGACTAAGCACACTAACATATGGGGTCCACCAGGATTTCTGTTTGGCTTCCTGCTATGTTTGATATTAAGAATACTACAGTGAGCAAAGCTAGGCTGTCCATCAAAAAGAGAAAAAAAAAGCAAATTACAGGGGTTTTCCCAGGATTATGATATTGCTGATCAGATAGGATCCAACACCCAATCTGGTCACCCGTTTGAAGAGGTCACAATAGTTCAGAAGAACGCTGCAGTCTTTTCACTGCTTACCAAGCACAGTGCGGTACATTGTATAGCGGCTGCTTAGTATTTCAGCTCAATCTCATTTATTTCTATAAGACTAAACAGCAAAAAGGCCACGTCTTCACTGACCTGAAGAAAAACGGAGGTGGTGTCACCTGAGGGCCACAGCCTCTTTAAAGCAGTTTAGGGTGTCAGGTGTAGGACCCCACTGATCTCATATGAAAGGACCTAGCCTGAGAATACGTCATCAATGTTAAAAACCCAGAAAACCATTTTAATATCTAGAAACAAGCTACTATATAACTAGTACGTCTAACAAGAGATATATTTTAGCATATGATCACGTTAAGTGTATATAAAGTTACATAATTATATATAGATAAAGAGAGAGAGTTAGTTAGTGTGTGTGTGGGTAATATAATAAATATATATTTATATTTTACCAAACCTGCTCCGTAAAACAAAGCTGGAGTCAGATTGTTGCTAGGAGAAATAAAGCCAGTGCTTCTATACAGTGTCAGACATGAAGCTCAGGAGGTGTACGTCTTTTCCCATTCACATGTAAGCCTTGATCACTATGATTTTTTAGACCAGATTCTAAATACACCCATCATCTTCAATAATATGTCATTCAGAAAGACGCAGTGGGAAGGTCAAGCACTGAAAGGTCACCCAGTTTATGGCGATTGCTGCGATTACACATTATGAGCAGTTACCAGTGCAGCAAACCAGAAGCATTGCAAGCAGTGTGAAATATTCACAAATACCAGTGGAAGACTGCAGTAACGTATATAGAAGGAAGTAGTTTAATAGAGACTGTGTCACTGTGCATTCTTACCTGCTGCCAAGGTCACACCCTGCAGGGACCACTCTCCTGCCTCATATACCTACACATACAAGCTGCAGGCCTTACACCAATACATTTAACCTAAGGGTCACACTGCTGTGTCTTCTAAAATATGACAGAATGGACAAAGAATATAACTCAGTGGTACTAAAGTCAAACAGCAGGAAGAGTATCTGCCTTTATTAGTAGGGAAAGAGACTGATATCAAACCCTAATAATACGCCAACAATGTAAGATCACAAGGAGTGATCCCTGCCGATCACTAGAGCAAGGTGGCAGCAGAGCTAGGAAAGTGCTGCACCACGGTTTCTCCTGTGTCCTCTGCTTTTCCAGGAGACCACATCATGAGACACAGACTACACCAAGGTTGGTTTCAGAAGGCCCTAATAAAACCAAATGACACAAGCCCTCTGAAGCTACTACTAAACTGAATTTGGATTATGACAATATTCCAGTTTTCTAAATAGGAACCACATCACTTTACTGTATTTGTTTAAGGGTTGGTTCACACTTGCGTCTGGTGTTCATCAGCCGTGAATCTGACCTAAATGTCAGGAAAAAGGATTGGGAAAGGTTTGCAAACGGTTTGTTTAAAAACCCATTCACTTCAATGGGTTTTTAAAGCAATCCGAAGGTGTCCGATTGCAGCCTCTGCCCGCAAAGCCACTTTTTTGGTCGGAAACAAAGTCGGACATGCAGGACTTTGTGTCCGACCAAAAAAAGTGGCTTCGCGGCTGCAATCGGACACCTTCGGATTGCTTTAAAGACCCACTGAAGTGAATGGGTTTTTAAAAAAGCCGTTTGCAAAACTTTCCCAATCCTTTTTCCTGATATTTAGGTCAGATTCACGGCGGACGGACACCTGACGTAAGTGTGAACCAACCCTTATCTGAATGTGATGCTCCTATGATGTGCTTTGTGTTCTCACAGGTCCTTATATGCATTGTAAATATCAAGTGTGTTATTTTTTACTTGATCTTGTAATGTCTTTCTCCATTAAGAATCTCATTAACAGTAAAACTTTAAACATTATAAAAGTTCAGCAGAAATGCAGGAGTTTGGATCTGGATATTACATGTCTGAAACACTCTTTGGCTATGTTCACACTACCATTATTACCGGTAATTCATGCTAGCAGAGTAACTGACACAGACAGAGCCCATTGACTCCAATGTAAACATGATGGACGCTGTCTTGTCATATGTGGCTAAAAGCAGACTGACACCTGAGGGGCCTCTGTCTGCACCTGTCATTTAATGTCAGTTGATCTCATCCTGTGATGAATGAGAGCAATAGACATTGCGAAAGGTGTGTTCACACTACCATTATTCAATGGAACTCAATTCTGATTTTTACCAGTGTGAAATATTGTGGCATATGTATACTGTGCCATTCATAATTCAAGGAACTTTTACATGGGGTGATTGACTTTTTTTACTGTAGTTTTGCAATACGGATTTTGCTCACAGGGCTTTTTACATTTGAAATCCTTTTTAACTTGTTTCACCTAGCAGCTGCAAAACGACATCAATTCATGGGGAAATGCATAGGGGTTTGTAAAGCAGTAACTAGCCAGATAACAAAAAGACTGTTTGACAAGTATGAAAGCACCCTTAGAGCAGATCTCAACCTGTCAGCCTAGTTTAGTCATGTGACATCAATATGGATGACAAGTCACTGAGTGTGCTGTGCAGAATTTCAAAAAGACGACCTTTTATGTCCTCTAACATTTGCTCAAAAATGAGTAGATCTAAGGCCCAAATATGTCCTTAATATAGGTGCTGGCCTCAGAGGTGTGACCTCCCATCTATCAGCCATTTATGGCCTCTCCTTTGGTTCTGCGATGGGAATATCCCTTTAGTAGGATATGCAATCATGTTCTGACCAGTGGGGGTCTGGCTACTGATCCCACACCAGTTCTGAGTTTGAGGATGAAACCCTAGCCACCTATCATGCAGGGAGCAGCTCCATTCAGGTTTTGCTTTGCCAGTATGTGCCCCAGTGCCAGAGATATCGGTGCTGTTAATTTCGGCACAGATATCCCTACACTCTCAGAATGGAGGGCCTTACAGACTAGAGTCATAGCTGGTTCCTAACCCCTGACGGTACTCTTCCATAGCCTTGTATTGTCGGAAGACGCTGAGCAGTAAGGCCCGCCCTTCAGATAGTGGAGGGATATTATGTCTCTGCAATCGGGGAACATACCAGAAAAGCTGATCGGCATTGTCAGCTTTCCAGCGGAATATATTAACACCAATGTCAGAGAACATGACAGATCCTCTTTAATGCAAAAGGAGAAGTCTTATTGTAATTGTTCAGGATATGTCATCACTTTCTGATAGGCAGGAGTCCCACCACAGGGCAAGGCAACACCTGAATGGAGCTGCAACCTGCACCATAGGTGGCTGAGAACAATTCCATGCAGGGGTAAGGGTTTAATTTTCATTCTTAAACTCTGGTGTGGGATTTACAAGCCAGACCCCCACTGATCAGAACATAATTGCATATCCTACTAAAGGGATGTTCCCATCGCACAACGAAAGGTGATGCCATAAATGTCTGATAGATGGGGGTCACACCTGAGGCCTGCACCTATGTTATCGACAATGGGCTTCTAATCGACTCATTTCTAAGCAAATTTACTAACTTTTTTTTTTCCATCCTTAAAATAAACAGGAACGAAACTAGAAAACTGCCCCCTTGCAAGAGTCAAGTTATCCCAAGAAGCCAGATGTCCTTTTAGTACTGCTGGACACTGATCTGCCAAATTTAGAAGGAAAGAACAGGGAGTACCAAATAAAGCTTAACCTACGCAATGTTATTTGTTTTACCATCAAAATAAAGGAGTCAATTACTTGAGCCAGTCATTAGCTGCCGAGAAGGACGCCAACAGCATTCCTGCAGAAAGAAAGCGGGCTCCAGAGGCTCCCCTGAGCATAGCACTCTGCTGGCACAGACACAGTCTATTTCAATATCTGTGCCTGCATTTTTCAAGTTCCTGTCCTGGAGACTGTCTAGAGCTTGGAAACCAGCCTGGCATGTAACATGTGCTGTGCAGCTTGTATTAGGCAAACGTCACCCACACAAGCTTCTCACAGCAAAAGCCTCACAATTTGATGCTCTGCAGGTGGGAATGCGACCCAGGACTTATCAGCAGATCAGAAAAGCATTTTGGCGACTCAATGCAGCAGGAGGATTTCTTAAAGGGGTACAACACTTCCAGGTCAGCGTTAACTTAAGGCCTTCAGCAAACAAATCCTTCCATGGAATCATGAAGCTGTTATGCTTGAGAGACAACCAAATGAGGGATGTCAAGTCATCTTGTTCCACTGGGAGTCCCCCTGAACACTACCTACAATGCCATTCACCCAGTCAACCCAGTGAATGGATGACTGGGTGAGTGACTTTTTTTCTACTAACTACTGTATAAGCAAGCAGTGCAGAGATGGAGTGATACTTCGGCCCTCTCCATTCCCACAGAGTAGTCTGTAGTACTACTAGTCTGCTCCCCATCACCTACCCCATACTGCCAGCTCAGCTGTCTGTAAATAGCTAGCCCTCCAAGCTGCTGGTCATTTAAATTACTTTTACACAACCTACCAAATGGCTATTCTTTGCAGGCGGAAGACACCTGCTGCTGTACACCATGGTACCCATGTCAGCTACCGGCTTATTAAGGTCCTTGTTGGCGCACTTGTTCACATGTCAGTGTTTTAAGCAAAAATCAGGTGCAAATCTTTCCATTATTTCTTTTATCTTCTTTGTTCTGGCCAATATGGATGTAAAAAACAAACAAAAGCACACTGACATGTACATAAGGCCTAATGGATAGAATTATGCAATGTACATGGTTCCTCTTCAAATCACAGTAGACGTCTGCTAGCCTGCACCCCAGTGGTTTCCTAACAGCTGGAGAGCCACAGGTTGCAGATCACAGCATTACATCTTAGACTGCTTTTACATAAGACGACATGGCATGTCAGTTTAATGTATGCACTGGGAAAGTTTCTGAAGCACATGTAAAACAATCACAAGTGTCAAGGGCCCCATGAAGTCAGTAACTGGCTGTTGTAGATACATGATGTGTAGCACTCTACCACTATGAGACTACCAGGGAATTTGAAAAGCAATTTTTTTGATGAAACATTTCCTGATAGCTCTCCAGCTTCAAGAGGAGACCCCCTTCAAGTTGAATGTACGATTTTATTAAAAATAGTAAAACACTGGCTGAAATGGAACTGACATAACGTCTATGTAAATTTGAACAACAATTGGTGCTACTTAGGGGTCAAAATGACCCTCTGATGGATCACAGAGGAGAAGGTGACATTGATAAAGCCTGATCTTGGACAATCACTATTTACACGAATAGGTCTAGGCTGCAATGCCAGAGAATGGACAGGACTGGTGCGGTTTATGAAAGAAATCATTTTTCTACTTTTTAACATGCAATCTGTAAAAGTGGGAGCAGATCAAGGTTTTCAGTCTAGATGCCGATTCTATCATGTCTGATTTATCTGATCCCATCTGTGTGGAAGGAATCACACTGCTACCAGTCACGCTAGCAAAATCAGGCAGCATATTGGATCCCAGTTTGTCAGTAAAATAAAACCAAAAAGGTAGGAAAGCGACACTGCATTAACCGCAATGTACAAATAAGCCAAGACTCTGTGGGTGTATATAAAATCTGTACATAACTAGTGTTCAAAAGCACAAGGAGTGCTGTGTTAGGGATCAGATCAGCATTCCCTTCAGATCTGACTGGTCTGTTCAGCTATATACAGTAGAGGTGAATCCAGTAATCATGCTAAAAAACACCCATAGCGAGTGAGTGATCTAACAGGGGAGTATTCACATTGCCTCCCTCCTCCCTGGCCAACACTCCAGCACTCCCCGAGCCCAGACAGTAAATTTTACCATATAAGGCCATGGATGATTTGAACCCTGACAGGCACACAATCCCTGCTTCCTGCACTGCTTGCTCATTGGCTGCATTGTCTCCGTGCTATGATGACAGCAGGGTGTGTGCTTTGTAGGCATTGACACAGCAGCGTGCTTGGTTAACTCTTTCCCTCCAGGGAATCGTGGCAATAGCACGCCGCCTTTCTATCATTGCAGACAAGTCACTTTAGAATGGGAAATCTTAGACTGTAAATGGGTAAAATAAGCTCATTTTTGTACAAATCAGAAGACTACGAAGCAGAAAATGATATCCTGGTGCTTATAATTTTCTGGTACTGGATTTCAATTGCATCCCACATATACCCCTAAATGAACAAGTAATGGAAACAGACAGCAACTGAGACAGTAGAGGGAATGAGCTAGCCCTATAGCGCACATACTATATATGGGGAAGTTGGTCCTGCTGCTGCCTAGGTTAAAAATACAGGAGTACTGTTCTTCACTATAAAAGCCCTTATAGATCACATATTACTGTAGTAGTGGTGATCAAAGGGGCCATAACTGCCATGTATGTAAAGAAAGCGATAAATACAGTAGCTTTCAATCTATGCTAAAATCCAACCACGATTCTGTAAAAATGTCAAGTTTCTGCATGAAGACTCATAGCTGAGAAATCTGCAGAACCCTCCACATGTGACCCTACCCTGAGGGCTAATGTACACAGAAAGATGCATGCAAGGAGCCGTTTAACAGCAGCGCCCTATGTGCCACAGTATGATGCCCCCAGGAAGCACCTCTACAGAACTGGGAATGGAGGTGAACACCATAGATACAAAAAACTCCACTTCAGAACGATTCAGGAGTACAGCAACGGCTCAACAAAGGTTATATGTGCCATATTACACGGATCTATTATACAGTGTTGTGCATAAGATCACAAAATACGTATGCATGTCATTTAGAATTAAAAATTCCCAAAATGTGCAAGGGAAGTATTTACAATCAGTTCTCCATTTCAGGAATGTAAGTTTGCGGTATAAGCAATTCCACTTCTATATCTTTCTTTCATCACACGTTTCCTGTTCTCTATATAAAGATGAGACAGGAAACGCTTTACCCCAGCACATATAATACAGAATAAACTTCAGTGCCTATGGAAGATGCAATATAACACTAGTAGACCCAATGGGGCAGATAAACTAGTAAATATGCACCAGAATTCTGGAGTAATTTGCACCAAAATAAGGTGTACACGCATTACACTTCATTTTCTGTGTGATCTAGACACTTTCTTACAGTTTGTGCTCCTCATATAGCATGTGGACAGGGCTTATTGAGATTATTCCCAAGGTAGTGATTACCATTATAGCTATGCTAGTGTAATATTGGCTGAAAGTTACTACCACTCATAAATGAACAGTATGGCAGAATATAAGAGACTCTAATGTATTTCATCAAAGAAATAAGTTTCCTTCTCTACGTGTCAGACTGGGCTACTTTTTACATAGAAATCTTTGGAGAGGGGAGAAGAGAGGATGTGGATGCTGAACTCTGCTATGTTTCAAGATAAGAATTTACCATCACACAGACTGAGGCAGTAAATACCGTAAACACTTTTTGCCCTCACGCTGTCCATAAAATTCTGTGTATTACAATTAATGAACGATTATTTTAGGATACTCATGTTTTTACAAGCCCTCACCCCCCATTTACTGTATATGCCCCACCATACCACGGATGGCATACATTGGGGGCCAGTGAGCCTGGCCACAAAACTGAACAGGAATAGGACTTGTCCTGAGTTTTGCAGCACAGGCTGTCGGCCCGCACACAGAACCATGAAAATCATGGTCGTGTGCATGGGCCCATACAAATGAATGGTTCAGTCTGCTATTCAGGTAAAAACTCAGATAGCACACTGAATTAGCACACTGAACTAGCACACTGAACTAGCACACAGTGGTGTGCATGGGCCCTTAGTGACATATCCTTTAGGCAATGACAGCATGAGCCAGGATGACATGGATACAAAATAATTGAAACAATCAATAGGAGCAAGTTCACATTGATTAATTGAGCTGATTTTCAATTCCAGTTACTTTGTGAATAAATGCCCAGCCCTAGCGCATGGCATGTATGCCAGGGTTTTTTTTTTTTTTTTTTAAATAAATGGGAGTTTTCAGCCCCCACCATCCTACGCACTATGCTGCCAATCGTAAACTCAGTAATCACATGCAGCAGTTGGGTATGTCACTGTTGCAGAGGCTCCAGGTCCTGCAGCTGTGATGTACCAGACTACCACATGTCGCTGCTGAGGTCTGTGAATGGCTGCACTGAGCACAAGAACAGTGACTACCGACTGACGGCATTGCTTGAGCACCAAATCTGTGAGCTCTGGCTGGGACAGCGAACCAAAACACAGGGAAGTTTTATATATATATTTTTTTTTAATTTGAACTCCTTATTTGTCCACTACATTTAGTGTAGTAAAACTCCCATAATCTCCATGGTTTTTCAATGTCCACTCACTAAGATGGCTACTAGAGATGAGCGAATTTCTCAAAAGTTTGATTTGGCAGTTCGATTCGAAGTTCCAAAAAAATCGCTTCGATCCGAATTACTTCGCGGCAAATAAACAGCTATTTCCGGGCTGCAGAGAGCCGGTGTGGGTGGAAACCCTTGGATGCCGCGGTCATGTCTCTCTCTCCCTCCAGCATGGACAAGTTTTATTCATGTGGAAGGATGTGCTAACTAGCAAAGACACACCTACCCAATCACGTCACTAGAGAATATCTTGTGACGGTCTGATGTCACAAAGGTCCTTACTAAATATTCGTTACCGCGAAGCATCAGGAAATCCAGAATCGTGGCGAATCGAAGATTTCCTGAAATTCGGATCGAATTCCACTTCTGTAGAATCGATTCGCTCATCTCTAATGGCTACTTCTAAGAACCTGTGTGTACATTCCCTACACTTTCATAGGCAGCAGACTAGGACTAGTGTTCCTTTAAGCCACCATCTAGAAAGCAGCCAGGAGATGCAGAGGTGCAGACAATAACATGTTCCCAGTGCTGTGGTAATATCAGGGCAGGGCTGAATCAACAAGCCCAAGAGGCATAAATGTGCCTGTGCTACACGCTATATCGAAAGGACTCCTGGGAAAAAAGCTAAAAGCTCTTTATGCACATTATTGATTTGTGATCTAACTCCAGAAAAAGCCATAATCTAATTTTCGCTAGTTTTATTGATTACACATGGGGGATGGGGCCATATTAGAAACCCACTTGGCATACATCTCCCACCACTCAAATTACACTGCGCCATTACAGCTTTCTCATAAATGCTTAATACTACCAACACCACCATGGATGCATGAAATCCCATATGCTTATTGCAATATGTAAATCAATGAATAAGAGAGCTATAAAGAGATTATAGCATCAATAAGAGCAATCATGAGTATATGGCCTCATTCACACTACGTCCCACAGCAAAAAAGCGCTGCAGGAAAAACTGCGGAGGTTTCCTCTGCAGACTGTTTCAATTATACCTATGGGGAAATCTTTGGTGTTTCCGTAGGTATAATTGACATGCTGCAGTTTCCAAAACCGCGACGGTTTTGGCAATCGCCGCGTGTCCGCAGCGCAGTTTTTACCCCAAAGTGGGCATGGAATTCGCTAGAATCCCATCCACTTTGCTCTGACTGTAAAATGCGGTGTTTATGTCACATGGGGCCCTGGCCTCAAACTGATTTATGCATATCCATGAATAGCTGATAATATTTGCAAACATTCATCTGTTTGTGGCTGCAAAGGTACGTTTCTGTTCCTATTAAGGGCCCCTACAAGGCACTACTATTGTTTTGGAAGGCATTTGAGACCTGACAGACTTGCCTCGAAAACACAATACTAATAATGATATAGAAAATGATGCATGTTTCATGTCCTAGTGAGCTCCACACTAGGACTAGATGTTTGAAGGATGTCCAGATAAACACTAAAAGGTCTGTATCATCCTGAGTACACTGATTTTTTTTTTGATTTTTTTTTTTTTTTTTGGGGGGGGGGGCCTTTTTGACTCAGATTTCATCTGCAAGATAAGCTACTAAGTGCCTGGTGGGAACTTTCTCCCCTCACCCTGCCTAGGACACTTACAATGCTCATGCTATGATGAAGTCAGGTGACACTTATCTTATGTGTATGGTCAGTTTAATGAAAACTACCAACTATGATTTATTTAGCTTACTTGAATAGCGCCATCATATTCCACAGCGCTTTACAGATATTGTCAGTCGCTGTCCCATATAGGGCTCACAATCTACATTCCCTATCAGCATGTCTTTGGACTATATATTCGTTACGAGCTAACTGATTATGGTTCACTCATGAGGAGCAGTAACCAATGGTTTTCTATCAGCCGCAATGCCAATTATTATTATTACCATAGTATTACATGAAAATATTGCATTTGAATTTGCATAATGAAGAAGTAAAAATCTGAAACCCATGACTACATCCCGTGACAATCTGGTAAATTTGCACAATTGATTCCCTCGCTTTGCATCTTACAGCTTTAAAACACACACACGGTGTCACTGCTTAGGATTGCACGATGACATAGGAGGGAGAGGCACTTGTGAGGTCAAGAACTTGTGTCTGCCAACATGGCACACATAAAAGCTTCATGTACACTCAGATATGTGATAATAACCATCTTTGCTTATGCAGCTTCAACATAGTCCACAGTGAAGTCTCATCTCTAAACAGCAGCAAAAAACTAAAGCAATGCCATATCATCACAAACACACACTGATCCGTGAAAAAGAGAGAAACAATACATACACCAAGAAGGGTTTTTAAAAATGTGGACATGCACACAGCCATAGTACAGCTCCATTTTGTACACAGCCATTAGGACTGCCATAAGGGTGCATAAGCCCTCTACTGTACCTCCTTACACCAGGAGTCCAGTAAAGTCATGGCATTCTGCATCAGAACATAATGCATCTAGGTGAGAATATCTTAATATATCTTGGAGTCAGACAATATCAATGGCAGAGAAAGGGCTGCTGTGCACGAACCCCAAAGCTGGTGATACATTAAAACAGTCAGATGGCCATAAAAGCTAACTGCTGACCTTTAGACATCTTTTTTGCAAAATGTGACAGATGCAGATCAATGACACATATCTGTTGAAGAGCTGATTGGCTGCGTTGGGGTCTTTTTTTTTTTTTTTTTTTTTTTTTTATAGTTAATTTTAAGTCATTTATGCCAAACAAAAGATTTGCATCCTATCAATGGATACCTATACTTGTTCACAGGTTACAACAGACTGGTGATTTGTCATTTTAATTTAGGATATTTTCTTCCAAGACCAAATGGGTGCAATCTGATCCCAGAGGTCCTATTACTGTTTCTGCAGTGAACTGCAGAACAAAGCTTTACATGTTGCCCATTGATGTGAAGAGATCCCTGCTGTTTAATGGCATAAAGGGGGTGTAAACACTTTACTGCCAACTCAGATCACCCCTTTTAACATACAGTAGTCAATGTTCTTGTGCAGGAGCAGAGGACAAGGGCACCATTAAATCACCCAAGCTCAGAACAAAAAAAGATTTTTCATTAGGGTGTGAACAGACTCGTGTTTATACAAGCTACGCTAAATGATTAACACTAGTAGGCAGAAAGCAAAAAAAAAAAAAACAACAACAAAAAAAACCTACGCTATCACCTAAATGCCATAGGTAGGCTTATGGAAACATGCCAAATAAGAGTTGGAGCCAAGCCTATAATGCAAATTAATGATAGACTGGCAGGGCCATTAGATCGGTGTCTATCATAGTCACATGCCTTCTCGTTTTTAGATTAGGAACTGAGGAGCAGTGTATCAAGGTCCCAGAAGTCAAACCCCAGTTGATCCAACACTGGGCATCAGCAACCTTTGGCACTCCATCTGCTGTAAAACTACAACATCCTGGCTCCATTCAGTTGCATGGAAGCTCCAAAACCAGTAGATCAACTATGCATGCTGGGAGTTTATCATCTAAAGCCAAAAGAGGACTCAAAAGGATTGGGAAATATAGAGGGAGAAATTACATTCCTCCTTCTTGCTGCATCCACTTCAGGCTTTGGCTTAAAAAACTGCTGTATTAAAAGCTACAGAGGTGAATTTGCAAAAACACTCTGGCTCTGATTTACTAATATTTAAAGGGGTTGTCTGGGATAAAATGGAATTGCTACACTAATCTAAACACCCTCCCCCCCCGCCTACTTTCTAAATTACATACTTTAGCAAAAATATATAGTTACCCATATCCCTGGGACGGTAATGTGACCGACCCAGGCACATTTTCTGATTATCTGGTGACGCTCCGTTTCAGGAAACAGAATGTCACCTATACTGCCCCCCCCCCCCCCAATCACACTTACGTGTCTTCCTCTCCAGGCTTCCCTTCTGGGACAGTTCCTCCTCTTCTTTGACGATGTGGGCTCATGCGTAGGCCGGAGGTGCCTCCGACACCTGCGCAGTAGAGATGGCACCTCTGCCGGCGCGTGCTCAGGTCAAGAGGTGCCTTCAACGCCTGCGCAGTAGAGATGTCATTCCATCTCTACTGCGCAGGCGTCGGAGGCACCGACAGAGTCAAAGAAGAGAAGAGCTGTCCCACAGAAAGAAGTCAGGAAGGAAGACATAGGTATGATGGGGTGGGTGGGTGGGATAGCTAGGGAGACAGGAAAGGGGTGTGAAAGAGGAAATGGGGGAGTGAGAGGGAGGTAGTGTGAGTCAGCCTAGAACTACCATGATGCACTGCATTAGCTAAGACAACAGGAAGCTACCCATGTAAACAAATGCAGAGGATACCAGGAGCTCCCAGAGAAACTCAGAAATCACTCAAAACACTGCTAAAGGTATTTGGGTGCACTTATTAACCCATAAATAGCACTAAGAGATTGTTTTTTTTGTTTTGTTTTTATGTCCAGAAAACCCCTTTAAACTATTGTAACCTTAGATAGTCTGAAAATGTGCCAGATTTACCCTAGTGGATGATTCTGAATAATAAATCTGATAGAAAGTCTAAAGACACCCCACCTTTTAATTGAATAACACTGATTCTGAATTTTATGACACAGTTTTGCTGCATTTAAGCCACGCCTAATTTCTCTGACAATCCTAACGGAAACCTGGTTGGCAACCAATATGAGCAATATTAAAGCTCCTACAAAGGTTATTTTTCAGCTTTTCTTTACTCCTCAGAAATAATTCTGCTATTAAAAGGCTATTCTGATCTTATAAAGTAATGGCATATTGCTAGGTTGTACCAACACTTTATGATCACTGGAAATCAGGAATCACAATCTATCCTGAGAACCAAGAGACTACAGCAGTGAAACAATTTTCACCTGCACTGACAGGTGGTGGTGGTGGTGGTAGTCAGGCACTTTGCCAGGAAAGACAGTCAAGTGACTGCAGCACTGTATTAGACCATCAGCCATCCCTGAGAATTATAAAGTGATAGCTAAACCACATTTTATAAAATATAAATAACCCTTTAATCAGATATAAGTGTGAAAATGGGCACTTTTCATCTTTTCCCCCATATTTCTGAAACTATGATCTAAATCAGGGGTCCCCAAACTACGGCCCGCGGGCCGCATCCGGCCCCCGGAGGCCATTTACCCGGCCCGCGTCGCAATTTCCTTGTGTTATTTCAATTGTGAGCACATAGGCGCTTACAATTGAAATAACCCACCGAGCGCTACACGGGAAGTCTCGTTCCTGTGTAGACGCTCGGCGCTCGTCGTCCGGACCTAGAATGATCACGTCATGACGCACGACGTGCTCATCTAGGCCTTACAGCCGAAGACAGAGGAGCCGGGACCACAGCGCGGGAGCGGCTGCAGTGCTAGGTAAAGTATATTTTCACTTTTTTTTTTTTTACTGGGCATGGAGGGGGATCAGAGAGCTGGATCTATATGGGGGATTGATGGGACCTATATGGGGGAGAGACCTGGCCCTATATGAGGGAGACTGCATAGGACCTATATGGGGGGGGGGCATAGGACCTATATGGGGGAGACTGCATGGGACCTATATGGGGGAGACTGCATGGGACCTATATGGGGGAGACTGCATGGGACCTATATGGGGGAGACTGCATGGGACCTATATGGGGGAGACTGCATGGGACCTATATGGGGGAGACTGCATGGGACCTATATGGGGGAGACTGCATGGGACCTATATGGGGGAGACTGCATGGGACCTATATGGGGGAGACTGCATGGGACCTATATGGGGGAGACTGCATGGGACCTATATGGGGGAGACTGCATGGGACCTATATGGGGGAGACTGCATGGGACCTATATGAGGGAGACTGCATGGGACCTATATGGGGGAGAGAGCATGGGACCTATATGAGGGAAAGAGCTGGACTTATATGGGGGCAGAGTGCTGGACCTATTTGCGGGAAGAGAGAAGCACATTTCAGAGGTGCACTGTGCTGTATTTGTATTTGTATGTATATCTCATTAGCCAAAAGCAGGCCCATACTTCACATTGAAATAATGGTGAGTTTGTTGACTTAAATTTACTATTTCTTTATTTTGAATGTTGTATTTGTTCCCTTTTTGTTTTACTTTAAAATGAGATACGTGTAGTGTGCATAGGGATTTTCATAGTTTTTCTTATAGTCCGGCCCTCCAACGGTCTGAGGGACAGTGAACTGGCCTGTGTAAAAAGTTTGGGGACCCCTGGTCTAAATGGAATATATACACTGAAAGAGAAGTTACAGACATGCATCCCGGATTGAAAAGCTACAAATCTAGATGTAGTCCTCAATTTGGAAGAACAGAGTAAATTTCTTCAAATTACCTTCTGTAATGGCAGCACCAGGAAAGCTCCACCGCCGCTGGCTTCTATTATTATGGCAACAAATTTGGGGTTAACCGCACAGAAGGAGCTATCCCAGGTAACGCGGGAAACTCTGATGTCATCATAGCACTGATCATTCTTCACAGCCTGCCCAAAGACATGCCGGAATTTACTTTGTCGAACCACGCGCCTCATCGTTTCTGTTAACACACACACAAAAAAAAAAATAAATAAATAAATTCAGTATACACATTATGCATAAACAAAACTTAGATATTGCTCAGGGGAACATGAAACATGCAGCCTTTGTACCAAGAGATGGGCTGGTCTTCAGCGCCCAAGTTATGTATATGCCATCCAGTAAACTTGTACAGGGAACTGCTCATAAAACTATGGAAAGAACTGTATTTCTGTAAAAACTTACCTGCGAGGCAAAGCGCTACAAAAATAAATCAGAGTCAGGTTGGAGCCGTTCAAGCACTATTAAAGTCAGTGATTAACCAAATTAAAAATTTATAGTCAGTGTCTCCAAATTCAGCTGTTCCACCCACACAGTCGACAGTAAGTTAGCGGGACTCCTGTGGAAGACGACTGTGCGGATTCTGTCCCTTTAATGAGCATTGGTGGATGTTTTCAGGTCTGACATTCACTTTGGCATTTTTCAGAGAATATAGAAATTGATTGATTCATTGTATTTTGTGAGACTGGCAAATCTGTAAGTTGGCTGAAACTACTCAACATTACTGTAGATACAACGTACAGGTAAGCCTACAACCCATAACTTGTCCACTCAATTTTCAAGCTGCACAAACCAGTTAAGGAATTTGCAACAAAGAAGAAAGCATGCTCTAGAAAGAAGACTTAATGCTGTCATGTAGTACAGCCATGGAGGACGTCTACAGCCATGTACACACATACTGCAGATCATGAAACTCGTAGCACCCTTTTTAAAGGTTTCCTAAACATAGCAAGCCTTGGCAATCTGGAAACAAAAATCCAGGAAGGGAGGCAAAAAAGCTTTAGGTGTGTTATACACAAAATGTAGTAATTTCACAAGCTATAGGTCAAGGTTTTAAGGAAAGCAAATGTAAACTGTATGTATCACACCCAACTAGCTTTTCTAGACTTTGTTCCTTCTATGACATGGGGCAATAGTGACATCAGATCTGCAGAGACTTCAAGAAGAAAAGAATAATAAAGGAAGCGTCTGCCACTGGTACGCTGCCAAATAGGGCTGGCGACAATTCAGCAGCATGAATGCAAGGAAAGAGCAACCTTTACACTGCCAGATAGAACAGCTCCCAAATATCATAAGATATTGAATCCATCAGATATGTCATGCCAATGGTACTAGTATCAATATCCAAAATGGTAAAAATATATTCAATAATTTGGGGCAATGCAAAAAATGTATAGCAGAGGTTTGTCAAAAATTACTCTGAAAAGCTCATGCTGCAGATACACCAAAAAACTGAAGAAAAAAAAACCCTGCTTGATGTGGTAAGTATTCCCTGCTTTATAGATACCTGCAACATATCTACATACTTGAGGAATGGCTGCAACCAGCTATATCTGCATACTTCTGAAAATCAGTTTTCAGCTACATTATTCTCCAGCGCCATAGAAATGCTGACAAAGAAAAACCAGCAGAGTTTGTTTTACATACTAGGAGATTAACACTCAGACACATTTATAGGGCCAAAAATAGGTTTCAGCCGCACACTGCTCTTTGGGAGATTACCATCTTCGGTAACAACCACTCTCTGTACCCACACAAAATCAGTAATCCACCTAGGGAAATAGTTACCCTTTTATGTCCAAGTTTAGTTTATAGCATGACATTGCTTTCTCACTCCAGGGTGAGCACAGGAATAGAAGTATTACTCTTCAGTGACTAACTTCTTACAATACCCTTTCATCCAGGAATTATACATACGGATATATTTATAGTTATAGAATACACTAGGGTCACGGAAACATTAGTGTACTATATAGGACTTTACCGACACTAGAATTGTCCCCATTAAACTGAAGAGTCTGCAAAGGATGCATTCACATGTAAACGTTTTCTAGTAAAATCAAGCCATGTGTTTATGTATATGCAGAAGCAATGTGATCATACCACATGAAACTCCTGGTGGTTTGCAAATGCTTTTTAATGCTGCGGTTTTCCACACTGAAGTCAGTAAACTGGGTAAAACCATGGCAAATGTAAGAAACATAAAAATCAGCAAACAAATACAAAAAGAATGGTTCTTATTCACATTTGGAGTTTTTTTTTTTTTGTTTTTTTTTAGATATACTATTCACTACAAAAGAAACATCCACTGTAAAGACCCAAAAAGACTCAAGGAATGTATTGTTCCCCGTAAAACAGCAACACACCTATCTATGGAGCATTTTGTATTGCAGCTTAGCCCCATTCACTCAAATGGAGAAGACCTGCAATACCAGACACAGGCAATGCGCAAGATTGGTGGTTCAAAAAAGAAGAAGAAAAAAAAAGGGCTATTAATCTTGGGATACCAAAACCAGAGTTAAATATCTGACTTTTTCCTAATCTGATTTTATTTTCTGATTGTAGATTTTTTAAAGTCTATTTTCTGTACATGATTATGGAGGCTGCCATCTTGCCTTCTGGTCGGTTAGCAGCATTCATGGATATGCTTCACAGCAGCCACATGGCTAGAGGCAAATACACACTGGAGCTGACTCAGGGAGTTCTCTAGGCATGCTCTGTGCAGGGCAAAGGAATAGATAAGCTGTGACATTGTCTATTGTCAGTAGTGGATGCAATGATGGCTCAGCGGAGTTATCTTCTATGTAAATGAGGTGTCTGCTACAAAGAAAACTCGGTCGGTTCTCCACTGATCAGATATTAAAAATTACTGGACGTGCCCTTTAATGATTACCTGTGCCCATACAGTTTTCATCTGGCAGTGTGAAGGATCTATAAACGACTACCAATCACTTTTTTTTTAATCAACCAGCGCTCGTGGGTCTGATACTGGTCAGTGTAAAAGAGGATCCTTACAGTGATATACCAACTGAAGATATCTGAAAGACTGTAGACTCTACAGTGTAGAGTATGGCTGTGTCTGCAGAAACATTTAACAGACGTTCATTCATTGAACTATTGTTTAACCAACATCTTACTTCTATAGGCTACTTAATTTTAGGAATTTATGTGCATGTTTTGCTGAAAAAGGGCTGAAGTCACATATGATATAACACAGAAGTCGGATTGTAGCTGGTAATTATATGGTACTCATACAGACTTCGTGATAAGTTTCCTTTTGGGAACAGCAGAGGAAGTGGATTTAAGATAGGGAAGTGACTAAATATTTTGTAAAGCTAGGGGCATTACAGAGGAATGAGGTTTGTTTTCTTTGTTACAGCGCTCTTTGCAATGTAAAAAGGTCAGATTAGCCATCAGCAGTAGCTTTATTTAATCTTGTTCCGTTTCTGGCAGATGAAGATTGCACCACTGATCAGAGATCAGGACTTGATCAAAGACTGTCCTGCTCACAATGGTATCTATAGACATAGAAGAACTTCACCAAACTAAAGATTCTGAAAAAAAAGTTCCCTTCTTGGTTCAGACACTACAAATTCAGCAGCTGCTGTATCAACTGCTTGTTTGACATTTCATTTGTATCTAAGTGAAAACCCCCAACCAGTCATATATAGTGCTATATTGAACCCTAGAGTCCTTTCCAGACTTGGGGGCCTCAGTTTTGGCTGATAACCCTAGCCATCTTTTAAGGAGGATCTGCTCCCCCATCTTTTTGTATACATAGTTGCCACAGCAATGGATTCCAGTGTACGTGTAAATTTTTCTCTAGCCACCAACATTCCCTGGGAATTATTTCTGTCAACTTCAGCACAATTATGTTCTCCGTTATCAGGAGGGCAGTCTTTGGACTCCAGTCCAGGTCTGCCCCTGACAGAGAACCTAACTGTGTGGACAAAAAAGTCCAGCTGCACCAGAAGCAGTGCAGCAATGCCTACTGAAGGATGCAAAGAGATGAAGATGGTGGTGAAAGGTCCTCTTTAAAGGGCGCCTGTCAGCAGTAAATTGGTAATGAACCTAAACCAGTACCTTGCAGAGATGACAGTTTCCAAACGTGCCTCTGTTATTCTGCTTTGGAGCCCCATTTTCATGTAAAATATTATTCATATGTAAGTAAGGGAAAGCACTTTGCCCAAAATCTAGAGCTGAAGCCAAAGCCCAGACAAGAAAAAATACACCCAAAGCACTTTCCCTCATTTGCATATGAATAAAACAAAAATGGGGACCAAAGATGACTAAGGCATATTTGGAATGCCATAGAAAAAGGTACAAGGTACTGTGAGTAGGTTTGTAACCAATTTACTGCTGGCAGACTCCCTGTAGAAAAAAACAAACAAACAGTGGAAACGCATCACTTTTTTCCGCAGTTTTTTCACTGCATTTTCGTAGAGCTCTCCTCTGCTGACTTTCTGCCCCTATTATGCCATTTCCGTAGGAATAATTAACATGCTGCGGTTTTCAAAAACACAGCTTTTCCAGTACAGATTTTTTTACAATGTGTAGATGGGATTAGCCAGAATCCCATCCACTTTGCAGGTACTGTAAAATGCTGAGTTTTTACCACCACTGCATTTCCGCAATGTGGGCCTTCGGCCTCAAAAAGGGTTTACCCACAATATCAACTCATGCCCTGTCCACAGTATAGATGATAAGCTGTAGATTGTTGGGGTGCAGCCATTGGGACTCCCACTGATTATGAAAACAGTCTTTTGCAGCCCAGTCTGAATGGAGCAGTGGATGGGCAGCACATGACTCCACTCCATTCATTTCAATAAGACCACCAGAGGTAGCCAGGCTCAGTAATTTAGCTACTCCAAAAGGTCCCACAGAAATGACTGCAGCAGAAGTGCACACAGCCCAACCACTGCTTCATTTATTCTTGTGTGAGAAGCACCCAAGTAATCCTGTCTTGTCTGAGATGTAGTTAATTCCCTATCCTGTTGATAGGGTACAAGTTAAATTCATGGGCAAACCCCTTTAAAGAGTACCTGTCATGTCAAATATTTTTCGTAGATGAAAAGCTCTGGTGACTGTAAGAAACTATACCTTGTCAGAGGAAAGAGCTCCTATCTCCTGCCTGCTAAACTGCTGATTTCACTGAGAGAGAGCACTGAAGACAGACTGCAGTTCATAGAAGGTTACAGTACGATCTCTCTCATCAGTGCTTTATCACACCTATAATGCTCACTCTTGTAGATAGATAGATAGATAGATAGATAGATAATTATCTTACCATTTCCTCCCTCTCTCCGGCCACTCCTCCTCCTCAGACTTCAATGTAATCTGATCTGTGAGTGAGCTAAACCATCTTTACGGTGAATACAGATCTCTCTGTAAAATGAGCAGTTTAACAGGCAGGAGTGCAGTGAATAACAGGAGATAGGAGCACTTTCCTCTGATAAGGGATATTAGGAAGTTTCTTATATGCCCCTGGACTATTCATTTGCAAAATATTTCAATAGCTGTCACTTGAACCCTTGTTCAGCCTACTGCTGTTCCTGCTGTCTACCACATACATACCAAGTGTGTGGGTTAACAACAGGGGGAGTGGAATATGCTGCTGTCAAACACCCCTTGCGGCAGCTTATCTCCAGGAACATCATAAATGGAAGTTGAAATTGAACATGTTTGACCCCTCTTTCCCCACTAACATTAAATAGTCAGCGGATTTGTGATATATTGCATTTCTGTAATAATATAATGCGACTCCAAGATCGGGAACGACCTTAGAATCAGATGTCAGAGAAGCCCACTGATAATTTGGATACTGATATTGCATAACTAGTCAGTAAGTATCCTGGCTGCATACTTGGACAAGTTAAGACAGTACAATCACGAATGCTTATACAGAGCACTTTGGTGTAACACTTGCTATGTCAACAGGGCACAAGAATGTTTCAAACATACCTGTGAAGGGCAAAGGGTAAATTGTCCTATGAATATATCTCGGTGTGAAATCTCCAAGAGGTTTGCCTAAAATTCCAGGCAACCAGTAAACTAGCTTCTAAATCCTTCTAAATTTAAAGACTCTGTTTATTTACCTACTGTAGTAAGCATGTAAGGATTCAACACCGCTTCCTATTTAGTAAGATTGTAAAGGGACCCGATGCGTATAAACCTGCTCCAAAAAGGTCAGTGTTATCCCCCTTGCAGACGACCAAATGAATGGTCAGTGTGCGAGCTGGGTTTTTCCCGGACAGCACACTGACCCATTCATTTCTATGGGTCCGTACACATGACCGTGAATTATACAGACGGGGCCACAAAATATGGAACAGGAACTATTCCTGTCTGATTTTGCGGCCCTGCCTCCGTGGCTCCTATTCATTGAATGAAAGGGGCCGCAGAAGCACAGCCGGTGCATGGACGGCACGCGGATGACACCCGTGTCTCCCCTGTTCCGTTCTTTCACGGCAGCCGGTGAGCACACGGTGGTGTGCAACTGGCTTTACCTATAGAAGCTCAACCAAAATAAAAGGTTGTCTCTTCTTTCAATCAAGATGAGCATTTGGGTTGTAAAATTCATGGCATGTCCCATGAGACGCTGTAGTTTGAAGCTTTTCTTCTAGGATATATTGCTTGACATCGAACACACTGCAGAATTCCTGCAACTCTGAAGCGCTGCGCCGCATGCAGCTATGTGCCACCTGTAAAGACTCCTGCACACGTGAACCTTGGAATTCTCTCTGATCTCCTGTATGGGTATGTGTGCGAAACCTTGTAAGGCCAAGTTCAGACATTATTGGCATAAAAAAAAAAAAAAAAAGTGTAAGCATTGGGCCTCTCAGTATGTTCACTGTATAAGCGCACTAAGATCCACACAAGGTCAGCTATGAACGTCAGCACTGTTGCCATGCAGTTATGCTTCTGAAGACAGAATGGAACAACCAAAAAAAAAAAAAAACACAGAATAAAATGTATATAATACATCACAGCTGGACAAACTTTCTGCAGTTTTCCACTGATGTCTACTGAAATTCTTTATGATCGGGCAACTGAAGTAGTTTCTTTTTCTATAGTCCGGTAATGTATATTTTCTATACATAAACAACAAGAGACACCCTACTAAATGCCTTCAACTAACTTGTATGGATCATAGACACAGATTCCTCAGTGGCTGCTATTAGTAGGTATTCACCATGCAGAGAAATGAATACTAACGTGGAATATACTTGGAGAATACAGGAAATGTCGTGTATCCAAAAACACATACACGGAAAAAATGGCAGATTTATAACCATAGCAACCAATCACAATGCAGCTTTCACTGTCTAACAGCACTGTGGAAAATGAAAAACCATGCTGTGATTGGCTACTGTAGGCAAAGATTATTAGAACCAGATATTGAAATATCTCTCTTCTTTGCCATCTGTCTATTTCTTGACTGTAGATTTTTTTCTTTATTTTTTTCCCTACATTATGGGGGTGCCATCTGGCTCGATCTTTTAGTATTTAGTATTATTCTTTAGAGCACAGTCATAGCCATAGGCAACAATAGACTGCAGCTGACTTATTAAGATGAGAAAGAGTCTTGTAAGGCATGCTCTGTGCAGGGAAGGGGAGTAAAGAAGGTGTGGCATCATCCATTATCAGTAGTGGACACAATAAAGAGTCAGTGGTGTAAATGAGGTGACTGCTGCAAAGAAAATCCCTACAGAATTGGCAACTGTCAGTCTATTATTAGGCTTAGTAGCTTAACATAAAAACTGTTCACAAAAAAAAATAAAAAAAATGTTGTCATTTACTGGTGACACAATCCCAGTACTCAATCCTATTAGTGTGTATAGATAAATGAGCATTCCCATATTTTAGTACTACATGAACCCAAGTAGCTTGGTCACCTCTCCTTTCACCGAGAATACCTTACAATGAGGGCTGTGGAGTCTGAGTGGGGACTAATTTTAGGTGGAATCAGAAAACAGCTATTTCGGCTTCAAAATAAAACAATCATACAATTTTTACTATTGTATAATGAATTAGATAACTTTTACAGCTTCTGACATACCATGGCTGTCAGCCATTTTTAGAATATTGCTAGAACCCTGCATACCAACAATGTTAATATTATGTAGGCATGGAATATGTCGAAAGCCCATTAGCTGACTACAGGCTACTGTAAGACAATGCTGGCAGCTTGAAGTCTGTGGAGGGAGCTGCCAGCTCAGTCCTAAGACACAGCTGCATTACATAGCTTGTTCAACAATACAACATTGCTGTTCTTAGCATTTTATTAATATTAGTGATGAGAAAAATAATGTGATTTTAACAATAAGTGTGTTTTTCTCTTTTGGATAATAGCATAATATGTGACTTCCAAGTTATCACTGTTATTATACTGTCAAGTGGCGCTCCACTTTAAACAGACATGACTTAGGAACAAAATGAAAATATGTTAAGAATATCAATACTAGACGTAGCCTAGGTGGAACAGAAACCATTAAGAACGCTTTGATCTTAGTAGTATAAGCCTGTCCCAAGAAGGATGACACCAGGCAGGTGTTACATCCTCCCACATCAAAACAGCAGCCATATGCTGCTAGATAAGTGTGACTGTGCATCCTGAAGAATCCCACCCGCCATGGTTTCACTCAGCCAGAAAATGACCAGATTGAAACCAGATGACTGTCAGAATACCAGTATTTTCCATGGCTAAAATTCCACTAGTTGTTATAATTGTTCCAGCTCGAGTCATGTTTACACTACAGCAAATATCTCAAGAGCCGTCATCGAGGTTCCTGTATGGAAGCGCTCAACTCTAATTTAAGGAAGGAGGCCAAGCAGACTTTACTATGTAAAGGTCTAAGTCCAGCAAACCCTTCAAGACTGCTGGAGGGAATCCTGTGGTTGCTAAGCAGCTGAAGATAAACATGCATTTTACAGACCATACTGGATAATATAAGGAAGGCATCAAACCAAGAATGCAGTGCCAGGCTAGTAAAGCAATACAAGTGTCAAAGAGGTATTGGAAGTGGTGCCAGCATAAACCATAATGTTACTGCAAAGGGGATGTTCACATGGAAGAATTTGGTACCAATTTTGAGGCAGCTTCTGCCACAAAAATCAGCAACAAATTCCGTCCTAAATCTGCCTCCCATTGAGGCAGAGACCGATGCAGAAAAAAATAAGCGTTTTTTTCTCGGTCTCGCAGCCGGTTCGACTGTAGAAGTTGTGATCAAGACACTGTCGGCTATCCCCATTGTTCTAAGGCTAATCCGCAAAGGTTGCAATACACCTGTAAACACATTTATACGCGTTAAAAAATATTAAATATATTATAGATCTCACTATATTTCTTCTAAGGGCACTAGTGCAGAGAGCCGGCACTAGCGCCCTTAGAGTATTCTCTGATTGCTGACATTTAGTATATTTGAGACCCCTGATCAAGTATCGCAGGAGCTGTCCAGTGTTTATGGTAGCTGGGAGTCTTGTGAAGGTTTCCAGGCCTGCCATAGGAACAATAACTATTGAGGCTTGTCTGAGCCGGTCCCAATAGTTATATACTGATTCTGCAATTGACTGCAATACATTCAAATCATATCCCTGTTCCCTAAATTACACATAAAAAGAAAAACAAAACCCCATATTAGAAAATGACAGAATTATTAAAAATATTCTCATTCAGTGAATACCGTATCGGTAAAAAAAGATCAAGATGGTCTTATCGCCATTTATCTCTCTTAAAAAAGACTAAAAAGTTATCAAAAAGTCAGACATTCCCCAAAATGGCATAAATAAAAATTACATCTTGCGCTGCAAAAAGAGACGCCTAACACAGCTCTGTACACAGAAACATTAAAAAGTTACAGGTACGGAGACTTAAAATTTTTTTTTTTTGCATTTTTCAAAGTTTTGAATTATTATAAAGATATTAAAAATTACAAAAACAGGCAAGCCGACGTCTAAGCCGTTTCTCTTTTTGTGTACTGCAGCAAAGACCCTTATTGCCCTTCATTGGAAGGAGGTGCTTCCTCCCACGAGGTCTGAGTTAGTAGTCCACATGAAAGATGTCCGTAGCCTAGAGTTCTTGACTGCAACTCTCAACCACATGGTGTATGCCTTTGATGCGGTCTGGTCACAGGACTGTTATGCCACATGTTGTGGCACCTTTTTATTTTTTCCTGTTGATGTATATTATATTGTAAAACTGTTTAATAAAAATTACAGTTTGAAAAAAAAAAAACAACAACTATAGAAGTTTGGTATTGTTGTGATTGCGTGGACCCAAAGAATATAAGCAATGTAATTTTTATTGCATAGTAAACATCATAAAAACAAAACCCTAATTTGCTGTGTTTTTGCTAAATGTATACATGTTAGATAGTTATTGTAATGGTTTCCCTTCTTAAATAGTGACATCTTAGCATTATCGTGCCTAAATATCAGGGCTGTGGAGTCGGAGTCGTGGAGTCGGTGCCTATTTTGGTGGAGTTGGAGTCAGTATAAAATGGACCGACTCCGACTCCCAAAATATATAATAAATTGGTACAGTTAGTAGTACAATTCAGTATGTGCTGAATATATTTTCATAAGAATTTGGGAAAATGATGAAATGTTGAAAATGATGAAATGTCCTGTAAAGGTCTGTTCTATTCCTCATATAATGATGGGACTGAGTTCTGAGTGAACCTATAAGGTTTAGCACCATTATCTGGAGTAAGCAAAAGATACAAGTGTTGTGATTGTGAGGACTGAAAAGCTTGACTTTATCTGTAATTGTGCTGGAGACCCACCCACAGCCCGAGGACACAGAGTGACTGCTTGTCAGCAAGTGAATCATTGTGCTGAGACTGAGAACTCCTTTAAGGCAAGTACTTCTTCTTAGTATATCTAAACTTTCAATAAACTGCATAAATCAATTAAGTTATCTCTTAAACATGCGCCATGTATGTCGGAGTCGGAGTCAGGGGAAATTGAGGAGTCGGAGTCGGGGCTTTGGCGTACCGACTCCACAGCCCTGCTAAATATCCTTTATTTCATATACTGTAAACTTCGTACTTCCCTGTGGCTAAAAATACTCCTCAAAAATTATAAGAGGGGTATCTTTGCTCTTACAGAAATAATGGAGTGCAAACGCTGCTAATCAGCAAGTAAAAGCCACAGTGGAAAGCCAAAAGCTTTCCGCTGCAGGCTCCAGAGGACCAGGAAGCGAAGTCCGACTCAGATCCTTCTTTACTTTCTGCCATGTGAGCGGTCCCATAGCATGTTCAGGAAGTCCCAACAGCTAGATAAACTGATCCATCCTAGAAACCTGCAGATTAAAAAAAAAAAAAAAAGACAACCCTAAAGAAGTTCTTACCTCAGGGCTATTAAAAACTGCATCAAAGAAATTCCTTATATATGGGATTAACTGATCGAAATATGTGCAGATCAACAATTTAGCAGCAGGTCAATCAGCACCTGTTTATCTACCCATTATGGTGCTATACGCGTCAGAAGTTTATTTTGCATGAAAAAAGAAGAAGAGCACCAAACGCTATTAGGCGATTTTTTGAGCCAAAGTCAGAAGTGGATTTAACAGAAGGGAAACGTCTAAGAGTTTCCTTTATATTTTCCATCCGTTTTCAAGCCACTCCTGACTTTGGCTCAAAAAACCACAGCAAGATCTGCAACAAAAAACGCTGCAATTCCGCAAAGTTTTTTTTTTTTTTATTAAACGCACATGCATTTTTCATTATGGATAATGATTAACATTGATATAAAAAAAAAAAAATACATACATTTTTTTAAAGTCAAACAAAAACACTCCTTTATTAGCACCTGTAAACTGGACATCTTGGCAGGATGAACATTCCATAAGATCGTATGCAAACGACTAAATCTCGTCCAGGATACAAGGTCTGTATGTAGACCATATTCCCAGGACTGAACTCGATTGTATGCATAGAATCCACTACATTGTAGTGAGTTATGAAGTGAGCTCCCGAACAACCGGAGTGCTACAGTGCAGAACTGACAGCTTTACATCAGTTCTGTGCTGTAGCATTCTGGAGCTCACCGCATCTTAACTGCAACTACAATGCATTGAGTTTCAGTCACACATCCGAGTTCAGTCCAAGAAATACAGCCGGCACACAGACTGGAATCAGTCATGTGAATATGTCCTTCCTCTGTGTGCCCATTTATTATCATTAATTTTGACATCGTTGCCAAAAGATGCCCTGTCACATGTTATATTCAAGCCAAGAAATAAGGCCTATGTGTTGGGAATATTCCACAACCCCACTGCAGCTCCTTCTGACAAACACAAAAAAACCTTGCTGGCCATTAGTGAATGGCCACACACTGGTTTATGATGCTGTAAGCGTCGGAATTACTGCAGCTACTGTCCCCTGCTAGCCAGGTAGAGGAAGAAGATCGTGACCACTGGTTAAAAGGTGGCCCCTTGTTAAAGGCGTTTTTCCACAACAAACATTTATGGCATAGATATGCCATAAAATGTTCCACATGGATTGATATGTCCTTGAATCTTAATATTAGACTGTGCCTAAGGGGGAAAAAAAAAAAAAAAAAAAAACACAAAACAATTTTGCGTGTTTTTGTTGCCATGAATGTCCCTGTGCATTTTTGTTTTGTATGGCCTTACCCTTAAGTGGAGAGAGTGACCATGCCCACGTGGCCAGCTATCCACCACCATTTTCCGGCGTACTGACGTCTTTTAAGAGCTCCACTCCCTACCAATAAGACATCTATGGCACCCCAAATTGATAGTTAAAAACCTAAACCACAGCACCTGTGATAACGTATTACAGCAATCATCGTACATACATAGCTAGCCAATACAGTATTTCCATCAGTCATCTACCCTTGTAGTTTTCCTCCTTTTCTGGTGGGTTACAACATGCATTCAGACAAGGTTCATTCACAGAAGACGCCAGAATAAAGGGAGCAGATGCACTGGCTCTGGGTAACTACATGCCCTGCACACATTTTCAAGCTCAGTGGATACGTGTAAGCAGTCTCCTTTCATATGCATCATTTCTGGATGCTATTACAGCTCCACTTTGTGCATATGCTGCCCATTGCTTAATTTGGCCATAGACATAGGATGAATATCAGACTACACCCCCCAAAAGCTAGAGTTATTTCTATTGAGCAGGGGCAATGAACAGATGCCAGACACCATTGAAACAATAGGATTGACCCATGTTTCTCTCACTGATATTGCATTACAGGAGGGACATGTTGTATATAAAGGCAGCTTTAGAAATTCAGTTTTTCTAGGTTATGTTGCTCAATGTACAGTTTTCTGTACAGACACATGAACTTCCACGTAAAACATATAGGGACATGCCATTTATATCTTCAGTACTGGCCTATTAGGGATTAGAGCAGCTCATATGACCTGATCTCCAAGGAAGGAAAAATTTTAGGAAAAGTATTCTATGCATATTCTACCAGATCACAGGAAAACGGGAATTCCTGAGAGAGGAAGCAGGAAAGAAGTGCCTGCACAGCAGTAAATAATAACTGCATTGACTAGAAACGTACGTGTCCAAGATCTGGAACCCAGAGAATCCTGAATGAGAAAATCTTTATAGATAGGACTTCTAAAGGGTACGTCCACACAAGACATGTCCCCTGCAGATTTTTTTGTTGCATGAAATCAGATTTGCCTGGGTTACGCCACAGCAGAAACTGTATGAAAGTAAGTGGCTTTTGGAGAAGAATTCACTAGGTAATCGCTGCAGGTATGACTCGACTTTCACCCAAAGTAGGCGGCCACAGTAGAAACCTGCAGTATGAATTGACGACTATCTGGAGCTGGGCAAGTTCTGTCTAACGTAGAATATTGTATAGTACTCAGCAGCCTGAAGCTCGCCATACACAAACACCTTTGGCAGATCCAGCTAATTCTGCTGAAATATACCAAGAATCTGAGGCCTGTGGTAGCCATACACATAAGAAACAACAGATGCTACTAAAATAAGCCGTATATCTCACTAACCTACTGATAAATATCTCATGTGCATGGCTAGCTTTAGGCTCTATTCACATCAGTGTTGTCATTCCATCATAGAAGAAAACTGAAAATGATGGAAAGCCAGATCTGTCACATGACAGAAACCAATGGCAGCAATGGACCCCACAGACGTACAAAAGGGGTCCCTCAGGTTCTGTCATTTTACCAGAAAAATTCATAATGTATAATCCACCATTTATTCAGGAAAACAAGAGCAAATCTGCAGCAAAGGCTCCCAATGCAGATGTGAACTCATTCTTAGGGACATGGGCACAAAGACAATGGTCAGACTCTGTTCACATGTACATTAGTGATCCAGTTTTTGTTCCAATCTGTTTGCAAAAGGATTGAAGCTGAAATATAGAAGAATTCTATGGCTCCCAGTAACATTAATGGGATCTATAGTGTTTTTTTTTTCTCCCCCCATTGAACTCTAGGTTACACAAGAAAACAATCTGCTCAAGGAACAATCATTTCTAACACCAATATCAACTTCCCTTCTACACAGCTTACAAAACTGGTTTGTTATTGTGCTGAATTTATGTTGTAAAAGATACAGTACCATAAATAGTTGGGGCTAATAAATAAGAAAAGTATAAACTAAAGAAAACTATTTACAACCAAAAAGCTAACCGAAAGGCCTGGGCACTCAAGTAGCACAGACCCTGGCACAGTCACAGAGAGCATGGCCAGCTATTAAACAGGTCTCCCATGCATGTTCTGCTCCCTTACAAACCTACATGGAGGATATATAGAAGTGGATAGCATACACCGTCACATGCTGCCCACACCCTTCTAACAATCTCTAATGCTCAAAGGGGTTAACAACATACCATTGATCCGTATAACACACCCAGCCTTCTCACAAGGTGTAGAACACATTTTATACAGCCTCTTGGCACATCTCAGAGGTCACCATATTGAGGAGATAAGAGCATTGGTGCAACCCAGCCCACACCACTTACCAGCTGGCCTGCTTCAAAGTCCCAGAATGAGCAGCCTGTACAGCAGCAGTATATTCTATGTATGAGACCACATGGACAATATATGTGGATCAATAAACAGCAATCTGACAATACACAGTATCATATAGCAATTCTCACTACCCATAAGAGTGCAGATGCCCCCCACCCCCATCCTGATGCCCTGAGGCCAGTGCCCCCTACACCGCAGAAAGGACTAATTAGTGCCACAATAATATTCACACATCAGAGCCCGACCTTCATTAGGATGCAAGTAGGACACAAGGAGCAAGCACAGATCGCACAGATGGAGGTGACTCCCAGGCATCCCTGACAACAATGGGGCGCCGATCGCCCCCTTCCCGTGATCTATCATTGTGATCTATGCTGGAATGACTCCTGGAGACATCTGGAGCCCGCACTGCTGCACATAGCGCCCCATGCACACGCACCGCGCACTTTTACACTACATTGCCCGCACTGCCGATCACTGGAGGAGTGGTTCTCATTGAGCGATCACATCGCTCCGCAGCCCCGCACATGAGCGCACTGGACAGCTGCAGCATCCCTAGGGTCTCACCTATAAATCAGCGTGACTTCCTCGGAGCCCTCTTGTGAGGCGCCGCCCGCACTACGGTGCTTTGCTAGGGGAGGTGGTGGCCTGTGTATCCGGGGAATCAGGGGCTCAAGCTCGGCTCTCCCCGTGCTCTTCCTCCTCCCTCTATCTAACGCACCGACTAGTCCTCGTAACCGGAAACGCAGTTCACATCACCCCCCCCTCCCGCCGCTACAAACAGGCAGGGCACACGGCCAATCACAAGCCTAGAACAAACGGACGGGCGCTACCCTAGCCTGAACTACATTACTGTTGTCCTCCGCGCAGTGAGCCGTCCATTGGGGAGGTGACGTAATATAGTTCCAATTTATCATGCGGTGACGCCTCAGAGCTCAACGCTAAAGGCTACGTGTACACGGCTACCTGAGCCTCAACTTGGGTTGTGCCAGTAGGATATTACAGAGGGGTTGTACGCTATTGCCGCCTCTAAATACGTGACTGAACCTGAAGTGAATTATAGTTCCTAGCATTTAAAGGGCTTGTCCTGAAATGAAATATGTGAGAATGACCAGTGTTTTATGTGCGGTTAAGACATAATCCAGTGATCAATAACATTTACTTAGGTAGTAGGGCGCCACCTGCTGCTCATTAGGTATAGAGGCATGCACGTCCACCTAATGAGTGAAGTGAGTGATGGACGCTCCTACTTCCTCTCCTTCCGCCCCTGTGACTACAGAGGTGTCAGCACATTTGCAGCGCTCTCCATTTACTTCTATGGGATAAAAGTGAGATGGAAATACCCCTTTGCTTTTATTATAATTTGTTCTTCTTGTATCCATATATGACTACTTAGATATCCTCCCTCCAAGGTTACCAACTTCCTCTTCAGTTTGTCTCAGACAATTGAACTGGAAATCATGGATGGCCTAAACTTTTTATGGACATTTACCTTGTGCCTTTATTTTGAAGACTCCCACCACCACCACAGCACACCTCCAATATAGGATAATACTATAGTAAAGAAACCTGTGGTCTGCAAGTATGCTGCCAACACAGCAATGGAGGATGTATGCCAGTATGTCCATAGAAGTTTGGGAATATAGTCTATTCCTTGCACTGGCACAGATCTACCTGTACAGGAGAAGACACAACACAGAGGGATTCCCTAAACTTTCCTACAGCAGCCGTTTGTTTGGCTTGGTCCCAGTCTGAGAGGGAGACAAGTTATAACCGCTTCCCGCCGTGGTGAATTTTCAGCATTTCATTGTTTCCTGCCACCTTCCAAAAGCCATAAAAACCTTTAATTTTTTTAAACTTTTTTGTTCACAGAACAGTGTGAGGGCTTGTTTTTGGCAGTAAAAAACCTACACTTAATATTCCACTAGGAAACTGAAAAAATAGGTTTCTTTTCTTAGGGTTTGTGTTTGACGGCATTCATTGTGGGTACATATGATACATACATTAAAACTTTTTTCGATACAACATTTTCCTTGCATCACCACATTCTGACTCTCATAACTAATGCCTTTTTGTCTTAATCTACAGGGCTATGTAGGGGTTCTTTTTTTGAAGGACAAATTGGTTTTTATTGACACCATTATGGGGTATACAATGCCTTGCAATTATAATACCTCGCAATCTACATTCTATCTCATCTTGAAGGTGTTCAGTGGGGTTGAGGTCAGGGCTGTGTGTGGGACAGTCAAGTTTTTCCATACTAAACTCAACCATGCTTTTACGGATTTTGCTATGTTCATTGGGGCACAGTTATACAGGCCCTTCCCCAAACTGTTCCCACAGAGTTGGATGCAAGCATTTGTACAAAATGTCTTGGTATGCTGAAGATTTAAAGGGCTTACCGGTTTCAGAAAATAAATGTTTGTATAATGAAAAGTTCTACAATTTTCCAATATACTTTCTATATCAATTCCTCATGGTCTTCTAGATCTCTGCTTCTTGTTACTTCCAGTGGATAGAAATCAGTTCATGGTCATGTGATGGACACACAGGAGCACAGCTTGTTACAAAAGAGCTCTAATTACTGTGCTGTGACTGTAACGAGCTGTGCACCTGTGTCCATCACATGACCATGGACTGGTTTTTATCCACTGGAAGTAAACAGAATGAATGACAGCAAGCAGAGATCTAGAAAACCAGGAATTAATACAGAAACTATATTGGAAAATTGTATAATTTTTCATTATGCAAACAATAACATTCGCTTCAGGATTTCCCTTCACTGTAAGTAAGGGGTATAGGCCTTGGTGACTTTCACGCAGCTGCTCAGCTATTGGTATCCATGCCATGAAGCTCCAAGCACACAGCTTTTGTGCTGATGGCAGAGGAAGTTTACAGCGCTGTAGTTATTAAGCCAGCAGAGCGTTGGTGACTTTTATGCACATCAGCATGTCATAGCCCCAGTATGTAACTTTAAGTGGTCTATCTTGGAGGGACGAATGCAATGGTGGCACCATATGACCGTACAACACTCGAATTCTTTCACCAGTGTTTGTAAAGACAGACTGCATGACTTGGTGTTGGATTTTATACACCTATAGCAATAGAACAGAATGAAACACCTGAATTAAATGATTAAGAAGTGTGTCCCAATACCTCTGTCCAAATAGTGTATAGTGGCAGGCCCAAGATAGGTAACCATGATGTCATGGCAACCAGTGTTTACCTACCCCCCCCCACCGCATAACATTGCAGGGGGTGCTGATCAATCTAAGGGTGGGTTCACACTACTGTTGGATATCCATTATGATAGTGTCTGTAAAAAAAAAAAAAAAAAAAAAATCCCCCAAAAATATGGATCAGTTAAAAAAAACGGACACATTAGCATCAGTTAGTGATACTTCTATTGCATGATATGTTAATTACTTTGAATATGTTGGCACTATAGAAATAAAGTTGTTTATTATTATTATGTTTCTATTTCTGAATTTTCTTAGTTGTGGACTTTTTCATTCCTTGGTGTAGTTAGAAGATTGGTCCTTTGTGTAATTGTCTGTGCTAGAGTTGTCCCCATGTACAGTAATTATTATGGGCAATCCAGAGCTCAGGGTACAGATTGAGAACAAAGTCCCAAGTGCTAATTCAACTGTGGTCAATCTAATTAGCAAGTCAGTGTGTACTGAGCATAGCAGACATTGCAACTCCATTTGTCAGCCATCCCAAAGGAAAACTATGACATCATGAGTGGGAGTTTGCAGGAAGTGAACAGAGCCGAGAATCCTTTAGAATTTGGTGACGTACATGAACGTTTAGTAAAATTGTTTTGGTTAAGCAGTGTACTTTTTTTTAATGTATATTAAATTTAATAAGATTGTCCCTGGCTCTAAACCTCCCCACAAGTCCGAAGAGAGTAAATATCGCTTAGGCTTGTTACCCTTTTGTTTGATATTGTTATGAGTGATTTGGGTATACAGGTGTCTCACCCACCATAAGTGGCGAGTGTTGGCAGCCATTTGCATGGATGTGTGATTGTAGGGATGGCTTCACTCCTGTGTAGCCTAGTATGATAGGGGAGTTGGAAGGGAGTGTGGAAGCGGAATTCCCCTTTTTATGATTGTGTGGTGAGTAATGTGTACGAATACCCCACAGAATTGGTATACCGTAGGTGGATATATCTTGTGTGTGAGACCCCGATTGGTGACAAATAGGTTCTTGAGTTTTTGTGTAGATGGGTAAGCTTGTACAGGTCACTGTGGCTGTAGTTATTATTTTACAGTTTACAATAATTTCTGCTAATAGACGAATATTATTTATGATATTTATTGTTCATTATGACGTTCAAATGTGTATATAAAAATGTGTCTATGATTTTTCGGCAAATTGTCCAGAAAAAGGCTATATTAATTCAACCATGGATAACACAACTGAAATAGTCAACTTTTTCACTGCCGTTTTGCATCTGTGGGGCAGCCATTTTCATGGACTATAAAAACGGACAAAAATAAGACTTTTTAAAATGGACTGTCAAAAAATTCTTGCTGTCAGTGTGTTTTCTGTTATTGGCTTCTTAATTTCTATACCAATATCCTATGTTATCTGCTTCTCATTCCCTGAGCTAGTGTCATCTCAGCTGTTTCACATTCCCTGCGCTTTTGTTCTCTGTTGTCTGCTTTTCAGTATTGTCCTCTTTTGTTTTGCTTTTATTTTCTTAAGCAGGCATCTCTAAGTGCTGCACTACTCATTCTGTTGCAGTTGGAATTTTTTTTTCTAATCCTAACTTTGTTCCTGACCAATGGTTTCAGCTCAGCTATGCTCTCTACTGTCAGATGGGCTGTTCAGGCTGGAACGGGAAGACAGGGACTGCCCACCTGACAGCACAAAGCAATATTGTGCTGAAACTAAGGGGTTGTTCACACTACCGCAGGTGACCGTCAGTAGTGCTATTGTCCGTTACAAGATTTTAGCAACAGACACTAGCTGAACCGTCACAAATCCGTTTAAAATTTCCGTTCATTTTATCTTGTGTCCATTATACTCCTAGTCCGTCACATATCTGTTTTTTTTTTTTTTTTTTTGCAGGACTTTTGTGTCCATTAAAAAAACGGTTTCATGACGGACGTCAAGCGTCCATTATTTTTTAACATTAAAGTCTATGGGTAATGGATGGGTGTCCGTTATACTGTCTATTATTGTCCGTTTTCTTTTTTCTGTGCATGTTTAGAAAGCAGAAACAAAAAGCAAAAAACCGGACAGTATAAAAATGGACACTAACTGATGTTAATGTGTTCGGTTTTTTTTTAACTGATCTATTAAATGGCTGTTAAAAAAACAAACAAAAAAAAACGGACACATTAACATCAGTTAGTGTCCGTTAATGTGTTGATAGGTGTCCCTTTTTTTTTTTTTTTTTTTTTTTGTAATGGACACTATCAGAACAGACATCAAACAGTAGTGTGAACCCACCCTAACAGAAATGATTGTGTTGGAATCAGTGGAGCAACAACTATTGAAGGATGCAAAGAGTTGGACTTGGTGAAGGTGGTGAAAGGTCCTCTTTAACAGGTAGGTCTTGTCAAGAGTACATTTGTTAAATTTCTTATAATGTGTTTGAGACCATCATTTGTTTTGTGCAGAGGTAGAATTGGTACACAGTTTCATATAGTGTTTAGCCCTATTCAACTACTGTTCTAAGTCACATTATGGCAAGAACCACTCAACTAAGTAAAGAGAAACAACAGTACATCTTTACTTTAAGACATGAAGGTCAGACAGTTCAGAAAATTTCAAGAACTTTGAAGGTATGTTCATCTGCAGTTCTGAAAACCATCAAACGCTATGATAAAACTATCTCTCATGAAGACATATCCCAGGAAAGAGTTACTTTTGCTGCAGAGAATAAATTCGTAAATTTACCGGCTTTAGAATCTAAAAATTAACAGGACCTCAGATTAGAGCCCACATAAATGCTTCACAGAAGCATCAAGTACCAGGCACATCTCAACATTAACTGTTCAGATCAGACTACAACAATTGGGTCTTTATGGTCGAATTGCTGCAAAGAAGCCACTACTAAGGGACAAGAAAAAGAGAATTTCTTGCCAAGAAAAGTAATGAATGGACCGTAGACCAGTGGAAATTTGTACTTTGGTGGAAATTTGAAATTTTTGGTTCTAACCACCATGTCTTTGTGAGATGCAGAAAGAGTTGAGCCGATGGTTTCTGTATATGTGTTTCCAACCGTGAAACGTGGAGGAGGAGGAGGAATTGTGATGGGATGGGAGTGTTTTTGCTGGTGACATCGTTGGTGATTTCAAAGCACACTTGACAAGCATGGCTACTCCAGCATTTTACAGTGACGTGCCTTTCCATCTGGCTTGTGCATCTTGGCACCATAATTTGTTTTTCACCATGACAATGATCCCAAACACACCTCCAGGCCATGTAAAGGCTATGGACAAAGAAAGAAAGTGATGGAGTGCTCTGCCAAATGACATGGCGTCTGCAGTCACCTGACCTACACCCAGTTGAGATTGTTTGTGTTGAGTTGGATTGCAGAGTGGGGGAAAAGCAGCCAACACAAGCACCTCTGGGAAGTCCTTTCAGTTGAGTACATCATGAAGCTGATTGAGCGGGGGCTACTTTGAAGAATGTAAAATATAAAACGTATTCTAGTTTAACACTTTGATAAACAAAAATGACATACATCACCTGATCTGCGCTGTCACCCTGAGAATTTTGTTGTTTTGTTTATCCAAATCCATTCAACCTTTCCAAAGCCCTTTTTGTGTTGATCCAAATTAGGATATACTAATATATGACACAGAGACCACACATCTAGAGGAATCACAGGATAAACAAAACTCCACATACTCAGCGCCTATTGGACGATGGATGTCATTGGGCTTTTCAGACCTGGTGAGAGGTCTGAAAAGAAAATGGAATAAAAAGATTTGTCCAAGCTTTTAACTATTCGTATATATATTTGGATTGTAAAAGAGGAACACTTACAGTTTGATAATAAAATATGCATAATAAATAATACAATCATACAATGACTAAATAATACCACTATATAAGAAACAAATATTAGCACCATAGAGTTTGGATGGGTTCACACTACCGTTATTTAATGTCCATTGCTTTCATTCATCACAGGGTGGGAGCAATGAACATTAAACGACAGATGCAGATGAAGCCCCCTCCGTCTGGTGTCCATCTGCATTCACCCCCAGGTAAAAAAAACACAACGGAAGCTGTTTTTTATTTTTCTGATGGATGAAAAAGTTGCACGCTCGGGACTTTTTCTTCCATTACAAAAGCAAACAACCATGCCTTTAAGGGGGCTCTGTCTGCATCTGTCACTCTACTACCCTTAATGTCCATGGCTAGTATCCTATGACAAATGAGAGCAACAGACTGTAATAACAGTACCTCGAACATACCCTTACTGAACAAAATTTAGTATACAAAAGGACAATATTATGATGTTACCATTATACAAGAGACCCCTACACTGTGGCCACACATTACATTGCGGCTACACATTACATTGCAACTGAATAATACCACCATACTATTACTAAATAAATACCACAATACTAAAACTAAAAATTCCACCATGTAGTGACTGTATAGGGATATATACCAGTTCTACACAGCTGCTCTGTTGTCCATACAAGAGATTACAGCAAATAAAAAAAAAAATAACCATTGCTCACCTATAAAATCCCTCACAGGTCAATTTTCTGGAGGTCCTCTTCAGTTTTTGTTTACTTTTCCTGCACTGATGATGTCACATACATCCACTTGACAACAGCAGCCAAACAGCCCACTAACTGTAATGCTAGCTTGTATGTCACATGAGAGCCAAGAACAGTGATTGGTTCCAGGGGTCATGTGCCTTTAGTGCCTCCCTATAGTAATAGTGCCTTGCTCAGTTCTATATAGTAGATTAAAATATCTTAATTCATATATCCATGCAAATTCTGCTTTATTTTGAAGCTATGCACAAATAAGTACTAATATATATCTATAGTATGTATGGTTAAAGATGAATGAAGGGGTTATCCAGAGGCGTAGCTAGGGGTTCAGCATGACATAGACACGTCCACCTCAATACATATACTGAGCTGGACAGAGTAAAGGCTCTTTATAGCAACAGCAAATGTGATATTCTAATATTATTCCTGAAATATATAGGGATATTCTGTAAACCTTAACATGGTTGTACCAAAATATGAAGTTATCCACCATTGATTGGCTAGGGAATAACTTCATGATAGGTGAAGGTCCAACATGTAGAACCCCCCACCAATACTAACAAATGGGCTCCTGTTCTGATGGTGCAGCAGGCCAAGCATTCGCCCTGCCTCTTCCAATTATCTGGATCGGTGGTGGTCTCCCACTGATCATGAACTGATCCTATATCCTACCAATAGGGGATAACGTCATATCTTGGCACAACCCCTTTAAGTGTAAAGACAAAAAGGTATATTAATGTGGGCTGGATTTAACTAGAAACAATACAATTACAGTTGATTATGTTGGTCAAATATGGGTTGATTTATCTCCATCATTAACATGGCAGTAATTACATACACAGATGATTTGCATGATTTTGCATATATGCATATTATAATGAGCCAACAGTTTGGTCTAGAATGACCCTCGAGACTGCAGCACATATGGACAGCTTCAATCTAATGCTAACTGCCTGGGGGCCTTCAAATACAGAGGCAGAGCTATTGTGTTCCAGTGATGAATTCTAGACGTACAATGAAAATTACAACCTGTTCCTAATTCTTACTGACATTATTAAATATTACCATTCCATTTTTCTTCTGCACAATAAACCTCTGTACAGTATGAACAGTGTATGTAGACTGTATGGTATATGTATAGTCTTATATTATTACATCAGCAGCAACTGAAAGAGTACGATCTTTCATCATCACACCTTGCAGTTTATGTATAATTTGGCAAATACAAAAAAAAAAAAAAGTGTGCAGACAACTTTTTAAGATAAGAAGGCTGAATAATGCTATAAATTGGGAAAAGGCCTTAGAGACTTTTCTCATATTTATACCATATAATGTATACCAGGAAACTTCTTTCCTAAACCAAATGCCTGCTCATTGTTCTGTCTAATTTTCTGCAAAAATATATGTGAACATTTTCGTAAAAGAACAGGCAAGAATAATAGTTGCTGATATAAAGAAACAAATATCCTTCAGTCCTCCTTATGTGTAATCTCTGTTAGGCTCCATTCACATAGATCCATTTAATGGATGCAAAAAACGGATACAAATGGATGACCATCTGTTTATATAGAGATCAACATTTTAAATAAAAAAAGGATCTTGTTCTATCAGTTTTTTTTTGGATGGACACTAAAGTATTGTATAGTACGTTTTTGTGTCCATCTGAAAAAACAGACATAAACAAGGAATACAATAATTTACTGACAGACATATCAGGAGAGGTGACAGGTCCTCTTTAATGATATCTATCTAGAATGCTCCTATTATGGGTACTGCCCAAAATTATGTAGTATGCATAATAATATTGAGTCATAAAAAAATAAAACACAAAACTATATTGGCATGGGCTGCCCAAATGACACTCCAGCTTCACTCAAATTCATATAGTTTGACCTTTTATGTGCATCTTTAGATGCCTATATTTTAAAGGGGTTTTCCAGTATCTATATTGGACAGTGATATATTATATTAGTAAGCTAAATAAATAATAATAAATCACTGGAAAACCCAGGATGGGTGGGGGATGGGGTAAAATACAAAAATAAAGTGATATTCACCTATCCCAGTTTCATTCTGTGCAGATGTTCACTGCGACTAACCATTGGCCTCAGCTGTCGCCTGATGGGGACGGGTGGTGTATCAGCAGTGATGTCAGTGATACTCATTAGGTAACTGCTGAGGTCAGTGATTGGCTGCAGGATTCATCTAACTCTCTGCACTTTTGGCCCAGCCAGTGCCAACACCAGATGGAATGGGAGATGGGATGCCCGAACAGAGGATCACCAGGGTGATCAGTGACCAGTATCCAATGATTTTAGAAAACCCATTTAGGCTAAAGCCACATGTTGCGGAAATGCTGCTTTTTATTGCAGATTTTGCTGCGTTTTTTTTTTTAGCCAAACATAAGAGTGGATAGCCACTCTTGATTTTGGCTCAAAAAACCTCAGCAAAATCTGCAACAAAAAAAGCTGCGTTTCTGCAATGTGGGGCCGTAGACTTAAGTGTATCTGTTTCATGATAGTAATGTTGCCTGTATATTACCTTTATTATGAGATGCCTCTTAGACACTATTGGACTTTTTTTTAAATTAAAGTGCATTTTGTAATATATTTGTCCTAAACAATAACAATCTCTTAGAATTTTACTTTTTTATTTTTATCAATTTCTCTTGAAAAATATAAACTTTTACACAAGTTCAGACTTGTCATCTTAAGAAGTTACCTTTTACTCTAAGGTATCACCTTATATAAGGTATCACCATCAAAAGCAATGTGACACAACTATAATTTCCATAAAATGTAAAAAAGTAAATGAGCCAGTACTTGTGTATGGAATTTCTTTACAATTGCAGCATTGTCTCTTACATCCCATTGTATATATGTATTTGGCACAGACAGAGATTACCACAAATGGCAAGTTTCTGCTTCCCTAGGATATTGAGCTGACAGTGTTACAAGTGCCTGCATTTGTCTGGAGTTGTGTGACCGACTAGCCATTTTCTGGGCTTGCCCTCAGTAATCCCATCACAGCAGACAAGCAAGATTTCTCACCCTTCAGAGCAGACACTTACCCCTCTTGGAGTGACACACTACTGCTTTGCGTTTGGAAGAGCTTGAAGCCTCAAAGGCTTTCCGAGCATCTGCTACTGAGAGGACCTTGTCTTCTTCTGGGTCACCTTGCTTGGGCTGCCTCTCCTCAGAAGAGATCCTTGCCTGGGAGTTGGTTTCCTCTGAGAAGACCCCTTTAACCACCTCAGTACAGGGACTGGGAGGAGTGTCTTGCGGGGGCTTTGCATTTTGAGAAGCTCCTATGTTCCATAAAGTTACCTCCTCCGTAGTTCTTTCAAGTCCAGCATCTTGACGCCTATATAGTATGCTCTCCTCAGTATCGCTGAAGTCCTCGTTGGACAGAGAATCCAGCTGGTATATGCGCTTGGGTGGCCCCCGGCTCCTGAGAAGACGCTCCTTCTCCTTGTCGTTACTATTTTTGGTGATCTCCTGAGTTTGGACTTGGATACTAGTGCACATTAAGGCATGGACGCTACTTACCATCTGCCCCACACCTTCCAGTAAGTGGTCAGTGCTGTGTGACCTTCCCATTCCCTGGAGTGACAGCCTGGTTACTTGCCTGTGGCTGTCACTGCTCTCTGAGGCAGAACGGGTCAGTGCTCGGATACTGCCCTGGAGATAGGAGACGAGGTTCTCACTCTGCGCCCTCCGGTATAGCTTTACCTTCCTGATCCTGTCATCTGCTTCTATAGCTTTGCTGGAGTTAGTGTACCTGGAGACGTTGTGTCCTTCACTCCACAGGCTGGACTCATCTTCTTCCATCTTATACAGAATAACGTTCATATGTTTGTGTTGGTTGCCCTCTGTCTTCTTCAGGTTTACTTCCACCATGCCACCACCATTGTCTTGATGTAGCCCACCAGGCAAGCCCCCAGTGTCTAACACATCCCAACTAACGCTCCTTTCTTCTAGCTTCCATTTTCTTCTCTGTATACATTCTCTGCTTGACATTTCTGAGAAGCTCTCCTCTATGTTACAAGTGCCAGGCTCACCTTGCACCTTCACTCCACCTCCAAACCTCTGGTCCTCACCTAGACCCTTTGCAAGGTGCTTGGACTGCTCAGACTTTTCTGACGTTTGTCCTTCAAATGAGTAGCCCCCAAGGTATAGCTGAGGAGTGTGACCCCCCAGCTTCTGATGCTCTGTATTGGTGTCTCTGTAAGGGTAATCCACCTCCTGCATATGCATGCTGCTCTTCAAGTGGTTATCAGTGGATTGTGGATGAATCGGATCCATGCTGTAGACTGTATACTTCTCTTATTACAAAGAGCTCCTATCTGTTCTTTTCCATGAAGATGTTACACTGTACTTCTTGTTACTTATTCATGTCTGTACTCAGAAGCCAAGAAAGAACTCTGTAAAAGTAGAACGCCTTTGCTGATCTTTGGTTTACACTCGGTTTTTAAAAGGATTGCTTCCTTCAAGGTTCCTGCATGACATTGATGAAGTCAATGTAAATACTTGGTGATAATATGGCATGTAGTAAGGTGACTGGCATTAAGATCTGGGATGTTCTGTGCCAGGATTCCAGCAGTCGCACCCTCCTCAGGGAGATGAGAAAACTCTCTGTACTTTCTTGAATTATGAGCACTGAAAATGTTCCAGAGGTAAACAAGAGGATGTGACAAGTACAGGACTGTAGGACTTTACTTTGCAAGTTACGCACTGTATCAGAACTTCTTTCTAACAGTGGGGATACTTAGTAATGCCCAAAGCAACTTACAGGATGCAGTTTTCATTTAGAACTGTCCACATTATTGGTTTATAGCCACTGGGGTTTAGGGTCCTAAACCTGCCAAGATCAGTCCCTGCTGTTCCTTCATTTTTGAGTTTAATAAGGTTTAACTTTCTGGAGAGGAGCCTGTTTGTCCATGCACAAAAGAACGTCTTGCTTCATTGTGCATGGGCAGTGAACACAGGCATAGCGCATAGAAGTGCGTTACAGACAGACCTGGGAGTCTTCAATAGGCTCCTGGCTGTCATAGCAATGGATTACCAGCCCTGGATCTCGTTCTAAGGGTGGCGATCCATCCCAAAATGGCACCTTGGTCACCTTTGTGAGCGGGCACTGATGTATAATACTATATATAAGTACTATTATAGCAGATGTTGGGAAGGGGTTATGCACAGTGTGCACAAATGATTTATATTACTGTACCCACTTTCTGGTCTAAACTGAGGAGAGCTAGAGCCCTTGAAAATGAGCACATTTGCCATCTGCCAGTCATTTGGCACAGGACACATTCGCTTCCATCTTAACAACTCTTTAAGCGCCTATTCCTCAAGTGCTTTGATTAGTATTTTTTTCTGTGAGAGAAGTGTGGTCCAACCACTGTAGTCTCACTTATGGCTGATATATACATGTACAGTGGAATAGCAGCAGCAGTGCAATCTCTGAGGTATACTTTGAGAATTATACCACATCTTATACGTCAAACATAGTCCATTATCATGATGTGAGCATGGTCTTTGATATATAGTTAAAATGTATTGTCTTGTGTGTAAAGTTAGCCAAACATGGCATCCAACCATACCATAAATTCATTCTTGAGCAAGCACTTAGATATGGTGAGGGATACATTCACATATACCTCTGCCAGTGGCAAATAAAGGCCAGGGCAAACTGAAATATAAATGGGGAAACTAAGGCCCAACGTTGCAGAAATGCAGCTTTTTTTTGTTGCAGATTTTATTGTGGTTTTTTGAGCCAAAGCCAAGAGTGGCTACAAAATGAATGGGAAATAAATCAGAAGTTCTTATACTTCTACCTTCTGATCAATCCACTACGGACTTTGGCTCAAAAAACGCAGCAAAATCTACAACAGAAAAAAGCTGTGGAGCCTAAGGTTGAGACCTCATGTTGCAGAAAAGCTATGTTTTTTGTTGCAGATTTAGATTTTTTTTAGCCAAAGCTAAGAGTGACTGCAAGTGAAATAGTAAATATAATGAAAGCTTTTATACTTCTCCCTTCTGATAATTCAGCCTTTGCTGTGGCTCAAAAAAACGCTGCAAAATCTGGAACAAAAACCGCTTTTCATATATCTGCCTAATGTTTTATTTCCTTTCCAGATCTGTCTGCGCTCAGTGAATAGAAACCTTATTTGCATTCCCAAACTCACACGATGTTACGTTGCTATGGTCCCATTAGGGAAGGACATTTGTGCTGCTGCTGTTTTTAGCTCGCACTGATAAATTTCCATGGATAATTTTCTGCAGATTTTCAGTTCACATGAATATAAAAAACTTGTAATATATTTTAGCACAGGAGAAAAAAAAAAGCCTCTATTACCTTATATCCACTTCTCTCCTGACTGCTAAACTGCTCAATTCACAGAAAGCAGGATGCAGTTCATATAAGTCTATGAAGCAGGAATAGGAGTCCAGTGTGTGAAAAACAAGAACAGACCCATGCTTCCTAGGATAACATTAAGATTTGTATTAGGAGTACTAAGGCTACATTCACACTACTGTTATTTAATGTCTGTTGCTTTCATCTGTCATAGTAGCAGAGTAATGGACAGAGTCCCCTTCATACATTCCCACTGACTCTAATGTTAAAAACATGATTGATGCTGTCTTCCGTTTGTTTACTTTTGTAACATTACATGACTTTTTCTTCCTTAGGCTGAGGCTGCAGAAACACAGCTTTTTTTGTTGCAGATTTTGCTGCATTTTTTTGAGCAAAAGACAAGAATGGCTACTAAAAGAATGGGAAATATATAGGAAGCTCTTATACTTCTATCGTCTGCTCAATCCACTCCTGGCTTTGGCTCAAAAAAAACGCAGAAATATCTGCAACAAAAAAAGTTGTGTTTCCACATTGTGGGGCCTCAGCCTTACATTATGTTTTTTTACATTGGGATGAATGCAGACAGACACCAGACAGGAGGGGGGCTCCGCCTGCATCTGTCATTTAAATTCCATTGCACTTATCCTGTGACAGATAAGAGCAACTGACATTGAAATCGGTAGTGTGAACCCACCCTAAACAGAATAGATGTGAATAAAGTTCTGGCGAAACGGGTACCTTACTGGAATCTGCTCTCCCAGACTCCCCTTTCCACAGAATTCTACAAACTACGGCCTGTTTTTAAATTATTCTGGTAGTGCATTGAACAGTTTACTTAAAGTTACTTATGTTCAGCTGCAACTATTTTAATATATAGCATATATACATAGGAAAATATGACAAAAATCAGTTTTAGGACATTTTGTATTGAAAAATTGCAATTAAAAAAAACATCTTTGATGGTAAGTTGAGTTGGTTAGGCAAGGCTGTGTTATTTATTTATTTATTTTTAAGCAGCACTGCACTGCATTTTTTATTGCTGCAAGCCCCCTAACTTGAAAGCTAATGGCCATCAAATTGAAAACTTCAATTAAAAAAATAAGCATGCAGCTATTAATTAGAAAAGCACTGTGTGAATTCAACCTCAAAGGTTACACAGAAAATAGGGAATATTGTCTACATGCCTATAGGAGAGAAACTAGTCCACTGAGATATTTGCAGACAGATGAACTAATTTTTGTTAGGTTGCATTCACATTAAATTTAATGCGTCTGTTAATTGTATGTGCTGGGAAAGCCCCTGCTGCATACATTAAACAGATGCCACTGTGTGGGTGTGTTATGTCATGCAGAAATAAAAAAAAAAAAAAAAGAAAAGTGGAAACCAAGACATTCAAGTATTCTAGTTCAAAGTATATATAAGTTGGTACACAGATATATATTGGTTTTTACCTGTATCACATTCTACGCATACACAGTCACCATATGCAATAAGAGTTTGTGTATGAGAAATGATTAAAAAATACTAACTAAACTAAAAAAGTCAGACTAATCAAATTTTTAACGATCCTGCATTGTAAAAAAAAAAAAAAAAAAAAAAATATTGGATTGGTTGCTAAGGACAACATTGATACTTTGTTCCAACATTTTTTGCGCACAAGGAATCGTGAATAATGAATTATCTGGACATGGAGTAGTTAAGCTAAATATTGACTCTGAAGCTCAATAAAGTAGCTTTCAGTGTTCCAAGATTCTTCATATTAAAAAGGGAACACGTTAAGTGCAAGATTCAGGAGCTTAAATCCTTCTCCTTAAATGGTTAGCTTAGTTTTGTCTTTCCATTGCTCGTGCTCAGTGGACTTCACAGCACACATCCTGTTAGTCCAAAAATTCTGATCCCTGCATGGCCAAGAAAACAAAATTGTGTGCGTATTTTTGTCAATATCTTATGTATACTAAAATACAGAAATGCAAACAAACAACATACAAAAAGGTAAATAAAAGTAAAAATCTGGAAAGAAGACCCTTTGGCTGAGCGTACATGTTTAATGGGAGGTCTAGAGAAGAATGAATGTTTAGTCGACAACTGCAAGTGCATCTCAATAAATTAGAATATCAAAAAGTTTTTTTTTTTTTTTTAGTAATTCAATTGAAAAAGTGAAACACATATTATATTGAGTCATTACAAACAGAGTGAACTTTTTCAAGTGTTTATTTATGTTAACGTTGATGAGTATGGCTTACAGCCAGGAAAAACCCAAAAGTCTCAGAAAATTAGATTATTATATAAGACCAACTGTAAAAAAATTATTTAACACAGAAATGTTGGCCAAATGAAAAGTATGTACAGTAAATGCACTCAATACTTGGTCGGGGCTCCTTTTTCATTAATGACTGCATCAATACGGCATGGCATGGAGGCGATCAGTCTGTGGCACTGCAGAGGTGTTATGGAAGCCCAGGTTGCTTTGATAGCAGCCTTCAGCTCGTCTGCATTGTTGGGTCTGGTGTCTCTCATCTTCCTCTTGACAATTCCCCATAGAGAATCTATGGGGTTAAGGTCAGGCGAGTTTGCTGGCCAATCAAGCACAGTGATACTGTGGTTATTAAGCCAGGTATTGGTACTTTTGGTAGTGTGGACAGGTGCCAAGTCCTGTTGGGAAATGAAAATTCCATCTCCAAAAAGCTTGTCGGCAGAGGGAAGCATGAAGTGCTCTAGAATTTCCTGGTTGACTTTGGTCTTGATAAAACACAGTGGACCTACACCAGCAGATGACATGGCTCCCCAAACCATCACTGATTGTGGAAACGTCACACTAGACCTCAAGCATCTTGGATTGTGTGCCTCTCCACTCTTCCTCCAGACTCTGGGACCTTGATTACCAAAATTTACTTTCATCTGAAAACAACACCTTTGACCACCGAACAACAGTCCACTTTCTCTCCATGGCCCAGATAAGATGCTTCTGGCGTTGTCTATTGGTCATGAGTGGCTTGACACATGGAATGCGACACTTGTAGCCCATGTCCTGGATACGTCTGTGTGTGGTGGCTCTTGAAGCACTAACTCCAGCAGTCCACTCCTTGTTAATCTCCCCCAAATTTTTGAGTGGGCTTTTCTTAACAATTCTATCAAGGCTGCGGTTATCCCAGTTGCTTGTGCACCTTTTTCTACCATACTTTTTCCTTCCACTCAACGTTCCATTAATATTCTTTGATACAGCACTCTGAACAGCCAGCTTCTTTAGCAATGACCTTTTGTGGCTTACACTCCTTGTGGAGTGTGTCAATGATTGCCTTCTGGACATCTGTCAAGTCAGCAGTCTTCCCCATGATTGTGTCGCCTACTGAACCAGACTAAGGGATCTTTTTAAACACTTAGAAAGCCTGTGCAGCTGTTTTGGGTTAATTATTCTAATGACTTTTTGGGTTTTCCTTGGCTGTAAGACATACTCATCAACATTACCATAAACACTTAAAAAAGTTCACTCTGTTAGTAATGACTCAATATATGTCTCACTTTTTCAATTGAATTACTAAAAAAAAAAAAGAATAACAACTTTTTGATGATATTCTAATTTATTGAGATGCACTTGTATGTACACGAGTATGGCTGGCTACGTTGAGTCTTGCAGGTGCTCAACTACAGTTGTTAGGGTCTGTCAACCTATGTCAGCAGCAAGCAGCTAAAATCTGGATGTCTTTAAATGATGTCAATGATTCAACAAAATGTACATTACTGCACAAAAATATGTATTGTCTTTCTGGATAACATGTATACTATGTAATAATTTAAGTTTCTTATATTCACTTTATACATGTTATACTTGGAATATATGAATTACATCACTTTGTGCAGACACATACCAGTATATGCTTACATACATATTAAAAATAAAAATAAAAATCAAGGTTTCTTGAATAAAAGTTCTTCACAATATAGGGACCACATTATGAATTATTAGGCACAATATGACTCTACAGCGTACAAAACTTATAAATGTCTTTTATAAACAAAAAAAACCAAACTGCTGCATTTGATGTCAGCAGCAGCCCATAAAATGTTCCTACAGAAGTGGATTGCCCCACACCTACCCTAAATAAACTCCCATTCGAAATGTATTGGGTGGAGGCGGCCACAAGGCAAGAGCAGGGTGGAAAAAAATCTTTGAAGTTTGGAAATCATTCATATCTATATTACCAATTAGAATCCTACAGAAACTCAAGGATTTATTTGGTACTACCACTTGGTTCCTGAATAGAATACTGACAGGGGACCTACCCATCTAAACTGGATCACCGATTCAGACTTACTACCCCCAACCCCATCTTCTCCTCCCAGTCTATCTTGTTCTCCCCCCTGAAATTTCTGTTAGTTTAAGAACATTGTTCATATTGCATTTGATTTGCTTATCGTACCACACTGGCATTGGTGCAGGCCGAGACAACCAACCATGTTGATTACGGATTTGCTTCTCCTAGATATACCATGACATACATTCCCCGCTACCTTGATGACACCCTGGTCTCCAAAGCTACCAATGACCATCTCGCAGATTAACACTTTACTCTACAGTGCAAAGCAAAATATACAACTGACTCCTTCTCCGATGCCCTAACATTGATGCTGGATTTTGATCCTAGCTATATGTTCCTAGATGGAAAATGTCCTACTGGAGCATGCTTACATTTGTACATGTAGAAACAAATTGTTCTACCTAATGTTTGTTATTGTTCTCATAAGAAAAAGTATGAAAATACCAATAAACACAAGTTAAAAAAGAATCATGCATATTTTTATTGGATGCTAAATAAATTTGGGTTTTGATGACTATGGCAATTGTCAGTCTGCTTTCAGCGTACATTTATGAATGTGTCTTTGCGTTATCTGTAGTCTTTCGGTCTTTGGGATACACAGTTCAGATTCCAGAACCATAAAGGCTGCTGTACAGATATGATACACATAACATGTTCTTAATCATAACCTAAACGAATGTGGGCTTGTAAAAGATTTCCCCAAGTCGCAATCACTTACATGACTACTGCAGAAACAGGTTTACATGGCAAAGCTTGTATGCTGTGTGTGTAGACAAATTTATTCCAAAAAAAGAATTAGCCCTATAAAGCAGTGACCGATGAAAATTGTTGTAAAAATGCATAAGGGTCTCTTCACATTTTTAGACAGGGTGATGTTCAGAACTGCTCTTGCCTACTACCCTTGCCTAAATTACAATACAACATTCAATAGAAGTAGGAGCTGACTTAAAAGTCATAATTTTTGGGGCAAGTCATAATTTCTGTGCAAAAATGGCAACTTTTTAAATTTTGCATCCCACTTTCCTGAAAGGGGGATGTGATAGGGAAGCGCCATCAGCCTCATCGCATTTACCATAATTTACAACAGTTTTCTTGTATAAATGATGCCATAAATCTATGTCAGCAAGGAGAGGTCATAGATTTCTGTTTAGGCGCACAAATACTCGACAATGCACATAATTTATAAGACGTGCACTACATTATAGATTAGGTACAAACACTCAGTGGGGCATGGATTATGAATACCGGTATGGAAAGTTCTGGTCTTGATAAATCATCCCCATAAGGTCTACATAATATGTAATGTCTACTAAATACAGTAAAACTCTTTGAAACAACCACCTAAAATTATACTGAAAAAAGATGGTCAGTATGCATAATATATGGTCTGACTGAAAACCTGTTACAAGAAATCTGGTCTGGATAATGGGTGGTCTTTTCATAGAGGTTTTACTGTATCACCCCGAACTACGGGCAAGGTGCAATGAATTAAGCAAATAAAAAGTCGGGGTATAGCTGGCAGCATATTCTCTTTAATTGTATAGCACAGTATATTGGTGTGTCTTGATAAAGCCTTCCTAAATAATATGGAGGTAGCATTCAGTAAATGTGAAGTGCAGCACCTTTATACATAGATTAGTCATTCCTTGTCTACAAATTGTAACAATGTTGTGGTACCCAGTCCAAAAGTAACTTAAATACAAAAACAGTACCTCATTGGCAGTAACAATAAAATAAAATAAATCCAGGATACAAAAAATAAGAAAAGAAAAAAAAAACATAAAACACACACATTAGTAAAGAATGCAATATTATTATGGGTACTATTAGTCAGGTAAATTTGCAAATGTGTAAAAAAAGCAAGATAATATTGGTCTCAAACAAATCAGCCCATTACATTAGACATACAATAAAAGTAACATTTGATAAAAGGTCATCTTGTATCTGTCTCGGTCATTGATGAATTATTAGACTCCATGAGACCTGATGCAGTTTCCATTGTTGAAGATGATGAGGGAGTGTCAGTGCAGACAAGATGGTCTCTTAGCCTGGGGCTCTTGCACTCAGAGCTATGGAAGGGCTCAGGGTCACATGATAAATCATCAGTGGAAAAATTGAGACTTCCCAGTTTGGCTAGAGAGTGGGATCTCTTAAGAGGTGAAGAAAGAGTAAGACCAGCTAGACGCATGCGAGTTTCAATTTCCTGAGTTCTCTGTTTGACAAGGCCAGGCTTGCCTCTAACACTGTGGATGCTGTCACTGCTTGAACTGCGGGTGAGGTTAGAACTCATTGAAGATGATGTTGGAGTGTAGCAGATGGTCTTTAGGAAGTCTTTTGTATAACTACTTATCAAGTCTGTTTTGCAGTGGGATGGAGTGGATGTCTTCTGAAACACGCTATCTGACATGTCAACCAAATCTACTTTTTCTATGCTATACGTTTGGCCTTCAACAGACTGATCAGGGAATTGCTGGTCATCTCCAGGTTTAGAGTTCTCAGTCTTTTCTAAAGGACTCTCTTTAAGTATAGAAGAGCCTTCACTCCTAAGACGCTCCAGTTCTTTGGTATGCTTTCTGACCAAACCAGCTTTCTGAAGCTGAATAATAGATTCTTGGTGTTGCATCAAGTAGCTATGCATGACAGGTTTTTCCAAGTCCCTGCTGAAAAATAAATATTTCAGATCTTTAGCTTGTTTGAGATCTCTTTTTGAGACAGAGTCTTCTGAATCTCTGTAACTCTCATCAATAGCTTTTGAAGTGGTTGTAGCAAAACTGGGCAAATTGGTTTGCATTGGTGTTGATTTAACCAATTTGTGTCCATGCATCCTGTCCAAAACTGCTGACGTCATATGCTGTAATAGTGCTGGCTGAGTGCATACAGCGGGGGCTTCAGGTATGCCAGCTGTATCTAGATCCTGGCATTCTTCCTGCTTCTCTGAATACATACAGTCCGTACAAGATGGATATGGTGGTTTGACCTTGCTAAGGATTCCAAATATGGCATCTTCCTACAAAACCAAAGAACTTAATTTAAGAATCACAATAACAGACTATATAATGAAATATAAAATAAATCAATATGGATGCTGCTAGATGAATAAGATGTGTGTATATACATATGTGTAAAATTGTCTTTGTAGTAGTAGGGCATACTACACATTGTCTGGGAGTGACAGGTGTTTACCGAGCTTTTGGTGTGGCGGATAAGATCCAAGTTCATAGACTATGTCCTCTCTAACTCCCCTGTGCCGTTTCTGTTGCTTCTATGTGACATACCAGTATGCACACGGACCATTAATGCAGCATAGGCGTGTAACCCTTCCCACCTGAGACAGACCACTCTCCCAACACTTTCATTATGGTTTGCCAAGATACAGGAGGTCATACAGATGGAGGACCTCCCAGCTTCCCTCAAGGGCATTCATGATAAAATTCCTCAGGTCTCTTCTCTTCCAATGTGTACAGATTGTGACAGTACTAACAACTACTAGAAAATCTAGACTTATACTTTCCATATATAAAAGGCCTCAGTTCACAGATAATTTACATAGTTATGTGCCATCTGGTCTCCTCCTATGTTTAGATTCATGAGAAAAACAAAGATGGGTTCTTTTGCACATTTATACGAAATGATCTACATTTTTAAAGGCATCATTTTAATCCTAAGTGGTTACTACAGGTTTGGTTCACAGGAGTAGTTCTTAGGGACCAAAAGCTGAACCCCCCAATATATGGTTGATGACACTGTAAGACCATCTTATACAATGCATATTAGTGTCAGAGCACCTTATATGTTTACACCATGAAATGTACCATATAAGAACTGGGAATGAAAATCTCTTGCAATTTTTCTAGTGTTGTATAACTGGAGGAACTCCTACCTCACTGTCTTTTGGGCAGCTTCTCTTACTGCTGCTGTTATTTGAGAATTCCTTGCCAGCACGTTGATCTTCTCTGTAATATGTCATGAGTGCAGATAGCTTCTTCCTGTCAGTTTCTGCAAAGTGCAGTTCATCTTCAGGATACTTTGGACTTAAAGTGTTTTCAAAGTCCAACTTTTTTTCTTACTTCCCGCATTCGAAAATCTAAATCTCTTCCTGCTTTGTTACAAGTTTTCTCTTTGTTTTTTATCATGCAGTACGTTTCTGGAAAAGGAGGGTCTACTAATAAAGCATCCCTTTCTAGGTCCTGGACTTCCAGCAGCACAGTCTGCTCCATTAAGCCATGAGGCTTTGGAAGATTCCCAAAACATCTACTTTCAGGCAAAACTTGATCATCCACATCGTTCTCATTTATTCTATATTGAAGGTCAGATCCCAGGTTAGGTGGCTGATAAGCAGATGGAAACATGGACTCAAATTCGGCTTGTTCAACATGTTGTTTCCATAATTTATTATGTCGTTGTTTACTAAAAAATAAAAATGTGTCATGCACACCAAGCATTAATTCCATGGCACTGTACATAGGAAAAGACATAATACAATGTATGCCAGAAAATGGGCTGGCAGGATCAGGTTTTCCACCCAGCATAAAAGAGAGAATTGTATGGCAAGTCTCATCACAAAACATGTGAAAAGGAGTCTCCCTACCAAGAGGGTTGTTACAAACTAAAACTAATGTAAGCGAGTTTTACTAATTAAGGGGGAACTTTTCACATTCTGAATGTGCAACCAAAGAAAAAAACATTACATGTCATTCGACTTTTTATTACACTTCATCTTCCATTTTCAGAAGGAAAAATAGGAGCTATTTCTTACAGCACTCTCAGACTCTGTTGAAACTAGGTTTGTGAGCTATGTTTGGTGTATGTTTTCGTTTTTTTTTAACCTTCGTTCGGCTGAGTAGGTACAATTGTAACTATTCCGTTTTAAAATTGCAATAACTTTTTTTCGAAAAGCCGTAGAGGGCTGAAATTTCGTGACATCTCTGCAATTTTGGTCCAGAATATATTGGCCAAATTTCAATAAAATATCTCCACCCCCTTCCGAGATAAGGGGTCGAGATATTTTTGCATCCATAACAAGCTGCATAGGTACAAATGTACCCTCATATATTTTGAATGAAGATAATGCAAGGAAAAAAAGAATAATATTTTTTTTAATGATAATGCTATTTTATTATTATAAACAAGTAAAAAAAACTGTTCATTTACATTATAAAAGAAAATGTAAGAAACTTTTTTTATTGATTTTCTTCGCAAGTAATGCATGTTGTCTTTGCTACCGAGTGTTCATCGTAAATGGGTTTCACACAAACCACACAAGACTTTCTAGTCTTACGTTGTTTTCGCCTCAGGTCTCGGCAGACATAGCAACTACCAACAACAGGGGAGGGTCCATGACTACCATGAGGTATTTGAGGGAGAACTTTCTTCGTTGATCCTTTGTCCTGAAGCTTGGATTGTGTTCTCTGTAGATGATGTAGGATGCTAACCCAGTGACGTCAATCATATTGTAGAAAAATGCCAGAGGCCAACGTAATGTTCGTCGTTTCACAGTGTACTCTCCCAACATTTTATCCATAACATCAACTCCGCCTTTTGTTTTGTTGTAGTATTTTATTATCTCTGGCTTGGCTGCTAGTGTCTCTTCAACTTCTCCCGTAATGTGCATAGATGATAGAAGCACGACTGATTTGTTCTTCTTTGGTACATATGAACAGACTGTTGCATCATGATTGTAGGCAAAATTTGTCGAGTTTACAGGCCTTTCTTTGGCAGGCTCCATGTTGCTAGGTAGGAACCTTTTGTTTTTTCTCACTGTACCAACTAGTGTCATGTTCCAGGAGGTCAATACCTTAGCTAGTTCCATGGTTGTAAAGAAGTTATCGGTGGTGACATTTCTTCCAGAGCCTTAATACGAGCTCACTAGGTCCAATACTGTTCGTTCACCAATGTTTACTTGTCGAGGACCATCAGTTGGTTTCCCAGTGTAGAGCTGACCTTGTAATGGGTAGGCGTTTGACGAGTCACAAGCCCAGAAAATCTTTATGCCATATTTAGCTGGTTTTGAAGGTATATACTGGGTAAATTTAGTATGGCCTCTAAAAATGGTAATAATTGCTCGTCGACGGTGATACATTTTCTTTTATAATGTAAATGAACAGTTTTTTTACTTGTTTATAATAATAAAATAGCATTATCATTAAAAAAAATATTATTCTTTTTTCCTTGGATTATCTTCATTCAAAATATATGAAGGTACAATTGTACCTCTGCAGCCTGTTAACGTTGTAAAATTATGCAGCCTGACGAAGGTTAAAGCTCTGGGTTTATGTGCTGAATGTATTCACAAGATCCCATTCACCTGCAATAAAATACTGCTGGGCCAGTATTCATTGACTATATTATACTATACAGTATTCAGTACTTATATTTTTACTGTATGGAATAGTGCAGTTTTTGCTATTCGATGCAAAGGCATAAGGTAAAACACACAATGTGTTTTTTTTTTTTTAGGGAACCTGTCTGGTTTTTCCCCATCATGTTCAGGATCAATTAATTCCCTTTCCATTGATGCCCCTCTGGATGCTTTCTGTGGCAGCAAAGTGAAGTTATAATTACTTGATCTTGCACATCATAGGGCCACTTTATGGTGGGGGAAAAAAACACCTGACAGGTACCCTATAAACTATGGGGGCATATGGGACATGTGGCATAACAACTTTACTTTGGTAAATCTTTCTGGTGTATATCCAACCAATGGAATTGTGCAAACAGGTAGGAATACTAGCTCAATGATCAATGTTAGCAAAGGCTTATTATTAAAAGGGTTGTCCAATTTAAGCAAATAAATGTTACTGTTGGTATAATGAAAAGCTATGCAATATACTTTCTGTATCAATTCCTCACAGTTTTCTAGATCTCTGCTTGTAGTCATTCATTGTTTACTTCAGTGGATAAAAATTAGACCATGGTCATGTGATAGACACACAGGTGCACAGCTCGTTACAAGACCAAGCTCTGATTACTGTGCTGTGACTGTAACGAGCTGTGCACTTCCACATCCTATGTGTTCATCACATGAGCAAAGACTGATTCTTAAAGGGGTTGTCCACTTTCAGACCAACATTGAGAGACAAATCTTACTGTTTGTATAATAAAAAAGTTGTACAATTTTCCAATATACTTTCTGTATCAATTCTTCACAGTTTTCTGGATCTCTACTTGCTTTCATTCATTCTGCTTACTCCCAGTGATCATGGTCATGTAATGTACACACAGGTGCACAGCTCATTACCAGGCAGATGTCTGATTACTGTGCTGTGACTATAACGAGCTGAGCACCTCTGTGTTCATCACATGACCATGCACTGTATATCACATGACCATGCACTGTATATCACATGACCATGGACTGATTTTTATCCACTGGGAGTAAGCAGAATAAATCACAACAAGCAGAGATCTAAAAAAAAACCCCACAAGATACAGAAGGTATATTGGAAAATTGTACAAACGATAACATTGGTCTCTCAATATTGGTCTGAAAGTGGCCAACCCCTTTAAGTCTTGATATAATTGCAGTTTATTACTTATGAAAGCACTATTTTGGGATAATTTGTTAGGGACTGCTGCGTCAAACCACCAAGTTATCACAGACTGTGTATTTTCCATTCCTGTTTCCTCTGTGCATTATTTAGGATTTGGTACAATTTTTTCTGATTCTGATTCCACTCAAATTGGTACCAACTGCAAGACCTAAAACCTTTAATCGTAGCCATGGCATACACCAGAGAGAAGGATCCTGCAGGAGACATGTTTTTCTGAGAAGTCATGGACTACAATTCAAAGTAAAAGGCGAATTTCAGTTGTTTTATATTATTAAATATATCAAGTAAGTGCATTATAGGAATTATATTAGGTAATGAGAATATAATGCAATTCCATAATGTGTGAGCTTGTATACCTCCAAAAAGGTCTTCTATAATTTCAGAGCTACTAAGCAATATTCATGGTACCCATCACTATAATATGTATAGACAAAAGATTCAATATAAATACGCATTATACAAACTTCATTTAAGGATTGTTACATAAGTGGCAAGTTAAAAAGTCACCTGGCATCAAGGATCCCTTCATACTCCAAGAGTTGACGCATAAAGCCTGCATTTGGTCTTGCTACATTGCGTTTCTGTTTCACATAATTATATGCTTTCTCCATGGACCAGCCATACTCTTTCATTGCATAAGCAATTACTGTAGAAGCCGAGCGACTGACTCCCATTTTGCAGTGTACCAGACATTTGGAGTGATTTTTTTCTGTTACCACAAAAACAAAATAGAAAGTCATAATGCGATGCTAATGTAAAGTGCCACCAACAACACATCATAAATGAATAAATTAGAATATAAATGACAATAAAATGAGATAAGGCATCAATTGGATGCCACTCTCCAAGTTATGAAAATATTATCGTTTAACAGACTTTGCAAGATATATGGCTAGGTTCACACACGCTTAAAAAATGCAGAGAGAAAAGTCCACGTGGGTTTCCACAGGTAACCACTTTTTAAGCAGAGTGGGTTTCCGTTCTTCGGGTCCCCAAGCGGACCCGAAGAATGGAAACACGAACGCATGTATGAACCTAATGTCATCCATGTTTTGTTCCTTCTGGAAGCCAGCTATATCATTACTTACATCACTATAATGTATTCTTGTCATAATGTTCTTAACTATTGTGACCGATACTCAGCTCAAAATAAGGTATTACTGTACATTTATTAACCCCTTCCCGCCGGTGACATTTTTCGATTTTTGTTTTGACTCCCCCCCCCCCTTCCAAAACCCATAACTTTTCTATTTTACCGCTCTTAGAGTCATATGAGGTCTTAATGTTTGCGGGATAAATTGTTATTCATGATGCTACCATTTATTATTCTGTACAATGTACTGGGAAGCTGGAAAAAAATTCAGAATGGGGTGGATTTGAAGAAAAAGTGCATTTGTGCAACTTTCTTACGGGCTTCGTTTTTACGGCATTTGCTCTACAGCCAAAATGACATGTCATCTGTATTCTATGTTTTCGGTACGATTCCGGAAATACCAAATTTATATGGTTTTATTTATATTTTAACCCCTTAACAAAAATCCAAAACTGTGCAAAAATATATATTTTTTTAAAAGTCGCCATATCCTGACACCCGTAACTTTTTTATACTTCTGTGTACAGGGATGCATAGGGCGTCTTTTTTTGCGGGACCAGGTGTACTTTTTAGTTATACCATTTTGGGGAATTACTATTGCTTTGAATACTTTTTATTCAAATTTTTGTCAGAGGCAAAACTGTGAAAAAACGGCGGTTTGGCACTTTTGTATTTTTTTTTCCCGCTACGGCGTTTACCGTATGGGAAAAATATTTTTTTTTATAGATTTGTAGACCAGGCGTTTTCGGACACAGGGATACCTAATGTGTATGTGTTTCACAGTATTTAACTACTTTTATATGCGTTCTAGGGAAAGGGGGGTGATTTGAACTCAATATTTTTTATTTTTTTTTGCATTTATTAGACCCCCTTGAACCCCAGGGGGTCTGATCACTAATGCAATGCATTACAATGCTAATGCATTGCAAAAAAATGGCGCTTCTATTGCAGGCTACATAGAGTAGCCTGCAATAGAAGTTAATAAAAGACAGGCCTGAGAGCCTTCAGAAGGCTGCCGGCTGTCATAGTAATGGGACGCCGGCCCCGAAACTTGCTTCGGGTGCCGGCGATCCCCGGCAAAATGTCTGCGTCCCTGCCGGCGCCGGTAAAATGGTGCCTTGGTCAGCTTTGACCGAGGTGCCAGAGGGGTTAATGCCCGCGATCATTGCGGGCACTGATCGCGGGCATTAGCGCCGGGTGTCTACTGTATAATACAGCAGAAACTCGGTGGCTATGGCGGCTGATCGGGTCAAGAGCGGCCGCCATATTTAAGCACCCGAAATCCCCCGTACTATTATGGCGGATGTCGGGAAAGGGTTAAAATTATACAGAAACAAGTTACTGGACAGACACAAATATGTATTTGCAGGTACAAGTGTAAACAGATACTAACTTTGCTTTGTTAATAAAGTTATAGGCATCATTCCAGTGTGACAGTAAGTCAGTAGATTCTTCATCATATACTCTGATGTTATGATATGCAAAAAGGCCTGGAAAAAAGTTGTCTATTTCCCGGGTTACGTTCAGTATGTAGCCAACTCTAAAATGACAAAGGCGACAAAAAAAAAACACAAAGTTGTAAAAATGTCCTGCTCAAAATAAATTGCATCAAAACTTTAAATGGGGTATCCCGGGATCTAAAAGCCCACTTCATTCACACACACATACACCCTGGCAAATCAAACAACTTTCCACAATGCACCATTCTGACGACTCCTGACACAGACACTTCTGCTTAGGTCAAATATCTTCCTTCTCAGTGAGCCTTTGCTGCCCAGTATAAGTTCTGCCCTGCATATCTTTCAACCTCATCGCTCTGCATTTGGGCCACAAAATGGTGTATAGTACAGCTATGACACAGAGGGTCCATTAACAACTGGTGTTGGCGTGTAGGGCACAGTCATGTGTAATGTGAATAATTTGACCAGTTCACAGGTCGCTGTAACAATACATTATGGTTAATATAATTATATTGCAAAGTTGTTTAATTAGGTCAGTGGGTGAAAATGAAGTGAGGTTGTAGGTCCTAGAAAACCCCTTTAAGAATAACTTAAATAACATAATTTCAATTTTCATTTTCCATAAATCAATAGTACATATAAATCTGATGCTTTCTAATATGAACAAAAAGATGAACAGGACTCCCAAGAATCTATATGGATAAAGGAGTAAATAATTGCCAGCTGTAGCTCTGATATCCACCATAAAAGAATAGGACTCATCACAGTATAACATTTGACTGTAAAGCACAGAGCTAGCAAAACAACCGAATAAAGTTATACTGACCCCGCTTTATTTAACTCTTCCAAGTTTGATGCATTCCACTCAGAGCCCTGAAAGAGAACACACAATGTACAAAACCAATGCATTCTCAAGTTGGTATTTTCCATCTAAATGGAAAAATTGAATCATAAATGACTTTCATGGAAATAGGTGTCCCCACAATCAGTTATGATATATTCTAGTAATATGCCATCACTTCTTGCCTATTAGGACATGTTTAACCATCAGAGAAGTCTGTTGCTCAAGAGCATAGGAGAAATCTGAAAAGCACTGTCATATTAATGCAGACTAGTAACCCCTCATCACATCTTAAAGGGCTATTCCCATCTCATAAAGTGATGGCATATTGCTAGGCCATGCCAACAATTTGTTATAGGTGGAGTCAGACCTCCACTAGGACCCCCACCAATCATGAAAATAAAGGTCCCACAAAGCCAAGCCAGCAGTGCTTCCCCTTTACAGTGTTTCCTTGCCCGGAGCCCATGACATAAGAATACCCTTTTAACAACAAAGAGTTATTTTCTAATCCACAGATGCTGCCAACTCTTCTCTGTGCACAATAGACGTCTATCAAAAACTTAAAGAACAATTACCGAAAACAAATACACGTGGGGTGAACCAAATCATTCTAAATAAAATTAAATTCATACTACGTTTGCTACATACCAGGTAAAGATAATCAAAAATAATAGAAGCCTTATCCATCTGGCCAAGAATTAATAACATTTCATTGTCTATATATTCCTTGTACTCCTTCAAATTATAGCTTAACTTCTTCTCCAGCTCATTCCGGATCTAAATGAAAAAAAAAAACGTAAGCTTCAGAAAGTAGTACACACAACACCCAAAGAGGCTGTGAAACATTATGTGGATAATTTCAGTCTTCAATAATTTAACCTCTTTGCATGTCACATTCTCCAAGTCTTTGCTCATCATGATGCTCCTCAGTGTTGCTTTAATGACCCATTCAGTCTTTTCACCTTCACTAGGTCTGTAACAGAAACACATTAAGTGAGGAAAGTAAGCAAAAAAAAAAAAAACACTACAAAGGATTCTAGATTCTCCTACTACTGAGATAAAACAAACTAGATTTTACAATGTCTAAAACAAAAAGAAACAAAAAAAAAATAAAAAAAAAAAAATATATATATATATCTAGAAACGTAACACCTATGTTACTATAAAGCCATACAATGTGTCACTCACTTCTCCATGAAGAGGATAGGGGAATCTGGCCTAGTGGACTCCAGGTCCTGCATGGTGTTCCACTCATTGATGCAGCTTTGATCAGAGCTAATGCAGCTCTCGTAGTATGAGGCCCAAACAAGTGCAAGTCCCCCAGGAAAGTAATTGTAACGTCGGGCAACCTCACAGGCCTTGTGGAGCATCTGAAGTGCTGACCTGTTAGATTCAAATCATATAAGGATTCACATATATCCAAGAGCAAACATCAGACATTAAAACACAAATAGAAGCTTACCATATGGCAGCATTAAAGGTGCACATATACACTCTAATTGGTATACACTGTGAGCTTTCCGGCTTTTTCCATCACATCCTCCCTTATCACCGGCAAACAGTTTTTGGTTTCGAACATTATGTCTACAACAAGCAATTGTCACTGTAATAACAACCTCGACCACGTCTGGTGGGGTTCCGCTTATTGTTTAGTGCACTGAAGAGGTTACACTGGATGACAATATTTTCATGTAGTAATTCAGACAGCTATCACTCCCACCAATCACCTGTTCTCGGTTGATCCTAGCGCAATAAATATATATATATATACCCCAAGCTGGAAGAAGGCGGCTACATACAATGTGTAGTGGGACTGTATCGTTCAAGCTTAGGAGATAGCAGAGAACATCTGATCGGTATAGGGTAGGTCATCAATATAAACTCAAAAAACTATTAATCTTCAAGTTTACCACTCCAAAAAAAAAATCTCCGTAACAGAATCCATATTTTTATTTTAACTTTACAACAAAAACAGCACAGTAAGCAAAGTTGTTTTTTTTTCATAAAACCAGGAGAAACCTAGGTGGTCAACGTGTAAAACTCTTCAAGAGCTGACCAATATAAATAGAATCCAACTTTTATTTCCATGGCGGTATTTGTTGTCCATGTAACTGTATTTTATTTGATTCATTTGCTTTTGAGACTAAACAAAAGACTAGATCCTATTAGATGGAAACCTTTGTTTAGAGTTCATAACAGATTTTATTAAAATCACATCTGTGGTGGTACCATGTAAAAACTGCACAGGAAAGATTTCATTATGCATATTTCTTACATAAGTTAATGTACAAAACACAGCACATCTCACCAGCATATCTGGAAAATAAATCAGAATGCTTCACTGTCACAACAGTAAGGGTCTACCTCTGTGGTACTGCTCAGATGTATGACATACATCACCCATTGACTCCCACTGTGAACAACGTATGTCATGTGTAATATTTATTTGTAGTGGCTTTAACTGTGAATGAATGCAACATTTCCTATATGATAGAAAAAAAAGTTATGTTGACGTTGATAACTCCCATAGTTGTACATTGAAAAGAGTTATATGTAGTGTGTACAGAGCCTAAAGATGTAATGTATATTTTAATATTTGTACAGTCCCATTCTCAGTCACTGCACATAATACTACATATTACAGTGAAGCTTCATATATAAACTAACTATAGGATTACTTACTTTTCTCCATGTAGAAACAACAAGCAGGTATAGAAGGCGAATAGAGATGGATATTATATTTAAGGAGTTATCCATTTAGAAAAGGCCATAAATATATGATCGTGGGAGGGAAGACAGCTGTAGGGGCTGCTTCCAACACCCGTACTATACACAACACAGGGGAGGAAGCAGTTGGCTCCAGTTCTTGTAAAGTGACCAGACACAGTCAGTGTGGCTCAGCTTTCATTGACTTCAATGGGAGCCGAGTTTCAGTACCAGTACCCTCCACCGATCAGATACTCATGGCCTATCCAAAGGATAGGCCATAAATTCTAAATTCCTGGACAACCCTTTTAATAATAAAATTATATTATTGTCATTGCAATAATCACTTACCACATGGCCTGGACCGACACTGGTTTGAACACATGAGTCCTTCCAGCAGTGTTGACACTAAAACCCCTGAAAGCAAATACAAAAGAGATAAAACAATATAATGACTCCAGATGATATATCCAAAAGTTTTTCTGAAGCCACTGCATGCACAGGTGTCCCACAGCTGAACTGTTCATCTTCTCAATACTCTGTGGGGGTTCACTATCTGAACAGGAGAGAAACATGGAGTGATATAATTTCTAATTTTTTTCTTTTCATTTTGTGACAAGTAGGGCTTTGTTTTTTGATCATTTTAACACTCAGGATATTTTTTTAAAGAATTACTAGACTTTGTATTATTACATGAAAACAACAAAATTATCTGTGAAGTCTTTCTTATGGAGCCCCTTACTGTAAACGTAATTGCTGTAATTAACCAAAATGAACAAAGCTGGACATGATTGTTTTTCCTCATGCAATAAACAGGCCTGATGAAGGACCATGTCACATTCCTACAATGATTAATATACGTTTACAGACAAAACAGGTTTATAAGAACACCACAATTGTCTTCACATCTATATAAAATACAATAAAACGTGTGCTATCACTCACCCATCTCCATCCAAACGTATAGTGGTGTCACTCCACAAGTGCAGAACCATACCAATAGAGCAACTTTTACTAGGGAAAAAAAAAAAATAAAAAATGTTGTGACTATGAAATAATTTGGGGTTTCCAAATTCATCAGGTACTTTCTGCTGTCCTGTCTGAAAGGTTTGTTGGTGTCAAGGTTTACTCCTATATGTGGTCTCCATATGGGTATGTGTATTTGCACTTTATTAGAATTTCTGAAATGTGGTGCCATCATTAGCGGTCTATGTTTGCACTTTTGCTTTTGATACTAGCTCTGTTATAATGGTTAAATTCACAAATTATAAAGTCACTAGCAGAAGGACACGGCTTCGCACAGATATATTTCATTTTGTGTAGTGGCCCCATAAGAATTGGCCAGTTTTGTACTTCACATCCAGTATGGCAGTCCAGTATAGGTATAGTCTATTTATGGCTGTGTTGTTATGGAAACCTGATAAATGAAATGTGAACTTATATTGGCTGATGCACGTCATATGACTGAATATTTAAGGACCTTCGAACTGCTATTGACTCATACAGGTCATAAATAACTTGGTTGCTACGGAAACCTGGTGTAAAACTGTGTGTATGTCAAAACTGAAGAACCTGCGATTTTCCATTGGTCCATAAGCATCATGTGATCATGTGTATCTCAGTTTGGATATCAGTGAAAAACCTGCAATCGGTTGTTATGGAAAACCTGGAGTAAAACTGTGTGTATGTGACCTTGTGTAACAATGTCACCCACAGCGCCCTGCCCCTTTAAAGCTGACCTACAGCAGTGAAGAAAAATGGCTGGGTTGTTATGGAAACATGGAGTGCAGCTGTGTGCATGTGGCTGACAATACCTTTTCAGACTGGAGACGGGCTTGGGTCTGCTGAGAGTTTTCATTAGCTCGATCAGCAGCCATGCGTTTTGCTGCAGGGGGCATGAGTAGTTCAAAAACGTTTCAATTTATAAGAATGCTGACATCCAGTATGGCAGTCCAGTCATGGTAGCAGTGGTAGCGGCTGCCACAGGTCCCGGAACATTAGGGGTCTTGGTGGGCCCCTGATGTTTTTTGTTTTTAAATAAGCCGTTACCTGCTGGTGTAATACCAGCAGGTAACGGGTCCTATTTACTTACCGATCCCCCGCTCCTGCTCACGGCCGCCTGCACTTCACCTTCTGTGAAGGCAGCTGTGAGCAGGAGCAGGGATTGGTAAGTAAGGCCGCGGGCCGTGAACCCCACAAACACTGCTATCATTATACTCTGGGGTCTTTTCATGGACCCAGCCATTCCTAGTTACGCCACTGAGTCTAGTATAGGTACAGTCTATTTATGGCTGTGATGTTATTGAAACCTGGTAAATTAAATGTGAACTTATATTGGCTGATATACGTGATATGACTGAATATTTAAAGGACCTGCGAACTGCTATTGACTAATACAGCTCATAAATAGCTTGGTTGCTATGGAAACCTGGTGTAAAGCTGTGTGCCTGAGGAGACTAAGGACCTGCGAGCTTCTACTGGCTGATAAGGGACATGTGACTGTGTGTATGGCAGTTGGAATATGAGTGAAAGACTTGCAGGCTTGTATTAGCTAATGGAGGTAATTTTTTTGGAAATACTGTATCTCAGGAACGGTACGTCCTAGAGAGCTGAGACCCAGTCTAAAATCTTCCCAGACACCTGATGTACCAAATTTGGTGAGGATCAGCCCAGTCGTTTGGTCGCGCATAAACAACAGACAAACAGAAACTCATTTTTATATATATAAGAGAGTATACATTTTCCACAGCTGGTATTTTATACACATATAATTACAGCATAGACACTTTAAATCAGGTATTTTTATATGTACTCCAGGTGGACACTGTAGATACTTTAAAGAGAGTCTATCTCTGCCCCCAGCTACTTTAAACCACTCCCTTAGTGCTGTAGATGCTGTTAGCAGAATAAAAGCAATACCTTTCTTATGATTCAGAGCCCCAGGGATGCGTATAAATAGTACTTTTATTCTTTATTCAAATGAGGATCTTGGCGCACAGGGGAAGTTTTCTTCTATTACTGAGCACTGCTGCATCATCACTAAACATGAGCATCAGGGTCGGACTGGCCCACCGGGGAACCGGTGAATTCCCCGGTGGGTCCCGACTATATTTAGTCCTCATTTTGCCAATGCAAAGGTCAGGTCCTGACCAATGGACAGTGGCGTAAGGATTGTGGTCGCAGGGGGTGCGACCGCGACCGGAGGGGGTACGGGGCCCGCGGCCAGCTGGAAGTGGCCGGGGCCCTGGACTACCATGATAGTGGTCGGGGAAAGCCTGTTTGGGGGCCACTGCTGAGCATATAATGCTGTGTGGGGGCCACTGCCGAGCATATTATACTGTCCCAGTATTGTTTACATGCTGGGCGCTGCGCTGCTCACTCACCGTATTCTTGATAACTGCAGTTCTGGGTACTACAGCTGTATCCCCTTCAAGTATCTGAGATATCGCTGCCGCACCCGTAACCGTCACTATCAAGAATTCTCTCTAGGGAGGGGTAGGGACCCCGGACAAAAGTTTGCACCGGGCCCACAAGACCTTAGTTACGTCTCTGCCAATGCATTTGCATTGGCAAAATGATAACGAATGGAGGCCAATAGCCTGGGGGACATTAAAGGGGTTGTGCAGGATAACATTTTTTTTTTTTTTTACTACACAGGCAAAAAAAGAAAAAAAAAACTCTCTCTCCTGTCCCCAGTGTGGTTTAGCCTGCAGCTCTGTTTTCTTCCAGCGCAAGTACCCCTGCACGTGACTACCTGTGACGTCATGTGACCCCTGAGGCCAATCAGCGGCCTAAAGGAAGGGGCATGGGACGTCACAGCCAGTGAGGACTTCCAGCAAAAGAAGACAGCGGAGTTGCAGGGACCGGACTGTGCTGTGACCTGCTCACACCACGAGGACCGGGGATAGGTGAGCATGTTTAGTAGGTTTTTGTTTTTTTGGGGGGAGGTGTTCACCTCCCCAAGACTAATTATAAAAAAGAAAAAAATTATACTGGACAACCTCTTTAAAGTGTGGCGCATTAGGGGGGGGTATATTAAAGGGGTTGTCCAGGCATAATTTGTTATGGTTTATCCTCAGGATAGGCCATAGATACCTGATCTGTTGGGGGCCGACCCCGGACCAATCAGATGTACAGAGCCACTTCTGGCACCTGTCCTGTACACAATACAGTATGGGGCCAGAAGCAGAAAGCTCTGTTCACTGTATATTAGCCGGCCACCTTCACTGCATCTCAGCACTTATTGAAGTCAGTGGGAGCTGAGCTGCAGTGACGGCACCGGGCAACTATACAGCGGAGGGATCTTTCTGCTTCCGGCCCTGTGTTGTGTACAGAACGGACGCCGGAAGTGATGCTGTACAGCTGATGGTGCCAAGTGTCAGCCCCCTACCAATCAGGTATTTATGGCCTATCCATAGGCCATAAAAAGATTAACCCTGGACTATCCCTTTAATATGCATCACACAGGATGTTAGCCCCAATCACTTCTCCCACACAATATAATGGCCCCATCACTGTTCCCCATACAGTATGGAGGACCAGTAAAAAGGCCACTGTTTGGGGAGACCAGTAAAGTGGCTATAAAAAAATTTGGCCCAGACAACCCCTTAAAAGAGGTTGTCTATTAACTGGAGCAACCACTGTGGCGGCCGCCAGGGAGGTGTAAAAATAAAAAAAAAAAATTTCAAGTATGCTCACCTTTCCCCAGCACCCCGTTGTCCCCTGCCTGTGTCTGTTCACTCTCATGGTGGCGCCTAATTTCTGGAAATCCTGTACCTAATTGGTCTTAGCGGTCCCATGAGGTGCAGGACTCCCAGCAGGAAGGCGTTGGCACAAGACTGAATGGACACTGGCAGCGGACAACGGAGTGCAGGGGACAGGTGAGTATGCTTTTTATTTATTTTTTATTTTACACCTCCCGCCCGGGTTGCACCAATTCCTGGACATCCTCTTCAAAGTATTTATCCATCTTTCTAATATTGATGGCCTGTGCTTAGGATAGGCCAGCAATATTACATCTGCGATATAATGATGATCTACAGGTAATGGTAACAATTCTAGGAGCCACGCTGTTCACTTGCCATACAGGGTGTCGCAGTAAGTTTAGGTAGTGCAGTGGTGCACATGTTATGGCAGGTGAGCAGCATGGCTCCCAACATGTTATTACCTTTAGCCTCCCTGTCTCGTTACCGCTGATCTACAGGGGTCCTGATGATGGGCCCCTAGAAGCAATTCCACTGGTGGGCCCTAAACATCCCAGTCTGACACTGATGCCCATCCTGCAATCAGGCCAGGGGGACGAGCTGAATGCAGGATGGGCATCTTTAGTGATGATGCAGCAGTGCTCAGTAATAGAAGAAAGCTCCCCCTGTGCTCCAAGATCCTCATTTGAATAAAAGTGCTATTTCTACGAATTCCTGGGGCTCTGAAACATAAGAAAGGTATGATTTTTATTCTGCTAACAGCATCTACAGCACTATAGGAGCAGTTTAAAGTAGCGGGTGCAGTGATAGACTCCTTTTAACATCCCATTAACTACTCTCTTGTTTTACATTTAGATTTTGGTTTACTATCCTAGTATCATGGGTCCTCATTTATGAAAACAATCCTTGTGAGCAACCTGACATTGTTTTACACTGCCAGTGTTTGTCTTAATGTATTATGTAGTATGTCTATACATTTTTATGACAAATAAAATTTGTTATTTTGTGATATTATTCTGGTACTTTTAGTGTTTTGGCTCATAATTTTTTTTTGGTATTTTTTGTCCTATCCGAGAGCAGAATATGACAAAGGGAGAGAAGGCGAGATATATGTGATGTATATTATTTGGAACAAGATTTCTGAGTATTAACCCCTTAAGGACACAACCCAAAAGTGCGTTAAGGACCAGGCCTTGTTTTTCAAAACTGACATGCGTCACTATACAGTGCCTTGCGAAGGTATTCGGCCCCCTTGAACTTTTCAACCTTTTCCCACATTTCAGGCTTCAAACATAAGGATATAAAATTTTAATTTTTTTGGTGAAGAATCAACAAAAAGTGGGACACAATCATGAAGCGGAACGAAATTTATTGGATATTTTAAACTTTTGTAAAAAATAAAAAACTGAAAAGTGGGGCGTGCCAAATTATTCGGCCCCCTTAAGTTAACACTTTGTAGCGCCACCTTTTGCTGCGATTACAGCTGTAAGTTGCTTGGGGTATGTCTCTATCAGTTTTGCACATCGAGAGACTGAAATTCTTGCTCATTCTTCCTTGGAAAACAGCTGGAGCTCAGTGAGGTTGGATGGAGAGCGTTTGTGAACAGCAGTTTTCAGCTCTTTCCACAGATTCTCGATTGGATTCAGGTCTGGACTTTGACTTGGCCATTCTAACACCTGGATACGTTTATTTGTGAACCATTCCATTGTAGATTTTGCTTTATGTTTGGGATCATTGTCTTGTTGGAAGATAAATCTCCATCCCAGTCTCAGGTCTTTTGCAGACTCCAACAGGTTTTCTTCCAGAATGGTCCTGTATTTGGCTCCATCCATCTTCCCATCAATTTTAACCATCTTACCTGTCCCTGCTGAAGAAAAGCAGGCCCAAACCATGATGCTGCCACCACCATGTTTGACAGTGGGGATGGTGTGTTCAGGGTGATGAGCTGTGTTGCTTTTACGCCAAACATATCGTTTTGCATTGTGGCCAAAAAGTTAGATTTTGGTTTCACCTGACCAGAGCACCTTCTTCCACATGTTTGGTGTGTCTCCCAGGTGGCTTGTGGCAAACTTTAAACGAGACTTTTTATGGATATCTTTGAGAAATAGCTTTCTTATTGCCACTCTTCCATAAAGGCCATATTTGTGCAGTGTACGACTGATTGTTGTCCTATGGACAGACTCTCCCACCTCAGCTGTAGATCTCTGCAGGTTCATCCAGAGTGATCATGGGCCTCTTGGCTGCATCTCTGATCAGTCTTCTCCTTGTTTGAGATGAAAGTTTAGAGGGACGGCCGGGTCTTGGTAGATTTGCAGTGGTCTGATACTCCTTCCATTTCAATATGATCGCTTGCACAGTGCTCCTTGGGATGTTTAAAGTTTGGGAAATCTTTTTGTATCCAAATCCGGCTTTAAACTTCTCCACAACAGTATCACGGACCTGCCTGGTGTGTTCCTTGGTCTTCATGATGCGCTCTGCGCTTTAAACAGAACCCTGAGACTATCACAGAGCAGGTGCATATATATGGAGACTTGATTACACACAGGTGGATTATATTTATTATCGTCATTTAGGACAACATTGGATCATTCAGAGATCCTCACTGAACTTCTGGAGTGAATTTGCTGCACTGAAAGTAAAGGGGCCGAATAATATTGCATGCCCTACTTTTCAGTTTTTTATTTTTTACAAAAGTTTAAAATAACCAATACATTTCGTTCCACTTCACAATTGTGTCCCACTTGTTGTTGATTCTTCACCAAAAAATTAAAATTTTATATCTTTATGTTTGAAGCCTGAAATGTGGCAAAAGGTTGAAAAGTTCAAGGGGGCTGAATACTTTCGCAAGGCACTGTATATTCTAATGATTTGGTGATTTTTGAGGTTTTTGTCTTCATATTGTACAAGCTATATTTTCTTTATTTCTCTGGTGATGTAGCCATATGAGGGCTTGTTGTTTGCAGTATGAGATGTATTTTGTAATTACATCATTTTTGGGTGCCTATAACTTATTGAATAATTTTATTAACTCTTTCTTGGTGGATTAAAAAAAAAAACCCATCAATTCTGGCATTGCGTTTTACCTTTTAAATTTTTCGCCATGCAGCATAAAGCATAAGTAACATGTTACCTTTATTTTGTGGGTTGGTACATACCTCATTTATATATTTTTTTTTGTTTTTTTATGCAATACTAATTTTGCAGAACAAAAACCCATTCGGGGACATAAATCAGTTATTTTTGCATCACCATCTTCTGAGAAGCGCAACATTTTAATTTTGCAGTTTACAGAGTTGGTGGAGGGCTTATTTTTTGTGGGACAACCTGTTCTTTTTATTGGTACTGTTTTGGGGTACATATGACTTTATCACTTTTTATGGCATATTTTGTAAGGCGAGATGGTGAACAATCATTACTTCCGGTGGTTTTTTCAGTTTTCTTTCCCCCCCGACATTCACCATATACGTTAAATATTGTTTCAGTTTTATTCTATAGGTTGTTACGGATGCGGCGATACCAAATATGTATTGTTTTTATTAATTTTTTTTTTTTTTTAATATAGTTCATTTTAGATAGGAAAAGGGAATTTTGGTTGCTTTATTCTTTTATTAATTTTTTTCACACACTTTTTTTTTACTTTTTCATGTGTCCCTTTAGGACACCTGAACCAGCGATGTTTGACCGCGGCATCCAAGGGGTTAAAATTCGTGATCAGAGCTCAACTCCGACCGGGGGTTATAGAGCAGGGTGTTAGCTGTCAGTTACTCCGGCCTCGGGCGTACTATTACACCGTGCTGCGTGAAGTACCTAGCACGCAGGACGTAATAGCACGTCCAATTTAGTTAAGGGGTTAAAGGGGTTTTCCAGGCAAAAATTATTTTTTAAAAAAAGGTCTGTTAGGGGGACGGAGCCTGACTGTGGAATGGAATGGCCGCATAGGTGCACAGCTCTAGGCCTGAGTCCACCAAAGAGACAGCAGTAGCGACGTGCCCGTGGAGTATAACACTCCAAACGATAAAGAGAACGTTTCCCATCGTCGGAGATGCCAAGAAAGAGAAAATCTGCGGTAAAACCGCAGAAAATCTCTGATTTTTACTTCCCCCACAGCGGAGGGGAAGATCAAAATGGCGACGGCTCGCGCTCCGCCGCTATCTCCGGGGCCTCCACTCCATCCTGAGACCCTCCGGAGGAGACACTAACGTTGTCAGGGCAACGGAGGACGCTCTCGGCGCCGTCGATACCGCAGCTGCTGGAGTGCGGGGTTCCGGTGACACAGGAGCCTTCCCCCGGCGGGCCGGGGAGAGCGCTGTTCCGAGGCCTAATCATACTGACTCACCAAGGCCTATAGGCCTCTGTAACACGGAGACACCATTATCGCCCACCGCTAGCCCGGCCAAACAGAAGCCCAGGCTCCAGAACACTCAGCATCAGGAAGGAGAGGTGAGCGATAATATACAGCACATACCGCCATCCACCGATTTTTTTTGCAGATATTCCGGCAACAGAGAGTTTACTCACTGAGGCCACCATGAAAAATATGCTCATGGCCTTCTGTAAATCACTGACAACAGATATGTCCTTAATGGTTAAGCCGCTAGATAGAAGCCTTCAGGAACTGCAGAAACGCACTGTTCATATGGAATCTAAAATGGCAGAATTTGCTGCATCACACAATGATCTGATAGATGCTCACTATGAGGTGGAAAAAGACGTGTCATTTTTAAAAGCTAAAATAGCAGATCTGGAGGATCGCTCGAGGCACAACAATTTGAAGTTTAGAGGGATTCCAGAGTCAGTTTCTGCGAGTAATTTAACAGTATTCCTCCAAGACCTGATACGCACGCTAATACCAAATCTTACGACAATGGACCTAACCATTGATAGAGCGCATAGAGTCCCAAGGCCCTCACACCTAGATGATGCTGTACCCAGAGATGTCTTAGCAAAGATCCATTTTTACCGTACTAAAGAGCTGGTGATGCTGACTTCACGGAAAAGTGGCCGTTTACCTGACCCATACCATAAAATATCCATCTACTCTGATCTTTCGGCCACAACACTACAATTACGGAGGCAATTTACCCATATAACTACAGCTCTACGCCAGCATAAAATCCTTTATAAATGGGGATTCCCGGTCAAAGTGATCGTATCCCGGAACAACCTTACTCACATCATCAAATCTCCGGAAGACGGCAAGAAGTTGCTACTTAAATGGGACATTCCAATCACCGATCCGGCACCCAAGCTACTACCTGGCCCTGTGTCTGATGGATGGCATCAAACGAAAACCCCAAAGCGTCCACCAAAAGGGCTACACAGCTAGAGACTCACCTGACAAAGGATTTCGTATGTCCACTACTACTGAACTTATCCCCCCAGGATTACAACAGCCGCTGGTCTGCTGTACCGCATTTCTTTTATTTGTTTTGTTTAGGTGGCTTACCCACTGGTTTCTTTGTTTTTCTAGTTTGTTTTGTCCTCAGTTCTGGCACATGGGGCGACGTGACTATACAGGGCGGAGACGAATCTGCTTCCTACTACTACTGGTGACTTCTGATGTGGGTGGTTGTGGTAAGACCATTGCAGCATTACTAATTGTAAATTATGGTACTTAAAATTATGTCTATGAATGTCAGAGGCTTGAACTCCCCTCAAAAGAGAGCCAACTTATGGCGAGAGGCCCGAGTTCAAGGCTGTGACATTCTTGCAGTTCAAGAAACGCATCTTTTGGAGGTAGATGCCACTCGTGTTAGACACTCCTCATACCCACATATATTTCACGTTCACTGCTCCTCCAAACGCAGGGGAACACTGATTGGGATTAGAGATTCGGTGGCATTTCAGCTGGTGTCCCAGTATGCCGACCCTGGAGGGCGATTTATTATATTAGTCTGCATTCTTAACAACGTTACATAAACGTTAGTTTCGGTATACGCCCCAAACAGAAGACAGGTGTCATTCTTAGGGAGACTCATGAGAACAGTGGAGCGGAGAAAACAAGGATGCTTAGTAATGATGGGAGACTTTAATATGGCTCCGGACCCAGAAGTAGACACTACTTCTGGCGCAACAACACGTCACCCTTCATTTTCACAAGCTATATGGCGCCACAAATTATTTGATATTTGGCGTATCCTTCATAATACTGAAAAAGATTACACCTACTATTCTACTGTACACAACAGCTATTCACGAATAGACTTATTTTTACTAGAACAAACTAGTATTCCCCTTGCCGTTAAATCGGATATTTCGCAAATATCATGGTCAGACCATGCACCAATAACTCTGACTCTAAGGGAAAAATATGAATGTCCTAGAGCGTATGTGTGGAGGTGTAATGAATTCCTAATGTCGCAGCCAAAATATAAAGCAATTTTGGAAAAGGATCTGAAGGAATTCTTTCGGATCAATACTCCCTCTGCCTCTAGCCCTGACATACTGTGGAATTCACATAAAGCTTTTATCAGAGGAACATTTATTCGCTTGGGACACATAGAAAAGAAAACCAGGTTAGCAGAAATTGACCGATTACTACACCAAATAAAATCTATAGATAATAGTAATAAGAAATCTCCTTCCCCTTTCAATGCAGCAAAATTGGTGTCACTAAGACATCAACTGACAGCCTGTCTACTACATAATTATGAGAAAAATTTGAAAAGGGTGAAAGCGACTTATTATTCTCAATCTAATAAGGCTGGTAAGCTTTTAGCGGCCAAGCTTAAACAAAAACATGCAAGGTCTAAAATCCCGTTTCTTCAGAGTAAAGATGGCACATACAAAATATATGACCCTAGTGGCATCGCCAATGCCTTTAAAGCTTTCTATGAAGGCTTATACAATATTAGAGAAGACTCTTCTGTGACCCCTCCAAAGAAGCAGGAAATTGCCAGTTTTCTTGCAAGTACTCAACTACCCACACTCACAGAAACACAACTGGACTCCTTGAACGAGCCCATCTCACCATCAGAATTGCTGTCGGTAATCAAGTTGCTGCCACCTAGAAAATCCCCGGGTCCAGATGGCCTCACTAATGAATATCACAAAAAGTTTTTTCCAATCCTGCTGAACCCGCTGTTGTCCTTTTTGACAGTTGTGGTGGACTCTGGCACTATTCCGAGGGAAAACCAGGAGGCCCTGGTGGTGACGTTGCCTAAACCGGGCAAGCCTGCCACCAGTCCTCAAAATTTTCGACCGATCTCACTATTAAACTCAGATTTAAAAATTTACGCCAAAATTATAGCGAATAGAATAGCAGCTTGTCTTCCGAGCCTAATAAATCACGACCAAGTGGGATTCGTGAAAGGAAGACAATCATATGACAATACTAGACGCATTTTGAATATTATACACCACATTAATTCTAGAAAGACGGAGGCGGTGATTCTCGCATTGGATGCCGAAAAGGCGTTCGACCGCATTTGTTGGTCGTATGCCTTCTTGGTGCTTAAAAACATGGGGTTTGCAGGAGCCATATTAAGAGCAGTCGAGGCACTGTACTCTGCACCATCTGCAAGAGTATTCACTAATGGGGTAGTGTCGGATCCCTTTTTAATAACGAACGGAACTAGACAGGGGTGCCCCCTTTCGCCATTGATATTTGTTCTCTCAATGGAACCACTGGCCCAGATACTTAGATTAGACCCAGAGGTAGGGGACATTGATATACGGGACAGAACTCATCTCATATCACTGTATGCAGATGATATCATTCTTACTCTGTCCAAACCGCGAGAGTCCATTCCCCGACTTATGGAGATCATTGCCAACTTCGGACACTTATCATTTTATAAATTAAATATGACCAAATCACAAGCCCTATCTTTACATATCCCTCCTTTATTGCTTCAATCCTTACAAGCGCAATATGACTTTGACTGGAGGAAAGATGGCGTTCAGTATCTGGGGATGCAGGTGACACCTTCCACAGGGGCCCTATATAGAAATAATTATACACCTATGTTGAAAACATTACAGGACGAGATGGAGCGAATGTCCAAAATAGACGTGTCTTGGATGGGAAGCGTCGCAGCCTTCAAGATGCTATTACTGCCTAGACTACTATATCTATTTCGCACACTCCCGATTTCCGTCCCAGTTTCGTTTTTCGAAACCATGCAAAGGGCGATCTCAAAATTCATATGGAATGAAAAGAGACCCAGAGTCAACAAAAGCTTCCTATTTAAACAAAAAGAGGTGGGAGGACTGGGAGTAACAGTGGTAAGGAATTACTACATAGCGTCCTTAGTTATACAGTGTGCTAGATGGAGATCAGCTGACACCTCGATTCCATGGATACATATAGAACAATCGTATATATATATCCCTTAAGATTGGAGGATACCTTGTGGGCGCCCTTCTGGAATATTCCTATGCCTGAGTCCTTGTCCCCAGTCATGCAAGCAGCATGGTCCGCATGGAAGCTACTTCATTGGAAAACAAATCCTACCAGCCACTTTCATGCCTCAGAGATGCCTTTATCACTTATGACCTGGGCAATGGAGGACCTCGTAATTTCAGAGTGGGAAGCGAAGGGGATTACACAGGTCTCCCACTTACTGTCCGATAACACACAATTTTTATCATTTACAGACCTCACTCGAAAATTTGGAATTCAGAGGGGCGATTTCCTTAAATACTCCCAGATATGGCACTTTATATCCAAAAACCCGGTATCGAAACTACCCCACAATAATGCGATATTCACATGGTTGTCGACTAAGATGAGGGGACTACGGTTTCTATATGATAAGATGGATGGAGTGGCGACCTTTACTAGATCTGCACCATTCCGTTGTTGGGAGAGAGATTTAGGAAGAGTTATTACTTCGGACGAGTGGGAACGATCAATTAAATTAAGTCACGCGTCCTTAAAATGTAGCACCCACATAGAAACAGCTATGAAAATTACTTTAAGATGGTACCGAACCCCATCCACTTTACAACTGGTGTACCCTTCCGTATCTGGGAGTTGCTGGAGAGGATGTGGAGAGAAGGGGACCCTGCTCCATATATTGGGACAATGCCCCATAATTTGTGGATATTGGGAAAGGGTCTTCGACATGATATCGGAAATATTTAATTTCCGCCTCCCCTACACCTCACCTCTAGCCATCCTATTAATTGGAATTCCCGAGGAGTTGAACAAATATAAAAAGCTCCTATGTAAAATCTTGACTATAGCCAAATTAATGTTGGTACAAAGATGGAAATCAATGACCCCCCCGTCTGACACCACATTGTTGCAAGCCATTAACAATACATACACCTACGAGAGGGTAATTGCACTGGGAAATGACTCCCATCATAGCTTCAAAAATATATGGGACGCATCGATTAATTCTCGATTTGTAGCATAAGGGGAACCATGAGTTATATGAAATCTGGTCTTGGGTATAGCATTGGGTGTGGAGCATGGAGGTGGGAAGGAACATAGGAGAAGATCGTCTCAAATATGTTTCACGATAACTCCAGAAAAGTGCCCAAATGTTAATGTTATTGTTATGTTTATAGTATATGTAATCTTTATCCTTTTTCTATTGGTATACAATTCAGGAAACATATACCCTGAACAAATTTACTCAGAATGAAAATCGTAAAGTATGTCAATAATGTTCTTGTATTTTCTTGTGTTTATCTTGGAAACCCAAATAAAAATTATTGAAACTAAAAAAAGGTCTGTTAGAGCTATTAATGGGTTAATAAGGGCACCCAAATACCTTTAGCAAGGTTTTGAGTATTTTCTTGGTTTCTCTGGGAGCGCCTAGCATCTTCTGCATTTGTTTACATGGTGTAGCTTCCTGCTGCCTTAGCTAATGCAATGCATTCTGGTAGTTGTAGGCTCTCATACTATCTCCCTCTCACTCCCCCCCTCTAACACCCCCTCCCTGTCTCCCTAGCTATTCCTCCCACTGCTAGCCCTTCCCAACTCACTCAGCCCACCCCCGTACCCTATTATACTTTACCTGTCTTCTTCTTGTCTTCCTTCTGCGGTGAATGGCTCCTCCTCTTTTTTGAGTGCAAGCGTGCAGCACTGTGCCGTAGCCTTCAATACATCTCTATTGCGCAGCTTCCAGTTTGCGCAATAGAGATGTAGTTTCGGCTTCAGTGCTAAGCCAGGACTCTGGCTCTGTTGCGCATACGCATGCTGATGTCAAGGAAGGAGGAGGAGCCGTTCCCCGCAGAAGGAAGCCTAGACAGGAAGATAGGTGAGTATGATGGAGTGGATGGGGAGGGGGGAGTAGTAGTGACGATCCGTTTCCGGAAATGGGGAAACTGATTGTCACCATATAATCAGAAAATGTCCCTGAGGCGGTCACATGACCGCCCTAGGGATATGAGTAAATATACATTTTTGATTAATTATGTAATTTAGAAAGTAGGCGGGAGGAGGGTGTTTAGATTAGTGTAGGGTTTTATAGTTATCCCGGACAACCCCTTTAAGCAGAGTAAGTCCTGACAGGACTCCTAGGAGACAGTGAAATTCCCACCCACACACTGTGATTGACAGTCTTCAGTGTACACAACCTGATACAGGAAAGCTGCCATTCACTGTAGGTGGTTGGAGTAAGCAGGACTCTCACTGTCTCTACTTACTTTACTTTTAGAGGGCGTCTACCACCTCCTCCAGGCATGTTCAACTCCCATCACTGTGTTACAGAGTACATTACAGTGACAAAAATCATGCCTTTGTTATGCATCACTCTTGTATAGATTTGGAGAAAAACAACTTTGAAGTCTTATGCAAATTAGGCAGTTGGTGCACTGGGGGCCGGCTCTCCACTCCCGAAACACAGCTCTTGCTGCTCAAGTAGGATTAGAGAAGTCAGTGGGAGTATCAACTCTCACTGCATGGGGTGGGTACAGGCAGGAGATGGTAGAGGTCCGAATGACAAGAGCAGTGCTCCAGGGAAATAAAGGCTGGCCCACAGTGCATCCACTGCGTTTTTTGCATAAAACTTTGAAGTTGTTTTCTCCAAATCTACGAAAGTAACATAAATAGCAAAGGTATGTGGTTTATCACTATAATGTGTTCGGTAACACTGTGATGACAGCTGAATATGCTTGGGGGAGGTGGTAGACTCCCTTTAAGTCAGAACTCCTACCCCAACTCATACAAATCTATATAATCACAGAGCTCAGCTTTTCTCCCTCTAAGATATCCTGCTTCAGGTAGGTCAGTAAAAATCACCTAACAGATTTACTTTACTGTCAGTCTTCTGGAGTAACCTGAGGTTTATTTTTGGTAAACATTAGTTTCTGGGTTTAGTAGCTATTTAAATCAGAACCATTTCCTATCTACTGGGAACTTTGCCACAGTATGACGCTGTAAATCATAGTTTAGTAATTTAGTACACGTTTCACTTGCCTCTCTAAATGCAAAGACTCAAAATATTAAAAACTCACCTTTCTTTACTAGTGAAATCTACCCCTAGTAGAATATTTTCTTCTGTATCCTGACGTCCATTACTGTAGACCACCACCATGTAACGTACACGGTCTGACCAGCTGCTCTCTAGGCGGACAGCCTGAAGCACAAACATATCACTATTACAGGGGTATCTAATAAATACAAATAACATAATGGATTAAACAGCATCTGTCACCATCTGCTGATTCACAGAGATGGTCCAGGCTCTCTCTTTTATGTAGACCTTAGATGAAAGGTGCTCCGAAATTTAAAGCTCTTCCTAGTGACAGATGTTCTGATATTCAGCAGTACTACTCGCTTTAAGCTATTAAAAGGGAATGTGTCATAAGAAAACATATGGTTTCAAACAAGTACTTATGATAAACACATATATAAGAACTTTTTTACTTTCCTGTGCTACTTTTCATATAAAAAAATAAATAAATCCTAAACTCCTGTAGTTTTTACTCTGACCATTAGGCCTAATAATAGTCTGACACTTGCTGTTTTCTGGAGATCACTTTGAAAACCTTAGGTTTCAATGTCTCATTTTAATAATTAAAAACTGCTGCTAGTCATTATTATTATTTATTTATATAGTACCATTAATTCCATGGTGCTTTACATTTGAGGGCTTACATACAGTACACAAAATATACAAAACAAACACAATGCTAACAGTGACCAACTGGCACAGTGGGATAGAGGGCCCTGCCCGCAAGGGCTTACAATCTACATTGGGGAAAAAAAGTATTTAGTCAGCCACCAATTGTGCAAGTTCTCCCACTTAAAAAGATGAGAGAGGCCATCACCAAGGGCATTGAAGATGAAACGTGGCTGGGTCTTTCAGCATGACAATTATACCAAGCACACCGCTAGGGCAACGAAGCAGTGGCTTCGTAAGAAGCATTTCAAGGTCCTGGAGTGGCCTAGCCAGTTTTCAGATCTCAACCCCATAGAAAACCTTTGGAGGGAGTTGAAAGTCCGTGTGGCCCAGTAACGGCTCCAAAACATCACTGCTCTTGAGGAGATCTGCATAGAGGAATGGGCCAACATACCAGTAACAGTGTGTGCCAACCTTGTGAAGACTTACAGAAAACGTTTGACCTCTGCCATTGCCAACAAAGGATATATAACAAAGTATTGAGATGAACTTTTGTTATTGAACAAAAACTTATTTTCCACCATAATTTGCAAATAAATTCTTTAAAAATCAGACAATGTGATTTTCTGGATTTGTTTTCTCATTTTGTCTCTCATAGTTGAGGTCTACCTATGATGTCAATTACAGGCCTCTCTCATCTTTTTAAGTGGGAGAACTTGCACAATTGGTGGCTGACTAAATACTTTTTTTCCCCACTGTATGAGGGAAGAGGGATAGAGACAGAAGGTGAGGGGAGAGGCTGTACAGATGGTGGTGTGGTGACAGTAGCGTGAAGGTTGTAGGCCTTCCCGAATAGGTGAGTCTTCAGGGCCTTCTTGAAGCTTGTGATTGTGGGAGTCAGTCTTATATGTCTTGGTAATGGGTTCCAGAGTATGGGAGATGTAAGGGAGAAGTCTTGGAGACGTTTGTGTTAAGAGCAGATAAGAGCAGAGCGGAGTAGGAGGTCTTTGGAGGATCGAAGGTTGCGTATGGGCAGGTAGCGGGAGATTAGGTCGGCGATATATGGAGGAGACAGGTTGTGGATGGCCTTGTATGTCAGAGTTAGCATTTTGAACTCTACTCGCTGGGCAACGGGTAGCCAGGGAAGGGATTGGCAGAGGAGAGCGGCTGATGAAGAACGGGGGGAGAGGTGTATTAAGCAAGCAGCACAGTTTAGGGTGGACTGAAGGGGGGCGAGAATGTTTGCTGGGAGGCCATGGAGAAGGGTGTTACAGTAATCTAAGCAGGAGATTATGAAGGCGTGGACTAGAATCTTTGTAGTTTCAGGGGTGAGGAAGGAGCAGATTTGATGGATGTTCTTGAGTTGGAGGCGGCAGGAGGTGTTGAAGGTTTGGATGTGCGACTTGAAAGATAGGTCAGAGTCCAAGGTTATCCCAAGGCAATGGACCCGTGGAACTGGGGTAAGGGTGCTTCCATTAACTTTGATAGATGGGTCAGGTAGAGGGGCTGTGCGAGGTGGGGCGAAGATGATGAACTCCGTCTTCTCCATGTTGAGTTTGAGAAAGCGCGAGGAGAGAAAAGGAGGCTACGGCTGCTAGACATTCTGGGACTCTGGACAACAGAGAGGTAATGTCTGGTCCAGAGAGATATATTTGAGTGTCGTCAGCATAGCAATGGTATTGAAAACCATGAGATTCTACAGTCAGCCAATAAACATATCAAACAATACTCTTCTCTACCATTCTTCTGTATACAGGTCCCGTTTGTATGAGTGGACTGCTGTAGCCAGTCACAGGCCTCAGCAGTGACCTCTTCACAATCAGCAAATGACTGCTGCGAGATGTGCCATCTGTGAAGAGGTCAGCGCTGAGGCCTTTGATTGGCTGAACACAAACTGCCAGGAAACTGCCTGTATACAAATAAACCATTCATCTATGTCCCTCCCGACAAGGTGGTGTGGCCTGTTTGAATGAGGGTGTGGCTTTGTTGCAGAGAGATATGGTTTATGATGAGTCAGTTTGCATTAAAAAGGTGCCAAAATTTTGCTGCATTTTTTGGTGTAAATTAAAGCAACAAATAAGTGGTGTAAAGTTAGCCTAGACCACATATCACACTACATTTTTTTCCAAAAGAGTAAAAATACTCATCATTTTTGAGGTGTATTTTTAGCCATGGAAAGTATAAGTAATGGAAATAAATTATATGTAGGCATATTAATGCTAAGGGATCACTATTTAAAGGGGTTTTTCCATAAAGGCACAGGATAGCTGGATAAGTGTCTGGTTAATGGGTCCCCCAGCGTTCAGAAGAACACGGGTTGAAGGACCTTATAAAGTTTCCTTGCGAATGGAGTGTTGATGCACTTGCGTGACCGGCACTACATTCACTGCTATGGGTCTGCTGGGACTGTAATTCCTGCATCCACAGCCTAATAGAATTGAATCAAGCACCAGTCACCCAAGCACACTGGCGTTCCATTCATAAGGAGGATTTAGGAGAACTTTTGGACCCCCATAGCCAGGGGTACCCAGCAGTCTAACAGACAGGATAGGGGGATAAGTGTCCTTAACAGCCCTACTTTAAAGAGAACCTTTCACCACCTCCAACAAGTCCTGTTCTTTACAGCAATTAATAGGCTCTGCTCCACTGATTCTGGCACAGTTGGAATTTTCCCTCTATCCCTCATTGTTCCTGAGTAATCAATGAAGTTAGTTTTGGTGCCTGATAAGTTTTTTAGGCTCTATACTGTCAGGAGGGCGACTCTGATCTCTGACACTGGTTTCCTCTGATGGGAGCTCTGAATCTTGCCTGACACTGTCCTTCTGACATTACAGAGCTTAAATAGCACATCAGGCTCCAAAACAAAGTACGCTGGTTGCTCAAGAATGGAGGACTAGAGAAAAAAAATTCCAATTGCCTTGAAATCAGTAGAGCGGCAACTATTAACAGATACTCAGAACTTCAACTGGTGGAGGTGGTAAAAGGTCCTCTTTCAGCAATAACAAATTTATATAGTTTGTCATGTTTTAATACCTTTATGAAAATCCAAAACTTAGAAAAATGCTAAAAATTATTTTAGTTGCTATATTCTGAAACTTGTAACCTTTTTAAGTTTCTGTGTATGGGAATTTTTTTTTTTATAGTTTGGGCACTAGTTTGTTTTTGTTTATTTTTATTTGTGATTTAGGGAAAGGGGGGGGTGACTTGAATTTTTATTTTTTAACTTTTTTTTTTTTTTTTTTTTTAAAGACCTCCTAGGGGGCTTGAACCTGCAATCATTAGATCACTTGTCCCATAGACTGCAATACAACTGTGTAACTATTGAGGCTTGCCTCAGATAAGCCTCAATAGCTATTATTCCAATTACAGGCTAGGGAGCCTTCACAAGGCTCCTGACTGCTAAAGAAACTGTATCTTGTTGCACGGGAGCTGTACCTGTAACAAACAGGAAGGAGATCTGGGGGCCTCACATGTACTAAATGCCCAAGATCAGAGAGGACTCCGCTGTGTAAAACTGCTTGTTAGTAGGAGCCACATTTAAAGAGCTGAATAACATCTGCCTTAATGGTACGGTGGCCCTCTGCAAGATGCAGGAGGGGAAGAGCTGCCTGGAAAAGTCATGCTTTTAGAAGCGTCTATGATGCCTGCACAGGTGTTATTGCGACCTCTGCACTAGATATTCTGAAGATTCGCCACAGTTTACGGTCTAGTTAAGATTAACAGACAATATTAGTAAATTTCAGACATCACATTCCCTGTACCTCTGAGCAAAGCACAAAAATAGTTAACATAAGGATACAAGGTCATAAATATTGTTGACAGCACATATAATTCTATCAAGACTGTGTGTGGGGTTCAAAGTTATTCAGGGACCACTTGTAGGCTTCCTGCAAACTTAAAGATGAAGTGTGTTTAAAAATAGCACTTTATTTTAAGAAATGTTGTCAACACATACTGTAGCCTTCAGTAGGTAGGCCCATTCATACACTGTGTATAAGGCTCTTATTAAAAGGAGTTTTCCGGGCAAAAAATGAATTTTCAAAAAAGGTCTGTTAGTGCTATAAATAGGTTAATAAGAAGTGCACCCAAATACCTTTAGCAGTGTTTTGAGTGATTTCTGGGAGCTCCTCTCATCTCCTGCATTTGTTTATATCGGCATCTTTCTGCTCTGTGCCTTTCCTACAACTACCATGATTCCTTGGTCTGCACTCAGAGCTGACTCACTCCCCCTCCCTTTCTCACTCCCCCCCCCCCCTCATTTCCCTAGCTAGCCTACCCACTACACCCTCAGCAGCCATCTTTAGCCTACTAGTTCTCACTCACTCAATAACCACCTCCTTTGGCTGTAATATTGTAATCACCTCCGTATATCATCATTACAGTCACACAGAGAAAGGTTCAGGACAATGATGAATTCTTGATGCTTTTTTTGGCATTTGGTTTTATATATATATATATATATATATATATATATATATCTCTCAATAAAATCACACACACATACATACATAAAACAGTATAATTCTTCACAGTGGCCCCCGCACAGTAAAATATGCTTCACAGTGGCCTCTAAACGATATAATGCTATAATGTTATATAAGGGACATTCTACGGAGGCACCTCCCCTAGACCCACCTCATTACAATCACCTTTCCTTCCATTCAGCTCTGGACCCAGGACGTCATCGCTGGCCGACACCTCCCCTTTGTGATGTGTGCTGGCCGCCCACTGAATTGCGCATGCGTGAGGAGATGGCACACGAAATGAAGAGGCGGCCTTCCAGCGATGAAATCCCGGGGTCCTGATATCCACAGGAGAAATGGAGAGTATAATGGGGCTGGGGGCAGATCCTTTCCACTGACGTTCCAGGGCACGGATATAGATTAGACCGAGACCCCGCAACATCAGTGGAAAGGCAAAAAATGTAATATATGTAATGGGAGGCAGAGATTGCAGCAGGACGCGGAAATAAGAAGACGCCCGAGACGGGTCTAATCAGGAGCGGGATGCCGCGACGGAATGCTGATGCACTGCATCGGCATCCCGCCGCAGCAGACCGTGGCGAAAATTCCGGCGGCGGAAAATGATCTTCATTTTCCGCCGTGTGAACACAGCCTTAATCTGCAAGGAAGCCTCCACTTAAATGGAATGTGTCACAAGAAAGTGAACCATCACTGCAAAAAAATAAAAGTTGTCACAACTTATCTACTTCCCCACCCTGCAAAGAACATGCCTTGAGAACTTTCCTATAGACCTCGATGAGTCAGCTCCAGTCTATTGCTGCCTACTGCTATGAACCTGCTGTAAAGCATATCACTAAATGCTGTTAACAGAGCAAAGGATAAGCGTAGGCAAGATGGCAGCCCCCATAATCATGAATAGAAAACAGAAAAAAAAAAAAAAATCTACAAATCAAAAAAAGATTAGAATAAAGTCATATATTTCACCATCTGGTTTTAATAAATAAATTTAAAAAATGGTGACAGATTTCTTTTAATTCATTTTGAAACAAAACTTTACCAGTTTGATGCGATCTTCAGAACGAAGAAGATTGATCATAACCTGAAGGTGCTGAGGCAAATCACCTAGAAAGAAAAAGTCATCATCACACATAATGACTGCATGTAATACTGTATATCAAATATACATAAATATCATTTTGATGCAGATTTATCAAGAGCAGCTATATACTACGTAGTTCTCGATATCCCCTGTGGTGGCAGTGGAAACTCAATTTATGATGAGATGCACACAATCTGGCATAGCTTTCAGTTATTGCTTATAACAGAGAACTGGCATAAAATATGACAATCTCTTGGGCACATCCACAAGACATTTTTCAGATAGTGGTGAGGGAGACAAACATATCATTGGCACAAAATTTTTATAGTTTTCTTTTCCTTACAACACACAACACACTCTTGAAGAAAGCTTAAAAGATTATTTATTTACAAAGACAATTCTATCTCAGAATTTTGAATGATTTTGTCTTGCTAAATCTGATCTTTCATTCATCAAATGATGGGTAAATTATCTGACACCAATATTGTTTTCACTTTGGCACAAACTCAGACAGACATGAAGGGAAAGAATTTATTATTGGCGTATTATATTGGTGTAAGCCTCACATGACTTTTGTCCATATATGCTTCTCACTTTTTAAAAATGATAAGAAAAGTTTGTGAGGTTTAACAAGAGCGGTCCTCCAGTAGCCCAACTATACTATACTATACTATACTATACACTAGAGAGTGCTGTAAATGATTGCACATAGCTATGCTCATTGAGGATGTGGATTTGCTTTTCTGCCGCATGGACAGGCCTGTTCCTCTTAACAAATCTGTCACATTTTACTTAATCATACTAGAAGAGAATAAGACAACAATCTTAATTAATCCTTCCAATTTTTTCCCCACACACACACACACACACACACACACACACCCACCCCCCAACACTATAAAAACGTTAGATGTCCGAACAGTGATCTCAGGTAAATCATTTATTTTCAGAGTTATGTTTTATTTATTAAAAGTGATAAAATATAAAGCCAATCTAAATATGGTATCGCCATAATCGTAATGACCCACCAGACAAAGTTGCCATGTCATTTTGAATGCAGAGTGAATGTCGTAAAAACAAAATGCAAAAACTGATAGCATTGTAGGTTTTTTTTTTTTCACACGGATCCCGTGTGATTTTGGAAGGTAGAAATACAAAATATGAAAAAAATTTGGCAAGCGAATGAGAATTGCCCATAAACTTGAATAAAATTTAGATTTTAATTTTAGGCTAAAATTGCACGGCCCTACCACAATGACATATAAACTAAAGTAAATGTGGATTTTAGAACTGAGAATGCATACATTTTTCCAAACTCAGGAAAGGCAAATCTATTAAAGACAATTAGTAAGTGTTGGCAATTAATTTATATTGTTACTAGCTTTGCTCTAGTAATTGCTCTTTCAATTTTTTTTGTAAATGAATAGTTCAGGTGACTATAAGAAGGTTTATGATATATCATATCAGAGGAAAATGCTTAATCTCCCAGGGCCAAACCACCGACTGACAGTAATGTTTAGAAAGAAGCAATAAAGCTCCTCCAATTCAAGAAAAAAATCTATTGGTTGAATTCCTATTAATACAAACATGCAACAAGTTATACATTTAATTACTTATACAAGATCAATAATCGTATAAAATATTTTTAAACTTTATGACCCCCAATTCCACCCAAAACGCCAACTCGACTCCACAGCAATGCTATCTTCCATTATCAGCTCCCCTTTTGCCTGCTAAACTGCTCAGTTCACACACTACTCATAACATTCAGCAGTGAAGACTCACAGATCAAGTTACATAGAAAACTATGGAGAGGGGAGTGGAGGAAAGAAGGAAGAGGAGCCAAACAATAAGGGAGAAACAGGCACATGACAGGAAACAGTACGATTTCTAGCACTTAATGCAAGCTGTATGGGGAAGCAGTTGTACGCAAGCCTTTTTGCCCCATTCCAATCAGAGTGCTGCACCAGTTGGAAATCCAAAGCCCTACTAGCACAAGTGGGTCTCAGATATGTAGTGGGTGCTGCACCAGGTATCCTCATCCTGACTGCTGCATGTAAATGGAAGATAGCAAGTGCCAGTCGGCATGCTATATTGTAGATCAGCACTTATTAACAAGCAGAAAACGTAAGTGCTCATGTAAAAAGAACAAAAGTCTAAGCTCTGTATTCTTGTTAGGGATCAGAACGACAAAAATACTATGACATCATCTTCCCATGAGGTCAGTTAGCAGTAGCTAGGATGTTGTAGAGGGTTAGGTCCCTGAACATCTGTCACACTGACAAGCATGCATGTGATCTGCCCCAAGGGATCCAAGTAACACCATTAGCAGCAAAGCCAATAACTAGCCAGTATCTCTCAGAAAGCTGCTGACCTTACGGCCACCCCGTACCAGCATTCTTGTGCAAGTGAAGAAGACTCCTTTGTCCTTGGAAGCTATTTCCTTGCTGTAGGAAGAGGGCAGCTCCTTTCACCATGAAAAAACTGTCACTCAAGCTGAAAAGGAACATACATCTTGTGAGATTTACATTGCATGTGTACAGATTACATGAACAGCGCAACTTGAATTAGGTTAGCTACAAAACTGAAATTTTATAGCATTTAACATTTTACATAGGTTTACATTAACAGCACCAATTATCATATAGTAATAAAACAAGGAAAGGTAAAGAGGAGATAGACCGAAGAAATCTATGTTCCATATTCATACTTATTTCCAGAATCTGGTATAAAATTTTCCATATATTGTAAAGATGGAATAAGAGTGGATTGATCTACAGTGAGAAGAAGGCACAGCTAGCATGAGGTTAATCTCAGGAATGTCCCAAGCGCATAGCACCCAAGTAGAAATTGAGGTACAAACCAAAATAGAGGACTACCACCACTCCCAAAAGTTTTCAATAACATATGCCTACGTGTATCACTACCTACACTGGATCCAACTTGGTTTCTGTCAATTGAGCATCGCCCATTTCCAAGCATGAGGCATGTCAGCGAGGCACAGACATATGCATTACTGCAGCAGCCAAGGCTTCTTCTAAGACTCTATCCAAGTGTATGAAACAAAGACAGTCTCTGGAGATCTCTGGCGGCCCTGTAGCCTCGCTGCATCATTGCCAGACAGTCAGCAGCATCGCTGAGCTTTTTCTATTCTATTTCAATATTCCAATGTGAATATATTTCCTTACCGTATTCTTGGATATACATATAGCATTACACAGAGAAGATGACTTCACATTTCTGTAAGTCATTCAAATGCAGTGTTATTAGGTCACTTGTGAGCTGGGAATATCCATCAATAGCTCATGACCCATTCCAATAGTAAGAAGAATAATCTGCAAATACATGTATTACAATTATATGGTGTGGCAGAAACCACATAGGAGGGAATTTATCAAGCCCTGCATCCAGAATTCTGGCACGGAGTTGTCACAAAATAGGGATCTATGATTTTTTGGACTTATTTGTGCAAATCATTTGCAACATTTTTAAAACTGCGCATGGCTATCTGTCTAGCAGAGTACATCACATGCAAAGGTCACAAAAACAACCTCACTCCCCTAGCAGGGTGGTGTAGAAAATGAAGAGACATCTCAATACAGACTTACAGATGCACCAAATGTGTCAATCATCATGTGACATTCCCCTCATCTCCCACTTTAAATTTAAGGCGCATGATAATTTCTTGGTAGTCCACATAGACCTTGATAAGTTACAGCAGTCCTGTTTAGCAATGTCACCGCCGCAGCCTCTCTGTATATAAGCAGAGAACATTGGTGACAAGAGCTGTGAGGTCAAAGGTGAGCATAGGCTATTTTTTACACCCTCACCTGCTGCTGTCACCCATATAAACATTTTATCCAGGACAATCCTTTAACATTGTTATATAAAGCAAAAAAACGTTCTAGATGTTCTGCCACAAAGAACCATGTCTCCAACACCAGGGTTTAGAACTTTGCAACGCACTGCATAAAGCTGTGTTCATACAGTCTCCATCAAAAATGCAAAAAATAAAAATCCAATGGAGCACTGGACACACGTGAACAGACCCTAACACGTTAGCATTTTTAGACATTATGTGATGTTAACTATAGAAGTGATGATGTATAGCTCAAGTATGTCAGTCATATCTGGATTTGACATTGAAATATGTCAACTGAGTGCCCTGTACTTTTCACCATGACTGTTCATGATCTCATTACTGGACAACATCATGGCTTGTTATGGCCAACGACGGGCCAGTTTTGGCACATAAACCCTAATGTTCATATCTGCAAGTTAACCATAGAAGAGTTCAAACTCCTGGACATGGAGTTTGTCCAAGGCATTGCTGAATGAAATCATGAAGTTGTACAATGTCAGGAATCAGCGGGATGTTCTACAAAGTAGTGACACCTTACACAACAATGTCATCAAGATTGTAACTCACATCAGGAATTGTTTTATAGATAGTCAGGGGTGTGTGAAGTGTAAGCAAGTCACCAGGGTCTTTCCTTCTCTACACGCTGCAGATCTGGTTGTTGGAAAGCTTGTGGCCGTCTAATCTTCAGTGCGATCAGTTAAAGCCCACTATATCAGCTAATACAGCCTAGCTGCAAACTTGGTACGTCACTGACAGGTTGTCTCTAACAAACTTCTCTGCTCAGTTTGACTGAAGTGTGAATGAGGTAATGCACAAGACTGCTAGTTTCAGTCCTAGTACTGTTATTGGCATTGCGTAGGAGGTGTCAAGATGTTTATTTCAGGACAGCCACTTTTCCCAAGAAATATGCTTTTAAGCTGTAAACGTGGAAGAATAGAGAATGGATAAAAAATCATTGTCAGACAGGTTCATGGACGTCATCAATCTTGTGAGGCTGAAGTACTGTTGATGTACTGGAGAGTGTTAAAAGCACATAACTTACTGCAGAAATTCAGCTTGATCTACACATGTAAAATTCACAGTAAAAATCTATCCTCCTCCTTTTGTGCTATGATGTCAGACATACTAGGAGAAATTTACTAAGTTTGTTATTTCTTATATCAGCCTTAATAAATTTCCAACTAGGATGAGGCATGCTTAAATTATTAAAGGGGTTTTCCAGCCCCAATTAGATTTTTCATCAGTATGTGATCTGTGGGGGTCAGACACCATACAGATCAGCTGTTCCGGTAAGTGGTGCACTGTACGGGGAGCGCATGCTCCTATTCAAGTATAAGAACATCCTAGATATTTCCCATTCCTTTTGTATTCTTGGCTTTGGCTCAAAAAAAAAACCAAAAAAAAAACAAAACACACACAGCAAAATCTGCAACAAAAATGCTGTGTTTCATCAATGTGGGGCCTCAGCCTTATAGGGGTTTTCCAGACAAAAAAAAATGTTTTTTTTTTTTTTTAAATGGTCTGTTAGTGCTATTAATGGGTTAATAAATGCACCAAAATACTTTTAGCAGTGTATTGAGTGATTTATGTGTTTCTCTGGGAGCTCCTGGAATCTTCTGCATTTGTTTACATGGGTAGCTTCCTGCTGTCTTAGCTAATGCATCATGGTACTTGTAGGCTGACTCGCACTCTCCCTCTTACTACCTCCTCCCTGTCTCTCTAGCTATCCCGCCCACTACGAGCCCTTCCCAACTAACTCAGCCCACCCCATCATAATTACCTCTCTTCCTTTCAGACTTCCTCCTGTGGAACAGCTCCTACCTCTTTTCTGACTCTGCCAACACGCAGAGTCATAAAAGAGGGATGAGTGGTCCCACAGGAGGAAGTCTGAAAGGAAGAGTGGTAAGTATGATGGGGTGGAGGGAGGGAGTAGTAGTGATGTTCCGTTTCCAGAAACGGAACGTCACTGGTAACCAGAAAATATCCCTGGGGCGGTCACATGACCGCCCCAGGAATATGGGTAAATATACATTTTTGATAAATTATGTAATTTAGAAAGTAGGTGGGGGGAGGGTGTTGAGATTAGTGTAGGAATTCCATTTTATCCCGGACAACCCCTTTAAGAGGCTTTGACATATCAGGCACATTCCCATGTGCCAGGATGGAAATTTATGCCAGTCAGGAGCTGGTGTAGATTTTTCCATGTAAAGTTGTAAAAAAAGATTGTAGACTAAGGCTGAGGCCATGCAGGACAAACATGCTACAGAATTTCTGACAGGTAAATTCCTCTATTTCTACCGCCTATAGGCAGAGCTAATATTATGGCAGAGAGGTTGTAGCAGCAGGACAGAGGGCAAAATGTGGAGAAGGATGGGGAGCAAGACGTCGAGGTGATGGCTGGTGAGGTAGAAAGAATGAGGAAACAGATACTGGGGGATCTTACTGCTGTCTGTTATAGAATGAGGTGTCAGTATCCATGCTTGGGAAGGTAGAATGATTGTAAAATGGTAAGTAAATGTTCTGTGAACATGGTCATGTGATGAACACACAGGTGTACGGTTTGTTACAGTCACAGCACAGTGCACCTGTGTGTCCATTACATGACCACGGACTGATTTTTATCCACTGGAAGTAAGCAGAATGAATGACAGCAAGCAGAGATCTGAGGAATACAGAAACTATATTGGAAAATTGCATAACTTTTTATTATACAAACAATGCAATTTCTCTCAATATTTGTCTGAACCATTTAAAGGTTTATTAAAGGCAGTAAATAGTATAAACTATAAAAACATTCTTATTGGATCGCCATGTTTGTGCACAACAGCATAGAACTGATGCAACTCAGCACTTGCAGTTTCTGCACACAGAGGACACATTTGCTCTTTTCGGGGGGGAGTGATTTGAATAGGTAGGGACATGTTAAGGGGATCATGGGGCACTTTGAAAGGCTTTGTGTTGGCAGGTAAGTTTCCCCAAAAATTTTTTTTGCAACATATGAATGAGGTTTTGTAAAATTCTCATCCTCTTTGTATCCGCTGTAATCTACTGTGGATTTTATATGCACAAAATCAGGCTGAAAAAAATAAAAAACGCAGTGCAAAGTGTCTTGCAGCAGCTCAATTTCTTCCTGTGGGTTCACCACAGTTCCAACCTTTACAAGGAAAGAATCGAAAAACTGGCTCATCCTGACTAGAGAAAAAACATCTGCGCTGGAGAGGTGACTATTAAAAGATGAAAAGAACTTGAGTTGGTGGATGTGCTGAAAAGTCCTCTTTAGGATATTAGAATAGGTGGGGTCAGATACCCCTGCCAGCTGACTGAAAAGGGTGCAGGGGAGCACTACTTCCTCTTCCTAGGCTAGCGATACCCAAACAATGCAGACTTACTATAGATTTGTTCTATGGATTCCTTAATTACAATACAATAAACATGGGCAGGGTTTTGAAAACTGCATATATAGATAGAGGAAAAAAAGCACAAACAAATGACCATTCTGTGGACCTTCATACAAACTGCTTGACCACGAAATCTTATATATCAATAAAAGTGCCCAAATTACACTGAATGGACCGCAGGTCACACAAGCGCACTGATGCTTCATTTACATAAAGGAGGTATGGTAAGGTTTTTTTGTGGGTTGGGGTTTTTGTTTTTTTTAGGTAGGCAGGTGCACAGTTGTTGATTATCTGCACTGTACTGCACCAATAAGAGTTTTAAATGGAGTCTATCACAAGGGTGAAACATATTAAACCAGCAATTCAGTTAGATAGGCCAGGATAACCTGAATGTAAGGCCTTTTGTAAATTCATGCATCCATTGCTGAGATATTAATTTATATCACAATATGCAAATGAGCAGTTTGAAGCACCGAGGGCAGTTCCTTTACTCCAAGCTGCTATGCCTCACACTGCCTAGTAATGTCGACCTTGCCCCTCCCTTCTTTGAGTGAAAGGGCAGCTATACTAAAATCTAAGCCTAACCTATCTAACTCTGTTGCTGGCTTAATAAGCTTCATCCTAGCGATTGACTCCCTTTAACATGAATGTGTCAGGGCTAAGAAATACAACTATATGATGCTCTGAGTGCAGGACAGTGGAGCCGCAGTAGTTCGGAAGCTCACAGCGTTATAATCACTATGATGTAGTATGGTGTAAGTTCAGTTCACTGGAGTTGCGATTGAGCAGGGAAATATTGCTGTAGGACTGATATGCAAAGAGAAATCAGTAATGGAAGTGTGGCTACTTGTGGCATGGGAGGCACTATCTTCACTCATTGGAGCTGTGAAAAAACCCACTAAACTCATGAGCCTTCATCTACTTTGTAGGGATCCCAAGATTATATCTCCTGACCACTGCTACATGTGCTTACACTCAGCAGTGAATGCCTTGTACCCATATGGATAGGGTCTGTCTGCCATAACATATTCTTTTCTAAAGATAAGCCTAAATGGAAATACACACAAAAAGTGTAAGAGTTAATGAAGATAAACTTATATTTAGCCTTCTGTGGTGGTGATGCGCAGTGTGTGTCACGTTTGATGATATGAGTCAGCAGATTAAGTCTCACACAATCCTCTCTTGCAATAAGAAATTATGGTTCTTTGTCCATCTGGCTCTGACTCAGCCTCAGCAAGTAACCTTTTGAGAAAGAAATACAAAAAAAAAAAAAAAAAAAAAAAAGACCCTGCTGTGTGTCTAATAGAAAAAGAAAAATTACCAGCAACATTAACCTTTTATTGCCATGTCCCATTCATTGTAAAGACTAGCTCATGCCCAATTGTCAATGTAAAATATAGACCCATTATTGTGAGCTGTACACTCACGCACCAACTGTGTCATCTGCATTTCTGCATTAATGTGCACAATTTATTTATGCAAACATTTAGCAACATATTGCATTTTTATATCACTCACTACATTCAGAAGTAGTTGGGAAAGGCGCTGTACACCAAATTTATCAACTTTTTAGTAAGGGAGAAGGAGAGTTGGGGAGCAAAGATTCACTAAATTTATTAAACATTGTGAGACATTTGATAAATATGCCAGTCAAGCTCCAGAACTTTACTTTAAAAATACTCCTCATGATAAATTTTCCCGATAGAGCTTACACATCACACAGTTTTACAGAAATAGAAGGAGTGGGTACGTTCACATAGAAAATGCTGAAAAAAGTGACGTAACATCTTAGCACAGAAATGTTAGGGTATGTTCACCCTGCTACAGATCCAAAAAAAAAAAAAAAAAACTCTGAATCCTATTGAAATGAATGGGATGCATCATAAAACATACAGAATTTAAAAAATGGTTTAAAAAAACAGAGCTTTTGCAAGTAATGTCAAAAGAAGCAATGTGAACTCACTCATAAATTCACACTAGCGTTTGAATTACCATCCTTCGGGTCCGCATGGGGACCCGAAAGATGTAAAGCCTGTCCGCTTAAAAAGCAGTTACACGTGAAAACTATAATAGACTATAAAGGGGTCCGCTGGGTTTACGACTATTTTATACTGAAACCGGAGTAGAGCAGGACTTTTCTCTCTGCTAATTTTAGGAGGATTCAGCGACAGAGTCTCCTACGCACACTTCAATGCTAGTGTTAATCCAGGCTTAAAGAGGATCTGTCACCAAGTAGAAAATGCTAAATAACACGCATTGTTTGATTCTTGCTGTGCCCCCGATCATTTTGGTGTTTTTATTTTTAAAATCCATCCACCCATTCAAAAGATATGGCCCCTGGAAGATTATATGTAAACTAGCTTTAATTTTTCAAGTGGGTGGTAACCTTATGTTCTTCTATGAAAAAATAAAACGTTCCCACCCACATGGAAAATCAGAGCTAGTTTACATATAATCTTCCAGGGGACATATCTTCTGAATGGGTGGACGGATTTTAAGAAGAAAAATACCAAATTTATCAAGGGAACTGCAAGAATCAAAATTACTTTAAACATGCCCCTCTCAGTACATGTTCCCCAATGTGTCGCTGAGTGAATATTACTAGTTCCAGAGAGAATAATGAAATATTAACCCCTTTTCAACCTATTTCTTTTTAAATATTTATACAGCAGAGACCCATCAGCAATACCCGCAATTAGAGTCTCCCCTCATTGTGGGCATTATCCATTTCTAGAGCAGCTGATCCTCCGCTTTTCCCCCTCCCATGCCATCTCTCATGTGGGATCACTGTGATGGCGCTGACCTGAAGAATGAGGAACATGTTTATTTTTACGTATAAATGAAAATGGTGCAAATGCCGTTTCTCTTTAATTCCACTTAATTCTAATTTTTTTCCAGCTTTCCCGTATACTATATGGAAAATTAAATGGTATCATTATGAATCACAATTTGTCCTGCAGAAAATAAACCCTCATGTGTGTCTGTGAACAGAAAAATGGAAAAGCTAAGGCTTTTGGAAGGCAGGAAGGAAAAAATAAAAATGGCTGCAGCAGAAAGGAATTAAATTTTAATGATATTCATTCTTAAAAGGGGTTGTCCCGTTTTGGACAATTATACTCTATCCATAGGACATGGAATAAGTGTCCGATCGCTGGAAGCCGATCGCCAGGTCACCCAGTGATCAGGAGGACAGTGCTCCATACACTTCTATAAGACTGTCAGGACTGTAATGCACCCGCCGCCCCAGAGAACTGAATGGAGCGCCAGTCACGCAAGCACACTAGCGCTCCATTCACAAGGAGGCCTTAAAGGGGTATTCCCACGAACATAACCATTTTTAAATTTGTAGATAATTAAAAGTTAAACATTTTTGCAAATATAAGTAATTAAACATTTTACAGAGTTTTAAAGATTTTTTTTCTAAATATCTTGTGGTCAATAGTTGTTTTCTTGATTGGATGCCAGTGGATACGACCATGAATGCAGGACCTTAAAATCAGCCATGATTTCCTTATTGTGACCGGGATGTCTTCTGATACATGTAGTGTCCCTGTCTGATAGCCTAGCTACAATAAGAAAATCATGGCTGGATTCCTGACAAGTCCCAGACCATAGAAAATGTCTGCATTCATGGTCGTATCCATTGGCAACCGATCAAGACAACAGACATCACCACTAAGATGATTAGAGAAAATCTTTAAAACTCTGCATAATTTTTAACTACTTATACACTGTGTTCCAAATTATTATGCAAAAAGTGTTTAGGAGTGATCAGGTAAGAATTTTTTTGTTTGTCAGTTAAACTCATTGATGGTGATGTGTGTCAGGGCTCTTTATATCACTGAAAGCAATTGCAGACACCTGTGCTAATTAGTTTGGCAGGTGTGTCCAATTAAAGGCAAGACTACTTAAGAAGGCTGTCCCACATTATTAAGCAGCCTACATTTTCAGCCAAAATGGGAAAGAAAAAGGATGTGTCGGCTGCTGAGAAGCAACAAATTGTGGAGTGTTTAGGTCAAGGCATGACTACAATCAACATTGCCAAGACACTTCATCGTGATCATCACACAATCAAGAAGTATGTAGCTAATTCACAGCACACACATGTGCGTGCTGATAAGGGAAAATTGAGGACTCTTTCTAACAGGCAATTACGTCAGGTTAAAAGAACAGCTTCAAAAATGCCTTGTCATAGCAGCAGACAAGTTTTTGAAGCTGCTGGTGCCTCCAACGTCCCCCGAACATCAAGATGCAGGGTCCTTCAGAGGTTTGCAGCTGTGCGTAAGCCATCCTGTCAACCTCCTCTATCCACTGCACACAAGCAGAAACGGCTCCAGTGGGCCAAACAATACATGAAGACTGACTTCAAAACTGATTTGTTCACCGATGAGTGCCGTGCAACACTCGATGGTCCAGATGGATGGAGTGGAGGATGGCTTGTTGATGGACGGCTACGGCGCCAACAAGGAGGAGGTGGAGTAATGTTTTGGGCTTGAATCATGGGGAGAGAGATTGTCGGCCCCTTTAGGATCCCTGAAGGGGTAAAGATGAACTCCATAATGTATGTGGAGTTTCTCAAACAGCACTTCCTGCCATGGTTCAAGAAGAAGAACCATGCATTCCGCAGAAAGATCATTTTCATGCATGATAATGCACCGTCTCATGCTGCAAATAACACATCTGCATCTCTGGCTGCTATGGGCATAAAAGGGGACAAACTTATGGTGTGGCCCCCATGCTCCCCTGACCTCAACCCCATTGAGAACCTCTGGAGCATCATCAAAAGGAGTGTCTATGATGGCGGGAGGCAGTTCACATCTAAGCAATAGCTCTGGGAGAGTATTCTGTCCTCATGCAAAACAATTGAAGCAGAAACCATCCAAAAACTGACAAATTCAATGGACGAGAGAGTTCAGAAGCTTCTTTCGAACAAGTGGTCCTATGTGCAAATGTAACATCACCTCAAATAACGTTTTGGCTTGAAAACTGTTTGATTTCAGTTTGTAATAACCTGCCAATGCTTATAATTTCACAATGACCATTTTTTTGTTCTTAATAAAAATGAAAAGGTTGCAAATTCTGCTGTGCATAATAATTTTAAACATGCATTTTGAGTGTTTATTTTTTTTTAAATATACTGTTATCATAGGCAGTTTGTTCAAAAACCTTTCAATTATACTCAAATAGTTGATGACTGGAAAATTACAATGACTGCAATTCATATAGGTAATTTTGGAAAATATGAGAAAATATTATTTGCATAATAATTTGGAACACAGTGTATTTGCAAAAATGTTTAACTTTTTACTATCTACAAATATAGATATTATTATGTTCATGGGAATAACCCTTTAAGGGGACTTTCGGTCCCCTGTGCTTCTGATTACTGGAGGACCTAAAGATTATTTCCCCAGAAATTGGACACTTACTATCTATCAATAGGACAGGGGATAAGTGTTCATAAAGGGACAAACTCCTTAATTCAGATCAACAGATATCTCTCTTTCGCTCTGCATTTGTTGACTTACACAAGCAAAACACAATGGAAGTCAGTAGCAGTTTTTTTCCTGTAGCTGAAAAAAATCAGCTAGAGGATAAAAAAACAACATACTCTATCTTCAGGCGGATTCCGCCTTGAAAAACCCATTGAAATCAATGGGAGGCGGAAAAAACATTATGCGTTTTTTTGACAAAACCGCAAGCTTTTTTTTTTTTTTTTCAAAGGAAGTTACCAGGTCCATACAGTTTGCTGAAGCAAATAACCGCAGCAAAAACCGCGCTGAAAAATGCGACAAAAACCACGATATAAAAAAATTCCTGAAGCAGATTTTTTCAGTCTGCAAAAAACTGTGTGAACATACCCTTATAGGTAACTATGGTTTTAAGCTATTTTATGTCAAGTTATACATTTCTCAATATTTTGGTTCTGAATATGTAAACAGTCAATACTATGATTCCTTATTGCTGAATCATCTGTTTTTTTCTGGTCTGCAACAGTTTGAATCTCTCAATCTCACAGTCTATATGGACAGTACTCAGTTTCTGTATGCAAGCCTATAAGAGTCACAATGTGATTGAGAAATGCAGAGAAACTGACTTTCAGTCCACACTGAAAAGCCTGTGAGATTCCGAAAAATCAGAGAGCGGGTCACATGATACACCGGAAGGATCAGAACAAAGCTGATATTGTTCTTAATTGCATTACAATCTCAAGTCAGTTACAACGGAGGAAAATTCTGAGAGTGCTTCATTAAAGGAAAAAACACAAACTGTATTTCTACAAAACTGCTCCTGACTGGACCTCTTCCATCAAAATGTACAATGCCACCTACCTCTTAAAATCCCTACAGACATAATTTGAGTAATGGGAGTGTTTCTACAGGCAAACGTGATCTTCAATACAGTTTTTGTTTTCCTGATGAGCCTGATATTATATTAAAGATAAAAAGATAATCCTTGAATTTTTATCTTCCAGGCTGAAATTCCATCCCAAAATCGGACTGTAAAAATATCTGCACGACCTCATTGTATACCTGTATCTTGTTGAATGGAGAGACAATGGAGCCGTGAAATTGCTAAGCATCATATTAAGGTGACTTTATTACCCTTTAAAGTAAGGGTTCATGGTCTCTCATCGGCCACATTTGCTCTAAGTGACTCAGGAGAACAGTACATACAGTAAATGAGTGAGTCTTAATTGGTACATAGTGCTGAAGGCTGTCATTCGGTACAGGATGAACAGAGCATCAGTGTCATTTACTAGTCTACTGGCCAAGTCGTAACAGGATGAACGCCTACCCCCTATGACCAGGATATGATTCATAGCTCGGCTGCATTTATATTATTATGAGCATATTAACCCTTCAGTATAGGGAATGTAATGCAATGCTGAAATACTAATGAAACTATTGAAATACTATGTAGCAATAGTTAAGAGTGTTACTTTAAATATTTTAAAGGATCCATTCTCATAAAAGGGTTAAGTGGCGACATAAGTGCATCATTCAGAGCACTGTATAAACACGCATCCTGTATATATGATGGTCCTCCAGAGCCCTAATCAATTACTTTGCAGAGCGCTGCAGGGTGAAGGAAGTCTCATTCCCTAGCCTCCCCTGATGCCACGCTGATGCTCGGTAACAATTATGGTCCATTCTATTCTATGGTCCTGCAGCTTCAGCCAAAGGACAGCAGAGTGGGTGACATCACAGTCAGTCAGAGCTACAGCAGGAGAGGCTGAGGACTGAGAATCATTGCATACCGTCCTCTGTGCGCTCTGCAAAGCACTTGTTCCAGGCCCAATGGCAGTGGGCCCAGGACAGTCATGAATGTTTGGTGCTCTACTGTTGTTCTTGCGGTGGGCAAGATCCATGCTTCACTATTCAGGCCTTGACTAGTGCTGTCTGAGGCAAGGAGGCGCAATAAGCGCCGAACCAAAAACATCACTAGAGCCAGAGCTTGCAAGCAGCACCTTGAGAATAGGACTAGGCGAGTATAGTTTTTTTTTGTTTTATTGTATTATACTGTCTGAGAAGCCACATTGCGGGGTAGTTAATGTTTGATGGGCCACTGAGGGGGATATTATGCTATATGGGGCATTATACTGTGTGAGAGCCACTAAGGCCCATTATATATATGTCAGGACCACTTAGGGGGCATTATAATTTGTGCGGGTGAGGTAAGTTTAAGTGGTGGGAATGGGGGACCGACTTATAAAATCTTTGCACTAGGCCCACCCATGTGTTAAAATGGCCCTGTGATAGGGGACTACCATATATACAGTAAGCATGTTTATACTATGCCCTGAATGCACTGTAAAAAAATTTATCTTTAATATTTCAGGTGCACTATGGGAGGTTCCACACTACAGAAATAAAAATTACACCACTCAGTGACTGGCGTAGGTTTCAAGTATAATTCATGCCAGATTATATGTAAACTAGCTCTGATTCTCCAAGTAGGCGGTAACCTTATGTTTTCCTATGAGAAAATAAAAGGTTCCCATCCGCATGGAGAATCAAAGCTAGTTCACATATAATCTTCCAGGGGCCATATCTTTTGAAAAAGACAAAACATCAAATTGTCCAGGGGAACAGCAAGAATCAAAATATGTATTTTATTTGTTCTACTTGGTGATAGATCCCCTTTAATCTTTTATCCTACTGCTCTAGCCATTTGTCTTACAGCCTGCCAGAGTCTCATGGATGAGCTCCTAGGACACACAGACTATTTATTTCTAGATTTCTCAGTTTTAATTGTACGATGAGAAAAAAAAAAAAAGAGTTTGATAAATTAAGTGGAGATGAGATGAACAAGCAACCATGGTTTACATAACACCAGTTTGCATGAGGGATCTTATACTGCATGTGTGCAAAATAAAAAAAAATTACACATAAGGCTATGAGTAATAAAATTTTAACAACTTAATTCATGTTTAAAAGGTTAAAAGAAGTCAAACAGGGTGAGTCATGAATGGTCAAGCTAACCAGGATGAGAAAATAATAAAGTCAGCTCTGACTTCCAATCATAAAAGAAAGACACCATTTAGTGGTGACATCCACTATACAAGTACTTTATAGGGTCTGTAGCTGTGACTTAACTTACTGTCACCACCTAGTGGGAACAGCTGCAACTGCAATAAAAGGACCATTGGAAGGACAGGAGCAATACTACCTAGTGGCCCCCCAGGCAAGGAGCAATACTACCTAGTGGCCCCAGGCAAGAAGTAATGTCCCCCAGTAGCCCCCAGGTAACTAATATTGTCCCTCACTAGCCCCCAGGTAACTAATGTCCCCCAGACAACTAATAATATCCCCCAGCTGCCCACAGATAGCTAATATTGTCCCCTAGTAGCCCACAGGGAACTAATATTGTCTCCCAAACACCTAAAGTCCCCCCATTGGCCCCCAATCAACTAATAATGCCCCCCAGTGGCCCCAGGCAACTAGTAATGTCACTCAAGTGACCCCACACGGTAGTTCTGATATATAGAAATAAGAAACAAATAACACTTACACATCCTCGGTCCCCCGAAGCTCTGAGGCCTCTCCCTGCTTCTTCTCTGCAGCAGTTCTTCAGCGGGCATCACTAGCTGATGCCTGAGTGAGAGAGTAGGAAGCTAAAGCTTAAGGATGCCAATATAGATAATAGGGTACATGCGTTCAGTTACCCACTGGATTATCGCGGCACCCCTGAGGGGTCTCTACAGCACCCCAGTTATGAATTGCTGCAGTATACCCTCTGCAGAACAAATCTCAGGAATCAGGCAGCCAACATACATTGAAATAAGGTACTGGCATATAACTTTCTTACCTTGTAACCAAAAATGAAGTAGCTGGAGAGATATACCAATTATTTCTCATTTACATATTATTTATTTATTTTCTGCATTTGATGCCCATTAAATTGGTACAGTAATTAAAATAACATTTCTTGTCAGCTCTCTTCACCTAATGGTCTAGAGGACTACCCAAGTGTCACTAACCTTAGGTTAGTCTTGCGCTCTTCATCATTGCCAAACTCCTGTAAGAAAAAAAAATTAACACGTCATATAACGCAAAGTCTGTATTTTAAATTAACACAAGTTCAATGTATTTAGTTTGTTTTTCTTTTCATGCTTTTATTGTTTTCATACAATACAATGCTGAATGATGTTTCAAAAATGATAAAAAGATGACATAAATAGTATAAACTAAAAGAAAAAAAAACACAACTCACCTTTTAAATGCCCCTCATTCTAACACTGACATTCCGATGCCTGTCAGACAGGAAGTAACAATGCAGTCACATAGTGACAAAAAGGGGGTTCAACATCCAGGCCCCCCACAATCAGTTGTTTGAAGAAACCGCAGTGTTCAGGTGCCCCTTCATAGAAAACCAAGCACAGTGGCATACATTGCTATTAGAACTCAGCCCCATTCACTTTAATGGGACTGAGCTGCCAAAAGACCATATGACAGATGATCTGCAGGGGGTTTCAAGTTTTGGACCCTCTCTGATCTTCAACTAATTATCTATCCTAAGGATAGGTTATCAATTGATAAAACCCATTAAGTTCTGCATTGTACAACATACATGCACATGCTGCAGAATCAATCCCATTCAGATATATGGAATAGACTGTTGGTTGTAAAAATGACTGTAATAAATCTGCCAAGTGTAAACCAGACCGTGGAGTCACTAGGCCAAAACACTGACACTAACTCCTCTATTTCTCTGCAGCCCGACTCTGACTTCTTCATAAATGGCTGACTGCCATAGTCAGTCAAAAGCAGCAAAGATCCTGTAAATCATTACAGTGAATTCCTATGAAAGTAAATATGCAACAAACTATGCATCTAATTAATAATACAAGATTAATAATTGTATAATATAATTAAAAATCATCATTTTATTTCAAAGCCGGATTCTGTCACATTTTCCAACTCCACAGCCCTAGTACATGACTGAAAAAGCGACAAGTCTGTGAAAACTGGGTTAAGCTTGCGAGCGCTATGGTATAAACAGTGCCACCCACATTGATATGGCCACCACCGGTTAGGTAGGGAACAACTGCTGCTGTCCTAACAGCAGGGAAAATTAACTCTCTTATGGCACCTATTGAAATCAATGCGCAACCTATGTAATTCACAGATGAGTCCTCCAGAGAGAAAATTGTGCAGTGGTTCTCCATTCTGATAAATAAAGATTCCTCAAAAGATGATCTCATACCCTTTACAGGACGAAACTACCTCTTTCAGAATGAGGCCACTGCCGTTACCAGGGTCTCACTCCTAGCAAACTGCAGCCAGTATGACACTTCCCCTGCAGATTTATACGTACTGACCCATACCAGCCTTTCAGATGAAAGCAAGGCCATGTAATTCAAGGATGAGTTCATTAGACTACCCTTTTCTAAGCATTTAGTTTGCAATAAAAGGCGCAAGTATTCTGTTTACTGTGTACTTCACTAAAATGCCCCAGAGAGGCAGTCATAGGGCTCTCTTACTCTTCATCTAACACTACATCACAGCGTTGCCTCACACACATTCAAGCCAAACCACTGTCTGACTGCAGTAAACCGCCTGCCAGGGGTAGAAAACACCTAAACACAGGACATGCAGGCACAAAACAATCTCCTAGGATGTGACATAAGCTCATGTTTAACCTCAGTCCACATTTCCTCCTGAACTAAGCTTCCTGCCATCTGGATATTCTGTACAGTAAATCCACCCTCTTACCGCTTTACCATGAATACAGCATTTCTACAGTGGGGCAACGCCAGGATGTTTGTATGATATGAGCCAAACATATAGTAATAGGATTAATGGAAAGTACAGCATGGCTCTTACCCAGCAACCTCTGGACAATCCCAACACCTCTTAACATAAATTATAGAATAAAAAACTGAGGCTCCATTCAGATAACGTACATCCATTAAACAGATCTGCTTAATGGATGCCAAACAAATGTGGATGGCCATCCAGATCAAAGTTTTTATATTAAAAAATAAATTTCTGACCGTTTTCTTGGACGGATATAAAACTATGGTTTACTAGGTTTTTGTTTCCACCGGGAAAAAAAAAAAATCCACTTTTTTTTCTTAACATTGCTCTCTATGTAAACAGATGCTCATCCATTTTTTTTAATCTATTAACCCTTTCCCTTTGGAGGAATTTTTAAATTTTCGTTTTGACTCCCTGCCTTCCAAACCCGCTCCAGGGAATGGTGCCTCGTTCAGCTTTGACTGAGGCATCGGGGCCTTAATGCCCGCAATCAGTGCAGGCACTGATCACAGGCATTACCGCCGGGTCTCTGCATATTTAAATACCCACCATCCGCCGTACTATTACAGCGGATGTCGGGAAGGGGTTAAAGAGGACCTTTCACATCCTCATGTATATGCTGTTTTACATACCGCTAGAAAGCCGACAGCGCGCTGAATTCAGCGCACTGCTGGCTTTCCCGGTATGTGCCCCGGGGCTGGAGATATCCGGGGTCTTAGTGTCACGGTTCACCGTCAGAAGGGTGTTCCTGACAGTCTAGCTGGGCTGTGAGGAACGCCCTCCCTGACAGTACTCGTCCATAGCCTTGTACTGGGGGGGGGGGGGCGTTCCTCACAGCTCAGCGTCATCACTGGGTGGTAAGGAACGCCCCCTCTCTCTGTACTCATCCATAGCCTGTACTGTCAGAGGGGGCGTTCCTTAAAGCCCAGCAATGACACTGAGCTGTGAAGAACGCCCCCACCCAGTACATGGCTATGGCTCAGTACTGTCAGGGAGGGCATTCCTCACAGCGCAGCTAGACTGTCAGGAACGCCCTTCTGACGGTGGACGGTGTAACTAAGACCCCCGATATCTCCAGCCCCGGGGCACATAACCGGAAATCCGGCAGTGCGCTAAATTCAGCGTGCTGTCGGCTATCTAGCGGTATATAAAACAGCATATACATGAGGACGTGAAAGGTCCTCTTTAAGCATAGCTGCTAAATGGATGTAAAAAACATGATCTAAAATGGAGCCTAAAGCTGTCCATACATAAGGACAATACCCTACTGACACTCCAATGTGAAAAGGAACAGACTACAGCAATTTTGGCTGCAACACCTGTTGCACGACCAAAGATCACCGTCACTTTGCAAGTAATGTAAAATAAGGGATTTTTTTGTGACACAATGTAGCCCCAGTCTAACTGTAAAAGTGTAAGGGTTAGGTTACATTTTAATCCATTTAACAGTTTGGTTTACTCTGGATATAAATGCTTCTCAGGCACTTAGCACTGCTCATCTCGTCCCTTACTGAAATGACAAGTACACAGCTAATGATTTTAGTACCTGCAGCCCACTAAAAGATCTCAGAGACCATGGAAACTACCACTAATGTGTTATTAATGTACAACATGTCCAGGATGAGTTATGTACACAAAGGGTCTTCTACTGCCTGGACATCATCCACAATGAAAGTGCTTATGAGAGCAGTCTGAAAAGACTCAGTCAGTTTCATTGACAGGTTGCTCACAATCTACTTTACCAACACAGATATGGAACTTGAGAGTCTACTCAAGAGTTTTTAGGGACCAATTAAATGGAAGTGAAGATACCCATACAAATTAAATAATGTTGGCTGACAACCACAAAAACATGCAATCTCAGCACAGCCAGGTATGCATGTTTATTTCAAAGTGTATATATCTCCAAAAAAAATCAAAAATTATTTGAATAGCCTAAACTGAAAAAAAACGTTATAGCTTTCAATACACATGTGCTTTAAAAAAAAAAAAAAGAAAAGAAAAATGTCCAGTCATGAAACAGGGAAAAACACCAGGTCATGAAGTAGTTAAAGAATTTATGTGAAGATGTATCAAGTATTTTGAAGACACAGGTAGTTATTTATTTATTTTAAAGAAATTAAACTTGCAGCAGTTCATTTTCAGTATAAAGTACAGAAATTGTATAAAATTATTATTGAAAAGTTTGGAGAAAAATTGGGTGAAGCCGGAAATATCTGGGCGAAAGTTTACAGATTGGAAAAAAGTTGAATAAAGTCTGGACATTTAGATGAAGTCACTGATCAGTCACAGTGATGTTCAGCTGCTCAATCGGGGTACAGCCTGGGCACAAGCCGGGCTAAGAAGTTCGGCTTGAAGCAAAAAATAAAAAATAAAAGGTATATGCCTCCTTGGGCGTAAACACCATGCGGGCCGTTACTATCTTTATTCAATGGGGTTGTTTGTGTAATTGAGAGTTGTCCTTTAACATGTGTTGTAAATGTAACTATAAAAACAAATTTTGGTTAAAAACAAAACAAACCTCCCCGACATCCGCTGTAATACTACGGTGGATGTCGGGTATTTAAATATGATGGCCGCTCAGGAGCTGAGCCATAGGCACCAGGTCTCTGCTGTATGGGCACTAATGCCTGCACTCAGTGCCCGCACTGGAGGACATCCAGCACTCAGGGATTAAAGGCCAATATCTTTATTTATGACACATAAAAAAGCAGCCTTGGATTTGAAATTTTCTGTGTGTCCTAAAGAAAAAAAAAGTTATCGGATTTTATCCCCAAGTGCTGTATGTCCTCCATTTCAACAGTTGATTTTGCATCTGGGAGCCAACCCTGTTTGTCCATGTTTTTCACACTCCAGGAAAGATTAGGCGAGTTGATTCTTACACTGTGTACTTTCTTTACTACTGACATGATAACCCAGAAAAACGGCTGCCATGTAAAGATCAAAAGACTGAAGCAGAAGATATCCATGGAGCCTGAAGGAGAAATTTAAAGGGATTGTCCAAGCATACTCTCCCACCCATTATGACACTGTCTATAGGGAAACATAACTGCATTCTGTCTGGATCTCAGCGATTATCACATATTATAATCCTATTATAATTCATGGCACCCATGTTTAATTCTCCCTGGGTGCTGGATGGTCGCCACTGCCCCGCCCTGCATGTAGTTGCGTTGCTCCACACCCAATGTCAAATCAGGCCGCACAGTATGCCAGGCCAACCCCTTAAAGGTAAGTGTATTACAAAATTATTTCTCTCTTTGGGTGCCATTCGGGGAGAGGGTTGGTTTATTTATAACCCATTGTGCTAGGCTTTCTCCCACTGACTGTAATGGATGTGCACTGGCACATATGCAGATCAGGCACCCTCTTACCAAAATTCTCAGAGGTCTTCCCCAATTTGACATACCCAGCTGATGTGCTAAGGGGACAATAACACATACAGTTTGCTTTGATACAAGTCATAGAATTAATTTACATTAGGGAAGGCAGTAATGTGCCCGCCCAGGCACTGGCAATCTGAGCCTGGTACACAGCACATGTGTGATAACAGAGTCACAGCTGGCACAGAGCCCTGCACAGCCAGGCACGGACCGGGCCTGTGCAGCCTGCACCTTCCCCGCTCTTTCCTGAGCCCTGGCTGTGGGAGGAAGTTCTCACCTCGCTGGTGCTGGCGGAGGAGGTGGCGCTGGGCGTCGGGGATCGTTGGAGAGTCACTAAGGCCATTGTTAGGGTCAGCGGTGCAGCAGGCAGGCTATCCCGGGTCCCCGGTGTGCACGGAGGCAGGGGCTGTCACAGTCACTTTAGGGACCGGCTCCGGCCATTGCATATCAGAGATTGCGGCGCCGGCGCCCACTGCACAAGTGTGAGGAGAAGCTCGGCATATCCCGCCCTGACAGGGCAGCCCGCGGTGGAGGAAAGGCCAGTACCGGACGCCTTGAGTTTATGATCGGTGCTGCCTGCCTGACCCCGGTGTGATGCTCTGTCCCCGCAGTGATCCCAAACTCCTCCTACCGGGAGGTGGATAACGGAGCGGACAAGTGCCTAGGGGTCACGGCGGCCCTGGAGGCCCTCAGGTCGGGGCACTGCACAGAGAGCTACGTGGCCGTTTCCGGGGTGTCCTCCTGGCTGTAAATCAGAGATCAGACTGAGTGGCAATGCTCAATACACAAAACAGGGTCAGTGTGTTCTCTTATAGACGGGGTAATGTCCACTACTGTAAAGTATAACTATCACAAGTCTTTGCAGGGCTGTCAAGATGTATTCCTATTTTTCAGTAGGAAAACCATAACAAACACAGGCATAACTTGACCCTAAAGCAGAATCTGTACTGGGGCCCCTACCTGCTTTGTGTCCTGCTACCACTGCACCCCCTATAGCTATCCTGTCTGAAATTGTATAGGTGAAGGCAGAAATACAATGGTGTTTTGTGTGTTTGGCCACATCCCTTCATCCAGTCATGCTCCATTCTTGCGGCTGGCTGCATGCTGTCCCGATATGTGGATTGATCCAATTGCTCAGAAAACACTGCTTTTCAGGAGGCTTTTGTGGCCAATGGGTGATTTGCCAACTTGTCAATAAAGTCCCCACTTTTACCAGGAGCCTCCAAGGCATTCCAGGACAGTTGGCAAGTAGGCTCAGACTGGCCCACAGGCAAGCAGATGAATCCCTTGGTGGCCCTCTAGCTCCCAACCCCTACAAGAGTGAGGCATGGCACAGTAAACTCACTGCACAACATGCACCCATATAGAATATTTAAGAAATTACCCAGTTTTTTTGTATATAGATGCATTGGGTGGCTGAGATGAGATCTGGACACAAAGGCAGGTCAACCGCTATCCTAACTACTGGGTCCATCTCCTTACTGTCACTGCAGGGCTCCCAGCACCAATCATCTTGCTAACAGAGCTAAAGGGGCCCTAGACTAAGGCAAGATCAAGTCAGCAGGTTACTGAGAGGGTCAGGACAGAAACAGTCCAAGGGCTATGTAGCCAACTATTACTGAAATAAGTGCAGCTTCAGGTAATATTTGCATTTAGTTGTATAGTGGGCCCTCAGAGTAAATTCCACTGGTGGGCCCTAGGCACTTTATCACATGGTCTTTGTATAGTGGTAGTATACGCCTATCCCTCACCAGTACCACAATCCATTGACCATATAGTTATTAGATACCAGATTTACACAGGTGATTTGCAGAATATTCTGATGCTGCAACTACACAAGAAAATACAGTACTGATAAGACATAGTGACAGGAAAAATGCTTAACCCCTTCCCGATAACGGGTATTTAAATATGGTGGCCGCTCAGGAGCTGATTGTTTTCAAGTCAAATTAGAGTCTATAAGGTTATTTACATGTTGTGAACAGTCTATTAAAAAAAAATAGGACATGTCCTGTTTTTGGTAATTTTTCACGGATCACTCATAGACTCAAGTCTATGAGGGATCTGTGAAAAAACGGTTCCCACAGATGCAAAATGGCCATGGAACTAATTAGCTTATATCTCTGATTGTACAGGTACATCTCAATAAATTAGAATTTGAAACATTTATTTCAGTAATTAAGTTCAAAAAGTGACCTCCTATATTTTCTAGATTCTTTACACACAGAGTGTTCTATTTCAAGTGTTTTATGTCTGTAAATGTTGATTATGGATTACAGGTAATGAAAACCCAAATCTAAGAAAATTAGAATATTGTGAAAAAGTTCAGTATTGTAAATTCAGTGTGTCACCTGCCAAGGTTTCCTAAGCCTTTAAATGGTCCCTCAGTCTGGTTCAGTAGGACACACAGTCATGGAAGAAGCTGATTATGAATTGTATTACTGAATCACTGAAATGAATGAACGTTTCAAAGATATTCTAATTTATTGAAGTGCACCTGCAGTTCTTTTCTTTCCTTATCTATTCAGCCCAGACCACCATCACGACTGACAACTGCAGAGTTTTCTGCTGAGACTGAGACCTTATGGTCCCTCACTTCTGCAGCCATCCCCAACATAAATAAATTTAGACCCCCCAGACCATAAATTAATTCAAACTCCACATCAGACCAGTAAGATCAGAGCAGTCTAGATAACAAATAAATTCAGAGTCCAGAGGTCATGGGGCATCTTGGTAATATTTCATGGCATATCTATACACACTAGTGGTAGTTGTTGTTTTTGCCAATTTGTTCCACGAGTTCTTGATCCTCACTGTGACTCTGGGGCTCAGTCTTATCTCTCTCAGACAGTAGCAGCAGCCATAAAGAGTGCATATACCTAATGCCCGCACAGGAGCTCAATATTAGTGATTGGTAGTTCATAAACTATTAGTTCAAAACAAACTGATCTTCATAGTGAAACCTCATTTAGTTCACCTTCCTGGCAAAGATTAGTTCATCGAGAACTAAAGCAATTAGGAGGGAGTGAAACATCACAGCAGCTCCTGCGGATCTCACTCACTGTCACACTACTACTTGCTTTTCAGTTCCTAATGCTGGAAAAGCAAAGTAGAAAAAAGTGTGTGAGAGAGTCTATGTGTAGGTATGCAACTCACCTGTTTTTGTGATAAAATCACTTTTTTGTTAGTACAAAGGTCCAGTCTATCTGTGATAAATATGGTTGGTGGTGCTGCACAGGTTTTCAGCTTTCTCATACGCACTCACGATGAATCTATACCATGAAACTACTATATGTGTTACTGCTGTGCTCAACTATATGCATCTAACTCATTTAACTAGATTTTCCTGATTTGTTTTTAGTTCATTCATTTCAGTTATGAAAATGTTAATAACTTTGCAGGGTACAACAGGGTAGTTTGTGGTCATCCCTATAAAACATTATTAATGGTCAGACATATTAAATCTATCTGATCATTTTAGCAGAACTTTAACTCATCCAAGGAGATAGATGTAGCCTGTTATTCAAAGTCACTATTATGTTCTCAACAGTATTGCAGAGCCACTGAAATAATGAACTGAGTATAATCTTTGCAAGACTTATATTGAATGAACTAGATCATAAGGAACTCATTTCCAAAATGAACTAGATTTCCCATCACTACTCAATATAAACAATACACTGTGTCAGTAAGGAGGTGGAATGAACCTGGACTTAATGTGCTCCGCTATATGATTGTGGGATGGAAATAAAGCAACCATACCCTACTGCACCCAATAGAGCTCTGTCCTCATTTTTACACTCTACATATCTGCATCATCAGGCCCTTTCCTCTTGGAGAAGATACTGAGTTGTCGCAGAATGCTGGCTGAGAGGACAAAGATGGTGCTGGCAGGTTTAGTGGGTGGGCTAAATCAGATATTGAGCTAGCTCGGGGGAAGGGCAGCACGACCAGACCACGCTCAGAGGCACCAGGGACAGGTAAGTATGTTTTCTTAATAATTTTTTCACCTTCCCCGGCCTCTTATTAAAAAAAAAGGAGTTATCCAGGACAACCCCTTTAAGGCATAATTAATTATATATATTTAGCTGCCCCCCAAAAGAGTTTGGGTCTTGGACAACTCCTTTACCATCCATTGTTCCAATCCTCTGATGGATCAAAACAATGGATATTCTGCTGGCAGCATGAACGTAACCTTACATGATAGGCTAGGTTTGTGTGTATTCTTGACATTCTGTGCAGTGCTCTGCTAGGAAACCTTGGGTCCTGGCTTTCATGCGGATGGTACTTTGACACATAGCACCTACCTAAGCATTGTTTAGAAAAAGAAAAGGAAACCAGTGTTTAAGGTGCTATATAGGCCTCTAAATTCTCCAAATATCAATCCTATTGAGCCTCTGTGAGATCCAGGATGATTCCACCTCACACCTTATTGGAACTGCTGTTAACGTCTTGGTGCCAGATTTCACAGGTTCATTCAGGGGCGTAACTAGCAAAGACTGGGCCACTTTGCAAAATTTTGACTTGGGCACCCCCACCCTCACACAGCATGGATCCCCCTTTCCTGGCCCCCACATGGTAAATCTCTCCCTTTGCTGGCCCCCACACGGTGTAACGCCCCATTTACACACAGTACAATGTCCCACAGTGGCCCCTTTGCCAAGTTCCATAGTGGCCTCTATACAATATAATGTCCCATAGTGGCCCCTCCACACAGTATAATATCCCACAGTGGCCCCTTCATACTATATGTCCCATGGTGGCCCTTCAACACAGTGTAATGTCACATTGTGGTCTCCATACAATATAATGTCACATAGTGGCCCCTTCACACAGTATAATGTCCCTTAGTGGCCCCCATAGCGTATAATGTCCCATAGTGGCCCCTTCACACAGTATAATATCCCATAGTGGCCCCTATGATATTCGTTGCAAATATTGCAAAAATTTCGGGTTCAGCAAAACCTGAAATTTTTGGGGTCTCTTCAGGGAAGGTGATAAAACATAAAAACAGTGTTACTCACCTCTCCTGGGCTCCGGCGACAGTCTTCAAGCCTCTTCAATGACACCAGAGACGGCTGAGGCGTGTAATTGGGTCTTGTTGGTCACACTGGGGTCATTATGCACTGTGACACTGGGGTGACCCACATGACCAATGAAGTCTGTGATGTCATTGAAAAGGCCCAAAGACCGGAGCCCAGGGAATTTGAGTAACACTATTTTTCCTGGGCCTTCAATAATTGTCAGTTTACTGGCACAAATGATCACTGAAATCTATACCAGCTACAAACCGGTATAGGTGCATGGCTCGTCAGAAAGTGCACCTGAGCTATGAAAGGGCGTGTACCTCCTCATAAATCAGGAAAGTCTTCTGATGGTGCTAGGGTTATGAAGACTGGCGTTCAATACACCTGTATTCATGAATATTCCTCTGTGACTCTTGTCAGGTCTTGCTTACTTCTCCCCCCTCTGGAGGAAGCTGGCCAATCAAAAGAGACCAGAGCAGTCTCACCTGGTGCGGTTTGAAGATACAATGGGACAGTTGAATAGGAGGGAGGGACCAGGGACAGTTGGTGAGGCGCCATCTTGTGCAGGAAGTGGTGTAAACGAAGATAAAGAAAACTTAGGACAGATGCCCTTACTTATGAGTAAACCCCCTCAGATATCTGAGCATGACTGCCTGTCTAGTAAATGTGCAGCGAGAGTTGGAGTAGTTTGAAGAAGAAATGTAACAGCTCAGCTACTGATGCTGAAACTCTACCCAGTGCCGTACCTTCTCTGGGTTAATACTATTATTCAATAAAATGAAGCCTTCTTACAGTCAGAAGAGGCCAGTCAGTGACATGAAGAGGACCTATACAATATTAGGCATCTGTTTTTAATGTTGAGTTATTGCGGGATGAGATGCATTTTCTATGGACACCATTTTGGGGTGCCTATAAATTATTTACAAAATTTTATTAACTCTTTCTAATGGATTTAAAAATATATCAATTCTGGCATTGCTTTTTAACATTTAACATTTTTTGCAGTTCCCCCCACAGCATAAGTAACAGGTTACATTTATTCTATGGGTCAGTACAATTACAGCAATACCTAATTTCTGTTTTTTTTTATGTTTTACTAATTTTGCAGAAAAAAACCATTGGATAAAAAAAATCTATTGTTTTTGCATTTTTTCATTGTTCATCGTGCATGAAATAATGTTTTAGTTTTATTGTATGGGTTGTTACAGATTCAGTGATACCAAATACAGTGGCTTGCAAAAGTATTCATACCCCTTGAATTTTTTCACATTTTATCACCTTACAACCACAAACTTAAATGTATTTTATTGAGATTTTAAGTGATAGACCAACACAAAGTAGCAGATAATTGTGAAGTGGAAGGAAAATGATACATGGTTTTCAAAATTTTAATCAAATAAAAATCTGAAAAGTGTGACGTGCAAAAGTATTACCCCCCCCCCCCCATATCAATACTTTGTAGAGCCATCTTTCACTGCAATTGCACCTGCAAGTCTTTTGGGTTATGTCTCTACCAGCTTTGCACATCTAGAGACTGAGATTTTTGCCATTATTCTTTGCAAAATAGCTCAAGCTCAGCCAGATTGGATGGAGAGCGTCTGTGAACAGCAATTTTCATGTCTTGCCACAGATGCTCAATGGGATTTAGGTCTGGACTTTTCCTGGGCCATTCTAACACATGAATATTCTTTGATCTAAAACATTCCACTGTAGCTCTGGCTGTATGTTTAGGGTCATTGTCTTGCTGGAAGGTGAATCTCCTTCCCAGTCTAAAATCTTTTGCAGCCTCCAACAGGTTTTCTTCAAGGATTGCACACATAGCGCCTTTGTATTTAGGCCAAAAAGTTCAACTTTGGTCTCATCTGACCAGAGCACCTTCTTCCACATGTTTGTCTCGTATATGGCTTGTAGCAAACAGCACTTGGTATGTCTTTGTTTCAACAATGGTTTTCTTCTTGCCACTCTTCCATAAAGGTCAGATTTGTGGAGTGCACGACTTATAGTTGTCCTGTGGACAGATTCTCCCACCTGAGCTGTGGATTTCTGCAGCTCCTCCAGAGTGGCCATTCGCCTCTTGGCTGCTTCTCTGACTAGTGTTCTCCTTCTCAATCTGTCAGTTTAGGTGGAGGGCCATGTCTTGGTAGTTTCTCAGTTGTAGAATACTTTTTCCATGTATGAAAACCATGTATCATTTTCGTTCCACGTCACAATTATTTGCTACTTCATGTTGGTCTATCACTTAAAATCTCAATAAAATACATTTAAGTTTGTGGTTGTAAGGTTACAAAATGTGAAAAAGTTCAAGGGGTATGAATACTTTTGTAAGCCACTCTATGTGTTGTTTTTTATATATATATATATTTAATTTTTATACATAATTCATGGGCTTTATTTATTCATTTTTGTTAATAATTTAAACATTTTTTAACTTTTCTTTTGTGCATGTAGCCTTATCCAAAATAGTATACTGAATTGTATACGTTTTCCTTTTAACTATGGGTGATATAGTCCACAGTATGCCTTTACAGTGGCATACATCTGAGGTATACAGTACATTGGGAAATACTTCTGACATATGCTTCCCAGGAAGAGCACAAATGCAGTGTGAACAGAGCCTTATCTGTTGGTTGTGAATTCTTAGCAGCTTACTGAGGATAATAATTAAATGTATCACACGGTAATACAGTCTGTGTGCCACACTGTGTAAATATTAAATTGTGACATGTGACCAGAACAACCTTTGGCCATTTTTATAATCTAACCTTTGGTAGTTATTAATCAGTATATAAACTGATGACTGTGACTTGTTTGCACAGACCGTCTATTCTTATTTTGCTGTGCAGTTTACAGGTGAGTTTGAAAAAGTAGCACTCCGTACAAATGATTGTATTATCTGAATGTTTTTATAGGTCTGCAATATTGAAGAAAACCTCCTATCTGGGATATATCTGTTCATATGCATTTTTAAGGGTTGGTCTTCAAATGCAATAAAATCCAGATCTTACTCTCAACACTTCTAATTTCTAGAATTACCCTATGTTCTGCATACCTGCTTAACTGTAAGCAGCTCTTGTGTACAGTCATGGCCAAAAGTTTTGAGAATGACACAAATATTATATTTTCACATGATCTGCTGCCCTCTGGTTTTTATGTGTGTTTGTCAGATGTTTTTATCACATACAGAAATATAATTGCATTCATATTATGAGTAACAGAAGCTTATATTGACAGTTAGAATGAGTTAATGCAGCAAGTCAATATTTGCAGTGTTGACCCTTCTTCTTCAGGACCTCTGCAATTCTCCCTGGCATGCTCTCAATCAACTTCTGGACCAAATCCTGACTGATAGCAGTCCATTCTTGCAGAATCAATGCTTTAATTTTGTCTGAATTTGTTGGTTTTTGTTTGTCCACCCGTCTCTTGATGATTGACCACAAGTTCTCAATGGGATTAAGATCTGGGGAGTTTCCAGGCCATGGACCCAAAATCTCTATGTTTTGTTCCCTGAGCCATTTAGTTATCACCTTTGCTTTATGGCAAGGTGCTTCATCATGCTGGAAAAGGCATTGTTGAGCGCCAAACTGCTCTTGGACGGTTGGGAGAAGTTGCTCTTGGAGGACATTCTGGTACCATTCTTTATTCATGGCTGTGTTTTTAGGCAAGACTGTGAGAGAGCCTATTCCCTTGGCTGAGAAGCAACCCCACACATGAATGGTTTCAGGATGCTTTACAATTGGCATGAGACAAGACTGGTGCTAGCGCTCACCTCTTCTTCTCCGAATAAGCTGTTTTCCAGATGTTCCAAACAATCGAAAAGGGGATTCATCAGAGAAAATGACTTTACCCCAGTCCTCAGCAGTCCACTCCCTGTACCTTTTGCAGAATATCAGTCTGTCCCTGATGTTTTTTCTGGAGAGAAGTGGCTTCTTTGCTGCCCTCCTTGAGACCAGGCCTTGCTCCAAGAGTCTCCGCCTCACAGTGCGTGCAGATGCACTCACACCTGCCTGCTGCCATTCTTCAGCAAGCTCTGCACTGCTGGTAGCCCGATCCCGCAGCTGAAACACTTTTAAGAGACGGTCCTGCCGCTTGCTGGTCTTTCTTGGGCGCCCTGGAGCCTTTTTGGCACCAATGGAACCTCTCTCCTTGAAGTTCTTGATGATGCGATAGATTGTTGACTGAGGTGCAATCTTTCTAGCTGCAATACTCTTCCCAGTTAGGCCATTTTTGTGCAGTGCAATGATGACTGCACGTGTTTCTTTAGAGATAACCATGGTTAACAGAAGAGAAACAATGATGGCAAGCACCAGCCTCCTTTTAAAGTGTCCAGTGGTGTCATTCTTACTTAATCATGACAGATTGATCTCCAGCCCTGTCCTCATCAACACCCACATCTGTGTTAATGGAGCAATCACTGAAACGATGTTAGGTGGTCCTTTTAAGGCAGGGCTGCAATGATGTTGAAATGTATTTTGGGGGATAAAGTTCATTTTCTAGGCAAATATTGACTTTGCAAGTAATTGCTGTTAAGCTGATCACTCTTTATAACATTCTGGAGTATATGCAAATTGCCATTAGAAAAACTGAAGCAGTAGACTTTGTAAAAATTAATATTTGTATCATTCTCAAAACTTTTGGCCATGACTGTACATAGCTAGTTCTGCGCTTAGCAGATAAATGGATATAATTCTATTGAATCTGACCAATGAATATTTATAAAGAATCACTGTTTTGTGGATTTTCTATTGTAGTTTGCTATATTGACCATAGGTGGACCTGCAATTCAAATTTTTTGAAATTGACAAATTTTACCTCCTAAGAATTCATGCGAGTAAGGCAAAATGATGTATGTTTTACATTGTTTTTAATGAGTGGCTTGCATCCCTGTAAACGGATCTAAATAGGACCTGGTGTAAAATATAGGCATGGAATGGAGCATCGGAAGACAACTTGGATAGCACACTTCATCGTGTGCTTGAAGCCTAGAGTTTGCAAAATAGGATCTCATTCTACTCTGAAGAGACCCCATAGTATAATTAGGACACTTTCACTTTGATATAACTTCAGCTGTGTTTAACCTTAAAGAGTTAGAAATTCTATACATAGGTTTCTAGTAGCCCCAAGAGTGTTCTACACTATGTTTTAAGGTGTGGTTCATACCAAAATTGTTCGACCTGAAACTAATCTTGGTCCCGAGCCACCCAAACCCGAAACAAAAAGATTCCTGAGAGGTTCACCTATCTCTAGTGTTATCTTTCCATACTCTGTCAAAAATGGCACACTGCACCATTTTATCCAGTAAAATGATATGCGGTTTGTTGGGTTTCCATATTCAATGGGCTCCATCATATGATGGATCCAGCACTGCTGTTATTTTTATTTTAAGTATACGAGTAACGTAACAGAAAGAACCACACAGATGTGAACACAGTCTGAGACACGAAGCACTTCTAAACATTACCTACAGCCTTTTCTGAATTTTACACCTTGGGATTTAATATTAAACTTAGTCTGAGAAAAAGAAAAGCTGTGCGGGATATCAGACAAGTCAAGGTTAGATAGATCTCGATATATAAGACTATAACCAGTTCCTTTTCCTTATTACAGACAATAAATGGTTGAACATGTAATGCTTGAATATCAAAAATACTTTATTAGAAATCCAGCAATGAACTTTGTTTTAATTTTTAACCCTTCCTGACACATGATGTAATAATATATCATGATGCTGGGCAGAGGATATGGAGAGGGCATTAAATAATCGGTGACAGCGCCAGTTGCAGCTACTTAGGCACAGTCAGATTGCGAAACATCGTCACCCCTAGAACATCATAGGAGTTGTTGACCCGTTGTCATTACAGCTGGAAGCCTATTAAAGTGATCAACCTCCCTAGGAGTTGATAAAAAAAAAAAATAGTATAATGATTGGAGGCCCTGGGGAGGTAATCAAACATAATAAAGAGTGTAACTCACCTTTCCTGGTCTCCAGCAAGGTTCTTCCAGTGCCTTCTGTTCACAGTATGTATGTGATTGGGGCTCAGCAGTCATGTTGGCGTCTTTCAAATGATGCCAGCGTAATTGCACGTGGGTTATGCCGACATAATTTTGCAACCAATCACAGGCCTGAGCGGTCTCTGACGTCATTCAGAGACATCTCTGTGAACAGAAGATGCAGGAAGACCAGCACTGGAGCCCAGGAGAGGTGAGTTACACTGTTTATTATGTTTGATCACTTCTCCGTGGCCTCAGATCATTGTATTCTGGGGTCTAAAGAGACCCCAGAGTATAATAAAGGTTCGCGGATGTGAACCCCAAGAATTTTGGGGTTTTCCAAACTAGAAAGTTTTGGAAAATTTGTAAAGAAAACCATATGGGCCACTATAGGGCAATATAGTCTGTGGAAGGTTCACTATGGGAGATTATACTGTGTGGAGGGGCCACTGTTGGACTATGAAGAGGTTATCCAGGAGTAGGTTCAAAATATTCTTTTTCCTATTTTTCTCCTCTAAAACCTAGGTGCATCTTATCATCAGGTGCGTTTTATACAGTGAAAAATACAGTAACTTTAATATCGCTGTTATCTGTAAAATAAAGGTAATCTGTCATTTTTATTGCGAAATCAACACTATAAAAACAAAACCTATAACATAATGGTGCGACTGCGTTTTTTCCAATTCCACCCCTGTGGAATTTTTTTCTGGCTTCCCAGTATATTGTGTGGAATGTTAAATGGTGGCAATAGCAAGTACAATTTGTCCTGCAGAAAAAAGGCATTATTAAGCTATGTGAACAGAAAAATGTAAAAGTCATGGTTTGTGGAAGGCAGGTAGGAATAAATGAAAACTTGCCACGTCAGGAAGTTGTTAACCCCTTCCCTCTCTGCGCTGTACTATTGCGTAAACGCAGCATTTTTGCCTGCTGTGGAAATGCAGCATGAAAAAAACGCTGCATTTTACAGTACCAACAAAGTGAATGAGATTCTGGCTAATCCCATCCATACATTGCGTAAAAAACCCCGACCCAGTAAAGCTTTTACTGTGTTTTTTTCTGCTGCTTTTTTTAGCTGCAGTTTGCTACGTGGGGTCTTAAGCTATTTGTTTAATTAGTAACTGTTTAATTAGTATTAATTAGTAACTGTTCTGCTCCCTTCATTACTTGGACACTTATAACAAACCTCTGTAACGTTAGGTTCACACTAGTGTTCAGGTTTCTGTCCTTTGGGTCTTCTTGGAGACTCAAAAAAACGGAAACACTATCTGCTTAAAAAGCAATTACAATACAACATAGACTATAATGGGGTCCACTGGGTTTCCGCCAATAGGAAACTGGAAATTTTTATATGGATTCAGCGGCGGAGTGCTTAAATGCTAGTGGGAACTAGGGTTAGTAGTTTATTTTTATTTTTCCTGCCCCTCATTTCCACCCACAGGAATTAAAAAATAAGCCACCAAATATTATTCGGTATCCCTATAAGCTAAAACAATCAATGGAGATGAGTTTCTGATTTATAGACTGGAGATATTACAGGAACAGTACATTATACAGTGATTATGCTGCAAAGGGAATCTTCCATAGTGTAAAATATATTACATCACTCTATAATGATTTACACTAAAACATACATAAATAGCATTAATTATGACAGATGTCTCTAAGAGCACTACTGGCTTTCGTCTGCAGCAGTAGCTCCAGGCAGGTGCACTCTATTCTTGGTGGCATGTAGTCAAGTCCATTCCCCATATGTAAGATTCACCATATGTTTAGACTCCAGATCTCTGGCTAGCACTAGTCACATCTAGTTACAGTAAAGACCATACTCTTGAGTGTACCAATAGGATTCCCTAAAATCTACAGTGGGGAAAAAAAGTATTTAGTCAGTCACCAATTGTGCAAGTTCTCCCACTTAAAAAGATGAGGCCGGCCTGTAATTGACATCATAGGTAGACCTCAACTATGAGAGACAAAATGAGATAACAAATAGAAAAAATTATATTGTTTGATTTTTAAAGAATTTATTTGCAAATTATGGTGGAAAATAAGTATCTGGTCAATAAGAAAAGTTCATCTCAATACTTTGTTATATATCCTTTGTTGGCAATGACAGAGGTTAAACGTTTTCTGTAAATCTTCACAAGGTTGGCACAAACTGTTGCTGGTATGTTGGCCCATTCCTCAATGCAGATCTCCTCTAGAGCAGTGATGTTTTGGGGCTGTCGCTGGGCAACATGGACTTTCAACTTCCTCCAAAGGTTTTCTATGGGGTTGAGATCTGGAGACTGGCTAGGCCACTCCAGGACCTTGAAATGCTTCTTACGAAGCCACTCCTTTATTGCCCTGGCGGTGTGCTTGGGATCATTGTCATGCTGAAAGACCCAGCCACGTTACATCTTCAATGCCCTTGCTGATGGAGGGAGGTTTGCACTCAAAATCTCATGATACATGGCCCCATTTATTCTTTCATGTACACGGATCAGTCGTCCTGGTCCCTTTGCAGAGAAACAGCCCCAAAGCATGATGTTGCCACCCCCATGCTTCACAGTAGGTATGGTGTTCTTTGGATGCAACTCAGCATTCACTCGTCTCCAAACACGACGAGTTGGTTTCATCTGACCATATGACATTCTCCCAATACTCTTCTGGAATATGCAAATGCTCTCTAGCATACTTCAGATGGGCCCGGATATGTACTGGCTTAAGCAGAGGGACACGTCTGGCACTGCAGGATCTGAGTCCCTGGCGGCATAGTGTGTTACTGACGGTAGCCTTTGTTACGTTAGTCCCAGCTTTCTGCAGATCATTCACTAGGTCCCCCCCGTGTGGTTCTGGGATATTTGCTCACCGTTCTTGTGATCATTTAGACCCCACGGGGTGAGATCTTGCCTGGAGCCCCTGATTGAGGGAGATTATCAGTGGTCTAGTATGTCTTCCATTTTCTAATTATTGCTCCCACAGTTGATTTCTTCACACCAAGCTGCTTGCCTATTGTAGATTCAGTCTTCCCAGCCTGGGGCAGGTCTACAATTTTGATTCTGGTGTCCTTCCAGAGCTCTTTGGTCTTCACCATAGTGGAGTTTGGAGTGTGACTGTTTGAGGTTGTGGACAGGTGTCTTTTATACTGATAACAATGTCAAACAGGTGCCATTACTACAGGTAATGAGTGGAGGACAGAGGAGCCTCTTAAAGAAGAAGTTACAGGTCTGTGCGAGACAGAAATCTTGCTTGTTTGTAGGTGACCAAATACTTATTTTCCACCATAATTTGCAAATAAATTCTTAAAAAATCAGACAATGTGATTTTCTAGAAATGTTTTCTCATTTTGTCTCTCATAGTTGAGGTCTACCTATGATGTCAATTACAGGGCTCTCTCATCTTTTTAACTTGCACAATTGGTGGCTGACTAAATACTTTTTTTCCCCACTGTATATGCATACACCTCGTTTCCCATCATGATGCAGTTACAAATGTCTATAATTAAAAACGCAATTGTCCGCACTGTATGACCAAGAGACCAGCTACTGGTAATTTCTTCTGTATTAGCTTTTTTTGTACGCCCTCCAATATTTATAAAGCACAACATCTCTGATTCAGAAACTTCATTCTGGTCTAAATATGGTCAGATAACAAAGAGAGCACATTGTACATATAAAGAGTTTAGTGATGCCAGGGACCAGTGGGAGTAATGTTTATACAGTGTAGGCGTCTAACATCTCAGCACCAATGTGCCAAGACAAAGTAGTTGGTGTAGGGTAGAGACTATGGTTGTAGTTGAATTTGAAAATTTAGACAATAATCTGCTCATTATCACAATCATTGGTCATGTAATATATATCTTAGGGTGGGTTTACAGTGTGCTTTTTTTTCACAACAAAATGTATACGTTTTAATATAAAAATTGAAATGTTTTTGTGGTAGAAAGAAGTATGTAATCCCATACTTAGGCTAAAACAGCAGGTTGCGGAAAAGCAGCTGTTGCTGTAGTTTTTTGACCCAAAACCAAGAATTGGTACAAAAGGAAAGGGAAATATATAGGAAACATACTTTTCCTTTCTGCTCTATCCATTCCTGGCTTTGGCTCAAAAAAACACAACAAAGTCTACAACAAAAAAGCTGCTTTTTCACAACATGGGGCATACATTATCAGCATGGTCTGTCAATGCCCAATGTATTGATAACGTTTGAAATAGACATTTGGTTAAAAATGGGAGACTTTGTGACTTCCAGATGAATATTGCTTTTGTCCCACCTTAGGCTAGATTCACAATAGTGTTTGGCTCTCCGTCATTCGGGTCCGCCTGGTGACCCGAAAGACGGAGAGCTTGTCCACTAAAACAGCAGGTACCTGCGGACACCCGCAGACCCCATACACTATAATTTTATAACTAAAACCGTCGGAGAGAAAAGTCCTACAGAGATTCTGATGCAGATGTGAACCTAGCCTTAAATGTAGATGTTGGGGGAAAGAAGGATGGAAAAGCATGGTAATCTACACTTTTCCTTCCCATGAAATCCTGTAAAAAAAATAAAGTGTATGTTAAACGCATATATGTTTTTGTTTTTTTTTTTGAAACATGAATCCCCATAGTGATGAATGCATCCGACATACATTAAATATGAGCTAAAAACCAAATGTGAATATAGCCTACCTTCAACTCCCTTCTCCGTCCTCCTGTGCCCCCTCCGACATCACTTATCACAGCTGATGACTTTGCCTATTATTTCAAAAGCAAAATCGACACCATCAGAGACAGTCTCACCCTACACCCCCGACAACCACTCTATCCAACTGTCCTGTGCTCTTCATCTTTAACCTGTTACTCCACCATCACTGATGAAAAGCTCTCCACCCTAATCTCTAAATCCGACCTCACCTCCTGCGCGCTTGACCCGATCTAGTCACATCTCATCCCCAAACTCTCTGAAGTCATTACTCCTGCCCTAACCCATCTCTTCAACCTATCCCTAACCAATGGATCCTTCCCTTCCACCTTTAAACATGCTACCGTCACATCTATACTTAAGAAACCTTCCCTCGAGCCGTCCTCTCCAGCCAACTACCGCACCATCTCACTGCTCCCATATGCCTTTAAACTGCTGGAGCAACACGTCCACTCTGAACTGTCCTCCTATCTCTCGTCCAATGTGCTCTTTAACAGACTACAGTCAGGCTTCAGACCCCATCACTCCACAGAAACTGCCCTAACCAAGGTCACTAATGACCTTCAAACTGCCAAAGCCAAGCATCACTACTCTGTCCTCCTCCTCTACCTCTCCTCTGCCTTCAACACAGTCGACCATTCCCTCCTGTTACCAACGCTTTAATCCCTTGGCATCTCAGACCTGGCCCTTTCCTGGATCTCCTCATACCTCACCAACCGCACGTTCAGTGTCTCCCACTCGCACACCACCTCCCTACCACACTCTCTTTCTGTAGGTGTCCCCCAAGGCTCCGTCCTGGGACCCCTCCTGTTCTCCATCTACACCCTCGGCCTTGGCCAACTCATAGAATCCCATGGTTTCCATTACCATTGCTATGCTGATGACTCCCAAATATATCTCGCTGGACCAGACATCACCTCTCTGTTGTCCAGAGTCCCAGAATGTCTAACAGCCGTAGCCTCCTTTCTCTCCTCCTGCTTTCTCAAACTCAACATGGAGAAAACGGAGTTTCTAATCTTCACCCCTCCTCGCACTGCCCCCCTACCTGACCCATCTATTAAAATCAGCGGAACCACATTCACCCCAGTCCCACAGGTCCGCTGCCTTGGGATAACCTTAGACTCTGACCTATCCTTCAATCCTTCTGACCTATATTCAAACCCTCAACACCTCCTGCCGCCTCCAACTCAAGAACATCCATCGAATCCGCTCCTTCCTCACCCCTGAAAGTACAAAGATGCTAGTCCATGCCCTCATCTCCTGCCTAGACTACTGTAACACCCTTCTCCATGGCCTCCCAGCTATCACTCTCACCCCCCCTCCAGTCCAACCTTAAACTGTGCTGCTCGCTTAATACACCTCTCCCCTCGTTCTTTATCGGCTGCTCCCTTCTGCCAATTCCTTCACTGGCAACCCGTTGCCCAGCGAATAGAGTTCAAACTACTAACGCTGACATACAAAGCCATCCACAACCTGTCCCCTCCATATATCTCCGACCTAATCTCCCGCTCCCTGCCCACACGTAACCTATGATCCTCTAAAGACCTCCTACTCCGCTCTGCTCTTATCCGCTCTTCACACAAACGTCTCCAAGACTTCTCCCATACATCCCCCATACTCTGGAACTCATTACCAAGACACATCAGACTATCCCCCACAGTCACAAGCTTCAAGAAGGCCTTGAAGACTCACCTATTCAGGTTGGCCTACCACCTCCAATGACACTACTGTCACCATACCACCACCTGAACAGCCTCTTCCTCCACCTTCTGTCTCTATCCCTCTTCCCTCATAGAGTGTAAGCCCCTGCGGGCTGGTCCCTGTATCCCACTGTGCCAGTTGGTCACTGTTAGTATTGTATTTATTTTGTATATCTTGTGTATCGTATGTACATCCTCAAATGTAACACACCATGGAATTAATGGTGCTATATAAATAAACAACAATAATAATAAGTTAATCACAAAAGAGGCTAAAGCTCAGGCTACGGTCACACAGTAGCGACTCTGTTTCCCATTCCACTTAAAATATGCGGAGAGAAAAGTCCTGCAAGCAAGAAAATAAGCAGAAATCAGCTGAAAATAAATGCAAAGACATTTTTATTTTGTCTACATTTTCATGGATATTAAAATAAAGAAAAAACATGAAAAAATAAAGCCCTATGTGTCACTGGAAAAAAAAGAGCAAAAATTATTTGAACAACCCAAAAGAAAAAAATGTTATAGCCCTCAAAACCACATTTACTGAAAATCCTGAAAATGTGTCTGGTCCTGAACCTGAGAAAATGACCTGATCCTGAAGTGGTTAAGAGAAAATGTAAACAAAAAAGGAAAAGAAATGTGCCAGTTTTTCACAATTTTAATTTTTTTTTTTTAAATATCACAAAGTGCTACTAAATTTTTAAAATAGTTTTCCCTCATTGTGAAAGATCCTCAGTGCGCCAACACCGCTTTGGCCCACACCTGAGACTTCTTTCATAAAAAACCACACTCACCGCCAGTGAGTGCTGGGTTCACAAGATAAATACAAGACAAGCTTTCTAAATTTTATATATTTATTAACCCCCTAAATGGGTCGGTATTAACATCTAACACATGCAGTTCAGAACAGATATGTAGATATATACAAGCATTAACAGTTACTAGTTACAAGATACAGTACAATAAATAAAAAGGGAATAAAATTGAAATAATTACTTTACCACACATATCCTGGATGTGGCTCTATAATCCAACACTCACACATAGCATGTGGAGATCACCAGTGGAGGCAGTGGCATTAACTCCAGCTTCTTAGCAACTCATCACAGCAGCCTCTCCTCATAGTAGCATCTTCATAGTAATCTCCCTGTAGTCTCAGCCCAATCTCCTCCCACTGACCTCTTACCTCATCTTTTATACCCTTGATTACACCACCCAGAATGAGGTCACCGGTGACAGCAAGTCTGATTGACTTTGTAAGGAGATAGGATTAAGTGAAATGATACAATGTTATTAACCATGTCTGATCTACCAGCCCAGGCTGAACAATGCATGTTTATTTGATCACCCAGGTCTATGTAGGAATACAATGGAGCCATTCTGGGATGGATACAAAGCCCTATTGTCATATTGTTGCCTCTATTGATAACATACAACTAGGATTATAGCTGCGCACATTATGAATAAATGGAAGTAAGAAGGAGATACGATACCCAGAGATCAAAATACATCTTTGAGTTATAGCCATATTTACGTGGAATCATCACACCTCCCTGTGATGAACCGACCCTCAGTTTTATATCTTTCTTGGAAGTGTGTTTTACTTGCTTATGTCAGTCCTTCCCTCACTTGGAATGCGGTGCTTTAGTTGAGTCCACATTGCTGGACGATAGGCTTCACTGGTTTTATGTGTGTTCATTGGAGATGGCTTGCTATAGCCAGGCACTTTTATTATCCCTGGCCAGATGGGATGGGGGATAGCAAGCCAGTGACCTTAACTTCACCAATCTCTCCGAGGGTTCTGCAAAGGAGGGAGAAGGGGGCTGCCTGGGTGCAAGGGGTGGGTGGAGCCATATGCTGTGGGCAGACCTGGATTCTGTGGTCATTCAGCAAAGAGGCAGTAAGGAGCTCTGATCTGGGAGAAGATGAGAGAGCTTGCCCTACTGAGGAATGCATTGAGGGCCTAGCATTGAGGCCTGAAGCCTTTCCCTTTGTTCTGGACAACATGTAGAAGGATTGTTTTATGCAACTTGCTTAAGCTTGCGCCCTAGGCCCAAAACTCTGCTGTGGCCTAGAGAAATGGACTACGAGCCTGTGCCGGTATTTTCTCTATCTTTTAATTTCCCTGTTTATTTTTGTGTATTGTATCATCGCTCTTTTGCTTGTATGTTTATGCTTGATCGTATTAATATTGTATATTTCTGTATATGCCATTAATTCATACCGACCCACTTGGGTTATTAAACATATAAAATTTATATCGCTCGTTTCGTTCTATTCTATGACCCGGTCTACTCACGGTGTGTTAGTGGGAGGTTAAGAAAGAAGTTTGATCGCAGGAGTGCCAGGCGGCTGGACAAGGCGATATTCTTCACAGTGGTGGCAGCATTGTGGGATCTTAGGATAACAGTGTGTGGGTGTGGTATCACGCAGACACTGGGGATTGCGGCAATCCTATGGAACGAGCGCGGTATGAGATCAAGCTTAAAATACGGTGAAAGTTTGGTACAGTACTGTTCCCTCCCTTCTTCTTTTTTTCTGTCCTATCTTTTATTTGGCAACGACTTCCAGTGGATGTCTCGGTCTCTGAGAAGTGGAGCCAGGGGACTTCAGCAACTGACTGATACAAACGCTGCGCAGATGGCTGATATGGAAGGTGCTGCAGCCGGGCAGGACGAGGAGCAAAGTCCTGAGGGGCTGGCACAAGAAAACATCACCATGCCAGACGGTGCAGCAGGTGCCCAGACCCCAGAGGTAACTGAGCCTGGAGGGACCAGTAACCCCAGTTCTGTGTGGGTAATGGACTTATACTTGCAAATGGCCCTACAGCAGATAGACGCCAGTGACTCTAGCGCCCGTCTGCAGGTGATTCACCAGTACCAAGCTGCTGCAGAGCACGGGGTGGAGAGAGAAGCTGCAGAGCGCCGGGCGGAGAGAGAGGCCACTGCCGCTTCTGCAGAGCGTCGGGCTGAGCGAGAGGCCCGTGAACGCCAAGCGGAGAGGGAGCATCAGCTTGAGCTAAAAAAGCTGGAACTTCCCCGGCAGGTGCAACCTTCTCCTGCACAAACTCCAGGAGCCCAAGCACTAAAGATCCGATCTGAGGACTTTCCAATCTTGGAAGAGAACGGGGATTTGGACTCGTTCTTGCGGGGATTTGAGAGGGCGTGTAAGCAGTATCATATTCCCCAGGCAGAATGGGCCCGTTACCTGTCTCCCCGGCTGAAGGGAAAAGGCCTGGATGTTTCCACGAGCTTACCAGAGGACGCGGACTATGAGACCATCAAAGCGGCGCTGATCCAGAGATACCGGCTCACGCCGGAGGTGTACCGCAAAAAGTTCCGGAATATACAGCGGGGTCCCACAGAGAGCTATGCGGATGTTCTGCACCACTTACAGGTTACATTCTGGCAGTGGATCAAAGGACTTACTGTCACCACGTTTGAGGGAATTGGGGATCTTATGATAAAGGAACAATTTCTCCAGATGTGCCCTCTGGAGGTTCGCCAGTTCGTGTGTGATTGGAAACCCAAAACAGCAGACAAGGCTGCAGAGATTGCTGACGACTATGTGTCCACCAGGGAGCAAGGGATCAAGAGAGGAGCCACACTGCAGAGACCGCCAAGCGGGAAGGAGGGGCAAAGTTGGAATTCACCACAGCCTGCGGTCTCCAAGTGGGGTAAGACAAACTCTGTCCCGGGTGCCCCCTCTACTTCCCCTGTCCCAAGAACTCTGGGCGCCCCGGGTACCCCCTCCAAGTCCCAAGGAGAGGCCCGGCGGTGTCATGGATGTAACCAGCCAGGACATTTCAAGGCGGAGTGCCCCAACCGCTCTAAGTACCCCCCTGATTCCCCAGCCACGGCAGCTGGCCCATCTGTATACTTGGTGGGGAGGGAGGGGGTTGCAATCCGATGCCAACAGTCAACAGGTCATTGTGGGGGGTAAAGTGGTCATGGGATTTCGGGACCCTGGGGCGGATGTTACTCTGGTGCAACCTGACTTGGTCCCTGCGGACAGTATTATCCCTGGAAAGACTCTGACCCTGAGGGGTATTGGACAAGAACGCTTAACTGTGCTCATGGCTTGCGTCCATTTGGACTGGGGTGCGGGAAAAGGGATGCGTGATGTGGGGCTAATGTCTGATCTGCCTGCCAATGTACTATTGGAAAGAGATTTGGGGCCCTTGGTGTCCCAATATGGGGTGGGAGCAGCCCCACCTCGCTGTGACAAAATGTCTGTACTGAAGAATGATTTTAATGAGGTGTTGAAGCCTGTCACACAGGCAGAGGGAGGGGTCAGCCTTTTGTCTCCCCTTGCTGTGTGTCCAGCTAAAGTAATCAGTGAGCCTGTGAATGAGGCATTGTGGAATGCTGACCTGGCTGTAGCCCCGCCCACATCTGCGGGTGATGAGAGCCCCCTCAGTGTGACCCAGGCTCAGCCATTCACCCATGCAGTTCATTGTGAATCAATGAATGAATGCAATGTCAATGTAATTGCTAATTCTTGCCTTGCAGGTTTACAGGGTAGCTCTTCTGAGATGCTGGGGACAACCCCAACTGAGGACAATGTGCCAGGTGGTCAGGTGGGTCACGGGGATCTCAGGGCCGATCCGGATGAGGAACGGACCACTCGTGTTGCGGTGGCAACCCGCAGCCAGAGTGCTAGAGGGGTGGAAGGCGCTCCGACCCCTGAGCCGTTCCCTCTGTCACCCGGAGATGGCACTGAGGCCGCCGTGACTAGCCTCCCCACACTGGAGCCGGAGGAGCCCGGCGGGTATGTGACATGCACATCTCTTCTGTCTGGTTCCAGTCAGGAGTTCAGGGACGCTGTCAAAGCTGACCGCAGTCTGGGCGCATTGAAGGAGCGTGCTGATCAACCTCCCTTGGAGTCGGACAAGGACCGCGTGTACTGGGAGCAAGGGAGGTTGTACCAGGAAACGATCCCCACAAAGGGAAAAGAAAGTCAGCTTAGGGAGAAACATTTGGTGGTACCCCAACCCTATCGGGTGGAATTGTTGCGGATTGCTCATGATATTCTACTGGCAGGCCACCTGGGGATCGCTAAGACCAAGGCTCGCCTCAGCCACTTATTCTACTGGCCTAAAATGGGGACAGATGTAGCTAAATACTGCCGTTCATGTGACACTTGTCAGAGGATGGGCAAGGCGGGGCAAGGCTCAAAAGCCCCAATGATCCCTATGCCCATCATAACCGAACCTTTCCAGCGGGTGGCTGTGGATCTCATTGGACCCCTGTCCATTCCCAGTCGCACCGGGAAACGTTTCATATTAACGGTAGTAGACTATGCTACTAGGTACCCGGAAGCTGTCGCTCTGTCTTCCACCCGGGTTGATGTAGTGGCCAAGGCTCTGGTAGGCATCTTCTCCCGTGTTGGATTTCCCAGAGAGATGCTCACAGACCAAGGTACCCAGTTCATGTCTGCCTTGATGCAAGTCCTGTGTAAGGTAACAGAGGTGCAACATCTGGTGTCGAGCCCGTATCACTCACAGACCAATGGCCTGTGTGAACGGTTCAATGGCACCCTGAAGCAGATGCTCAGGATGTTGGTCAAGTCCCACGGGCGCAACTGGGAGCCTTATCTCCCGTATCTGCTGTTCGCTTACCAGGAGGTGACGCAAGCCTCAACGGGGTTCTCCCCCTTTGAGCTCTTGTACGGGAGACGTGTACGTGGGCCCCTAACTCTTGTGAAAGAGTCCTGGGAAGGAGAAACAGCCATCCAAGGTGTGCCAGTCATGCCCATGGCCCAAGTGCAGACGGCATGGGGTGCTGGAGGTGGGACCCAAGAAGGGGGGTGTGTCAAATGTATTACCTGTCAATGTATTGTGGAGGGATGGTTTGGGGAAGCATGATCTCAGTCATTTGCCCAAGGTATCACCATCACCCACCCAAGTACAGGAGGAACAGGATGTAGGTTTGGAAGCAAAGGGGGAGGTGCAGAATCCCCTAGAACTCTCCCAACTATCAGCTAGTGTGGGAGAGACCCTGAGAGACTGCCGGGAAGGGGTCTCTGAACCGGTACCACAAGGGCCTGGGGTTGCGAGTGTGGATCTGCGGGATGCCAGCACTCAGAACGAGGTCCCAGTGCAGGCCGGGGGTAGCCAGGTGGGCGGAGACTGCCGGGATGGGGTCTCAGCACCGGTACCACAAGGGCCTGGGGTTGTGAGTGTGGGTCTGAGGGACGCCAGCACTCGGGGGAGGGACCCAGAGCAAGCAGGAGGTAGCCAGGTCTACTTAATTCAGAGCCTGAACCTTAGAAGAGTCTCCATTCAGACAGGAGAGGAAGAGGGTATCAGTACGCCAGGAATATGGTCAGGGACCAGCGCAGGTCCCGGCGGGGTGAGGCCGCCAAGGTGTCCGCGGAAGGCGATCTTAGGATCGTCCTTCCTCCCGATACGCTCTAAAAGGGGGAGGTGTGATGAACCAACCCTCAGTTTTATATCTTTCTTGGAAGTGTGTTTTACTTGCTTATGTCAGTCCTTCCCCCACTTGGAATGCGGTGCTTTAGTTGAGTCCACATTGCTGGACGATAGGCTTCACTGGTTTTATGTGTGTTCATTGGAGATGGCTTGCTATAGCCAGGCACTTTTATTATCCCTGGCCAGATGGGATGGGGGATAGCAAGCCAGTGACCTTAACTTCACCCATCTCTCCGAGGGTTCTGCAAAGGAGGGAGAAGGGGGGCTGCCTGGGTGCAAGGGGTGGGTGGAGCACTAGCCATATGCTGTGGGCAGACCTGGATTCTGTGGTCATTCAGCAAAGAGGCAGTAAGGAGCTCTGATCTGGGAGAAGATGAGAGAGCTTGCCCTACTGAGGAATGCATTGAGGGCCTAGCATTGAGGCCTGAAGCCTTTCCCTTTGTTCTGGACAACATGTAGAAGGATTGTTTTATGCAACTTGCTTAAGCTTGCGCCCTAGGCCCAAAACTCTGCTGTGGCCTAGAGAAATGGACTACGAGCCTATGCTGGTATTTTCTCTATCTTTTAATTTCCCTGTTTATTTTTGTGTATTGTATCATTGCTCTTTTGCTTGTATGTTTATGCTTGATCGTATGAATATTGTATATTTCTGTATATGCCATTAATTCATACCGACCCACTTGAGTTATTAAACATATAAAATTTATATCGCTCGTTTCATTCTATCCTATGACCCGGTCTACTCACAGAGTGTGAGTGGGAGGTTAAGAAAGAAGTTTGATCGCAGGCGTGCCAGGCGGCTGGGTGAGGCGATATTCTTCACACTCCCCCTTTTAGATGGGGCTTGTAGGAAGTAGGGGCCTGTGCCCCTCTTCTGAGAGCACCTCTGCCACTTCCGCTTCTTAGGCTCTGGCCCCAAGGCCTCCCCCCGGGGTTCCAGCAGACTCGGGCCTTGTCGGACTCCGAGGGCGGTTGAGCGGCATGCGCCTTCAATATGGCCAGACTAGGGTCAGCTTGGACAGCACCTCTGAATTCTTGGCTGGAGTGAGACAAAAGAGAGGTGCATGTTACATAGCTGCCGGACCCTTCGGGCTCTCTAGTCTGACTAGGGACACTTCTAAGGCTCAGGCCCTGAGCCACGTACACTTGGCTACCTCCTGCCTGTTCTGGGTCCGCTTTCTGAGTGCTGGCATCCTGTGGAGCCACACTCATGACCCCAGGTCTTTGGGATACCAGTTCAGAGACCCCATCCCGGCGGTCTCTCAGGATCTCTCTCACACTAGCCACTAGTTGGGAGAGTTCTAGGGGATTCTGCACCTCCCCCTTTGCTTCCAAACCTAGGGGCACCTCTGGTTCTGGTACAGGTATGTTTGGACCCTGTTCCTCCTGTACTTGGGTGGGTGATGGTGATACCTTGGGCAAATGACTGAGATCAGGCTTCCCTAAACCATTCCCCCACAACACATTGACAGGTAATACAGTTGACATACCCCCTTCTTGGATCACACCTCCAGTACCCCATGCCATCTGCACTTGGGCCATGGGCGCTCCTGGAATAGAACTGGACAGAAGAGACGTGTATGTCTCATACCGGCCGGACTCCTCCGGCTTCAAGGGAGTGAGGCTAGTCATGGCGGTCTCAGCACCGACTCCAGGTGGTGTAGGCAACGGTTCAAGGATCGGAACGCCCTCCACCCTTGTAGAACTCTGGCTGCGGGCTAACACCGCACTACCAGCAGTCCGTCCCTCACCTGGATCGACCATGAGATCCCCATAGCCTACCTGACTACCTGGCACATGGTCAGCAGTTGGGTGCTTATCGGATGCACTGGGCGAAATAAAAGAAGTCGCTTCCAGTGACTCAGAAGAGCTACCCTGTACACTTTCACAACAAGCATTGGCAATTACATTGACAGTACATTCATTAGCAATTGTTAATTCACACCGGGCCTCAATGAGATCTGTGGTAGACATATTAACAAGCTGGGAGGGAGACGCCCCCGCAGATGTGGGTGTGTCTACAGACAAGGTCTCACTGGCTCTTAGCACGGGGTTGAACAAAGCATCAATAACATTTTTGCTGAGCTGGGTTGCAGGAAGCTCATTTGCATCTTCCCTGCTCTCAGCTGAAGGCAACTCATTAGCATTTACACTTACTGCCATGGGAAGTATGTCAGAGGGGGGGTTACGGGCCCTCTCTGCAGATATGACAGACATATTATCAACATTAATCATAGACAGTTTATCACAGTAAATTGGGGTGCTCCCCACCCCATATTGGGACATCATAGGTCCTAAATCAGTTCCCAACAGTACATTAGCCGGCAAATCAGTCAATAGTCCCACAGTCCGCATTCCTTTTCCTGCACCCCCATCCAGATACACATATGGGCCACCTGCTGTGGCTTGGGAAGCAGGGAAGTTCTCAGGGAGGTTGGGACACTCCTCCTTGAAATGTCCTGTCTGGTTACAGGCATGGCACCGCCGCACCTCCCCTTGGGGTTTGGGGAAGGTCACTAGGGTGCCCAGAGTTCTTGGGACAGGGGAGGGACCACCCGGAGCATAGTTTGTCTCACCCGACCTGACGACAGATGGCTGTGGTGACCTCCGGCCTGGCGTCTCCTTCCAACTTGAGGGTCTCTACAGGGTTGTTGGAGTTTGCGCCTGCTGGGAGATTTCCAGCCTCTTCAGCTCATGCTGATACTCCCTCTTGGCCTGTCGCTCAGCAGCCTTCCTCTCTCTCTCTGCCTGTCGCTCAGCAGCCTCACGATCAGCCTGCCGTTCTCGTTCTGCTGCCTCACGATCTGCCTGCCGTTCTTGTTCTACAGCTTCCAGAAAACGGCACAACACCTGCAGGTATGTGTTAGGGTCACTGGTGCCTACTTGCTGCGGGGCCGTTTGCCAGTATGAAGCCATTCCCCCCACAAGGCTGGGGCTACTGGTCTCTCCTGGTGAAGTAATCCTTGGGACCGGGCTGCTTGCCGCACTTCCTGGCCTAATCCCAAAATCAGGACTCTGCTCGATTCTCTGCATGGCTGTGGCTGCCTCCATTTCAGCCATACGCTCAGGATCTCCAAAAGCCAGGTTCAGCAATTCTTGAGCTCTGCTTCTGAGCCCACTAGCCATCCACTGGTATTTGCCAAATAAAAGATAGGATAGAATACAAAGAGTAAGGGAGGGGAACAGCACTGTATCAAACTTTCACTGTATCTTAATGCTTGCTTTAATACCGAGCTTGTCTCATAGGATTACTACAATCCCCAGCGTCTGAGTGATAAAGGTCACCAACACACGCTATTTATCCTAAGATCCCACTACGCTGCCACCAATGTGAAAGCTCCTCAGTGCGCCAACATCGCGCTGGCCCACACCTGAGACTTCTTTCATAAAAAACCACACTCACCGCCAGTGAGTGCTGGGTTCACAAGCTAAATACAAGACAAGCTTTCTAAATTTTATATATTTATTAACCCCTAAATGGGTCGGTATTAACATCTAACACATGCAGTTCAGAACAGATATGTAGATATATGCAAGCATTAACAGTTACTAGTTACAAGATACAGTACAATAAATAAAAAGGGAATAAAATTGAAATAATTACTTTACCACACATATCCTGGATGTGGCTCTATAATCCAACACTCACACATAGCATGTGGAGATCACCAGTGGAGGCAGCGGCATTAACTCCAGCATCTCAGCGACTCATCACAGCAGCCTCTCCTCATAGTAGCATCTTCATAGTAATCTCCCTGTAGTCTCAGCCCAATCTCCTCCCACTGACCTCTTACCTCATCTTTTATACCCTTGATTACACCACCCAGAATGAGGTCACCAGGGACAGCAAGTCTGATTGACTAACGCACTCAAGTCCAGATCCTTTGTAAGGAGATAGGATTAACTGAAATGATACAATGTTATCAACCATGTCTGATCTACCAGCCCAGGCTGAACAATGCATGTTTATTTGATCACCCAGGTCTATGTAGGAATACAATGGAGCCATTCTGGGATGGATACAAAGCCCTATTGTCATATTGTTGCCTCTACTGATAACATACAACTAGGATTATAGCTGCGCACATTATGAATAAATGGAAGTAAGAAGGAGATACGATACCCAGAGATCAAAATACATCTTTGAGTTATAGCCATGTTTACGTGGAATCATCACACTCATCCTTACAGTAATTTTAACATAGGTTACACATATTGTTGTGTCCCTGGGGGTGGGGCTAGGACTGTGACGTGGGCATGGTAGTGGCAATATTTTTTTTTGTACTTTTTTTAATGTTTTTTTTGTCTTTTATTTAATGTTTATACATTGTGCCCCCCATAAGGTCATATGGGGGGGCCAATTTTCCACATAAATAATACTTTTTTTTTTATATAGCATCATTATATTCCACAGCACTTTACAAATTATAGGGTTACAGGCAAAATGAGACATTACAGAATAATAAATCTTTTTGCACAATGGGATTGAGGGCCCTGCTGACAGCAGTTTACAATCTATGAGGTAGAGGCATGACACAAGAGGTAGCAGAGGTGGAATAGGAGGTAGCATTGCTTATACAGTGGTCCAGACATTTTTGTGATTAAAGGTTATTTTAATTATCCAAATAAATAAATCTGTATGAGCCGTCAACAGCCAGTGTCTTTTTATGTGCAGATTCAAGGTGCCTTGACACACATGGTTACAGTCCGATAAGGCATCATGCGTGAACAGTGGAGGGTAAGTTTTAGGGAGCCTAACTTCAGAAGGGAGCCTAACTCCAGAAGGATTTAAATTAGGAATTGTGATAGGTCTGTCTGAAGAGATGTGTCTTTAGGATGTGATTGAAGCTGTAGAAATTGGGAGTTAAGCTGATTATCCGGGGTAGACCATTCCAGAAAAGTGGTGCAACTCGGGAGAAGTCTTGGATATAGAAGTAGAAGGTTCTGATAATTGAGGATGTTAGTCTTAGATCATTGGCTGAAGGAAGAGCACGGGTTGAGTGATAGAGATGAGGGAAGAAATATAAGGAGGTGCAGCATGGAGAGCCTTGTGGATGAGGGTGATAAGTTTATATTGTATTCTATAATGAATAGGCAACCAATTCAGTGACTGGCACAGACCAGAGGCTTCAGTGTAGCATTTAGACTGATAGATGAGCCTGGTCGCTGCATTCAGAATAAATTGTAGAGGGGAGAGTTTAGTAAGACCAATTAGTAGGGGGTTACAGATGTCAAGTCGAGAGTGAGTTAGGGTGACAGTAAGGGTCTTTAATGTTTCCGTGGTAAGGAAAGGGCAGATTCTGGGGATGTTTTTGAGGTGGAGATGACATAAGCGTGCGAGTAATTGGATATGGGGGGGGTGAAGGAAAGGTCTGAGTCAAACATAACCCCAAGATAGCAGGCATGCTGCCTCAGAGTTATGGTAAGACCGCAGGCTGAAATGAAAATAACAGGGTTAGGTCTGTTAGTAAATGGTGGAAACAGCAGTAGTTCAGTCTTTGAGAGATTCAGCTTCAGATAAAGCAAAGACATGATATTAGAAACAGCAGAAAGACAGTCACTGGTGTTCTGTATTAGTGCAGGGGTGATGTTATGAGAAGAAGTATATAGCTGGGTATCATCAGCATAAAGATGGTACTGGAAGCCAAATTTGCTGATGGTTTGTCCAATAGGTGCTGGGTAGAGAGAGAAGAGGGGAGAGCCTAGGACTAAGACCTGTGGAACCTCAACAACAAGAGGTAGAGCCTGCAAATTATACACTGAAAGGGCGGTCTGAGAGATAAGAGGAGAACACAGTGTCGGTGAGCACAGCATACTGAGGAGGAGTTGGTGGTCAATAGTGTCAAATGCTGCTGAGAGATCCAGAAAAATAAGAAGAGAATGGTCACCATTAGATTTAGCATCAGGAGATCATTGGAGACTTTTGTAAGGGCTACAGTGCAGAGTGTGGAAGCCAGATAGTAAGGGGTCAAGAAAAGAGTTATAGAGTTCCAAGATTTTGTAGATGAAAGGGAGGTTAGAGACGAGTCAATAGCAGCACAGGATGAGTCAAGGGAGGATATCTTCAGTAGTGGGGTTATGACAGAATGTTTGAAAGAAGAGGGAAAGATTCCAGAAGAGAGAGAGAGGTTAAATATTTTAGTAAGGTAAGTCGTGACGGCAGGCGACAGATTGGAGAAGGTGTGAGGGGAAAGGGTCACTACTGCAAGTAGTAGGGCGAGAAGAAGAGAGGAGCTGAGAGACTTCTTCTGTAACTGAATCAAAAGATGAGAATGAACAGGATGATGTGTGGTAAGTGAGAGGATCAATGCTGCCAATTATTTCCTGACAGATATTAACAGACTGCACAGACAATGATAACTCATCATTGTCTTTGCATAACCTGGATGTGACCCCAGGGGGGTAGCATGGACTTCTGTCCATGTTATCCCCTCTCCTATCTATCAGAGAGCATGCTATACTGTCACATAAAGGGATAATGTATTACCCCTCTGAGTCTAATCACAGGGGTATTCTTATGTAATACGTTTACCATTGTTCAGGTGGCAGCGCCAAAAGAGTCGCACCAAACATTTACACAACACATACACAAAGTCATCAATAAAGTTTACATTTTTTCACTACCCCTTTCCTGTCCATACATGACACACTGACTGCCTCTCAAGCAATATCCGTTACACGCTAAAATAATAGCAATAACGATTATTACTAGAGATGAATGTATAAAACATTTCTGGTATGTGGAGGGGGGTACTTATTAAACCTTTGCACTGGGCCCACCAATGTGTTAAAACAGCCCTGCTGGCAACATATTTGAAAGAGGAGGGAAATATTCCAAAAGAGACAGGTTAAAAATTTTTGAGCATAAACTTGAAGTGGAGGAGTCTGCAGTTGTACGTGATCTTCTCCACAGATGTTCAGCACACCTAGAGCACTGATGATGAAAACACGTATGTGATGTGTGCCAGGGTTGCTGACGCCTGTTTCGAAATTTTTGAGAGGAGGGGGGAGCTGCCTCATCCAGTGCACTTTTAAGGGTTTCATTATAGTGACTGTTGGCCAGGTTAGGACAGGAGAGTGAAGAAATGGGGGACAGTGAAGACCATGGAGTGTCTGAGAGGTGCTGGGTGTTAATGGCACTTTCTATGTGTATAATGGGTTGGTGTGTTCTGTAAAGGAGAAAAAGCACTGATGGTAAGGACTGATTCAGTGAATGTGAATAGCAGTGTGATGGCCATTATAAAACCCATGAATGTCTATTGGTCTGTTCACATGGCTCACAAAGATAGAGCATGTCAGTTTTTTTGATGACTATAAAAAATAGTCCATCAAAAAAATGGACATGTGAATAGGCACGTTCTATGTACTGGTTAAGCTTTATTACTAAGGTCTACACCAGTTCTCTGCAACTCCATGTAATACTTTTGCGGAGAGCAGCATGGGAGACGGAACTGTTAAAATATCTCCCCTGCAGTTGCTCTGGCTCTCTAACATCACCAACTCCTCAGTGACTCAGGCTGCAACTCAATTCAATAGTATGTAGTCTGTCTCGTGACCAAGAGCTGGAGGGGCTGCAGGGGAGACAGAATAACATGAGACCCAGTCTCCCTAGGTGCCCTCTGCAAAAGTAATGAACAGTGCTCTGGATGACATACATAATAAAGCTTAACCAGTGCAGGGAATGTACTGGTAAGCTTTACTTCTGCCAGGATAACCCCTTTTAAGCCCTGCAGAGCCTACAGAGGGGTTGCATGGCACAGGAAATCTCCAGTTTACTGTTCTTTGAATACGTCATACACCACCCTCTTTAGCCCTACACTAAGCATAACACTCTGTATCCATTTTGCCCAGAGTATTCCTTTACAGCTGGATTGTAAGTATAGTGTGCCACTCACTGCACTGCATGTGAAGCATGTTTGACATGAATTAGTTAACACAGACCTTTTCGTAGCAGAGACGATTTATTTTATTGGTTGCTTGGCCTGTCACACTTCTTTCTGCAGCCAATAACTTCCTCTGGAGACAGTGTAACTGGTAACTTTACACCAACACGTCCTCTGTTGACTGTTAAAGGAACATGAATAAATAAGTAAGTAAATCTGCGTCTTTTAAATTTTTTTTTGTTTTGACGTTTTTTACTATGTAGTATTATGAACCCACTTCCTAACAAGACAGTTAACTAATGCGTAAAAGTGTTTGTGCTGTGCTGAGTGGTATAGGAAAAAGTTTGTTGCTAACACATAGTTAATCTGACTACTTTAAGCTACTTTGACTTTAGTACCATTGTGAAGAATGTAAATAACTATTCTGCAAGTTCAGCCTTCACACAGTCAACACGTATGTTCTGTCTCTTTTCTTACATTCACATGGGTTTTCTGTGGGTTCTCCAATTTCCTCCTACTTTCAGGAACATGTTCAGAAAAAGTGACTTCTTTTGAACCTGGGGTTTTCCCATCTTAGGCTGGGGGCCCCACACTATTTTCCCGTGGCATTTTACACTAACTGCAGAGTGGATGGGATTCTGGCTAATCCACACATTGCAGAAAAATATCCACAGCAGACATGTTGTAATTTCAAAAACCGTCGTGTTTTTGTAAATCGCAGCATGTCAATTATACCTACAGAAACGCTGGTGTTTTCCGTATAGGTATAATTGAAGCAGGAAGACCGCAGAGGAAAACGCTCTCAGAAAGACTTTCTGTGAAAAGTACCGTGGGAAAAATCGCAATGCGTTTCCATTGTGGTTTTTCCCACATCGCTTTTTGGCTGCGGCTCGCAACTTGGGGTCTTAGCCTTAGGCTGAGGTCACATGTTGCGGAAACACAGCGTTTTTTGTTGCAGATTTTGCTGCGATTTTTTTGAGCTTAGATTTAAAGGTTTATAAATGAAGAAAAATCCCACAAAATTGTAAATAAAATACATATTTATTAATGCTCAATAAAAACATAAATAAGTATGACAATATATAGAAAATACAAAAATTGTGACATGGGGGAGAGACTTAAACTAAGTCTCAATACTGGACAAGTCAGCAACCAAAAGCATGGTGGGTCAGGTAAAAAGAGGTGATATAACAATGTCAATGCATACAATATAATATAACCCAGCTGAAAGGCTGAGTGAATAAAGACAAGTAATATGCATAATGCAAAGAAATAAATATAAGCAGCCAAAAAATAACAGCTAGAAACATGTAATATTGTTACAAACAGACATGATAATATATCATACCAAAACCGCTACCACGCCAGTCCAAGGCACGTTTCACCAGGGAATAGACTTCATCTGGGGACGGGGTTTATGTCTCTTCCCCCATGTCACAATTTTTGTATTTTCTATATATTGTCATGCTTATTTATGTTTTTATTGAGAATTAATAAATATGTATTTAACAATAGAATAACATTTACTGCAGGTGTTGTAAATTTTGAACCTCTTAAGGCTAACTTCTTAAGGCTAAGGCTCCACGTAGTGGGCTGCAGCAAAAAAGCGATGCGTAAAAAAAACGCGGTGGAAATACATCGAGGTTTTTTCTGCAGCGCTTTTAACAGAAAGTCTGCACAGTTATCTTCTACGGACTTTCTGCTTCAATACAGAAACTGCCAGTAGGTATAATTGACATGCTGCAATTTCCAAAAACACATTGGTTTTGGGAATCGCAGCATTTCCAGTGCAGATATTTTTCTGCAATGTGTGGATGGGATTCGCTAGACTGTAAAATGCCATGGTTTTTGCCCCAGCCTAACACTAAGGCCCTACGTTGCAGAACGGCAAAAAAATCTATAGTGAAAACGCAAGCATTTCCGCGGGTAAAATTGACATTTCCACAGCGTTTTTTTTTTCCACAATATGTGATGGGATTAGCCATCACGCATTATGGAAAAATGTGTGTATTGCAGTGTATTGCAGTTGTGACAATTGGGGGTAGTTTAGCATCAAAGGTAGAAGCTTCCTGAACTTTACAGAGGTGTTTGTGGCGCTGGGTGGCAAATAAACAGCATATCAGGTAATGACAATCCAAAAGTAATGGCTTTATTCAGCTAGTAAATGATAAACAGGAACAAAAACAAAAAAAACAGCCTAGCCCACACACAGGGCAATACCTCACTTTTTCAACCCTGACTAACTTCTGGCTCACACTGAGCTTAACCAGTCCCTTTTGGAATCCAGTCCTCTTGGGACAGACCACCTGTCCTTCTCCGACTGGTCCAGAGTCCTCCTGCTCCCTGCAGGCCATCAGCAGCACTCTTCTGCTGTGTGCACTCTCTCCTGGAGTGAGGCCCCCAGGTATGGGTGTGGTCAAGGTCCTTTTAAACCCTGTTTTTGGGTCGCTCTCCAGCGCCCTCTAGGTTCACACCCTCACACTGTGAATAGCAAAATGCCTTCACTTCTATTAGATGATGCCTCCGGCATCGTGTAATAGCTCTAGTGTAATGACAAGCCTGGGAGCCTTCAATAGGCTCCTGGCTACCCGGCTATCATGGTAACCAATCGCCGCCCTCTGATGAAGTTCTGGAGAGCGGCGAGCGGGGAAAACTGGCGGCGCCCGTGGCGCCTGCGCAATTTAGACGCCGTGGTCCCGTTTGACCGCGCCATCTAAAAGGTTAACAGCCGCGATCAGTACAGGCACCGATTGCTGCTGTTAGCGGCGGGTGCTGGCTGAGCTCTCTCCATACATCTTCATGTGACGCAGGACGTACTATTACGCCCTGGGTTGCTAAGGGGTTAAAAGGCATACAGTTAAAGATTAAACACACTTGTCTATAATTTTAAGCAATATTATTATTATTATTATGTAATAATATAATTAGTATTATTATGTTTGAGTACAATTTTAGAGTGAAAAAGTGAAAGGAGTACCTTGCAAAAGTTTGGGAACCCTTGTAGATTTGTGTACTCAGATAACTTTGACCAAGGTCTCAAACCTTCATTAGCCAGTTAGGGTTATGGCTTGTTCACTATCATTGTTAGGAAAGGCCAAGTGTATATAATAATAATAATAAATTTTATTTATATAGCGCCAACATATTCCGCAGCACTGTACAATTTGTAGGGTTCAAGTACTGACAAAAAAGATACATTACAAAGAAATAGTCAATTCACACACTGGGACTGAGGGCCCTGCTCGCAAGAGCTTACAATCTATGAGGTAGAGGGGGTGACACAGGAGGTAGCAGGGGCGGCATCGGAGGTAGTGTTGCTTGTACAATGGTCAGACTTCAGAATTTTTTTCCAGCTTCCCAGTACATTGCACAGAATAATAAATGGTAGCAACATGAAGAAAAATTTGTCCCGCAAACATTAATTGAAAAATTCCTCCAGCGGGAAGGGGTTAAGAGATGGCAGTTAACGGGAACAGTGGAGGTCAAGATAAGGTCTAAAAATTTCAGAGACAGCTTCTCGTAGGATTGCCAGTGTGGCAAATCAGAACCCCCGCTTGACTGCAAAAGACATTCAGGAAGATTTAGCAGACTCTGGAGTTGTGGTGCATTGTTCTACTGTTCAGCGATACCTTTACAAATATGGCCTTCATGGAAGAATCATCAGAAGAAAACCTCTCCTGTGTCCTCACCATAAAATTCAGCGTCAGAAGTTTGCAAAAGAACATCTAGACAAGCCTGATGCATTTTGGAAACAAGTCCTGTGAACCGTTGAGGTTAAAACAGAACTCTTTGGACACAATGATCAAGGTATGTTTGGAGAAAAAAAGGGAACAGAATTTCAGGAAAAGAACATCTCTTCAACCATTAAGCATGGGGGTGGATCAATCATGCTTTGGGGTTTTGTTGCAGCCAATGGCACGGGGAACATTCCACGGGTAGAGGGAAGAATGGATTCAATGAAATTTCAGAAAATTCTTGAAGCAAACATAACACCATCTGTAAAAAAGCTGAAATTGAAAAGAGGGTGGCTTCTACAAATGGATAATGATCCTAAACTCACGTGAAAATCCACCATAGACTATCTAAAAAAGCACAAGCTGAAGGTTTTACCATGGCCCTCACGGTCCCCTGATCTAAACATCATTGAAAATCTGTGGCTAGACCTCAAAAGAGCAGTGCATGCAAGACAACCCAGGATTCTCACAGAGCTGGAAGACTTTTCCAAGGAAGAATGGATGAAAATCCCTCAAACAAGAATTGAAAGACTCTTGACTGGCTGCAAAAAGCTTTTACAAGCTGCGATACTTGCCAAAGGGGGTGCTACTAGGTAATAACCATGCAAGGTACCCAAACTTTTGCATCTGGCCTTTTTCATTTTTTCTTATTTTGAAACTGTAAAATATGAAAATAATTTGCTTTTTCCCCAAAAAATACATTGGGAATGTGTCATCTTTAATGTTATGTCTTTTGAAGATCATTTTATCTTCAACTTGCTTAACTGTTCACAATACCAGTCATTTTGACCAGGGGTGTCCAAACTTTTGCATGCCACTGTACAGACACAAATACATACAGACACAAGACAGAACATGTATACACACACACACAGACACAAAACAGAACATGTACACACAGACACAAGACAGTACATGTGTACACACAGACATAGACACCCACAGAACATGTACACACACACATAGACACACAGAACATGAACATACACAGAATACACAGCACATCCGTCGATTTTCAACGCACACTGCAACAGAATCTCGAAAGGAAGACTCCAAAACAGATGTGAATGTAGCCTTATATTACAATGTTCAGTGTGTATGCTTGGGAACTACAAATGCCTCTAATCACTCCAAAGTAATGATTTTCAGCTAGTAAAGGACCTTCAGGAGAAAATTCTCAACAGTTTCTTCTGGTGCATGTTGACAGCATGTAAACTATGGGAGAGATTATCCTTGTGGCGTCAGAGGTTTCTGCTCTGGGTTTGGTAATCTCTGAGTTCAGGAATCATACATCTGAAGGTGCCAATGGCTCTTTGCACGCTACACCCTTTGCCATGCTTCCTTTCAGGAAAATCACAAGAGCAGCATAAAAACTCCACTAGCGACAATTTTTGACACAAGTGGTGTTAAGAAGTTGAAAATCCAATGTTTGTAACTTTTTTACACCATAAAAGTGTATTATGGCATAAAATAATAATAAATTTGCTGATCTGATTCTTTCCATGATACTTTCTACAGAGCTTCCTTGCAAAGGGGTTTCCAACCATAGACATTTATGGCATATCAGGAGAACAGGGGTCCCTAAGCCCACCTGGAGAGCAGGGTTGCCACCAGTCCCTAAATTACTAAATTCAGTAAAAATAGGGCACTTTTTCTAGTGTAAGGTTAAGGCCCCACATTGTGGAATACAGCTAAAAAATGCTTTTTTCATTGCATTTTTTTACTGCGTTTTTTTCCTTATTAAATCTATAAAGAAAACGCGAGCATTTCTGCAGGTAAAATTGACATGCTGCGTTTTTGAAAATGCAGCTTTTCCACGGCTTTTTTTTTTTTTACCCACAATGTATGGATGGAAACAGCCAGAATCTCATTCATTTTGCTGCTACTGTAAAATGCAGCATTTTTTCTGCTGCATTTCCACAATGTGGGCCTTAACCTAAAAAAAAGTTTGATCTGTCGGTGTTTTTATTTTTTTATACTAATTTTTTAAAATGAAATTTTCATCTGTGAATCTTTTTTTTTAATTGGAGGACGCTTGTACAGATTATTATGATTTTTTTTGTGATATTATGGTAATTGTCATCATATTACTGGTCACAGTAATTATTGCTAATATGTTTATTTTTAGTATTCCACCTCATCGTTTTAATCTGGGTGCAGCAGCACTCTACCTGGCAGAATAGTGGGACATAAGTTTTCCCAATAGTTGGAGAGACCAACTCATCAGACATTTATGGCATATGTATTCATTAACGTTAAAGGGGTCATCTCACGTCCATCCCTGTCAGTATTGATGCATATACAGTACATTTCATAAAGAGGGGCGCTGTGGTGATTAGTTGATCACTGCAGCAGCTACAATTGAAGCAATATACTGTTAATACAATGTATTAGTAAAGTACTATGTAACGGCTATGTTAAACCATTTGAATGAAACACTAAAGTCACCATACAAGTAAGGGTTCACACTAGCGCTTGGTTTCCGTCCTTCAGGTCCGCATGGGGACCCAAGGGATGGAAACCCTGTCCGCCTAACAAAGCGGTTATAGGACCATAGACTATAATGGGGTCTGCCAGGTTTTCACCGATTTTATACTGAATCGGTGGAGAGAAAAAGACTTTTCTCTCTCCTGATTTAAGCGGAATCTTGGTCAGATTCGCCCAAATGCTAGTGTGAACCTAGTATAAGTGTAATAAATAGCTGACCCATTGTCTCTCATATTGTCCAACTTTCCAAAGGTTTCTGAAGCATTTTTCCGGTTTCAGCAAAGTTGTACCGTTATTTAATATACCTTTGTTACATCCTCACCATATGCAAAACCTCTGCTTGCAGCTAAAGAATAGAACCTTTATTGCTTTTCTCCAGATTGTGAAAATCTCACGGTCATATTGTTAAATGCATAAATGCATAGTTCCTAATGTTGGGAGGCTTTAGTAATTTACTCAAGTCTGGACTAGGTTAAAGAAAATGAATAATGAGGAAGAGCTATCACTGTGGCATTCTGGTCTTACTCAGATAAACCTGTTCATACAGTATACAGTCATACGTGTATTTGGCAAGGTCACAGCATTTAACATAATAAATACCTATGCCACACCTTTCTTATAACATTTGTAAATGACAGATTACTAGAAATGTATACAAATGGGCTGCATTGGTTATTATACATTTATGCCTGTGAATAAGCTGAATTTAGTAATAAACACATGAACTGACATTTTCAGATGTAATATAATTGATATTCCTACATACACTTCTAACAAAATCAGCCGAGGGAGACATAATATGAGGTGGAGTAATGCAGATGTATAAAGAGGGGTTTTTTTCTATTTAAACTTTTCAGACAAATTAGTCTTATTTCATTGAGCATGTAATTCTGGACCAATATGTAGTATGCTTTCATTAAAAATGTGGAAAAACCCTCTAAAATTCCTGCCACTAGGTGTCTCCCTTCTAGCTAATTTACAGTTGACTTCTTTGTTACTAGGGAAGTATGTCCGTAGATACATTAGATGAGCAAGATGGAAAGACACTGTGATGAGGGGGGGAGGGGGTTTCTTTCTTCACACAGTAAATGCAGAAGGGGGGGCTGATTCTACTCACAGCCTTCTACATGCCTGCAAACTACAAGGACAGAAGATTCTGCAGTATCTCAAATCAGTAGCTGAGGTCTCGCAGGAGGACTAACATCCTTACTACGGCTGCAGACGTTCACTCTCAAACTCCGTTTCCACGGAGTCGAGGAGGAGGAGCAAGGGGGAGGGTTTTAAGGCAGAACAAGCAGTTTTATTAAGATGGCACTAGCAGCTGCAGAAGCAACTATTAGCTGATATGTCAATGTCTTTAAAGCGCTGCGGAATATGATGGCACTATACAAGTAAGCATAAATAAAGAAAAAAAAATTTGCATTCTGCTACTGTTGCCCCCCTTCCCCAGTTTGCCTCCCCCCCAAGCATCGGCCCTGACCAGATGTCAGGAAAGAATGGAAAGGAATGATTGAGCAAGTTTGATTTCAACGTACCCAATCTTTGTGTCTGTAGGTGGCTTATTCCACACTCCTCCCTGGGGGTGTTGGGAGTAATAGCTGTCATCTGGACAGCTATTTTGGGCTGGCCATACATATTAGATAGCTGTTAGCTGAACAGTTATTCCTCCCAACACCCTATACACATTAACGCTTCATTGAGCATGCATGTGATCTGAATAGGGAGGGATGAGAAAGCCACTGCCAGAGGACTGAGCATGTTGAAATCAAGCTTCTAGATCAGAGGTACTCAACTATTTTTAATAAAGGTCCATTAAATGTGATCCGCCATCAAGGTCTGAGCTGAACAGCAGCTAAACACGTCCAGTATTTATGGTATTTTTCGGACAAAAAGATGCATCTGACTATAAGGCACACCCCAGGTATAGACAGAAAAAAACATTACTTCCTTTTATGGCATTATACTGTGTGGGGAGCAACTAACGTGGCATTATACTGTGTGTGGGCACTAAGTAACATTATACTATGGGTGGGCGCATTAAGGAGCATACTGTGGGTGGGGGCACTAAGGAGTATTATATTGTGGGCGGGGGGATACTAAGGAGCATTATACTGTGTGTGTGGGCATTAAGGAGAATTATACTGTGGTTGGGGGCACTTATCAGCATTATACGGTGGGGGAATTAAGGAGCATTATACCGTGGGGGACACTAATGGGACATTAGTGCCCCCACACAGTATAATGCCTTCAGTATTGTGCCTCCTTAAAGTATCCCCACCTAGTATAATTTCCTATTAGTGACCCCACACATAATTAACATTAACTGTGGCCAGGAGGAACATTCATTTCAAGCCCTCTGTCCCCAAGCCCTGACTCCTGAGCATGTGAGGGCAGCAGAGACGATTACCCATCCCTGATGCCACTAGTGTAAAGGATAACTGCTTGGGGACAGCGGGCTGTAGATGAAGGTTTCTCCCCGCTACCGTCATAATGAAAGAGTCGGGAGGTAGGGGTCTGGACAGCACAGTTAATACAGTGGTCCACCAGTTGAGTATCCCTATTCTAGACCTTTCACCCAACATCTGCCTTTTAGAGAGAGTGGGGGAACCCCATAGACACTAGGAGAAATGCTGGTCTTGCAAAATCTGCATGGTCAGCTGGCATACATCTAATCTGTATGGTGACATTTAAAAAAGGTTTTTAACCTCCCTATGAAAACAGAATTTTAACGGAGCTCCTCCATAATAAATTCTTCCCAGACCCCCTTGTGCATTGGCTACATGTAAATTGCCAAAGGCTATCAATAAGGATACACCTTTATAACCAATTTAGTTTTATTGTTCCAAAGCATTTAAATGAAAAAATGAATGTTGATTGTTGTTCTGTTATTATTGAGACATATAGGTCTATATAGGAGCTATACAAAGAAAAGAATAGTGAATTGTCAATAATAATAATCAAGATTATTGACAAAATCCCTCCAGTTTTCATTTTAGATGCATTGGGACAAAAAGTGGTTGTGAAGATGGACCTTTAACTGTGCCCCAGCTGCAGGGATCCATACCAGTCATGAGACTGAAGGGGTTACAGTGTCCCAGGAAAAAGTCATGAAGAGGACACAGTGCTGAACTATAACTGCAGCCTCTTTCTTCTTAGTAACAGTTGAAACAGCAGTGTTCAGTTAAAGATGATCCTTCCGATATACCATCATTTATTATGATAGGAATCATGCTTTAAAGGGAGTCTACCACCACCAAAATCGCTTCTACACCACTGTTGTAGGGGTTCTTATAGTGAGCATACCTTTCCTGATGTCAAAGCTGCTTCGAAAATCAATTTTTATCCTGTATGTAAGTAAGCTGTTTGGTGCATCCAGGGTGCATCAATGCGCAGCAACCGCAGACAAAAATAGATGCTCTGGCAGATATGGAACGCCACAAGTGTACTGAACAGTTTATCTACTTGTGGATTAACAGTTGATTTTCTCTGCAACAAGAATGCACTTGCTAACTGCCCCTACTACAGCATACAAGTGGTTTAGAAGAGATTTTGGTGGTGGTAGACTCACTTTGTTTGTAGTTCCTTTACCATTTGCATGTATACCAGGAGTCAGGATCTGAATCACTGTTGCATTAGGGTGGAGGAATGTGGATTTCCCATTTATGAATAATTAATCTTAGACAACTTCCAGTGACACAGTTTCACAGCAAAGCATCCATACCTAGTGGAGAGTGAAGTAAGTGGAGTGTTATTACCTTGTGAACTAAAAACGGGACATCATGGGCAGTGGTATGCTTGTCATTTTGATCATAACGTTTATTTTGTGTCCAGTGAATGTTTGTCTTGTTCTTAGAGTAGAATATACAGTAATTGTATGATTATGCAATGGTTTGCTCAGTTTATTGATTTAGATGTTATGCCCGCAGTCCCTTCCCAGGCAGTAATGTATGGCAAGTCTTCATTAGTTATACCTAAGTGGATTTTGTGTATGTGCTCAATTTTTTGCTGTTACTTTGCATGGTATACAGTTAAAATGTAAACAGTGAATTAAAATCTATTACAAATACATCGCATAATAATACAATATGATATAAGCTAAGCAAAAATACATACAATAATATAGTTGTCAATTGAATACTTCTATATAAAATATATGTAGTTATTACTATTGTTATGCTGTGTTTACATCTATTTGCAATGCAGAGCACTTACAGTGATAAACAACATACATATATGTTATGCTTGTAACTTTTATACTGTAGATTTGGAGAAAAATAACCTTGAAATGATGTGAACGTTCTGTTGGTGCACTGGGTGCATACATTCAACACATGGGTTATTTGCAATTCAGTCATATTGAAGTGAATGGAGCTGAACTACACTGCAAAGCACAGCCACTATACAATGTACAGTGCTATGCTAGGTAAGCAGTCAAGAGGCCACAGCAAATTTGAATGCTGCCTCTTAAAACAACTGATGTCAGCTGACCATCAGTGATCTGATATTGATGACCTATTCCTAAGTATAGATCTTCAATATCATAATCCTAAAAATTTTTCAAAACACAGCCTTTCTGCAGCTTTTTTTTCCCACAATGTTTGGATGAATTTAAACAAAATTTCATACAGTTTGCCAGTACTATAAAACAAAGTAGCCAAAAACTCTGCACTTCTGCTAGAAGGTGCCTTAGATTTAAAGAGGACCTTTCATATCCTCATGCACATGCGGTTTTATATACCACTAGAAAGCCGACAGTGCGCTGAATTCAACGCACTGTTGGCTTTCCCGTTATGTGCCCCGGAGCTGGAGATATCGGTGCTGTTAGTTTCAGCAGCAATCTCTGCCCACTGTCAGAAGGGCATTCCTGACAGTCTAGTCTGAATTCAGCGCACTGTTGGCTTTCTAGCGGTATATAAAACTGCATGTGCATGAGGACATGAAAGGTCCTCTTTAATGTATATACTTTAACTGGTACGTAAGGATGCAGTGTGCACTTAGTCTTACTGTAATGCTCTGCACTTGCTGGCATCTGCTTCCTTCCAGATCTAGCCACCTGGCTACCTCTGTGTGTACTCACCTTCAAGCTTCTTTCTGCCAATCATTGTCTGTCTTTGTGTATAAAAATCTGCTTTCCTAGCCATGCCTTGCCTGTTCAAGTGTTTCAGATCTGCTATGCATTTCTATGGTTCATGATGTCCTGTTTAAACACATGTCCTTCTGTTTCTATGTATGTAAGTTTCTTGTATGTATCTCTTGGTGCACATATGTCTTCCTGTATGCTGAGCAAAGTTATGTTCTGTTTGCTTCAGTTTGTACATGTGGACAAAATTGTTGGTACCCCTCGTTTAATGAAAGAAAAACCCACAATGGTGACAGAAATAACTAGAATCTGACAGACAATCCACAAAGCTTCTGGGAGAATGTCCTTTGGACAGATGAGACAAAAATCGAAATTTTTGGCAAGGCACATCAGCTCTATGTTCACAGATGGAAAAATGAAGCATATCTTGAAAAGAACACTGTCCCTACTGTAAAACATGGAGGAGGCTCTGTTATGTTCTGGGGCTTCTTTGCTGCATCTGGCACAGGGTGTCTTGAATCTGTGCAGGGTACAATGAAATCTCAAGACTATCAAGGGATTCTAGAGAGAAATATGCTGCCCAGTGTCAGAAAGCTTGGTCTCAGTCACAGGTCATGGGTCTTGCAACAGGATAATGACCCAAAACACACAGCTAAAAAAGCCCAAGAATGGCTAAGAGGAAAACATTGGACTATTCTGAAGTGGCCTTCTCTGAGCCCTGACCTAAATCCTATTGAGCATCTTTGGAAGGAGCTGAAACATGCCGTCTGGAAAAGGCACCCTTCAAACCCGAGACAACTGGAGCAGTTTGCTCATGAGGAGTGGGCCAAAATACCTGTTGAGAGGTGCAGAAGTCTCATTGACAGTTACAGGAATCGTTTGATTGCAGTGATTGCCTCAAAAGGTTGTGCAACAAAATATTAAGTTAAGGGTACCATCATTTCTGTCCAGGCCTGTTTTATGCGTTTTCTTGTTTAAAAAAATCTGTTGAAGCATGGTTGAAAAGCAATGTCTGACTTTCATTTGTTCATTTTCATAGAATTTTTATATATTATTACTTTTGTCAGATTCAAGTTATTTCTGTGACCATTGTGGGTTTTTCTTTCATTAAACGAGGGGTACCAACAATTTTGTCCACGTGTGTATATTATATCCTGTTGTTTGGACATACGCAGTCCTTATGTCTAAGCAATGCTCTAGTTTGTTTGAATTTCTGTATGTTATGACTTCATGTTTGGATGCTTATCCTTCTGTCTGTTTGTCCGAACTGTGTCTGAACTATGAATTTTTTTTTTTTTTCCTGCAACATTTGGACTCGTATGTCCTTCTGGTTCAGCAGAGGGCCACAAAACTGATGGAGGCATGGAGGACCTCAGTTGAGGTTGAGAAGAGACCAAAGGAATTAAATCTGTTTAGTCTGGTGAAGAGGCGTTTAAGGGGAGATATGATAAACTATATTAATGTATAAATGACCCACACAAGAAATATGGGGAAAAATTGTTCCATGTAAAATCCTCATAAAAGACAAGGGGACACTCCCTCCGTCTGCAGATAAAAATGTTTAATCTCAAGAGCTGACAAGGCTTCTTCACTGTAAGGACTGTAAATCTGTGGAATAGCCTACCCCAGGACCTGGCCACAGCAGTCACAGCTTCAAAAAAGGATTAGATGCCTTTTTAGAGAAAAATAGCATTGTTGGTATGGAAATGTATAGACTGTCATGTGCTTTCCCATCCCTTGGTTGAACTTGATGGACATATATTGGTCTTTTTTTTAACCGTACTAACTATGTAACTATGTTATGTATGGTTAGTCTTTGGACTTTAGCTATCGTGTCTATCATTTGGACACATATGCCTTTCTGCTAATTATTCCTGTGTGGTTGCGTATGTCCTTCTATCGTGTATACATCTCTATTATGTATACTGTATTCCCGACTTCTGCTATATATGTTACTCTGGTATGTGTTTGGACATATGTCTTTCTGCTTGAATATCTTTATGCCTGATTCTTGTATATGAGTGGTTTCCTGGCCTTAGACCTTTATTCCATCCCTTGAATCTGTTCTATGTATCTTGTTCTGAATCTGAATAATATATCCCATTTTGAGGCCTAGAATTTGGTCTATTACTTGAAACACATATTTCTTATAATGGAGTTATGCTAGCTTCACACCTGCATTCGGGTTTCTGTTTAGGGGGTCCGCTTGGGGACCTCCCGAACAGAAACCTAAACCGCTTAAAAAAGCACTTACTTTCGGAAAGGTTTCCGCTCGGTTTCTGCCCAAAAAGGGCAAAAAATGCGGAGAGAAAAGCGCTGCTTGCAGCACTTTTCTCTCCACATTTTTCAAGAGGAACGGGGAACGGAATCCCCCAGCGGAGAGCAGGCACAGGTGTGAACCTAGCCTTAGTGGTTCCATGGTTGATTCCATGATAGTCTTATCTCACTTGTTTCTGATAAATGTATCTTTGCTATCTATCCTATTGTCCTTCTTTGAACTCTTGTGCAAGTTCCAGCTGATTCAGTATCTCTTTTACCAGTTCTGAACACTTGTTTGATTTTACTCTGTGTAGGTCTTCTGTTTGTTCTAATTTTAATCTGCATTCACACTTTGCACTTGCCTAATTCTGTAGTGCACTGCACTATAATCCTGCCTGTTCATCTTTCACCAAAAACAGGACCACTTCTAGAGATAATGACCTCTCTGTTATACAAGAAACTGAAAATTCACAAACTTTTTATACACTAAAGACATGGACCTTCAAAGGATCTTAGAATCCTTAAAAAACAAAATGCAATATAAGTAGAGAAGTTATTTACAACAGGTCAAAAAATAAACAATCTGAAAACTTGTGGGGCGTGACGGAGGGATCAGTAATTCTTGCTGTTATCTGTTCGCTATTAGGTGGTGATTTGTCACCCTCAGAGTTCATACATAGTGTGACATGAAACTGGCATGAATATTAAGTCCACCTAATATTATCACCACCTAATAGCGAACAGATAACAGCAAGAATTACTGATCCCTCCGTCACGCCCCACAAGTTTTCAGATTGTTTATTTTTTGACCTGTTGTAAATAACTTCTCTACTTATATTGCATTTTGTTTTTTAAGGATTCTAAGATCCTTTGAAGGTCCATGTCTTTAGTGTATAAAAAGTTTGTGAATTTTCAGTTTCTTGTATAACACCATGTCTGATAAAGGGAGCTAGTACTCTCGAAAGCTCACCATCAAATATACTCAGTTAGCCTCTAAAAGATATTGCCTGATTTCTTCACTCTTCCACTACTTTCTATGGCTAACACGGTACAACAATATACTACTAGCAGACTTCCTGCATTGAAGTCCAGATCCCCCTGGTGGTTATAGGGTGAATACCCAGGAGTCTGTTTAGACAGTGCCCTTAGGAGTGGCCCACAGCCATACTAGTTTGGTAATACAGTGGGTCCCCCACCTTCTGCCTGTAAGGCTAAGGCCCCATGTGGTGTCCCACAGCAAAGAAAGCGCTGCGGGAGAAATTGCGGCGGGATTGCATCGTGGTTCTTCCCGCAGCGCTTTAGACAGAAAGTTTTGCAGAGTTTTCCTCTGCGGACTTTCTGTTTCAATTATACCAATGAGGAAACCGCCGGCGTTTCCGTAGGTATAATTGACATTCTGCGATTTCCAAAACCGTGCCGGTTTTGGAAATCGCCGCGTGTCCGCAGCGCGTTTTTTCCGCAAAGTGGGCATGGGATTCACTAGAATCCCATCCACTTTTCTCTGACTGTAAAACGCCGCGATTTTTTCCGCGGGCGAATCGCGGCGTTAGCCTTAAAGTGTTATTGAACTTTGTAAAATACTTTATTAAGGAAAAGTCAGATCTGTACAATAGAACTCTATGGAAAGTGGAGGGGGATGAAACGGGAAAGCTCTTGCTTGAGTGGTATCAATATATAGAGACGCTGCCTCATTTCTCTTTCTTCCCCCCTCCTCCTTCAAAGAGCCCATTATAAACCGACACTACTTGTATTGTACAGACTAAAGTCAATGAGATAAGAAGTAAAGACAGGAGTAATACTCAAAGAGGAACTTTCACGTCCTCATCAATATGCGGTATTATATACCTCTAGAAAGCTGACATTGCATTGAATTCAATTTCAAAACCACTGTCAGAACAATGGGCCTTACAGCCTAGCGTTATTGCTGGGCTGTTAGGAACGTCCCTGTCCATGACAGTACAAGGCTATGGAAAACTACAGTCGACGCTATAATGCTAGGCTGTAAGGCCTGCCCTTCTGACAGTGGCTTTCTAGCGGTATTGAATACGGCACATCAATGAGGATGTGAAAGGTCCTCTTTAAAGACACAGGCATTTTTCTTTAGTGAAGTATATTGGAAAGTTTGTTCCCTTCATCTGTACTATTGGTTTATGAGAAAAAAAAAAAGTGTACTTACTCTTTAAACTTACATTGTTACACTGGGAAACAATGCAGGATATCTAAGTGAAATTAAACTTAAAATCTAAACAATAAGTAACAGTGCTAAAGAGTTCCAGTAATTTCTGCCACACCCACTATACAGAGTTCATGTGGGGAACATACACATGGGAAGTTCCCATGTAGGTGTTCATCTATGTATGCAAAATGAGCATGCAAGTTAGAGCAAGATCCCTGCCAAAAAAGAATGAAATATATCTTGGGTATAACAATTAAAAGAAAAGTATTCCTTAAAGGAAGTCTGCCACCAGGGTGAAGGATATTAAACCAGCAACACAGTTAGATAGCTCAGGCTCATTGATCGTATCCTTTTTCCTGATGAAAATTTATGCCTCTGTTGCCATGATATTCATTATTTTTCACAATATGCAATTGAGTAATCTGGAGCACCCAGGGTGGCTCTATTGCTCTGAACTGCTATGCTCCAATCTGCTCTAATACACCCTCTTCCCTCCATAACTTCTTTGAGTACCAGAGCCATGAAGCTATGCTGAAATCTCACTTTGCCCTGTGTTCTCACATTTGCATCAGCATATTAGAGCAGAGCAGGGCACAGCAGTTTGGGGCAACTGAGCCACCCTTGGTGCTCCAGATGGCTCATTTGCATCTTGTGAAATTAATTTCTCAGAAATGGAGGCACACATTTTCATGAGTAAAAATGGTGTTACATTCAAATGAGTCTGTCTTATCTAGCTGAGTTGATTGTTTACACCCTGGTTACGGACTCCCTTTAAGGTAGCTACTGGTCAAATTGTTATTCCTCCTAAATTCCACACACATGCTAAAAACAGGCAGTAATGAGAGAAAATCCTGGATCTGGACTACTGAACAAGACAGGCCTCCGTCCTAGGGACTGAATTTGAGGCTAAACTTCTGTGGATACTCCTCAGATGATTGGACAGACGTGGGCAAAAACGAATCTCCCAAAACAATCTTTCTCCTCCTGAGTGTTCAGAATCATGTTGTGTGGAAGAGTTGTCTGTTATGCCGCAAGTGTTCTAAATCTACAATTTACTATTAAGACATTCACTCTATGTTGCAGCTGAAGTGTATATCTGTACAGGCTCTAACAAAGTGGTAGCCTCAATTTTGTGGATTTAACTGAAACTACTCTGTTAAACCTGGGACTGTGCCATTTTCATGAAAGGGATTGACATAGTTGCCGCAGCCCATATGGAGGGAACCAGAGGATGGGAGTAGTAGTAGTAGTAGTGGTGGATGACGTGCCACCAGCTAGGCCGAGTACACTCAACCACTCACCCCAGCTCTGCTCCTAGACCGGACACCGTTTAGGGGGTCCCTGCTGTGCTACCGGATGGTGGTGGTAGTAGTTTCCCCAGGATGCTTCCAGTTGGAGAGAGAACCTCTCTATTCTGAGCCTGTGTGATGGTGTTGGGAATGACCCTGATGGTGATGCAGGAACGACTCAGGAAGTCAGTTGTGCAGTTGAAACATGTTTTAACTTTACTCAGCCACTGAACAGTGAAAAAACAGAAGCTTCCAAATGGGAGTTGTAATCTTATAGTACACAACTCCGCCAGCCTTGGTCTTGAGTGGATGCCCAGTGGAGTTTAGGCTCTAGTGCTGTACTCCACTCCAGGTCTTTCTCCACTCCTCAGCCTCCTCCAGCAGCAGATACTCGGGGCTGTACTCCAGGGTAGTCCTGGCAGGGGTCTGGTTACCTTGAAGAAGGCACTGGGATAACACCTCCTGTCAGAGGACTCCACTACTCCTCCTGGCACAATGTCCAAAGTGTTAAACAGTTAACTCCCTTTCTCAGGGCTGTCTCTGTAAAAGCCTTGGGCTGTATCTTCTTTCTCAGGGAATGTGTTGGGAATGGCAGGGCCCAGTGCGCAGAAGTTAGCATACCTTGTCACGACAAACTGCTAGTTTGTTCAAACTGAGGCTCTAACCATTCCCCTGGAGACTTTCATCTTAAAGACCCCACACAGTGGCCTGTGATAGGCCAGATTTGTACCAAGTGTAGCGGTTGAACAAGGGGGAAACTAACATGGAAATAAAGGGAGAGCTACAAACAAATGACATGGAATATATAACATTTAGACAGGACATACAAACATAACCCAGAGGCACAAAGACAAACACAGTATAAGCAGGAGCATTCTGGGATGCTGCATAGTGACCACAGGGACCCAAAGAGAGTGATTACTTTGAAAGTGACTGGTGCACTGCCACAAGTGGTGTATAGGTGGAGCACATAGTGGCAAAGAACAGCCTCTTAGAGATCCACAGAGGTGCAGTAGGGCAGGAGACATGGTCTATCATCAGTTTGGTGTAACCTGACTTGGCGGGATCTCCTACGGAATGTGAGTTTCCCAACCCTGCTAAGGACTGCACTGTAAGGTTCTGTCATGTGTTTCCAAATGAATTGTTGTAGTGCAACATCTATGTCTACATGATAGCGTCTCATACACAGGAGTGAATAGAAAGGAGTGGAGAAATAGTCTGTCCTTATACTCTTTCGGTTCACTTGACTGCAAAAACTGTACTGGATTTGACTCAAAACTGTATCAAAAACTGCCACAGAAATGACCAGAGTGTTTACTAAACTGATAACATATATTGCTATATGAATATGTAGTTCCCATGTCCACCTCACCTTTGATTTCGCCAGGGATAAATTGCCACTGATGTTTGCTTTTTAGCTGTTTTTCATGTGTTTTTTGAGCCAGCACCAGAAGTGTATTACAAAGGAATGGGAAGTATAAAACAAGAGCTTTTTCTCCCCCGCCGGATCCAATTCTGGCTTTGGATCAAGAATCTGTATCAAAAATTGTAGTGGAATTTAAAAAAAAAATGCCAACTGCGGCCCTCGGGACAATAGTTTGCAGCCCCCACCTCAATATCAAAGTTTATTGTTAGTGCGGCCTGAGTTTGATACGAATGGCACCAGGGGCGCACTGTCCGGGGGTGGCATTTTTTGCTATGTAATGTAAATCAGCCCAGGACAGGCCGCTTTAAAAAAAAAAAAACAACGCTGAGCGGGGCCTGTCCTGGGCTGGATTACGAGACCGCGACCGGACCCAGCAGGGTACGCAGCCCGCGGACAGTTGGAGATGTCCGGGCCCCGGACCATTATGATAGCGGTCGGGGAAAGCCTGGTTCCCCGACCGCTATACATAATGTTATTGGAAAGGAGTTTCCTTTCCAATAGATGGCAGCCCGGGGGAGGTGACTAAAAATAATAAACACATATTCTCACCTCTCCTGGGCGGAGTGTCCTCTCCGGCGCTCCTCCGTCATGTGACTGAGGCCTGTGATTAGGCCCCAGCGGTCACATGGGGCGCGGCCGCGTAATGACGTCAGTGCGCCCCCACGTGACCGCTGAGGCCTAATCACAGGCCTCGGCAGCGACGTCGGAAGAGGGTCTGAAGACGCTGAAGACGGCAGGATGGAGAGAGGATGCCAAGGAAAGGTAAGACAAGGTGAGTATGAGTGTTTGTTATTTTTAATCACTTTCCCTGGGCCTCCGATTATTATACTCTGGGGTCTAAGGAGACCCCAAAGTATAATAATAGCACCGATGCGGAGGGGGCTGTTGGGAGCTTATAATACTGTGTGGGGGCCACTGTAGAGCATATAATACTGTGTGGGGGCCACTGTAGAGCATATAATACTGTGTGGGGGCAACTGTAGAGCATATAATACTGGGTGGGGACCACTGTAGAGCATATAATACTGGGTGGGGGCCACTGTAGAGCATATAATACTGGGTGGGGACCACTGTAGGGAGCATATAATACTGGGTGGGGCCCACTATGGGGGGCATATAATACTGGGTGGGTACCACTGTGGGTAGCATATTATACTGTGTGTGGGGGGAGCAATGTAGAGCATATAATGCTGTATGGGGGCCACTGTGGAGCATATAATGCTGTGTGGGGGCCACTGTTGAGCATATAATACTATTTGGGGCCACTGTTGAGCATATTTTACTGTTTGGGGACCCGTAACCGGTTCAGGGGGGGGCCCCATGTCAAATGTTTGCCTTGGGGCCCAGCCATTCCTAGTTATGCCACTGCCCCGGAGTATAATAATCGGAGGCCCAGGGGAGGTGAGGGAACATAAAAACCAATGTACTTACCTCTCCTGCGATCGGTGTTACTCCGAGCAGGCTTGGGGCCTCTGGTGACGTCATCAGGTTGCGTCGCTGGCCCGATCACGTGACGTGTGTGCGCAATTAAACAGGGCCGAAAGCTGCAAGGAGTGCACCGATGTCCAGGATAGGTAAGTAACATTGGTTTTTATGTTTGTCACCTCTCCTGGGTCTCCGATCATTATACTCTGGGGTCTGAAATAATACCGTGTGCAGGGGCCACAATGGAGCATAATACAAGTGCAGGGGCCACTAGGGAGCATAATACCGTGTGCAGGGGCCACTAGGGAGCATAATACCGTGTGCAGGGGCCAATATGGAGCATATTACCGGTGTGGAAAACCTGATGCGGCCCAGCCTCACCCAGACTCTACCTCCAGCGGCCCCCGGGTAAATTAAGTGTGAGACCCCTGCCTTACACCAAACTACCTAAGGGGATGAAGAGATCAGCCAGTTTCCTGCAATGTCAGTGCTTCCAAAGGTTAGGCCAGAAAATCACACACCATACTTAAAGGGGTATTCCCATGAACATAAGCATTTTTAAATTTGTAGATAGTCAAAAGTTGAACATTTTTGCAAATATAAGTAAACATTTTGCAGAGTCTTAAAGATTTTCTCTAAATATCTTGTAGTCACATGTTGTTGTCTTGATCGGTTGCCAGTGGATACGACCATGAATGCAGAACCTTTCTAAGGTCAGAAAATCAGCCATGATGTCCTTATTGTGGCCGGGATATCTTCTGATACATGTAGTGTCCCTGGCTGATAACCCAGCTACAATAAGAAAATCATGGCTGGGTTCCTGACAAGTCCCAGACCATAGAAAGTTTCTGCATTCGTGGTCGTATCCATTAGCAACCGATCAAGACAACAGACTGTCAGTTCTGAGATGGATAGAGAAAATCTTTAAAACTCTGCAGAATTTTTAACTACTTATATTTACAAAAATGTTTAACTTTTAAATATCTACAAATACTGTATAGATATGCTTATGTTCATGGGAATACCCCTTTAAAGGTAATGATTTCAATGCTCACTTTACTTGGAAGTAATTGTCAGTTACTGCAGGACTTCAGAGAAGGTTAAAGCAATTACATGGCAGCTCAACAGTGGTTTCACAGCATGCAGGTAACGTGTTCTTAACCAGTTCCGGACCACCCATAGACTATATACGTACGGGTGGTCCATCTCTAACCCTGCAAGGACATATATATACATTCTTGCAAGGTTAGCCTGCTACACAAAATCATGCAGCTTTAGGAAAGGGATGCCAGCTGTTACTACAGCCTAACATCCCGACTGTTGTGTACACAGCGCTCAATAGTTACCCAGAACAGCTCTGGAGTACAGTATAGGAGGCTGTATTCCTCCCCTCCTGCAACTGGGGCTTTATGTATCAGAATCCCATCCACCTTGCAATGACTGCAAAAAGCTGCGTTTTGTTCCTCGGTGTTTCCGCCTCGGGCAAACTGCAGTGTTTACTCCACATGTGGCCCTGGCCTTAAGCAGCATTTTACAATGTACATATATAAAATATCTAACTACGTACCTGTGTAACTACATTACATTATTTAGTAATTATTAGTCACAAAGTCCGAATTACAGCTTGGACAATAGTCAACACATTTTCACAATTCTGCAGGTCTCAAAGGAAAAATCTCTCAGCATCCTTCCAGGATTTCTTTCCACACAGATAGTTGCTGTTTTTCATTCTGCAGTTTCTGTACCAAATGCTTTATTACAATCTGAAAAGTAACTGTCCCACTGAATGCAGGAGCTATCTTAGCTGTTAAAATGTGTCAGGCTAGGTTCACAAATGCGCCTGCAGTCCGCTGGGGGATTCCGTTCACCATTCTGCTTGAAAAATGAGGAGAGAAATGTGCTGCAAGCAGTGTTTTTCTCTCTGCATTTTTCCCTTTTTGGGCGGAAACCGGGCGGACCCCATTATAGTCTATGGGGTCCGCGGGTTTCCATGGACAACCAGTTTTTTTAAGCGGATTAGGTTTCCACTTGGGGACCCCCCGAAGGGAAACCCGAACGCAGGTGTGAACCTAGCGTCAGATGACAAGGTTGTGAAATGTTTGTTTCCATTGGTGAGAATTTTGTTAGCACCTGTGGTCTCAACTATTGCAATATAAATTACGATGACTGAACAAATAAGTAATGCAATATGCCTACAAAGAAACCAGTGCTTGTCACAGATGTCCCTATACAGTTTGGCTTGCTACAGATTTCCCCCACATGACCCAATTGCGGGCACACAATCCTCCTAATGGCAAGCTATAGCTCAAAACAAATTGCAGTTTTTATTTTGGCCACTGTAGTGCTGCAAACCCTGACATTCGGGTGTATTCTATGCACACCATAGAGTTACACAACAGAAAACGAAACTGTATAGAAACACTTCCTTGTGTGCAAACTGCTTGCTGCATGCCTGCGGGGAGCTGAACCTGTTCAGTGTGAGCTATGTTTTGGAAATCCACTTTTTCATGTATGGTTTACACGACCAGGTACTGAACTTCCATTGTTCAATGTTATACTGTATGCTTACAATATTAGACTGCTCACTAGACTTTAAAGGAACAATATAACTAAAATGCAATTTGCCATACATAAGGTAGTAATACGTTGTAATAAGGCAGACTTTAATATTATGTTTATAGTTACACAGCTATACTTACAGGAGATATACTTGTAGTTACAATTGGCAACCAATGTTTTATTTTCTTTTTTTTTCAACCTGTTGTTTTAATACATTCTCCCTTTTCTAAACGGCATCCGCAGGGGCAGCCAGTTCTTATTCAATGAACAACCACCTTGTTTTACCTTTAAAGAGGACATTTCATGTATATGTGTTTTTTTATATCGCCAGAAAGCTGACCGTGCGCGGCTTTCCCAGTATGTGCCCCAGTGCTGGAGATATCGATGCTGTTAGTTTCGGCACCGATATCTCCCCACTGTCAGAAGGGCGTTCCTCACAGCCGAGCGTCATTGCTGGGCTGTGAGGAACGCCCCCCCGATAGTACTCATCCATAGCCGAGTACTGTCAGAGGGGGCGTTCCTTACTGTCCAGCGATGACGTTGAGCTGTGAGGAACACCCCCGGTACAAGTCCACTTTGCAGGTAATGTAAAATGCAGCATTTTTTGCCGCAGTGTTTCTGCCGCAGCCAAAACGCTGCCATTCTCAACTTGGGGCCCTGGCCTTAGACTTCTTGTAGTTACTGTAGCCAATCTATAGTCACTGATCATCTCCCTGCCATAATGGAGCTAACAGGGCTGAGCTATTGAGTTACAGGCAATGCAATATGACAGTATGTTGTCACAAGTTAAATGAGTTTTATTGTTAGTGTCCAGTTGAGCAATTTGACATGAAGTTTTACTTTATAATGAAAGATTCTAACAGGTTTTCCTAAGTCTAAGAATAGTTCATTAACTACAGGTCTTGTATCTATGGGCTGCCGGAGATCGCCAACCCAGCAGTCCTATAAAAGTGAATGGAAATCTGTCATTCAATGCACACCAGCACTCCAGTGACATGAAGCATTCAGTGGAAGTTTCAGGCCCCCGTTCTTTCATTCCTTGTGAAAACAGTTTCTCTATTCATTCCTATGAGACTTGCATTGATTCACAACCGGGTGCCTTGGAAACCCGCCAGGGGGCTGCAACACTCTGGTTGGGAAGATCATTCTTTCATGCAATGTTATCTGCATCCTTAGGGTTTTTTGTGTTTTGGTAAATATTATTTGATATGGAGGGTCCCTGAGAAAATTTGTTTTTTCCAGGAGTGCCCTGAGTCTGACGGAAATTAATAGAGAATCTGATTTCTTGTTCACAATTAAGACACTATGCAAATTTAATGCAGATATTTAATGTTCAAACGGATAAACTTTATTTGTTTTTTGAAAATATTCACTCATTTTGAATTTGATGCCTGCAAAACGTTCCAAAAAAGCTGGGACAGGGTCATGTTTATCTCTGTGTTACATCACCTTTCCTTTTAACAACACTCAATAGGCTTTGAAGCTTTGTAGGTGGAATTCTTTCCCATTGTTGCTTGATGTACAACTTCAGTTGCTCAACAGTCCGGGGGTCTCCGTTGTCGTATTTTGCGCTTCATAATGCGCCAAACATTTTCAATGGGAGGCAGGTCTGGACTGCAGGCAGGACAGTCTAGTACCCACACTCTTTTACTACGAAGCCACGCTGTTGTAACTTGTGCAGAATGTGGCTTGGCATTGTCTTGCTGAAATAAGCAGGGACGTCCCTGAAAAAGACGTCACTTGGATGGCAGCATATGTTGCTCCAAAAGCTGTATATACCTTTCAGCATCAATGGTGCCTTCACAGATGTGCAAGTTACCCATGCCATGGGCACTAACACACCCCCATACCATCAGAGATGTTGGCTTTTGAGCTTTGCGCTTATAACAATCCGGACAGTCCTTTTCGTCTTTGGCCCGGAGGACACGACGTCCATGATTTCCAAAAACAATTTGTAATGTGGCCTGGTCAGACCACAGGACACTTTTCCACTTTGCGTCAGTCCATCTCAGATGAGCTGAGGCCCAGAGAAGCCGGAGGCATTTATGGGTGATGTTGATATATAGCTTTCGCTTTGCATGGTAGAATTTTAACTTGCACTTGTAGATGTAGCGACGAACTGTTTTCACTGACAATGGTTTTCTGAAGTGTTCCTGAGCCCATGTGGTAATATCCGTTACAAAATGATGTAGATTTTTAATGCAGTGCCGCCTGAGGGATCGAAGGTCACGGGTATTCAATGTTGGTTTTCTGCCTTGCCGCTTACTTATAGAGATTTGTCCAGATTCTCTGAATTTTTTAATGATATTATGGACTGTAGATGATGAAATCCCTAAATTCCTTGCAATTGTACATTGAGAAACATTGTTCTTAAACTGTTGGACTATTTGCTTACACCCTATCCTTGCTTGTGAATGACTGAGCCTTTCGGGGATGCTCCCTTTATACCCAACCATGACACTCACCTGTTTCCAATTAACTTGTTCACCTCTGGAATGCTCCAAACTGGTGTTTTTTGAGCATTCCTCAACTTTCCCAGTCTTTTGTTGCCCCTGTCCCAGCTTTTTTGGAACGTGTTGCAGGCATCAAATTCAAAATGAGTGAATATTTGCAAAAAAACAATGAAGTTTATTCGTATGAACATTAAATATCTTGTCTTTGTAGTGTATTCAATTGAATATAGATTGAAAAGGATTTGCAAATCATCGTATTCTGATTTTATTTATGTTTTACACAATGTCCCAACTTCATTGGAATTGGGGTTACATTCACATCTGCACTGGAGTCCCCATTTCCTCCACCAGTTTCAGTTTAAAAATGATGGGACTCCCGAAGGACCCCATTAAGCATATGATTTAACCACTTCCCATAGACTATTTACGTCTGGAAGTGGCTCACATGTTCTGCAAGGACGTACTGGTACGTCCTTGCAGTTTTTAGCAGCTGCAGAAATTGGTAGCTGGATGTAACAACATCTGGGGCTCTCCTAGAGAAGGCAGGGAAGGTTTATTACTGTCCCTGCCTTCCTGATCACTGTGTACACAGCGCTCAATGAGAGCTGTATACAGAGCTATGGGAACCACCATGATGCGGCTCCGCTCTGACCCAGCTGTCACGTGATCTGCGGGGATCAGAGTCTGTTAGAGCTGCTGGGTCCTAGAGGACACAGATCAGCTCTGTAGTTAGGGGAAGGAGGCTGTATTACTCCTGCAACTGGGGCTAAATGTATCAGTCCCAGGTACAGGGGAAATCAGCCTCCCCCATCAAAAGAATAGAGTTCAGATGTCCCCAAAGGTCTATTATGACCTTATGGGGACACAATATACAAAAATAAATAAAGAATTAAAGAAGTAGAAAAGTAAAAACTAAAAATTAAAGTAAAATAATTTAAAAAATAAATAAAATAATATGCCAATAACACGCCCTTATCACAGGTTCTAGCCTCACTCCCGACGACACAATACAAAATAAAAATTACCATAACGGAGAGGAAAAACTATTTTAGAAAGTTTTTTAGTAGCACTTTGTGCTATTAAATAAAAAAAAAAAAGAAAAGTGAAAAACACACACCGTTTTCCTTCCTCTTTTGATTATATTTTCCCGGATATAATAAAAATTAAAAAACATGCAAAAATAAAAACAACATATAAATAAAGCCCTATGTGTCACCGAAAAAAGATGCAGAAATTAGTTGAATAACTCAAATGATAAAATTGTTACAGCCCTCAAAACTGCACATACAAAAAACCCGAAAATGTGTCTGGTCCTGAACCAGAAATTGGCCCGGTACTGACATGGTTAATGAAGGTTTGTCTAGGTTACAAAACATGGGGATAGTCAGCAGTGTTTTATTATAGTCAGACAATACACATAGATGACCACTCACACCAGCGTTGGTCATTGAAGTTAAGGTTGATTGCAACAAAAGTATTATTATATTATATTACACTACGATACAGTGCCTTATGTCCTCATAGATTATAAGCTCTCACGAGAAGGCCCTACTTGTTTGATACATTAATTTTTTTTGTCACATTGTAATGTCAAATACTGTCTGCTCATAAATACTCTGGTTTGTAAGGTGCTGCAGAATATGTTGGCGCTATATAAATATAATTATTGTTATTATTAGGTAAAGAGGAAATTGAACCACGTTCTCTTTAATGTGTATGTACTATTGATGAACACAGGATAACCACAAGAAACTTTGACTAATAATAATTTGAGTTTTGGGATCTGTGTTATCCCTATTTGACCTCTTCTTTGCTTTGTCCGGCAGGGTCGTAATAGCCAGGAATATGCATGTCGCTGTAATAGGTGCTGGAGTGATTGGACTCTCCACGGCCCTATGTATTCACGACCAGTACCAACATTCAGTACATCCTCTGAAGATTGAAGTGTATGCAGACAAGTTTACTCCACTCACCACAAGTGATGGAGCAGCAGGTCTGTGGCAGCCATATCTATATGACAATGGGAACAAGCAGGAGACGTAAGTTCTTCAACTCTACCTTTGACCTCTCTTTTCTCCTCCAATGTTTTATTATAATAAACTATCTGTGCAAACGCTAGTTGGTCTTAGGAGGAGTTCACACTACCGTTGTTATGGTCCGTTGCTGTCTTCCATCATGTTGTTTACATTAGTGTCAATGGGAATGTACACAGAATCAGTCTGACTGTTCTCTGTGACAGTTTAATGTCCGTTGCTGTTATCCTATGACATTAGCAACGTTATTGTGAACTCCCCCTTGGTGCAAATTCTTTTTCATGGAGACATCTCAAGAAGCAATGGCTTTTTATTTTTTTTTTTTGTATGGTGTCATAACACAAAGTCAGAAGTGGATCCAACAGGAAGGGAAAATATTAAGTCTTTTCTTTATATTGCCCCTTCCTTTTGAAATTCACTTCTGGGTTTGCCTCAAAAATAGCATGAAAAACCTATGGTCTCTCCAGGCATATTGTCCTAGTTGCAACTGTCTCTGCATGACCGTATAGCTATGCCACCAATTGTGTGCACACTCTGTATATTTGTTCTTATGTTTTTTCGGATGATTTTTGTGTTGGGAATTTCTCTGCACTCATAGTACTTTACTCAGTCATCACCACCGTGTTACAGGGAGCTGAAGACCTGTCCCCAGTGCACCAACTGCATCATTGCATAAGACTTCAAAGTTATTTTTCTCAAAATCTACAAAGATGACATACATAACAAAGTTATATTGTTTATCACTATAATGTGCTCTGTAACATGGTGTTGAAGGTTGAATATGCTTGATGAGGTGATACGCTCCCTTTAAATAAGATCTAAAAAATTATAAATATGCAGTGTCTATTCAGACAATTCATATCCAAGCTATGGATTGTCTACATTTCATGAAAAGTTCAAATCGTGGTTAATGTTTTTTTTTTTGTTGATGTTTTTTTTAGCCGATGGAATAAGGAAACTTTTGACTATTTGCTAAAATTTGTACACTCCGCAGAAGCCCAGGACATGGGAATATTTCTACAGTCTGGATACAATTTGCTGAAAGAACCTGCACCTGTATGTAAATAGACAGTATTTTGTTATGGTTTTTTTTTTCAGAAATTTTTCTCAAATTTTTATATATGGAGATATTTACTTATGCTTTTTCAGTGTATCCATATCATGACAAGACAAACCCCCTGAGGATTCTGTATCTATTGAATATAATTGTAAAGTAAGCACATTAGATGTAATTGGTTCATTGTACAGTACTGTATATATACAACCACATCTGAATCATAGAATCCTAATATGGAGTCTGTGGTGCAATCCAGCCTCAGTATGAGCAGTCATGTTTCACTAATATCTATACATACTGTATGTAAAGCTGACATTTATGAATGATTGTACCAATGTGTCATGTGTAACTGGCCTATAAAGGAAACTGTAACCTTTGTGTATATAGGTATATACAGTGGGTATGGAAAGTATTCGGACCCCTTTAAATTTTTCACTCCTTGTTTCATTGCAGCCATTTGCTAAAAGCAAAAAAGTTCATTTTATTTCTCATTAATGTACACTCAGCACCCCATCTTCACAGAAAAAAAAACAGAAATGTAGATATTTTTGCTAATTTATTAAAAAAGAAAAACTGAAATATCACATGGTCATAAATATTCAGAGCTTTTGCTGTGACACTCATATTTAACTCACATGCTGTCCATTTCCTTCTGATCCTCCTTGAGATGGTTCTACTTCATTGGAGTCCAGCTGTGTTTAATTAAACTGATTGGACTTGATTAGGAAAGGCACAAACCTGTCTATATAAGACCTCACAGCGCATGTCAGAGCAAATTAGAATCATGAGGTCAAAGGAACTGCCCAAGTAGCTCAGAGACAGAATTGTGGCAAGGCACAGATCTGCCCAAGGTTGCAAAAGAATTTCTGCAGCCCTCAAGGTTCCTAAGAGCACAGTGGCCTCCATAATCCTTAAATGGAAGAAGTTTGGGATGACACCAGACACCAGAACTCTTCCTAGACCTGGCAGTCCAGCCAAACTGAGCAATCATGGGAGAAGAGTCTTGGTGAGAGAGGTAAAGAAGAACCCAAAGATCACTGTGGCTGAGCTCCAGAGATGCAGTAGGGAGATGGGAGAAAGTTCCACAAAATCAACTATCACTGTAGCCCTCCACCAGTCGGGGCTTTATGGCAGAGTGCCTGAAGGAAACCTCTCCTCAGTGCAAGACATATGAAAGCCCACATAGAGTTTGCCGAAAAACACATGAAGGCCTCCCAGACTATGAGAAATAAGATTCTCTGGTCTGATGAGACAAAGATTGAAGTTTTTGCTGTTAATTCTAAGCGGTATGTGTGGAGAAAACCAGGCACTGCTCATCACCTGCCCAATACAATCCCAACAGTGAAACATGGTGGTGGCAGCATCATGCTATGGGGGTGTTTTTCAGCTGCAGGGACAGGATGACTGGTTGCAATTGAAGGAAAGATGAATGCGGCCAAGTACAGAGATATCCTGGAAGAAAACCTCTTCCAGAGTGCTCTGGACCTCAGACTGGGCCGAAGGTTCACCTTCCAACAAGACAATGACCCTAAGCACACATCTAAAATAACAAAGGAGTGGCTTCGGAACAACTCTGTGACCATTCTTGACTGGCCCAGCCAGAGCCCTGACCGCAACCCAATTGATCATCTCTGGAGAGACCTGAAAATGGCTGTCCACCAACGTTCACCATCCAACCTGACGGAACTGGAGAGAATCTGCAAGGCAGAATGGCAGAGGATCCCCAAATCCAGATGTGAAAAACTTGTTGCATCATTCCCAAGAAGACTCATGGCTGTACTAGCTCAAAAGGGTGCTTCTACTCAACACTGAGCAAAGGGTCTGAATACTTATGACCATGTGATATTTCAGTTTTTCTTTTTTAATAAATTTTCAAAAATATCTACTTTTCTGTTTTTTTTCTGTCAAGATGGGGTGCTGAGTGTACATTAATGAGAAATAAAATGAACTTTTTTGCATTTAGCAAATGGCTGCAATGAAACAGAGTGAAACATTTAAAGGGTTCTGAATACTTTGCATACCCACTGTATAGGTGAAGATAATAATGGACATAATGGAAATTGCCGTCTTTAGTTACCCACTAAAATAAGATGTTTCTGTACTTACAACTAAGGCCACACTTTCAATTGCTGACATGGCAGATGGCATTGTTGGCACCCAGCCACCCTGTGAGGCTCCTAGCTCCATGTGTGCTTTGTGATCAGTACCATATGGTATAAGATGATCACAGTTCCTACTTTCATTTGTAGTGTATCAGCTTATTTGATGCATTCTCTTTCCCATTTATTCACTAAATACTACTAAATGGTGGCACTTTTGCTGCATATGCCCCATAAGTGATAGAATTGGTTCCTTGTTCCTTTGTTCCTTGTGTCATCTTCATACTTAGTAATTATAGGTTTAACGTGTAACATACATTGTACAAACTCCATCCAGTGGGAAGCTTAGCTCATATTGCTCATGTAAGTATGTAACCATTGACCTAGATTAGGTCTCCAAAGAGATCATGCCCAATTAGGTGCCACTTATTTGACACACCCATAATAGAAACACATTACAAAAGATCCCCCTTTGCATGGAATACTACAATGTAGCAAAACAATGTTGTTATGTTAGACCAGGAAAGGTGAAAAAAATAAAGAAAAACATACCCACCTGTCCCTGGTGCTCCAGTGTCTCCTAGTGTGGTCCGGTCTGGTCCTGCAGCTCTGGTGTTTTCTTCTGGTGGAAGTTCCCGCCACACGTGACCGCTGAGGCCAATCAGCAGCCTCAGCAAAGGACAAGGGATGTCAGTCACTACCTGTGACGTGACATGTCCTTTCCTTAGGCTGCTTTTTTTTCACCTACCCTGGCCTAATATAAAAAACATTTTTTATCCTGGGCAACCTCTTTAAGCTCTGGGCTCTCCTAGTGCATAACCTAATGACCACAGGGTCACAGTGTGCCAGTAATCATATTGGGGGCCAGAGGGCATTTGCTTTAGGCCTCATTCACACGTCCGCATCCGTGGACATGTGCGGTCCGTGCTTTTCACAGACATCACCCCTGCCTGCTCATTTGCAGGTGGTGTGCTGTCCCTAGTTGATCCAAATCAAAGTTTTTTTGTTTCATTTTGTAAGTCTCAAGGTCAGTGAAAATGGATAACACACACGTCATCCTTTTTTTTGCGGAACCGTAGATTTTCATTGGTGTGATGCATCTGTGAAAAAAAGGACATACTTCTGTTGAATGAAGGCATTAAAATTAATGTGTACGTATGCTGTGTGAGAAAACTGCAGATAGCCCACTGACATTATGCAGAGGTGTAAATAAGGCCTTACTGGGCACACGAGGAAAGGAGTGTGCAGAGCACCCTGGTGCGCCAAACACAAACTGTATTTTCACTGGTTCTCACCTCAGCTGTCAGCTGCCATTTCTGGGCAGCTGGCCTGTTTTTCAACCTTTGCAATAAATTGATAATTTTGCAATTTCATAAGGTGCAGTTTTTTTCTGAAGTGTGTAGATAAGATCATTTAACCCTTTAGTGACCGGCCTGTTTTAGGCCTTAATAACTAAACCATTTTTTTCATTTTTCCATTGTCACATATCAAGTTCTATAACGTTTTTATTTTTACATCAATGTAACTATAGGAAGACAAGTTGTACTGTTTAATGGCACTATTTTGGGATAGTTATATCTAATTCATTAACTTTTATTAACTCTTTCTGGGAAAGAATACAAAAAACAGCAATTTTGCCATTGCCTTTTGATGCTATAAATTTTGCACCATTCAATCTGTGGTAAATTTATTCTTTGGCTGATATGATTTCTTATTGGTAATAAATTTGTACAGTATTTTTTACATTTGACTATCTTTGCAAAGTAAAAATCTTAATATAATAACAACTTTTTATGGAATTGCCACTTTCTAAGGTGTATAACTTAATTAGTATTGAATAATTTTATTATTAATTTTTTGCCAATTGAATTGTTAAAGGGGATATTTTTTGTGGGAAGTCTTTATTGATGCCATTTTGCTTTTTATAACATTTTTCCGTGGCTGAAAGACAAAAACCCACAATTCTATAATTTTTTTTTTTTTTAATTTTACCATGCAGGGAAAATAAAATTACAGTTGCTTTGCTCAGGTCATTATGGACACATCAATATTCAATATGTGTGTTATGTTTTAATTCCTTATTTTTTATTATTTACTAAACATTTCTGGATGGGGGATTCATGCTTTATTATGATTTAAATTGTTTTGTTTTTAATAAAAAAAACTTTTCTTTTTTTTTTTCCAGTCCATGGGAACTTGAATTTGCTATCTTCTGATGGCATGTATAATACATTGCACTACCTATCACATTCTTTACAGAATGTATATACAGAAATATACAGAAGGCAGTCCTGGGGGACTTTGTTAGGCCCCAACTGCCATTTAAAGGGATTGGCACCCTGTAATCATGTTCACAGGCTTGCCAATGCCTAGAGGAGGGAGCCCCCTCTCTCCACAACCATTTAAATGCCACGGTTATTATTGACCACATCATCTAAAGTGTTAAATGTCTGGGCTTGGCAGTTTGCTGAGTACACAGCTGGTACCCACTTCAGACAGTTCGGGAGAACCCACACTATTTCCATGCTACTTATGTAGAAAGTCAGTTGCTTCGGAATAAGGCCCATTAGTAACTAATGTAAAAAGTCTATACGTTGGTCACTGATGGGTTAAATCTCGTCCACTACACTGCTGTGGTACATTGCAGGGAACGCACCTGTAAGCTTTATTTTTCTCTACATAATCTAAGGCTAAGGCCCCTTGTAGCGTCCTGCAGCAAAAAAGCGATGTGGAGAAAAACCACGGTGGCAGCACATCGATTTGCACAGAAAGTTCACAGAGGTTTCTTCTGCGGACTTTCTGCTTCAATTATACCTATGGAAAACTGCCGATGTTTCCGTAGGTGTAATTGACATGCTGCGATTTCCAAAACCGCAACGGTTTTGGAAATCGCATTGCGTGCACTGCACATATTTTACTGCAAAGTGGGTATGGGATTCGCTAGAATCCCATCCACTTTGCTGTGACTGTAAAACGCCACATTTTTTTCCACCACGTGGGGCCCCGGCCTTAATCTATGTCTATACAGCAATGTATGAAGGAGCCTTGGCTTAAAATATAAGGGCTATATCATCATTTAGTTGCCACCTGCAGCAATGAGTAGTAACCAGAAGTCTAAATTTAGCTTTGAGATATACCATGGGACAGTGCAAAATAAATAATGCAATATATTTGAAACGGTTTATGTAGACATATACTTTGCCAAATGATGTCTCAGTGTGAGTGTACTCTTTATGACTTTAAGCTGCCACAAAGAAAAGGCTTGTGTGACACTAGGCTCATACATGTGATTTTGTGTTTTTCTAGGAACCTTCATGGAAAGATGATGTCCTTGGGTTTCGACACCTTACACCAAGAGAGTTGGAATTATTTCCTGGATATAGGTTTGTCAGTCTTATCAAATCTCAGTCAATTGTGTCTTCTCATTACAGCATCTCTACAAGCATGATACCTGTATTATTATTATTATGATATATTTATGTGTATATTATTATACTCTTCTAGCCCTTATTCACACGTCGAAACACAATCCACAGACAGCACCCCACCCTGCTCATTTTCGGATGGTGTGCTGTCCATGGTTGATCCACTTTTCACATCTGTGAAAAGTAGATCATTTTTTTGTAGTTTTATTGTCTATATTTTGTATATCTCTGGGTCTGTGAAAAACGGATGACACACGGATGTAATGTTTTATTTCATGGACCAAAAGACTTTCATTGATGTGGTGCATCCATGAGGCATCATCATCCATGAAAAAGGACATGCTTCCATTGTTCTGTTATTCAATTGAATAAACACAGTGAAATAAATAGGGGCGTATGCTGTGCGCAAAAACTGTTGACACCATACGTTCCTATTCATTTCACTGTGTTTAATCATATGGGTTTTTTTCACAGATACTGATGAGTACGTGAAATGTGAATGAGTGAATCCATTTAGGAGACAAAATAATACATAACCACAGATAACAGTCATTCAGTTGTTCTTTATTGAACATCTTGAATTGAATATTTTTTTTTCTGTGATGAAGTTCCTGCAGTCGAGTGTGGGCACAACCACACAATGTAACATCTATGATGTTACTGATTTTATTTTACTTTATTTTACTTACTTTGTAAGTGGATGAACCACTGGTGCTGCTATTTTTTGCCTCTGATTTTAATAGTACATCTATGATGCACAATGGACAAGATACATATTACATATGGTCGCTATAAAGTAATGCAAAGATTTAATCTCTTCCTGCCGCAGGCATTTTTCATTTATCGTTTTTGACTCAGAACAGTATGGGGGCCTAATGTTTGAATGACAACTTGTACTTTGTAATCGTAGCATTTATTATTCTGTATGATGTACTAGGAAGCTGGAAAAAAATTCAGAATAGGGTGGAATTGGAGAGAAAGTGCATTTGTGTGACTTTCTTATGGGCGTCGTTTTTATGACGTTCACTGTGCAGCCAAAATGACATGTCACCTGTATTCTATGGGTCGGTACAATTCTGGGGATCCCAAATTTATATAGTTTTATTTACGTTTTAACCCCTTAAAAAAATCCAAAACTTTGCCCTATTCTGACACTTGTAACTTTTTTATATTTCTGTGTACGGGGATGCATATGGCATCCTTTTTTGCAGAGCCAGATGTACTTTTTAGATATACAATTTTGGGGAATGTCTGTTGCTTTGATTGATTGATGTTTTTGAAAACTTTTAAATTTTTTTTACTTTTTTTTACCCCTTTCCCCCAGGGGGCTTGAACGAGCGACCTTTAGATCTACTGTATTGCAGTCTATGAGCAAATTGATATATAATAAAGACAGGCCTTAAAGCCTTTGTAAGGCTCCAAGCTGCCATGACGACCAGACAGCTCCCACTATCTTGGCACGTGGGAGCCGTACTGGAAGAAGAAGACACCGGGCTCACGGGAGAAGCAGCAATAAGGCTTTTTTTTTTGCTTTGGGGCCAAAATGTAAAGGTTAATACCCGCGATTGGAGAGTATTACTGCTGGGTCTCCACTGTACATGGAGACTCGGCCCCTATGATAGTCGCTCAGCTCCTGAGTGGCCGCCATATTTAGACACGGCGGATGTCGAGAAAGGGTTAAAGGGTACATTAGTTTTCATGAAAAGTTGAAATATGTGCAGGGTCTTGCTGGGCAGTCTGTTCTACTACTATATAAGCCTTCATACTTGGTGTCCTATCTGTTTTTCTTCTGCTAATATTCAAATTATGGCTGAAACAGTTTACATTTCTATCTGAGGCTGTGAGCGTGTACATTAAGGAGCAGGCTGTCCCCCTCCCCCATCCATTGCTGATAATGTTCTGCCATTCTAGCAGGAGTAACTATATAATTGCAAACAAATGGCTGTGAAAAGCCCAAGTGACCATAATCTAGGAGATTCGGGAACACTGGACTGCAAATACAGGGCAAATACATGGCAAATACAAGCAACCAAGCAGATAAAACATAAGAAAAAAACAAAACAATCAGTCAGTAAAGCTGTGTGCTGTCTTTGAATAATATCCCATCCCTAACCACACAAGCAGCTAGAAGCAGATACAAATACAGAGAAGACTCTTCTTATATTGTAAGCTGTTTGCAGACATGTTTTTGCAAGCTGTCAGAAGAATCACCTCCTCCCCCCTACATTCACTGTGTGAAGAGAGAAAAGGACAGCCCCCTACACTCACTGAGATAAGCAAGACAAAAAGGAATGTATCTAGGGACAGACTTTCTTAGTAACAAAATAGTGAACAGTAAATTAGCAAGAAGGGAAACACCTAGCGACAGGAACTTTAGGGAGGTTACATATTGGTCCAGAATCACATGCTCTATGAAATGAGACTAAGATGTCTGTAACGTTAGTGACCATTTAAGCTGAGTTTCCATGTTTAACATTTTATTCAAAAAAATGTAGCAAAATCTGCACCAAAAAAGCATCTTTTCCACAAAGTTGGGCCTTAGTCTGAAAGCTCTTTTAGGCTGAAGCCCCACATGGCATATATGCTGCGGTTTGGCCGCGGCGTTTTACAGTCAATGCCAAATGGATGGCATTCTAGCGATTTCTGTCCTCACATTTTGGTAAATAACCGCAGCAGAAATGCCGCAATTTCCAAAAGCGTCACGAGTTTGGATTTTGCAGCATGTCAGTTATACCTATGGTGGTTTTCCGTATAGGTATAATTGAAGCAGAAAGTCTGCAGAGGAAAACTTGATGCGTTTCCACCATGGTTTTTCCCGCAGCACTTTTTCACTGTGGCCTGCTACGTGGGGCCTTAATCTATAATGGTGCAATAATATGGCCAGTTATCATTTATCGGCCTTATGTTTGGTTTTGTAATGCACTTTTTTAAACAAAACTAAGAGTGGATTTTAAAAAAAACAAAACATATGTTCCATTTCTCCATGATACTTCTCTCCTTTTATGATCCTCACCTAGCATGGCTTCAGAAAACCTGAATGGGGAAACACACCCTTAACACATGACTGTATGCTAACCAGCTGCTGTGAATGAATAGCACGGGTGGCTCCTGGGGGACACAGTGATGTCACCCGTGCACCGGCCGTTCTTCCGCGGCCCCTTTCATCCAATGAATAGGAGCCGCAGAAGCAGGGCCCACAAAATCGGACAGGAATAGAACCTGTTCCATATTTTGTGGCCTGGACTGTCGGCCCGCACACGTGACCATGTCATTCACGGTCATGTGTAGGGGCCCATAGAAATGAATGGGTCAGTGTGCTATCCAGGAAAAACCCAGATAGCACACTGACCATTCATACAGTCGTGTGCAAGGGGACTTAAGCTAAGGACACAGGTTCAGGTTTTGTTGATGCGGTCTTTGAAGCCAAACAAAGTGTAGATCATAAAGGGTGAGAACCTCTAAAGGATACTTTCCTTAGTCTAGGGTCACAGTTACATCTGGATCTCCATCGATGGAGACCCCGTCCGTTAAAACAGCGGTTACCCATGGTCATCCGCAGACCACGTTGGGGTTTCCATCTTTTTTATGCTGAAACTGGCAGAGAGAAAAGTCCTCTCCTATGGAGACTCCAATGCAAATGTGAACCTAGCCTCATTTACAACCCACTGGTTTTGGCTTAAAAACTGCACCAACAAACCTGAACGTGTATCCTTACCCCCTTATGTTTGAAAGGGGATTGTGGAGCATTTAAAGACATTATGCCACAAAAAATATTTATCCTCTATCCATACCATCGCTGAGATCCCCACAATCCTGAATGTACGCCCATTGTAGCCACGTTGAAGGCAGCCGAACCCCTGGTGTATGCAAGCAACTGCACCAATCCCCCACCTCCCTTTCATATTAATGGGATCGCTAGAGATAGCGATAGTACAGCACTATATTATCTCTAGTGCTCCCATTGAAGTGAATGGGAGTGGGGGGTGTTGGCCACCACCAGGGGTTTGACAGCCTTTGCCATTGCTGCATTTACAACAGGGGTAAAAAAAAACAAACCCACAGTGGTGGTCTTAGTGGTCAGAAACCCAACAATCAACAATTTATCCTCCATCCTATGGATATATGTCATGGTAATACATTTCATGACATAATTCTTTAATGTTATAGATTCAGTTTAGCTGATATTTTTGAAATGAACAAAACCCTGACAGAGAGTATGTTGTAAGTGCTAGGGGCGTAAACCTACACATGAAAAGATATTGAAAACAAAAGCCTTCTCATGTAGTAGAAATGCAAAGCTTTTTGGGGCTGATAAAGTGCATTCACCTATTGTTTATTGCAGTGGGAGTAATGTATTGTAATTCAGCATGTCTGGTGTCAATCCCAATCTAGTCTGTTTTGGAGAATGGGTGCCATCTAGTGGACCGTGTCAGGCATTTTTCTGATTCCTTTTTTCTTACTGTCCAGGAAAAGAATCCATCCACTGAAATAAAAACTTTATAACTTCATGCATATTACTGTATGGGACACAGTTATGAAAACTATGGTCAGTTTGGAACTTAGTACAGCATGCGAGAGTTTGGTAGTAAAGACAGACTGGGATCCAACTAGGTTTTTCATCATACTGACTGCTGCACTCTGAGAAAACAGTAGTATATTATTCTTAAGTATTTCACAGTGATATGAGCCATGTGAGCATGGTGGTTCTGTGCAGCAGCACGTCATAGGCCACAGTGTACACTTACTGTGTCTGCTTATTATTTTTTTTTATATCTTGGTTTTTACAGTTATGGCTGGTTCAACACTGCATTGATGATTGAGGGGAAGAGCTACTTACCATGGCTGACCAAAAAGTAAGTTTCCATCACTAACATTGTTTTGTATTATATGATTATGGTGATACTAATATATACTAAATGCTGAAAAAAAAAAATTCTTTGAGTCACCACTTTCTGACACCTATAAGTTTTTTTTGTATTTCCATGTGCAGAGCTGTGTAAGTTTTTTTTTTTTTTTTCAGGGCAAGATGTACTTTTTATTTATATCATCTAGGGCAGGGGTCGGAAACCCCCGTCACTCTTGGCACGCGAGGCTTATTTACCTGGCATGGGCAGCCAAGTCCTCACCCATCAGTTTTGATCGGACCAAACACAGCCGAAACTAAGCTGCTATTATTATACTGTGGGGTCTCTTCAGACCCCAGAGTATAATAAGCGGAGCCCCGGGGAGATGATTAAACATAAAAAATAATGTTAACTCACCTTTCCCTCCGCTCCGCAGCCGCTCTGTGCTCTTCGGGCGCTTCTACCTGATGTAAGAGACCGCTGACATGGCCTCAGGGGTCACATCCGACGTCATTACGCATAATGACGCGACGTGACCCCTGAGACTCAATCAGCGGTCGCTGACTACAGGCAGAAGCGCCCGAAGAGCACAGAGCGGCTGTGGAGCGCAGGAAAAGGTGAGTTACATTGTTTTTTATGTTTGTCATCTCTCTTGGCCCTCCGATTATTATACTCTGGGGTCTGAAGAGACCCCACTGTATAATAATAGCTAGTAAGTGGTGACAATTGGAATATTATAAAAGCTAGAATGTTATACCGTGTTCAGGGGCCACTATTGGACATAATACCGTGTGCAGGGGCTGCTATGGGACATAATACTGTGTGCAGGGGCCACTGTGGGACATAATACTGTGTGCAGGGGCCACTATGGGATATAATACCATGTGTAGGGGCCGTTATGGGATATAATACCGTCTGCAGGGGCCGTTATGGGACACCATGTCTGAAGAAGAGAGCTAGCACTCTCGAAAGCTTACTATCAAATATACTCAGTTAGCCTCTAAAAGGTATCGCCTGATTTCTTCACTCTTCCATGATTGTCTGTAATATAGTACTTCAGTGACCTAATTCTGCCACTCCAGCAGTTGCCCTGCCACAGTGTGCTGTATACACATTTTTAGGTCCTAATGTATTGCTTTCAACCACATCCTGCTCTGTTGTTTGCATTCTGCTGTAGATTTTCCCACAATGTGTCAATAGTAGAGGTAGCAGAACTCAGTGTCCCTGTGTGAACCTGGCCCATTAGTGACTGTGAATGTATACCCAGTACAAGCAGCTACGGTAGGATCTCAGATGTGCAGAATCCTCCTTCAGAAATATTGAACACATGGTGAAACCTTTGTTGCAATGTACAGTCACTTGTATTTTGGCCTTTTCAGGTTGTGGTGATTTGTACTGTTTTTAATGTGTAGGTCATAACTGCATTGAATGTCAGTTCCTGTGAATAAAGCTGCATCAGATCAGAATACTATTATTAAACACATTGCTGGATATATATGTGTACAGGGGCGTAGTGCAGGCAATCAGGTTGTTTAAAACAGGTTAACTCAAAGATGGTCATAGAATGACTATAATCACACCAGAATATAATAAAATAAGTGTTTGGATGAGGAGCCCCTTTGTATATCACGCACTGATATACACTCATCGTCCGATGACTTCAAGAGGTGCATGGCATCTATTTCATGATCCATATGAGACTACCAAACAATAGTCCCTACAGTTTTTCTAGTACCTTTGGGGGAGGAGCTGAGAGGTCAAGCTTATGGGCTGAGTGGTCAATTTATGACCATCTACTGTACAGGAATTTGTAGAAATGCTTAGATACTGATCAGTAACAGATAGAAATACAGAGTGATCAGTAACATCCTATAGAAGTACAACAAGAAATACATACAGACTGATCAGTAAGACATTATTACATCAATAAGACACTATGATTTTGAGGAAAAAACATGTTCTATTACACATAGCTATAGGGGGTGCTGCAGTAGCAGTGTCTACCTGGCTCTGGACCCTTAGGGGGTCCCAGGGTCTGCTACTTAAAATATACCACTACTCTAAATGGCACAAGATCAGTAGGGACCCCATTGCAGATTTTGTATTGGGACCCAGGAGCTTCAAGTTATACCTCTGCATGTGTGAATTCTGACCATAAACATGAGTAGTATTCAGCACAGTCCCATAGATGAGGTCTCACTCCTGAAACTCCTGCACTCTCATTATCATTCACGCATTTTCAGTACCTCCTGGTCATGACCTATTTATATAATATAATATATATATATATATATATATATATATATATATATATATATATATACAGTGCTGGCCAAAAGTATTGGCACCCCTGCAATTCTGTCAGATAATACTCAATTTCTTCCAGAAAATGATTGCAATCACAAATGCTTTGGTAATAATATCTTCATTTAATTTGTCTTCAATGGAAAATTACAAAAAGAATTGTCAAAAAGCTAAATTGGATATAATTCCACACCAAACATAAAAAAGGGGGTGGACAAAAGTATTGGCACCCTTTGAAAAATCATGTGATGCGTTTCTAATTTGTGTAATTAACAGCACCTGTTACTTACCTGTGGCACATAACAGGTGGTGGCAATAACTAAATCACACTTGCAGCCAGTTTAAATGGATTAAAGTTGACTCAACCTCTGTCCTGTGTCCTTGTGTGTACCACATTGAGCATGGAGAAAAGAAAGAAGACCAAAGAACTGTCTGAGGACTTGAGAAGCAAAATAGTGAGGAAGCATGAGCAATCTCAAGGCTACAAGTCCATCTCCAAAGACCTGAATGTTCCTGTGTCTACCGTGCGCAGTGTCATCAAGAAGTTTAAAGCCCATGGCACTGTGGCTAACCTCCCTAGATGTGGACGGAAAAGACAAATTGACGAGAGATTTCAACGAAAGATTGTGCGGATGGTGGCTAAAGAACCTCGACTAACATCCAAACAAGTTCTAGCGGCCCTGCAGTCCGAGGGTACAACAGTGTCAACCCGTACTATCCGTCAGCGTCTGAATGAAAAGGGACTCTATGGTAGAATACCCAGGAAGACCCCACTTCTGACCCAGAGACATAAAAAAGCCAGGCTGGAGTTTGCCAAAACTTACCTGAGAAAGCCAAAAACTTTTTGGAAGAATGTTCTCTGGTCAGATGAGACAAAAGTAGAGCTTTTTGGGAAAAGGCATCAACATAGAGTTTACAGGAAAAAAAAAAGAGGCCTTCAAAGAAAAGAACACGGTCCCTACAGTCAAACATGGCGGAGGTTCCCTGATGTTTTGGGGTTGCTTTGCTGCCTCTGGCACTGGACTGCTTGACCGTGTGCATGGCATTATGAAGTCTGAAGACTACCAACAAATTTTGCAGCATAATGTAGGGCCCAGTGTGAGAAAGCTTGGTCTCCCTCAGAGGTCATGGGTCTTCCAGCAGGACAATGACCCAAAACACACTTCAAAAAGCACTAGAAAATGGTTTGAGAGAAAGCACTGGAGACTTCTACAGTGGCCAGCAATGAGTCCAGACCTGAATCCCATAGAACACCTGTGGAGAGATCTCAAAATGGCAGTTTGGAGAAGGCACCCTTCAAATCTCAGGGACCTGGAGAAATTTGCCATAGAAGAATGGTCTAAAATTCCAGCAGAGCATTGTAAGAAACTCATTGATGGTTACCGGAAGTGGTTGTTCGCAGTTATTTTGTCTAAAGGTTGCGCTACCAAGTATTAAGCTGAGGGTGCCAATACTTTTGTCCGGCCCATTTTTGGAGTTTTGTGTAAAATGATCAATGATTTGACTTTTTTTTTTCATTCTCTTTTGTGTTTTTTCATTGCAAGCAAAATAAATGAAGATATTATTACCAAAGCATTTGTGATTGCAATCATTTTCTGGAAGAAATTGAGTATTATCTGACAGAATTGCAGGGGTGCCAATACTTTTGGCCAGCACTGTATATACAAAGCTGAATAGATAGACATGACATCCAGTTTGTACTCCTGGCTGTGGCAATGTTCCTGAAAGTGACTCTCAATAACTAGAGTGTTTGCTGTAGAGAGGCAGGTTTAGCAATGTGGTTGTGTCTTATTCTGTCTGGGATTATTCTGTAGACTAGAAGAGCGAGGAGTCAAGTTTATCCACAAGACAGTTAAAAGCTTTGATGAGGTAAGTGTTCTAGGTCCTACTGCTTTGACTATATACAGAGTTAAGAAGTGACCTCTTGATGAAGTTGTCATTGATTCTCATTTTTAATCCCCAGTTGGCTAAACTAGGGGCAGATGTCATCATTAACTGTACAGGCATACGTTCAGGGCAGCTACAGCCTGACCCCGAATTAAAACCAGGAAGAGGACAGATCCTGAAGGTAAGGTGATCCGAGGTGATCTAGTAGTAATTTTTACTTTTCATGTTTTCCTATGCCTGCAAGTGCACCCTTGGCAGGTCCAACATACCAGATTTGCCTACAAACAGCAAGGCTCTAGCTCTCCTCTGGAATATCCACTCAATGCTACCCATTTAGTTATGAATTTTCAGCCTTTGCCTGCCTCATGGGTGTCTGTAGGCAATTTTGGCAAATCAGATCCCGCTCTCAATGCACTTGCTGGCTGATTTGCATATCCATAAAAAAATGAATATCTCTGTATTGCTTCAATGGTTTGTACCCACAGAGGCACCATATATTTCTGATCTTACTAAAAGTCCTACTCAGTGTCATTACTAGTTTTGGAGATGATTTGGGCAGTAGATTCCCTTTAAAGTTGATGTCCACCCAGGAACACCATTTTATTTTTTAATATAAATAGATCACACTCCGTGCAGATAACTTTTTAATATATGTTTATGGTGGTTATGTCTCATGCAGAGGGTTCAACGGCTGAAACAGCCGCAGAATTCATGGGCAAGATCAAGCAGGATGCTTATTTTTCCAGCATCCTGCTTTGCTCTTTGACTTCCATTGAATACAATGGGAGGCAGATACAGGATGGAATCTACCTCAAAATTCGTCCCTTAAAAGTGGCAAATTGCCCTTAAAAGTGGCAGTGGCATACAAAATACACAGTGCAGAAATTAGTTATTAGCATTGACTTTAGCAGACGTTACAATGCAACACACAATAAATGCAAGAAACATAATGGAGCGCACATAACCATACACAGGCCTATTTTCAGTGGGGACGTCAGTCACATGCTTAAAGTGAATGGGCCATCAAAAATAGCCTATTTTTTAAATCAAGTTTTTATGAGAAACACATAATTTTTGATGACTTTACTTTTAATTTTCCATGTTACTATCTATATTTTTAAAAAAAGTACAATATCTTGCAATATTCACTCTGTCCACTAAGCTTAAAAGCAACCTAAGGCTAAAGCCCCACGTTGTGGAAATGCAGCTTTTTATGTTGCAGATTTTGTTGTGGTTTTTTGAGCCAAAGCCAGGAGTGGATTGAGCGGAAGGTAGAAGTATAAGGACTTCCTATGTATTTCCTATTCCTTTTGTACCCATTCTTGGCTTTGGCTCAAAAAACCGAAACAAAATCTGCAGCTAAAAAAGCTGCATTTCCACAACGTGGGGCCTCCTTTGTGGCTCCCGGCCGAGGGCCATTTTAATGGTCCAGCTGTACCGACTTTTTTTCATATTTTCCTGTTGACAAAGCAATGTGAATGCTTATTTCTTTGCATGACCAAGTTGTACTTTTATTTGGCACCATTTTGGGGTACATACTGTATAATGTTTTGAATAGCTTTTATTAATGTTTTTGGGGGGATTCCGTGTGAAAAAATGGCAACTTTGTCCGGTGAGTCATTACGATTACCGCAATACCATATTTATATTGGTTTTATTAAGTTATACCGTGTTTACTATTAAAATGTAATTTTTTGGAAAAAAAATTTTACTGTTTAGTTTACGGAGATTTGTAAAGGAACCATTATTTGCAGGTCAGGTTGTAGTGATAGTATATAACTAGGATATGCCATAGTTTTATAATTAGTGGGGTTCTGATCTCAGGGACCACCAGTGCTTAGAAAGAAGGGGTCACAGCACTGGTTTAGAGATGTTTCCCCTTCACTATATTTCCTGCACAGCATGCCCCCAGTCATCCCCTTTGCAGGGGAACTGCAGCACAGCTCCATTCACAGGTGAAAAGCTAGGATTCTTTGAAAAAAGCAAAATATGAGGTTGTCCATGTAGCGACTACCCCACTTAGTCCAATTGATGGTAACATGATATAATAAATAAAATCAAGTGGTACCAAACTTTCACTTGGCTGTACCAAGTACATGTGATCATCTTATTTATTTGCTTATTTACTTTACTTTGTGTCATAGGTGGTTGCTCCTTGGATGAAACATTTTATACTGACCCATGATCTGAAGACAGGAGTATATACCACACCTTATATCATTCCAGGGTGCGTCGTATAGGAAATTTATAATAAATAATATTCAATTTAGAATCCAGAAATTGAAACCCATAATCATATGTGTAGGTTTCAATGTGTAATGTCTGTGGATAAAAACATATGTTCACATCTTATGTGCATGCAGGACTCAGATGGTGACATTAGGAGGTATATATCAGCTGGGAAACTGGAATGAAGAGGAAGTTTCCAGTGATCATGAATGGATTTGGGACGAATGCTGTAAACTGGTGCCTAGCCTAAAGGTAAGAGACATAGACTTGACCACTCACAAGTTATCCATCATACAAATTATACATGTAGAACTATATTACCAGGGAGCAAGAACAATGATATCTAATGCATATGGTACCAGCAGACCTCTCAAACCATCCATTGTCAGTGCAAAAGAGAATCAGTCATGCTGGATTTTTTTTAGGTTGATCCTCTTTTGTTCATTCTGGGGATGAGTGCAGCTGAAGGTGGCCAGTAGCCCCTCACCTTGCCTCCTACGTAGATAACATATATGATCATCTGCGTTCATTAGAAATGCTAAAGGAAAGATATGGCTGTCGCTAGCTGCCACATATTAAATTCAGCATGCCCCCCAAGGACAGACGTGAAGGCGCAATTAGGTTCAGCCCATACATATTTAGCATTTACATATTTTTACCTAACCCTAAATATAGGGTATATAGCTTTATTTATGAGTAGCTTTACTGTTGTGTGATCTGAATACAGATAAGCGTACTGATCACTGTCACTGTTGTAGAATGCAAAAATTGTACATGACTGGGCAGGACTGAGACCAGCACGCAGCAAAGTAAGGCTGGAGAGAGAACCCTTTGTATCTGGATCCTCAAAGTGTAATGTAAGTACATACTGCAGCCAATAATGCATTGAGAAAAAAAACTCCAACATTATTATGCACATTATACATTGTTATATACATATCGAAAGATTTTACTAACAATCTGGAAATGTGTATAAAGTTTATAGTCCCTTCCCCTATTGAAGTTGACTGTAGAAGACTGTATTAGTATTTCTTGCTTTTGCAATGTTTATTGAATAGTTAAGTGACCATGTAAGTCTGAGTCTATTGTGTGTCTGCAATTTCTGTGACTGTTATGGGATCCCTTTGCAAACAGAAATTCCCACTATAGATGAACAGCAGGTAAAGATCCAATGACTTACAAAGATGGTGGAAGGTAATCAAACACAAGGCCCTTTTGTTCTACATGGTATAAAGCTTCCATAAGGACCCCTCTCCTTTTTGTTCTAGCATAACCTCTCTACATTTAGCCTGAATTTATTCTGTTAATTTTACCTGTTCATTTACTATTGATACACTTTTCTCCATAGATCATACACAACTATGGCCATGGTGGATATGGCCTCACCATCCACTGGGGGTGTGCTATGGAAGCTGCCAAAATTTTTGGACAAATCGTTGGAGAAAGAAGAAAAGGAGTACCTAAATCCTCCCTGTGATCGTGATCTGCATGAACAATTAAAGAGAGTCTGTCAGTAGTAAATTGGTTATAAACCAAATCCCTGCACCTTGTAGAAGTGCTTCTACAGCTTCCAAATATACCTCTGTTATTCAGCTTTGGACTCCCATTTTAATGTAAATCACAATTTTATTTATATACAAATGAATGGTAAAGTGCTTTGCCTGGGAATCTACAGCTGAGACCAAAGCCCAGACAAGCTAAGACACGCCCAAAAAGCACAACTCCCTCACTTGCATATGATTTAAAGAGCAATTTACATGAAAATGGGGCTCCAAAGCTGAATAACAGAGGTATATTTGGAAACTGTAGAATCAACTCTACAAGGCACTGGGATTAGCTTTATAACTAATTTACTGCTGTCAAGACTCCTTTAAAGGCCATGCTCATGAGAGCTGTGATAATACCGATGAACTGTATTAACTAATACTACAACTAAATACTTTTGTCTAGGTTAGGAGACAAATAACGGCTGCTGGTCTAATGGTAACACTTTGCTATTCAGATAACACTTTAGGTACAGAAACACGTACTTAGTGCTATTAACCCATTAATAGCACTAAAATACCTTTTTTTAAAAAAAAGTTTTTTTGCCCGGAAAACCCCTTTAAATACCCAAGACTCACCAGTGATCTCACATACACATTATGTGACCTCTCACCTTTTTGCTTTAACATCCTGTATCAGAATATGATGCAGGATCTGTTTTCTTTCCTTTTCATCTTCTGATCCATAGGCATAAATCTATTCTCTTGACTTGATAGGAACAATAAAACTCTAAAACCTGTAGATCTACATTGTAATTTGCTTGGATGTTGGATGCTTCACTGAATACTATTAAATAATAAATTAACCAGTCCGGTGCCAAGATTCGAACAAGCTCGATTTTAATGGCCTTGAATAGTGTTATTGAATAACTGACAAACAGCCACCCAGCTCTCCAAGACTGGCATATCACAATGTATCATGATTAACAAATATGCTACTTTTATTAAAAGTTTATCTTATTTTTTGCATTATATAAAATGTGTTGTTTTCTTACCAAAATCATATCTCAGAACTACAAACAGAGGAATAAGTAAATGAGGTGCAAGCAGGGTTAAAAATGCCTTCACTAGAAATCAGACTTGGTCAACATTCAGATTGTAAACCACCACATCTGTCATTTTTTTTCTTCTTTTTTCCTTTTCAAGCAAAGTACCTTCGGTGAGAACGCAGTGTTACATAACTTAGAACTATTATGTAATGGCACAGTGCCCGCATGTGTAATATAATGGCCCCCGCAGTGTCTGCACATACAGTACAGACCAAAAGTTTGGACACACCTTCTCACTCCAAGAGTTTTCTGTATTTTCATGACTATAAAAATTGTAGATTCACACTGAAGGCATCAAAACTATGAATTAACACATGTGGAATTATATTCTTAACAAAAAAGTGTGAAACAACTGAAAATATGTCTTATATTCTATGTTCTTCAAAGTAGCCACCTTTTGCTTTGATTACTGCTTTGCACACTCTTGGCATTCTCTTGATGAGCTTCAAGAGGTAGTCTTGAAACCTGAAATGGTTTTCACTTCACAGGTGTGCCCTGTCAGGTTTAATAAGTGGGATTTCTTGCCTTATAAATGGGGTTGGGGCCATCAGTTGTGTTGTTCAGAAGTCAGGTGGATACACAGCTGATAGTCCTACTGAATGGAGTGTTAGAATTTGTATTATGGCAAGAAAAAAGCAGTTAAGTAAAGAAAAACGAGTGGCCATCATTACTTTAAGAAATGAAAGTCAGTCAGTCCGAAAAATTGGGAAAACTTTGAAAGTGTCCCCACTTTGAAAGTGCAGTGGCCAAAACCATCAAGTGCTACAAAGAAACTGGCTCACATGAGGACCGCCCCAGGAAAGGAAGACCAAGAGTCACCTGTGCTGCGGAGGATAAGTTCATTCAAGTCACCAGCCTCAGAATTCGCAGGTTAACAGCAGCTCAGATTAGAGACCAGGTCAATGCCACACAGAGTTCTAGCAGCAGACACATCTCTACAACAACTGTTAAGAGGAGACTGTGTGCAGCAGGCCTTCATGGTAAAATAGCTGCTAGGAAACCACTGCTAAGGACAGGCAACAAGCAGAAGAGACTTGTTTGGGCTAAAGAACACAAGGAATAGACATTAGACCTGTGGAAATCTGGGCTTTGGTCTGATGAGTCCAAATTTGAGATCTTTGGTTCCAACCACCGTGTCTTTGTGCGACGCAGAAAAGGTGAACGAATGGACTCTACATGCCTGGTTCCCACCGTGAAGCATGGAGGAGGAGGTGTGATGGTGTGGGGGTGCTTTGCTGGTGACACTGTTGGGGATTTATTCAAAATTGAAGGAATACTGAACCAGCATGTTTACCACAGTATCTTGCAGCAGCATGCTATTCCATCCGGTTTGCGTTTAGTTGGACCATCATTTATTTTTCAACAGGACAATGACCCCAAACACACCTCCAGACTGTTTAAGGGCTATCTGACCAAGAAGGAGGGGTGCTACGCCAGACGACCTGGCCTCCACAGTCACCAGACCTGAACCCAATCGAGATGGTTTGGGGTGAGCTGGACCGCAGAGTGAAGGCAAAAGGGTCAACAAGTGCTAAGCATCTCTGGGAACTTCTTCAAGACTGTTGGAAGACCATTTCAGGTGACTACCTCTTGAAGCTCATCAAGAGAATGCCAAGAGTGTGCAAAGCAGTAATCAAAGCAAAAGGTGGATACTTTGAAGAACCTAGAATATAAGACATATTTTCAGTTGTTTCACACTTTTTTGTTAAGTATATAATTCCACATGTTTTAATTCATAGTTTTGATGCCTTCAGTGTGAATCTACAATTTTTATAGTCATTAAAATACAGAAAACTCTTGGAATGAGAAGGTGTGTCCAAACTTTTGGTCTGTACTGTACACACATGGACAAAATTGTTGGTACCCCTCGTTTAATGAAAGAAAAACCCACAATGGTCACAGAAATAACTTGAATCTGACAAAAGTAATAATATATAAAAATTCTATGAAAATGAACAAATGAAAGTCAGACATTGCTTTTCAACCATGCTTCAACAGACTTTTTAAAAAAAGAAAATTCATGAAACAGGCCTGGACAGAAATGATGGTACCCTTAACTTAATATTTTGTCGCACAACCTTTTGAGGCAATCACTGCAATCAAACAATTCCTGTAACTGTCAATAAGACTTCTGTATCTCTCAACAGGTATTTTGACCCAGTCCTCATGAGCAAACTGCTCCAGTTGTCTCGGGTTTGAAAGGTGCCTTTTCCAGACGGCATGTTTCAGCTCCTTCCAAAGATGCTCAATAGGATTTAGGTCAGGGCTCATAGAAGGCCACTTCAGAATAGTCCAATGTTTTCCTCTTAGCCATTCTTGGGTGTTTTTAGCTGTGTGTTTTGGGTCATTATCATGTTGCAAGACTGCGACTGAGACCAAGCTTTCTGACACTGGGCAGCACATTTCTCTCTAGAATCCCTTGATAGTCTTGAGATTTCATTGTATCCTGCACAGATTCAAGACACCCTGTGCCAGATGCAGCAAAGCAGCCCCAGAACATAACAGAGCCTCCTCCATGTTTCACAGTAGGGACAGTTTCAAGATATGCTTCATTTTTCCATCTGTGAACATAGAGCTGATGTGCCTTGCCAAAAATTTTGATTTTTGTCTCATCTGTCCATAGGACATTCTCCCAGAAACTTTGTGGCTTGTCAAATTCTAGTCTAGTTTTTTTAAGTTATTTCTGTGACCATTGTGGGTCTTTCATTAAACGAGGGGTACCAACAATTTTGTCCACGTGTGTATAATATAATGGCCCCCACAGTGCCCCCATGTACAAAATAATGTCCCCCACAGTACCCTCACATATAACATAATGGGCCCCATGTGAAACATAATAGAATATAATAGAATACTTTATTGATCTACACAGGAAAATGTATTGTCAAACTGTTTACAGTCAATACATTGAAGGATACATAGAGACACGTACAGTACAGACCAAAAGTTTAGACACACCTTCTCATTCAAAGAGTTTTCTGTATTTTCATGACTATAAAAATTGTAGATTCACACTGAAGGCATCAAAACTATGAATTAACACATGTGGAATTATATACTTAACAAAAAAGTGTGAAACAACTGAAAATATGTTTTATATTCTAGGTTCTTCAAAGTAGCCACCTTTTACTTTGATTACTGCTTTGCACACTCTTGGCATTCTCTTGATGAGCTTCAAGAGGTAGTCACCTGAAATGGTCTTCCAACAGTCTTGAAGGAGTTCCCAGAGATGCTTAGCACTTGTTGACCCTTTTGCCTTCACTCTGCGGTCCAGCTCACCCCAAACCATCTCGATTGGGTTCAGGTCTGGTGACTGTGGAGGCCAGGTCATCTGGCGTAGCACCCCATCACTCTCCTTCTTGGTCAAATAGCCCTTACACAGTCTGGAGGTGTGTTTGGGGTCATTGTCCTGTTGAAAATTAAATGATGGTCCAACTAAACGCAAACCGGATGGAATAGCATGCCGCTGCAATGCTGTGGTAACCATCCTGGTTCAGTATTCCTTCAATTTTGAATAAATCCCCAACAGAGTCACCAGCAAAGCACCCCCACACCATCACACCTCCTCCTCCATGTTTCATGGTGGGAACCAGGCATGTAGAGTCCATTCGTTCACCTTTTCTGCGTCGCACAAAGACACGGTGGTTGGAACCAAAGATCTCAAATTTGGACTCATCAGACCAAAGCCCAGATTTCCACAGGTCTAATGTCCATTCCTTGTGTTCTTTAGCCCAAACAAGTCTCTTCTGCTTGTTGCCTGTCCTTAGCAGTGGTTTCCTAGCAGCTATTTTACCATGAAGGCCTGCTGCACACAGTCTCCTCTTAACAGTTGTTGTAGAGATGTGTCTGCTGCTAGAACTCTGTGTGGCATTGACCTGATCTCTAATCTGAGCTGCTGTTAACCTGCGATTTCTGAGGCTGGTGACTCGGATGAACTTATCCTCCGCAGCAGAGGTGACTCTTGGTCTTTCTTTCCTGAGGCGGTCCTCATGTGAGCCAGTTTCTTTGTAGCGCTTGATGGTTTTGGCCACTGCACTTGGGGACACTTTCAAAGTTTTCCCAATTTTTCGGACTGACTGATCTTCATTTCTTAAAGTAATGATGGCCACTCGTTTTTCTTTACTTAGCTGCTTTTTTTCTTGCCATAATACAAATTCTAACACTCCATTCAGTAGGACTATTAGCTGTGTATCCACCTGACTTCTGAACAACACAACTGATGGTCCCAACCCCATTTATAAGGCAAGAAATCCCACTTATTAAACCTGACAGGGCACACCTGTGAAGTGAAAACCATTTCAGGTGACTACCTCTTGAAGCTCATCAAGAGAATGCCAAGAGTATGCAAAGCAGTAATCAAAGCAAAAGGTGGCTACTTTGAAGAACCTAGAATATAAGACATATTTTCAGTTGTTTCACACTTTTTTGTTAAGTATATAATTCCACATGTGTTAATTCATAGTTTTGATGCCTTCAGTGTGAATCTACAATTTTTATAGTCATGAAAATACAGAAAAATCATAGAATGAGAAGGTGTGTCCAAACTTTTGGTCTGTACTGTAGATACACATGGATATATACAAATGGATTTGGAAACACTTGCATCAGTTTAGGTCAATAGGTGTACAGGCCCTTAGACAACCCCCTGTGACCCAGAGTTAACAGCACTGTTGATGCGTTAAATGACAGCAAGGATTGATGAGTCTTTTGCTGTAGCAGTGTAGCTGGACAAACCACTTGCTGAATTTACTCTGTTGATCGTGGAGAGGGTGGGGTGGTTTGCCTAAGATCGATCAGAATTTCTTAAGTGACCTCTGTGTTAGGACAGCATCCCAGCAATCCAGCCAGGTCCCAATCACAGCACTGGCCCTCCTTATCAGTTTATCCACATTCTTCACATCAGACACTCTGACATTGCCATTAGAGATGAGTGAATTGAAGCTGACAAAGTGGAATTCGATCCGAATTTCAGGAAATATTCTATTCCGATTCGATTCCGCATCGAATCCGGATTTCCTCATGCTTTGTGGTAATGAATCGCATTTTTTCCTAAAATGGCTGTTGGACATGTTAGGACATGGGGCAAGGAACTCTGGGAATGCGGGATCACACACAATGCCATGCATGAAGCCAGTCAGCAGCCAGCCAGCCCTGTGATCTCACAGCCCTATAAATACCCTCTGCTATCTTGGATTCAGGCATTTTCCAGTGTACTTAGTGCAGGGAGAGACGTCAGCAGGCGCTAGGGAAAGTGGTAGAGAAGAATTGATAACTGATATTTTGCTCAATCGAAGTTCAGGGAAAAAGCATTGTAAGTGTATGGAAAGGATAGGGAGGAATTTATACAGAGCATTGAAGCAGAACAGGGTTCATTTGGGGTGTTTGCAGCCTGGGTAATAGGAACAATCCTACTACACCTTGCTGCACTGACTGCCATTATACTGCTGCTCATTGCAGGTTTGCAATAGATCATACCTGTGTAATTCAAATTATTGGGGTCTTATTAGTCCTGTACTGTGCAGTTATATGTTGTAAAGCCTTTTCTTGTATTGTTTCATTACTTCAGCAGACTCCCTATGCGTGTTACTGCAAGGCACAGTGTTCTACACCACTATACAGGCTCTCTGCAGCCAGGAAATAGCTTTTTTTTTTAACATGATTCGTCACAAATTAATTTGGATCGAATCGAATAATTTCTGAAAATTCGGTGAACTGGCCGAATCGAATTTTTGAGAAATTCGCTCATCTCTAATTGTCACTCCATGCAGTTACAGCAAAGAAATGGACACCTGCCTTTGCCAAGTGGTAGGGTGCTTCCAAGAATTAGCTGAAGATGTCAAACGACCGCAGTTGTTGAAGGAAGAACAGTCTGCTTGTGCCCTTCTTGAACAACTTATCCGCATTTAACTGTCAGTCCAATTTGTTGTTCAAGAGTACTTCCCAGGTACCTGTAGGACAAGACTCTTTCGACCACTTGTCCCTCTATATCCAGAGCAGGGGCATCAATGAACATCCTGCCAGTGGCAAAACTAGGAATGGCTGGGCCCCAACGCAAACATTTGACATGCCCCCCCCCCCCCCCCCCCGCACAAACCTCATTATTGCACACACTAGTATGCCCCATAGTGGCCCCTGCACACAGTATTATGCCCCATAGTGGCCCCTGCACACAGTATTATGCCCCATAGTGGCCCTTGCACACAGTATTATGCCCCATAGTGGCCCCTGCACACACTATTATGCCCTATAGTGGCCCCTACACATAGTATATTGCCCCATAGTGACCCCTTCACATAGTATTATGCCCTATTGTGGACCACCCATGAACAATTATTATACTCTGGAGTCTTTTCAGACCCCAGAGTATAATGATCGGAGACCCAGGGGAGGATACAAACATAAAAAACTGTGTTAGTTACCTCTCCCTGGCTCCGGCGCACTACTTTCGGCCTTCTTCAATGTTGGACTAGCCGACACCAGTCCGGTGTTGCGACGCATAATGATGTCGGCCTGGTCCACGTGACGTCTGGGACGTCACCAAGGAGGCCCGAAGCCTGCTGGAGCGCAGGAGAGGTAAGTAACAGTGTTTTTTATGTTCCCTCACCTCCCCTGGGCCCCAGAGTATAATGATAGCAGTGTTTGTGGGGTTCGCGGCCCCCGACCTTACTTACCGATCCCCGCTCCTGCTCACAGCCACCTCCGCTTCCACAAAATGGGAAGCGCAGGCAGCCGTGAGCAGGGACAGACGATGGGATAAAGGTCAGAGGAGACATGGGGATGTTGCACGTGCAGCCATATTTGGGCCGCATCGGAAGTCACATAATGGCCCCCATGTGTAACATAATGGGCCCCATAGTGGCCCCACAGAACCCACACATGAAACATAATGGCCCCCAGATGAAAAATAATGGTCCCGGCTTCCAGTGATGTCTATATTACATGCTGCATTGCATACAGCACATTACATGCTTTTAATATAGAACAGTGGTTCTTAGCCACGAGGAGTACATCCTGAGAAATATACCACAGGTTGAGAACAACTGCTTTGGACTGCTTCTAATTTAAACCACTGCTTCTTAATCTTTTTCTACTGGGGACTCACCAGCTAGAACAAAGTGATACCTGAACCTTATCATTGGTTGTAGTTCATGTCAAAGTTTGTAAAAATTACCTCCATTTATCTTACAATTTGTCTCCTAAACCCAACAGAAGAATAATAATATAAAATACGCACAAATATGTATTAATTATGTTACCAAACCAGAGATCGCTGCAACCATAGAAGGTAGAAAACAGCAATAGGAACATTAAATATTAGCCTCTATACTATATCCCAGGACATTTACTATTAACCTGACTACATTTCCATAACTAATATTTGTCCTTTGGCCAGTTACAAATAGGCTAGGGATACAGTATATGACAACTTTGGCTGCAACACATGTCATGTGGCTAAAGATCGTAATGTCGTCTTGCCTGCATTGCTAGACCTGTGGTGCTGGAACATCAGGGGATCTAAAAGGCAAGTACTCCTTGTTTATTTCTTTTATACAATTTCCCACCATTGCCTCATTTTGTTTTTTATTCTGGACAACCTATTTAAAGGCAGTCTATCACCATAACCCAGCATATCAACCCAGCCCCACAGATAGATAGGTTAGGGTCACCTGAATTAAACAGTCTTTTTCCCTTGTGAATCGGTGTCTCCGTCACCACCTACCTCTTTGGAGGAATGGCCATGCCTTTGTTGCTCCAAAGATCTCATATGCATATTGACAAAACTGCATTTTCATGGCAACAGAGTCAGATTCACAAGTGGAAAACGCTTATTATTTCAGGTGACCCTAACCTATCTATCTGCGGGACTGGGTTATGGTGACAGATTTCCTTTAATGAAAACTGGGATTCTGCATCATCAGCTTAATGTCAAGGGAACATTCAAACATATAAAATATTAGTAAAATATATGATTAAATGTGAATATCTAGTATTTTGTACTATGTTTAATTCTTTATATGAAGTAATCTCAGTTTTTTTTGTAAGAGGAAAAGAGCTCACACATTTTTTTTTCTTAAAGAGACTCTTAGTTGTTAAAAAAAAAAAAAGAAACCCTGGTTAATGTAAAAATTTTATTCAACATAAAATATTCAACTTACAGTAAAATCCAAGTCAACAAGGCATTGTGGACAGAAGAGGTCATACAACAAGCATCTTACACGGAGACGTTCAAACATTTAAGTGCATTCATCAAAAGTCTGTACATTCAGACACACTAACATTCACTTTTCTGTCTGTTCTGTTGCATCTGCTGACATCATACATACAGTGCCAAGCAGATACAAGCAATGATTGAAACCCAGTTTCTAGCTAACCTGGGCTAGACCATTAGTATGAAATGATATGGTCCACTTCATTGTTCTTTAAAAACCAGTATCCTCAACTTCATATTTTCTCTTGAAAAGTTTGCACTCTTAGCTTTCAATTGCATCTGAGTTCTGCAGAGAATAATGAAACTATAAGATGATCATTTTATCAAACAGAATCAAAGTCACCTGAATATGTTGGTTGTCAAAAATAATCTATGGTAAGATCCTGCCATGGTAATCCAACAATGCACTCAATGTACTTTTAAGTAACACGTGACGTTTGTATATAAAATGACTGGATTCCTATCATAACGTCTGATAAAATTGACCAGATTAGTCTTAAAATGTGGTTCACTTTTGATATACCTTCCATCAAATATGGCTGAAGGAAATCCACTTTACAAGTCTAAATGAAATTGATTATAATACAATGTAATTTAGTAGAGGCCATAAATAAAGAGAGCGTCTTGTTAGGTAAGTGGGCCATAATATTTTATAGTCTATAAATTAAAGGTTATCAGGATTATTATCTGCAGATGCAACGTATCGACTTATTTGTCTCCAGGTAGAAATAATAGGCAATGTTCAGCATCCAGCAGCTCTCTAGGTTACTCTGTAACTAATGTGTTGACCTCAAACACATCAGCATTCAGAAGCCATGACACATCCAAAGAAACTGAGTCATTTCAGGGTAGAATCACATCCAGTGTTGACTACTGCTTTTGTTGTTAGAGCTAAAAATACAACTTGTTATTTGACTCTTTTCCTAAATGAATGGTAATTACCAGCGTCCATTTCTATCCCTGTAAGATCAGTACTGCACATTTTTAACCCTTTAAGAGATTTTAAATACATTCTTATCCCATTACCATAGCAGTGCTGTTTATTGCAGCACACTGACCGTTGCTGACTGTTCTTTAATTCATCCATGTAATGGTAGATGTGAGACTGAAAGGCTATCCATGTGTGGGTGTGTGAGCAATGGGTAAAGTGAGGGGTCACTCTTGTGAGCCAGAGTTTGATGGAGTGACTCCAGAATTGTGTGCACCTCTTCCCACCATCTCCTGACCCCATTCTCTGTGGCTAGACTCTTGAAGACCTCGGCCTTTGGTTTCAATGGGGAGAAAACAAGAAGCCAATGCTGCCAGGAGACAACAGCCACTGTATACCAACACTGTGAGATATATTGAAGACTCAAGCATCACCTGCAAACAGACAAAAGGATGCATGATAAGTATTGTGTGTAAAAATGTAAATTATTTAATGTTAGATAATAAGTGTTAGGATTCAGATGCAAGGTAAGAAATGTACCGGTCTATAGGAGAGCAGCAGCAGAAAAGGGCTGACAACTGCGAGCAGTAGAAAATGCTACTTAAAGGCAAAACACTACTGCAAGCCAAGACCGGCCTCAGACGCCTTCACCAGAGCTCCTCGCAAGAAGAGGTGGACTTCCACTGAATCTGAAGACCGGAATTGTCACCAGAACAGAAAGTGTATCACAAATAAATGCACTGCAGCAGAAGCCTACACCAAATCCGCACACACTACTCACAGGGACAGAGAAAACAGAATGGTCGTCAATCACGGGTCAGCAACTGGGGAGGGTAACATAGATTCAAATCACGAGACGAAGACAAATCCGGGAAACAAAGCCAATAGTTGGAACCAATCAGTAATGCCAGAACAAAATCGTAAGACAAAGAAGAATCCAAGAACACAGCCACAGGTCAGGTATAGGAGTAGTCAAATCACAGTCAGGCGCTTAGCAGGAGTTTAGAAAACTGATTAGCCAGCACAGCTGAGTGATAGGGAGGGATTTAAAAAGGTCTGCTCAGGAAGCTTCCCTAGGTTGTCATGGAAACCTTAAAGCAGCAACCACCAATCCTTCTTTATGTAGACCCGGCAACTGTAAAGCAGCAACAAAAGATGTAACATCCCTGACAATAAGTACAAATGTAATATTTATATTATACTCAAGCCAAGAACGTCTCTTTATAACAACATATAGTAGTCTTCAATTTACAATGATAAATTGTGTGTGAATTGACATACATGTTTAGTTTGGTCTATTTAAGGACCATAGGTATGATCATATTCCACAGGGCTTTACAGACATTCTAAATCATTATGCTATATAGGAAGTATGCCTTTGGAGTGTGGGGGGAAACCAGAATACCCGAATGTGAAGGATACCGCTTTGCCAAGCCGCTTGGCCTGCTTGCGATCACCCCTCTTACCTTCCACTCACCACCCGTGAATACCAGGGTTCATAGGATAACATGAAACGAGCTTTATAAATTTTATATATTTATTAACCCACATGGGTCGGTACTAGTCGCTAAAGTATACAGAATATACATCAGTGAATGGTCAAGCAAATACAGTTAAAAACAAGGAATACAGTACAAAAATAAAATGGGATTAAAAGAGAAAATGACTACCAAGACGAGTTTGCAGTCTGGTTCGCTGAGGCCTCCGCTGTTTAGCACCAGGGCACTTCCTTAAGTCAACAACTGGACATGTGTCCTCACATCTCTCCCAGGATAAGAGCTTCCCTCCCTCTCTGGACTGAGACCATATACCTGTCCTAGTCTCCTCCCTGTGTGATGTCACCAGGAGAAGAGGGCCAACCCTAAATCCTCGGACCAGAAAACTGCATACAACAATAACTCCTCGCCGAACAACCGTAGTATCATGCGAGGGGTATGACGGGGTTCAGGGCAACGTTTCCATTTCGTAGACACCTAGATTTACCTTACACACATTAGCCTGTGGATCGAGTCAATACAATTTCAATTATCTATGGTGTATTGTCTGCATAAGTTGTTGCACCAAATGTAATTCACAGTATAAATGCTTCTGATTTTTGCTGTGTAGTTCTTACCTGCACTGCATAAACTGCGACATAACCTCACTGTGTAAATAAACCCCAAAGATTATTGACCACAAGGACAATAAGCAAACCAAATCACTACTGATTAATTCTATAAATCCTCAAGTTATAATTTCATCAGTAAAAACTGTAAAGTGTTACCTGTGCAATAAAAGGTGTAACTAATGCCCCCACACGAGCCATCCCACTGCATGTTCCTAGACCTAGTGCTCGTGTGGCTGTTGGATAAACCTGCAAAGGTAAAAGAAGCAAATGTAAATGATAATATACCAAGATACAACTAAACAGATTATCTCAAGCTTGTTTAAAATATTCTCCAAAAGCAAAGATGAAAACAATTGGCTTTTGCAAACAAAAGTAGAAATTACAAGTACAGAAGTGCTGTTTGCCTTCTCCTTTTCCTAATAATGGACAGAAAAAGATTTACAGCTCTCCCAAATTTCTTAAATGTAAATCCAAAACCATAGAGACTGATATGACCTCCCGAAGCCACAAAGGTAGAAGTCAGTATTTTAGTATCATCAAACGATGGAGTCCAGCGCCAAACAATTCTTCATTAAAAAATAAAATTTTAATGGTGAAGTTTTAAAATACAAACTTGAAACGCATCATCATACACAGTTTATGCGTTTCAAGGTTAGTACCTCTTATTCATGGCAAGCAAGCCATGAGTAAGAGATACTAAATTCGAAACTCGTAAGTTAATTTCTCCTTTTCCTCCTCCAGTCTCTTTCTCCTGTGCACTCTGGAACTCCTGTTCAGATTACAATACATTACTCAGGATCTCGGCCTCTCAAAGTTTTTTAACCCACTTGCTGTCACAGAAACATGGATTAAGCAGTCTGATACAGCTTCTCATACTCCTCTCTGTTATGATGGGCTATAATTTTCACACACCCCTAGACTTGAAAATAGGCAGGGTGAAGGGGTAGACATCCTTCTAGCCCCACAGTGCACTTTCCAGGTCATTCCCCCAGTATGTTCACTCTACGTCTTCAGTTTTGAGGTCCACACCATCAGATTTCTGCCCATTCTTCCTGCAAGTTGTTGTAAATTAACTACCACCCTCCTAGCTCACTCTTTCAGTTCCTAGGTCACTTTGCTTCATGGCTTCCCAATTTTCTATCTTGTGAAATTCCTGGGTGATCATGGGGGATTTTAACATCCCCATTAACACTCCTGTCTTCCCCAGGGCTGATTTTAAAATGGCCCGGTGCAAAATTAAAACCAGGGCCCCAAATGCTGATATGCCAACAACACCATAATAGTCCTTGCTTATAAATAACATTGCCCTCTTTTTAGTTTCAATAATTTTTATTCAAAGTTTCAGAGAATAAAAGTAAAGAACATTATTGACATATATTGCGATATACATTTCGGAATGCAATATGATACAGTTCTTTTCAAGATACAATCTTTGAACCGCATATCAATGAAACAAACGACAAAAGTACCTATACAGTAAACAATAACCATAACAATAACCTTCAGGCACTATCATAGGGATATCATGAATTACACCCGGGGTAGGTTCCCCAATTCCGACCTTCCATTATTTGTGGGGTTTATGCTTGTGAATTTGATTTTTGGCACTTAATCGTAGCGCTTCTTACTCCTCCTCAACTCCGTCCACCCCGAGGTTGGCAGGTTTAATACCCACCCACCTGATTACTGCATCACCACTCCTGGGTTCCCTGTAACAATTTGATTCTCTCTCAGAGCGAATCGGAGTAGATCCACGCATCCCAGACTTTCTCAAAGCCATGAAAGGAGTTATTTCCCATTGCGATTACTCTTTCATAGGTGTATGTGTTATTGACGGCCATTAACAGAGCCGACATGGGCGGAGGGGCCACTGTCTTCCATCTCTGCACCAACATTAACTTGGCTATAGTCAAAATTTTACAGATAAGTTTTTATATGTAATCAGCTCGTTGGGGATTCCGATTAGCAGAATAGCCAGGTTTGCGGTATAGGGGAGTTGGAAATCAAACAGCTCCGAGAGCATTTCAAAGACCCTATCCCAGTATCCTTGAATCACGGGGCAGTGTCCCAAAATATGAAGAAGGGTTCCTCTACCTCCACATCCCCTCCAACAATTCCCAGATTCAAAAAGGATAGGCTAGCTGTAAAGTAAACGGGGTCCTATACCACCGTAATACGATTTTCATAGCCGTCTCTATATGGGTACTGCACTTTAAGGATAGATGGATCAGTTTAATCGTTTGCTGCCATTCCTCTGAGGTAATGGCTATCCCTAGGTCTCTCTCCCAGCAACGGAACGGGGTAGATCTAGTGAAGGTCGAAATTCCATCCATTCTGTCATACACAAACCGCAATCCCCTCATTTTAGTTGACAGCCAAGTGAAAATCGCGCCACTGTGGGGTAATATCGTCACAGGGTGTTTAGACATGAAGTGCCATATTTGAAAATACTTAAGGAAGTCGCCTCTAGGAATTCCGTTTTTCTGTCTTAGGTCTGTAAACGATATAGGTTGTGTGGTATCGGAGTATAATTGTGAAATCTGCGTGATCCCCCTCGATTCCCAATCCGAGACCCCTAAGTCGTCGATCACCCATGACATAAGTGATAAAGGCATTTCTGAAATATGAAAATGCTTCATAGGTTTAGCTTTCCCTTGAAGTAGTTTCCATGCCGTTAGTGAGGCAAACATGACCGGGGAAAAGGATCCAGGAGTAGGAATGTTCCAAAAGGGCAACCATAGCGCATCCTCCAATTTTAAGGGAGCTATAAACGCCTGATCTATGTGCAACCATGGAACCGAGGTATCCATTGATTTCCACCTAGCGCACTGAGTGACCAGTGAGGCTATATAATACTTTCTTACCACTGGTACTCCCAGCCCTCCTGCCTCCTTTTGTTTAAATAGAAAGCTTTTGTTAATTCTAGGTCTCTTCCCATTCCATATATATTTTGAAATCACCCTTTGTGCTGTTTCAAAGAAGGAAACAGGGATGGATATTGGGAGCGTGCGGAACAGGTATAAGAGTCTGGGCAGTAGCAACATCTTGAAGGCCTCTACCCGTCCTATCCAGGAGGTATCTGTTTTCGACATTCGCTCCGTCTCCTCTTGCAATAATTTTAACATTGGTATATAGTTACTTCTATAAAGAGTCCCTGGGGATGCTGTCACCTGTGTCCCTAGATATTGAACACTGTCCTCCCTCCAGTCAAAGTCATAAGTCGTCTTCAGTTGTTGAAGCAAAGGAGGAGGGACATTCAAAGGTAGCGCTTGCGATTTGGCCATATTTAATTTGTAAAACGATAATTGCCCAAAACTGTTAATAGTATCCATAAGGCGAGGAATAGATGTTTGTGGTTTAGACAAAGTAAGAATAATATCGTCAGCGTAAAGCGATATAAGATGAGCTTTATTTCTTATGTCAATGCCCCCCACCCCCGGATCCAGTCTAAGTACTTGGGCTAATGGTTCCATGGAGAGAACAAATATCAGGGGCGACAGGGGGCATCCCTGTCTGGTCCCATTCGTTATTACAAAAGGATCCGATACTACTCCATTAGTGAACACTCTCGCAGAAGGTGCAGAGTATAGCGCCTCAATCGCTCTTAAAATAGCTCCTGAGAACCCCATAATTCTGAGCACCGAGAAGGCATACGACCAGCAGATGCGATCGAACGCCTTCTCAGCATCCAAGGCAAGGATCACCGCCTCTACTTTCCTAGAGTCAATGTGGTGCTTGAGATTCAAAACGTGTCTAGTGTTGTCGTAAGATTGCCTCCCCTTAACAAACCCCACTTGGTCATTATTTATCAAACTTGGGAGACAAGCTGCTAATCTGCTTGCTATTAATTTGGCATAAATCTTCAGGTTGGAATTCAATAGCGATATAGGTCGGAAGTTTTGGGGGTTGGTACACTGCCCTCTTTTTAGTAATAGCTCCCTTATAAATAATAGTACCTGCTTATAAACAGCATCCCATATCTACAATAGTCTCCCTTATCTGTATAAGTTCCCCCTTATCAGTAATAGTCACCTTTATGAATAATAGTGCTCCAATATAATAGCCATCTCATAAATAATAGCCCTCATTATCAGTAATTACCCCCTTATAAATAATAGTTCTCTTAGAAATAATAGCTCCCTGTATAAATAAGTCCCTTAAAAATATCACCACTTTTAAATAATAGTGCGCCCTAATAAATAGTTCCCCCTATAAATAATAGATCTTCCCTTATAATAGCCCATATATATATATATATATATATATATATATATATATATATATATGTTTCCCCCTTTTTATAGCCCCTTGTAAATAATATTTTCCCCTTATAAATAATAGCCCCCTTATAATGGTTCCTGCCTTATAAATAATACCCCCCTTTATAAATAATAGTGTCCCCCTTATAATATCCCCCTTATATATAATGGTGCATGCCTTATACAGTGATTATTTGATTAAAATTTTGAAAACCATGTATCATTTTCCTTCCACTTTACAATTATCTCCTACTTTGTGTTAGTCTATCACTTTAAAGCTCAAGAAAATACATTTAAATTTGTGGTTGTAAGGTGACAAAATTTGAAAAAGTTCAAGGGGTATGAAAACATTTGCAAGGCACTGTAAATAGTAGCCTCCTTATTTATAATAGTTCCTCCATGATTAGCCCACCCTTTTCAATAATAGCTTCCCCCTTATAATAGCCCTGCTTATATATATGTTTCCCCCTCATAATAGCCCCCTTATATATAATTGCTCCTATATATAATAGTTCCTCCCTTATAAACAATATCCTCTTATAAATAATAGTTCCTATTTATAATAATGCCCCTTATATATAAGTTTCCCCTTATAATAGCCCTCTTATATATAATAGTTTCCCCTTACAATAGCAACCCTTATATTTAACAGTTCCCCTACTATAAATACTTGTCTCCCTTATAAAGAAATATTCTCTGCCCCTTATAATAGTTTCTCCAGTATAAATAATAGTTTGCCCCTTATAATAGCCCCCTTATCAGTTATAGCTCTCCTTTTGTTTTTCATAAAACAAGAAATATTTTATTCACCTTACCATGATCCCCTGATGAGTAGAGCAGCCGAAGACTGGCACAGGTGGCGCAATGCAATGATCTTCACGCCACCTGCCTCGAGACATTCTGTGTGTCAGTCCTCTATGGCAGAGCAAAGACTTTATACAGTGAGGAAAAAAAAGTATTTAGTCAGCCACCAATTGTGCAAGTTCTGCCACTTAAAAAGATGAGAGAGGCCTGTAAATGTCATCATAGGTAGACCTCAACTATGAGACACAAAGTGAGAAAACATATTTAGAAAATCACATTGTCTGATTTTTTAAGAATTTATTTGCAAATTATGGTGGAAAAAAAGTATTAGGTACAAAACAAGCAAGATTTCTGGCTCTCACAGACTTATAACTTCTTCTTTAAGAGGCTCCTTTGTCCTCCACTCATTACCTGTAGTAATGGCACCTGTTTGATATTGTTATCAGTATAAAAGACACCTGTCCACAACCTCAAACAGTCACACTCCAAACTCCACTATGGTGAAGACCAAAGAGCTGTGGAAGGATACCAGAAACAAAATTGTAGACCTGCACCAGGCTGGGAAGACTGAATCTGCAATAGACAAGCAGCTTGGTGTGAAGAAATCAACTGTGGGAGCAATAATTAGATAATGGAAGACATACAAGACCACTGATAATCTTCCTCGATCAGGGGCTCCAAGCAAGATCTCACCCCGTGGGGTCAAAATGATCACAAGAACGGTGAGAAAAAAAATCCCAGAACCACACGGGGGGACCTAGTGAATGACCTGCAGAAAGCTGGGACTAACGTAACAAAGGCTACTGTCAGTAACACACTATGCCTCCAGGGACTCAGATCCTGCAGTGCCAGATGTGTCCCCCTGCTTAAGCCAGTACATATCCGGGTCCGTCTGAAGTTTACTAGAGAGCATTTGGATGTTCCAGAAGAGTATTGGGAGAATGTCATATGGTCAGATGAAACCAAAGTAGAACTGTTTGGTGGAAACACAACTCGTTATGTTTGGAGGAGAGTGAATGCTGAGTTGCATCAAAGAACACCATACCTACTGTGAAGCATGGGGGTGGCAACATCATGCTTTGGGGCTGTTTCTCTGCAAAGGGACCAGGACGACTGATCCGTGTACATAAAAGAATGAATGGGGCCATGTATTGTGGGATTTTGAGTGCAACCCTCATTCCATCAGCAAGGGCATTGAAGATGAAACGTGGCTGGGTCTTTCAGCATGACAATGATCCCAAGCACACTGCTAGGCCAACGAAGGAATGGCTTCGTAAGAAGCATTTCAAGGTCCTGTAGTGGCCTAGCCAGTCTCCAGATCTCAACCCCATAGAAAACCTTTGGAGGGAGTTGAAAGTCCGTGTTGCCCAGCGACAGCCCCAAAACATCACTGCTGTAGAGGAGATCTGCATGGAGGAATGGGCCAACATACCAGCAACAGTGTGTGCCAACCTTGTGAAGACTTACAGAAAACGTTTGACCTCTGTCATTGCCAACAAAGGATATATAACAAAGTATTGAGATGAACATTTGTTATTGACCAAATACTTATTTTCCACCATAATTTGCAAATAAATTCTTTAAAAATTAGACAATGTGATTTTCTGGATTTTTTTTCTCATTTTGTCTCTCATAGTTGAGGTCTACCTATGATGACAATTACAGGCCTCTCTCATCTTTTTAAGTGGGAGAACTTGCACAATTGATGGCTGACTAAATACTTTTTTTCCCCCACTGTAGCTCCCTTCAAGAGTACCATCGTGCAGAGCATGCTGATACAGTTGTAAATGGAGCTACCTGAATTTAAGGTGGACCCCTTTGGGGACAGGGGCCATTGGCAATTGCCCAGTCTGCCTTAATCTAGTCTTCTTATGGCTCTCTTTATTCGCTGACTTTAACTCTCTCCTACCAATTTTCGACCACAACCTTCTTTCCTTTACTGTCAAAGGCTTTTGTTATTGTCAGAACATATCACACATTCAGGAATCTATTTGCTATTGACACTGAGCACCGACATACATACAGACCATACAGTCTTCTACAGTTATCTCTGTCCCTCATCTCATCTCTCTACCGTACTGGCCACCAAGAACTACAACAAGACTCTCAAAACTGCCCTGGATAAAGTAGCAGCCCATACCCTCAGAACCTTACAACACAGATGCCAGCAGAGGCCTCAAACACATTTTCTTTAGTGCTGAACATCTGTGGATAAATTCATTAACATCTGTGCCATTATTATAAAAACCTAGAACGTTTCTCTTCAGCTCACCAAACAAGCCTGTATCACTGATCTCATCTCTCTCTAATAACCCTAAATAACTCTTTTCACTCCCTGCTTACTACTAAACCCCTAACAGACCTCAGTGCTTAATGCCTGGAAATGTATTTTAAAGAGAAAATTGACAACATCTGTCAGGAAATAGTCACCCAGTTGTGAACTCTTATCCTTTGACCCAATAACGGAGGAAGTATCCCTGTTCCTTTCTTCCTCTCACTGTATTGCTTACGCAAAGAGCCCTATCCCCTCACACTTCCTCCAATCTTACTATTTATCTTACTGAAATTGTTAACTTCTTTTTCTCCTCTTTTAACCCCTTCCCGCCGCAGGCATTTTTTGATTTTTGTTTTTGACTCCCCATCTTCCAAACCCCATAACGTTGTTATTTTTCCATTCACAGAGCCATTAGCCATAATGATCTCTTTTAATATTCCAAACAATGTACTGGGAAGCTGGAAAAAAATTTGTGCAAATTTCTTCCGTGCTTCGTTTTTATGGTGTTCACTGTGCAGCCAAAATGACATGTCACCTGTATTCTATGGGTCAGTACAATTCCGGGGATATCAAATTTATACAGTTTTATTTATATTTTAACCCCTTAAAAAAATCCAAACCTTTACAAAAACTTTACTAACTTTTTTATATTTCCGTGTATGGGGATGCATGGGTGTCTTTTTTTCCAGGGTCAAATTAAGTTTTTAGTTATACCGTTTTGGAGAATCTCTATTGCTTTGATCACTTTTTATTAAAGCTTAATCGGGCGAAACAGCAAAAAAAAGTGGTTTGGCTCTTTTGATTTTTTTTTTCTGCTACAGCATTCACCGTATAGGTAAAATATTTTTATAAGTCAGCTTTGACCGAGGCGCCGGGGACTTTAATGCCCGCGACTATGGTGGCCATTCAGCTCCTGAGCGGCTGCCATATTTAAATAACCCACATCCTCCGTATTAGTACGGTGGATTTCGGGAAGGGGTTAAACATGCTGTCATAACCCACTACTGAAAAACCCCAGAGGCGTAATTTGTAGCTCCTGGGCTCCAATGCAAAATATGTAATAGGACACCCACTTACCATGTACTGTCTACAATACTGGTGTTGTCTTATGTTGTAGAGAGGCCTTTGGGCCCCCTCAAGCTCCAGGCTCTTGATATTCTCGCCTAATCCACTATCTTTCTGCTAACTCTTCTGGGCCCTTTACAATCTGTTATTTTTGTGCATTACACTCTGCAGAAATGGCCCTTACACAAATCTCTAAAGTCTCCTGACAGCTAAATCTAAATGCAACTATTATCGTCTTATTCTTCTGGATCTCTGTGCAGCTGTTGACACCAGAGCCCACCCACTTTTCTTCAGTATGTGCCACCCTATTGGCCTCAAAGACACTGCCCCCGCTTTTTTTCTTCCTATCTTTCTGACTATTCATCTAGTGTATCATTCTCTGGTGCTAATTCTCCACTTCCCCTTGCTGTTGGACTTTCTCAGGGCTCAGTCCTAGGCCCCCTTTTCTCCTCTCTCTATAACTCCTTCCAAGACATCAGCCCTGATCTACTACAGAACACCAGTGACTGTCTCTCTACTGTCTCTAATATCATGTCTTCTCGTTATCTGAAACTGAATCTTTCAAAAAACGGACTTCTTGTGTTTCCGTCATCTACTAACCAACCTAACCCTGATATCTCCACTTTCATTTGTGGATTTACCATAAGTCTGAGGCAGCATGCCCACCGTCTCAATACATTGGACTCTCTGTTTCATTGTTTCATTGTCATTATTCCTCTGATTCTCTCTCATCTTGACTTTTGCAATTCTGTACTAATCGTACTAGTCTTCCCCTTACTAAAATTTCCTCTCTACCTTCTGTCCTTTCTGTTGAACTGCTACATAGATGCATCTACCTTGTGCTAGTCACTGCACTGGTTGCCTGTCCACCACAGAATACAACTTAAACATCTTACACTCACCCACAAACCTCTCCACAGTGCTGTATCTCCCTACAACTGCTCCCCTGTCTCTGTCTACCACCGTCCTCTCCTTTTTGGCAATGCTTTTAAACTTGTACAGTGGGGAAAAAAAGTATTTAGTCAGCCATCAATTGTGCAAGTTCTCCCACTTAAAAAGATGAGAGAGGCCTGTAATTGTCATCATAGGTAGACCTCAACTGTGAGAGAAAACAAATCCAGAAAATAACATTGTTTGATTTTTTTAAGAATTTATTTGCAAATTATGGTGGAAAATAAGTATTTGGTCACCTACAAACAAGCAAGATTTCTGGCTCTCACAGACCTGTAACTTCTTCTTTAGGAGGCTCCTCTGTCCTCCACTCATTACCTGTAGTAATGGCTCCTGTTTGAAATTGTTATCAGTATAAAAGACACCTGTCGACAACCTCAAACAGTCACACTCCAAACTCCACTATGGTGAAGTACAAAGAGCTGTGGAAGGACACCAGAAACAAAATTGTAGACCTGCACCAGGCTGGGAAGACTGAATCTGCAATAGGCAAGCAGCTTGGTGTGAAGAAATCAACTGTGGGAGCAATAATTAGAAAATGGAATACACCACTGATGATCTTCCTCGATCAGGGGCTCCATGCAATATCTCACCCCGTGGGGTCAAAATGATCACAAGAACGGTGAGAAAAAAATCCCAGAATCACACGGAGGGACCTAGTGAATGACCTGCAGAAAGCTGGGACTAACGTAACAAAGGCTACCGTCAGTAACACACTACGCCGCCAGGGACTCAGATCCTGCAGTGCCATACGTGTCCCCCCTGCTTAAGCCAGTACATATCCAGGCTCACATATCACATATCACTGCTCTAGAGGAGATCTGCATGGAGGAATGGGCCAACATACCAGCAACAGTGTGTGCCAACCTTGTGAAGACTTACAGAAAACATTTGACCTCTGTCATTGCCAACGAAGGATATATAACAAAGTATTGAGATGAACATTTGTTATTGACCAAATACTTATTTTCCACCATAATTTGCAAATAAATTGTTTAAAAATCAGGCAATGTGATTTCTGGATTTGTTTTCTCATTTTGTCTCTCATAGTTGAGGTCTACCTATGATGTCAATTACAGGCCTCTCTCATCTTTTTAAGTGGGAGAACTTGCACAATTGGTGGCTGACTAAATACTTTTTTTTCCCCACTGTATCCTATGTTATCCAAACATAACACTCTGATCACCAAGACTCTTCTTGAGTTGCTTCAGTGCTATGAAATGCTCTACCCTGGACAATCAGATTAATACCCAACTATGGTAACTTCAAATGTGCCCTAAAGACACATCTTTTAGGCAGGATTATTGCACAATCTGATCACACAGTTCTACATTTTCTCACACTACGCTAATGTTTCTTATCCTATCCTTTCTACTCTATTCCTCAGAGCCTGACCCCTAAGTGCATATGCACTTAGTATCTGTTTATTCACAGATACCAGCTGGTGATGGGCTCAGTTATATGACCTTACTTATTATAAGATAGCTGGACCATTGTACCAAACAAGCCCTCTTACCTCTTGTAACACCCCTATTTTCTCACAAATTGTAAACTATTGCTAGCAGAGCCCTCACTCCTATTGTTTAATTGCTTTGTTACACTGTAATGTCTGATATTGTCTATTCATGTGTCCTCTGATTTGTAAAGTCTTGCGGAATATGTTGGTGTTATATAAATGAAATTATTATTTTTTGATAACATATTTTAATTTACAACTAATGCCCTCAAATATGTAACAGACTGTTCAGGTATATACAGTGTCTGGACTGGAGTGTCTAGGGCCCACCTTTAAAATTCATTCTTGAGGCCCATTATACAGCTAGGACTAGGACCGTCCTATCTATGTGAGCAAGGGATATGTGTCCACACAACAGCAGACCTCAGGCAGCAGAAAAACCATTGGTAATGGGGCTCCTACAGTGTGATTAAGAAGATGGTGCCCAGGGAGGAATGATACTGGTTGACCTGATTCTGAACCTATATGTCATCTCAGCCAGCCAATGTGTGTACAGTATAAGAAAATAAACTGGGTAATTTGTCAAATAATCTATACAGTATATTATACCGGTACATAGCCTGGTTGAGGTGCTGTACAATAGGTATCTGTATGAAGTACAATGAGTGTACTGTGCCATGCCAGGATAAACTGAGGGTCCTCCTGCCTCAGGGGCCCACCAGGGGATTGATTTGTTTACCTGTGGACCAGTCTTTGTCTGAGTATATTGTAATATTAGGTGGTCATTGACACTCTACAAGCTTGCAAACAAAAACAAACACACATGTACATACAGTATTCTCTGTCTAAGGGTTTGTCTATCCTTCAATTAATTTAGGGGTGTAACTAAAGCCTCTTTCCACATCAGAGGACAAGAATATAATATATTGCAAAGGACAAGTTCTACCAATTTTGCATTGGGGTTTAGGAACTTCAAGGAATACCTCTGCATTCAATCTATGTCAAATGTTCAGATGGATATGCAAAGGTGGCCATGGACCTACCTCTGGTGTGTAAACATAGGCAGCTTGGAATCCACCCGAAATGAAGGCTCTTGCAATGAAGAGTAAAACAGTAAGGACATTCCTGAAATAAAACAAAAAAACAAAGGTATTTACCCAGACACATCTACTTTAAAATCACTGTTACTTTTAGAATATTTTCAGCAGCAGGTCATTTGGATAATGGTTTGTGTCAGTATACCTGTACATGGAAATATTAATTTTTATTATTGTAACCTCTTTCACTATTAGAAAAACATTAAAAATATTTCACATACCGTCCAACACAAAGAAAAAGAAGAAGGGCACACAGCGAGAAAACAAAGAAACAGATGGCCATTGTCTTTTTCCGGCCTAGTCGGTCAATGATCCATAATGTCACCAACACACCTTGTGTAAAGAAGTTGTAAAAAAATATAAGATGAGTCAAATCATTGCAATCACAGTTCACATTGTTGATGTGTATAGAACTAGGTTCCTGTCCCAGCTTCAGGGCTTGCCTTTATGGGGCAAACACTCTTAATATAGCCAGACTAGGGAGGACCCCAACTATTTATTAAAGGGCAAGAAACCATAGGCATATTGAAAGTACAGGATAGGTTTTGTTAATTCAATTTGTTTATCGTTATCATCCTTCTTGGGCAGTGAAATTTTTAGCGCAACTTTGGTATGTATATGTTTGGTATATGTTCAACAATAAACTTTTATATTAAAGTAGAACTCCCATAAAAATGTTATTCTCTGGCCCATTAGAAAGGCACATGATGTAAACTGTATTTCAGGTAATCTTAATGGTGACTGTATTTGTGAGATATCCACTTTTTTCTGGTCCTCATCTATGTCATGTAACCAGCAATAAGCCTCATGTAAGTCTCATAGGAATGAATGGAGAAGGTGCTGTGTCATTTGGAGAATGTGATTGTTGGTCACATGACAGAGTAGAGGACCAGAAAAGAGCAACACAACCACCGGAACAAGATTTCCTGTACTACAACTTACATCATGATCCTTTCTAATGGGACAGAGAATAAAAATACATTACCGCCAAAAATAGGTATATAAAAATAAAGTTTAATTATGCATCCATCAAATGTTGTATATCAAATATTTTTCAAAATATAGAGTATATTAAATAACGTATATAATATAAAATTCATAGCATAACATATAGAAAATAAGAAATATTATAACAGAAAAAAAGAAAGAAAAGGCTCAAATGAAAACATAGAAAAAAGTTTAGTGTTTAACTAATGAAGGTAGGGTATGTTTTTACAGTGATAACATTTGTAAATGATGTGGATATTAATTGTATATATTTGATATGATGAGTCATGAGTCATGGGGAGAAGAAAGAGGTCCAACAAGTTGTGAAATGCCACTAATGTGGATATTGCCAATGCATATTCAGTCAACATCTGTTGCCCCACTTACCTGGGAATTCAGATAGCGTGGTCCATAATAAATCTGTGTAATCTTCCACAGTTAAATATTCACAGGAGAGACTACATTTTGGCTTTACTGTTTTCCTGCGACTGGAAACTGGGAAAAACAATATTAATAGAGGATATAAAGTATTTGCTATTCAGAAACCACAGCAAAATAGCTGGATGATGAGGTTAGATTCATCATGACTTAATAATAACAATTTAATAACTGACTACTACTTAGGCAGGGCTTACATCTGCATCAGAGTCTCCGTTGGAGACTCCATCGCAGAAACTGCCGGAAATTGGCAAGAAAAACGTCCTGCACTGAGGACTTTTTTTCTCTGCTGCTTTAAGTTTCAAAATGGTTTTGTTTTTATGTTTTAGCAATTCGGCTCTCCGTTTGGGTCCCCCAACAGACCCGTACAATGGAGAGCTGGCACTAGTGTGAACCTAGTGTAACTGTAGTTAACTTGTCACTTGACCTCCTGCTGTAAATGCTCAAAACAATCAATGAAAATCGCTAAACATGTTGAGGCAGATTTACTAATCCTACATTTTAGTCAGTTTTAAAATGTGCCAGATTTATCACAGTGGTTTTTGCGGGATGATAAATCTATCACATTGTTAGACTGCCTAGTATAAGTTTACATTGCCCATGAGTTGGTTTAGTTTACGACAAAGAAATGCACTAATAATTGCTTCCATTATACCTATAGGGAAACCACTGGCATTTCCATAGGTATAAATGACATACTGCAATTTCCAAAACCGCAACTGTTTTGGAAATTGCAGCGTCTCCGCTGCACATATTTTTCTGCAGTGTGTGGCTGGGAGTCACTAAAATGCCATCCACTATGCAGGGACTGTAAAATGCCACGATTTTTCCGCAGTGTTTGGCTGCGGCGTTTACGCCACGTGGAGCCTAACGCCCAAGCCTAAAACAGTTAATAGATGAGTTTTGTGACAGTTTTGGTACAAATTGTACCAGAATTGTTGTGCATTTTCAATAGTAGATCTGCCCTTTTGCTTATTATTGGTGAAAAATGGACAGTCCATGCCAATAAATTATTATTGATGTTAACTGTGTTGTCACATGTACATTCATGATCTGCTAGTAGATTAGTAACATCAAATGTGAAATAGGTCAGTTTATATATAATAACTGTTTTGTTTTAAACATCCATTTGTGGGCATAACAATTTTGGAATGGCTAACTGATGTAAGGCTCAGTTCACACTATGCATTTATGTTGTGTTTTTGAAATGCGTTTTGGTTTAAACACAGCAAAACAATGGTGTATGCCTCTCAATGAGATTTCAATAAAAAAACCCTGCTTCAAAAATGCACAGTATGAATCCAGCCTAAGAAAGCTGCAAAATATATATGAGCCATTACTGATAGTAATATAGATTATGTCTGGAGAAGCCATGTTTGAATTTGGTGCAAACTATAGCATCAAAAGCTGGAATCCTTCGATATTGGAAGATTTTAGTGCCATTCATTGAAAAAGTTATATGGTGAATTTGCTACTTACTACTGCATACATCTCCAGCCTGGAAAAGTTCTGTTGTTAAGAGAACCAGCCCATAGTATGAAAAAGCATTGGAAAACCTGTAATATGAAATTAGGTCTATTTTATAACAGAATGTTCAAATGGTTAATTTTTGATAGACAACACATTATTATATTGCATCTCTGCTATAATGGCTGATGATTTATTCTCTAATGAATAGGTAACATAACTACTTACCATATAAACCAAAGCAACAGAGTTGTGCATCTGAACTGAGGTGAAAAAAGGTCCCGTATTTTACCACGATCCTCCTATGAATATGGAAATCAGTTACATTTGATAACCCCAATGTCTGTTGTGTGTCTAGAGGATTTGCGTGACTGCGCAAACAGTGGGACATTGGTGATAGGTTTACTTGCTAGGCTACAGTATGTTCAAAACAAAGATTGTCCCTTCTTGTAAAAATATGAAAGCAAAACCTGATGCTAAATGTATTAGTTATTTGGTTAATTTCATCAATTTTCCTCGTCATCCGTTGTATTAATTGCTATCACTTTTGATACATTTTTGGTTACTTCATATTACGTTAACGCAGATGGGAGGATTAAAAGGTAGATATGTATATGCGGATTTTTACCTGTTCTCTCATTGGCTTCAATGTACAAAAAGTGGCAATATTTTATTAAGTTGGATTCAATAAACATCTTTATTTTACCCTATACAAATACAATGGTATTGGATACACAGCACCAATCACTGTATGAGTAGATCTGCAACTACATATATAATATAATGTGGAGCAAACATGCACACTTACCTGCCTGGATAAAATAAGTTTTCCTAAAGGCATTGGAGCGCCATTCTCTGTTGCTATACGCTTTAAGGTTGCAAGGGCTTTCTCTTGATTTCCAGACAGGACATCATATCTAGCACTCTCTGGTAACCACTATAACATAATAATATGCATAGACAAGTCAAGTAACATTATCAGTAAACACACTGGAGAAGATTTATAATCAGGGTAAATGTTAAAGGCCGTTTTGTTGGATCCTGCCTTGCCGTAATTTGTGTAAATTTATCAAACACTGGGCAAAGAAAAATCTGGCACATCTTTAAGGCTCACCCAGCATTTCCATGCTGTGTGTTGGCTGAGTTTACCAGACTGAACAGTATGCCGGGAGACGGACTCCTAGCGTGATAGTTATCTATGATGCTAGGAGTCCCTGCCTCCCAGTGACATACAGGTGCATCTCAATAAATTAGAATATCTTTGAAACGTTTATTTATTCCAGTAATTGAATTAAAAAAGTGACCTCCTATATTTTCTAGATTCTTTACACACAGAGTGTTCTATTTCAATTGTTTTATTTCTGTAAATGTTGATTATGGATTACAGGCAATGAAAACCAAAATCTAAGAAAATTAGAATATTGTAAAAAAGTTCAGTATAGTAAATTCAGTGTGTCACCTGCCAAGATTTCCTAAGCCTTTAATTGGTCCCTCAATCTGGTTCAGTTGGAATCATGGAAGACTGCTGGTTATGAATTGAGTTACTGAAATGAATGAACGTTTCAAAAATATTCCAGTTTATTGAGATGCACCTGTACTGTCCCGTACTATAATCATATGGGACAGTATGTTGCTGGGATGCACTGACTCCTAGTATCATAGATAACTATCATGCTAGGAGTCGCTCTACTGGAATAAAGTACAGGCCGATAAATGTGGCCAACACATGGAGCAAGTTTCATGGGTGAAACTCGGTCATGTGAATGCAGGGTAACACTTCTGTCCTGCAATGTAACTCTACTTTCTACTCCACCCCTCTTTTGGAGGGAGGTGGCTACAGTTTTTTTGTGTCTTGGTTGCATTTGACTAGTCTGATGTACATCAGCTCAATAGGCTGACCACACCTGCTTCCCAACCACTTTAGTATAGTGAACTCTGTAAGGGCTGGTTCACACATATGAATTTGACCCTGATTTGTTAGACAGAAAATTTCTGCTTAGACAGAAGAATTTCAAGCAGATTTTGGAAGCTGATTCTGAAAATCTGCTCCAAAATCTGTTTAAAAAAAGAGCTCCAAAATCTGCCTATTCTTTCCAATGGGGATTTCAGACAGATTCTGCCTAAAGAATGAGCGGGATACTTCTTTTTTCTGCTAGCTGAAAAAATCAGCAAGCAGAAAAAATTTGCCTCTGCCTCCCTTTGATAGCAGTTCAGGCAGAATTTGGAGCTGATTTTGAGGCAGAGTCTGCCCAAAAGTTGCAAAACCATATATTACAACTTTTTGATGCCAGAGTTCAGCCACGCAGAGTTTGATAAATTCCCCAAAAGAGTATTCTCAGCAATAATGAAATAAAAAATATGAAAGCTACTAAATAGACAGTTTTCTATGCATCTTGATTCGCAATATGTGGCCTCAGCCATAACATGCTTCTAAATAGCTCTCCTGGTATGTCTAGTTTAGTAAATACTTGCATTCTCCATCAAATAATTTGTTGGAGCATTTCTAACTTCGACGTCTGCACTATGATGTTCCTCTCTTTGGGGGCAGTATGGGGCTGAATGAATTGTTCATTGCCATGTAGTGTTCATTTGTCGCAGAACACTGGCCTTTTTACACAGAGTAATGGGATACAAGCTACCATTATTTGTTACATAAGGGTTCCAATTATCCTGCAAACTCATTTTTCCCATTTGTTGATTGATCGTTGTACATTTCCAGTGGCCAGTTATTAGGAACAAGCATTCCCAAGATGATACTGCATCTGTTGCATATTCATATATAAGACACTATAGTCTAAATTTCTACCATATATTATTTGGCTTACTTAGCGACAGAAATTTTTGCCACAATTTTGGCTCAATTCAAGCACACATTCACATATTTTAAGCCTACCACCTTGGCAGACAGTATGAGTGTTTAAAATACATACCCTTGGTGCATATCATGTAGGCCAATTTTTATTTTTTTTTGCAAATTATGCAAGAATTTGGGGGTCATTTAGTTGTGTAAAATTGAACTGCCCCAAAGTACATCATTTGCAATAATTTAAGTGAGATGTAAATTACTAATGAACAAGCAGGTCCGTACTTTGGAATGGGCAGTTATGAGCTTTACCATGTCTATTTTAGTATGTACTGTATTTGCTAAATACTTACAAAACATAAAACTGCAAACAGCATTAGTGGCAGTGCAGAAAGGATCAGGAGCCAACGCCATCCTAAGGTGGGCATCACAAAGATAGCCAGCAGAACTTCAAACACTGTACCCACTGCCCAGAATATCTGTCAATGGGAAGACATTTATCATTTTATTCATAAACTCACATTTTTGAAAATACGCTAAAAGTCTAAATGTATATAATTCCAGAACAGCTCCCTTGAGACCACACGTTGCAGAAAAGCTGTGCTTTTGGTGTAGATTATGCTTCGGTTTTTTTTAATCAAAGCCAAGAGGTACTTCAAAAGGAATAGGAATATATGGGAAACACTTATACGTATCCATAGTCTATAATGCAGCGAACATATGCCATTATGTATAAGCATTGCAGTTTATTTTTAGCTGTATTGGAAAGTGTAGTTGACTACACAGAGCTCTGTTTACAGGATTGTGTTCCCATGATTGATTTGGGGGGAAATGTTTCCCTAAAGAACACAAAATTACTATACAGAAAAGGAGGTTTTACCCAGGAGCTGTTCTTGACAAAAGGACCTTTTCCCATCATCCATATCTTATACAAGATTTTAGTTAAAATAATGCTATATTTGGACACTGGGAAACGACGGATAAGAGCTTAAAGGTTACAGTTAAAAACTTTTAAATACTTTGTATTTCTCATCTTGTGCTGATACTCAGTTACACCTTTTACTCTACCCAAAAACTGCACAATTCTTATGGTAGGAAACTATTGACTCTCCTGTTCCTTTAATGGATACTACTGTGCAGTGCCTAAAGTAAAAATGACCTTTTCCAGAAGGCAGCTGACCAGCACAAGATCTGTGAAAATATTAAGTCAGGAAGGAACGTGGAGTGATCTCAGTTCAAAAGACTGAAGAATTGTGATTACTTTTTACTGTCACAAAAGAACACCACCTGCCCTGACCTCGGCTTGTCCACTAACCATGTCCTTACATGTCATTTTGGTGCCATACACCAGTGTCTCTTGACTCATCCAGATCGGCCACCACTAAATTGGTACTACTCCTGAGGTAGTGACCTGTTGGTTCCCTGCAGCAGGGACCAGATCCCCATAGCAGGTTAAAGGGTGAAAACCAGGGCACAACTTAGACAAGACCCTCAGGTGTGTCCCTGAGTCAAATCAGTTTAATGGCACAGTTAGGCCTCACCCGCTGCATTGCAGTTACCTTTAGGTAATGCTTATAAGCTATTTTTTTCTCAGTTGATAACTTGGCTTCTTTGTAGCTTTGCTTTGTTGGATTATATACTCTTTCAAGGTACAGCTATAACCAGTGACTGCATCTTAGCGACACCATCTTTTGAAAGTCTGAAATCCACTTCCTGTCCCATCAGAGGCTGAAACTACTGTTATTTCCCCGTTGCAGTTGTGTCTGTTCAGATTAACAGCTCAGTAGAGTAGAAGCTTACCACAAGCTCACCAGGGCATCGTGTATTGTAGAGCTCAGATGCTGATCATGGATAAAAGTGCTCTGTTTATGAATATCAACCTACAGATTTGTGAATGTACTGTACTGACCAAGTATAATTCTGAAGTCTTTTTGAGATATAATAGAAGGGATTTTACTTGGTAGAAACAATAAATTTTGTACAACAAACATTTGAAAAACAGAGATTCTTTAAAACATTGATCCTAACTATTGCAAATGAGCCCAGAATGGCATATCCTTTAATAAACCTTGGTAGGGCAAAACAGTGCACAAGTTGTTCTAATAATAAGCAAAGAACACCAAATGAAAAGTTAGAGTAAAATGAATGGTCTTACCTCTATCAGAAGTATGCACTTTGCTCTTGCTTTCATAGGAAGAAACTCTGCATACAGTGTCACTCTAGTTAATAGGTAAAAAAATAAAATGACTGCAAATAACAGTAAATAAGAGATTAAGGCCTCATGCACATGACCAAGTGTGCAGGCTGGATGGGGGGGGGGGCAATTTTATAGCGGAATCTTTGAAATGACTTTTGGGTGAGATCCAAGTACCTTCCACCTCCCCATTGGTTTTAGTTGGGGGGTCGGGGGGTTCTGTTACAATTTGTTCCAATGTCACAGAGCAGGATAGGACCAGTGCTATAATTATTGTAATGGAACAAAGCATGGGACAGCACACTCAGTCGTGTGCATGTAGCCTTAGGGTTCATTCACACTGTGCGGTCAAATTGCATACCTCTAAGACATTTTTGGACTAGGGTGCATGTGGCACTTCAGTTAAATTTATTTTGGGGACACACTACACAGCTACATGCGAACATTACCTGATACTCGTTCACAATTCCTAAAATGTTGCCAACATAAATTTATTTTTCAGTATTGGCTTGTTGTCTATCCACTGCCTTTGATTATTTCTGTCCTGGAGTTGTGCCTGTAGCCTGATGCTGGTTTCTTGCCTTGAACTAGGGCCCTTTTAGCTCTCTGAGTTGGGGATGTGTACTCACACAGCGATGGGTCTCACGCAGCAATGGGGCCCCTGCAATGTAATAGAGAATATGGGGCCCAGGGAGAAAAGATACAGGTTGGCCTGACTATGCACCTAGATGTCATCTCAGATACCCAATGTGTCTAAAAATAAACTGGGTAGTCTCTTAAATAATCTATTCAGTATATACTGATGCATAGCCTGGTTGAGATGCTGTACAATGAGTATCTGTATGAAATACAGTGAGTGCACCATACTAAACCAGGGTGAGCTGGGGGTTCACCTGGCTAAGGGGTCCACTGGAGAATTTACCTGTTTACCTTTGTGACAGTTTGAGCCTGCACTAAGACTTTGATCATACAGAGTATTGGCTACTGGAAGCCTATGATGAAGACAGTACAAGTATCCCCTAGATAAATGGCATATGCCCACCATACAGGTAAAGGTAGCACAAACCAAGAACCTAACATAAAGACTACACCACTTTGAAAAATATTGTTATGAGCCTATACCCTTTTTATTGCACTAAATTATGTATTATTATTATTGTCAACACAAGAAATACTGTATCATTAAAGTTATAATAGACTTTTTATGAATATCATAAAAAATAAAATCCATCACTGAGTAATTTATTTACTTTGCAGTAAGTAAGGTTTTATGCTGTTGGTCTTCAATAACTCTTTCAGAATTTTGGCACAACTTAGTTTGGTCTTCTGCAGGGGTGTAACTTAAGGCTTACAGGCCATGGTACAAAAGTTCAGCGTGGGCTTCCCTGCACAACTTCTCCTCACAAACAGCAGCTGTGTCCCCTCCGTACATTTTAGCAGCATTTACATTTTCCTTTCCAACTGCTATTTTTTTTTTTTTTTTTTTGCCATTAAAGGGCTAAAGGGAATCTGTTAGGTCAATCTGGGACACTAAACCACCCACAGGTCTTTATAGACCTGGGGTTTAGTGTCCCAAATCACCCTGTTGTAAAGCAATACTTACCTAGAGAAGGGTCCGATGAGCATTGTTTGGCCGAGAACAGTCCGGCTTATTCATGAGCTTCTTTATTGGCACACTTCTCGGCGCCTGCGCTGTTCTTCAGTGAAGCCGAAGTTGGACAGCCCGGCTTCACTGCGCAATTGCCGGAGGTACAGGACATGTGCACTGAAGTCGAAGTGTACTCCTGTCGCTTCATTGAAGAACTGCACAGGCGCGGGAAATACAGCGGCACGGTGAGTATAAAGCTTTTTTATTTTTAATGCAGCCATGGATTGCGTCATAACAGGGTGATTTGGGACACTAAACCCCAAGTCCATATGGACGTGTGGGTGTTTTAGTGTCCCAAATTGCCCTGACAGATTCCCTTTAATTTTCTCCTTTCTTAGAGTGGAAGGCTGTATATTAAAAATATTCTCATTCTAGTTCACCAGAGGGCAAGGGTCATAAATTTACAACAACCATCAAAGGAAATCAGAAAGGAGATCAAAGAATTTGAGCATGACCAGTGAGCCCCATTGGCTTCTGGGCCCAGTCAGCGACCACTGCAACCCCTATAGTTACACCAGTGGTTTTCTGATAGACCAGAACATGCCTGTAAATTTTCACAAAAAGGAGATAAATAATATTTAATGGAAGCTCTAACTGACAAACATGTGGAATGGGCAAACTAGTATGAGTATCTGCTTTAATTTTAGACAAATTCTTGTTAATACCCGAAACCCCAAAAGAAAAGTTATATTGTACAGGGTTACATGGTGTACAAACTATAAACAACCATGTAAATGATAAATAATTATGTACAGTTATTAGAAACAAGATCAGTACTACACTTACGACTGAGGAACACCTCCAATCCCAAAACCAACTAGTCCTCTGAGCACAATAATCCAGCTGTAGACTGGCGCAAATGCACTGAGGATTCCATAATATAATGTCCAAAACACACTGATCTTCAGGCCCTGGAAAGCAAAGACAACAGCAGACGTCAAGGGAAGCAAATCCCAATAAAATGTGACATAATACAAATGTTTTTTTTTACAAGGCATCCAATATATTACATAATCTGACTTTGTACAATTTACCGTTTTCCTGCCATACTGGTCTGAGAGATTTCCCCAAAGGGATGAGCTGGACATCATCCCAATAAACACAACCTGTTGAGAAAGCAAAACATAAACATCAGCAAATCTATGTGTCGCAGTGTCCTTTAGTCACTGAAGGTGGCATCATCCTACAACTGAAAAAGACAGCTTTTAGATGTTTATATGCTAACCTATCATGAAGGAAATATCAAAAAACATAGAAAGTCTGAGATCAACTATAATACGATTAGGATGGTAATATAATTTTTTATTCATGTTACACTAACATGACATTTTATTATCTGGTAAAGATGTCTTTTCTCAAACATAAAAAGAGTATAGTCACTGTAACTAGCCTGATATATTGGCATCCTCACTAAAGTTTAGTCAAGAAACATCTTACAGAGTGAACCTTCTACAGATGTGAGGTTGACACAAGAAGAAATCGATATGTTTTATAACCACTTCTGAAGATATACTGTAGTCAAATATTAATCTTTTATGGTAACTCTAAACAGATTCAATTACCAAGGGCATTGTAGTATAAATTTATCACAGAGCAGATACTGCAGCCGACAATTTTATATTCAATAACTGTGCCAGCAAAGCTTTGTGCTTACACGGGATAAGTGCAAGTCCTTGGGCACATATTACGTCAATGCAACACCTGGAATTCAATCCAAGAACTGGTCAGTGCATCTGCTTACCGATGTGAGCAAAGCAACCTGCCAACTGGGTAGTCTCCATTCACAGTGGAGCTGTGGAGCTAGGATGCTAAGAATCATCATTTCCATCGCATCAGCCATCTAAACAAATCAAGGGGCAAATGATTAAAGATGGAGATATCTCCAAGAGGAAAAAAGAGGGATTACCAGAAGAAAGTAGAAACAATTCAAAGCTCAGGAAACAAGAAAACACATAGACTCAACATTCATTGAGGGTTATTTTCTAAATGATAAATTTCTGATTACAACAGGGGCGTAATTTCTGATTACAACACGGACCGTCAAAATATAGGTCATGTCCTATTTTTGTCCGGTTTCACAGATACTGTACTTCCATACACTGAATGTATGGAGGATCCATGAAAAGCCGCTAGCGGAAAAAAGCCGCTAGAGAAAAAAAAACACCACTTACTCCCATTGAAATGAATGGTAGGAGTTTTTTCAGGCGGATTTTGGCGCGGATTCCGTGTCAAAATCCGCTGCCAAAAAACTCCATGTGAACACAGCCAAAGGGGTTGTCTGGGTTTTTTTTTTTTTTAATTAGTAAAGGCAGGAATGTGTTTACATAAAAATATAACTTATAATAGTCTGGTCATTATCCCACTGCTCCAGTGCCACCGCTCCGATGTCCTGGACGACTCCTTTAAATACTGTTTATATTGTCATATAACCAAGTTACTTGCCCAGGCCAGCCCAGTAAGGATTGACAATTTCCACTGGAATTTTCCAAATCCAATTGCTTCCACAGCATCTTCCACCATAAATGTATCTGTGAAAAAGAACAAAAAAGACTCTGAATGAGGATACAGGCAAATAAACGGAGGTTGAAATATTATTGTAAATGCATTAGATAAATAGCTCACATACAAGACTTTGTTTTATAGTATAAATTATATTTCTGCAAACTAATAAAAACAAAATACATTGAACCATGCATCTGTACATTTCTTCTCAATTTCTTCCTACTGCAAGATCTTACTGAGTGTGTTTGTGACCACGCTACATATATACTAGGTCAGGGGTCAGAAACCTATGGCACTCCAGCTGCTGTGCAACTACAACTTCCAACATGCTCCAGTCACTTCCATGCGAGTTTTAAGAACAGCAGAGCAAGTATGCATGCTGGGAGTTGTAGTTTTATAACAGCTGGAGTGCCGAAGGCTGCCTACCCCTGGAATAGGTATTATAATTGTTGTTACAGGTACTCATTTTTTGCAGCACTGGGCACAGAACACTTAGAGAGGGTGCCCTTTCATAGCATAAACTGAGAGAGAACACATGCAAAAAATACTGTAGGTAGAAAAAAAATATTGCTGGTATGTGGCATAAAGTCCTTTAATGTGTTTTGGTGGGTTTAGACTTTATGTAACAAATCTAGTAAAAATTTTCTTATACTTGACACTTGTGAGCAGAATACATAAGTGTGGCCATACATGCATTTAATTAATACTTGTTATATACAAGACCAATTAGAATTGGAGGTAGTATTCTCACCATCAGTAGGATTGGCAAATTCCTTTGGCACTGTGGTTCCATCTTCCAGTTCCACTGCCTCCAAATTTGTGTGGACAGTTCCAATTTGAATCTCATGCTCCCCAGAGATGTTGTCCTCTTCTGATCTGGCACTTTCTCCAGTTCGACGGAATTTGACGACACTGTAAAGAGAAACTTTAATATATATTATTCTATTATTATACATTTTATTTATGATATACATATTTAAAAGACCTCCTAAAAACAAGATTAAATTATTCTTGTTGTTTGTCACTTTTTTTTGAGATTCTAAATAATCTGTCATTCAAGACCCCTACTGAATGAAGCTACAAAGTGGCTACAAAGAACATCTTTTTCTTTGGATAATGGGAAAGTCCTTGCATTATATGGGCAGCACCTTAATTGTAGTGGGTTCTATATAATGTTTTTTTTTCTCTTGTATGGCACTGCAGGGAATTGAACACTTATCAGGTTTTTGTGCAAATTAGAGCTGATTTCCTGGAATCCCAGGAGAACCAGCGATTAGCTTATTTTCAGAGAATCAAAGGAAATTGTCCAAAGCTGTGTTTTTTGCTGAGGTTGCACTTTTATTTATTTATTTATTTTTAATTCTTTATTTATTGATTTTGGATATGGCACAAGGAAGGAAATAACAAATTGGTACCAAATCAAAAGAAAAGACAATAAAGACTAGGACAAGCCAAAGCAATTTCGAAGTAAAATACAAAGTAAACATAACCAAAGGCAAGAAACGAGATCATCAAAACTATAGCCAAAACAACTCTAACATAGACCATAACAATTGAGAAAACAAGGGAAGGGGGAAATTTGGCTATTATTTTGCAGAAATAAAATTACAGTTTGATCAAGAAGAGGAGAAAGAGTGAATCCCAGCAACCCACCATGGAAACAGGGCACTTCAAAGCAGGCTCAAACCCTCAACTCTCACTCATGAAGTCCCAATATTTCTGCAAACTCTGGAAAAGAGTCCAGGCAGTGATAAATGAGTCATGAGTGTTCCTAAGAAAAGCACAAAATCCACCATGTATACACTTTATGTATCCAGTGAACAAGAGATGGAGGGTGGTAACCTTCTAGAGGGCTGGGATGCAGGCAAAGTGTTGAAGTGACGACTTACGGTAGGCGCGCAAAGAAAGATTAGATAGGTGTATGAGGTAGAAAGCTGGCAATGGGGGGAAAGCCATCTGTAACACCCAAAAAAACACCCTTTCTAAAAGTTCCTAAACCCGACACAGACCAGAAAGATATGTAGCAGTGTCCCCTCCTCCACGCCACACCAACAACAACGTGGGGAGGCAGTCAGAAAAATCTTGTGAAGTTTAGATAACACATGGTACCATCTAGTTAGCAGTTTATACATGTCTTTTTGGTATTTACTTGCAATTGAGGTCTTATGAGCAAATTCCAGAGTTATAGAGCACTGAGAGGCAGTCAGAAAAGCCTAGAACACTCTCCCATTTATACAGAAATGGAAGTCTGTAGCCACCAGGAGGGTAGACTAGCAGTGTGTAGAAGTCTGATAGGGAATGTCGGACATGGCCAGTTCTGCTGTAGGATTTCTCAAATAGAGTTAGAGGTTTGTTATAACCCTATGGGGATGACAGAGCCCACAAGAAGTTTTAGTGTCCTCCAGAGTCCCAAAGGGGTCAGATCAGGGATGTTGAGCAGGTCCCTAGGGGAGGGCCACCAGTCATCCATATGAAAGAGCATTGGCCTAAGCTTTTCCACCCTAGGCCATGACCCAAAGGTACTAGATGACAATCCTGTCAGGAACCCAGGGTTACCTAGTATAGGGTAGACAGAAGAAGTATAAGATATAGAGTCCCTCAGAAATAGCGCCTTACAAGTTAGAAGTGTGGGCCCAATGGTAGGGTGAACCCTCAAAGCTGCAGTAGGAGATGAGTCCAGACAAGAGAGTTCCAGAGAAAGTGCACTCCACCCCATTTATTTTGTCAGGATGAAAACAGAGCGTGTCAATCAAGCCAGTTTACCTGCCCATATGAAGTTAGTCAGATCTCAATACAGTAACTTAAAAAACGTGGGGGGGGGGGGTGACCCATATGGGGAGTGTTGATAAAATATAGAGAAAAGAGGCATGAATTTCCTTTTATATATGGAACAGCATCCAAACCAGGTATAGATGCCATTGACCATCTCTGCAAGATAGCTGTAACTGTCCACATGAGTGACAGGTGGTTCCTAGAATAGAGCTCTCCCAGTTCACGGGAGATCCAAACCCCCAGATACTTAGAGGTAGCACTTTTTATAGGTAAAACATTTCTTAAACATTTAGAAACGTTACGGGTAAAATTCACAACTGCATTGAAACTTGCAGCAAAGCCACAGACAGTTTTTGAGATTTGGTTTTATGTGGCTTAAATTGCACCTCAATCTTAGTCCGGGGGAGGTGAAAGAAATTAAAAAAACATACTCACCTGTCCGCAGTGCTCCTCTGTCCTCCCAGCGAGGTGCAGTCTTTCTGCTCAGCTGTCTTCTTGCAGTGGAATTCCTTGTTGGCTGTGACGTCCTGGGTTCCTTCTGCTGACGCCGCTGTTTGGCCTCACTCGTCAAGTGCGGTGGGGACTTCCGCTGGGAGGCAACAACAGAGCTGCAGGACCGAACCGTTCTGGGAGGCACCACAGCATCAGTAACAGGTATGGTTTTTTTTGGGTTTTTTTCACCTCCCCCCGGCCTCATTAAAAAATAAAATTTGAGTCCAGATAACCCCTTTAATGTCTGAGTAAAGCCTACGATGTGAAACAATTTTATCCACCTGACAGAAGTATTAGGCATATACTGGTTTTCTGTATGTAACCTGAATATTCCTATGCTTTAGCAGAAAACAGAGTTCTTGATAATGGTGAGGAACTGAAACACACACACATTGCACCATCTAGCCTAAGGGCGATATATTAAAGTTGCACTTTTTGTTACACAGCTGATTCTGGTATTTTACATGACAAAAATCAATTTTCTAACATGGGACAGGGCTTAGCCTCTTCTAGCCAACAGTTTTCATATCATTTATGTCAGACAAATTGATCCGAGGTTTTGTACTGTTTTGCTGGCTTTGGATTTTTTTTCCCCTAACATGGGGCAATTGACATCAGCCTCATGGAGTTTTTTGCTTTCCTCTGGATTAACACTGTAGAGTTATAGGTTGGACTTGATGGACCTGTCTTCATCCAACCTCATCTACTATGGTGCTATGTAAAGTTTAGCTCAGATCTAAATTTGAGTTTCTGGCTCATGGAGGGCCAGTGATCCACCAAATTTATTGACAGCCATTCTTAATAAATTGGGCATATCTCCACTATTTCCCCCTAAATTCATACCACATATTAATTGGTACAGTTTCTCAAAAAAAAATAAAGCCAGAGTTTTGGCACATTTCTTTGGGAAACAGTTTTGCGTCTTAATCTTGACCCTTTTCAGACAAGGCTGCCCTCTTCTGCTAAACCCCACACTTTGTCAGAAGGTTGTAGAAAGTGGCTAAAACAGTTAATGAATATGATGCAAGGCATGTATACCAGTTTTTGGTACATTCTGGCACAGTTTCATATGTAAATCTGCCCCATAGATTTTAGAAAATTACAATACTTTTTATTATTCAATTTACGGTATATGAAAAAGGCAAACACTTAAAGGGAACCTATCAGGTGTTTATTCTAACCTTAACTTCATCCCCTCAAGTGCAGCATGAAGTAAAGAACTTTCCTATAGTGCCCCTTGCTAAACTTTCTGTTGGTGAAAAGTCAAGTTATAATCTTATAAAACCTTAGATTAGCATATGCAAATTTACCTTAGCTAGCAACACGGGGTGGGGAGCAGCTTTATCTAGTCATGTAGTCATTATACTACAGCACACCCTTTGCAGCGTGATTGAAAAGTCCCTAATTGTCCGTCTGCAGCCTGATATCCTACATAACTGCCGCTCTCACTGGGTGTGACTTAGATCCATGACTAGTTATGGTCAATTTGCATATGCTAATCTAAGGTTCTAAAAGCTTACAACCTGATTTTTCAGCAACAGAAAGCTTAGTCAGGGACACCATAGGAAAGATCATTACTTGATACTACCCATGCTGGGGCCAGTTTAGGGTAAAAAGACTACCTGACAGTTTCCATTTAAAGCCTTATGTAAACATCTTGAACGCAGGACATCTGGTTCCATTCAGATGAAGTGTACCATGAAAAATGTTTTTAGAAATATCACATAAATACATATTTATTTCACACACAATATTCCGATACATTTCACAATAGAATATACAAGAGCATAAAATGGAGGTGATTTATAAAAACTAGTGCTAAATGAAAAGTGGAGACCCGAGTGGTTGCCCAAGTAAATTTCCATCTTCTCTTTCTACAGACCTTTTGGGAAATGAACCTGCTCAGCTGCTACTGACTACTCCACCACTTTCAATTAAGCCGGCCCTCATTGTCATAAATCTCTGTCATGCCATGTATAATGTCTATTGTACTTGCACAGGGAACAAACTGAACTCCAAAGGGTTTAGTATTTATACATAGTACAATAAATGAAGAAAGGGTTAATTATAAAATTAAAAGCAATTAATAGATGTTGAAACAATACTGACAAATACCTGCAAATACCAAACCAACCCTTATGTGCTCAGCATAATAACCGTCTGCTTGTGAAATGATGAAGGCCGGGAACCAATATATGCAGGGCATTATTTACAAGCGTTACAGAAATATTCTACTGTTGGTATAATGGGAACTAAGTCAGCAGCAAGAAAACATTATACCGCCTTTCTTTTATCTTTAGAAACGTAAAATCTACAGTAAGCAAAAGCCTCAAACACAATGGGACACATTCACAGGCATTAGCAGACAACGGCTTAACTATTGGGGAGACATAGATGGCAGCTCTAAGTACAGAGTCTGGTTCTCTGGTCTGAGTTTTGGTGCCTAATGACAACATAACAGTTCCACTGCTACATAAATGTCACAGATTCACCCTAGGGCCCAATGCTATTTCACTACTTTTTGCATATTTCCTTATGTTAGACAGTTATCAGGTTAGAACTTGGCCAAACCAAGAGCACATTGCAGATGCAAAATGTTATATATAATTTCAAATTTCAATGAGCATTTACTTGGCACCATTTCTTATAACACACAACTTTTGTTAAAATTACATTTATACACACAATGGCTACAATAAATATACATAGTATATTGTCAGTTTAAAGTTAAGCTAGAGGGGTTTTCTCATCTTACACTGGCATATCCATAGAACATGCCTTAAATTTGTGATTTGTGAGCTCTCAACACTGCAAATCCTGCCTAATGTGAGAATACTTGTGACAGCATCCAGGCACAGATAGAATTAGGTTGTACCAATCCATGTGCAATGAGAATTATAGAAACAGCATAAAAACAGCATAGCATGCTCTGAATATGCCACAGATATCTGAGATGGGAACACCCCAGTGGAAACAGGTCTTGATCAGGAATCATAATCACAAGATTTTGGAGATTTATGTACCTCAGATGATGGAACTTCCATGAACCATTTCAGGGCCTAATTTTAGTCTTGAGGACCACACAAATGTTTGACTTCTTTGCATTCTGTAATTTTAATCTTTTTAGGGTACACATTATACTTTCTATGGAGGCAGTAAAACATTGATATATTACAGATATAATAACTACTTAGTGTTAAACAAAGGTGAAAGTTGCATTGATCATGCACATAAGGCTAGGTTCAAAACTGCGCTGGGCTCTCTGTCATTCCATTCCACTGGGAGACATGAACAATGCAGAGCCGGACCATTAAAACAGCGGTTACTCACGGACACCCTTGGACCCCATTCACTATAATGGGGTCTGCCGGGTGTCAGTGGGGTTTCTGCCATTATTATACTGAAGGCGGCGGAGAGAAAAGTCCTCAGTGCCGATTTTCAGCAGTTTCTGCGACGGAGTCTCCAACTGTTAAATACGGCTGTGCACCAAAAAATGTAACCTTTATCACACACTGTTACCAGAAGCTGGCGTAAAATTCCACCCAGTGTCTTATGTGTAGACAAGAAATCTCTATTTCTACAATAGCCTCAAATGAATAGAATAAACTGTCTTGCTGTCCACATATAAGGCACTGTGTCACATGACACAACTGAGGACCAGAAGGGAATGGATAAATCACTAATTTGACTACTGTATATAGCCTTCTTTACTGAGGGATATAGGTTCCTAATTTATCAGACGTTAATGAGTAGAGATGCAAAATGGAGTCAGATGTTTGGATGTGCCCAGCTTTTCAATTCTTTTAAAAATTCACTTATTTTTTTAGTTATTATTTATTGCATAAGAAATTTAAACATATCATATTTCTCTTGTAACTTATATATCCATATCATATATAATCATTATATACCATAGCCTTATGTATAAATATAACCTTTACATAACCTTAAAGGGGTTGTCCCATGAAGTAAACACAATGCAGAAAAATACGCGCAGCGGAATTGCTGAAATTTCTAAAGTTGCGTTTTTGGAAATCCCTATAGGTATAATTGAAGCAGAAAGTGTGCAGAGGAAACATTTGCGGACCTCAGTTTATCCCACAGCACTTTTTCGTTGTGGCCCGCTACGTGGGGCCTTAGCCATATAATGTTTTTGTTTTACTCTATGGCACATACTAAGCATATTTTGTCCAAATTGCTCAGAATGCCTGCTAACACCCACAAATTTACTATGCATAATTATCTCCTTCGTGAATGCAAAATCAAGCAACTTTCTAAAGTGCTTCCATTAAAAATTTCCTACTATTGGGATGTCAGATATCCTCATCTTTATCTGCTCTCTCACTTCTGTCTCTCAGTGTAAAAGATACTAGCAAGAATGGGAAGGAGGTTATATGTGGAAGAGTAAACGACACTTGAGAGGTAGGCTGTTTCAAGTGTGGAGAGAGAATGGTGAGAACCCACAGCATAATCTTAAAGGGGAGAGGAATGTTCAAACACAGGCACCATTGTTGTAGGGAGAAAGCAGAAACATCAGGAAGATAAAACACACAAACACACACATACAGGTAGTATCAGTGTGGAAAGAGTCTGCAGAGGGTAAGTGATCATACATACAGAGGCAGTGTGGAAAAAGAGAGCAGAATCTAAGAAAGAGGGGGAGAGATGACACACACAGCCACAGTACATTGTCTGTATTAAAAAGCAGTATAGGAAAGAAGTATGCTAGTGCACCAGGGTACTGAAGGCAGCAGCATCCTGGATTGATAGAACACACATCCAGCATTTAGTACTAAAATATCCAGGCACTACATGAGAAAAATCTGAAAGTAGGAGCAGGTTCTTGTAATGGAATTGCTATATAAATAATTCCTAGATCTGTATTGGAATTGCTACTTCAGCAATTCCTTGATATTTCATAGGAAACAAATAAGATTTACTAGCAGGAAAGTAGCTACCTATAATCTAATACTAATAATCTTTTGGTTTGCAGTGTTTAAACCACCCCTGATTTTTTCCCCAGAGCCCACCACAAGGCCAGTTAGACTTTAGCCAAGTTGGGACCTAGGTTGAAAAACCAAAACTTGGTATGAAAACATAAGTGCACCTGCAGAGAGAGAAGCAAACCAGTAACCCTATCACAGGCCAAGGGAGTTATAAACAAGCCGAAGTCAAGCCAGGAGAGTACGGATTAGCCAAAATGAAAACAAAGATATGTCAGAGTCCAAGTCATAGTCAAACCCAGGTCACAGCCACATCAGAAACAGAAGAGTATTGCAGGAGATCAAGTTAATGTCAGTAACCAGGAGATTAGCAAAATTAGGGAGGGATACAGGGAGTAAACATAGTAAAACTAGCTGCAGAAACAATTTCAGACAGAATTCTGGGTTTGCGTCTTAAAGTTCTGACAGTCTGAGCAGACCCAGGCAGAGTTTGACTGGTGGTCATGGTAACCTTAAAGAAACAGCTGCCTCCTACACATACATGAGTATGTGCACTGAGATTCCTGACACTTGTAAACTGTATCAGGGGTCTGAAAATAAAATGAAGTACTGGAG